>CM065135.1:27508210-28770710 GCA_033026305.1 Cirrhinus molitorella | reverse complement strand
ACCCTTTCCCTCTGAATTCTGCATTTAAATGTCGCAATTCTGACTTTTTCCCTCTGAATTCTGTTTTTAAATCTTGCAATTCTGACTTTTTTCTCTATATTCTGCATTTAAATGTCGCAATTCTGACTTTTTCCCTCTGAATTCTGTTTTTAAATCTTGCAACTCTTATTTTTTCCCTTCTGAATTCTGCATTTAAATCTTGCAATTCTGACTTTTTTTCTCTAGATTCTACATTTAAATGTCACAATTCTGACTATTCCCCTCTGAATTCTGCTTTTAAATCTTGCAATTCTGACTTTTTTTTAATCTGAATTCTGCATTTAAATCTCGAAATTCCGACTTCTTCATCTAAATTCTGCATTTAAATTGTGCAATTATCACTTTTTTCCTCTGAATTCTGCATTTAAATCTTGGAATTCTGACTTTTTCTCCGTCTGAATTCTGCATTTAAATTGTGCAATTGTGCAATTCTTGCAATTAAGTTTTTTTTTTTTTTTTTTTTTTTTTTAAGATTAATGTGACTTTTTACCTTACAAATCAGACTTCAGACAAGTAAGAATTGAGACATAAAAAAGTCCCAATTACATTTTTTTTAGACCAACCTGGGTGAGTAAATTAAGATCAAATTTAAATGTAATTTACCTATTGCAACTTTATTTATTTTGTTTTTGTGCAAAATAAGAAAAGGAGAAGACTTAGTGTTTTATGTTTTGTTATGTTGACATTTAGAAGACATTATGTCTGTTTTATCTTGTGTACTTGTTTTATGTACTTGTTTATACTTTGACTAATGTACAGATTGTTTTGTGTTTTGCTTTAGTTCAAAACCTCTTTGCGCTTTGCACCAACTTTAAAAATGTTAAATTAAATGACCTTAATTCCAAGTTTAGTCAGTTCAACAATTTTATGACATTCCTTCATTACATTGCATTATTTTTTTGCAGTGTTTTTCTTTTTGCTATAGCATCCTTGTAACTTCATGATCTAAATGTGTCATACATCATGTGATTACGGTAAACTGGGACAAAAGTTTCTTTGCTTCTCCCAACGCCCCTACCATAAGTTTTAAAGCTCCTTTCATCACTTACTGTGAAATTGCTCTGCTCCATATGGAGTCTCCAACACGTATCCTCCTCACTTTTAAATTAAACATCATTTTAACAGTGAATTACAATAGCATTGTACCTGCTAAGAAAGCAGCCACAGACCCCTGAGTGAATTTCCTATAGAATACCACACAATATAACAAAATATCATCACGCAGACTTCCACATTCTTCCATGTTCCGTCTATAAATAAAACCCAACAGACCTTAAAAGTAAGAATGACTGCAAAAGGTTATGCCTTCGTAAGAAGTGATAATGAACAAATGTTAAGAGAAGTGTTTGTGTTAAGAGAAGCTTTAACTGACGTGAAAATCAGAGAGCTAGTAATTAGGACTAAAGATGTTCTTGTGTCATGTCGGAATTACCGTGATTAGTGTAAAAGTTTACAAGTACAAACGTCTTCGTCAAACTCATAATTACAAGTTACTTGACCTTCTCCTGCTTGACCGTTGTGACGGCATTGCATTGACTGTAATCACAGAACTTCCTCTGCACATAAATATAGTATTTTTCTGTTATCAGCAGTGAAGCTGCACATACAGCCCTTCACCAAATAATAATTCAGCCCTCAACCAGAAAAAAAAAAAAAACAATGTAGAATTTTCTTTTCCATCCTTTTTCTTCCCCCCTGATTCCCAATGTGCGCTGATCAAAATCAATTCGGTGACTCAGTCAGCTCTGTGCACATAATTGATCTGGATCTCTTCCCAACTTCTCCAGCTCCTGCAAAGAGAGTGAGAGAAACAGATGGAGGGGAAGAAGGGTTAGAGCCGTTGTTTTTTCAGTATTATAGTATTTAGTATTTATTAATATTTTATTAATATTATTTTTATTTTTTTGTTTTAATGATGCACTTTTGCATTTTTATTACAGTTTTAAATATTTTTAATTAGTTTTTATTTTATTTCATTTAGGAAAATTATTATTTTTTCACAATTTAATATGTATATTTTATGTTGTTTTCAGCTTTATTTCAATAAAGAAAATTTTAATAGTTTGAGTGGACAATATCAACACTGGCCTCGGACAGCATCCCTGCATTTCATCCGGAAGGGCTCATCCCTATGCCCTAATCCCTTCAAAGGGTTGAAGGGTGTAGGGCAGTGGTTTTCAAATGTTTTTAAGAGCAACCCTATTGTGTATGTATATATATATATATATATATATATATATATATATATACACACATACATACATAATACTTTATTCAGGAAGCTTTTAGGGTTTGTAATACTAATATAGAAATAAATGTATAACCAAGAATTAATAAAAAAGTCTACTGGTCAAAATTATTATCCCTCTGATGTTAATAGTCAATAGTGTATCCCTTTTGCTTGATAACAGCCTTTAGTCATTTGCTGTAGTTCTCAACAATTTCAAGCATGTCTCCTGAGGAATGACAGCCCACTCTTAGCAAATATCTCAAGCTCCTCCAGATTTGTTGGTCTTCTGGCACAAACTCTGGACTTTAGTGTGCCCCACAGATTTTCTATTGGATTCAAGTCTGGGCTTTGTGCAGGCCAGTCAAGTACACTCACTTTGCTCATTTGGAGGTATTTCTTCACCAGAAGTGAGATATGCTTTGGGTCGTTATCATGCTGGAAGGCAAAATGTCAACCCAAACCAAGTTTTCTTGACTGTCTGAGGTTGTCTTTCAAAATCTTCTTATAGTCTTCCTTTTTCATGTTTCCTTCAACCCTGGCGAGATTCCCAGTTCCAAACACACTGAAACATCCCCACAGCATTATACTCCCACCACCATGTTTCACTGTGGGAATGCTGTTCTTGGGGTTGAATGCCTCTCCCTTCTTTCTGCAAACATAGGCAACATCTCTATGGCCAAAAAGCTCTAGTTTTGTCTCGTCTGACAAAAGGACACGTTTCCAGTATGCATCACATTCCCACAGGTTGTACTTAGCAAACTTCATTCTAGCTTGGAGGCGTCTCTTCTTCAGAAGTAGTCTTTCTTGGTCGGCAACCTCACAGTTCATTCCTGTGCAGGGCTCTAGTGACTGTCTTCTTAGTCACTAAGGTCAATATAATAATATCCCCATTTATATGCGGATATATGCGACACTCCTGAAACTTGCAGTAAGTATGCAACTTTGGTCCTCTGAGCAGCATCAAAAACATATTGTATTCAAATTCTTAATGGACTATATATAGATGGGAAAGCGTGCAAAGATTAATCACTAAAAAGCTCATTTCAGTTTATCGCGATCTCAGAAAGTTCTGCTATGATCCATGAATCTTGTTACACAACACAATGAACTCTCTTATTTGCATTGCGTTTACACTTAGTTAAAATGCGAGGATCCGCGAGTTTCCAGAACTCAGGACTGAAAAAAATTGGCGAGTGGATTCTGACTAACTGAAATGCCATTGACTAACTGATTGGCCATTGCGTTTCAGAAATCAACAGATATGTCTGTGATTGGCTACAATGTTCAACACTGCAAAACAGAGCGCAAAATACACAGATTCTGTGTGAGGCAGCTGCCTCTTACTTTTGTTTTGTTTATGCTTATTTAGTTATTGAGGTTAATTTTGCCGGTTCCCGCGTCCTTCCTTCTCGATTCTTAAACTTTGCACACACATCCATAGATAGATACATACATGTAGGTTATACAATTTCCTCAGATCATCCTGGCGACCCATTTTTTAAGTCTCATCCACGGGTCGCGACCCAGTGTTTGAAAACCACTGGTGTAGGGGACCAAACAACTGTTTCTTAAAGTGCCCTTCTGCATCATCATCCCGTGGCCACATGGAGGCGCCGTCATCATGCAAAGAATCTGCGCAAAGGATCATGGGGGCCCAAAGTGTCCATCAGTTGTACCCTTCAAAATCCTTCATTCCAAAGGGCCCTTGTGGTGGCTTGTTTTGAGCACTTTGGTTTGGGACGA
Source organism: Cirrhinus molitorella (assembly GCA_033026305.1). NCBI lineage: Eukaryota > Metazoa > Chordata > Actinopteri > Cypriniformes > Cyprinidae > Cirrhinus > Cirrhinus molitorella. Next base: position 28,766,698 of record CM065135.1, on the reverse strand, counting down.
CACTTTAGTATGGCGGCCATGATTGTTTTTACTCCGAAGTGCCCTTTGGAGGGCAATATATATCATTTGGCATGCACCGCATGTCTGATTGGTTGGCACAATCTGATTGGCTGACTTTATGCAACTTAAAGGGATAGTTCACTCGAAAATGAAAATTCTGTCATTAATTACCCCCATGTTGTTCCAAACCAGTAAGACTTTCGTTCATCTTTGGAACACAAATTCTGATATTTTTGATTAAATCCAAGTGCTTTCTGACCCGGCATAGACAGCAATGTAATTATCACGCTCAAGTGTGCAAGGAAAACAAAAATAACAACATTTTTTTCAACATTTCTTCCACATAACTTTGACATGCATGCATCTTGGTACTCTTATTAAATAAAGTAATTATTTTGTTTTCTTTGCACACAAATAGTGTTCTTGTGGTTTTATAAAATTATGGTTGAAGACACATGGACTATTCTAACAATGTCCTTACTACCTTTCTGGGCCTTGAACATGGTAGTTGCATTGCTGACTATGCAGGGTCAGAAAGCTCTATTATTTAATCAATAATATCTTCATTTTTGTGTTTTGAAGCTGAATGAAGGTCTTACGGGTTTGGAACGTCATGAGGATGAGTAATTAAAAACTGAATTTTCATTTTTGGGTGAACTATACCATTTTCACCTTGATTGTACAATTTTTTTACTATGTGGTAAGTTAACTAGATATCTGTGACTGCTTTATTTGAGTTTGACTATTTAGAAAAAAAAAATTGTTACTTATTACCTTTGGTAAGACTATAAACATTTGACGCTATTGTTGTGGTGGTTTATAACCATAACCATCCCACTCTTTGAATTAATTTTTAAACATTGATTAATTATTGTGATACATTTCTTTTCTTAGCCAGAATAACCTGCAATGAAGACAATTCTGACAGTTTTGCCAACCCAATCTCATGGCAATTTGCACATTTTACAAGATGACTAATAAAAAAAAAAAAAAAAGATTACAAATCATAGGTTGTAAAGATTCGTACGAATTAGCCACATCATAAAATATGTACAAATTGGACATGGAATAGTTTTGGTCAACCCAGGTTGGTTTGCACTTCAGACAGACTAATATTAAAACCATTTTGTACCTTTGATTGTCCTTTCTTATTCCTTTTTGTATATCTGCTCTATTTCCGCAGTGATTTGATTTAATGCAACCAACCTACAATAATCTCAGCCTCCACTAATACATGCAGGAAATTGACAAATACATTCAAGAGGACCATTAATCATGTTATTTCCTTTGTTGAATGTAAGTAGGGTTCAATATAAATGTTGTGAAGTCTCACATAGAACACTAGTAGTCCTCACTTTTTTTTAATGATTTGCACACCGCATACAGCGTCAATACAGAGACTAAAGCTATCCAAAAACAAGAATCAAGAGCCTTTGTTAAAGAAACCCAACTCCCAGATAACACATTTCAAAGATTACCTCAGAATAGATAGATGTTCCTAAAGCAGAACTTTAAACGATCATGAGGTTTAAATCAGACTCCCTAGGGATCCTGGAGAAGCGGGATTGGCGTGACTGAAACTTCACACCTCGGCACAAGTCTATTTTTTAAAGCTAAAATAAGCCTTCAGCACCCCAGATTTCACTTTAAGTCTTGCCTCACTCCTGTTCCTCAATTTTGGAACCCTGTAAAATATAGATGACTCAGAGGTCTTCAAGAAAGCATGTGACTCTCTCTGGACGCATTGTTTTCCAGGACTGCACGCAGCGTGTCCTTGTTTATTAGATGCTTTGAGTCAACTAAGGAGAGCTGTCATTGTTTTAAAATAGAGATGGCTCCTTTTGGTGCATCCATTTTTTAAAAGCCTCCTGCTTTTCCACTTCACTTCCTCCAGCTCATCCATCCAAACACTTGGCTTGGGTTTTAAACCAGATCTGGAGGCCGCTTGGGGAAAATGTATAGACCCAAGGGAGATGGTGTCATTTGTAACGGAAACTCGATGGAGTCATCAACTTGACCAATCTGTTCCTCCATCCCGTTATTTGCCAGAAAAATAATCGCCGAAGAACAACGCCAGCGCTTTTACTCAGATTCAGCACTGCGGACGCTTCCCCGCATACAGCTGCTACAAGCTAATGAGCAGCAGATGCTAAAAGCGCTGAGGTTTGTGATAGAAAAACAGAGGATTTATTTGACTAGCGAGCTTTAGATATGCAGAAAGGAGTGCTTTGAAGAAACGATTCCATTAAGATGCTGAAACAATAGCATTCGTTTTTTTTTTGTTGTTGCTTTTGTTGCACAGAAGGAGAATCTATTTTCGCTCACGCTGGTTTGCGTTCAAAGGGATATCCTGATAAAAAAGTTTCTTCAAGCAAGAGTTCTTATTGTAGGCCAAGATCTCTCGCTATGATTATGTCCGTTCTGTGTCAAAGGATGTTTCATCATCTGTGGAATCATTATGAGCTTGGTCTTTGTGTGTAAAAATCACAATATTTACCGAGCTAATTATCGGCTACAGTATCTTGATGGGAAAAACCTGATGTATCTTTCCATTTAATCCTGCACTGCTCAGATCACAGATCAGGAAGACAAACGTTATCCCACATCTGCTAGACGATTACAAAAACTTCAATTGCGCAGCCTGAAAGACTTTTATCTCCACAGACAGGAGCCGCACTGCCACGGTGACTCAATCTTCATTAACGCCCTCCATATCTGCCTGCTGTTTATGCCCTTTTCTCGGCTTGAATCCCCCTCCTCCTCCTTTTAAATACCTGCAGAGGTAAAGGCTAAGTGATTGGATAACTGACACCTCTTTTGCAATCACGGCCCGCCATTTTGAGCCTCAAACGCTCTCCCTAATCAGGGCTGGGTATTGTTCTCATTTGTTCTGCGGGCTGGGGAGAGTGATTGCTCTTTGATTTAGACTGCAGCTGGCTTTTGCAGGGATGCAGAATTGCGTCGACTGCCTGTTCTCACTCCACTCTCGCAAGCGCAGCGGCTCATGCATATTAAGCTTGATTTTCTCCTTCTCTTTTTTTTATTTTTCCCCCTCCCATACGGTGGTTTTCAACTGACTGCAAAGCGTTGGAACTATTTTCTTCATTTCTTTTCATGCATGTTTTTTGTCTATTGTGTGTGACAGTAGAAGGTCTCAGTGTGTAACTCTCAGATGGCACATCCGCAGACTGTTCCTGGGCCTTCTGATGTACTGTATATGCTCACAAAAAATGGCAAGCACTTCATCTTACAAGATCTACTTGGAATAGTCTGGATTTTGTTGCAACTTCCAGAATCTGTTTCAGGTGTTTTTGAAAAAATCGATGAGTAAATGAGCCAATGACTCACTCCTAAGGACTGTAATCTCTTACTGGCATAATGATGTAACTATATATATATATATATATATATATATATATATATATATATATATATATATATATATATATATATATATATATATAGACAAATGAAGAAATGGTAAAAAATGAAAGTTTTCTACATTTTGAAGATAAATTATTCTATCAAATGCATATTGAGAGTGTAAAATTAAGAGCTCCAACCCATGTTGTTAACTAAGAAAGCATAAATCAGAAAAAAGTCACTGAATGGACTTGTAATGGACTTCTAACTTTAAAGGGGACTCAACTCTCTTTTTAGTTGTGATGTACTGTCTCAGTCTAAATTACATTCACACTCGTATTATTGTTATTCCTATGACACTAATAGTCATATATTGTAAAACAATTGCACTGTAATAGAAATGAAATTGAGTCTTTCATATATTATTTTTGCTTTACACTACAGTAGGGGAATTTCTACACTTGAAAGAGATGTGAGGTTGAACAAACTTAGTTAACAGTACCCAAATGGTTTAATCTTCACCTGGCCACGAGAACTACCAAGGTGTGAAATTCACATCCAGTCGCCACTATGTTCACATGAAATGCCTAATACAATGTAGATAACCTTAGTTTTTTATATGATGTTACATCAGGATGTAGGATCTTCAGATCTTAAACAGATTCTTAAATTTGTAATCCTACACTGTCAGCAATTCATACTGCACGTTAAAACTTTTATTTTGAAGGAAATCTTAAAATCTTAAATCTTAACATAAAAAATGTATTAAAATGGAAATTATTAGTGTTTTAGTGCAATATTAGTGTTTTAACTGTTTTTGATTTAATAAATGCAGCTTTGATGAAAATAATAATAACAATAATAATAATAATAATAAAACAAATAAATAAATAAATAAATAACAACCCCAATTTTTTTTTTTATTTGTTGACTATTAAACTTTTTTTTTTTTTTTACATCATGTGCCCAAATCCGAATACCATATTCAAAAGAAAATTATGTGTATTACGGAACCCCTAAAGGGAATAAATATGAGATAGGAGGAAAAAATATACTTCATCGCTCTTCTCTTGCAGTTATATTGTTGGGTAATTATAATGTATGTAAATTGTGGGCATCAGGGAGTTGCTATTAATATGCAGGACATTGAAGTGGTGGTTCTTGGCCAGAATAAATCATTTTATGCTGAAACTCAGAAGTGTAGACCAGCAACGTATTGTGATTGGAAAATGAGTCACGGTGACTTCATTGGAGATGCCTTAAGACGGCCTGATTGCAGGGAAAGGGGTCTGAGAGCAGCTTCAGTGCAGTGAGAGTCTTAGTTCTCAGGCTCAGACTGGATATCCACTTCACCTGCTCCTCCTCCTCATCATCTCCAGCTTAAACTCAGCTCAAAACAGGCTGCTGTCCATCACCATAAGATCACTGTGAGCAATTCATTCATTAAGTTTTTATTTTTATTTTTATTTTTTTTAAATAAAGACCCAATTAATAAAACTAGTAAATGTTGGTAATATTAAGATATAAAAATGCTTAATATATCATTATATATAATTATATTAATTCTGTGCAATATATAATACATTCATTTTAATACACTACCTGTCAGAAGTTTTAAATATTTATTTTTATGTTTTTGAAAGAAGTCTTTTATACTCACCAAGACTGCATTTATTTGGTCATAAATATAGTGAAAATTACAGTAACATTTAAAATATTTGTTTTCTATTTGAATATTTTTTTTTAAATAGAATTTATTCCTGTGATTGCAATGCTGAATTTTCCAGTCATTCATTCCAGTCTTTAGTGTCAAATGATCCTTTAGAAATCAGTCTAATATGACAATTTTGTGCTCAAGATATATTTCTTATTATTATCGATATGAAAAACAATAAAAACATTTAAAAAAAACAAGAATGCAATTAATAATTGCCACATTTCTAATTGTTACAAAATATTTTTTTTATTTATATTTAAAACAATTAAAACAACATCAAATTATGGTTTCCACAAAAATACTAAAGCACAACTGTTTTCAACATTTATGATAATAAGAAATGTTTCTTTAACACCAAATCTGCATATTAGAATGATTTCATGTCTAATTTTACATAAAGTGAATCAAAATAGAAAATTAAAAAATGTAAATGTACAATTTAAATTGAAAAAAAAAGAAAAGAAAAAAGAAAAATAAAATTAAAAAATGTAAATGTACAATTTAAAATTGTACTAATCGTTCAAAGTATTACTGTTTTTACTGATAAAAAAAATGTAGCCTCGGTATACATGTCTTCTACAAAAATAATGTTGTTATTATTAATAATAATAATAATAAAACTGTAGTAACCTGTAGTAATATATAAAATATATTAATATAAAATATTTGCCATTAATATTATTATGAAAAATAAATTATTATTAATTATTATTCATTTGAAAAATCACAAAATTTTAATAATGGAACAAAGGCTGAATTTAAATGAATTAAAGTGGATACATTTAAGGCCAGAACCTTTTTTCAAGGGTTTATGTTGACCATCGTGAGCCATCCCTAGCTGAAATGCATTTACTGTAACCATAAACTGTTTGCAGTCGGTGCATGGCATCAATTTCCTGACATGTTTTTGCTCCTGTATCCTTAATTACAGTATGTCAATTATCTCTCTCTCTGTGAGACAGAAAAAGCGGGAAATGACAGATAATTAATAAGACACTGGAGACCTTTGATTACACAGCAGTATCCACTGGTTGCATGGAGACACAACCCTCTATATCAAAATCTGATTTGAAATATTCACTTTACTGGTGTTTTGAGCAAGAAAAAGAATTGCTTCTTTAAAAAAAGAGTTTTGACATTGTATTTGGAAACATGGCATGACAGAACAGTGTATGTTAGTGTAAAGTGCTTTAGAAAACTATGAGTGTATCAAACGGGAGAGTTGAACTAAAATTAGCTTCATGTCAGAACAACCAAAATCGGCCTCTCCTCTGGACTTGGCCGTGCTTTGCAGCTAAAACCTTTGACAGCTTGTGAAATGAGTTCACAGGGTTTTATTTCTTGCCTTAAAGCAATTCTGAAGTGAACAAGGGTTAAGTGTCTTGGCTGTTGGCAGTTGTGAGCGGTTAAAGGACAGTATTCTGGATGGAGGCACATTTTCTGCAGAGGTAGGCTTGACAAGTGTTGCTAATAGAGGATTGGTGTGAGGATGTGTACAGTTTAACAGACAGACTGATTGTCAAAAAGAACATCTGTGGCTGTACACAAATCTCAGGGTTAAAACAGAGTGAGAACGTATGGTTGGTTTGGTACACAACAGCTTGTTACTTTAATTAATAGGTGTTTTTTGTGTGATATTTGTCACTTAACAGCTCTAACTGCAAGGAAAGACACAATTACCTTTGAATTCGCATCAAATTTTAGGTTAATACAGCAACAATTAGTGTTTTTGCGATCCCATGTGTTCTCATTTGCATTTGTACATGGTGAGAAGCTAAAAAAGACAAATGCTTTGTTGAGGTTGATAGAATATTTTATTAATGGAATTTACTGCTCTTTTCTGCTTTTTTTTCTTTAAGATTTCTAGAGACCGTCAAAATAGTTAGAATCTTTTTGAGAGCATAAACATACTCATACATTAGTTTTAAAAAAGCCAAATCCCTTGTTGAGGTTCATAGAATATTTTATTAATCGAATTCACTGAGTTTTATTATTATTATTTTTCTAGAGAAATTCAGCCATAAAAAATGTGCAAATGACTTTAAGCTTATTAGTCCCATTTGGATTTTGTTTCTAAATAAATATGGTAATGTCCTCCATTTTCACTGATAAATGAGTGGCAAAATTCTTGTAATAGTTCTGAAAATTCCAACAATTTTTGTAAACAATTAAAATTTTAAAGTCTTTAAGTATGTTCAAAATGACATCGTAAGACTTTCAATGTTCTTAAAAGAAGACACTTATGCTTACCACGGCTACATTATTTAATAAAAATAGTAAAAATAATACTGTAACATTATGAAATATTATTACAGTTTCAAATAACTGTTTTCTGTATTAATATATTTCAAAATGTAAATCATGTTTTTATATTTTTTTATATTTTTTTTATATATCTTGCAGTTCTTTTATTCTCAGAATTGTGAGATATAAACTCGTAATTGCAAGTTATGAAGTCAAAATTTGCAGCTTTATATCTTTATTATTATCTTTATATATTTACTTTATATAAAATTATATAAACTCACAATTATAAAGTCAGAATTGCAAGACATAAATGTATAATTTTGAGAAATAAAGTCCATTTAGTAAAGTATAAATTCTGTGAAAAAAAAAAAAAAATGCATTTTTATTGCGTGATATAAACTTGCAATTGCAAGTTATAAAATCAGAATTGTGAGATAACTCGCAATTTGGAGAGTCTCAATCTGAGAAAGAAATGCAAAATTGCAAGAAAAAAGTCAGAACTGCATGATATAAACTTGCAATTCTGGGAAATAAACTCAAAATTCAGAGAAGTAAGGTTGCAATTTGGACAAATAAACTTACAATTTGAAGAAAGTTTCAATTCTGAGGAAAAAAAAGTCAGAATTGCGTGATATACACTCGCAATTGCAAGTTATGAAGTCAGAAGTGTTAAATATAAACTCAGAATTCTGACTTTTTCATCAGAAATCTGAGAAAAAATATTTGTATATTTAAAATATTAAAATATAAAATATATTACAAATATTTAATTATAATTGCATAATATAAACTCGTAATTCTGAGAAAGTCTGAATTCTAAGGAAAAAAGTCTGAATTGCAATTCACAACTCAATTTGGAGAAAATATCAATTCTGTAAAGAAAAAAGCCAGAATTGCGACCAAAAAAAAAAAAAAGTCTGAATTGCATGATGTATACTCACAAGGTTATATTATGGTTATAAAGTTAAAAATAAAATTATAATTTCCTGTAAAAGAACCCAGAATTTTAAACACTGTTGTAAAAGTTTCAGTGCAAGTACTTTACGTAGAAATACATAATGGAACTAATACGATCATGCTGCAGTCATACTGTATTTGAGCATATCTGTAAACCAGACAGAACTGGCAAATGGGTTGTTAGATGCTAATAACAAAAAACAATGAAAACAACCAAGCTGACAGACAAGTTTAGCAGCAACAAGCATAACGACAGAAAATGGAAATTGTGCCATCTAGAAACATGATCATGGAATCATCATCATCATGCTGAATTGCTGCAGAGACGTAATCACATCATCACGTAGTCACATCACATTATATGAATTAATAATGGTGAGTTTCCCCTGACGATATCAAGCGGGTTTAGTCTGCTTTAACCAGTCATCACTGTGCAAATCACTAGCCTCGTATGTAAAGAATATGAAATGAATAATCTACAGCAGTCTAATCTAAGACCAACTGGACATTTCATTCGAGATGTAGCTACTGTATATGTATGAAGAGGGACGTTTCTCAATTTTGCAACTTGATTATGTCATCAAGTCTTTTAGTAGAGTATTCTGGCTTCATTTAGCGGCCGTCGTCTTGATTAAATGTCAGAAAGGCACACACTGTTTTAGCAGAGCGGAGCCGGGCACACACATATGACTGATTGGCTGTGTGAAAGTGGGTTATATTTGCGCGTGTGGGTGTTTAGCTGGAATATTCAGAGCTCCTCTAAGCACAAGCTTTCTAATATTTCAATGATTTATTCGCTGGACCAGCAGCTAGCCAGCTCTAGGAGAAATTTACATACTTCTCTCCCTCATATACTTTGACGTGCACAAGCAAATGGAAGTGTATATACTGTAAATATGGAATGTATACATTAATGGTGATGGTGTGAGAATCACTGCTTTTTATCATGTAGACTCTGGAAAGGTGCCATCTTTTGCTGCACGCTATAAAAGGAAACACACTCTGAATTCCGTCTGTGCCGCGTAAACAGCTTCCCCAACAGCCTGATTACCTGTAAGGTCAAGGGCACTTTAATCCAAATGTATTTTCTGAAATCCAGACACAAAGCAGCAGCTATGCACATGGATATGCACTCTCTACCACCTCGGTACAATTATTAGTGGAGAGCAAAGGTAACGTTTTTTTGTTGTTGTTGCTATTTTTCCCCCTTATATTATATTTTTCACTAATATATTATATCATACTATATATTTCATAATATTTGTATATTTGTGTGTTACATTTGGCCTAGAGGCAGCTGTTCCATTTGTACAGATACAAATATTAATATTGCTGTTACAGATAATCCCCCAACACACCAGCTGTTTTCACTCCAATTCACCTTGCTTTTTAGATTTGCAGTCACTTATGTAGAGCTGCAGTGTTATGCATTTGGGGTAAATCATTCTATAAATGGATTAATTATATTTGAGATAGGACCAGTTAATTTTAATATTGAAAAAATTACATGCTTCATATGTTGTGATTGATTTATTTGATGGCTAAATGTGTTCTATAAATATGTCTTAAAGCATGAAGGAGTTTAGTTTTGACAGCAGTATGATGTTTCATCACCCTTGGGCTATTAGGGGTTAACAGCTTTGCCTTAGGGCACCGCGGGAATGATCAGGGCAATTGGGATAAAAATTGCAGTTATGATGTTTGGAGTTTGTGTACAGCCAGATTAATTTCTGGCATGTTTTATTCAACATTTAAGCTTCTGGAAGTTCATAGCCATGATGTAGCAGTTCTCAGATTGGGTCGTGGTGCTCGTTTAGTGGCATGTAGACCACACTGTTAAATTATCTAAAAAAAAATATATATATATATATATATATATAATTAATCTGGTAAACCAGATGAGTGAATTAGTACATCGCATGCACAATTTTGAAAACCGAGGAAGCAAATTAGTGTGCACACAATTTTGTAAACCAAGGGAATGAATTGGTACATTGTGTGCATGATTTAGTAAACCAAGGGAATTAATTAGTGCATTAAGCATGCGATTTAGTGAACCGAAGGAGTGAATAAGTAGATCGTGCACAAGATTTAGTGAAGCAAGTGAGAGAAATTAATAATTTGTGTGCAAGATTTAGTGAACCAAGGGAGCAAATTAGTACATCGCATGCATGATTTAGTAAACCAAAGAAGCGAATTAAGATGTTCACAATTTAGTAAACCAAGGGAATTAATCAGTACATCGTGTGCACGATTTAGTAATCTGAGGGAGCAAATTAGTACATTGTACGCACGATTTAGTGAACTGAGGGAATGAAATAGTACATCGTGCACATGATTTGGTGAACTGAGGGAGCGAATTAGTACATTGCATGCATAATTTAGTAAACCGTGGAAGCAAATTAGTGTGCGCATTATTTAGTAAACCGAGGGAATGAATTAGTACATTGTGTTCATTATTTAGTAAACTGAGAGAATAAGTATATTGTGTGCACGATATAGTGAACCGAGGGAGTGAATTAGTGTGCACATATTTTAGTAAACTGAGGGAATGATTAATACATCATGTGCATGATTTAGTAACCCAGGGGAGAGAATTAGTATACTGCACACACAATTTAGTAAACGAGGGAGCGAAATAGTGTGTGCATGATTTAGTGAATTGAGGGAATGAATTAGTACATTGTATACACAATTTAGCGAACCAATGGAATGAATTACATTATGCGCACAGTTTAGCGAACCGAGGGAATTAATTAGTACATTGTACACACGATTTAGTGAACTGAGGGAATGAATTACATTGTACGCACAATTTAGTGAAACAAGGGAATGAATTAGTACATTGTGCTCACAATTTAGTAAACTGAGGGAATGATTTAGTACATTGTGTGCAAGATTTTGTGAAACGAGGGAGCAAATTAGTACATTGTACGCATGATTTAGTGAACCAAGGGAGCAAATTACAACATTGTACGCACAATTTGGTGAACCAAGAGAATAAATTAGTACATCGTGCGCATGATTTAGTGAAGCAAGGCAGAGAAACTAGTAAATTGTGTGCAAGATTTTGTGAAACGAGGGAGCAAATTAGTACATTGTACGGACAATTTAGTGAATGAATTAATACATAGTGAGCACGATTTATTGAACCAAGGAAATTAATTGGCAAATTGTGTGCAATGTTTAGTGAACCAAAGGAACAAATAAGTACACCAGGCACACAATTTCCCTTTTTTGAGTTAATGTTAATTCCAACATTTACAAATGATCAAAATTAAAAGTTGTATCTGTCAATAATTGTGGTCCAGAGCTAATATGAATAACAATGAGCAGTTTTCAGTGTATATATATAGATGTATATGTATATATTAACTAACATTAACAAAGATTAATAAATCCTGTAACAAATGTATTGTTCATTGATAGTTAATAATAATTGCATTAACTAATGAGAGCTTTTTAAAGAGTATTACTTAAAACTATTAGTCTATTAAACATTTGGCTTTACAACGTAATTACCAATATTTCATTGTTTTGTATTAGATGTTTTGCCATTGATTGTTTTATATACAGTGCAGTATATGTGTATAGGGTATTGTTGTGAAATCGTATTAACCCAGTGTTGTATGTTTCGAGCAGCCTGTAGCCTATAGCTCTGAACCTTTCGTATCTGCACCTTATAATGGTCTGTTTGCTGTAGATGCTGTAGATGTCAGAGACCAGGGAGCAGAAATGGGCAGAGATACAAAGTGAACAATGATGAAAAAGTACAGTGTTGTATTTTCATGTGTTTTAAGTTCAGTCTGGTGGGTGGTGGAGATGGCAGGAGTGGCATTGTGTATGGCAAGCCGTTTTGACTTTTATTCATTCACAGGATATGAATTCTTGATATCAACAATTCAATTTTCACTAGTTAAAATTATAATTCGTGATATCAGAAATTACATTTTTACTAGTAACAATGACCATTTTTGATATCAGGAATTACATTTCCACTAGTAAAAACTATAATTGTTGATATCAAGAATTGATTTCTTACTAGTTAAAATGCCAATTCTTGATATCAACAATTTGATTGTTACTAGTAAAAATGCCAATTATTGATATCAACAATTCAATTGCTACTAGTGACAATGTTCATTTTTGATATCTGAAAATGTATTTCTGTTATCAGTAACTAGGAGAGTCATTTCAGAGATCTAAAATGGCATTTTTACTAGTAACAATCGAATTGTTGATATCAAGAATTGACATTTTCACTAGTAACAATTGAATTGTTGATATCAAGAATTGGCATTTTACTAGTAACAATCGAATTGTTGATATCAAGAATTGGCATTTTACTAGTAACAATCAAATTGTTGATATCAAGAATTGGCATTTTCACTAGTAACAATCGAATTGTTGATATCAAGAATTGGCATTTTCACTAGTAACATTCGAATTGTTGATATCAAGAATTGGCATTTTCACTAGTAACAATCGAATTGTTGATATCAAGAATTGGCATTTTCACTAGTAACAATCGAATTGTTGATATCAAGAATTGGCATTTTCACTAGTAACAATCGAATTGTTGATATCAAGAATTGGCATTTTACTAGTAACAATCGAATTGTTGATATCAAGAATTGGCATTTTCACTAGTAACAATCGAATTGTTGATATCAAGAATTGGCATTTTACTAGTAACAATCGAATTGTTGATATCAAGAATTGGCATTTTCACTAGTAACAATCGAATTGTTGATATCAAGAATTGGCATTTTACTAGTAACAATCGAATTGTTGATATCAAGAATTGGCATTTTCACTAGTAACAATCGAATTGTTGATATCAAGAATTGGCATTTTACTAGTAACAATCGAATTGTTGATATCAAGAATTGGCATTTTACTAGTAACAATCAAATTGTTGATATCAAGAATTGGCATTTTCACTAGTAACAATCGAATTGTTGATATCAAGAATTGGCATTTTCACTAGTAACATTCGAATTGTTGATATCAAGAATTGGCATTTTCACTAGTAACAATCGAATTGTTGATATCAAGAATTGGCATTTTCACTAGTAACAATCGAATTGTTGATATCAAGAATTGGCATTTTCACTAGTAACAATCGAATTGTTGATATCAAGAATTGGCATTTTCACTAGTAACAATCGAATTGTTGATATCAAGAATTGGCATTTTCACTAGTAACAATCGAATTGTTGATATCAAGAATTGGCATTTTCACTAGTAACAATCGAATTGTTGATATCAAGAATTGGCATTTTCACTAGTAACAATCGAATTGTTGATATCAAGAATTGGCATTTTCACTAGTAACAATCGAATTGTTGATATCAAGAATTGGCATTTTCACTAGTAACAATCGAATTGTTGATATCAAGAATTGGCATTTTCACTAGTAACAATCGAATTGTTGATATCAAGAATTGGCATTTTACTAGTAACAATCAAATTGTTGATATCAAGAATTGGCATTTTCACTAGTAACAATCGAATTGTTGATATCAAGAATTGGCATTTTACTAGTAACAAGAATTTATATCCTGCGAATGAATAAAAGTCAAAACGGCTTGCCATATTGTGTCATATAAAACATCGACTGTTACTGGACTTGGTCCCGTACAATCAGAGTTTCCGAGTCACTGCTGGAGAAAACAATGGTTTGTAATGTAAATATTTCACAGTTGTTGATACAAAACATTACAGATTCTGTACATTTGTTTAGGTCCTTCAGATCTCTTGATTGCACTTCAATCAGTAGTTTTCAGCAGCTTTCTGTATGTTGTTCCTTTCTCTCATATGTTGATGTTTTGTTGTATTTTCTATTTGTTACTAGGCAACAGTTCAGCCATGAAGTTATGCTGATGACTGCAAATGTTCTGTTCAGGATCACAGGTGGTTTTGCAAGAATTTTCCATGTCACATTATATTATATTATATTATATTATATTATATTATATTATATTGTAAGGTGAATTTTGACATCTGGATGTTTTTTCGGCAGATTTACTAATTGCTGGTGTTTAAGTTCATATTATACCTCCTGCAGTATTGGATAGGTATGAGTTTACTTTTTGAATTTCCAGTAAAAGATCCTCTGATATGAATCTGCATGTGGTTATCTTGTCTTGCTGGCAAATGGCTGAGGTTAGGACTGTCATATAAAACTGCTGAATGATGGATTTCAGTTAAGCTTTAATATCAGACTATAGTAAATCACTCATCTATTAGGACATACGACACGTAAGTCAATTTGATCTAAAATACAGCAGCTGGTGTTTCATATTGCGTCTGGAAGTTCTGTTTTTTTATTTGAATAATTTTGTCATATTTCTCTCGGTCTCTCTCATTTTTAAAAAAAATTCATCCGTCTGTATTATTGATCTGATCTCATGTTTCGATGTATTCTTATTGGCAGGCAGGGAGTAAGTGAGGTGAAGGCATGTTGTGCTAAATAATAAAGGAGGAGCCTAAGCTCATGAATATTAATTAGGGCATGTTCATGTTGCTTCTACACCAATTTTTGGCATTAAGATGTGATATCAAAATACATTACCTTTATTGTTACTTAACAGTTGGTCTGCAGTTTGAATCTGTAGTCTGTAGAACTTTTTTTTTCAAATCACGATTAAAAAGGTTGATTTTTGGTAGACTATTGATTCTTCATTTGGCATTTCTCTTTTGATCTTTTAGAAATCACAGTAATTTGATGTTCATTATTTTCTCTTAATTCACAAGTACTATTTATTTACTTTTATTTTTAATTTATTTTTATGTTATTTATTAGTAACTTCAAAAAAACACAACTCAAGTGTACAGTTTACTTTTGCATGCCATATGAGTAGAGATACTGTGTTTTCCCCACCTCTTATATATTGCTAATATTTAAATTTAGGGTTTTATTTATAATTTATAATTTTATTTAAATTTCAATATACTATTTATTTATTATATTTTTTTTACTGTTCTTCATTTCAGTTAATGTTTATTGTATCTCAAGTAATGAACACATCCTGTATGGTTTTGGTTTTAATTTAGATTTTTTTACAATTAAAAAATAATTTGAGCAATTTAAAAATAACATCAGCTACATTTTTGTTTATTGTTTACATTTTTATTTTCAGTTTACTTTTAGATAAAGTATAAGCTTTTAGCTTTTTAAATATGTCTGTATCATTTTTTATTATTATTATTATGTTTTAATTTTTAATTTTTAAGCTATTTTAGTACTTGGTAACTACTTGAAATAAGTTATTCTCTTTTAGACCTTTTTAGATCTAAAACATATAGTATGGTTTTAGTTTAGATTTTTTACATGGAAAAAATAAATTAATTAATACATAAATAAATAAAAATAATAGTAATAATAATTTGAACAATTTAAAAATAACATCAGGTCCATTTTTGTTTATTACATCATTTTGTCTATATATGTCTATATAATTTTTTATTATGTTTTACATTTTTAAGTTTTTTTTAAGCTATTTTAGTACTTGGCAACTATTTTAAATAAGTTATTTTATATACATTTATATATTTTATTGCATTTTTAAAATTGCTTTTCAGTTAATGTTTTATTTATTTCAAGTCATGAAAACATATGGTTTAAGTTTTAGTTTAGATTTTTTTAGTTTAAAAAATATATTTTAACAATTAAAAAAGTCATCAGCCACATTGTTTCATCTTTCATCTTTTGATTTTGTTGACTGTTCATTAAAATAGTCCATTAATTGTATTTCTCTTTTAAACCTTTTAGAAGTCACATTATTTTTTCATAATTCACAAGTGTAATTTATTTTATTGTATTTCTTGACATGTACTGTTTGCACAGAATATATAATTTTTTTCTTAGTATTGGCTAAAAGGCACTTTAAACTTTTTGAAGTAACAGCACAATCTGAAACGACGCCAAATTATAGCCTGCATCAAAAATATCCTTTTAATGCAAGCCAGCAAAGGTACATATTTCATTAGAAGCCCACTTGGTTTGGTCGATCTGGTTCTGGCAAACCTGACAGTCAAAAGTCAAAGTAACAAAGCCACATGAACTTAGAATTTATAGCTTGTTTTAAAAAGGAAAACTGAAGAAAACCCTACAGTTTTTCTCCTTGAGTGTCCTTCCACGTATGAGCAGGAGGAGAGACAGTAGTGACCCAATTGCAGTGTGAAAGACACCAAAAGGGTCTCAGCGTTCACATGGACTACAGCTGCATTACAATTACTGATGCAGTGCAGCAACAACAACCCTGAGCTTCTGCTAAGGGCATCTACCACTGAGCTATTGAAAAAATAAATCATTTTTAGCACCTTCGGGGATCTTGAAAATCAGAGTTTTATGGTGATAGAGCGAAAGGTTAATCCCCATGTATGCAAGAAGAGATTAGAGCCGAGGTACAGTCTCAGACCTATTCAGTGTCAGATAAGACCAAGAATCATGGGAGATATGGGCCAGATAGGTCTGTGCATTTTTTCCATAATAGATTCATACATGCGGTAGATACTGTGGCATACTTTACTGACATTTCTAGACTGATAGCATATTGACGCAATTCTTCACTATCGTTCCTTTGACATCAAAAGAGAAGCGGGCCAAAGGACGTCTAAAACTGAAAAACTCCCTCTGCCGTGTTACCGTCCTGTCTCGCTCTTTTCCTTTCCGTCTATTCATTCTATTTTGCTTACATAGTATTATCCGTTTTTAGCCCAACTTTTACATCGGCTTCACTGAAAGCCAGATGGAAGAAGGAAGAAGAATAAAGTATAAAAACCAATTTCCAAAAGCATGATATAGAAGTCAAGACCCTGCAGATGAAAAAAGCACAGCCCAAACCCCCAAGGAAAGGCTAAAACTCATTCATTTAAATATATCTGCACAGCAAAAAAAAAAATCTCCAGTCGAGCATTTTTTCAAACCTCGCCGCTTGCTTTAAACAAAAGGTGAAGCTTCCTTCTGCGTGCGTGACT
Source organism: Cirrhinus molitorella (assembly GCA_033026305.1). Lineage (NCBI taxonomy): Eukaryota > Metazoa > Chordata > Actinopteri > Cypriniformes > Cyprinidae > Cirrhinus > Cirrhinus molitorella. The sequence continues at coordinate 28,749,429 of CM065135.1, read as the reverse complement.
GGTTGTCCATACTAAACAGGTTCCTGTCTCACATTAAACTCAATCAGAGGAGATTCGTTTTTTTTTTTTTTTGCGGGATGCTGAACAAACACAATCCACAGATGGAAGCAGATTCATCACACATTACCATATGGCCGAAAGCTGGATTTGCGACTTTACTCATGGCATGCATGTAGTTTTAATTTGTGGTTCTTTCCAGTGACAGATGCTGTAAATTGATACTATCTATTAAATAAAAAAGAATGTCTTATTACTTACATTGTGCAGATGGAAAACATTTGAATATTTGGGGAAAAAATGTATGTCATATTTTATATCTGATTCATACACAACAGACATTTTCCTCTACTTTAAATTTTTCTGAAGTGGATCCATGAGTTTTTATAACAAAAATATTTCTGTTTTTAATTATAAACTCAAATCATTGACTTCCGGCAACGCATATGTGCGTTCGTGAGAGTCAAGATCCAGCTTCTTTGTTGACCTCTGACTCGTATGATGTAAGCCGCATTTGTAGTGTAAGCTCTGGTGAGAATAAACAAACGATGATAGAACAATACTAAACGCCGGTAACAAATTTCACTATAAGAGACGAAGAGCTTGAGTTTTTTTTGCACAGCCGTATTTTTTTGAACCGGAGTAACGTTACACATACCGGAAACTAGACTCTCTTGCAAATGCGCATACGGCCGTTGCCGGAAGTCAGTGATTTGAGTTTATAATTGTAAAAATATAAATATTTTTGTTATAAAAACCCATGGATCCACTTCAGAAGACGTGTTAACCTCCCGGAGGCATATGGGTTAGTTTTACGATGGATATATGAGCTTTTTGGAGTAGAGACCTGCACTCCAGCGGGAGTACCGCGGGACCTGATGCAACAGACTGCGGCGCGGGAAAAAACTTGATGGGCGGGTAGAGACTGGAGTGTGTGCGGAATGCAGGAAAATAAAATTAATTGCGGGACTCCCTCAAAATAGCAATGTCTAAACACAAAATATCTAAAAACAAATAAATTGTTATTCATCTACTAAATCTCTACATCTACATCTAAAAGCAGCAAAAACAACTATTATACCATAAAAATTATTAGCAAGCACAAGAATGGGAAATTTAAAACTTGTTTGCAGAGTAATGTAGCCATCTGTTGATTTCTGGAATGCCAGAAATGGTGTTTGAAAGCACTCACTACTCAAAAGTTCTTGCACAGTGCTGAATATTGAGTGCTCACGAATCCTTTATAACACACGAAGTGTAGACATTGTGAAAGGTGCATTGTGCATAAAATTCACTGTGTTATAGAAGCTTTATAAGATCGCAACAAACTCCGCTAAAGGAGCTTGTTTGCTTGCATTATGCCATGGATGCACGCAGAAGCCCATGCTTGCTTTTCTGTTAAGAATAACAGTGGTTTGTGAATGATGCTTAGCCTAAATAACAAATATTTTTACGGAAGCATTTATGCTGGAATCTTGTGGAATTTACGAGAACTGTTTCATCTAAATTCCATCGTCGTACTGAAAAAAATCTATATAGGTTACTTTTATGCAGGCTTTTGTGGGCAGGAGCGGGACAAAACATGAATGTCGCGGGCAGGAGCGGGACGAGATAACATGTATATCTTGCGGGAGCTGGACTGAAAAATCCGTCCCACACAGGTCTCTATTTTGGAGCTTCAAAATAACAGCCACTATCCACCACCATTATAAAACTTGGAAGAGCCAGGATACATTTTAAAACAACTCCGACTCTATTCGTCTGGAAGGAGAAAGTCATATTCACCTAGGATTTCTTGAGGGTGAGTAAATTATGGGGAAATTTTCACTTTTGGGTGAACTATTCATTTAACAATCAATCTTTTCTAAGTGGCCAATTTCTTTCAAATTTGTCACAGACATTTGGGGCCATGAGTCAAACAGGCCCAATGAGTTTTGTTCCGATCAGTCTCCATTAACCATATCTAATAGGTGCTCAAACTTCATCTGCCAATTGAGATACACAAATTTCACTTTATTTTGATGCTCATTTATCACATTCTGTTAACTATAAGTAACATTGAACCTACATGTCTACTAATCCTCAACAGAGTGTTAGTACACTGTAAAAAACAATTTGTTGGGTTAACTTTAAATAATTTGTTACCCGGCTGCCTTAAAATGTTAAGTTCAGTCAACTCAAAGAAGTTTAGTCAACTTGAAATGTTAATTTATACCAAGTGACAGCTTAGATATTTGAGTTGATTCAACTTCAAATTTTAAGGCAGAAGAGTAACACATTTTTTTAATTTGACTCAACAAATTGTGCTTTTTATTTTTTACAGTGTAGAGTATTAGCAGACTGGTAGGGTTAGGGTTAGAATAAGTTGACATGTACTTGCAAAGTCAGTAGATTGTCTGTTGGGAGACCATCACAATGAAAGGTTAGCAGATAATAAACTGACAGTCCACTAATACTCTAATGTGAGTTAGTAGACATGTAGGTGCAACAAAATGTTCAGAAGGAACCATCAACATAAAGTGTTACCATGTCCTTATAGACACTTGTGGCACTTTGGACTAAGATCGTGCAATGGTTTTTAATGTTGATCAGACAAATGTTTGTATACGTACAGCCATTTTTAATGCGTTTTTCCCATCTTATAGCGCTACCAAGTGGTTAAGCTTCACAATTATTGTCCTGCAACCTCAGATTGAGCTCTTACATAAGTGTCCTGAGTTTGGCAAAGATATCTCATTCTGTTCAGAAGTTATAGGCATTTTACTAAAAGTGGCCCTAGCCCTTTTGATCGTTTTGGCATCTCTTTGAACTGGTTTGGTTACGATCAGGTGACTAGTTTGTACAAGTACCTTACAAAAATCCAAAATACACAAAAAGTTCACCAGGCTCATGATCAAACGCTTTGTCCGCTGTGAGCCAAGGATTCCAAGAACAAAAGACACTTGAGCCTGCAACTGATGGTTTAGGAGTTAGGAGCAATTTACTACTTTTGATCACTGTAGCACCCTGTCGGACTGATTGAGGTGAGCCTTGGTGACGTTGTCGGCAGTGTGAGTACTACCATCTCACACTACCAAGTTTTAAGTCTCTACGACTTATGGTTTGGTCTGCACGATCAATTTTACATGGAGATTGCTGATCCATGACCATTCTAACAATTACAATAGGGTTGCAGTGCTACACACTTGAACCACAAATTACTACTCAAAGCTAGCCCAAAACTACCAAAGCAACCTTCAACCTTTGGATTCCAGAAAGCATTTGATTAGACAGAAAGTTTGATGAGAAGCTGAATTGCAGGGTCATCAAAAACTTTCATCCATATTGGTGGAAGTTAAAGACTGTGAGATTTGAATGCTTATATCTTGTAAATGCAAAATGTGTCATTGTTTTGGAGAACACTAGCTTATAGATTACCTTAAGCAACATATTCATACTAAAAGCCAAAAAAACTACAATTTTGATTTCATGAGGACTTGGGTTAAGTTGTAAACTGTGCCATTATAATCGTCATAAAGTATGTTGTTTATTTAATGATGCAAGGAAGATGTCAGGTCCAAATGTGCTAAACAATAATGAAAACTATTGTCTGTATCTCCAGGATCTGTCGCTGCAGTGCATCAGGGGGACGTCATCTGGGAGACAACCAGGAACACTGTATCTGGTTTTGCGATGATGAGGGTCCGCTAAGGTCTGTCCTGCTAATTGGGCCATGGGGAAAATGAGACACCCATAGGAATTTAGTCCTGACAGCCAAAAATGGTGTGAAAATACAAGTAAATTTTAAGAACAGGGTTGTTGAGATTCGTGCTTGAGTAGGACTTTACAGTAATGTTTAATGCATTAAAATTCATTATATGCTTTTGTTTTATAATATAGTAACTAATATAAATGTACACAATCTTTTTACTGCTTTATATTTTGTAGAAATGAGCATTAATCTTACTGTTACCAGTGCATTTTATGTGTTTACATCAGTGTTAATTTTGACAGCAAATTTTGATTTAGTTTTAGTCATAGTCTTTTGACTAAAATGCCATTTAGTTTTAATCATATTTAGTCATCAGATTTGTTTTTAGTTTAAGTCTAGTTTTAGTCGACTAAATATCATAAGATTTTAGTCAACTAAATCAACAGTAAATTTAGTCGGCTAAAATTTAATGGGTTTATTTACAGTGCAATGCATTTATTAAGAATTTCTTTAACATTTCCAAACTCATTATGTAGGTTTGTTATTAAGGTTTTATCATGATAAACACACAATTTAACTGTGGTGATACACAACATGCCTTAATATTAAAATTAAATAAAGCCACTTCTCATAGAGAACATGGTCTTCTTTTGAATGAAATACCAATGGTTATATCGGCTAATTATGCATTCTTTATAGTAACTTGTTTACCATATTCTTCATTCTTTCAAACAAACATTTATTTCGATAAATTAATTTAGATTAATCTTTAGGGCTACTTAAGTGCTTCAGTCAAGAGCAGTGTGTGGTTTTCTGTCTTTCTATTGTTGCTTTAACATCTATCTGTGACTCGGACAATAACTAAATGTGGCCGCTATCCCTTTAAAACCGAAAGCACAAATGCAATGGATGCAGTGTACTAATACACTTTCTCCCTACTGTTTACGTTCATTTAAGAGGTAATCGGCTGTGTTTACGTGAATGCTCGTCAAAACATACAATTCGAGATAAGTGTGTGTATTTCTCAGTTCATGCAACGCTAAAGAGTGTGAGACGTGTTTTCTGTGTGTACGCGTCGGTGTCCGCGCTCAGAACACAAGACCGAATTGAGTTCTCTCTTGCGTCGTCAAATGTATCCATGTGTCTGCACTTCTCCCACATTACATTTCTGAACGTTTTATAAACTTGTGTCCCTCCGGTTTGTACTCATCCACGCTCCTACTACGCAACAAATTATTCTGAAAGAATATCTTTCCAGATCGTCCCTCCCAAACATTTTCGTCTCGTTTTTATTCGTTGACGAAAATGCTAGTAGATTTTTGTCATAGTTTTTGTCATTCAAGAAGAATTTTAGTTCGTTGTCCTTTCGTTTTCGTCTGTGAAAAAAATGTCATTGACGAAGTTTTTGACGAAAATTATTCGTCAACGAAATTAACACTGGTTTACATGCAATGTGGATTTTTATAGAAGACCTGCAGTAAAAATTACAAGTAGTTTGTCACTGCAAGCCCAGTGTGAAGTAATAAAAGCACATTTATTTGGTCTTTTAAACCTTTGGATTAATTAAAATATGAATTTGGCTCTACTTCAAACCAGGGGCGCAGCTGCTTAAGTCAATTTAAGATTTTTTTTCTTTCAACAAAATTCCCTTAGCTTGGTGAAAAGGAATTTCTTACTGACAAAGCCCAGCATGTGCTTCTTCTATGGATGAAACAACATTATTTATAAGTCTCTTTTATTATTCCGCTCTGTCTCTCGTCTTCAGATGTAAACACAATGAGATGCCCGCAATGGTAAAGGAATGATTTGCCCTGAAGCACCACCTCAGCTTTTAGAGGTACATTTAAAAACCTCCTTTTTTGGGTGGTATAGTTCTCCTCTTCTGCATTGTATGCTATTAATAGAGCTCTGAAACGGCAGCGATAAATGGGTCACGGTGAGACGGCAGCACATCCGGTCCCGCTCCTCTGCGGCTCTCAAACCTTTGCGTTTAGTCTGGGTTAATTAGGTAGCATGAGACTGGAGCACTAGTTTCACACCACAGCCAAATGTAACAACATCAGGCACATCTGCTGCTGCTGCACCGTGCATTTGACCAGAGAGAAAGAAGAAGAGAGCGAAAGACAGTGAGGCACTGATATATAAACAGGAGGGTGGAGATTTAGGGAGAGACAAGATCTTACAGATCAGAAGCCAGAGGCAGTGGAAATGTATCATAAATAATTCATAAAATAACTCCAAATGTCATAAATGATTACCTATGTAAAGAATGTATTTCATAAATAATTTCTGAAATAATCACAAAAGCATTGTTTCAGTCCAGAGAGAACCAAATAAATCTGGAAAATGCTGACTGAAAAATCCTGAATGGTGCTTGAATATCCAAGATGTGATTTAAGGGATTTAATGTAATTTCAAAACTTGACTGAAAACTCAAAAAGTGTGTCCATATTCCTCAGATCTGTTTAGAGTTCATTTGTGAACAAATGTATATATAATTTTGGTCAAAGGTTTAAATGCACCTTGTAGATCTGCAAAAAGTTATTTTTTTAAAACCAAAATAAGAGGGATCATACAAAATGCGTTATATTTTTTATTTAGTACTGACCTGAATAAAATATTTAACATAAAAAGACATTTACATTTAGTCCACAAGAAAAAAAAAAATAGTTGAATCTATATAAATGACCCTGTTCAAAAGTTTACATTTCCTTACTGTGTTGTTACCTGATTGATTTTTTTATGTTTACTGGTTGTTCATAAGTACCTTTTTGAATTTGAAGATCAGGGTAAATGTAACTGATTTGTCTTCTGGAACACATGTAAGTATCTTCTGTAGCTTCTAAAGGGCAGTACTAAATGAAAAAAAAGTGATATTTAGGCAAAATAAGAAAAATGTATGTTTTTATTCTGTTTACACCCCTGGCTCTTAATGCATTGTTTTTCCCTCAGTTGTCTTCAGTGTGAAAAGATGGATCTCAAAATCATAGAGTCATTGTTGGAAAGGGTTCAAATACACAAAAATGCTGAATGAAAATTGAAAAAAAAAAAAAGAACATTATTAAAGAGCAGATAACTTTGAATGAATCTTTAATTAACATATTCACTTTGAGAGAACATTGTCAGAACATCAGACAAAGTTCAGAGAACATTACCTGTTAGCTGGGTTCGTGAATTTACCTCTAAATAGCTTGTAGTGTATTTGCAAGGCAGGCATGTGTTGCCTGGAGCTCTCGGGTGTTTTGGGTGAGATCAGATTGTAGTGAAGTTGAGAAGAAGAACTGATGGATATTTGAAGAAAACAAGTGAGGACTGACTGTGATGTAATCATCTGCAACAGTAGACAGATGTGACGCAATGGATTTGATCCTAAACTGTTTAATATTAAACTGCTGTCGGTGCCGCTAGTTTGACTGCACAGTCTTGCCTGTGGACCAAAGACATTGATCAGTCACCTCTTTCCCGCTTTGAAATAATGGAGAATTTAAAATATGGAGCATGGCATGATTTCAGCAATGATTTTCACGCTGCTCTTCAGAAGCCTGTTCAAACTGAGGGGCAAAAACACTTTAAATGCAAAGTCCAAAAAAGTTGAAAATTAATTTGTATCGATGTTGCAGGTAAAAAAAAGGTGTTTATGCAAAACCATGTGCCAAAAGTCACACATTTATGTGTAAATTTAGTCGGATCAAACAAGTCACACCTTATAAAGTGAGGATTCTGTCATCTTCTACACCATCACACTTTTGTCATTTGAAACTCTTATAATTATTTTACTTTATTATTATTTATTTATTTAGGCCTTTTTAATTGGTTTATGTAAAGAAAATGTTTATATCAGGACAAATCTTGGCCTTTAAAAAGTTTTTACTTTGTTTAACCCAAATGCAGTTAAGGTCAAAAGTTTACATACACCTTGCAGAATCTGCAAAATGTAATTTTATTTTATTTTTTTCTGAAATGAGAGGGATCATACAAAACACATGTTATTTTTATTTAGTACTGACTTGAATAATATATTTCACATAAAAGACATTTACATATAGTCCTCAAGAGAAAATACTTGTTGAATTTATAAAAATGACCATGTTCAAAAGTTTACATACTCTTGATTCTTAATACTGTGTAGTTACCTGAATGATCCACAGCGGGGGATTTTTTTTTTTTTTTTTTTTTTTTTTTGTTTTGTTTTGTTTTGTGATAGTTGTTTATGACTTGTTTGTCCTGAACAGTTAAACTGCTGTTCTTCAGAAAAAATTCTTTCAGGTTTTTTTTTTTTTAAGCATTTTTGTGTATTTGAACCCTTTCCAACAATGTATGATTAACTAACTGTATGATTTTGTGATCTATCTTTTCACACTGAGGACAACTGAGAGACTCATGTGCAACTATTACAGAGGGTTCAAATGCTTACTGATCCTCCAGAAAGAAAAATTATGCATTAAGAGCCGGGGGGTGTAAACTTCAAAACAGAATGAAGTAAATGCTATATATAATTGAATATTGCCCTCATAAGCTACATCAAAAGCTACTTCATAAGTTAAATTTACCCTGATCTTTAAATACAAAAAAGTTTACACCCCTGGTTCTTAATGCATTGCGTTTTCTTCTGAAGCATCAGTGAGCATTTGAACCTTCTGTAATAGTTGTATATGAGTCCCTCAGTTGTCCTCAGTGTGAAAACATGGATCTCAAAATCATACAGTCATTGTTGAAAAAGTGCAAAGGGTGGAATATCTTGTTCAGGTCAGTACTAAATAAAAACAACATGCATTTTACAGATTCTGCAAGGTGTGTAAAAGCTTTTGAACTTAACTGTACGTTCAAATTAAATTTAGCTTACAGCTTGCAAAGTATTCTGCTTTAAACAGGAAAGTTCTTTTGTCTTGAGGTAAAGGCTAACGAGCAGGCTGTCTCATTTCTCATTTTGATGAACCGATATCAATTCAAATCTCAAGATTCAGTCATCTGTGCTGTATCCTTGTCACGAACTGTACCGTTGTGGCTCCCTTTTTCCCCTCTAGAGGGAGCCACCTCTCCACTGTGTTTTTGTATAGACTCTTTACAGACTCCATTTCCCATAACCCCTCTCTCATGCCCCGTTCGTCACCTCTCACCTTTAGCCCTGTCACTTCCTGTATAAATAGAGCTTCCATCCAGTACTTCTTTGCGAAGTCATAACTTGCTCCGGCCGTTATTTCTGAGCGTTTCCCTAGTCTAGTTTTCCCCGTTGTCGACCCCTCGTAGTTTCCTGGTTTCCTGATCGTTCTCCGCCCGCCTATCGACCCCCCGCTTCGTCTTCTGGATTATCCCCTCTGATCGCTGCCAGCCCACGGACCCGTTCGCTCGGACACTAACTATTCTGTTGGATTTACTGTCTTGCTCCCGTTCGCCCCTGTCTGACCTCCCGCCTGCCTGACTATGAGTATGTATTCTAATAAAAGTATGCATATGGATCCGCACGCCTCCTGTCTCGTCTCTGGGGCTATCGTCACAGATGACTTCGCCGCTACAGGATCCAGCAACTTTGTTAAGCCTATCAGCTCAGCCACGGACCCATTGGATCAGCTCGCGCGTCTGAAGCAAGATGACATGTCCGTTACGAACTATGTCCGTAAGTTTGAGGATCTCCTTTATCAGATTAATTTCTATGATGACGTCTGGTTTACGGACTTGTTTATTCACGGCCTGAGTGAGCCGCTCAGGGCCAGACTGCAACGCGAGTGTCCGCATACCACACTCGATGACGCTATCGATTTCGCTTTGTGGTATGAGGAGGAACGCGACCACAGAGAGGCGGCCGCGCCGGCACGCTTTCACAACACGGCGGACGCGCCGGCGCGTGGTTTCATACTGCCGCGTTCCTGTTTTACTGACTCTCTGGACTATGCCTTGCAATATGGGGACTTGTGTGACTCGGTGGATTTCGCAGAGGAGGAACGCGACCACAGAGCGGCGCCGGCGCGTGATCACAAGATGGCGGTCGCGCCGGCGCGTGATCACAAAATGGCGGCCGCACCGGCTCGCGATCACGATATTGCGGCCGCATCAATGAGCTCTTACGAGTTCAACAACTCCCCAGCACTTACTCTCAATAGCACTTACAATAGACTTATATCATGTCTGATGGACCCACCCATGTTATCTGTTATATCAGCACTCAGCAGTTTCCATTCTATCCAGTCTCCTAAGCATGTTAAGACAGCCGTCGTTCCAGAGCCAAGTCAAGCACCAGCCGTCGTTCCAGAGCCAAGTCAAGCACCAGCTGTCGTTCCAGAGCCAAGTCATATCGCAGCGACACTCGACCGGCTGGAGGACATCCTCGCTTCACTCCACAAGCTACAACAAGCCACAACTGTTCCACCAGTGCCAGGTCAAGTCACTACTGTTCCCCCAGAGTCCAGCCAACTTGTTGCAGCTGCTCCGCCTCCACAGTCAAACGTCTTCACGGCTGCCCCGCCTCCAGCGTCAAGCGTCGTCGCCGCGGTTGCCCCGCCCCCAGCGTCAAGCCAAGTCGTCGCGGCTGCCCCACCTCCAGCGTCAAGCGTCGTCGCCGTGGCTGCCCCGCCTCCAGCGTCAAGTCAAGTCGTCGCAGCTGCTCCGCCACCACAGTCAAGCATCGTCGTCGTCGCAGCTGCTCCGCCTCCACAGTCAAGCCAAGTCGTCGCAGCTGCTCCGCCTCCACAGTCAAGCATCGTCGTCGTCACGGCTGCTCCGCCTCCAGAGTCAAGCCAAGTCGTCGCTGCTGCTCCGCCTCCAGAGTCAAGCCAAGTCGTCGCTGCTGCTCCGCCTCCAGAGTCAAGCCAAGTCGTCGCTGCTGCTCCGCCTCCAGAGTCAAGCCAAGTCGTCGCTGCTGCTCCGCCTCCAGAGTCAAGCCAAGTCGTCGCTGCTGCTCCGCCTCCAGAGTCAAGCCAAGTCGTCGCAGCTGCTCCGTCTCCAGTGTCAAGCCAAGTCGTCGCAGCTGCTCAACCTCCAGCGTCAAGCATCTTCGCATCTGCTCCGCCTCCAGCATCAAGTCAAGTCGTCGCAGCGGCTCCGCCTCCACAGTCAAGCCAAGTCGTCGCAGCTGCTCCGCCTCCACAGTCAAGCCAAGTCGTCGCAGCTGCTCCGCCTCCACAGTCAAGCATCGTCGTCGTCACGGCTGCTCCGCCTCCAGTGTCAAGCCAAGTCGTCACAGCTGTTCCGCCTCCAGTGTCAAGTGTTTTCGCAGCTGCTCCGCCTCCAGAGTCAAGCCAAGTCGTCGTCGCTGCTGCTCCGCCTCCTGAGTCAGGCCAAGTCGTCGCAGCTGCTCCGTCTCCAGCGTCAAGCCAAGTCGTCGCAGCTGCTCCGTCTCCAGCGTCAAGCCAAGTCGTCGCAGCTGCTCCGTCTCCAGCGTCAAGCCAAGTCGTCGCAGCTGCTCAGCCTCCAGCGTCAAGCATCTTCGCATCTGCTCCGCCTCCAGCATCAAGCCAAGTCGACGCAGTAGCTCCGCCTCCACAGTCAAGCCAAGTCGTCGCAGTTGCTCCGCCTCCACAGTCAAGCCAAGTCGTCGCAGCTGCCGCTCCGCCTCCACAGTCAAGCGTCGTCGTCGTCGCTGCTGCTCCGCCTCCACAGTCATACCAAGTCGTCGCTGCTGCTCCGCCTCCACAGTCAAGCCAAGTCGTCGCTGCTGCTCCGCCTCCTGAGTCAAGCCAAGCCGTCGCAGCTGCTCCGTCTCCAGTGTCAAGCCAAGCCGTCGCAGCTGCTCCGTCTCCAGTGTCAAGCCAAGTCGTCGCAGCTGCTCCGCCCCCACAGTCAAGCCAAGTCGTCGCAGCTGCTCCGCCCCCACAGTCAAGCCAAGTCGTCGCAGCTGCGACGCCCCCACAGTCAAGCCAAGTCGTCGCAGCTGCTCCGCCCCCACAGTCAAGCCAAGTCGTCGCAGCTGCTCCGCCCCCAGAGTCAAGCGTCGTCGCAGCTGCTCCGCCCCCAGAGTCAAGCGTCGTCGCAGCTGCTCCGCCCCCAGAGTCAAGCGTCTTCGCAGCTGCTCCGCCCCCAGAGTCAAGCGTCTTCGCAGCTGCTCCGCCCCCAGAGTCAAGCGTCTTCGCAGCTGCTCCGCCCCCAGAGTCAAGCGTCTTCGCAGCTGCTCCGCCCCCAGAGTCAAGCGTCTTCGCAGCTGCTCCGCCCCCAGAGTCAAGCGTCTTCGCAGCTGCTCCGCCCCCAGAGTCAAGCGTCTTCGCAGCTGCTTCTTCTAAGCTGAGCTTCAATACTGCGGCCTTTCTCCCTGAGTCAAGCCAAGTAACCGCTGTTCCTTCCTCTAGGCCAAGTCAAGCCACAGCCGTTGCCCCAGAGCCAAGTCAAGCCACAGCCGCTGTTCCAGAGTCAAGTCAAATTACAGCCACTTTACCCGAACGGGCTTACTTAGGGACTGCATTTCTCCTGAATGTGGCTCTATGGGTTGTCTGGGCTGCGTATACCACCACCGAGTCCTCAGAGGTGGCGGCCCGCACCGCAGAACCTCTGAGGGTGGCTTTCCCGGAGGAGGTGGCCGAGGCCACGGATCCTCATACCGGAGGGAAGGCCGCACCTGCTCCTTGCACGGTGGTAGCTTCCAGCGACTCACGCCACCCTGAGCTCTCATCGAGCACCAACTCAGCTGCTGAAGCCCGCTGCAAGCGGTTGGTCCCGCCGAAGGAAGACTGGGACTGGGGCTCCGAGCTCTCTCTCTTTCTCTCTATGTGTCTGTCTCTGCTCTGTGTTCCAGGTCTGTCTGCTCTGCTCTGGTGGGTGCTTGCTCTGCTCTGGCTGGCTGCTGCTCCGCCCTGGGGGGCTTCCGTGCTGCCCTGGAGGGCTCCTGTCCTGTCTGCTCCGCCCTGGGGGGCTTCTGCGCTGCCCTGGAGGGCTCTTGTCCTGTCTGATCCGCCCTGGAGGGCGTCTGACCCACCTGATCCGCCCTGGAGGGTGACTGACTCACCTCATCCGCCCTGGTGGGCGTCTGACTCGCCTGAACCGCCCTGGTGGGCGTCTGACTCGCCTGAACCGCCCTGGTGGGCGTCTGATTCATCTGCTTCGCCCTGGAACCTGTCTGCCCCGCCGGCTCCGCCCTGGATCCTGTCTGCCCCGCCGGCTCCGCCCTGGAACCTGTCTGCCCCGCCGGCTCCGCCCTGGAGTCTGTCTGCTCCGCCAGTTTTACTCAGGAGAATGTCTGCTCCATCTCGGTGGTCTCCTGAGTTTTTCGGGCAGCTCTGTTGTAATGCTGCCGTTTCGGCACCTCCTGGACTATGTGCCTTTCCTAACCCCATCAGCCCACATGGACCTGGCCCACCCGTCTGCATTCTGCCCTGCCCCTCCCTTCCCTGTTGTTATTTTTTGTTGGACTGTTTGGAGCGTCTGGAAGCCGCTCCTAGGGGGGGGGCTCTGTCACGAACTGTACCGTTGTGGCTCCCTTTTTCCCCTCTAGAGGGAGCCACCTCTCCACTGTGTTTTTGTATAGACTCTTTACAGACTCCATTTCCCATAACCCCTCTCTCATGCCCCGTTCGTCACCTCTCACCTTTAGCCCTGTCACTTCCTGTATAAATAGAGCTTCCATCCAGTACTTCTTTGCGAAGTCATAACTTGCCCCGGCCGTTATTTCTGAGCGTTTCCCTAGTCTAGTTTTCCCCGTTGTCGACCCCTCGTAGTTTCCTGGTTTCCTGATCGTTCTCCGCCCGCCTATCGACCCCCCGCTTCGTCTTCTGGATTATCCCCTCTGATCGCTGCCAGCCCACGGACCCGTTCGCTCGGACACTAACTATTCTGTTGGATTTACTGTCTTGCTCCCGTTCGCCCCTGTCTGACCTCCCGCCTGCCTGACTATGAGTATGTATTCTAATAAAAGTATGCATATGGATCCGCACGCCTCCTGTCTCGTCTCTGGGGCTATCGTCACAATCCTCCTGTTGATGCATGAACAGCTTAATAGGTGGTAAAGATATGTACAAGCAGTATTAATTAGGATATTAGCCTAATATTTCATCTACCTCTGATAAGAACAAAAAAGAATGTTGTCAGGATTCTTGCCCTGGAAATCCTGGTTCAGGTTTACTAGCCACAAATGCCTTTTATTCCTCAGACATTTTTTTTTTTGCACTCCAAACATGACAATAATCAACCATTTTCAGCAGCAATAATTAGCACAATTTGCAAGTTCTGTTTGGTAGAGTAGCATTGTTTTAGGTTCAGTGCCGCCAATATGGCCAATTGATGATGCATCATGACCACACTCTATTCTATGTTTGAATAAATCTGTCATGAAATCAGATTGAATCATAAAATGTGTGTCAATACCCATTCCTACTAACACAGTTAGAACCACAACAATCATGTGGGCAGGAGAAGAGGGTTTAGTATTACTAATGCATAAGAATGGATGGCGCTCTGGTTTAGAAGTGGAGATCTTACGGTATATGAACGGGTCAGGCCGGGATAACGGGCCTTAGGTTGTGTACATAAGCAGTCGAGAGGTTTTTTATATGCGGGTCACATCGGCTTGCTTGTTCACTGTTTGCCATGGGTAATGAATGCAGAAGCCTCTTATGAACCGCCCAGCAATAAGTGTTGGCAGATTGATTGTTGCTGGGAATCAGAGATGACTTTGCTTGCACTTATCCCGAAGAATAAAATAATGTTTCTCATCACAATGGATAATCTCCCAGTTATCCATTCCCCCTCCGAGCACCGCAGATTGTCAGCAGCGACAAGGAGCAATCTATCTCGGCGTAAAGGAGGGTAGAGGGAGGGCAGGCGGAGGTGCGAGAGAAAGAAAAAAACAAGATCAGAGAGAGGGAGAGAGGACGCATGACAGACATTCTCAAGGTCTCGGGCCGAGGGGAGCGAGCCGGTTGACACTGCCTGACTGTCAGCCTGCTCAGCAGAATAGAAGAATAACTGTGATTGCGCTGTCTGGTAAATAAAAAGCTGTAGTCAGTTCATCTGAGCAGAAGAAGGAAAAACATTGTTAAACAGAGTTTCTGATTCAGCCCAACTCTTGTCAAGTTGTTTATAAAGGAATCAAGCTGTTTGGAGCTTCTTTTGTTGGAGTAAATGTCGGATGAGAGTTTAAGACTTGTTATGATAAGTGGTGTACGTTTCATCAAAACCTTGTCAACTAAACCTTCCTATAAAAGTGTGATGATATCCTCATATGACAGAATCCAATACTTGTTTTTTACTAATTTAAGGGTGCTGATAAAAAATAGTGAGTACTTTCTTAAAAAAACTGTAGCATTATTTGGTTTAGAAAACCATTTGTAAGGGGAGAAAAAAATGCTGAAAATGTTCACACCCTAAAGGCCGTCCGAGATTGAGTCAGACAAATTTGAAGAAATGTTGTATTTCTTCATTTGCTCACAAATGAATCATATGCAGTGAATGGGTGCCATCAGAATGAGAGTCCAAACAGCTGTTAAAAACATCACAATAATCCACAAGTAATCTACACGACTCCAGTCCATCCAGTAATGTGAGCAAGCGATCCAATGCATTTGACATTTGACTCTTTTATTTTGCTAAGCGCATTAAAGATGTTTGAGATACAGTTGAGGTCAAAACTTTACATATACCTTGCAGAATCTGCAAAATGTTAATTATTTTACCAAAATAGAAGGGATCATACAAAATGAATGATTTTTATTTAGTACTGACCTGAATAAGATATTTCACATAAAAGACGTTTACATATAGTCCACAAGTAAAAATAATCATTTACAATACACTTGATTCTTAATACTGTGAGTGATCAACAGCACAGTTGTTTTTTTTTTTGTTTTTTTTTTTGTGATAGTTGTCTGTTTTTCCCGAACAGTTAAACTGCCTGCTGTTCTTCAGAAAAAAAAATTCAGGTCCCACAATTTTTTTTTTTTTTTTTTTACTTTAGTTTTTAGTGTGTTTTTATTTTCATTTTCTAACAATGACTATGATTTTGAGAGCCATCTTTTTACACTGAGGGACTCAAATGCAACAATTACACAAGGTTCAAACACTCATTGATGCTCCAGAAGGAAACATGATGCATTAAGAGACAGGGATAAAAACTTTTGAACAGAATGAAGATGTGTACAATTTTCTCATTTTGTCTAAACATCATATATATTTTTTTCATTTAGTATTGCCCTTCAGAAGCTACAGAAGATATGCACATGTTCCCAGAAGACAAAATAAGCTAAATTGATGCATTGTGTTTTCTTCTGAAGCATCAGTGACTGTTCTTCTGTAATAGTTGCCCTCAGTTATCCTCAGTGTGAAAAGATGGATCTCAATCATACAGTCGTTGGAAAGGGTTCAAATACACAAAAATGCTGAAAAGCCAAAGAATTTGTAGGAAAATAAAGATTTTTGTCCTGAACTGTTCAGGACAAACAATGGACTCATGAACAACTATCACTAAAAACACAGTATTAAGAATCAAGCGTATGTAAACTTTTGATTGGGGTCATTTTTAAAAGTTCAACTATTATTTTCTTTTGTGGACTATGTAAACATCTTTTATGTCAAATATCTTATTCAGGTCATTACTAAATAAAAAATAGCATGGATTTTGCATTATCCCTCTTATTTTGGTAAAATAATTAACATTTTGCAGATTCTGCAAGGTGTATGCAAACTTCTGACCTCATTATATAATAATTAGTTTTTTTTTGGTAAATCAGCAGAATTATTTCTTCCCGATGCAGGGCTATATAATGATCGATGATGTTTACATGATAATTGAAAATGATCAATAAAAATGCTTTTTATTAGGTTACATTGCAGAAGTGGATGTGCTTTCGGGTTGGTATATGATTGAAAGGCCAAATGCATCAGCGGTATGAAAACATGAGATGGTAAGTGCACTATAATCCTATTAATGCGTTTTTGGTCACCCAACAACCTGTAATGTCTTACTTTGAAGTATGTTACAATAACCTCATCTCATTCTGTTCTGACTCACCAACGGCAGGCTATTTTAAAGTTCATGCATTTAAAACTATGTTTTTATGTGTTGTTTCTCAGGAGAATTCAATACCGCTGTATACAGTACAATGGCTTTCTCTAGAACCGAGGACAAAAAGGAAATAAGCGCTATCCAGGCTCCTAGGCACTATTGACAGCATGTGTGTAATGCTGATTACCTCAGACCCTCTGTTCTTAAAGATTAATAGTATTAATAATTGTTTTTACACTAATGCATTTATAATGGACATCTATAGAGAAAGGCATTCCAGGGGGTGTAAATTAAAACCCTTTTGTTTATTTGAAGAGCGGATAAAGGGATAGTTTACCAAAAAAAGAAAATGACCACATAATTTACTCACCCTCATGCCATCCTAGATGTATATGATTTTTTTTCTATCACACAAATATAATCAGAGTTCTATAAAAAAAAAAAAAAATGTCCTGCCACTTTCAAGCTTAATAATAGCAGTGAATGGGTGTTTAAATTATTGAGATTTGTAAAAAGTGCTCCACAGGGGATTAATAAAGGCCTTCTGAAGGGAATCAATGCATTTGTGTAAGAACAATATCCATATTTAAAACTTTATAAACTGTAATCTGGTAGGGGTGTGATGAGACACTTGTCCCACAAGACGAGATGAGACACGAGACTGGGTTCACGAGAATGAGACGAGACAAGATTTTTAAACTTTTCTAAAGAAATGATCAATTATGAAATATATAGAGAAAACAGTATTTTATTAATCTGAAAAACAAAAAATATAGGTGCATTTTGATATGAAATTGTACTTTATGAAATTAAACTTCTATTTTAATGAATTACATTCAGTAATAAACATGTAAACTAATGCTACATGATTCTGCATAAATTAAAAAAACTTTTTTTTTTAAATTGGAGATTCTCTCATGATTCTGAAAAAAAAAACAGATTAGAAATCTAAACAAAATGACATAATTTACTAGTCATTCTGACACATTTATTGCTTAAGTCTTTTTTAAAAAATATATTCGATCAAATTAAATTTGCAGTTAATAAAGACTTAATTTACTATTGGAATCTCCTGAATGAATTACTGAATGATAAATGCGTTTTTAAACGTGCAGTTGTCGCCACCTCCTGGTGGAAGAGGATAAGCCTTACAATACATACACGTGTTCAGATACTTTCGTTTTGATCGCTATTATAGACATTAAGTGTTTATACCCAGACTATAAACTTTTATACTAGTACTTCTGTTATTTAAATGTCTGTAACAGAAATAATTATCATTATGTGGTTGAAAGACAAGAATAAGATGGTGTTGGCGTTTGAACAGAGATCCCAATCTTTTTAGGATTAATCTGCAGCTCTAATGTAAACACTGCACCTACTATCACGTTCTCCCGAGACCAGACAGAGCTTGCGAGACGCATCGGATCTCGAGAGATCTTGTGCCACGAGATCTTGTCACATCCATATAATCGGGTGTTTAAGTGTACATTATAAATGCCTTTACTTTCGCTCAATTTAAAGCATCCTTGCTGAATAAAGGTATTCATTTTTTTTTTTTTCAAATAAATAAATATATAAATAAATGCAAACATATCTTCTGTCAGTATGGGTTATTGAAAAACCCACTGCAATAAGAGCCTAACTATTGCATTATTAAAATCCCCATAGCAGATCCTGATATGCCATCGATTTAAAGAAGCGTGCTTTACACAGACCAATGCGTGCCGAAAAAGCTGCTCCAGCGAGCGAGATTACAGTGTGTTGAGCTCATTAAAACTGTGTGCGGTGGGAACTATAGGCCTGTTAATGCATGGTAATTCTACAGCTGCTCGCTAACAGAGGAGCCGGTCTTAGCCAGCGATACCTTTGAACTCCCAACATCACGCCAGATGCATAATTAAGAGCAAAAGAGCTGCATTTACATTTGTAGGAAACGGTAATTATGGTTCCCTTCTTCATCATTTACACTCTTAATCATCTCTCTCACCTCTGGTCATCACCTCAGTTGCTCTATCTCTGTTTTTTTTTGCCTCTCTCTTGCTCATAAACACACATACACATACATAGTCGTGTGTGGGCTGTCATTTCATCGGATCGCTTCATCTTTGTCATTCCCTTTCCCTCTCTTTCTCTCTCGCGCACACAAACAGAGGTCCATTAGTTTCTCTAATGAGGGCCCCCACACACGGCTGCCGTTATGGCCCATAATCACCCCATCAGCGAGTGGCAGAGAGAGGCAGAGCTAATAAGCCAGTGACCACCGAAAGTGGGGGTCTCTTCATACCCATCAGGGCTGAAAAGCACCACCCCAGGGTCAAAACACCTTTTCGCACGCTCCCTCCATCCTATTTGTTCGCTGCTTTATAACGCCATCTATTTTCTCAAGCCCATCGGTTCTCAGGGGAAGAAGTCTGTAGGAAAAACAGACCATTGACATTTTGCACGTGACTGATGTGTTTCCATATGCGGGTGGGTTGTTTTTGTACATGTACACTGAGAGCGAGCGACACGATGTGGCACGATAAAAAGCTTGCAGTGTTTTTTCCGACATTGCTTATTTGTGGTGTAGACAGCTGTTAGCTGGAGCAATTTACAGTATGGGTTTATTGCTTCTTGCTATTTTATTATAAAACATTCCTCTGTGAGCTAAAGGAAGCATCTGTGGCAGCTTTAGGTTTGTTTGTTGTAAACTGCAGCTACTTGAAAGAAGTGGTGGCAAAATACTGATTACAAAAGTTATTTTTTTATATGTATACCTTTAAAAAGTTTATTATTTTATTCAGGAAGGATTTCTATTCAAAATTTTATGGAAGCTTGTTTTCACCATGGGATGCAAAAATAAGTAGGTAATTTTTTTTTTATTTTTTATTTTTTATCTCACAGTTCTGACTTTCATTCTCATAAATCCAAGTATACATCTTGCAATACTGGCTTTTTATTCCCCTCAGAATTCTGTTTACATATTGCAATGTCTATTTTTTTCCCCCACCAAAAATAAAGAAGGTCATTTAGATTTTTTTTTTTTTTCACAGTTTGACCTTTTTGTGAGTTATCTTGTTTTTCTTTCTTTTTTAAATAAAAAATCTAAACTAATTTATACAGTACTTTTCATCAGTTCACATATTTAATCACAGTAAATCAGATTTTTCACAATAATATTCATGTGGAAAAATGTATCTGAAAATGTTGGTTCTTGGCACCAGAATATGAATACAGTTTTGTGCTGAAAAATATTGCAATATTTTGAAATGTTGATTGCCCACCCCAGCACTTACTAGACTATACTCTCAGAAAAAAAAAAGGTACAAAACATTTTTTTTTATTTATTTATTTATTTTTTGTTTTGTTTTTTTAACTCAAAATTGTTGAAAAGTTGGAATCTGGGTCATAATATACGTATTTTCTGATGTATTTTATTTCTATATAAAGGCTGTATTTCCTTGATCAGACATTAAAAAGATAAATATTATTACAATTTTAAATAACTGTTTTCTATTTTAATATATTTTAAAATGTGATTTATTCCTGTGAAGCAAAGCAGAATTTTCAGCAGCCATTACTCCAGTCTTCAATGTCACGTGATCCTTCAGAAATCATTCTATAAAAAATAAATGTAATTTGGATTTTTTTTTATTTCACAATTCTAACTTTTTTTCCCCCTTGTTGGTAAGTTATCATACTGATATCTGGGTCATAACATAAATATTTTATTTAGTTTTTTTTTTTTTTTTAATTATATATATATTGCAAAGCTTTGCATGTTTGGTACTGGTCTCCTGTGAATTATGTAATTACATTCGTAACACAATCTGAGGATTTTGGTGACATGAAAAGGATGGTACAATAAATAAAAAACACTATAAAAATAAAAACAATGCCAGTTAATAAAAAAATGCATTAACCTAATTTATACAGTACTTTTCATCAGCTCACATATTTCCTCTGTGAGCGAAATCAGATTTTCACAAAAATATTAATGTGAAAATTGTAGCTGAAAAGGTTGGTTCTCGGCGCCAGTATATGAACACAGTTCTGTGATGAAAAATATTGCAATACTTTGAAATATTGATTCCCCCGCCCCAGCACTTACTAGTCTACACTTAGAAAAAAGGTACAAAACTATCACTAGGCAAGAACCCTTTTAAAAAATACTGATGTGAACTAATATGTACTTTTAAAGCACTAATATGTACCTTTGAGATACTAATGTGTACAATTTAGGGGTAAAAAAGTACACTTTTGGACCTTTTAGCTTTTGAACCTTAAGAAATACCACCCCAGTGACAGTTTGTACTTTTTTCTGAGAGTGTAAGTGGGAAACTAGTCTTAAACTATACACTCGTAACATGCTAATATGCTAATATGTTTAAGTCTTGTGGCTGTACTTTTGAAGCAGTGTTAATGTTCATGTTTGCTCTCTTGCCTTGTGTAGTTTTTACAACTGAGGGATGAGTCGAAATATTTTTTGTACTAATAGACATTATGCCACAAATTCGGTCGATGAAGCTTAACTGCTATTGAACTCAATTCCTGTAATGAGCTCTGTGTGGTATGAAACAGCCCTGGTATTAGTTACCTCACACAATCTCAATACAATGTCATATTTATGTTGTGTATTGTGAGTTCGTAATGAGATTTTTCGTCTTATGGAGAATGATAAAGCAGAGCATTGATTTGTGTTATAGCCAGTCATGGTGGAGAATCAATGTTTGTTGAATCAATTGAGTTATTGGAGCTGTACTGGCGTAATGTTTTTATAGCACGTCTATAGAATTGTATCAGGTGCAGTTTGTAATAAACCCAGCTAGTGATTTTACTACAGAACTTCTGTCATGCTGGTTTATTTAATACAATTGTTATCAATTGTTTTGTTAATTTTGTGATTTGTTCTTGTACATACTGTGGTTATATTAAATGGATATATGGTTGTGTACTTTCAGGGAATCCAGCTTCGGAAACTGCCATTGTGTGAATGCTAATGCTAGCTTCTTCCAGATACTGAGGTAAAAATGTAATATTTTCAATCTCTAATTAATATTAAAGGAACCCTGCTATCGCATGAGGCTTAATTTACTGTGGTCAAGAGAAGTGTTGGTTAATGTTTCATCTGCTTCCTTATGATACATGTTGGTTAAATAGATTAATTGGTTTGAACTGCATTACAAGTTTAAGATCAAGAGTCAAACCATCCCCCTCTCTAAAATATGAATAATTAAAAACTCTTTCATTGCATCTCATTTGCTGCTGTTACTAAGTATGTTTGATGCCTGTAATTAGCAGCGATATAACGGCCATGGAATATAAATGAAAACTAGTAAACAGACATGCAATTTGGGGTCTGGGGGGCTTGTGTTATCTTAGTTGAATTTTCAATCTTAGCAGCTTAATGTGATGTTTTTCTTTTTTCTTCCTGAACTGGCACATCTCATTAACGAGATTTGTTCCTCATCATCAGGGAAGTATTCGTCATTTTACTAGCAATTCATTCCGTCCTTTTTTCCCCTTCGATATTAGTTCCACACATTATAAATTGCTTCACTCCCGCCGTACTCCTGTGTATCGCGACGGGGAGTTTCATTGGAAATCAAATCCAAAGATGTATGAGAGATAATTTAGTTTTTCAAAATGCATACCTTTGTTTACATGGTACGCTTGGTTATTCTGAAACAAGATTAATTTTCTGTGAAGAAAACCGTTTCCTGTCAAGATCAAAAGAAAACCTGGATTGCATTGAACCTGTGCATTACATTAAAAAGATATTTTCGTAGCCATATGCCAGTAAAGAATGGAAACACACTTTTTTGTTTAAACAGGCTTTGTCGTCATTTCTTCAAAACTACAGGCTTCCCAGCATTTTTTTCTTTTTTATATTTTTGGAAACTGTCATTAAACTGAAGCAGCACTGTTTATTTTATGCAAATTTCCTGTTTTCTATGCAAAAATCTCTATACCCTGCAGATAAATGTAAAAAGGAAGAATTCTAACAACAAAACTCTTTCATCATATTGTGAGATGAAAAAAACGGGTGGTGTATTTTTATTTTATTTTATTTTATTTTATTTTATTTTATTTTATTTTATTTTATTTTATTTTATTCAGTTTGTCACTGTTTTATTTTTGCAATTTTTCATTTCAACTGCAGAGAAAGGAAGTGCATAAAAAAAAAAAACAGTCCAAACAGCTGTAATCCACAAATAATCCACATGGCTCCAGTCCATTAATTAATATATTGTTAAGTGAAAAGATGTTTGTATGTTTAAAAAAAAAAAATAAAAAAAAAATCAACAAGTCCTCTGTCACTTTTTCAAGTCAAAAAGTTGTCTTGTCTAAATCAGAATAGAAATATACACAGATCAAGTCTTGTTTTTAAGTAACTTTTTTTAATTTTTCAGTTTGTCACTTGGGGTGTTTGTGCGGCTTTTTGCCTTTATTTTTCATTTTAATGGCAAAGAAAGGAAGTGCATTAAAACGAAATAAAAAATGAACATATGCTCATATGATGAAAATATGCTACTGTACATCTTGGATTGCTAAAATAGGTGCCTATGGGTGCCTAAAATAGTCTAAACAGCTGATAAAACATCAAAGTAATCCACATGACTCCAGTTCATAAGTTACTATATAAAAACCCATAAAGAAGACATTTTTAACTTCAACCAAATCCTCTATTCCTTTCTCTAGTGAAAAAAGTTTTCTACCAAAAACATTTAGAAAACAAGCATATTGATGGATTTTGGTGTGAGAGGACAACAGAGTACAGACTTTTCCAAGTATTATTATGGATTGGAAGCAACAGTTTCAAGTTAAAACATCTTAATGATGGATTTGTTTCTTACAAACACACAGATTTTCAGTTCACAAGACATTAATTGATGGACTTGCTTTGTGTGGATTACTTGTGGTTTATTTTGATGTTTCATCAGATGTTTGGATTCTGCTGGCACCCATTCACTGCGGAGGATTCACTGGTGAGCAAAATGCTACATTTCTCAGAAACACCCTCAGGCTATTCAAAATGTTGATGAGCACATTTTCAGCATTTTGGGTGAGTTATTCCTTAAATGTGTAATGTTTTGATCTGGTTTAAAAAATATTGATTATCATTTCAACTAGCAGTAACAAATGTAAAAAGATTGTTTTGTCTCTAGGACACAATACCAGTCAAAAGTTTTTTAACAGTAAGAATTTTTCAAAGAAGTCTCTTCTGCTCACCAAGCCTGAATTTATTTAATACAAGAACAGCAAAAAAAGTAGAATTTTGAAATATTTTTATTATTACAATATTGTGTTTGAATATATTTTAAAATTTAATTTATTCCTGTGATTTCAAAGCTGACGTTTTAGAGTCATTACTTCAGTCACATGATCCTTCAGAAAACATTTTTATTATAAATTATTATTATGTTAACAACAGCTGAGAAGATTTCTTTAGGTTTCTTTTATGGATCAAAAGTTCAAAAGAGCAGCATTTATCTGAAACAGAAATCTTTTGTAACATTATAAATGTTTTCATCATCACCTTTCAATTTAAAGAATTATTGCTAAATATAAGTATTAATTTCTATAATATCTTTCCAAAAAAACTTACTGACTCCAAGCTTTTGGATGACATAGTGTATAATGTTACAAAAGCTTTTTATTTTCAGATATTTAATTTTAGAATATTCTATTAATCAAAGAATCCTGAAAAAAAGTGCTCAGCTGTTTTAAATATTGATGATAATAGTAATAACAAATATTTCCAGAACAGCAAATCAGCATATTAAAATAATTTCTGAAGGATCATGTGACATTAAAGGATTAGTTCACTTTTAGAACAAAAATGTACAGATAATGTACTCACCCCCTTGTCATCCAAGATGTTCACGTCTTTCTTTCTTCAGTCGAAAATAAATTGTTTTTTTTTGTTTTTTTTTTGAGGAAAACATTTGAGGATTTCTCTCCATATAATGGATATGTATTATACCCCCAAGTTTGAACTTTCATAATGCAGTTTAAATGCAGTTTCAAAGGGCTCTAAACAATCCCAGCTGATGAAGAAGGATCTTATCTAGTGAAACGATCGGTTACTTTCAAAATAAATTGACAATTTATATACTTTTTAACCTCAAATGCTTGTCTTGTCTCGTCTCTGTGATGCGCATGCGTAGTCTCTGTGATCCGGGTCAATACAGTTAGGGTATGTCCAAAAACTCCCATCTCGTTTTCTTCCCCAACTTCAAAATCATCCTACATCTCTGCAGAAATATCAACCCAGTGTTTACAAAGTGAACATACAAAGAAAATCAAACACTCTTTACAAAAAAAAAACAAACAAAAAAAAAACTTAAAACAGCGTTGTAGGGTGATTTTTAAGTTGAAGATGAAAAACGAGATGGGTGTTTTTGGACATACCCTAACTGCATTGACCCGGATCACACAGACTACGCATGCGTATCGTAGACTACAAGACAAGACAAGCATTTGAGGTTAAAAAAGTATATCAATTGTCAATTTGTTTCAAAAATAACTGATCGGTTTGCTAGATGAAACCCTTTTTCATCCGCTGGGATTGTTTAGAGCCCTTAAAGGCTGGATTTAAATTGCATGGGGGCACTATAGAAGTTCATTATATGGAGAGACATCCTGAAATGTTTTCTTCAAAAAACATAATTTCTTTACGACTGAAGAAAGAAAGACATGAACATCTTGGATGACAAGAGGGTGAGCACATTATCTGAAAAGATGCTGAAAAATTATCACAGGAATAAATTACATTTTAAAATATATTCGAATGGAAAAGAGTTATTTTAAATAGTAAAAAATAGTTTAAAGTTTTACTGTACTTTGGATCAAATAAATGCAGGCTTGGTGAGCAGAAACTTCTTTAAATAACATCAAAAATCTTTTGACTGGTAGTGTAGTAAAAGTGAACATAAAAGCGAACAATTCACCTTAAAGCTTTTCTTTAAAAGCTGATGCAGTGCTGTGTTCCAGGAAACAGAGACGGGCAAAGCATCTGCTGTGAGTGACCTCCTGCTGTGAATCCCAGGGTCAGTACACCAATTACCACCCATAACACTTCATCCTGACTGCAGGAGCTTCTGATTGATACCTTCACAGACACCTGAGACATAACATGTAAAATAAAGATGAAGCTTTAATGGGAATTCAGAGCTGAGGAACATCACGCACCGCAAAAACACAACATTTCCTGGTGTGACAAGAAACCATTTCTGTTCGATTTTACGTTCGCTTCGTGGAATCAGGGACAGTCGCTTTGAAGAATACCGCCGTTTGACGTGCGAGTTCGAATCTAAATTGACTGCAAATTAATGACTAATTTCCCAAGGTATTCACTAATAGAACATAATAGATTGTTTGATAAATGAATCACTGGTTGATGAAAATGAGCTCATCAAAATGCAAAAAAGCCGAGAAGCTCACACGCAGACGATCTCACGCAGACACACTGATCGTTTCAGTTATAGACTCGAAACACACTTCATAACTTAATGTTCCCTCTAATGAGCTCGAACTGTTTAGGCGTTTTTTTCTTTCAATTCATTTCTTTAGTATTCTTGTTAACGCTCCGGGGATATTAACTCGATATTCCTGCTCTTTGTGATTCAGGAAATGTCGGTTTTCAGCGACATCAGTGATTCTTGCAGAGATTAGGCTCGTAGATAAAGCACTTAACGGTGCATGAAGGGAAGTAGCTTTGCGAATTAAAATTTTCATTATATGTAGATGGAGGCTTGACAGAACTTGCAGATTTCTTGTCACCTCCTGACTGTCAAGTAGGGCTAAATTAAAAGGGTTTTCAATGGTGACCTAATCTTAATGGCACTCGCACATCGCGGAATTCAACAGGAATTATTGAATTTGAAAGCGGGTTTGTGCGTCTGTCGTTTGATGTGCATTATTGAAGGGAAGTTCATTCATGCTGACAAAACAATTGAGTTGTTGTCTGCGATAAATACAATCAATTTGCTGGCAAACATTTTTAGACAAGAGGACGCAGTCATTTCAAGGGCATCTCTTTCAAACATGACATGTTTATTCATATTTCCCAGGGTAGAATTCAGAATCGCTGATTATTTCTATTCACGTTCAGGATGTGCCTGCATCTGTAAACATTATGGGCGTCCTCGCAGATGCTTTTAACCTTCTAATTGCATTATAAGGAGTTTTATATGAGCATGTTAGTTTGGAGGGATGTGATGTGCAATTACGCTGAGCTTCCTCATTAAAACATCACTTTTAATTCTTAAAAGCACATTAATATTTTGTTGTTCAGTTTTTTTTAAAGGCAAATATGCATATATGTCCCCTTTTGCAAAAAAAAAAAAAAAAAAAGAGAGAGCGAGATAAATATTTAACTAAAAAGCAAAGCTGCAGTCAGGTCTGATAATGTCTTTCTATCGCCATAAAGTGTCCAGCAGCCTTGATTGCCATCGTCGTCTTCGTAAGAAATGGCATTTTATTTTATGATGAATGTTCAGAAAATCTATAAAAAAAAGAACCTACTTTTTTTGTTTTGTTTTGTTTTGTTTAAATGTTTATAAAAGTATTATTTTTATTTATTTATTTATTTTATTTTTTCTGATTTTCTGATAAATCGTTTGCCATAGAGTGTAGACATAGGACAGCAATGTTCAGAAAATCAATAACAAACAGATGTTTATATAATTGTTTATTTTATTTTATTTGTATTTATTACTTAACAGGTATATACATATTTATACCTACTAAGTGTTTTTTTTTTTTTTTTTTTTTTTTAATACTAAGTCTTAATCCTAACAAATTATTCATGTTTCTCAATACAGTTTAGAACATCACTCATAAACAGATTATACATTTTGTTGTTGTTGTATTTTGTGTAATTTCTTTTCTTTTCTTTTCTTTTCTTTTCTTTTCTTTTCTTTTCTTTTCTTTTTTCTTTTATTTTGTGATAAAATGTTTGGCCTACAGTCTAAACACTTATTTTGTTTTATTTTATTTTATTTTATTTTATTTTATTTTATTTTATTTTATAATATTTTTGAGCCTACATTTTTTTTTTTAATTAAGTCTTATTCCTAAGAATTGTTTTCATGTTTCTCAATACAGTTCAGAACATCAATGACAAACAGATGTTTACTTTATTTATTATTATTATTATTATTATTATTATTATTAAATTATTATATATTTATTTATTTTATTTATTTTTATTTATTTATTTATTTATTTAAATAAATTGTTTTGCCACAGGACAGCAATGCTATTTTTTTTATACAAAGTCTTAATCCTAACAATTTATTCGTGTTTCATAATACAGTTTAGAACATCAGTCATAAACCGATGTTTATACAAATGTTTATTTTCTTTTTTCTTTTCTTTTCTTTTCTTTTCTTTTCTTTTCTTTTTTCTTTTGTGTTTTTTTCTTTTCTTTTTTCTTTTCTTTTCTTTTGATAAAACATTTGCCCTACAGTCTTAAGTCTTAAAGAATTTTAGTTTTTTGAGCCTAAAATAGCTTTTACCTTAGTTGTTTATTTTTTTGTTTATATATGTGTGTGTGTGTGTGTGTGTGTGTGTGTGTGTGTGTATGTATGTATGTATGTATATATATATATATATATATACACATATACTTAGTCTTAATCCTAACAAATTATTGATGTTTCTCAATAAAGTTCAGAACATCACTGACAAACAGACTTTTATTTTATTTTTGTTTTGTTTTGTTTTGTTTTGTTTTGTTTTGTTTTGTTTTGTTTTGTTTTGTTTTATTTTATTTTATTTTATTTTGTTTTGTTTTATTTTGTTTTATTTTATAATTTTTTTAAGCCTAAAATGCCTTTTACCTTAGTTTTTCTTTTTTAAACCTTAGCTTTACTGCACCCAATTACTAGCTATTTTACATATTTATACCTATTGAGTATATTTTGTAAGTCTTAGTTCTAACAAATTATACATATTCTCAATACTGTATTACAATTAATGTGTTAATTGTGTTAAAAATATAAGACAGGCAGTTAAGCAATTAAAGTAATAATAAATGACATATAAATAGAATACTTTAGTAATTAATAAAGGAAATTAGCTTATTTCTCTCTTGTTTTCTCTAGCATCTACAGCAGTTGACACAATATCAATATATAATTTCTCTCTATTGCAAATTTATGCAGTTCGCCTTCTTTTAAACATTCATGCCACATAATCAGACAGCCTAGCAGACTTACTAGACAAAAAGAAACGTTTCATGTGTTATTAAACTAGTTTTACTATTATAATCAGCCGTACACCTGTACGTTTTTCAATACCTTCAGGGCACAACAAGTCAAAGAGTACAAAGAACTCAGACTTAAAAACTATTTTAAAAAACGTACCATGAGATTAATGGATGGGGATGTCAGCAGTTTAGGTCTGTTGCGTAATCCTGTAGGTGAAATCGAGAGGAGGTGTGGAGTATCGGAGCAGGTGGAGACGTTCTATAAAAGACAGACTCAGTTTATTAGCGCAGTGCAATCATTTATCACAGTCCCTCTGTGACAGCTTTTATAATATATTCCATAGTAGCTGCTTTAGGAGTTCGTGCTGTGCAGAAACGCTAACACGTGGAGGGAAACCGTTAGAGAGTGATGTATTAAACTCATGGAGTTTGAAGAACCTCATGCAAACTCAGCGTGACCCCTAGTCTTTATTGCTCTCGATTACCATGCGGTTAACACGCACCTAGAGCGAATTCTGACAGTGAGAACACGGCAATGAAAGGTCAAGGTCAGTGATAATGGATGCACTGGATACTGAGGAGGTTGAAGGGAGCTCTTAGCTGCGCTTGATCATTTTCACGTTGGCATATTTCTCCGAACAGCAGGTCTGCGGTGCATCTCAAAAAGAAAAACTGTGCATGATGGGAGCAGAAGGGCGGATGGAGCCAGGCAGCATTATTTCAGAGTAAAGGTGTGCAAATGTAACCGATCCATTTATCTCTTGGCTAGTTTGATAACAGTGCCAATTGCGTGTTTTTTCATCGATCGAATCAAAGTCAACAAATTGTTGTTTTCTTTTGTGTCACACAACGGAGACGTTTGATAGTTTTATGTTTAAGTCATTGTACGAGTTGAAAAGAACTGCGTGAAAATTCAGTGTATAGGTTTGGAAAAGGTGAATAATGACAGAATTAAACCAAACAAATACAGCACCTATTATAATTCACAGCACATCCAATAAAGCCGCAGATAAACATAGTTTGCCCAAGGAATCAAAGCCTAAAATGAAACAGGCCTGAATAATGTAACATTCAGTTCAATTTCTCTTCCCCCCCCCCCCCCCCACCTCTATTGAAACTAATTTGATGTCTGAAGCCCCATGAGCTGCTGTAAATGTCAGTCATCAATATCGGGATGTCTCCATACTATCTCGCTTAGCGTTCATCTAATGTGCTGCATCTCAGCCAAGGCTCTCCAGGAACATGTATCATGATCATTTTCCTACAGTCCATTGCCCTGAGCTCCTCTGAGATTGAGGTGTTTCGCTCCATCAGATGTGTGTTGTCTGGGTCCATTGAGGGGCTTTTTTGTAGAGTGAGACAGCATATGTCATGTGTAGTCAGCTATACCGAAACCTTAAAGGAGAGAAATAAGACAAGAAAAGATGCATAGTTGAGTTGAAGGTCATTTACGCATTATTTATATTCACCCCTCATGCTGTTTGCTATATGTTTTTTTTAATAATAATACTATTTACAAAATTAACATTTATTTATTTATGTTTCATAAACATTAATTTTGTATAAACACTATACATTACAGGACGTTTCCTATTATTATATTATTATATTCCACTTTATTAGGTGCAAGCACCGAATGTGCGTAGGCACCTATTGTATATGTTAGTGTTCTTTTTCCTTCTTTTCCTTTTTCTCCACTCTGGAAGTCTATGGCAGCCAATAGAACCTTTTGGTAAAAAGTTGTGATATTTTGCACACAGATAGAAGGACACACTGTCCACTTGTCCAAAGTTACACTCATGTTTGTGCTAATAGCTTTTGAACCGTAAGGGCTAGAAACAATTTTATTTATTTATTATTTTTTTATTTTTTTTACTGATTCTTGGGTCAAGATTCAATTTGAAAGCAAAAAAAGATTCTTTTTACAAATTCATTCTAGACAATTTGTCTGATTTGGAATTTTTCGAAAAATACTATTATTTTAAGAATTAAAAAAAAAAAATCGAAAAAATTTAGTTTTATAACATTTGACCGATTTAGAATTTTTTAAAATACATACATTTTTAACTTGTTCTAGAGTGTTTGTCCAATTCAGATTTTTTTTTAAAAACCTACTTTTTCAAACTCATTCTAGACCATTTGTCGGCTTTAGAATTTTTTAAAAAACATACTTTTTCGAACTCATTCTAGACCATTTGTCGGCTTTAGAATTTTTAGAAAAACATACTTTTTCGAACTCATTCTAGACCATTTGTTGGCTTTAGAATTTTTAGACAAACATACTTTTTCGAACTCATTCTAGAATGTTTGTTGGCTTTAGAATTTTTAGAAAAACATACTTTTTCGAACTCATTCTAGACCATTTGTTGGCTTTAGAATTTTTAGAAAAACATACTTTTTCGAACTCATTCTAGACCATTTGTCGGCTTTAGAATTTTTAGAAAAACATACTTTTTCGAACTCATTCTAGACCATTTGTCGGCTTTAGAATTTTTAGACAAACATACTTTTTCGAACTCATTCTAGACCATTTGTCGGCTTTAGAATTTTTAGAAAAACATACTTTTTCGAACTCATTCTAGAATGTTTGTCGGCTTTAGAATTTTTAGAAAAACATACTTTTTCGAACTCATTCTAGAATGTTTGTCGGCTTTAGAATTTTTAGAAAAACATACTTTTTCGAACTCATTCTAGACCATTTGTTGGCTTTAGAATTTTTAGAAAAACACTTTTTCGAACTCATTCTAGACCATTTGTCGGCTTTAGAATTTTTAGAAAAACATACTTTTTCAAACTCATTCTAGAATGTTTGTCTGATTTAGAATTTTTTGGAAAACCTACTTTTTTTAAGTTGTTCTAGACCGTCTGATTTAGAATTTTTACAAAAAAAACCCTACTTTTTCTAATTTGTTCTAGACCATTTGCCGATTTAGAAATTTTTGGAAAACCTACTTTTTCTAACTTGTTCTAGACATTTGTTTAATTTTGAATATTTCGGAAAACCTACTTTTTTTTTTTTTCGAACCGGTTCTAGAATCTTTGTCTGATTTAGAATTTTTCGAAAAACCTACTTTTTTTCAAACTGGTTCTAGAATCTTTATCTGATTTAGAATTTCCGAAATACCTACTTTTATAAAAATCATGTTTGTCCATTTTAAATTTTGTCCGATTCAAATTTTTTTGAACTCATTCTAGACTGTTTGTCCGATATGGAATTTTTCACTAAAACCTCCTCTTTTTTTAAAGTAGGTTTAAAAACTCATTCTAGAACGTGTCTGATTTTTAATTTTTCAAAAAAAAAAAAAACCTTGTTCTAGAACATTTGTCTGATTTAGAATTTTTTTAAAATACATACTTTTTAAACTTCTTATAGACTATTTGTCGGCTTTAGAATTTTTAGAAAAACCTACTTTTCAAAGTCGTTCTAGAATGTTTGTCTGGTTTAGAATTTTTACAAATTTTTTTTTTTTTAACTTGTTCTAGACCGTTTGTCCGTTTTAGAATTTTTATGAAAAACACCTATACTTTTTTTTTTTTACTTGTTCTAGATCGTTTGTCCGTTTTAGAATTTTTACGAAAAAAAAAACTACTTTTTTTTAGTTGTTCTAGACCGTTTGTCCGATTTAGAATTTTTCAAAAAAAACCTACTTTTTCTAAGTTGTTCTAGACATTTGTCTAATTTTGAATTTTTCGAAAAACCTACTTTTTCTAACTCGTTGTAGACCGTTTGACCAATTTTCGACAAAAATATCATCTTTAGATTAAGTCGAGTAAAAAACATGGAAATCAAGTTAATCAGTCAAACCTTTGAATAATAATAAGAATAAGGATGATGATTATTATTATTACCATTTGTAACAGGTCTCTAAACCAGAGTTTTCACAACAAATGGTCGTTATATTGTATTTAAACAGCCTTAATGTCTGCACTGTTTAATCAATACAGCCAGACTGTAATGTATTTTTTGCTGGATCTTTGTTATTGCCTTCAAATGGTTAGTAATGAGTTAGCCAGACTGAGGTATCATTATCCACACCACTTGAAGGCCTAATAATGGATTCACTGTGAGCTGTTTTTGATTTAATTGCAGAGTGTATCATTTAAATGTGTTATATTCCCTTCACTTCTATTCACAAGGTGAACAGTGGCATGGAAATTATGTAAACTGTACCAAAGTCCTAGAAAAAAAGCATAAAAATCTAAGTATTAAACATGCACCCAGTCATTTTACACATAAAGAGAATTAATAACAGTCTTGAAGATGTTATTAAGTTAAAAATGATGTATAGCATAAAGATTGCATAAGGTCTCTGTATGGGAGCTGTCATGTTTAGATCACATGAATATTGCTCACTTTTAGCTCTGTAATACCTAATTTGACGTTAAATTAATTAATTAAAACATTAAATTTAATAACGTACCTTTGTGCAACATCCAGCTTTGTATTCAACAATCCTTTTGAATATTTGTCTTTCCTTTCTGTAAATACTACAAAAAGCATAGCATTTCAACAAATGACATGCTACATATTTTTTTTTTCTTTCTATTATTCCCAGCCGATTCTGGATAATAGAGATGCTTATTATGCTGAAATATCTGGGAACATTTTAACACTGAGTAACCTACAGTTATGGCCTTTGAGCTTTGGCAGGTCTCTGATCTGATGAAAAGAAAATGAGAATGTCCCAAAGACAAAGGAGCAATACAAATTATTTAGCGAGACAGATTTTCACCTGGATTAAATCAATGTCCCAAATGAAGGGGAGAGGAGAGATCTACAATTGACAGATCCGATATCAATGACCGCTCAGGAATTATTTAACACGCATTCAGTCCCCTGGGCGAAACAGCAGGGCCCTAAAAACAGACGGATAGTTGGGGGGTCCAGCGAGACTTATCGTAGTGTCTTGTGAGCTCTGAGAGAGGCAGAAGATCGATAGAAAATCAGTACTGAACCAGAACCGCTGGACAGACTGCAGACAGGGACGAATGAGATTCCTCTTTCAGCAGAGCAAAGATTCACAACTACAGCTGACTACAGAACTGCACCACTCTCTCATTCACACATGTTATTGGTAATGTTTTACAGTATATTTACATGTTAAAATCTTCAAATCTGCTGATTCTTCAAATTTGGCTTGCTTCTACCAAGTGACAGCTGCACAAAATACTAGGTTATGCCAAAAAGTTACTCAGTGTTAAAATGTTCCCAGAGAGTTTAGCATAATAAGCATCTATATTATCCAGAATCTAGGCACGATCTAGGATCTGTCAATTGTAGATCTCCCCTCTCCCCTTCATTTGGGACATTGATTTAATCTAGGTGAAAATCTGTCTTGCTAAATAATTTGTATTGCTCCTCTGTCTTTGGGACATTCTCATTTTCTTTTCATCAGACCAGAGACCTGCCAAAGCTCAAAGGCCATAATTAAATATTGTAATACATTCTTGAAGATTCCCTTACAGTTCATGATTTAGTATATGAATGAATCAATCAATCAATCGATCTGGCTATCATTCTGTCTGTCTGTCTGTCTGTCTGTCTGTCTGTTGTTCGTTTTGGCTATCATTCTGTCTGTCTGTCTGTCTGTCTGTTGTTCGTTTTGGCTATCATTCTGTCTGTTGTTCGTTTTGGCTATCATTCTGTCTGTTGTTCGTTTTGGCTATCATTCTGTCTGTCTGTCTGTCTGTTGTTCGTTTTGGCTATCATTCTGTCTGTCTGTCTGTCGTTCGTTCGTTTTGACTATCATTCTGTCTGTCTGTCTGTCTGCCTGTCTGTCTGTCTGTCTGTTGTTCATTTTGGCTATCATTCTGTCTGTCTGTCTGTTGGTCTGTTGTTTGTTTTGGCTATCATTCTGTCTGTCTGTCTGTCTGTCTGTCTGTCTGTCGTTCGTTTGTCTGTTTATCATCCTATCACTCCATCTTTCTCTTGTTCTAACTATTGTTCTATGGTTTGTTGTTTTTATTTTTAAAAATTAGTTAATTTCTATCAATTTCTATCATTTATTTTCCAAACATTCAGTTTGCAATTCTGACACCCTGTTTTTACTAAAATTTGATTTAGTTTTATAAATTGAATGTAAAATACATTTTCCATTCATTTTTCCATAATGCATAACCCTGTTTTTCAAGTTCATCTTACCAGCTTTCAAAACCTTAGATCATTAGTTCATTATTTTTTTGGGGTTATGCTTTCACATATTGTGGTGTTTTGTTTGCACAATTCTGATTCTACCGAACACTGAGTCAGACCACAGTATTTAGCATTATGAAGTCATTCTCCTTATCTTACCTCCCGCATTGTGGTTCCTGTGCTCCTGCACATTTGTCATCTTATTCCATCACATTTATACACACTAGTATTTTGTGAGTCATGAAACATTAATGAGGGAACAGCGTATTTTATTCATGTCCTGGTGGTTGAAAACAAGCAGATTTTTCATAATAGATGTGGTTCAGTAAATAGGAGGAAATTTGCTCCCCTGAACAAGATATCACCAATTTAGTGAACACTCTGAATCACTGAATACGGGTGAAGCGGGTTTAGAAAGGTTTCAGATTTTTAACAACTATTTATTTTGATTTTGAACAACTATTGATTGAATTTTTCTTTAGTTTAGAATTTTCATACAATTATAATCCTTACTAGATAGAAAGTCACCACCATGGTGCTGAGTGTTGGAATTGGTTTCCAGGGCATATCTATGCAGTTGGTAGGTGTTCTGAGTTTTTTTTAGCATATTGCTTTGTGGTTGCTAGATTGTTGTAGGTACAGCAATTTCTATTGTTGCCATTGAGTTGTAGATGCTTGTAAGAACATTTAAATGCAGTTACTTCAGTGTTTTAGCATCTTTTAATGTGTTTCATTGCAGTTACTGCATTCAGAGTAAATTATATGGTGCCGCTAGGCACTTTCTAGTGAGTTCTGGGTAGTTATGTTGTGATTGCTTACAGGGCCAAGTCATAATAGCCCACCTATATGTCTCTAAGATATTGTTATATCTAGATATTGCTCTGCTCCCTTCTGTTTTGTTACCTGCTGGCTGGTCTTTAAAGGATAGTTCACTTCCAGAATAAACATTTCCTGATAATTTACTCACCCCAAATTGCATCTTCAAAGGGCTCTACACGATCCCAGCCGAGAAATAAGAGTCTTATCTAGCGAAATGATTGGTCACTTTCTAAAAACAATTAAAAATGTATATACTATACCTCACGCAATATGTAGTCACGTTGGAAAGGTCACGCGTGACATAGGCAGAAGTACTGACCAAGTGTTTTCAAAGCGAACGTGCAAAGAAAGTCAAATGCCCGTTATAAAAAAATGGTAAAACAACAATGTCGGACAATTTTGAAGTTGAAGGACAAAATGAGATGGAGTTTTTAACTCAGAAGGTTCACTTAAAAAAGGTTTGAATGCTCACTGATGCTTCCGAAGGAAAAACCATGCATTAAGAGCTGGGGGGTGAAAACTTTTGAATTGGAGTAAATGTAACTTATTTTGTCTTCTGAAAACATATAACTATCTTTTGTAGCCTCTGAAGGGCAGTACTAAATTAAAAATATATTTCTATTTAGGCGAAATAAGAAAAATGTATACTTCTGCATTTCGTTCAAAAGCTTTCACCCCCCCCCCCCCCCAATCTGAACCTTCTGTAATAGTTGCATATAAGTCCCTCAGTTGTCCTCAGTGTGAAAATATGTATCTCAAAATCATACAGTCGTTGTTGCAGTAGGTTCAAATACAGAAAAATGCTGGAAAACCAAAGAATTTGTGGGACCTAAAGGATCTTTCGGAAGAACAGCAAGCTGTTTAAATGTTCAGGACAAGCAAGGGACTCATGAACAACTATCACTAAACAAAAAAAAAAAAAAAAAAAAACAGTTGTGGATTATTTAGGTAAGAACACAGTATTAAGAATCATGGGAATGTAAACTTTTGAACGGGGTTATTTTTATAAATTCAGCTATTATTTTCTTGTGGACTATATATAAACATCTTTTATGTGAAATATCTTATTCAGGTAGGTACTAAATAAACTATAACATGCATTTATGATCCTTCTTATTGTGGTAAAATATTTAACGTTTTTCAGATTCTGAAAGAAGGATGCAAACTTTTGACCTCAACTGTAAATTGGCTCCAGTGTTGTTTGGACTCAAACTTCAAAATAGATTCTTTTGTGTTCTGCAGAGGAAAGTAATAGAGGTTTGGAACGACATGATGGTAGTAATGAGTAAATGACAGAATTTTCATCATTAGGTGAATTATCTCTTTAATTATAAACTAATTTCAAATCAAAGCAGTAAAGTTTTGCTGACAAAGGGTGCTGGATGAGCATATAACTGCTGAACTCTCAGCAGAAGTGAGTGTGAGCGTTCCTCTTTCTTAAGCGATTCATTTTGGTCCGCTCACTCACCCTGGTGACTCACATCCTCTCCCGTGCTTTTTCTCTGTCCTTTCCTCTCTTCCTTTCCTGTCATTCTTGATAGGAGGTGCCCATGTAGCCAGTCTCCAAAATGCCTCTCTTTAGAACCCAACATTATCTGAGCAGAAAGGCGGCTAATAGAAAAGCTCTCTCTCTATCAGCCCTGTAGATGTGCAGCACAATGAAGCTGTGGTGGAACATGAATATTTATGAATTTTCACTGCTATTTCTAAAAGTGTCAGGGGGAAGTAGAGCATTTCACGAGAGTGCTTTATCCGAAAACTGAGAGGAAAAGAGTAAGTGTGAGAAAGAGAGAGAGTGAGCGAGCAAGAGGAGATGGAGAGCGAGGTGAAAAGTGAGGGCACAGTCATGTCACACTTCCTAAGAGATCTCAAATTTAATCAGACACACTAAGAAAGGCTCACGAAAATGACTGCAATCACAGAATAATAACATTCTCCTTTGGAAAACTGTGAGGAATACCAACCCGCAGGACATTTCTGATTTTTTTTTTTCCATGATACATTCAATAGTTGCACTGAAACTAAATTGGATTCTGGCGTGCAACTAGTGGGATTTTTGTACATTGTGTTGTACTTTAATCCGTTAAATGCTGTAAACATAATACCAACATCAAGTCCATCTGGTTTTGTTGAAACGCCTCAGACTGGGCTTTGAGACATCTTCTGTAAAGACGTATCAATCAAGCATGAACTCTGTCCCCGAGGAGCCGATATGATGACGGAGAGAGGTAAGACGAATGGAAGCTGACATTGAGCTCTAACTGAGTATTATGTGGACTTACCATGATACATTCCTATACAGCTCACAAGCAGCTTACACTCCTGTCTGTGTTTTTTATTCAGGGATGTAGGACCGATCTGAAATGGCAATATGAATATAATTTGTCCAGTTCTCGCCTAGTGATTTCTTGAAAGGTATGTGGATGCTAGTCATATTAGAAACACATTCTTGTAAAGAGAGCTAAATGCAGTGCAGCTGTTGTGTTGAACTTTTAACTTCTAAAACATTTGCATTTTTTTTTTTTTTCAATTAGCAGGCATCTGTCACAAGTGTTTTAAAAATGTTAGTGCTTGCTACATTACTATATTTACTTCAGATTTTACAAATAATTTGCAAGTACAAAATATAAAATAAGAAACAAGATGTCACCTTTTTTGAAAATAGACTCATTTTTCAACTCCCCTAGAGTTCAACAGATGAGTTTTACAGTTTTCGAATCCATTCAGCCGATCTCCGAGTCTGGCGGTAGCACTTTTAGCATAGCCTTAGTATAAATCATTGAATCTGATTAGGCCGTTAGCATCTCACTCAAAAACTGACCAAAGAGTTTCGATATTTTTCCTATTTAAAACTCTTTTGTAGTTACATTGTGTACTAAGACCAACAGAAAATAAGAAGTTGCGATTTTCTAGGCTGATATGGATAGGAAGTATACTCTCATTTCGGCGTATTAATCAAGGAACTTTGCTGCCGTACCATGGGTGCAGCAGGCGAAATGATATTACGTAACGCCTGAAAATAGTCCTCAGTTAGGTAACTTCCAACATGACTGGCACTAAGCCACTAAGCTAATAGTAAAATAGCTTGGCAGTTTTTGGCATCTTTAATGCGTTTGATTATTAATGAATTTGGTAACACTTTCCAATAAGGTCCATGAGTTGACTACTTAAGTTAACATTAATCTTAGTCAACATTTACTAATGCGTTATTAAAATCAAAAGTTGTGTTTGTTAACATTAGTTAAAGGGTACATAACATGCACAGTTTCACCTAATCTCATGTTAATCCTGAGTACCTATAGAGTAGTAATGTATCCTTAATATCTCCAAAAAGTCTTTAGTTTTATTATATTTATGAAAGAAAAATACAGCTTTCCGATTTTCTCCGGAAAAAGCCGAACTTCATGGGCGGAGCTAAGTTAGACGATCACTTGCGTTAGGATTGCAAATAAAACAGACATTTGATGTTGTTTCACTTACCATCTGCAGTTCTGAATAATTACCGGGATCTATTATAGCTGGGACGCTCCGTTTTTCAGTATCAAACAATGTGCAAATTCAGCATTGAACTGGTCCTTGTATATGAAACACGCACTTGCTAAACTCCATTGCTGCCCCGGAAAAAGGAACTGCATCCACTGTTCACATAACGCTGGGTTCTTCAGGAAGCTGAGCAAAGTTGTCTTTGCCTTACAACCATAACCACACTTCTTTAGAGACATTCTTCCCGAAAGAATCCCTTGCAGAGTGCATCTGAATGAAGCACGTTGATGGCTCGCTCTTTCTCACGATCTGGCCGACGTGATCGCGGGTGCCGCGGACGCGCTTTTCCGGGAGAAATGCTCATATACGGAGTTCGTCATTACATCATTAATGCCACGATTGAAAAAAATCAGCTGAAACTTGTCATTTGTCCAAATTATTTTTTTACAACTTTGGCCATGTTAAGCATGAGAATCCAACTCTTTAACACTGTAAACAACTATGAATATACGAAACACCATTGTACCCCCCCCCCCCCCCTTTAATGCACAGTGAATTAGCATGAACTGACAATGAATGAGTTATTTTTGTCAACTAACATTAAAAAAGATTAATAAATACTCTAATAAATGTATTATTCATTGTTTGTTCATGTTAGTTAATACATTAACTAACATTAATGGAACCTTATTGTGAAGTGCTACCAAGTTAATTTATTAACTAACATTACATTAACATTTATTTATATTTATGTTAGTTAATACATTAACTAACATTAATGGAACTTTATTGTGAAGTGTTACCAAGTTAATTTATTAGAATGAATAATATTATATTCCCCTTATTGAATATAACTTAATTTAGACATTTAATATATAAATTAAGTTAGATTTAACTATTATGTATAATAATACATTTATATATTACAATAATATATTATTAGAATATAATATACTTTTTTACAATGCATAAAATATGTTATTTTTTTTTTTTTTTTGTTGTTTTTTTTTTTCATTTATATATTACATTTATGCATATATTTATGGCTTTCTAAATTTAATTTAGTATTTCAAAATAGAAATATAAACAACGTTGTTGTTGATGTTATTGTTATTATTATTATTATTTAACTAAAATTAAAACTATTTTTTATTTATTTATTTTGTTTTAACTTACTTTGTTTTATTATTTTTTAAGTTATTTCAGTTGGTTGCTACTTGATGTACTAAGATGACTAAAACTAACTGAAATAAATTAATATAAAATGAAATAAAAAAAATGACAAAAAAAAAGAACAAAACTACTAAAACTCTAAACAAAAATAAAATGAAAACAGGAAAAAATGAAAATGTACTCAAAATATTAACAAACACTTTAAAAGTGTTTATACATTTATACTAAAAAAAAAACGCTACCAGTCAAAAGTTTTTGAACTGCAAGTACTGTACTGTTTTTTTAGATAAGTCTCTTGTGCTCACCAGGCCTGCAAAAACAGTAAAATTAAAAAATAATAATAATGTTACTATTTAATATTGTTTTCTATTTGAATATATATATATATATATTAAAATGTAATTTATTCCTGTGATTTCAAAGCTGCATTTTTATCATCATTACTCCAGTCACATGATCCTTCAGAAATCATTCTTACATTCTGATTTGCTGCCCTGATTTTTTATTTTATTACTATTATTATTATTATTATTATTATTATTATTATTATTATTGGAAATAGAAAGCAGCATATTCAAATAGAAATCAGTTATTTTAAATAATAAAAACATTTTACAATATATTTACAAAATATTTTGGATCAAATAAATGCAGACTTGGTGAGCAGAAGACAATTCTTTAAAATCTTTTTCTTTTAAATCTAAAAAACTTTTGACTGGTAGTTTATATATATATATTATGTTTATAATAAGAAAGAAAGAAAGAAAGAAAGAAAGAACACAATACAGATTAACAAAATCTGCTCAGAATCTGCCTCTAATCACAATAAAATAAATATAGTAATCCCCCTTTTATTAACTTATAGCAACCAAGGTTTAAATTTAATATAAAACTTATATAGTCAGCTTTTCTTTTTACTGCAGTCAAGTGAAATAAAGCTCTTAAAATATAAAGATTATATCCCAAAACAGGAGGTTGAGCACATGTCCCTCAGGTCAAAATGGTTGCTACTCCCTTCTTTTGATCCATTTGAAAGCAGTACCCTTTAGCATGGCATCTATTATATCCTGGGTGATTTTTTCGGAAGTTTTAGTGAAGGGCAGGTGAATGATTACAATCAAAAGCGCTAGTCAAGGACGACGTGTGCCGATAAAGCCTGAAGTCCAACTTATTTATTATTAATGCCTAACCTTTTTAACGATGCACAGAGCACACAAACTCGTTAATGTGATAGTTTGCGTGCCTTTAACTGGTTATAGACAGAAGGCTCAAAGTGGTGGAAGAAATGACCTTGGTTTTTGTTCCCAATTGTGCTGGTTCCGTGTTATTTGAGGACTGTACATTGTAGCTTAGAAACAAACATTAAGATGTGGCAAAGAAATGAAGACACCGGCTCTGTAAAAGCAAGGCACTGTCACACATAATGCGTGTTGCTCTTGATGTGATCAAAAATAGGTTAACAAGCATATAGGAAGGGTTCAGACAGAAATACTGTGCAAGTACCGGTGCAAATG
The DNA here is from genome assembly GCA_033026305.1 of Cirrhinus molitorella. NCBI lineage: Eukaryota > Metazoa > Chordata > Actinopteri > Cypriniformes > Cyprinidae > Cirrhinus > Cirrhinus molitorella. Next base: position 28,707,501 of record CM065135.1, on the reverse strand, counting down.
TGTGAAATGTGCTCTTAACAAGCCTGTCTTGAAGGCCACATGCCTTTATTATTTCATTTCATGGCTTGTGGTTCTCACATATTGTCACTGGCAGATGCAGATGGGAGTTGAGAGTGTGCGGTAAGGACCTTCAGGTTTAATTTTACGAATATCTGCAGCATTGTTTTGAAGATGGAATTGGAAGGCGAGAAACCGAATGTAACATTTCCACGAGGAAGCTGCGTGTCTCTGCTCACTTTTCCGATTATTCATGGTGTATATTAAAATAGACCCTGCTGAAAATATGAAAATGAGTTTTGTTGATGGTCCAGACTGGTTTATGCTGGTTAGTACACCAACAAAGATATGCTACTCCTGCAGATTTAACTGTTGGAGGTTGGTGACGACAAGAAAGTCTTGCTGGTTAAAGGAGTAGTTCACGCCAGAATGAAAATTTCCTGATAATTTGCTCACCCCCATGTCATCCAAGACTTTCATGTCTTTCTTTCTTCAGTCAAAAAGAAATGAAGGACTTCATTCAGGTTGAATATCCAAATTGCAGTTTCAATCTAGTGAAACAAACAGTAATTAAAAAAAGAATAAACGATATAGTTTTTAACCACAAATGCTCATCTTGCACTAGCTCGACTTGCACTAACACGCATTACATAGGCATACATGTTGATAAGGTCACGCGTGAGCGGAAGTACCGACCCAGTGTTTACAAAGCGAACGTGCAAAGAAAGTCAAACGGCCTTTTCAAAAAAAGGTAAAACAACAATGTTGGACAATTTTGAAGTTGGAGGAGAAAATGAGATGGAGTTTTTTGGTCTTCCCTAACTTTTTGAACCAAAAAACACAGACGAAGAACTAATGCGTGACTTTTGCAATGTGATCACGTAATGAAGTCACGGACACGCACTGCAGAGCTAGTGCAAGATGAGCATTTGTGGTTAAAATGTATATTCCCTTATTCCTCATTTTTGTGTATTTGAACCCTTTCCAGCAACTGACTCTTAATGCAACCTTCTGTAATAATTGCATATAAGTCCCTCAGTTGTCCACAGTGTGAAAAAAATGGATCTCAAAATCATACAGTCATTGTGGGAAAGGGTTCAAATACACAAAATGCTGGAAAACCGAAGAATTTGTGGGACCTGAAGAATTTTTCTGAAAAACAACAGGCAGTTTAACTGTTTAGGACAAACAAGGGACTCAAAAACAACTATCACTAAAAAAACAAACAAACAAAAAAAAAAACAGCTGTGGATCACTCAGGTAACAACAGTAACAATATTACGAATTAAGCGTATGTAAACTTTTGAACAGGATCATTTTTATAAATTCAACTATTATTTTCTCTTGTGGACTACAATTTAAACATCTTTTATGTGAGATATCTTATTCAGGTCAGTATTAAATAAACAGTAACATGCGTCTTGTATGATTCCTCTTATTTTGGTACAATAATTACTATTTTGCTGATTTTGCAAGGGGGTGTAAACTTTCGACCTCAACTGCATATGATTACATTTAAAATGAAATTTAACTTAAAAGAGCAGTATAGCCTATGTCGACGCTGATAGCGTTGTTGCGCTAAGGGTGTCCCAGGTTTCCGTCCCCCTCTCTCTCTCCCACTCCGCTTCCTGTCAGCTCTCCACTGTCATATTGTAAAGAGTGAGTAGTATAGCCTATGAATCTTATAGATTATTTTAGAATATTTTATGATGCTTTTTGTGCTGTTTGACAGGTTCAGTTCCCCTTCAATTTCATTATATGCAAAAAGTGGTTTTAAAAAAAACACTTTCTGTCAATGTTAACAAAAATGTCAGTGTTAATTTGATGTCCAATATTGACATCAGCTGATGTTGATATTTTGTTGTTTTTAGGTTGTGTAACCAAAATCCAACATTAAGTCAATGTCAGATTGACGTCAAATACTGCCGAATTTCATTCCCAACCAAAATGCAACGTCTGTCCGACATTGGGGTCCAACATCAACCTGACATTATATTGATGTCTAGTGCCTGCTGAGACTATATGGGTGAGTACTGTATTGCTTTAAAGGATACATTTTGCAGATTTTCAACCAGAAGCATGTGTTTTGCATCATTCGTGTGACTTTTGTTGATATATAAACAGGCTTATAAAATGGGTGAAGGTAACACGGATACACAGTTCACACTGTTAATTTACATACTGTATACTACCCACATTGCAACAATACAAGACTGGTTGAAAATGAGCAAACTTGTACTGAATAATTCACCCAAAATTTAAAATGATGAAATTATTTACTCACCCTAATATTGTTTTAAATAAACAATCTGCTTCCCGGGCGCTGCAACAATAGCAATATGGCTGCCCACTGCTCCGGGTGTATGTTCACAGTATGTGTGTGTTCACTACTGTGTGTGTGCACTTGGATGGGTTAAATGCAGAGCACAAATTCCGAGTATGTCACCATACTTGGCCACACGTCACATCACTTTCACTTTCACTTTCACTTTGAATATGACTTGGAATATAGTGGCATTTTTTTTTTCTTTTTTGGTCATAAAAATGTGCACTATTTTTCTGTTACCTACACCAAGATATCCCTTTTTTTATTTGTATTTAGTTTTTTTTTAATTATTAATTAATGTGTCATTTCGCATCATTTGGAGGACTTTTGTTATATCTGTATCTATTTTTTTCTCCATATATTCAAATAAATATATATATATAGCTACAGACTAGACTATCTAGTTGTTAGTCCAAACCAGTCCTAACCAGTCTTCAATACTGTTAACCCCGCTCTGCCTAGAAGGGAAATAATTCTCAGGGAAGAGCTTTTCCCATTTATCAATGTCATTAGCTCTTTATACCAGCACTGAACAAACCGATGTAACTGAGACAGATTGTGTAATTTCTGTCCTAATACATGTGCTAAAATGAGAGTCCAGATAACAAGGCTGCTCTAACTCGCAACCTCAATAGCCGGCGAGCTCCTGACCCCATTATTTGAGCTTCAGAGGCCTGCAAACGGGCCTGCCAACCCCATATTCACATATGCATGTCCGTCCACGCATCCTCCTCAGCCAGCTCCGTTCTCTCTATTCCCATTCCAGACAGTGTGTGATACTCATATCAGCATCATTGCCATGCAGCTCGAGTTTGTCCTCATCCTTGCCAGTGTCAGACCTCTGCCTCAGACACCTGGAATACTCTGGAGGATTTTCCTCTCAACCGAGCGCATGCGAGAGAGTATTTCACGGAAGGCGCATGGACTGTAGCTTCCTTTGTAGCGCCTGCCCTCTCTCTCTCTCTTTCTCTTTCACTTCCTCACTCATTCTCTGGCTGTGCAAACATGAGTCCTGCCGAGACAGGACATTAATCCTAAAAACAAACAGAGTGTGTCTGCATTGCAGCTTCTCCTCTCGCTCACATGCCCAACATGCGGCCTTGGTGCATCCCTAGAGTGCCAACTAGCCCTGCCATTTCGATTTTCACACGCCCAATAGCAGCTAAACGAGCCTGCTCTTGGCGGAGCTTCCACCACCCGTCTTGATGTCCGTGGAAAGCTGGGTTAACTGCCGTTCACAGGCACAGTGTTTATTTTTCCTTTCAAGACACAGTGGATCATGGAAAAGAATCAGTTAAAGGAGAAGTTCACTTCCGGAACAAAAAATTACAGATAATTTACTCACTCCCTTGTCATGGGATGTTCATGTCTTTCTTTCTTCAGTCATAAATATATTATGTTGTTTGAGGCAAACATTTCAGGACTTTTCCAGTAAGTTTGAACTTCCAAAATGCAGTTTAAATGCAGCTTCAGAGGGCTGTAAACGATCCCAGCCGAGAAAGAAGGGTCTTATCTAGTGAAACGATCAGTTATTTTCCAAAAAAAAAATTACAATTATATACTTTTTAACCTCAAATGCTTGTCTAGCTCTGTGTGAGCTCTGTGTATTCCAGGTCAATGCAGTTAGAATATGTAGAAAAACTCCCATCTCATTTCTACATTGCTGCAAATGTACCGACCCAGTGTTTACAAGTGAACGCTCAAGGAGGGTCATATATATCTCTGATTGAGATTCATTTAAAAACCCATTTTGTGCTTGATTATTTATTAATTATTTATTAATAATAATAATAAAAACTGTTAATTTGTTTCAGTAAAATTAGCTGTGATATGATTTAGTTAAATAGTTTTTTTAAGAATAGCTAAACTGTTTACTTATTTTGAAGATATTTACCACAAATCTATTCCTTAATTCTGTATTTAATTTTTGTTTATTTATTAATTTATTTAATTTTAGTTCTTAGTGTTTTGTGTAGTTTTAAGTTTAATGCTATGGCTCTGATGAACGTAAAGGATGACTCTGATTGAGATTAATTCAAAGAGCCATTTTTGTGCTTGAAAAATATGCAGTATCTATAATTGAACTCTAAAGTATATTATCATTAAAGGTACAACATTCGCAATATGTAATAAATGCAATTTGTTTTAAATGAATTATGGGATAGTGCTTTTTTTTGTGTTTTTTTTTTTTAATAAATAAAGAAAATATTATAAGTGTAAATTTGTTTACCAAGTTGCTTACCAAGTTTTATAAATGATTGTCTATTCCTTTTTTATTATTTATTTTATTTTTTATTATTTTATTTTATTTTATTTTATTTTATTTTTACATTATTGTTTTTTTGTGTGTGTGTGTTTTGTGTAGTTTAAAGTTTAATGCTATGGCTCTTATTGAAATTCATTAAAAAATCAATTTTTGTGCTTGAAAATATATCTGTAAATAAATTCTAAGTTATATTATCATTTAAGGTACAACATTTGTGATATGTAATAAATGCAATTATTTAAAATTGAATTATGTTATAGTATAAAAAAAAAATGGAACTGTTAATTTGTTTCAGTATAATTAGATGTTATGTGATTTTACTATAGTAGTTTACTTATTTTAAAGATATTCACCCGAGAGTTAATGCCAAGCTGACCGAGTTTCATTAATATATATATATATATATATATCTATATATATAAATTAATTATGGAATAGTTTTTTTTTTTTTTAAGAAAATATTGAATTGGTAAGAAGTTTAGTTATTTTATTTATTTATTTATTTATTTTTAAGATATTAACCAAAAGTGTTTACCAAGCTATTCGACATAGCAATCTGGACACAGGCTGGACTCGAACCTGGATCATCCACATGAGCAGCATCTGAACTCTCACTCTGCTCTTTTACATTTAATTCATTTAGAAACCTTTAGAATTTTTTGTGCCAAAATACATCTGATTACATTGTACATTGTGTAACTAATTGGCTGCTAAGTTTTTTTCTTGAGTAAACGATCTCTTTAACTAAGAAATCATTTCCTGTCAATTTTGAGCTAAAGCTTAAAAAAAAAAAAGTGTATTAATATCATAATATATTGTATAGAGATGACTATTTACACTGTACGGAATGCAAAACATAAAAGAAGAAAAAAAGAAAGCAGAACAACAACAACAAAGACAGAATTTTCCACCTATCCCAGACTGCTAGCTGTAGACAAAAAAGGCTGCTTTGTCGGGAATGTCAGAAGTCATTACAGACAGCGTTCTTCTGAAACAGACGAGCACACTGTCTGACATGAGCGACAGACAGCTCACTTTTTGCTCGTCAGTTTTCAGCACGAGTACCGGAGGTTCATCGCACATAAATTGTTTACCTCATTAGCATTATTTTATGTGGATTTGATCATTTTGAAGCTTCTGCAGGGAGGTTGCGATTGAAAGTAGTGTGCTTGTGCTACAAAGCCTTTGTGCTAGGTGTGTTTATCATATCTTGTGTGCATCTATATTTTTACATTTATTCATGGAAGTAAAATATGTACCAGTATATTCAAATTCTAGACCAAACGTGGTGATTTTCAAGGATGATTTGATCCATCTTAGAGAACTGTAGTCTGTTATTTTTTTAAGGACTTTGTAAAGGTTGTGTATGTATACATGTAAACAATATACATAGTCTTTTATCTTTTAAATGCTTCAATAATATGCATATCGCGAGGCATTAAAGAGCCCCAAATTTTTTATTTATTTACTCACCTTCATGTGTTTCAGATTCTATATGCTATTTTTTTTCTGTAGATCACAAAAAAGAGAATTAATTTGTTCTTATGCAGTGTGTACCGTTGTAGAACTGTCCGTTTTATAACATAATTTATTTGTTAAGTGTTTTGTTTTCATCTCCAGCAATTTCTAATGTGAAGCAGCTGTTTTTGCATTGATGCCAAACTCATTTGTTATGAATATTAACATCTTTTGTTTCACATTTGTTAAGCTCCAAAAAAGAGAGAAAACACCCAAATGAAGTGCTGCTCTGTCCTCCTATTTTTATGAAAAGATGAAAAAAATTTTCTTTTGTAAATAAAAAAGCTCAAATGAACAGCATTTACTTGAAATAAAAATCTTTTGTAACATTATAAGTGTCCTTACTGTTGCTTTAGATCAATTTAATGCATCCCTGCTGAATGAAAGTATTCATTTCTTTCAGAAAATCATACTAACCCGAGGCTTTAGAACGGTATTGTATGTAACATGAGATACAAAAGAGCTGAAATAACATACATTTCTGTTGCCATGTTTTCCAGGAGACCTCAGGGGAAGGAAAGCTATGGATCTGACTACGCTGGGCATCTACTCTTCATGCGCTGGCCACCAGATTCCCTCTGGATCGCAGCTCCTCTCTGGCCAGTGTTCGTGTGGATAGGGTAAGGTCAGCGTTGCATGGAAGATTACAGTATGTGACAGGAACAGATGCTGCAAAGAAGAGCAGCCCGTGGCCACAGCTGAACACAGAGCGGCCGGATTTACTCAAAACCCTCAAACAACCAACGAGCTGTGTCCTTTTAGACAACACATACTGCACACACACACACACACACACACACACACAGAGAGAGAGGGAGAGAGAGGTTGGTCAGATTCACATACGGTAGGAGCAGCAGATACAGAGTTGTCTGGTTTCTTTAGTTCTGTGGTTTAGTTTAAAGACAAGACATGAACTGACTGTGAATCTGTGATAAAGATTCATTATATGTTAGCTGCTGTATTGTCTGATTGAATATGCAGTGTTAAAAAGCACTAAAAAGATATTAAAATCAACTGGAAATGGTATCCATAAGGTTTCATAAGGTGATGCACTTCAGAGTGAAACATAAGGAAGCCCATTTTTTGCCACTGAATAAAACTAAAAAGTAATTGTAACCTTTTTATCCCACAATTTTGACTTTTTTCCTCTCAGAATTGTGAACTATGTACTCCAATTGCAAGTTTATAGCTCACAACTGTGACCTTTTTCTCAGAATTTGTACGTTTATATCTCACAATTGTGACTTTTTTTCTCAGAATTGCGAGTTTATGTCTCGCTTTTATAAAACACAATTGTGTCAGAATTGTGAGACATTATATAATTCGAGTTAATGTCTCACACATCTAAGAAAAAGTCAAAATTACAAAAAAAAAAAGAGTCAGAATTGCATGATATAATCTCACAATTGCGAGTAATAAAGTCAGAATTGTGAGATAAAAAGTCACAATTTCTTTTTTTCTTAGAATTTGGGAGTTTGTAGCTCACAACTGTGACTTTTTTTCCTTAGAATTGCGAGTTTATATCTCAGTTTTCTGACTTTATAAAACACAATTGCGAGTAAAGACAGAATTGTGAGATATACATTTGCAATTCTGAGAACATAATTGCAAGATATAAACTTACAGTTGTGAGAAAATTATTTGTATCATGCAATTCTGAGAAAGAATAATCTGAATTGTGAGATAAATGTCACAATAGCATTTGTAATATTTATAATTATATATATATTGTTTTGTTTTTTTTATTGGTGGAAACAGGCTTGCAGAGAAACAGGATGTTCATTGAAAAAAAAATGTAGGATTGAATGGATTTTATTTCAAAAGTGGTCTCTGTATGTTGGAGAGAAGGGTTGAAACATAAGAAGGCTTGGTGGTGTCAAGTAATTTCAGAAGTGGAGAAAATTATTGTATTTTTTATAAAAAGACTATGGATATTTTATGAAGACGGTGTCCATTTTTTTTCTTTGAAATAGCATGCATCGATTGATCATTCACAGTAGGACTACAAATGTGTATTAAAGAAATAGTTCACACAAAAATTTGCTGAAAATGTACTCTCAGGTCAAGATGTACTGTAGATGAGCTAGTTTCTTCATCTAAACAGATTTGGAGAAATTTAGCATTACATCACTTGCTCACCAATGGATCCTCTGCAGTGAATGGGTGCCGTCAGAATGAGAGTCCAAACAGCTGATAAACACAATCGTTAATCAGTAAAACAGTCCATCAGTTAAAGTTTTGTGAAGTATGAGTCCACAATTCATAACAATGCTTCCTCTAGTTAAAAAGTTCATCCGATGTTGTCCTCTTACTTTAAAATCCACTGACAAATTTGTTTAGGACTGTTTTTGCTTGCAAACAGTGCTTTTTCTGTGGACATTTCTCTCCTAATTCAGACCAGATTAATTTTTCACTAAGGAATGTAACATTAGCTGGAAACCTGTTTATGATGAATCTTTTTATTACAAACACACAGCTTTCCCTTCACAAGATGTACATTGATGGACTGGTGTTACTTGTGGATTATTGTGATCTTTCTATCAGCTGTTTGTGCTCTCATTCTGATGGTATGTACAGTAAAGCTAAATTTCTCCATTAAGAAATTAATTTGCATATTGGATGGCCTTAGCACTGGCCATTTCAGCAAATGTTCGTTTTTTGGGTGAACTATTGCTTTAGGAAAGCAGTAGAGTCTATTTTAATTACATGATGACTTAAAGACTTGATTATTGTGCATATTGCCATTTAATACGCTTGTTTATTGAACATCCATGCCAGTCATATTGCTGGGTTATCGTGTTGTTGATTTGTGCCTTTCTGGATTCTGTAAAAGCAATAAGCCATCTGCTGCAGTGCTTTTTCCATGGTTAAGGAGGTAAATCCGCTTCATATTGAGCCTAACATCACACCTTAACGGAGGTAAATCACTGTCTCTCATGGTTTATTGCTTTTATAGCATCTAGAAAGTCACAAATCAACAACTACTGTCTAATGAAGTCTTGGAGGTCATATGCGAGGGTGCAGAGAGCTGCAGAGGTGAATGAGAAAATCAAAGCGAGCTGCAGTACATAAAGAACATGAGCACTTGTTTGTATCATGAGCCTTAAAAATCCCTTTGTGATTGGCAGATTGTCTCCGAGACCAAGAAAGCTTTTTAGCGCTGCTATCCCCAATAATCCTGTCACCTCAACCCTGTCACCTTTAAATAAACGTTTTCATCTCCGGGAAGACAACCTGCCAATGCTAGAACCAGCTGATGTGTCCAGTTATTAGCACTGATCCAAAACCTAGTTACACTCCCAGTCAAAAGTTTTTGAACAGTAAGATTTTTAATGTTGTTTTTTTTTTTTTTTTTTTTTTAAGAAGTATTTTCTGCTCACCAAGCCTGCGTTTATTTGATCCAAAGTGCAGCAAATAAGAGTAAAATGTAGAAATATTTGTACTATTTAAAATAACTGTATTCTATTTAAAAATATATTTTAAAATGTAATTTATTCCTGTGATTTTTTTAATGACTGTCATTACTCCAGTCACATGATAGAAAGTTCAGAAGAACAGCATTTATCTGGAATATATATATATACATATATTGTAACATTATAAATGTCTTTATCATCCCTTTTGTTCAATTTAAAGCATCCTTGCTAAATAAATAAAAGTAAAAAATGTCATATTAAAAAAGAAATCTGAAGGAAAAAAAATCTGAAGGATCATGTGACACTAAAGACTAGTAATGATGCTGAAAATTTTGATTTGAACACAGGAATAATTACATTTTTAAAATGTATTCAAATAGAAAAAAAAAAAAAAATATATATATATATATATATATATATATATAAAATATTTCAAAATGTTACTGTTTTTGGTTAAATGAAATCCAAGGTTAAATGCAATCCAAATGCTTCTTATGTTGTCTTAAAAGATTAAATATCTTTATCCGCTCTCAGTAAATCCTGTTTTGCATTATAGGCCAATTTCAACCTCTCTGTTTACAAATACTAAAGGTTACAAGTTCATGATAATATGTAAAGGCAGCTTTCACATAAAATTGTCAGTAATGATGCATTAGGTGAGCAGACACCTGCTGAGTCATAGTTCTGAGTGTCTGAACACCAGCAAAGACTGAATCTCTAGTTCTGTTTTTACACAAAATAATGTGAACATCCATAATTTTGGAGAGAAGAGTGAGAAGCAGATTCTTATCTTCACTGTGAATGTCTATGAATTCTAAAAAGGTTAGAAGATGGTGTTTAAACACCTTAATAAAAAATATATTGACTATTTTCCCCAGGTGTTCACATTGTTTTGTCCAATCCCTGTATATTTCCCTTGACTCTTGCTTGTTCACTCTCTAAGATCTGACCATAAACCTTGAAGTGCCCTAATGTCTAGAGTGCACCTGTCCATTCATTTGAACAGCTGAGAGAGCTAATCAGTGTTTTGGCAGCTAAATATCCTGGGCACGGCATCCAGACTTAGGTAAAGTTATTTGGTGTGCAGAAAAGCAGGCCACTCTCTGCTTCAGCAACTGCCAGGGTCATTCGTCAGCACCTGGAATGGAGAATCAAGGGAGAATACGGCTTGTGAAATGTGGACTAGGGTGAATGTGAACGATGCACTCCCGTTTATCGATTTACAGTCTTCAAAAGTGGGCCATAAAATTCCTCTCTGTCTGACATGTGCTCTCAAGCTTTCTCTGCTCTCTGGCTGTTCGTCCGTATCTTAAATTTTCTTTAATCCCCATAGGACGCCATATTACAAAATCCCATAATCGCACAACCAGCGTGCAGCGTTTATGGCATGTCATCTTAAGCACAACAGGCTTGGACCGAAAACAAAAAAGCTCTGAAATCAATCACTGTGATAAATCTTTAATACCGTTTCCGGTACGTGGTACGGTCCACATTATACATCCAGAGAACTGCATGCAGTTCTAAAGTACACTGTATTAAATTTCAAACAGAAGAACAATATAGTAGTATAAATAGATTTAAAGAGGATATGTCATGCAGAACATGATTTCCCTTGTTATTTTGAAATGAAAAAGTTCAATCACGAATGTGAATGGAGATATTCACAATGAAAACCTCCCTATGAAGTCCGACCGGATTTGTTATAGGAACCCAAGCAACAAAAACACCTCATTCATAATGGTATACATGCAGTATTATATAGTTTATTGTCATATTTAAACATAATCATGTAAAATATTAGCATATGAACATATCCCATATTAAAATATTGTACATGAAAAATACAGTCTTATAGGTACACTGCCGTTAAAAAAATTGGGGTCAGTAAGATTATTTGATACTTATATTGTTCACCAAAGCAGCATTTATTTAATTAAAACTAAATAAATGAATGAATTAATTAATTAATTAATAAATAAAACACACTACCAGTCAAATGTTTTTGAACATTAAGATTTTAAATGTCTCACCAAGCCTATATATATATATATTTTTTTTTTTTTTTTTTTTTTTCAGGTTTACTTGATGAATAAAAAATTCAGAAGAACAGCAGAAATCTTTTGTAACATTATAAATGTCTTTACCATTACTTTTGAATTTAAAGCATCCTTGCTAAATAAAAATATTATTTTCTATAATTTCTTTAATGTGTGTGTGTGTGTGTGTGTGTGTGTGTGTATATATATATATATATATATATATATGAAGGATCATGTGACACTGAAGACTGGAGTAATGATGCTGAAAGTTTAGCTTTAATCACATGAATAAATTACATTTGATAAATATATTCAGATAGAAAGAAGTTATTTTAAATGGTAAAAATAATTCACAATATTACTGCTTTTGCTGTATTTGGATCAAATAAATGCAGGCTTGTTGGGCAGAAGAGACATCTTTAAAAACAAAAAAAACATTAAAAACTTTTGACTGCTAGTGTTGAAACGGGTTTGTGGAAAGTTTTTTTAAGGCTTTAATGAATAGGAAGTTAAAAAATCTGAATTTTTAATGTATCATTGCTGAATAAAAGCTATAAATAAAAGCACAGTAAAAAAAAAAAAAAAAAAAAAGATTGGATAATGGTGGATATTTGTTGAATATGACTGGCATCAGTCAGGTGGAAATCAAAACCGAGCTCTCTGAAGTGCTTGGTCACATGGACAGTTATTTATGTCTGTATGATAAAGAACAGCTACCGTTATCCTGTCTGTGCTCCCCTGTCGTGTGTTTTACCGTCACACAAGGGCATGCATTTTTTTTCTTTTCTGCTTGGTTTCACAAGTTTACGAATAAGTGCCAGAGTCTCTCAGCAGGTGAGACAGCAGCTGTTTCGCACTTCACTCTGCCAAAAACACATCGCATTGGAGCGATACACACATATGCAGCTAGACACACATAAACATAACCCACTGAAAGCCAGAAAGCATACAGAAGAGTCAGCATAGCTGGACCTCCTGCAGGAATAAATCCGGATATCTGAGACATTTAGAGGTGATAATATACACCTGGTACAACAGGAGAAATACAAGTGTAAAAAAAAAAAAAAAAACACTACACTGCAGTGATAATGTCAGCAAACTTATATTTAGTTTTGTCTATCATATAACTAACTTGAATCTCTTTTTTTGTCTCTGAAGGCTAAAGTGCTGAAGAAACTGTAAAATTCTGTGCTTATGTTTTAGTAGTGATTGCTGCTTCTCATAAGCACAGATGTCGTGCTACAGACTTATCATGAGCAAAATATGTATTCAGATTAATGGTGTCAAAATTAGCGTTAACGCAGACGATTATTTTTTTCAGTTTTGCGCGTTAAAAATATTTAATGGAATTAACGTGTGACAGGGCTAGGCACTCACAACTTCTAAAGAATTGTGTTTATTTAGATGCGCAGAGCGTCTTTACGAGCACATCAAGCAGGAGACTTTTTAGACGCGTGATCTAACTTCACTTCAGCACCAGACGCGAGTCAACGAGCGTGGAAATGGTACCATGATGGTCAGATGAGATGTTGTCAGACCATATGTCAGTAAAAACAAATTTATCTATCCAGCCGTTATACTGTGATTGTAGCACACTGTAGGCCTATATTAAAGCGCTGTATCATATTCAAACCCAAATGAAACTGCGAGTATGCAATGTCGTAGTTATGTTGTGTCGTCTGTTAAGACATGAAGTTACAAAAAAGGTGATTAAAGCTGCCTTAAAACTGTGCATGTAAGTATTTATTATTTATAGGTTTCATTTAAAGCAGTGTCAGCTTTTAAAGTAACAGCAGGCAAAATATCCTAATAACCAAAAATAAACAAAATAAAAAGAGGAAATGAATAACTTATGTAGTTTTAAGCTTTATCTTTATAATTGAAAAATTTATATAATTTAGTGTTTGATAACTTTAGGCTATATTTTCTTGTTGAAGGGCATAGTTAGCCTATATGACATTTATTATAATAGGTTTAGGTGAAGATTGTTTCAAGTTTGCTTAAATTAGATTTTTTTTTTTTTTTTAAGTTTAATAAATGTTAAAGTTATAGCTTTCAATTATACTGTAATGTTGAATGGTTATATTCAATGGTTAAATTTTTATGATTCCTTTCAATCATAAAAAAAGGTGGCATTAAACAAATATTATAAATATATATGTTCTTTATGTTGTATCTACATTAATTTGAATCATGAATGTAAAATTATTGCAATATAAAAGTATAATTAAAAACTTTAATGTCAGGTAGGATTTCAGGAAAAATGTGCGATTAAATAGTTTTTTTATTATTATTTTTTGATTGACACCACTAATTCAGATCTGTTGATACTTAAAGCTGCTTCAAAACTGCTGCTAAAATTCTCAGAAATAATTAAACTGTTTTTACAATATTTACAGATGGCGATGGGCAAAAAACAGAATTATGAATGCTAAACTAGTGCACACTGCAGTATCTTCAAGCGCATTTAACTCCAATTACAGAAGAGCTTTAACATTTTAAATACTGTTAGACACTTACAACATGGTTTTTCCACTATTGGGCATGGAGGACAAATTTGAAGAGTTTTCCCATCAGCATAGAGAGGTGCTGAGCTTCTTAGTGGAACAAAACCTCTGAAACCATATGAATTTGTGTGTGTGTGTGTGATCAGCAGACTTTAAGTAATTTTCCTGTTCACTAAAGCTCTGAATTTTCATTAATTCAGTCACATTTTGATTAGTGGTGTTTTTATATAATTGGAATTAATCAAATCTTTCAAATAATTTTAAAAGATTTTACAAATTATGTTTCTGTCAAGACAACTCTCGTAGGGATTAGCATGGTAATGTACATGACAATGTTAATGTATTTGGTCTTGGCGGAATAGATCTGCTACGCTGCTGCTGCTGCTGCTGCTGCTGTGGCAGAGCAAGTACAGAGACTTGCTACTGCCAATACATTCACAACATGCTGCAGTAAGCATGTAAGAAATACTGCTGCTGCACATATAACATATATGAATTACCCCCATAGCATACATGAATCACCTCGCAGCAGATCTATACAGGTGGAGCTGGGGAAGGTGGAGGGTTTCTGAAGCATGCTGCGACTGCTACATCTAGCACTAGTCATGTATTTGAATGTTGAGCAGTGAGCTCATTGGCTACTGATACAGGAGAGAACCAATCGGCTGTGCCATGTGATTATGATGTCATGTTGTCAGATTGAGTTAGACCCATCAGACTGCATTCTAGAGTTTAATGCCAGAAATCTGTATATTGTTCACTGTTTCATTAATTGGGTCTTTTTTTTGTGGATTACAACATAACGCCAGTAGGTGACAAGGAGTGTTTTTTTGTTTGTTATGAGTGAGTCACTGAATCATTTACTTAATTGTGTACAACCATTTTTACACACCATTCAGACTTTCCCTACTATTTTGTGGCTGTGACCGGGCTGTGAGGGTTCACAGGAGGGCTGGGACTGTCAGTGCTGTTCAGTCAGTGTGTTTATCAGGCTACAAGAGCACGACAGCTTGTATGCTTCATTATGGCTTCAACCGCAGCATCGAGTGGCAGGTGGCTGTGTGTGCTTCCTGCCCGCTCTCTCATTCACACATGCATGACAGTACACATACACAGTCTGTCTCTATTTCTGACTCGCTCTGTCTCTCCTGTCACCTGTGCTGCTCATTAGCGGGAGGTCTTTTGTTTTTCCTCCAGAGGTGAGCGAGTGAGGACTGGTGCTGAGGGCTCTCTCATTCTATGGGTGCCAGACTGTGTCATCCTGAGATAACCTACACGCTCTGATTCCTGCTCATTTTGTACAGTGGTCATGTTACCTCACCTTTGAATGAAATTTCACATACATTCACAAAGGTGTGAACTAAGAGGTCGGATACATTTACACCCTGAAATGAAAATGAGATTATTTAGATAGATAGATAGATAGATAGATAGATAGATAGATAGATAGATAGATAGATAGATAGTACCCTAATACATCTGCACACACACAGATCTGCTGACAGGGGCGGGTTTCAAACGCTCCCGTTGTGCTTATGTGTGAGCGCTTGGGGAGGAGCGTGAAGCACTGATCACTGTTACCAATCACAGTCATATCTGTTGAGTGTGTGAACACTGTGGCCAATCAACAATGTTTAAAAATCAGCTCAACAGTGCTCAAATGTGAGCGGGAAATGAGCATTTTTAAAATTTTAGTACCGAAAGAACAGAACCGTACTTTTTTACAACCCTGATTGATAGATAGATAGATAGATAGATAGATAGATAGATAGATAGATAGATAGATAGATAGACAGACAGAGTACAATGGAGAGAGACAAGTAGATACACATACATTTCTAGATAGATAGATAGATAGATAAATAGATAGACAGACAGACAGACAGAGTACAATGGAGAGAGACAAGTGGATACACATAAATCTCTAGATAGATAGATAGATGATAGAATGACAGAATGATAGAATGATAGAATGATAGACAAAACGATAGATAGATAGATAGATAGATAGATAGATAGATAGATAGATAGATAGATAGATAGATAGATAGATAGATAGACAGACAGACAGACAGATAGACAGGCAGACAGACAGACAGACAGATAGACAGATAGATAGATAGACAGGCAGACAGATAGATAGATAGACAGGCAGACAGACAGATAGACAGATAGACAGGCAGACAGATAGATAGATAGACAGACAGACAGACAGACAGACAGATAGATAGATAGATAGATAGATAGATAGATAGATAGATAGACAGACAGACAGATAGACAGGCAGACAGACAGACAGACAGATAGACAGATAGATAGATAGACAGGCAGACAGATAGATAGACAGGCAGACAGACAGATAGACAGATAGATAGATAGACAGGCAGACAGATAGATAGACAGACAGACAGACAGACAGACAGACAGACAGACAGACAGATAGACAGATAGATAGATAGATAGATAGATAGATAGATAGATAGATAGATAGATAGATAGACAGGCAGACAGACAGATAGACAGATAGATAGATAGACAGGCAGACAGACAGACAGACAGGCAGACAGAGGAAAATGGAGAGAGACAGGTAGATACACATACATTTCTAGATAGATAATGTGTCAGGGAAAAACAGCAAGGAGACTGCATTAACATTTTAATATTTCAGTGGACGTGCACATACATAATTACATAATCTTACAATATTTTCTATTTGAATTGGTTCATTTAAAAGTAGACATTTTACTCTCTATAGATATATTTTTCATGTCTGTAAGACAAGTATACAGAGTTTTCAAATTTCACGCTCAAGTTCACAAGAGATGGCAGAAAATTCTTCCTGTTTGCTTTAATTATTTTACAAAAGTGCAACATTTTGTTGTTATTGTGAGTGCACATAAATAAACTTAAAGTAAAAACAAATAAAGTCTGCACAGACGCGAAAAGATGCATTACTCTTATCTGTATGACCAAAAATGGCAGAGTATTTTAAGTGCAAGTGACCGCACAGGTACCTCCATCTGTCATGCAGTAAGCGTGCTACTGTTCAGCTTCCACACTCTGCACAGACACTTCAATGGTGCACATTTTTCTAGCTTAACATTAGATTGGGCTGCCATGTAAAGTTGCTACTACATACATCTTTCAAATGAAAGCCATATTTGAGTTTGATGAATGACAAGTGAGCATTTGGATGTTCTGCCTGATGTATTATATTAGCTACCACACTCAACGAGCTGTCCATAATGGACTGTGTGACTTTGCCACTTCCTGTGGATATTTTTTTTTTCTGCAACTAAGCGACTAATAAAATTTGGGTCGACCAAGCCTCTTCTCATCGACTACCAGTTTGTCGACTATTAGGGGGCGGATAGATAGATAGACAGACAGACAGATAGACCACAAATATAGCTATCTATATATCCTATATAGATAGACAGATGGGTAAATATAAATTTCCACACAGACAAACATACATACAGACAAACAGGCAGGAAAACAGAGAAACAGACAGCTAGGCAGATATACAAACATTTCCAGAGAGACAGATAGATCGATCCTTGCTTTAACTGGACTGCAGTGGATTGTGGGTGTATAATGTACTGCTTCGTTTGAGTAGGCTTAGCATGCTTTTTTTGGACTCTATTTGCTAGTATCTTCTACATTTAAAACTGTGTGCTCAAGTACTCGTAGATGGCCCTGTTTTGATCCAGATAAATCCATCTGTGAAACTGCCGCACACTGGCTTAGCATAAAACAGAATAGCGTGCATAAATAGAGTTCTTGACTCTTTATCCCTGCATGTAAGATGAAAACGGAATAAACTACTGGTTTATAGACCACTGGAGGATGTTTGCAAAAAAACAAGAATAAAAAATCAACAGGTCAAAAAAGAAAGCTGTTAACTGAACTCATTATAGTATATGTCTTCTCCAAGGTGAAAGCTAATAGTTGGTGGGTTCGGCCCTATTTGCGTTTGAGGATGAGTTTGTGTGTCCCTGAGTTTGTGTGTGTGTTTATTTACTAGCGTTGTGTTAGAGTCTGGAGCCGATCACTGGATTAATCAGGCATTTATTCCAAGGAGAATAGCAAACGGATCTGTTCTATAAACACTTTAGGCAAGTGTCAGAGAGGCAGGCTAAGCCATGCCTGACAGATTGGGCATGTCAAGGCCCCATCACACACATTCTTTAATAGCTTTGGACTAATAATGAGTGTGCCCGTCACATGAACCTCCTTTCCACCGTGTCACATTATCAGATGGTCTCCTTCTGCTATATGTTGGCTCAGCCATTTAAATAATCAACAAGATCTCATTAATATTCATAGGTATTCATTCAAAAAGCATGGCACGCATATGCTTTTCACATTTGATAGATAAACACTGATTGCATTAGATAGATAGATAGATAGATAGATAGATAGATTGAAGACTGCACATAACAAAGACACATAAGAACAAAGACTGCACATAACTTATTAAAGTAAAATTACCATGTCTTTTCTCTCTCTTTCTTTATAGATTGTATTAATTTGATAGAAGAGTCTCACTATGGCATTTATTTTTTTAATGGCAGTATTTTCAACTGTAAAGATTCCATATCAGATTCATAGACATTTGTATGTTTAAAAAACTGCACGTGTACACTGTAAAAAAAAGTCTAAATAAATAAGTATAAAACACTTTTTTTATGTTTATTATGTTGACTTTGTACATTTGAGTGACTTTAGTGAGTGTTTGTTTGTGCACAATTTTCAACTTCCTGAAAAAACAGTGACATCATCCTAAAATAACACTGCTGCCTTTAAATGAATCATATTCAGTGTGCACTAATGCTCATGTTTTACTGTGTTGAGTATCTAAACGCTGCTACAAAGCAGAACTGACCTGCTGTGCCAGCTTATCCATGATATCATTGCATCACAAAACCTCTTTACTATTACGCCCCCCGCTAATGCATTATTCCCCACTCCACACCTCACACGGCACCAAGCCACAATCCCTCATCAGATCAGCCTCAGCTTCGTGGAGATTCACGAAGGTTACCTTCACAATTTAATCCTTGACTCCATTCTTCACAAAAGGGGGCTTAGATGTTTAGCGAGGCAGAGGAGGAAGGCCACACTTTTAGCTACTGCGCTCAGACCCCCTCCAATCCAATGCCATAATATGTTGCTTTTCACTGGGGAAACGAAATGTTCTCTCGTCCTGTTCTTATTTCCAGAGTGTAACTGCAAGATCTGCTCCATAAGCTCCTAAAAACATTATCCTCCATTATCCATCAGAGAAGGATTACTATCCAAGGAGGTCCATATAACACCTAGAGAAAGCTATTCCCTTTCATCTCAGCTGGCAGAGATGGTATGTGGTTTGACATCTGCCATATATTCCAGACAGTTTGGAACATGGAATTCTTACTTGAAAGGAATCACAGGAATGGAACTCAAAGTCAGACTAGTTTCAGTGACGAGTATCATTGGGTATCATTTTCAAAATGCCGTAATCTAAAACGACATTCCGTTGGTTCTTTTAAGGTGGATGTGGAAGAATTTTGAGTTTGAGCCTACTATAACTATTATGGCTGGTATTTTATTATTTTTTTTTTTTTTAAATTAGACTGGCAAATCTCTTGTCAACTGTCTAATCACAGTTATTTGTAAATTGCTGAGTAAAATTCTCTAAAGGTTCTTTATTGGCATTGATGGTTCAAGAACCTTTAACATTCATGTAAACCTTCCATTACACAAAAGCTTCTTTATCCACCTTTTTTTTTCTCCATAAGAGTGGATGTGGCCATTTGTAAATGTTATGGGTCTTGGCTTCTGGTCTCATCCATGTCCAGCTGTTTTTCAGCCGTACAAAACAACTTGTTTTGCTGCTTTAAATTACAAATTGGTGTGTTTTACAATGTTATTTTAGGCTTACTTCCGTGTTGAAAAGTAAGGTGGATACTGGAAAAAGGTTCTTTAGATCATTGTTTCAGTACACATTTTGGACATTTCCTGGAGGCACACCAACATAACACATTTTCAGACTCTTCCTAATTAAACACAACTGACTCAAATCATCAGCTTGTTAGTAAAGAATCCAAGACCTAAAATGAATGACTCAGATAAGGGAAATGTCCAAAATGTGTACTGTGGGTGTGCCTCCAAAAACAGGGTTGTGAAACACTGCTTTAGATTATTAAACAGTTTTTCACACTACATTAAAAATTAAGCCTCTTCATTGGCATTGATGATGATTCCATGAAGAATCTTTAACATCTACAGAACCTTTACAATGCTTTTAAGTGGAAAAAGGTCATTCAGATTATTAAAATGTTCCTCTTGGTTCTTTTGGAGAAAGGGGGGTTAGATGTTTAGCGAGGCAGAGGACGAGGGCCATACTTTTAGCTACCTTGCTCAGACCCCCTCCAATCCAATGCCATAATATGTCGCTTTTCACTGGGGTGGCTAAATGTTCTTTCTTCTTGTTCTTATTTCCAGAGCTGCAAGATCTGCTTCATAAGCTACTAAAACATTATCCTCCATTATCCATCGGAGAAGAATTACTATCCAAGGAGGTCCATAAAACACCTGGAGAAAGTTATTCCCTTTCATCTCAGCTTGCAGAGAAGGTATGTGGCTTGACATTTGCAGTATATTCCAGACAGTTCGGAACTTGAAATTCTCAGACTTGAAAATATTAACCAAATATGGTTCTTCTATGGCATTGCTACGAAAGCCCTCTTGTGGAACCTTTATTTTAAGAAAAAATGGTTCTTTAACCACTAATAGGTTCTTTTAGGAATCCAAATATGGTTCTAAACTTCTACCCGAGCCAAGCCTTTTACAATGCTTTTAAGTGAAAAAAGGTCATTCAGATTGGTTCTTTGGAGAACAAAGGGGGTTTAGATGTTTAGTGAGGCAGAGGACGAGGGCCATACTTTTAGCTACCTTGCTCAGACCCCCTCCAATCCAGTGCCATAATATGTCGCTTTTCACTGGGGAAGCTAAATGTTCTTTCTTCTTGTTCTTATTTCCAGAGCTGCAAGGTCTGCTTCATAAGCTCCTAAAACATTATCCTCCATTATCGGAGAATAATTACTATCCACGGAGGTCCATATAACACCTAGAGCAGTGGTTCCCAACCACGATCCTGGAGGCCCCCCAATACTACATGTTTTCCATGTCTCCTTAATCAAACACACCTGATTCAGATCATCAGCTCATTAGTAGAGACTCCAAGACCTGAAATGGGTCTGTCAGACAAAGGAGAGATAAAAAATGTGCAGTGTTGGGGGGCCTCCAGGATCGTGGTTGGGAACCACTGACCTAGAGAAAGCTATTCCCTTTCATCTCAGGTGGCAGAGATGGTATGTGGCTTGACATTGTATATTCCAGACAGTTCCGAACTTGGAATTCTCAGACTTGAAAATATTAACCAAATATGGCTCTTCTATGGCATTGCTATGAAAGCCCTCTTTTGGAACCTTTATTTTAAGAAAAAATGGTTCTTTAACCACTAAAAGGTTCTTTTAGGAACCCAAATATGGTTCTAAACTTCTACCCGAGCCAAGCCATTTACAATGCTTTTAAGTGGAAAAAGGTCATTCAGATTATTAAAATGTTCCTCTTGGTTCTTTGCTAAAATACTTTTAGCTACCTTGCTCAGACCCCCTCCAATCCAATGCCATAATATGTCACTTTTCATAGGGGAAGCTAAATGTTCTTTCTTCTTGTTCTTATTTCCAGAGTCTAGCTGCAAGAACTGCTTCATAAGCTCCTAAAACATTATCCTCCATTATCCATCAGAGAAGGATTACTATCCAAGGAGGTCCATATAACACCTAGAGAAAGCTATTCCTCAGCTGACAAAGAAGGTATGTGGCTTGACATTTGCCGTATATTCCAGACAGTTCGGAACTTGGAATTCTACTTGAAAATATTGACCAAATATGGTTTTTCTATGGCATTGCTATGAAAAACCCTCTTTTGGAACATTTATTTTAGGAAAAATAGTTCTTTAACCACTAAAAGGTTCTTTTAGGAACCCAAATATGATTCTAAACTTGATTCCTCATTACTAACTATGAGCACTGTGTTCGAAACATGCATGGTGCGCTAGTTAAAGTAATTTTTCTTTTTCGGAGATGAACTGGGGCATTGGCCAGGGCTCTCGAAACAGCGGGAAACTGTTGTGGCTTTTTATAGTGAACATGACAGCTTGATATATAGTTTTTGTTTATTCATATAAACAGAACAGCAGAAAGATGCAGTCGTGACCTTAAAAATCACCACAGATGCATCCTCCCCTGCAATGCCATGCATCAATAGATTGCTGTCTGACTTATCTAGTGGCCTCAGTAGGTATGCTCGTTGCCTTTGTTATATGGATGGATTTAGAACCAAGGCTTACGTTTCTTCACCAAATGCCTCTGCATGTGTTCTGTGATTCGAATCCAATATAGAATTGAGTTTAAAGCTTTTTGCTGGACAGGGAATTGGAAGTTACTACAAAACTGTGTCACGGTCAGCCATGGTAAATCAGAAACGCAGTATGGGGCTGTTTAATTCTGTGCAGCAGTTCTGAGTCCTCGCTTTTGAATTACATCTGGGACTTAAGATAATGTCATCATGATATATTGAAATGTTCTTCTAGTATAAGGTCTAGTCCACAACACAGCTTATATACATACAGTATAGACCATCTGAATGCCTGTTTGTAAGTTGCTTAGGGTGGGATTATGTGAAATATATTTATAATTGAAGTGAAAATGTTTTTTTTTTATTATTCCAATCCAGCTGCTGAATTTGGGGTTGAGATTCTCTTCTTGTCATTTCAGTTTTTCCAATTTCGACTTAATGGCTAATTCTGTCATTTTTAAGTTTTTCTGGTGGAAATTTAAATGTGGGGTTGATAAAGCTTTGTTTGAATCTGGTAATGTGTTTTATTTCTAAACAGACTGATAAAGCACTGTGCAACTCTGTGTATATTATGTGTAAAATCTGCCAATCAGATTTGAGCTTTCCAAATTGAGAAAGCGATTGCCAGTTTTGTGTGCAGTATACATCATATTGTTGTCATGCCCGTCTGAGGTTGGGACTAATGTCCACCCACCTGAAACAACATAAACAGTCCCTGAAGAAGCTGTCCAGACAGCAGAGACACTCACTACATGATCCTTAAAGCCCCACGGGAATCATTCTACCACAACCACATGCCTGTCTCTTTATTTCTTAAGAACTACTGAGCTTGCTCTCTTTACACAAATCCCTCCAGTACAGCCCGCGAGGGAAGACTCAGAGAGCGGGAAATACAGAGCCTGAGAGAACATCTCATTTTTCTCTTGTACTTTCCAAGCGGTAAATTCTTTTTACATTTTTTCACACAGCTCCTACAAAATAATGGTTGCAGGGGGAGAAAGTTACAGAGCAAGATCCAATTATAAAGGGGCGGTGAAGAACCCCAGACATGACACGCGGCAAACAGCAGATAGGGAGGAGGAGCAGGAAACGCAAGCAGGTGTTGAGACTCCTCTTTGACTGAGGGCGAACAGATTGCCTCCATCCTGCCAGTGCTCATCTGCATGGTAATATCAGCTGCCCCCTGCTAACCAGACAAAATGATAAGACCTTCTGCCACAAGCAGTTTTGAGCAGTATGTGAAGAAATGCAACACATAGTTATGACGGTTGCTTATAGAAAAGCAGCACATCTTAGTAACTACCTCGGGCAGCTCCCAGCCTACAACTGTTTGACAAGATTGTGCCATTCCAGTTAATGTACATGCAAGTTCTAGAACAAACATACTCTATCAAAAATGGTGAAACTTTCTGTCCTAAAGCAGCCATATTGATTTAAACAACATAGGCTTTTTGGAAATACGTGCCTCTGTATACATTTCTGCAAAACTGAAAAAAACATACCTTTATGTACGAATCACTGCAGTTGAACACTAGAGGCAGTAAAACTCTGACAGATTTTATTCCTTTTCACACAAAGTGTGATTGACAAGTATAGAGTTTTGATTAATAAAGACTAATTTTCACACAGTTACTTGCAGAATATTATGTTTAATATTCTTATTCTATAAAATTCTATAGCCATCCTGCCGGGTTTGAAAACTGATACTTCTGAACATTGTCGTCACATATACAGCTTCACGTGCATGAGTTTTATACCATTTGCTCAGTAATTCACGCATTACGGCATTGCACTTGAGTGATGAAGAGCTTGAGTGATCCCCGGATATTTTAATTCTGAACAGCAGCAATACGTACCTCAAGCAGCGTAATAAAAATGCAGCAATACATGCAATCAATTTTGATTGGTTGATTGAAATTTTGCTACAAGATCAACAAAGATGTTGACCCAGGAACATGTTGTACTTGGTAAAATCATGCTCACCAGTCAGACCATATTTGTTTTACAACAAACAAAGACAAAATTGTGAGGAATAGAAGTACAGTTTGTTCCGTGAGTTATGTCATTGTGGATCATGGTGTCGATCAATTAGACAACAAAACACTAAAAATAGGGTTTTTGCCATTGCATATTTAAACTAGGTTTCCATTTGGCAACACATATGAGGAATGCTAAAACTATAGGGGACAAAATCACTGTATATCTTCACATATACAGTTGAAGTCAAAAGTTTACATACACCTTGCAGAATCTGCAAAATGTTAATTATTTTACCAAAATAAGAGGGATCATACAAAATGTGATATTTCTATTTAATACTGACCTGAATAAGATATTTCACATAAAAGATGTTAACATATAGTCCACAAGAGGAAATAATAGTTGAATTTCTAAAAATTACCTGTGCAAAAGTTTGATTCTTAATACTGTGTTGTTACCTGAATGATCCACAGCTGTGTTTTTTGTTTAGTGATAGTTGTTCGTGAGTCCGTTGTTTGTCCTGAACAGTTAAAATGCCTACTGTTCTTCAGAAAAATTCTTTGATCCCACAAATTTTTTGTTTTTTTGGCATTTTTGTGTATTTTACCCGTTAAAACAATGACTGTGTGATTTTAAGATCCACTTTTTCACACTGAGGACAGCTGAGAGACTCAAATGCAACTTTCACAGAAGGTTTGAATGCTCACTGAGGTTTCAGAAGGAAATAAGATGCTAATAAACAAAAATGCTGAAAAACCACAATTTTTTTTTTTTTAATTTTGAGGGGTTTTTTTTGTTTGTTTTTCAGAAGAACAGTGGGCAGTTTAACTGTTCAGGACAAACATAGGACTCATGAACAAAAAGAAAGAAAGGAAGAAAGAAAGAAAGAGAAAGAAAGAAAGAAAGTATTCAGGTAACAACACAGTATTAAGAATCAAGTGTATTTAAAATTTTGAACAGTGTAATTTTTTTTTTTTTTTATAAATTCAACTATTATTTGAATGTATGTACATGTAAATGTATTTTATGTGAAATATCCTATTCAGGTCAGTACTAAATAAAAAATAACATGCATTTTGTATGACCCCTCTTATTTTGGTCAAATAATTAACATTTAGCAGATTCTGCAAAGCGTATGCAAACTTTTGACTTCAACTGTCAACAAGGTGCTATTTTGCTGAAAGAAAAATAACTTGTGGTGTATAATGAGTATGATCTGTGTGGATTGATTTATTCATGGACAAAACAGCTAAAAAATTATATTGTCAAAGAGACAAAAATACATTTGCATCAATGTAATGTAAATCACTTGTTAGAATCTTTTAAGCCCATTCAATGCTCTCATTCATTCATTCATTCATAGATAGATAGATAGATTCTATTACTGCATATGTGTCTATTTTTTGAAAATTATTGGAGCAAGTTTTACAAAAACTACTGTTGGAAAATTACTTTTGACTTTCCACTTTTAGTTCAGTGTGTTACTTGCAATCTAGTTATTTGTGAAAATTGTATTTACACCATTTTTTTCAGTGTACAGTTGTCCTTGAAGATTGTTATTGTTGGACAAGTGCACCCATAAAATCATTGCTAAAATTATATTGACTCTTTAGCTGGCTTGGCTAAGATTGTTTACCTCTAAGTTCTCTCTTTTTTCAGTTCACAGCAATGTAATGATGAGTGCAGAATCAATTTTTTTATTCCAGACAATTTGGCTTTTATTTGCTGTTCGTTTCTTCAAATGAAATGATCTGTAGTCGACTACCTTAACAGAAGCACATCATCGTCTGCTTCTATTCCAATTAAGTAATACTGCTGCTTATGTTCAAATGTGTGTGCATGTGTCATATTCGCTTGCTCATCAGTATGCAAATACCTGCCATTCTTTACCACTTGTGGCCAATAATTAGACTCTGCTGAAGACGTTTGGTCTGCAGGACACAATCAACATGACACAGCGCAGAGTATAAATGAGACCGCTGCCAGAAAAATCAATCCTGAGGTCCTTGCCTGAAATCTTTTTTTTCTGCTTGTGTTGGGCAGTGGCTGTGCCGGAGGGCTGAGGAGGAGATGATGTGACTCAGGGAGATTTCTGCCTGGTTGCTCTCTGCAGGCTGCGTGAAGGGGAAGGTAACCAGCAGGTGGGCCGAGGCTCGAAGAAATTTTCCTGCACATGGAGGAAATAGAACAAAATAGTTTCTGTGTCACAGTGAGTAAATAGCACCCTCAATCAGAAAGCACATGACCTGTCACACATGCTGAACATGAACATGCACAAAAACACACATCCAGTGTGTCTGTGCTTATGACATAAAAGCCCTTCTTAGCCCAGCAGCTGATGCTATAGTGATACAGTGATACCACTGACATTTCATGCTCAGCAACACCCTCTCCCATAAGCATCATTAATATACTGTATGTGTAGAAATTAAATAAATGTATTAGTGGTGTCAATAGTAGCGCGTTAACTCAGGCGATTTATTTTTTTCATTTTAACGCGTTAAAAATATTTAACGCATGGACGGGGATAGGTTTGGCCAATCTACTCACAACTGCTAAAAAATTAATTTTTTTAGATGCACAGAGCGTCTTTACGAGCACATCAAATGGGAGACTTTTCAGAGGCATGCTCCATCTTCACTCCAGCACCAGAAATGAGTCAAACGAGCGCGAAAATGGTACCGGTGACGGGGAGCTTCAGTAGTACATCAGTGAACTGCGGTCAAATGAGATTCTGTCTGTCTGTCTGTCTGTCTGTCTGTCATTTCAAGTGTTTCAATTTTGAAGTGTTTCAAGAAGACTAAATCTGTCCGTCCGTCCGTCTCTGTCATTTCAAGTGTCTCAAATCTGTCTACCTGTCTGTCTGTGTATTTCAAGTATTTCAAGTGTTCAATCTAGAAGTGTTTCAAGAAAACAAAATATTTATTAAAACTGTCATTATTTACTAAATGTAAACTCATTCAGGTTTTTTTTTTACATTCATTACTTCCACCATTGAACACAAAACGCTATCTGTCTGTCTGTCTGTCTGTCTGTATGTATGTATGTAAGTGTTTCAAGAAAACAAAATCTATCTATCTGTCTGTCTGTCTGTCCATCTGTCATTTCAAGTGTTTAAATTTTGAGGTGTTTCAAGGAAACAAAATCTATTTGTCTACCTGTCTGTCTGTCTGTCTGTCTGTCTGTCTGTCCGTCCATCAGTCCGTCCGTCATTTCAAGTGTTTAAATTTTGAAGTGTTTCAAGAAAACAAAATCTATCTGTCTGTCTGTCTGTCCAGTTGTCATTTCAAGTGTTTCAATTTTGAAGTGTTTCAAGGAAACAAAATCTATTTGTCTACCTGTCTGTCTGTCTGTCCGTTCGTCCATCAGTCCGTCTGTCATTTCAAGTGTTTCAATTTTGAAGCGTTTCAAGAAAACAAAATCTATCTGTCTGTCTGTCTGTCTGTATGTCTGTCTGTCCAGTTGTCATTTCAAGTGTTTCAATTTTGAAGTGTTTCAAGGAAACAAAATCTATTTGTCTACCTGTCTGTCTGTCTGTCTGTCCGTCCGTCCGTCCATCAGTCTGTCCATCATTTCAAGTGTTTAAATTTTGAAGCGTTTCAAGAAGACAAAATCTATCTGTCTACCTGTCTACCTGTCTGTCTGTCCATCTGTCATTTCAAGTGTTTCAATTTTGAAGCATTTCAAGAAAACAAAATCTATCTGTCTGTCTGTCTGTCTGTCCATCTATCATTTCAAGTGTTTCAATTTTGAAGCATTTCAAGAAAACAAAATCTATCTGTCTGTCTGTCTGTCCATCTGTCATTTCAAGTGTTTCAATTTTGAAGTGTTTCAAGGAAACAAAATCTATTTGTCTACCTGTCTGTCTGTCTGTGTACTGAAGTATTTCAAGTGTTCAATTTTGAAGTGTTTCAAGAAAACAAAATATTTATTAAAACACTGTCATTATTTACTAAATGTAAACTCATTCAGTTTTTTTAAATCCTGTATGGTGTCTTCCACCTTTAAACACAAAATGCTCTTGGGAAATCACTACCACGTAGTGTTACTTTAAAAAAATGCTGTGTGAAGATTCGTCTAGGGGAAGAAAAACAACAGCAGCATATGGGTCTAGAGTAACATAAGGGTGGAAAAAATGACAAGGAACACCTTTAATTTCATGAGCAGTGTATCTACAGGACGAGCACTCCTAACATATAAAGAAAGAAAAGCTCATCTCAGGCTGTGTACTTTTTTGTTCTATTCATACTGCATAAAATTACAGCTAGTTACACTCCATCAGAGTCATTAGCATCCTCTGCCTGTCTTTCTAAAAACAGAATATTGTACTGTGTAGACGCATAGCATGATTACAAGAGAGGCAGTCTCAGGAGAACAGCTCGAATCAGCAGCGTGAAAGTGTCCCTCATGGGCTACAGCAAAGGTGTTTCATTCCCACTGATGGTGTGACAAGATATAGCACAAAAGAGTGCAGGTCATGCGTGTGTGAGCACAAGCACATGGGTGTTGCGGAGGGGATGTCTCACATCTGTTTTTTGGATGAAGGGGGAAAAAGAAAGAGTTTTTTAATTATCATATTAGTCATTAAAAAAATAAACGTTGTCTCGAGGGAAATCAAACAGTTACTGATTCTTTCCCATCTAGTGAAAGCGGCCTTCCACAACTTTTTTCTGTCTGATTTGTCTGTTCCATCAATTAGTTTGCTTCTGACAGATGACAGATTCCCAGCATACACTTGGGAATATGGGGAAGATATTTATCAGTATGTTTGCACTCTGTTGAGAGCTGATAATTAAAAGAGAATAGTGTTTTCATGACTTCATGCAAAGGTGTTAGTAATTGACAGCATAATAATCTATTCCTGACATTTTAACCCTTTTGCTGTGCTAAAAATCCTTTACCTAATCTAGAGTTAATGGTCATGCTTGTAAAACTCTTATTATGTTATATTGTCAGCAAATCTTGGATTACATTTTTTGTCATACATTTTACATTTTTTATTTTTTCTTCCAATTAGCACAGGTCTTGTGTTTCCTTTTTGGAACTGATTGATTGTGGGCCTTATTGATCTGAGCTGACACACCTCAGTTTTTAAATGAACATTGTCAAAATTATCCAAATTACTCCAAAATGGAGGTGCCAGCCCGATCTCTCTGCAAATCGTACGTATTTTACGAGGTGGCTAATTCATACAAATTCGTACAACCTCACTCAAGTTCCCAATTCGTATGAATTCGTACGAATGCCCTTCACCAAACCCCCGCCCCTAAACCTACCCATCACTGGGGTCTAGGCAATCGTACGAATTAGCCACCTATTAAAATATGTACGAATACCCGGAGGTGCACAGACTCAGATTGGTGAGGCCTATAATCCATCAGTTCCATTAAAAAAAACAAAAAAACAAAACTGTGCCAATCAAATGAAAACAAACCAATAAAAACATTGAATACACTGTTTGCTAGTAATATAACATTATAAGAGATTTAAAAGCATTTGTTTTTAATAATTTCAGGCTAATATTTTTTTTTTTTTAACAGAAGCACCACAGTGTACATACAGCAGCGTTTTAATACCACATTTAAAAATGTAAAAAATCTAAGATTAGTCATAATATTTCAAGAATAAAGTCGGACGTAAGAGAATAAAGTCTAAATATTACGAGAATTACAAGAATAAAGTTGAAAATTTTTGAGAATAAAGTCAAATATTTAAAAAATACAGTCTTCTGACAGATGATAGATTCCCTGCAGACACCTGTGAATATGGGGAAGATATTTATCAGTATATTTGTACTCTGTAGAGAGCTGATAATTAAATGACAATAGTGTTTTCCTGACTACATGCAAAGGTGTTAGCAATTGACAGCATAATAATCTATTCCTGACATTTTAACCCTTTTTCTGTGCTAAAAATCCTTTACCTAATCTAGAGTAGTGCTGTCAAACGATTAATCGCGATTAATCGCATCCAAAATAAAAGTTTGTTTACATACTATATATTTGTGTACTGTGTATATTTATTATGTATATATAAATACACACACATGCATGTATATATTAAGGAAAAATATTTTAGATTTATATCATAAATATTTATATTTATTTATAATCTAAATTGTATACAGGTATAAATATATATACATATAAATATTTTGTTTTAATATATACATGTATGTGTGTGTATTTATTTGTACATAATAAATATACAAAGTAAACACACATATAGTATGTAAACATAAACTTTTATTATGGATGCGATTAATCGCGATTAATCGTTTGACAGCCCTAATCTAGAGTTAATGGTCATGCTTGTAAAACTCTTATTATGCTATATTGCCAGCAAATCTTGGATTACATTTTTTGTCAACTTATTTTTTTCTTCCAGTTAGCACAGGTCTTGTGTTTCCTTTTTGGAACTCTAAAATGGAGGTGCATAAACTCAGATCAGTGAGGCCTATGATCAATCAGTTCCATAAAAATTAAAAAAAAATAAAAACACAAAAACTGTACCAATCAAATGAAAACAAACTGATAAAAACATTGAATCCACTGTTTGCTAATGCTATAACATTATAGGAGATTTAAAAGCAATTTTTTAGGCTAAACATTTTTGAACAAGAACACCACAGGTGTACATGCGGTGGCATTTTAGTACCACGTTAAAAACCTGTAAAAAAAAAAAAACAAAAAAACCTGGGATTAGTCATAATATTTCAATAATAAAGCCAAAAGTATGAGAATAAAGTCAAAATATTATGAGAAAAAGTTTAAATATTACTATTATTTAAATATTATAATAAAGTTTAAATATTTTAAGAATGAAGTCGAAATATTTAAAAAATAGTCAACATTTTTCAAGTAAATGTCCGATTATTTCACTAGATTAAGATTAAGATTAAGATTGTTATTCCTCGGCTGGGATCGTGTAGAGCACTTTGAAGCTGCATTGAAACTGAATTTGGACCTTCAACCATTTGATCCCCATTGAAGTTAACTAAATGGAGAAAATTCCTGGAATGTTCTACTCAAAAACCTTACTTTCTTCTTAGCTGAAAAAAAAGAAAGACATGAACATCTTGGATGACTAGCATTTTCAGGAAAAATAAAATCCTCTCTAGGTCAAAAGGACAAGAACACAGTAAGAGGGTTAATCAGTCCAAATCATTATACAAATGTTTATCTATTAAATGCTATATTTAAAATAGTTTGAAATGAAATTTAGCTCTTATAATTTCAAGGTTTTAAATGATCTCTGTCTGCAAACATGGCCTTGCTTTGGCAAATCAAAATCCTCATAATGGCTTTCAGAGCGAAATAAAGTAAGTGCCAATTCAGCTAAACGAGAGCTTGATTATGGGATGATCAGCAAGGGGGGCATTTTATTTTGCAGGACGGATGCTGATGGGCTGGTTAATGCAGAGTGGAAGTGTTTACATTGGAAGGAGAACACCCACAATGAACGGTAATAAAAAGAGTACAAATAAGGAGATTTCATGGCCATTTTGTAATTTACCCTGTAGAGAAAGTATAATGTTTTTCGCCTTGCTTCATATAAATGTCTGTACTGGAAGTGCTGGACTGAATAATCCATAGCAATATAGTGTTCAGTGCAACAGCTCCCCCATCTTAACAGACCACTTGCACACACACTGTGCTTCGGAATAAATTGATCCAGCACATAAAGCCATTTTAATGATATGTTCGACTTGCATGCAGTTACACTGAGCGAAAGAAAACGACTGGGCTTTATTTTATGGAGCGAGCTGATGACAAAACGAATAGTAAATGGCCCAGGCAATAAACCGAGTGGAAAAAGTCAAATACCTGTCAAACTCTTTTTAAGCGTGTACAAATGGTTTTAATGAACGCATGGTGGCCTTATGTAAAAGAAGTGGGTAGGTCATTTACGATTCATAGACTGTACCACGAGGAACTCAGTGTGAGGTTTCTTTGAACTGTTGCGTCAAAGGAAAATTTCAAACACGACTGCAGACAACACTTTTAGAGGCGGCTAAATTTCAGTTACATCAGTGTCTAACAGATACTGTGCATTTGGTAACTTAAAACTGGTTTATGATATGTATACATTACATACAATTATGCTGCTTATTCCTTTGCCACTGGTCTGTCTTAACAAGTAACTATTTTAACTGAATTTTCTAAATTCTCATATCTACTACTTACAGCATTTACAGTATATATGTGTTTTAATATTACTTATATGCTTTAGTATATTTTACATATATAAATATATTTTTATATAGGATTGTCTATGTATATATATATAAAACAGTACACTAACTGTCTGTAACGCTGTCCATGGTGCTGAATAGCCATAACCAAACCCTATATATATATATATGTATATATATATATAAATGTTATTATTGTTGTTAATTTCCCCCCCTAAGTATACTAACAAAAACAGTGCACAGACTGCCGAGACCGCTGTCCATGGTGCTGAATCGCCATACTAAACTCTTATACCCGCCTGAAGTGGTTTGTGTAGAGTATTTATGTTTGTATCAGCAGTTAGACCTGTATACACAAATTCGCCTGTAGGAAAACTAGTAATAGTCATGATGACATAGCTTTTGATGGCCATTAACTCGGAGTGTTTAAATTACGGTATAGAATGCAAGAGTTGCATCGGTATCGACAGCTGAAATGTCAAGCAATATGTAATGAGTGAACTCTTGACGCAGAGGTAAATGCAGCGTTGACGCTTTTATTGGTATGATCGTAGGTAATCGATCTCCTGCCCCACACAACACAATACGAGTGTGGAAGCGTATTTCAGCCGCAGCACCTTAAACATTTATAGCTTAATCAGCTGCAGCTCCATTCACTGCGTGGAACATTCCTGCACACGGACCACGTAAGGATCGTTCTTAATCCCGACCATCTGCTGGATTTCCGTGGACGGGGCCGAGGGTGTTGCGTTGAACAGTAGTCGGTGACAGACAGTAACCTGTCCTTGTATGGCAAGCCGCAGAAACATTTATTCCTTTAAACGGACTATTTTAATTTTTTAGCGCTTTTAAATTAGTAAGTAAAAAGGTATTGACCTATCTTAATAGTGAACATTTTTTTACTGAAATTCCCTTTTTTTTTCTGCATAATGCTGTTAATCTGTGTTGTCAACTAGTTAAAGGGTTAGTTTAACCAAAAATGAAAATTTGATTATTATTTGTTCATCCTCCAGGGATCCTAGGTGTATATGACTTCTTTTTTTCAGACAAATCCACTCTGAGTTATATTAAAAATGATCCTATCACTTCCAAGCTCTATTATAGCAATGGATGGGTTTTTCAACAGTTCAAAATAAGTCCAATAAAGTGCATCCATCCATAATACAGTTAACAAGTTAATCATGCAGCTCCGGGGGTTCAGTAAAGGTCTCCTGTAGTGAATTAATGTTTTTTTGTAAGAAAAATATTCATATCTAAAATGTATTAATCACTTTTCTCTACCATGCGCTAACTGTTATACACAGAACCCATTCCGTGCGGATGACGTAGGACATCGGCGTTGCGCATGCGCCTGTGAGTCTTGTGAAAAACAACATTTGTTTACAGGAGCAAAGGAAGCAAAGTTTCATAACTTTAGCAAAGGAAAACCAGTCTCCTCTTGGCTTATATCCAAATCCTATGCCATTTTTCTTTACAAATCCTTATTTTGTACTTCTAATTCATGATTGTTGTTTTGTTTACCTCTCTACACTTCGCGTTCGTCACTTCTGAGCAGTGTATGTGCAATGCCGACGTCCTACTTCATCTGCCTACTTAAAGTGATTATTACGTTTGAAATATGGATATTATTCTTACAAAAATGCATTGATTTGCTACAGGAGACCTTTATTCACACCCCTGAGGCACTTTTGTTGTTTTCATACTTTCAGTTATCTTTCTTTTGGTCAGAGTAGAGAATTTGCTTGACCATCTTAAAAATAAACCTTCACATGAATCTCCAGATCTTTCTCTATTGCAATGACTGCAAAATTTTGCCAAGCAACATTAATGTGACTGCACCTTAATAGTGTCTAATAAAAAGTTAGCCAGAGAAATGAAAGAGCCTTAGTCATAGTACTGGATAGCTTAATAGATAAAAAATAAGGTAATACTAATCGATACTACTTTGTTCTAAGCAATAAACGCTAAAACAGCTTGCCATAGTCCGTGGTTTTCTTTACCTTTTCCGTCGTCTTCGAGCACTAAATCAACAACACTTCTCACTGAGAGGCGCAGAGTGACACACGTATCAAGTATTGCGAGCGTCAGTCTGAGCCAATCCGTGATGACGTCCTGCGTTCTCTCTCCCAATCCAAACAGCAGGGGAGAGAGAACAGCCGTTATACGGATGATCCCAGGCAGTGGCTGGTGCAAAACTAGTTTGTTTAAACAGCTCGACCGTTATGATGAGGCATTTGCTCCCTCTGGCCGCTTCACGGGCAATTAATTAGACCTCTCTTTACATTTTCAGCATCCTATGTGTGTTACATCGACTTATCGCAGACATTGCGAGTTATTAATCCATCTCCAGTCGCGTGTGGAGACCGTACGCTGCCTGAGGAGAAGACACTTCTGATACCTTTTGGATGGAGGGTTGGCGCGGAAGGCAGTCGGTCAGTGACTGTGTGGATTAAGCGGGGAGGAAGTACTTGTAAAGGTGCAGCGGTGAGAAGGTCTCCCTGTTGAGATTTGATTTGACTTCCCGGGTTTAATGCGGACGAAAGCTCGCACTCGAGCGAGGTGCGTCGACGGGCGGGAGGAGAATGGAACGAGCTTCCGCGCTTTTGAGGGGAAAACAAGTACTTGGCTTTCTTGAGGGGCGTCGGGCACATTGCGCAGGAATTTGACTGTCCCTCAGAGTACGTTTTTTTTGGGGATATCTATCCATTACGTCGAAAGAGAAAAAAACCCATTGGATTTTAGTGGTTTTGGATATGGGCTTTGGGGAGTTGGATGCCTTCATATCACGCTCACCTTTGAATTTAGTGTGAATCCAGTGGAGCACAACATGGGAAAATATGACAAGTGAGAAGATTCGGTTCCTCTGACCCTCGGTGCTTCAAGCCGGACTGGCGTTCCTTCTGCTAGGTAAACTTTTCTCTCTGAATACTGAATGGCTTTTTACATTGAACAGTCCCTTTTCGACCTCCTTAAACATTCGGTACCGAGAGTCCGAATCTCTTTTTCAGAGTATCTGGAGGGGCTTTGAATTTTAGGCAAGGTCAATATGTATCTTTATTTCTTCTCAGAAATGAGAAGTGCATTGAAATGCCTCATAATAGCGTATTGCAGAACATCAGATTCATGCATAAAATATACAGCCATGGTTTGGTCTGAGTGCTTGTATAGTTGGGATAATGGGATGGATGGGTTTGTGTGTGTGTGTGTGTGTGTGTGTGTGTGGTTGTTGGGCGGTGGAGGGGTTTGTGTTGAAAGAATAGATTGAAATCAATTCTTTTATATGCATCCACATCCGCTCTATTCTAAGTAATGGTGACATTACAAGTGTCTTTTTCTGTCTCATTTGAGGGTTTTTGTGAAATATTGACTAGCAGAAGCTATGAAGTAATAGTCTTCAGCATTGGCACAGATCCAGTCGATGATATAGGAGGCGTATCCCAGTCATATGTGCACTTGGATTTCGTGTAATTTCTCCGATAAAAGTCATATTTTCATTCTCTGCAGAAATACAAAGAATATAGCAACGTTTCATATTGTGATTTTTGCCTACAATTTTATTTTCTGTGGCAGCAGTTGAATTCGTAGTTTCATCTTTAAGCAAACGGTTTTAGTTTGGAATTTCAAGCATGCAAGGTTAATATTAAAAGATGTTTGTGTTATAACGCGTTTTGCGGTGGTCTTTTAGTTTATTTAAATGATGTGTGCAGCTATTTGACTATTCTGAACACCTACATTGAGATTTAGGGCTGTTTAGACAGATTCTTGCAATTGCTGTTAAGGGTTCATCGTTATTTGCCATGCACCTGAAACATGCACAGCAATATGAAACGCCTTCATCAGTCTTCATTAGCCTTTCTGTTAGGCTACACGTTAAATTACAAAACAATAATGTTGTTAATCTACCCTTGCATGCTTTATTTTGTGATTCTCTTGAGGATTTAGAATTTTATTACTATAGTTTATTACTTAATATAAAGTATCAATTATATGTAATTTATGTTCGAAATGATATTTTATATCAAAATTTAATAGAGGTTTCTTGTATTTTAAGTCAAATTCCATCAGTTACTTTAACAGAAATCCTCATTTTGTTTTGAATTGCTTAAAATTAAATGCATCTTACTAGAGTATATTGTTGTTCCTAAGTTCATAAAACACCAACATACAAAATATATCATTTGATATGAAGCTGCTTTATATTTTTGGCCACAACATTTGAGTTTTCACACAGAGTAGATGGGTAACTGAACTGCAGCACCTCTTCCACTGGCTGGTGGTGCTATAATTCAATTTATGGCTCACACAGCAGCTCTGAGGGCCGAGTGCACAGTGGATATGGGTGTGGGAAACTATGGTTTTATCATGCTGACAAGACAATATGCAAGGAAAGCAAGTCATATACTTTATAATTTTACAGTACTTCTAACAAACAGTGTATATGAATGTGTAATAGTTTTGTGAAACTGCTTGGACCTTATTATATTATATTAGCATGTAAAACGTGCAGCTTTGATTCCCATTCTTTGCATTGCATTAAAAGTAGCATAGTTTCCAGCACTATGGACCGATCCTAAAACTCCTGTAGCTTGTCTGTTGTGTTGAATGTGGTGCCAGGATGCCAGAAAGTCCTTCAGACTTGTTTAATTACTCTTGCTGAGCTTAGACCCATGATATGATGAGATGGAGCCAAGAAGCCAGCAAGAGTGCAATGATTCCCACAGCTTGCGTGATTGTTTGAGTAAAGAATTGGAAAGGGTAAAAAGGATTATCACACTCTGAGTTATTCTGCAGTTCAGAGTAAAATTGAGCTTCCCTTGAAATGATGCAACTAGCAGGCCGGAATCACAGCAGACCTGAGAAGTCGTAGGTGATTTTTAGTGGTAAGCTGTAAGCAGCATGCTTGAGACAGATGTTGTTAAAATTGCTTCAGTCATACAGTTGCTCTTGCATGTGAGTAATTAGGAGACATGTTAGCTGTGCTGAGATGGTGAAACCTAATATGCTGCTGTTTACGGATGTCTGGAGAAGCAGCCATGTCTCTGGTTTGTTCCCCTGCATTTCTGACTCCAAATATAGAACTGAGAGAAACTTGAAAGCAATGTACACTAGGGGTGTGCGATACTGACACAAAATAATATCTTGATATATCTTGATAACGATGATTAGACAATATTTAGCTGTGTGTGTTATTGTGCTTAAGGACTAAGGTGCTGACAAATCAAGAACTGAAGTTTTTGATATTTTTCATATTCTATGTGGTCAGTTCACAGCAGTGACAAATTATTCTTTTCCTAAAAGTTTAAAAAGATTTGTACCTTTTATGGGCATTTTTACCTTTTATAAAGCTGTTTTTTTTTTTTTTTCTAAAAGTGTGCATCTTCTTGTGAGTCTAATTCTTACATTTAATCAGTCAGTTATAATAATAATACATTTTTGTTACTAAACAAATTAAATCAGTATCAGCTTATTGCCGAGGTTGCATATAAAGTGACATTTAGATGCATTTACACATGATAATGCAGCTATATTTTAAAATTAAATTATTTTAAAAGTGAAAAGATACTTTGAATGTGAAATTAAAACCACCAGTAGGTGGCAGTAAGTCGCTGTTAATAAGTGAGTCATAGTGAGTCAGTGATTGAACTGAATCATTTAAACGGTTGATTCATTCAGAAACTAAACACCTTCATGTTGCTCAGAGATGCAAAACAGTGCTGTGGCTGTGTTTGGAATGATTTTTGTTGGAAAATTATGCAAAACCAGGAAATATGTTTGTTTTTCGCATTATTTAGATTAGATTAGATTAGATTAGATTCAACTTTATTGTCATTACACATGTACAAGTACAATGCAACGAAATGCAGTTTAGGTCTAACCAGAAGTGCAATAAGAAGTAAAGTGCAGGATATAAGTTAAATAATTTAAATGTAGATAAAGCGTTCTATGGTAATAATTACAGGTGGATACATACTATAAGTATGTATTATTGAGTATAATACTATTATATTATACTCAATAATGTCAAATTGCACATTTACTTAACAGCAATTACGATATTATCGCAGATGAAATATATCACCCCTAATGTACACTAACCGGTCAAAAGATTGAAATAATCTTATTGTTATTTATTTGATCAAAAATACAGTAAAACAGGAAATTGTGGAATATCATTTTTCATTATTTCTGTGATGGCAAAGATGGATTTTCACCATTATTCCAGTCTGCAGTGTCACATGATCTTTCAAAAAATAATAGGTGGACCACAAAACCAGTCGTAAGGGTACATTTTTGGAATTGAGATTTGTTAGGATAAAACAATATTTGGCTGAGTTTTTTGGGTGCAAAAAAAATCTTTAAAAAAATCACCTTTAAAGTTGTCCAAACAAAGTTGTTAGCAATGCATATTACTCATCAAAAATTGAGTTTTAAAATATTTACGGCAGGAAATTTACAAGTATCTTTATGGAACATTGTCTTTACTTAATATACTAATGATTTTTGGCATAAAAGAAAAATCTATAATTTTGACCCATACAATGTATATTTGGCTATTGCTACAAATATACCTGTGCTACTTAAGACTAGTTTTGTGGTCCAGGGTAACATATGCTGATTTAAAAACATTTCTTATTATCACATTATGTTGAAAATAGTTTTTGCTGCTTAATATATTTGTGGAAACTGTGATACAGTGCCATTCAGAAGTACAGGGTAAGTACAATTATTATTATTATTATTATTATTATTATTTTTAAATAAATAAATAAATAAACTTGCAAAGATGAAGTCACAGTGAATACATTTTTAATATTATGAAAATTTGATTTCAAATAAATGCTGTTTTATTGCAACCATAATAACTGATAATAATAGAGCACCAAATTAGACTGAAGTAATGGATGCTGAAAATTGAGGTTTGCATCACATAGAAAGCAGTTATTTTAAATTGTAATAACATTTCACAATATTTCATTTTTCATTTAATTTCATTATGCATTTTTAGAGCTTAAGAAACTTCTTTCAAAAACATTTTAAAAACTGTATTTATTTCAGACGTTGTATATATGTGTTTGGATGAGTAATAATAATCCTATATCTATTCCTTTAGCTTTTGTGACTTTGTTTGATGTCATGGACTACAAGGTTAAATCATCTCTGTCAGTCAATCATCCATGTTGTTTTCTGTGGAAGATTTGTACTGTATATCTGTTCTGACTGGTATGGAGTATTTGCAGGCCTGGATGGCCAGCTGTTGCCTGACTTGTCTGTGATTTATAACTGCTAAAAACAATAGAATTACACTGTGACCCGAACAGATGAATGTAAACATGTCAAGATAGATTAGATACTGGATATAAGGTCCAAACTCAACCTTCAGTGCACGTTCTGACCTTATATCCAACTTTGAGATGCACAGCAGATGACCACTCAAGGTGTTTGCCAATACTGTCCCTAAAAAGTTACACCTTGGACCCCCCAAGTTTTTCTTTTATTACAGGTCCGCACAGGTTAAAACAACCCTGCAGTGTTTCTGCAGATGCTGTGAGGCACCACCTGAATGTTCTGGAAGCTATTTTTGAGTCGCAGAGGACAGAGTCATTGGGATGTAAAAAGCTTTCGGGCAGGCGTTCAGAAAACATTTGGCGAGAGATGCAAACTGAAACAATTCCAGTCAAAACAGCCAGATTTTGAAGCTGCATAAAATCACAACACAGCCACAGTGAGGTCATGATCAGCTCTAAACGCTCTGAATGCCGGATTCGGGAGTACTGGCGTTCAGAGACGGGGAGAGTGCGGTTGTTGTCAGAGTGACAGGAGAGGCGGCGAGGTAAAATGGCAGAGGTTCGAGTGGGAGTCACTTTAGGGGGTGTTTGTCTGTGATAATGAGCTGTCACTGAGGCACCGGTGCCTTGTTTTGATCTTGCCACCCTGCTGCTTTAAGCAAGAGAAAACTGACAGCTGTGAATAGAAATAGATTCTGTGTACAAAGGCCAATGAGGCTATAATTCCATTAGTTATGTGTATGTGTTGGGGAATGGAGGCTTTCT
Organism: Cirrhinus molitorella; assembly: GCA_033026305.1. Lineage (NCBI taxonomy): Eukaryota > Metazoa > Chordata > Actinopteri > Cypriniformes > Cyprinidae > Cirrhinus > Cirrhinus molitorella. The sequence goes on along the minus strand of CM065135.1, from coordinate 28,666,798 downwards.
TCTGTGTTCGCACTGAATGAGTGTTGCCCTGCGTCTGCAGCAGCACTGTTGCACCGGATGGTGGTTGATGTGGTCTGCTGAGACTTGAACGTAGAAAAATGATCATGAATTAGAGGCCATCAAGGGTAAAAATAGGGAATAAATCACTAGAAGAAAGAGGAACTGACAAACGATGAGTTATCTAATCTAATAATATCATAATAGCACTATCAATACTCTAGTGAATTCCTTACAATTTCTAAGTGCTCCAGCTCAAATGTAATATATAGACTTTCTCAATGCATAGTTTTAACGATGTGCAAGTGTTTTTGGTAATATATTCAATATTAAAAAAGTGTCATATTTCACTCCCAAATTATGTGAATATACAGTAACAGTGCATATACTTAATATTAGAAAACGTTGCTATTTTTAAGAACGTTAAAGAAATAGGTTAACCAAAAATACCAACCTTGTCATAATTTATTCATTCATTACAAACCTGTATGACTTTTTATACAGCATTCTAATATGTTCCACAGAAAAAAAGTGATACAGGTTTGGAATTACACGAGGGATGAGTAAATAACGACCAAATTTGAATATTTGGATGAACTGTCACTTTAAGATGTATTGCACTGTGACATTTTAACAGTTAAATATATTATTCTTCAAATTCCATTACTATAAAAATAAATAAATACATAAATATAAAAATTATGGAGCACTGCACATAACATGGACACATATTATATAATCTATTATATATTAATGTTATATATTTATATTATAATTTATATTATTTTATAATATTACATAAATAATATATTTATTGCAGCCATTAATTAAGAATATTTTTTCTTTGACAAATTAAAAAAAAATGTTCCATTGTTGTTTAACCTAATTCATGAAACATTTCCATGATTTATTCATTTAAATCCCTCATTTTATTAATTTGTGGCTTTGTACTAATTTGTTGAATTAATTAAAACAAAAGAAAAAATTTGTACAATGTGGCCATGATTTACAAAAATGAGAGAACAAATTGCCACTATTTACTAAAAAAATGAAAGCAAATACTTGATTTGTGGCCACAATATATATATATATATATATATATATATATATATATATATATATATATATATATATATATATATATATATATTTGCACATGGCATGCACCAACCTCTGTATATAATTATTTCATTTAATTATTATTTATTTATTTTTTTGTGGTGGGTTTAGTTGCTTTAGAAAATATTTGTGCCATATAATTTATGTATCGGTAGCACTTTACAGTAAGTCATTTGCTAGCCTTAGTTAATGTATTTAAATAACATGAACAAACAATGAACAGTACATGTATTACACTACTTATTAATCTTTGTTAATGTTAGTTAATAAAAATAGTTGTTCATTGTTAGTTCACAGTGCATTTACTTTAAGTATGTTTATTCTTAGTTCATGTTAACGAATGTGGTTTTTTTATATAGGAGTGTAACATTCCACAGATTTTCTTTTTAAATAAGGAGTAAAATATGATCATCTGGCTTATTCTTGACAAATTTTGTGATTTTTGCCCACATTTGAGTACTCTGGTAACACTCACTTCTAATAAATGTGGTGGAGTAGACCATAAAATGAGCACTGTGATCCAAAACACTGATGGAGTCATAGAAGATTATAGAAGCGTTGATATTCTGTGCAGTTGTTAGTGGTTGCAGTGCCACTGATTGTCTTCGGTGACTGAAGCTTCATCAGTCCTCTCTGATCTAGAAATAAATCATCAACGTGTATTAGCTGTCATCTGCATTAGCATATCACTGCTACCTTCTGCTTTCCTCTGTATGGAGCAAAGCCAGTGTCATCCATAACAAGATTAATAGAGCTTAGCTAACCAAAGCTATCTCTTTAAAGTAGCCCATGCATCCATACTGCACTTATTTAAGCCTCATCATCTAAACAGAACTGGCTCGAAATGATTCATATACACATGCAAATAAAAACATTTCATATTTGTTTCCTCTGATCTCTATTATAGGGCCTTTCAGCAGTGCCAATCCCCTGTCTAATCGGTTTGCAAATATTAGTCGTGTATTCGCAAGGTGAAAATGGGATAAATATTTGTGTTGTGTTCAGAGAAAGGAAGTGTTTTGTGTTGGTGAGTGCATCAGAGCGCTAGAGCTGATTTTATCTGAACTGATCAGATTACAGACATAGAGGAAGAGCCTCCACAACATGGATGGCCTTAATCTAGTCTAGGGTGCTGCATGCTTGTGCAATCTATCAAATGAATGCTTAGGTTCACATGACAAAGCAGCGTAAGCCTACTATCACATCCTAGATGTTTACTCGGCTCTGCATATATGAGGAAACAGAAATGTTATGCATTATCAGTTGATACTACTCAACTACAAACCTCATCTAGTTTCAGGTTGGGGCATATAGGTATCCATTCAGGGCTCATCCACTCATTCTTCCTCATTCTTACGTAAAAATCACTGTTGTGTCAATAAATATCTGCATACACACAAAACCACTAAAACCTACTCAAAACTATGTAGTCTATATGCCAGACCAATATGTGGCACTGCAATTCTGCCATAGAGATACGCTAAAAATGGAGAAGAACACTTGGAGCATGCGTATAAACCTTGCACGCTGTATTCTAGTATTCTAGTATTATACTATTTATTATACTATTTATTAATCTGTGTTAATGTTAGTTAATAAAAATACAGTCATTCATTGTTTATTCATGTTGTTGTTGCTGTTATGAGACGTAGCACACAAAACTGCAAGGGTGTCGTTTTCAGATTTATCCACTCTGGGACTCGTTTTCAAAAAAAGCGGTTTCAGGCTCCTCTGATATCTGGCAATCGCTTACATGATAGCTTGTGAAGGCTTGTTACGAATAAAAGTCGCATTATTGCCAGGTTGGGAAGATTATGTAAACACTGGGCAGATGGGTATCTATTTAAAAGAAAACTTCTAATTAGGGGTTTTTAACTCTTAATATCTGGCAACCACTTGCATGATAGCTTGTGAAGGCTTGGTACTAATAAAAGTTGCATTGTTGTCAGGTTGGGAAGATTATGTAAATGCTGGGCAGATACATATTCATTTAAAAAAAAAAATTCAAATTAGAGTATTTCAGCTCTTGGTATCTGGCAACCGCTTACATGATAGCTTGTGAAGCCTTGTTGTTACTAAAAAAAAAGTTGCATTGTTGCCAGGTTGGGAAGATTATGTAAACACTGGGTAGATAGGTATCCATTCAGGGCTCATCCACACAAAGCCAGAGCTAGCGGTGTGCCTGACTAGGGTCGAGATTTGGGGTGATGACATCATCATTTCACAAAATCTACAGACTGGCTGTACACACGAAAACGCAAGGGTGGCGTTTTCAGATTTATCCACTCTGAGACCCAATTTCAAAAATGCCAGATTGGTCTGGACGAAATGCTGAAACAATACAAATTTTTAACATAAACAGCTTAAAGCATCTCTATGTGGACGAGCCTTCAAAAAAAAGTTCTGATTAGGGTATTTCAACTCTTGGTATCTGGCAACAACTTACATGATAGCTTTGTGAAGCCTTGTTACTAATAAAAGTCACATTGTTCCCAGGTTGGGAAGATTATGTAAACACTGAGCAGATAGATATCCATTTAAAAGAAAAGTTCTGCTTAGGGGATTTAAACTCTTGATATCTGGCAACCGCTTACATGATAGCTTGTGAAGGCTTGGTCCTAATAATGCAAATGTGGCCCTACTGATGGTAGAAAGTAAGGTTTTTAACACTGATGGAGGATTTGAGGATGATTGATCATGATCGGAGGATTTTAACTCAGATTGTTACTAATAAAAGTCGCATTGTTGCCAGGTTGGGAAGATTATGTAAACACTGGGCAGATGGGTACCTTTTTAAAAGAAAACCTCTGATTAGGGGATTTTAACTCTTGATATTTGGCAACCGCTTGCATGATGCTTGTTAAGGCTTGTTTTTTTTTTGTTTTTTTTTGTTGAGGCTTGTTACTAATAAGTCACACTGTTGCCAGGTTGGGAAGATTATATAAACACTGGGCAGATAGGTATCCATTTAAAAGAAAAGAAGTTATGATTAGGGTATTTGAACTCTTGATATCTGGCATTGCTTACATGATAGCTTGTGAAGGCTTGTTACTTATTACGCAAATATCAAATAAAAAATCAGTTGGCAAAATTGCAGATGAAGCTCATAGTATAAATTGTGATCATTATTATAATATAAATGAGCATGAGGCCCTACTGAACTTTGAACCAATTGTGTCACAGAATGATTCACAAACTCCACACACTGGTGGCATGTGCTAGTTAAAACACTGTACATGCAGTGAAAACTCACCTCAAAATGGCATAAAAACAGCTTTTACAAACCAATTGCAAATGTTTTATTGAAAATGTCATTTTTAAATGCAATTAACAAATCATCTAATACCATCAAATATGAAATGTATAATATGTCTTATTTTATTAATTTGTAGGGCTTGGGTTAATTTAACAGTGGTTCATGGGTTTATAGAGATTGAATGATCAGTTTTGAAACATTTTGAAAAACTAAAAACATAACATAGCCTCATTTACTTAAATCATGTGACTTTTGCAGTTTGATGTGTCTTGACTCACTGGTTCAAAGCAAATGATTCACAAAGTTTTTGAAGCTTCACGAAGCAGTGTTTGTAAAGCGCCCATCACTAGCCCTACTACTCTCGTTCTAGTTTATTACTGTTCGAGCTCACCGCCTGATAAAGTTTCCTTGCCTTTTGAAACTGCAGACCACTTCAGTGACTTTGATGAGAGAGTAAAGCCAAAAAAACCTTTTGATACAGTAGGTGGCATCTGATACAGCTCCCCTGCTGCAAACATGGCTGGCCAGGTTTGGCTTGCAGTAAGCAGATCTTACTAAAGTAAGCAGATATTGAGTCATAAAAGAGCTCTGCAGCAGCAGCTATAAAATGAGACAGTGCCACCCGGCATGCTTGATATACTCGCTTAAGTGGTAAAGAGCACATTAAAGCTCTTGCTGTACCCTTGCACCAGTTTCTGGTAATGGAAATGGCTGCTTATCTACAGGCATACACAAGCACAAACTGTAAAGAGCAGCTAGGCGATGTGTCCTACGCCAGGAGACCCTAATTGCACTTCACTTGGCCCGGCTGATGAAGATAAAGATTTGGTAGGTGCGTTTATTGCGTATATGATTACCTCCTCTGGCCTCTGTCTCCTGTGCATATTGACACTAAATGATGGACTGAAATGGCTGCATGCACATCTGTATTCAGGGTGAATGGCAGACTATAATGGCTTAATGCAGTCTCTCTCCCTCCCTCTATGGCTATGAGAGGCTCAAAGCAGATAGAAGTCTGCCAACAGCTGGGCGGAATACAAATGCACTACCACCCCGCTCTCTCTCATTAGCCAGTGATTTATCACACAGCGCAAACTATTTCAGGCTCGTGTTTAATGGGGGCGACAGCACTGTTGTTGTGACCTGTGTGGACCAGGGATTTTTACTTACTTATTTATCTGAAAAATACTAACTTTTGGTACTTTCTGGAAAGTGTATGTTAGGGAAAAGGAACCATGGCATGGAATGAGACCACAGCTAATGATATATGTTGGCCAAATGTCTGAGGAGAGCTAATTTGGCCTTGGTTGTTTTAAAGCATAATTTATAAGAAAAGACCTGGAAAGAACTGCCTAGTTAAAGGCCTTGAAATTCCTCTAAAACTGTCAATTGTTTGCGCTGTTAAACTGAATTTTACTGCAAGGTAAAAGTTTTTTCTTTGAGCACTTAGTGTAATTAACAAAGTCAGGTCTTGTTCCATCTATTGAGAGGGAAAAATGTGTTTTTAAGAGGGTTTTTGTAATGTGACAGGGTGGTAAAGTCAGTCCTTGCTTTTTTTATATTATTCAAATGAATAGTTCACCAAAAATTATTTTTTTAAAAGTGAATTGTACATTTTTTTAAGCTTTGTGAAGCTTGAAAGCTTCTGTTCCTATTCATTGTAATAACATTGTAAAAATGTTCCTTTTTCATTTCATGAAAAAAAAAAAAATATATTGATTTGGAGCACCAGCAATGAGTAGTCAGGAAAGAAGTCAGGAAACAACAGGCTTGGACATTTATATAAAAGTTTTTTACATTTAAATTTACATGCATTATACATATAGTGCCGCTTGAAAGTTTGTGAACCCTTTACAATTTTCTATATTTCTGCATAAATATGACCTTAAAACATCATCTGATTTTGTCCTGAAAGTAGACAAAGAGAACCAAATTAAACAAGTGAGAGAAAAATATTTGTTTTGTCATTCATTTATTGAGAAAAATGATCCAGTGTTACATATCTGTGCGTTGCAAAAGTATGTGAATCTTTGCTTTCAGTATTTGGTGGGACCTGCTTTTGCTGCAGTAACTGAAGGTAAAGTTTGTTGTAAATGCTGAAAGTCCTGCACAATAGGAGTTTTAGCCCATTCCTTAGTGCAGAACCACTTAAACTGTGTGCTGTTGCTGGTTTTTCTCCTATTTCTCCTATTTCTCCTATGAACTGCTTGCTTAGGTCAACATTTTAATTGAATTAAGGTCTGGACTTTGACTCAACCATTCCAAAACATTAACTTTGTTCTTCTTTAAACATTCCTTGGTAGAATGACTTGTGCTTGGGGTTGTTGTCTTGCTGCATGACCCACGTTCACTTGAGACTCTGTTCTTAAACAGGTGTCCTGAGGTTTGCTGGTATAATTCAGAGTTCATTGTTCTATCAATGATGGCAGGTTGTCCTGGCCAAGATGCAGCAAAACAGGCCCAAGCCATGGTACTACCACCACCATGTTTCACAAATTGGATAGGATTCTTAAGCTGGAATGCAGTGTGTTCTTTTCTCTGAAAATAATAGTTTCTCAAACCAGTAAGTTAAATTTAGATTCATCCATCCATTAAACCATTCTCCAGTAGTCCTCTGGCTTGTCCGTATGATCTTTAGCAAGCAGTTTTCTTTTTTGGAGAACAGTGGCTTTCTTTTTGCAACTTAGGTTCCTCAGTGTTCTCCTGATGGTGGACTCATGAACATTAACATTAGCCAATGTGAGAAAGATCTTTAGTTGCTTAGAAGTTACTTAGAATTTACCCTGGGAACTTTTGCAACCTCGCAGACTATTACACGTTCTGCTTTGGAGTGATCTTTGTTGGTTCACCACTTCTCAAGAAGGTAACAGTGGTTCTGAATTTCCTCCATTTGTACACAATCTCTCTGACTGTGAATTTTTGTGGCGTCCAAACTCTTTAGAGAGAGTTTTGTAACCTTTTCTAGCCTGATAAGCAACATCATGTCTTTTTCAGAGGTCCTCAGTAATCTTTTTTGCTCATGACATGATTCACTTCCACAAACCTGATCCGACTTTGATAGACCCCTGTTCTTTAAATAAAACAGGTCACATAGTGACATCTGATAGTCATTGCACTGACAAAATACATCTGCACAGATGGACTGTAATTTCACCTTTAAATTAACTGCTAATCCAAAAGATTCACATACTTTTGCACCGCACAGATATGTAACACTGGATCATTTTCCTCAATAAATAAATGACAAAGAAAATATTTTTCTCTCACTTGTTTGATTGGGTTCTCTTTGTCTACTTTTAGGACTTAAATGTAAAAAAATCTAATGATATTTTGGGTCATATTTATGCAGAAATATGGAAAATTGTAAAGGGTTCACAAACTTTCAAGCGGCACTGTATATATATATATATATATATATACATATTATTATTATTATTATTATTATTATTATTATTATTCTATAAAGTGTTGAAATAATTTAATTTATTGAACATCAAGGTTTTAGATTTTTAGAATTTAGAACTAAAAAAAATAACAGAAAGTGTAAATCAAAACACTGTAAATGTATCAATATCTACACATTTAGAAGCCGATAATTTTATGATCGAACACTTGAAACAGTTGGGTTTTGGAAAACAACACAATTGAATATGATTGCATGTTTTTTCTGTTTTTTTTTTTAAGTTAATAGATTAAGAAATACTATTCAAGCTACTTTGCGTTATTGCGCAATAACAGTTACCTCATAGCACCAACTACCAGTTGAATCAGCAGTATAGTCATTCTGAATACTGTAGCAGTGTGAAAATTATGATATTGTGACAAGCCTACTAATCTGTTGTTTAAAATAATTTTAGGTAAAGTATAGCATACCACTCTGCAGGACACTTGAAATGCCATTCCACTGCACAAATACAATAAAGACTGCCACGTTCATTGCCACTGTACTGCAAAAAGCGAGAATCATTTCGTGAAAGACAGGAAGCAGGAGTTTAGAAAGGCTTTGATGCTTTGTTGATTCTCATTAAGAAGCTGAAAGGTTGAATAGCTGTTTTAGAGGAGACACCTGGGAGGCCTGAATAGAGGCTGTCACCGTGAGTTTATGTCCCAGCACAGGCAGACTCATGAGCTGAGCAAAGGCCGTCTGTCACTCCAGAGGTGCCACTCACCATCTCTAGAGATTCCACAGAACACAATGAGCACCTGGGAGGATTTTGAGATCCTAAAATGTGTCTGTCAAAGCACTACATGAGGTTAGCCAGGCTCTGCTAGAGGATAAAATAGCTATTGCATGCTAATGAGCAGTACTTAATTTGTAAATGATGAGGTTGTAGAACAAAGACTGCTGATGGATCTGCCATTAAAACCAGATTGACACTGCAAGCAGTATAACATGCAGCAGTAGTAACATACCTTTTTTCCAGAGAAATCTGCAAAAATAGGTGCCAGATCTGAACCCGGCTTGTTCTGGCACAAATTAAAAGCTGCTAACGAGGCTTTTTGTTAGGGCTCGGGGAATATGAGTGAGGGGGAATTTCTAATCAACCAGGCAAGTGTGAATTAAAAGAGCCCACAGCACTTATAGATTGCAGGCCTCATTTTTCCCATCAGCACCTTGATCGCTAATGACAATTGATTAGACAGTAACTGAGTAATAACTGATCGTACAGAGACAGATTTCTAACTATAGGCATAATGTCTGGTACAGTTTGCAGCTTTTTTGGGAAAATAACCATACGTTTAAATGAATTGGTAGATGCTGTCTGAGAGACTGGTGAAGTCATAGTTTGTTTTATATGTGGAAAATCTGAACTCGATTCTACTCTAGTAAATCAACTTGCAGCTTCAGTTGTAGCTCATTCAATAATGTCTATAATTTCATTTTTTTTACAAATTTCGTAGTATTTTTTCCAAATTCCATTTTTCAGTTTCAAATTTTCCTGGTCCCCTCCTTTTTTTTTTTCTTTGTATTTGTTTTTAATTTATCCAGACTCTGTTTTGATAGCTAAATAATAAAAAAAAAGATATATATATATATATATATATATAATTTTTCTTATTTATATTTATTTTCAGAAATACTGTGTCGTGTATTTCAATTTTTTCTAGGAAAATGATTTTTTCTGGTAAATATTCTTTAAAATAATGTTATTATTTTTAGTAATAGTATTATAATTACATTAAGTAATCTGTTTCTGTCAGTTTTTTTCAAGTTCAACTGAACTTTTATTTTGACGGGTTGCTGCGGAGACTTAAAGGTACAATAGGCGATTGTCTTCAAAATTTTTTTTGCTATGCTGGTTAAAAGTCTCTTCACTTCCCGATAGCAATCATTAAGTAAAGTGGTCTAAATATATTTATATGTATTTCTTAGGGGTGTAACGATATGTGTATTTGTATCGAATGTCAACAGATGTCGCAGTTTTAATGACATAAATTCTTTTTATTGTTGTTAGCATTACTGTTGCAAATAAACTTACATTTTAAAAAGTTGTATATATATATATATATATTAGTTTGTATATATTATATAGCAAATATAAAATGTATATCAGATTCAATAATTTATGCTAAGCTATGCTAAAAGTGCTACCGGCAGACCCGGAGATCGGCTGAATGGATTCAAAAACAGTAAAACTCGTCTGTTTATCTCTAGGGGAGTTGGAAAATTAGCCTATTTTCCAAAAAAAGTGGAGTGTTCCTTTAAAAATGATTACATTGCTGACTTAAAATAGGCTGAAAATGTTAAAATCACATACAGAAGCAGCCAACAATTTGTTGAAATTGGTGAACATTAATCCACATTCATTAACATAACTTGTGGTGGTCCACAAGGATCGGTCTTAGGTCCAAAACTGTTTATAACCTATATTAATGACACGTGCAAAGTATCAGATATACAGACATGTATTTTATTTGCTGTTGACACAGTATAAAAACAAAAAGTATGTGTATCTCTGTTTGTGGGGTGTGGCTGTGGAATGGTTTGGAAAGCATTGTACAAGTATTAAAAAGTCCTTGGATGTGTTTTTTGTTGTTTTTGTTTATTTTGTTTTATATTGTTCTTTGTTCGAAGTAAACATGAAAGAAAAACATTCATTTTTACATTTTTTTTTATTGAAAACTCTACTGTTTTCCTTAAAATAAATGCCGCTTTTTCTTATTTTGTTGAACTAATGATATTAGTACATTTACACGCACCATAAGTATTGCTCTTTTTTTTTTCTTTTAGCAACCTGGTACCTTTTTAAACACTAATTTGTTTCCTTTGCTTGCCTAAAATTGCATAAAGCCAGCCAATCAGATCAGATCTTGCTAATGTTTACATATCTCACCATTTTTTTGTGTGCAATATGCGTTAGACGTGCTGTAGGTGGTCCTCAGACTAATGATTAATCTTGGTCTAGTAACTGTGAAATGACAATTAAAAAGAAGTGAAAGTAATCCAAAGCATCATAATTACTTTCACGCATGAAGAGCTACTGTTTATTATGCGCGAATCATACTAGAAACCGTTGGGGTGTAGAGTTATGAGTGGCAACTGTGTGTTGCGGTTTATTTCTCCCCTCAGAGCAGAAAACATTTCATTTGCTCGGTTTCTGCATTTTTCTTAGACGTCAAGACGTTTCCAAATGTGTAGCTAAACACGTGAAATGTCTTGGTGCAGTATGGCAGCGAGGTACGGAAGTGTTTGCTTTTGATTGCTGTGTTTTCTGGTGGTATGTGACAGAGATCGCATGTGACGCTCTCATTACTTTGAGCTGTTTATGAGCATTAGCATAGCTTTGATGTCACACTTCCCGTCGGAGGTGTGCCATAATGTATGCATTGTTTTAAGGCTCCTGGTTCTTTTCTCGTCTCCTCTCAGGCTTTCTTTCTCTCTTATATTTTACACTCTCTGCATTTTTATTCTCTCTTTGATCCACTTTCCACATTGCTTAGCTGATTACCTTCTTTCTTGATTGCTTTATTATACTTGTATTGCCTCATTCGGTTATACAACTTTTTCTTTTCCCTAAGCTTCAGATACTTTACATACCGATTTACGCTGTGTTTTATAGCTAATTCAGATACATTGTAGATAAAGATAGAGTATTGCTGTGTGACTTCACCTTTGGAGAATAAAATCAAGGTTAGTAATATTCTGTCATAATAGAAGCAGCAAAAACCTTCATCTGTGCAAAAGCAGTGTTAAGTTTCATTGAAATCCACTCAAGGTTTTGCTCTTCATGGCTACTGCTTTGGTTACTGTGGAAACTGTCTTGAAAATCTCAGAACGTCTGCCCACTTCAGATGTTTCAGTAAAATAACATGCACGATCACACATGCCTGTTTATCTAAATGGAGATGTGTGTTGTTCATAAATTAAGCAAATTACAATGCATTTGGATTGCATGAAATTGATTAATTGTTTTTTAAATCTATGAAACTTTTTTTGTCAGAATGAAAAGTATACTGTTTTTCTTAAACAAATGCCTTATTTATTTGTTTGCTTGTTTATTTAAAAAAAAAAAAATCTTAATTTTAAATGCTATATCTTTTTGTCCTTCGCCTTCTATTAATCTTTTTTGTGAATTTTTTCCTGAAAATAAATGTCCCTTAATTTGACATTTTATTTACTACAGTGATATTCATACATTTGGCTTAAGTATCCAAATCCATTTTCGAAAAATATTTTATATATTTTATATATAATTTTAACAGTATATATTTCATCTTTTAAAAGCTAACAAACTTTTTAAAGTGTACTATTTTGTGCATTTATTTGAATGTGTATTTATTTAAGATACATGGCATTTTTTTCATATTTAGTTATGCAACGCAATAATAATCATTCTTTTGGGAACACTGCACGTCAATATAGCTTAAATCAAACCATACAAAATAACTTTTGCCAAAAAAAAACGAAACAAAACTATTTTAGGATGTATCCTTTAAGGATATTTTATTTTATTTATTTATTTATTTATTTACTTTAATTTTATTTTTAAAGGTTTAGAATTAACTAACCTCTTGGATATTTTATTTTGTTTATTTTTTTTTTAAAAAGGATTAGACTTAACTAACCTCTGGGATATTTTATTTTATTTTATTTTATTTTATTTTTTAAATGATTACAATTAACTAACTTTTTAATTTTATTTTAAAGGATTATAATTAACCAAACTCTGTGATATTTTATTTTATTTTATTTTATTTTAGAGGATTATTATTAACTAACCTCTGGGATATTTTATTTTATTTTATTTTATTTTATTTTAGGATTAACTAACCTCTGGAATGTTTTATTTTATTTTTATTTTATGTATTTTATATTAAAGGATTAGAATGAACTAACCTCTGTTTTATTTTATTCTTTTATTTTATTTTAAATGGTTAGAATTAACTAACCTATGAGATATTTATTTTATTTATTTTATTTCATTTTATTTTCTTTTTAATTTTATTTTAAAGGATTATAATTAACCAAACTCTGTGATATTTTATTTTATTTTATTTTATTTTATTTTATTTTATTTTATTTTATTTTATTCTATTTTATTTTATTCTATTTTAGTTTATTTTAGTTTATTTTAGAGGATTATTATTAACTAACCTCTGGGATATTTTATTTTATTTTAGTTTATTTTATTTTAGGATTAACTAACCTCTGGAATGTTTTATTTTATTTTTATTTTATGTATTTTATATTAAAGGATTAGAATGAACTAACCTCTGTTTTATTTTATTCTTTTATTTTATTTTAAATTTGTTCCTAGGTTAGACACCACAGTGTCATCTCTCCTGGCCCCATGTGTTTTATCATGCACGAGTACAGGCGAAATCATCAGTATCATTAAATCCTAATGACCCTGCAATTATCTCCTTGCATTTATTGGATAAACCTAGAGTGCATTCATCTCCATTCACTCTCCATATTGTGCTTTGTTGGCTCAATCACCCCTAATTTGCAGCTTGTTGTCTTGACCTTCAGAGGAAGCAAATCATTAGGATGCTGCAGCATTTTGATGATTAAAGCTTTTCTTTGCTCTGTCCTCTGTGCATACATGTGTGCATACATGTGTATGTGCGATGATTCAAAACTAGAGCACTTCTGACATGTTATGATGGAAAACATCACAGTGGGAGCAAATGCTTTTAGCTCTTCCTGTCTGCCTGACTGTTATGCATGACTTACCAGAGTGACAGAGCTTTTCTTCAGACAGGACACCCACACAACACACACACAAACACCTACACCAATACATATAATTACTGAGATGTGTCTACCCTGTTAGCCGTCAGCTAGAACACAGGAAACACAGAGACTGTGATAATCAAGAGGCTACAATGCACGACAGGAGGAAGCCCCTTAAGGGGGGCAGCATTTGTTTGTTTTTGCCTTCTTGAAAAACATACCTCTGTGATTTGTTCCCTGTCTAATGGTTCTAGCTTTTCGGGTCGTCAGCATTTCCGCACACAGTGGCTGAAATCCACGCGGACCCATTCTTTATGAAATACAGCCGCAATACTGTCCATATGCGGTCAGCATGCATAGCATAATCTATGTTTTATACGATTTACAAAGGGGAGGATTGTTGTACTCTCTCAGACAGGCATCCCAGTGTGTATTGCATTTAGAAAAGGTAAAGCGTCATTAAATTTTATGGCCTTTCATACATATTCAGGGCCGGTAAGTGAGCTGAATGTGCATCGTTCATCATCTCAGACCAGAGGCTATTTAATACAGTTTCAGTATTAATCATGGACAGCACTTCATAGCAGAGTGGCCTATTCAGAGTCAAAAATACGACCGTAGAAAGGCTGAGAACAGTGCTTGGATAAGTGTGCTATGAGCCTGTGTGATTTTTGAGTGACTTTTAGGCACGTCTAAACCAGCGGTTTTCCCTGGTTTTGAGGTGTTATGGCCTAGTAGTCAATTAAGCAACACATGAATGGAGCAAATCTTCATTGACATAGCAGTGTTATTAGCTACTGTATTGTTACTTAAGTGGTTTAACTCTTCAATGATAGCATCAAGACCAGGGGTTTTCAAAGTGGAGTTCGTCACGTGAGAGGAGATGTGATTGGATATGTCTGGTTATGATTGACTGTGATTGGTTCATGCGATAAATCCCGCCTCTTGTGTTCATATATTAACAAAAAATTAAATCTCGATATTTTGTGGGAGAACGATAAGTAGACAATATTTTACGTGTCTATTGTGCTGGTATCTTAAGTTCACAGCAGTGATAGAAATCAATCTTTTCCAATAGGTTTATATTGATTTTTACCTTTTATGGCCATTTTTACTTTTATAAAGCCATTTTTTTTTTCTGAAAGTGTGAATCATCTTTTAAAGGAACACTCCCCTAGAGTTAAACAGATGAATTTTACCTTTTTTGAATCCATTCAGCCGATCTCCGTGTCTGCTGGTAGCACTTTTAGCATAGCTTAGCATAAATCATTGAATCTGATTAGACCATTAGCATCTTGTTCAAAAATGACCAAATATTTTCGATACTTTTTCCTATTTAAAACTTAACTCTTCTGTAGTTACATTGTGTACAAAGAAAATGAAAAGTTGCGATTTTCCAGGCTGATATGGATAGGAACTATACTCTCATTCTGGTGTAATAATCAGGGAACTTTGCTGCCATACCATGAGTGCACAGGTGCAGTGATATTACGCAGCACCTGAAAATAATCCACAGCTAGGTAACTTCCAACGTGACCAGCACTAAACCACTAAGCTAATAGTAAAATAGCTGGGGACTATATTCCGTACCCATGGTACGGCAGCAAAGTTCCTTGATTATTACGCCGGAATGAGAGTATAGTTCCTATCCATATCAACCTAGAAAATCACAACTTTTCATTTTCTGTCTTTTTACACGATGTAGCTACAGAAGAGTCAAGTTTTAAATAGGAACAAGCTTTGGTCATTTTTGAACGAGTTGCTAATGGTCTAATCTGATTCAGTGATTTATGCTAAGCTATGCTAAAAGTGCTACCAGCAGACCCAGAGATCGGCTGAATGGATTCAAATCCGGTAAAACTCTGTTTAACTCTAGGGGAGTTGGAAAATGAGCCTTTTTTTTTTAAATGTGGAGTGTTCCTTTAAGTAAAATTCTTACATTTAACCGGTCAGTTAGAATAATAAAACATTTGGGCTGTTACCAAGCAAATGAAATCAGTATCAACAAAATTCATCATTGCAGTGCAGAGGAAACACAGAAGCTGCATCTGAAGTGGCATTTAGATGTATTTACACCCACGCAACACACATAAACAATGCAGCTCTGAGGGACATGGAATGCTCTAATCTGCAGTTAAAAATACATAAATAATATTTTGATAATGTCAAATTATGGCTGGGTGATTTTTTTTTTTTTTTCTATTTTATCGATTCATTCGAATGTAATGTATTGCCACAATTGTTTTTTAGAATTTGAGGAATCGTGAGTTTGAATAGAAATTGGTCAAACGTTCAAAAAAAAAAAAATCAAGATTTAAATTTTTTGACATATCGCCCAGCTCTACGTCAAATGCTGATATTTGAATTTATTAAAAAATACAAAGATAATTTAAATGTAAAATTAAAGCCACCAGTAGGTGGCAGCAAGTCATTAAGTAAGTTATTATGATTAAACCAAATCTTTTTAAACGGTTGATTCATTCAGGAACGAAACACCATCATGTTGCTCAGAGACCCAAAACAGTGCTGTGGTTGTGTTTGGAATGATTTTTGTTGGCAAAATAGAGCAACAGCATATAGTTTGGTGTCTTAAATGTCTCTTACTATAGTTATGTGTAAATGCATAGATAAACAGCGCTTTGTCAGAATCTAGAACGAATCTAAGTGAAGTATGGACTTACTTCACTCAGTCATTCTGCATATCGGTTACTGGGCACATAAACATGCAAATAATCGGTATCGGTTCTAAAAAAATCAATATCGGTCGATCACTAGAAAGAACACACTCTAAATATGTACTTTAGGTGTGCTTTAGGTGTGTTTCGTTTTCTTTTTGCTATATACTCATTAATGTTAAATCGCACACTGTTAAAACAACTATTACGATATATATCGCACACCCCTAATGTAATATAATAAGAAATAAAAACACATTTTGTATACTGTATAGTAACAACCAAAAGAAAAAATTCAAATCAGGATTGTAGTAGTTAACTACATTTTTTAAAACTATTACAAATAAATAAAACAAAAACAAAAACTAAAAAGGAATAAATGTATATGGAAATGACAAAAAAATGACAAAAGATACAATAAAAATACTTAAACAAAAAGTCCATAAAAATTTCAAAAAAATCTAAAAATAAAAGCTAGTACAAAATATGAGTCAAAACTATAATACTATCTTAATGATACTAAAATAACACTACTGTAATCATAAAAATATAAAGACATGGTGTCCTTGGCATCAAAATTTAATGAAGAAAAAAAATAAATTCTAATCGAGCAAACAGCAAAGAGCAGAATAAATCAGTTGCACTCTAAGAAGAAAGATACACTAGTGTTCACTGGGGCTGTGCTCTTTCAAAAGGTACTAAAATGTAGCATTTAGGTAGTAATATATACACTTTAGAAACTAACATGTGTCTTTAAGGTACTAATGCACAGCCTTTAGGAGTAAATAAGGTGCAAATGTGTAGCTTTTGAAAAGGTACCGCCTCACTAACAGCTTTTGTACCTTTTATTCTGAGAGTGCTGTGAGTCAGCACAAATTCTCACTGTTGTTGTTGTTGTGGACTGATGCTGTTGCATTCTCCCTTTCTCTTTCAAGAAAGCTCGCCATTCGTATTTGTAAGCAGAGATGCACTCTCTGAATGTATTAGAGCTTTCAGACCGGCAGGTGAACAATCAGCCAGTGAATTTGCTTTTGGCAAGTGGCCCTAATGGGCCTTACAAGTGATCTGAACGACCCCTTAGTCAATGTGTGGGATGGTGACTGGTGGCTCTCACAACAGGACCACTGAGACAGACATTGTGACATAATTGAGAGCGACATCTTAGAGACCTGTCCTGACCAGAACTCTCAATCTTCTGCTAGGCCAAATGTAAGTGGTGTAAGCTCGAAATCCTAAACAAACAGTTTTTGTCTTTCTCCATGCCCCAGATATGGCCAAGATATTGTGCTTTTTGCGTGAGCCAGTGGTATATAAACTGTGACCTACTTCTCTGAATAATGGGATATGCATCATTTAGTTTGGATCGCAGGAGGGAGCACGACCTGAGCTGCACCACCGGCACAGTTGGCGTGAGGTGTGTGCGTGTTAGTGCATGTATGTGTGAACGCCACAGGCAGGTTTAAAGTGAAATAGCGCCCTCATTCCGTGCAGCATTGATCAGAGAGGCCTCGACCTCGTGCCTCGAAGCCAAACTTTGCTGATGAGGAACTAGAGGGGAAACAGTGGGGAATGTTGGAGTCGCAGGAGCCAGACATAGCCACGGGCTGTGCGATTTAGATTCAAGCTGGAGAGTCGCAAGGATGAAGCCCCACCAGGGAGAGGAGAGGAGAGAGAAACTCCATCTGCAAAGACCCCAGGTGCAGCAGACACAGGTGCTGGAGAACCCAGAGGAGCTGAGACAGCCGGCTCAACCAGACCTGTGTCTGAAAAAAATAAAAATCAAAAATCAAAAAATGCACAATGCACAATGCACAAATGACAAGTGCAAAGCTGCATGGACAAAATCATCAGCTCCAAAGTGCAGAGCAGAGTTTTTTAGTGAGGAATGAGCTAAACATTTTCCTGGATGTATCCACATCATTGCCACTCAATTATATATATATTTTTTTTCCTCACAGAAACGCAATAAGAGATCTTACATCTGTTTTTGTACAAAGAAAGTGGATTGTCAATCTCCTAGGCAAAAAGCAGTGCAAACATGCAAGTAGTAATTTTGTGCAAAATGTAATTCATATGGTACAATAGTTTATACTATGTACATGTGGTGAGAGTACTGTAACTGATCAAACTGCAATAATCTTGCAAAAGTGGATATTAAATGTCAATGTCAATACTTGCAAGCAGGGCCTGAACTAACTTTTTGCCACATTTGCCAATGGCTGGTGACTTGAGAAAATTTACCAACCATGAATATTTTTCCTGGCCATAAAACTTTTTGCAGTTGCTGCTACTAAAAACATATTTAATAATGGACCAAAGAACCAACCACTGCATTTTAATCATGTTACAAACAAAAATGAAACGTACATGTAGCATGAGCAGTTTTTTCATATCTATTTAATTGTATCATTTCAACATCTGAAGCAAAAACAGAAGGTCTGACTTGACTTTAGCTTTGTGAAATAATGCTAAAACCTTTATAAAACAAAAACGTCAGACTAACTCTCTGACAGCAGGTTTATGGAACCAAGGGGAAAAAATGCAATCGAAACTTCTCTGAAATCAGTTCTTCCAATAAAAAGTGAGCTTGCTCTGGCTGTACAGTATTTTCCTTGTCTGTGTCTGTTAATTGTAGTCTTTGCTTGCAAGAGTTAAACCTATGAGCTTTTATTTTGATGGAAACTGCAGTTGAGCTTTTATTTTGGCGGAAAACTCCAGCTTCAGTTGAAAACGCATCTCATTACAAAGCTAATGAAATACTGTAAACATCTGCCCATTAAAATTGTGATAATTATGCTAATTTAAAAACAAGAAAACATGAAATAACTACAATTAAGTGGCGATTAAAATGAGTACAAACTATGTGATCATATTTACTACTTTTTATTATAATTTTATATTGTTTTTTTGATCCTTTTGGAGTTTTCCAGTGTAAATAACCATTTACTTTTGTTGTACGGAAAACACAATCTCTGCCATTTTGTGCAAGATCTCAATTTATAGTAGTTGATATATCTGTTCTAAGCTTAATTGTAGCTTCTAAAAATTATTAGAAGAAAGAAAATCATAGTGGAAAGTAAATAATGACAGAGCCAATGCTGTTATTTTGAACTCAGGGTTTTTAAAATATTTGTTGGTAATTAAAATAAAGCTTTATATATATATATATATATATGTTGTCTTGGCAACTACCTGAAATAAGCTAAAGCACTAAAATTACTAAAACTTAAATAAACAATTCTTAAAGCTATATAGTGCGTAACAAAATTAGTCAAACTTACTAAAACTGAAATGAAAACTGAAAGTAATACTAAAACGCACCTCTTCCTTTTTGTATATGGTATTGCTCTGAATTTTCAAGAAGTTATTTTGCTTCCAGACACCAGTTCAGATGTGCTTGAGGAACATCTTTAAAATTCAGCTTTTAAGCAATAAAGACAAGCCAATGATTTGCCAAAAACAACAGCGAGCATTGCTGCAAAACAAATTGATTATAGATCTCGGCGGTCCCTTCCTCCTGATGCCGAGAAGACTGAGAGGGAGGTGGGGTGCTATTCCGACTGATTGTCCATTAGACTCTGCATTAATCCTTAAATGCAAAATCAATACCGAGAGGCAAATGAGATCAGAGCCCTGCTGGAGAGAAGGCTAGAAAGGAACAGACACTGAAAAAACACACGCCGGTGCCAGTCATGATCCGACCAGATATTTGTTCATTTTCTCCCCCACGTTCTGTTCCAGCCTCTTCAGAGAAAACAAGAAGACATCTAAAGATGTCTTCCGAGACAGACACAGAGCCTGCTTGAGAGCCTTTTTATACTGTCGTAAATACAAATGAGCGTTGAGAGCGTCGCACAATAGGATGCTTTGTAGAGTTGTGTGATGTTCAATCGCAGGACAAGTCACTGAGGCGTATCGAGAAGTAATGAGCTCTTAGAAAGACGTTGCTGTTGTCATACATTGTGCGTGCTGCATTATGCGCTTATTTACGCTTATTTCTCCGAACCGTGAGTTTGTGTGTGTACTTGTCCTCTGTTTGACAGAGCTGCGGCGTGCCCATCTGTTGTAGGTTTTAATGTCTATTCGTGGCTGGTGCGGATAGCCGAAGGGTGTGCATCAAACCACCAGCTCTAACACAGATGGCAATGATCAACTCCATGGAGACATTTAGGGTTAAGCTGTCCTCATATCCGCGAGGAACCGTGTGACCCCTGCATTGCAAACGCTCATTCGTGAGACAAGAGGATTTAGGGATCAAACTCAAATCAAACAAACAAACAAATGCACGACGGGAAAAAAATGTTGGTCTGTTAACATTTAGCCATCCTCATCTGTGTCATACTGTGAAACCAGATCTATTCAGAGTGCACCTGTGTCTATGCATGTGCGTATCAATGTAAACACCTGCTTCTTTGCATGCGCAGCAGTGTCATTTATTTATACTTAAGGAAATATGAAATCCCACCAAGTGCTACTTTCAGTTGTTGCTGTTTGGATTTGTATAATTTATTTCTTTATTGCTGTGCAGCATTTGGTGGCTTGTTACCCTGTAGTGTATCTATATAGGGCTTTTTGTTTGTTTCTTGAGGTCTTGAGAAGTTTTTTTTGTGTGGATTATGATTAAGATCCTGCTTATTTACATATCCAGGGTTGAAGGTCAGGAGATACAATTAGAGAGTCTAGAGCTGCTTGATCTAGCCAAATCCAGAGTTTTGACTATTGGCATGAAGTCTGCTCCACATTGTAGCGTATCTAGGCCAAGATAAACACAGCGTACACACAGCTGATTGCCATAAAATGGCCAGCTACTGATGGGTAAATCTAAAATCAATGATACCGCAATAACAGAGCAACGTGCAATCAACTCTAGTGGAAAATGTGTGTAGACTTTGTGGTCTGAATGAAATAAAACTCATGAATATCTTTGAGATTCTGTCAGTTAGTTTTTCCACAGAATCACTTATGACATATACATTGCAAAATATACCCTATACCATATGTAAGTATAGCTAAAATTTATTTTCATATGTGACCATAGACCACAAAACCAGTCATAAGAGTCAATTTTTGGAAATTGAGATTTATACAACATATGAAAGCTGAATAAATACGCTTTCCATTGATGTATGGTTTGTTATGGTAAGACAATATTTAGCCGAGAGACAACTATTTGAAAATCTGCAATCTGAGGGTGAAAAAAATACAAATATTGAGAAGATCACATTTAAAGTTGTCCAAATGAAGTTCTAACAATGCATATGACTTATTAAAAAAAATAAGTTTTGATACATTTATGGTAGTAAATTTACAAAATATCTTCTTGGAACACGATCTGTACTTAATATCCTAATGATTTTTGGCATAAAAGAAAAATCAATAATTTTGACCCATTCAATATATTTTTGGTATATTTTGGTTTTGTGGTCCAGGGTCACATATATGTACTGACATAACGTTTGAGGCCTACTGATATAAAAAGTATAATTACACTTTGTTTGAAATACTGCTTGTGCATAATGTACATGTCTTATTATTAAGCCTAAATGTTTTTTAATGTCACTGTTGATGAGGACTATATGATTTTTGAATAATATTTAAAGTGTACCTGAAGTATACTTGCTATAGTTCCACTTTAGCACAATCAGATATACTTCAGTATATCTTTAGTTGGACTTGAGCACTACTTCCACACAACTGAAGCGCATTAAGCACAAAATTTGTTTTCTTGGCAGACTTTAAGTATACCAGTTTAGTATACTGAAAGTACATAAACTAAATGTATTTGTAGTATACTTAGCATGAAAGAAATGTATTTCAAATACATTTTAGTATGTTTATTTTTCAGTATTGCCGTGAATATGCGTTTTTGTCATTTTTGTCAGAATATTGTTTTTACAAAATGATTTTAAGATATCTAGCAAATCTTTCCATAGCCCACTGCAGTTTTTAAGGATACATGTAGATTTCTCAGTAAAAAAGATTGGTTATTTTGCTATAAATAAATAAAATACATAAATACATTTATTTCATTATATTCTAACTTTATTTATTAATTAGTTTATTTTTAATTTCTTTCAGTGAATATAGTTGATATATCTGTGTTTAACTGAAAATGTATCCAGTGGATAAAAATAATAATAAGTTAGTCCCATATGCAAGTGATTTTTTTGTTTGTTTGTTTGTTTGTTTTCTCTCAACTGGGAAACCATGCAAAAATACTGATCAAAAGAAAAAAATGTTATATTATTTTATTTGTATTTATTTTTTTATCATTTGATCATATCAATATATATATATATATATATATATATATATATAATTTTTTTGTTTGTTTTTTACATTAACAATGTAATGAATATTGTGAACTTAAGCTATTCTTTTTAATAGTTAACTTTTAACTCTTTTTTAATTTTTTGGATCATCAGTCATCAAAGCTTGGTATATATTGATTCACAAAGCTGATTACTCAGTATTATAAACTCCCACATATCATGTTTTCATGCCATTTTAAGTTTTATTTTGACGTAACAAAGTGGTTATATCTAAGTGTGTGAGGTGTTCACTTGCTTGTTTAAATTAGTCTTTCCATTAACGCCATTATACTGTTTATTCATACTGATTCGCAAAAACGGTTTGCTCACAAGAGGCGGGATTTATCACATAAACAAATCACAGCCAAACATAACCAGTCCTATCCAATCATATCATGATGGAGGCATTGCCTCCTCTCACGTGACATTCCCCCATTCATTCTCAATTACCCCCCACCAAACCCACGGCACGCTTTAGGGTCTCTGCTAAAACTCAATGGGCTTTGGGGAGGCGAGAAAGACACAGACTACTGCTGTAACTTTACCTGCTGGTGTCACCGTTAGAAAATGTTTCTTTAGAAAAACGATTTATGCACTTTCTAATGTTATAGTTTAAAATATTGTTTTATTTTTGCACTACAAGTTCAGTATTTTAAGGAGGCACTGCCTACCTTGCCTCCTTAGAGAGAACGCCCCTGCATTCAAGGTACACAATACATTCTTTCGAAAGTTGTGCAGGAGCCAACCAATTGATTTTTTTTCATAGCCTTGGCAGTCCGTAGATATGGGTGCCTTGCTAAAAACCAAGCCAAGATATTACTTTTTGTAATATCACATAACCAGATCGTGTTCACCATTACTCCAGTGGAGCAGTTACTTTGATATCCCTCTTCAAATAAACCGCTTTAAGCATTTATATCCTGAATCTTAACCTTTTGCAAAGACTTGTTTAGAGTTCCCACTTTCTCAGATGGATTGGACCAAGCTATAATATTTACAAATATTTGCGAGGACATTCGTAACGGCATTAATTCAAATGTCACCGGCGACATAAGACGATTCCCTCATCTTTAACCTCTCCTTTGAGGTGCACAGACAGTTATCCTGTACTCATCCTCCTGTTTTCCACTGGTATTTTCCTGTAATCCCATAAAGCTTTGCCTGGCTGAAAGGGTGATGTGAACTTCATGCATGAGGTAATCACCTCACTGGGTGTGTTTTCTTTTTCTTCACTTTGAGACTGAGTAAAGCCAAAGAGAGAGAGAGCGAGAAAGGGAGAGGACTATTGATCTTCATAAAGCCTAGCTTTCCCAGCTGTGAACGCCAGCTCTCAGCTCAGAGATAAGATGCTTGCTTCACTTTACATACTTAGAGACACTTTAATGGCAAGTACATTCAAGCGAAACACCAAACAAGCACACCCGCTCGTAAACATTACAAAAGCAAAGCTTGTTTGGATATAGAAAGACCTAGAAGTGTGTTTCTGACACACTTTACAATGTTGATTTTTTTTCTCAACGTGATGTCAGTTTTTCAGAACCCACTGTATATTTACAGGATTTTATTTGATCGGATCTGTGAGATGGGATTTTTATTCTCATTTACTAAGACAGGTTCATTTTGATTAAGGCCTTTGAAATATTTTTGACAGTTATGACGTTTTATATTAAAAGCATCTCGGTTTATTGGCATCGAGCCTATTTTGGTTCTTAGTTGTGAGTATATCTATAATGAAATTGAAATACATCTGCTTGACAGATTTAGCAGAGGTTGTGATGACACAAAGCAATTTCAATAGCGCTCTTGGTGCATTAGTCATTTATATAACATTAGCAGAAACCCTTACATAAAATCACTGTTGTGACACAATCATGAGTACTGATGAAAATTTAAGCCATTGTGCGTTATAACATTGAACGGTATCTGGTGCTTGTGGCTTAAAGCACTCAAAAAGTCTTGTCTATAAAAAAATAAATATATAAAAAGACCCAAATCTGGATCAATTACTTTGAGTTCTGGGAAAGAGAGATATCCACGCTGCTAAGCCCTGGTGCCATGGATGTGACGGACAGCTCAGGTGGAAAGAATGAAGGCCTCACCTGGTAATCGCACTCCGAATGGCAGAGAGAGTATTTCAGCCCTCGGCGGTATGTTGGAAAGCACACATCACAAACGCTTTTCATCTTATCTACCATTGCCGTTTTGCCTTTGATGATGGTGAGGGTTGCTGTATATCTGATTGTACTGCGTATGAGCGCAGAAGATCCAGCAGTTTACTTATTATAGCTACTTTGTCTGCAGTAAAGGTATCTAGTATAACACTAATAACACTAAATGATTAGCATTTATGCAGTGACATGTTAAGAACAATGTCTTTTCATTTACTGTTGCTCAGTGTTGGTTGGTTGGTTGAATGCTATTGCCCTAGTGAAAAATAAATATACTAAAATGTATTTAAAATACATTTATTTCATGTTAAGAATACTACAAATACATTTACACACATATATAAAGTCTGCTAAATTGGAACGACTAATTTTGTACTTCTGCACTTTAATTGTGCGGAAGTAGTAATAATCTCTAATGCTCTGCGTGTCACTGCATGAGCTTTTTACCGTTTCTTTTGAGAAAAAAACTACCGTCATAAAGCACTTCACAGCAACCCGTCAAAATAAATGCTTGGTTTAACTTGAAGAAACTGTGACAGAAATATACTACTACTACTACTAGTACAGATACAATTATTATTAAAACATATATTTTTAAGGAATATGTACCAGAGAAATTAGTTACCAGAATTTAATTACTAGAAAAAATGTAAATACACAACAGTATTTCTGGAAAAAAAAATAAAAAATAAAAAATAAAAAATAAAACAAATAAATAAATATATAAATTTAATAATAATAAGAATAAGAAGAAGAAGAAGAAGAAAGAAAGAGAAAATAATAATAAATATTTTTGTTTTATAAAATCAAGATGATGTTTGGTTATTAAAATATAAAGAACATTAAAATCAAATCCAGAAAATTAATGGAAAACAGTTTACATTTTTGTTCAACTTTTAATAAATTGATGTTAAATTGTGTATGTTTCATGTTTTCAATTAAATAGACATGCTTTTTCATCAATATATATTTTTTTAATTTAACCATTAAAACAGAATCCAGAAAAATAAAAATGGAAAAAAAAAATGAAATTTGTGAGAAAATAAAATTTATTTCATAGGGCCCAAGTAATTATTTGTGATATTTACTAGAAATTTCTCTGTAAAAATTTTTGTACACCAATGTAAGTTTTTTTTCAAGGTAGATGCAAATTTATTTTCTCACCCACTTGTAATGCAACCAGTCCATTTTTTACATGCTGTTTAAGCTTAAAAATATCACTGTATAGATATATAGGACTTAAGTTTACACTTAAAAATGTTTGAATTTCATTGCATTAGACACATAATATCAAAGTGTCTATGTTCTATGGCCAGATGAAACCAGCAGTGTATTCCAGGCTGCAGCAAAGCCAGATTGTGCAGAGGACACATCTGGTTCCCGTGGTCTTATGCCATTGGCCATCTTGATGACGAGGTCTTGTCTCTGGGGTTCATCTACTCGACATGGTCTCTACTGACATTCAGGGCTGTACGTAGAAAGATAGACAGACGATTAGAAATAGAGAGAATGGTACAGTTGCAGAATGCAGAATCTGGCATTTTTGTACGCCAAACAAACCCGACAGGAGAGTAGATTAAGGTCAGTGGAGTATAACTTAAAAAATTGTGTGTATCAACGTCTTTCCGCAGTTGAAACAAGATACCTTCTGATGTTTATTCATATTTATTTATCACTTCAGATCTGCCACAAAATGGTGTTTATTGTTTGAACTTCTTAAAAAATTACAAAATTTGAAAGCTGAAACTTTGTTTCATATGCAAAGTAACCTGCTGTGTCTTGTCTGTTGGTGCATTGTTAGTTTCTTCTTTGCTCCGCTATGTATTTTTCACTATTTTTCATGTTGCGTGAGAGTGTCTTAGCTTGTTGAACATAGCAACAATGATGAAGGTGGGCGAAAGGTGGGCGAAAGTTGTAGTCTACAAAATTTGGAACCACTAAAACTTTGGCAAATCCAGTAGTTAGTTTTTCCTCAAAAGTATGTGTGTTTTGTAAACATGACTGTTGCTCACAGAAGCCAGCCAATTAGAAGTGAGCTTGAGATTTTGCCATTTATGTGTGCAATATGCATTAGGCGGTCAGTGAACAGACTGTGGGCGGTCAGTGAGGCTGAGTCTGGTGTCACGGTAATAAGGTGAAGGGGGATTTCAACCTATCACCTTCTGGTTACCAATCTTTTCACACTCATTTCCCAGCGGAGGTGCTACAGATGCTCTGTTACAGATCAAAGAGTTCTGGGTCCTCTGCTTCAAAAGCGATGGGGTTGTGGTGGCAGTCCAGCATAAGTATCTGGAGGCCTTTCTCTCTGTCCACACTCGCCGGCTTCTTTCCCCTCTCCCAGCTTGAGCCGATGATGCTGGCTTTCTCCATCGGTTGTGATCAGCAGCCAAGGTGGGCGGAAGCCCAGCGGGGGGTGAAGGATCTTCTAACGAGCTGTGAGAGGCAGGCTACGGGGGGCCACAAGAGTCACCAGAAAAGGGCTCGGGTTGTGTGTGTTTGTGTGTGTGTGCGGACACACTGGGTCAAACGCACTGACAGCCAGACAGAACAGAACAGCTCCCGCTGAGCTTCAGTCATCAGACACATGATCCCACACGGAGACCTTATTAACATATGCCAGCGTGCACATGCACACGCTTGTCGTCATGTCAAGATGAGTCTCAGGTTGCTTGGCATACAGGGTTGGCTCAAATCTTGTTTGCTTCTAAGTGGCTAGGTGCAATTTCCAATTTAAATCAAATGCTCTGAGGTCGCTCTCTCAAAGCTTAGGAGATTTAGTGGCCATCTCCATTAAGTTTAATTGAGGTATCAACTTTGTCTCTCCTGCACTCTTAACAATAAAGGTTCTTTTTAGCATTTATAGTTTCATGAAGAACCTTTAAAGGATTATTTCACATCCAGAATAACTTTTCCTGATAATTTACTCACCCCCATGTCTTCCATGTTCTTATCTTTCATTCTTCAGTCGAAAAGAATTTAAGGTTTGTTAGAAAAACGTTCAAGGATTTTTCTCGATAATGGGGATTAATGGGTTGAAGGTCCAAATTGCAGTTTTGGTGCAGGGCTCTACACGATCCCATCTGAGGAATAAAGGTCTTATCTAGTGAAACAATCGGACATTTTTTACAAACAGTAAAAAATTATATACTTTTTAACCACAAATACAATGTTTACAAAGTAAACGTGCAAAGAAAGTCAAACACCCTTTATAAGGTAAAACAGTGATGTTGGATGTTTTTGAAGATGAGACAGAGTTTTTCACTCTACCCTAGCTTTTTGTGACCTTTCCAACATGACTATGTAATGTGTGAAGCATCGCAGAGCTAGTGCAAGATGAGCACTTGTTAAAAAGCATATGTCTTTTTTGGAAATCAGATCATTTTGCTAGATAAGGCCCTTATTCCTTGGCTTGGATCATGTAGAGCCCTTTGAAGCTGCATTGAAACTTCAATTTGATCCCCATTGAAGTCCAATATGTGGAGAAAAATCCTGAAATGCTTTAATTCTTTTTGACTGAAGAAAGACATGAACATTTTGGAATACATGGGGGTAAGTAAATTATTAGGATTTTTTATATATTTTTTTTTATTTTGGAAGTGAACTAATCCTTTATTATCCAAAAACTTTTCCATTCAACAAAGGGTACTTTATAGTGGAAAGAGGTTTGTTAGATTGTAAAATGCTTTTTCTTTACATTACGAAAACATTTTACTTTTAACTGTTCACTGAATGGTTCGAGGAACCAAAATGTGTTCTTCTATGACATCACACAAAAAAAAAAATGCTTTTGGAAGCTTTGTTTTTAAGAATGTGGAACCTTTCATTGCACAAAGGTTTTCAAGAAATGTTCAAACTGATTCTTCTATTGTATCACTACAAAAATATTTTGAAAAGATGCAAAATTCCCTTTAATTATAATTATTACAAATTATTATAATTACAAACAGAGTACAGAACTATAAAATTATAAATCTTTTTTATTTTATTTATTATGTCTTTGGCATCTTGGCAGATCTTAACACAGTTTTAGACACTGTTGAGATCTCTTTTGAAAACTCTAGAGGAGACGTGAGGGTCTTTTTCTCAGAATGAAGATTATATATGAAGGAGATATTGCTTGTGATTTTTATTTCCTTTAAGTAGGATTCACTAATGTGAAAATACATCACAAGTAATGCAATATTACCCATTGGTTGGTCCATACAGCTTCATAACTATTCACATTTTACAATATTATAACATAAAACCAATTTATTTTACTTCTGGCTCTAAATTATGATTGGATCAGCCAGGTTTCAAGCTGTTTTCATTAGCCAATATACAGCATTACGTTAGCACCTGTGAATGCACATCAGTTGAATTCTGTAGAAATGAGCCAAGCTGGTATGTTGCTCAGCAACCATAAACATCCTACAGTTTGGCTAATGAACTACATAATTATATCACAAGAATGTAAAATTAGGAACAGTACTTCTCATTTATGAGTCATTGGTGAGTTTTTTTTTTCATATCTGTGGCCTTTAATTTGTGTCTTATAATAGAAAACTAGATTACTTTTAAGAATGTTTTGTAGTTGTCATTTTTAATAGAATATTTAAATCATTGAACATTAGTGTTATCATGTTGCTGTGGGCATCATTATATAGTTTTTTTCTTTGCAGGCCGATGACAGACTAAAGTATTTTGTTCATCTGATGGTATTGACACCTACTTATAATAAACTGCTTTGAGTGGCATTAAAAGGTTCAGTGGGCATAGATGCATCTGCTCATACTCAGACGCCAGGGACAGCACAGGAACCAAAAGAGAAATGAGATTCCCCTGATAGGATCTGTCCTGTGTCACAAGCTTCATGTGCTTTATTAAAATTCATCCCATCGTACGCAACGCCGAATTCATTTTCTCATCCAATTAAGTGACCTGCGTGCCAGCTCTCTTTCTGTCGAGCTGTTGTTCCCGTCTCTGACACGCACACACAGTCACACAGTCTCTTCCTGCTGAGGTTTGATCAGTGCCGAACAATAGGTTATCTTTCCAGAGCACAGATTTCTCATGATTGCTGCACTCTGCTCCTCTAAAGCGTAACTCCAGAAAATTGGGGAAAGTTGGCAGAGCAGGAAGAGGTGTAAAATATTGCTTTATTTTGACATCCTTTCATACAATGGCAAAAAAGAGAAAAAAAGGAAGTGGGGCACTTGCTAAATCACTCAAAGGAACACTCTGTTACTTAGAGAATGCTCTTTGTAACTCAGTAGACTTATGTTTTAAGTATACAGATTTTTCCTGTAACTCTTAGAAGGGACAAAAGTAGACAGAAATAGGACAAATGTTGGGTTATAGTATTTATGAGTACCACCTATGAAATGTATGTTGATGTTGTAAATGGCAGAATTTAATGAAAAATGTTCAAGTTAATACTGGTTTAAAGTAAATATGATCACAATTTCTGGAATTATGGAGATTACTGGAGTCTTTTTCTTAGAATAAATATCTCAGGAGAAGAAAACTAAATTGTTAAATTGTTTAATAACACAGCCGTGGCCTAATGGTTAGGAAGTCGGACTTGTGACTGAAAGGTTGCAGGTTCGAGTCCCAGGTCCGGCAGGGATTGCCGGTGGGGTGAGTGATTAATCAGCGCTCTCTCCACCCTCAATACCACGACTGAGGTGAGACCCTTGAGCAAGGCACCGAACCCCCAAACTGCTCCCCGGGCGCCGCAGCGATAGCAATATGGCTGCCCACTGCTCCGGGTGTATGTTCACGGTGTATGTGTGTTCACTACTGTGTGTGTGCACTTGGATGGGTTAAATGCAGTGCACAAATTCCGAGTATGGGTCGCCATACTTGGCCTCATGTCACGTCACTTTCACTATGTAGTTTGTTTCAGATTACAAATACATTTTACAATTTTACAAAGTAATTAATTTTCCCCCCGGAATTTAAAAAAAAAAAAAAAATTACAATTTATCTCACAATTCAGATTTTTATTTATTTTTTTCTCACAATTTGGAGTTTTTATCTCTGAGTTCAGACTTTGTTTCTCAAAATTCTGAGAAAAAGGATCAAAATTGCTAAATATAAACAATTGTGAAATAAAAACTTGTGATTCTAATAAACAAATAAATAAAAGTCCTTAGAATTGCAAGACGACTGTTTTTCTCAGATTTCTCATTTTGTAATTCTAAGGTTTTTTATTTTTATTAGAATTACAAGTTTGTATTTAACAATTGCTACGAATTCAGTTCATGGCCTGGCGTTTGTCCGCCACCAGAGGTCACTGTCCTATTTCATTGACTTTCACACCACACAGACTGTTGCATGTCATACCAGACTAGATCTCCCATCATCCATTGCACTAATTGCACTCACACAGCTGCAGCCTATCACACACACTATATAAGTCTTGGACTTCCGCTTCTTCTTGGTTGAGTATTGTACGCACATATCGCTAACCTAGCCGATAGCTACCCGTGTCTGGATTCTCGCCTGTGTTTCTCATCTTGTCTGTTTCACTGCCTGCCCTGGAATTATCGTCTGTCCTATGGATTACCCTTTTGCCTTGCCCCTTGGATTACGTTAGCTGCTGATCGACCTTCGCCTGTTTTTGGACTGCTTTTGTTTCTTGCCTTTATTATAGCTGTGTGCCAGCGTTCGACCCCGCCTGTGTTTTGACCATGTGTTCAAATAAAGGTTCGCAATTAGATCCACCCTCTTCAAGTCTCTGTCAGCCTGTTACAACAATTCTGTTTATATCTAGCACTTTTGACCCTTTTTCCTTAGAACTTCAAGAATCTAAGTCTAAACTAAGAGATATTAACTCCTCAAATTGTGAGGGAAAAAAGTCAGAATTTTGTTTATATCTCACAATTCTGATAATTTTTGTGTGAGATAAAAATAGCTATTTTTATTTGATTTGATTCAATTCTGAGGTAGAAACAGGTTTATGTAACTTCTAGAATGAAAAATGTATATTTTCAAAACTTTCTAAATTAAAATCATTTGTGATTGTGTAGATTGTTGATTGTAGAGGTCTTTTCTGAAACTCTTGTGGAGAGGTGAGATTACTTTTTCCCCTCTCTCGTAGAAGAATCCAACAAGCCAAATTCTTCATGTTATCTTATTGAAAAAAAATAATTGAGAAAATAAAGAAATTGATTATGATTTCTTTTTATTATGTGATTATTCAGATATATTCCCACTTCCTAGTTGAGAGTGAGTCTTCATGTCAAAGAATAAATCTGTGTTGGACCAGATCAGCAAAAGCCTTTATTTGATGTCAAGAAGAAATACCTGAGATATTCAAAAGACCTCATTTGTGTTCTTTGTTTTCCTGTGGGGGAGAAAGCAAAAAGTTAGGGAAGGCAGTAGATGAGCTGAGGGGAAAAGGCTAGACAGAAGGAAATGATAGAAAAGGATGGAGAAAATGCAGTAAGGAGAGATGTTTAGTATGGATTCTGTCTTATTGTGTTCCTGTGCGTGTGTGTCAGTGGGAGTGATGCTGAGGCTGGTCATTGCTCCAGGCAACTGCTGCGGATGTGTTGATGTTTCTTTTTTTTTCCCTTTCTGTATTTCCATCCATCTCTCTTAGTCTGTACCCCTCTCACTTTTATGGAGATTTTAGCACTCTGTTTTGCCATTAGGTGCTGATTAATCTTGAATAAGCAGCCTGAAAAATGCTGCTGCCATCACTTAGCGTGAGGAAAAAATGCAGCTCCATTTCTCTTCCTGTTGAAGTCTGGATCTACATCCTCCAGAACAAGTCAGTCTCCCTCCTAGCCGTCGGAGCAAAAGTCTCCACATTTTTTTGCAAAAACATCTTTAGGCTGACATCGGCAGTGCATCACTGTTCCTAGTGCAAATGGGCCAGAAATGGGATTTCACATTGTGCCACATTTTGGTTAGCAGTGTGGGAAATACAGTAAAATGTCCAAATGGCTGTTTTTTTTTTGAGATTCTGACACAGGTGAAGTGTGAGAATGTGTATGTTTGACCAGGAAAGAATATGTGCATCACAGATTGACCTCTTGAGTAAAAATCAAACACACCCAAATGCTGTTTTGCATAATTTGCTTCTATATATACAAATTTTAAATTCAGTTGAGAAGATGTAAAGGGTAAGTTCATTTAAAAAATGAAAATCACTCTAGTTGTTCCAAACCAACATGAATTTTTAACCAAACAGTTGCTGACAACCATTGACTTTAATACTGAGAAAAACACTGGAAGTCAGTGGCAACTAGCAATTATTGTTACACACATTTTTCAAAATATCTTCTACGTTCTAGAGAAAAAAAGAAGCTCATACAGATTTTGGAATAACTTGAAGGTGAATACATGATTCATTTTTGGGTGAATGATCCCATTAACTAGATTTACTGTGTTTTGAAAAACCAATTCAAATAATTGAAAATGTTGTAAGTATCTGATATCATCCATTAGTCCATCTGCTATCATACTGTAACTTTGGATCAATGTTGCCAAGTCTGCGGTCTTCCCGTGGAATTGGGCTACTTTAACACTGTTGCCGCGGGTTGTTTTTTTTATGTCCGCGGATTGAATCGACCCAAATACCTTCATATTTATCCCCTGAAATGAGAATTTACCATGGGAACCCTGACAAAAAGCTTGTATTTTATAGCCCAGAACGCAATTTTTAATAGGGGAACCCCCATCGAAACGCAATTGGGCCAGTTTGGGGCTAGATTTGAGTAGCAATTTGGTGAGTTTTGTTATAAAAACCTGGCAACCCTGCTTTGGATTCAACCACAGAGGTCTGTTATACCTACTTCACTGAGAACTAATTGAAGAGTTCAGATGCAAAACCACCTAAAAGTCATCTCAGTCAGAAATGAGACAATGATACTGAGTAAATGCTCTCGACACTTAGTATACATCCATCAAATCCTTTTACTTTAAACTTGCTAAAATCTCACCCTCAGCCCAATCAGAAGTACCAGTACTTACACAGAAACCTATACATCGGAGCCTGATAAAAATGCATTTTTTAAAGAAAGGTGTCAGATGGATTTAGAGGCTTTTGCATCTGAACTACTCAAATAGACACTGAAATTTTAAGTACTTCTTGGATACATTTTACAAAAACATGGCTACTTTTGAATGGCTGTCAATAAAGTAGCATGCTTCTTGACTGGAGTTGTGTCAATTACCAGTAGGGATTTACTGTCAGAAATAACTAGTTAAAAACTGACCCCCTCATAGCACTAAATGTCAATCTGAGATTTTTTGCAGAATAAGTTTTACATCTCTCTCCTTTTCCCTCTTTTTTCCCCCTTATCCAGCTCCGCATCTCTGCTGTGTTGACATGTCTTAAATATTTATGATAATATTTTCAGTGAGGAAAACATCTCCTTTTAGAGCGTTTAAAAATTCATGTGTGCATTGTGTGTAAAATATGACCAATGTGAATAATGGAGCAGTTTTTATGTTTTATCATATAAATGATGCATGGTAATCATGGAATTGTGTACATCTTCTCTTTCTCATTCTCACCATCTCTCACAGTTGTTACAAACACAATACACATACATGTATAACCAATTTGACATCCTGCATTCTTCACCATTTTTCTTTCCATGGAAGAAGTTATTGGTGTCAGGGTAACTTTCTGATGTTTTTACATACTGAGTAGTCATCTGTGGGAATTTTATTTGTGGTCAGTATACAATTCACTCCAAATCTTCCATGGAAGCTTGTTTCTGCTATGGTGTATATATAAGGTAATTGTGACTTTATCTGACAATTTAGATTTTTTCTCAATTCTTAAGAATGCTGAGTTATAAACACAAAATTACAAGAAATAAACTCAATATAAATTAAATTGTGCTCTAATGTGTAAGCTACTTTAAAATATGATGTTCTTGCTTAATATAAACACAATTATCAGCAAAAAAGTCTGAAATGTGAGACATAAACGCAGTTATGAATACAGTTTAAGTCCAAAGTTTTCATACACCTTTTAGAATCTAGATAATGTAAATTATTTTACCAAAATAAGAGGGATAATACAAAATTCATGTTATTTTTTGTTTAGTACTGACCTGAAAAAATATTTTTTTTTTTTGTTCATGAGTTCCTTGTTTGCCCTGAACAGTTAACCTACCCACTGTTCTTCAGAAAAATTCTTCAGGTCCCACAAATGATTTGGTTTTTCAGCACTTTTGTGTATTTGAACCCTTTCCAGCAATGACAATATGATTCTAAGAACCAACTTTTCACACAGAGGACAACTGAGGGACTCATATGCAACTATTACAGAAGATTCAAAAGCTCACTGATGCTTCAGAAGGAAAACTTATGCATTAAGAGCCAGGGGTGAAAACATTTTGAATTTAAAATCAGGGTAAATTTAACTTATTTTGTCTTCTGGGAAACATGAAAGTTTTTTCTGTAGTACTAAATAAAAGATATTTAGGCAAAATAAGAAAAATGTACTCATCTTTATTCTGTTTGAAAGTTTACAACCCTGGCTCTTAATTCATTGTGCCTCCTTCTGAAGCATCAGTGAGTGTTTGAACCTTCTGTAATATTTACATATGAGTCCCTGGGTTGTCCTCAGTGTGAAAAAACGGATCTCAAAATCATAGTCACTGTTGGAAAAGGTTCAAATACACAAAAATGCTAAAAAACCAAAGAATTTGTGGGAGCTAAAAGATTTTTCTGAAGAGGGGCAGTTTAACTGTTCAGGTAACAAAACAGTGTTAAGAATCAAGTATATGTAAACTTTTAAACGGGGTCATTTTTATAAATGAACTTATTTTCTGTTGTGTACTATATGTAAACATCTTTCATGTTAAATGTATTCAGGTCAGAATTAAATAAAAAAAAAGATTGGATGATTTTGTATTACTACATTTTTGCAGATTCTAAAAGGTGTATGTAAACTTTTGACTTTAACTGTATCATATCATATCATTTTATCATATCTATTATTTGTAAAGTTTCCTATCTCAGAACTGAGGCAGATTCACACCCCTTATGGAGAACCACAGAGGAGCTGCAATGCGTACGTGTTATGGTTTAACCGAGTGCCTCACTTCATTAAGGGCTGTGGTGGGGTGAAACATCCATACTCTTTCAGACATGCTTGATTAGCGAGTGTTTGTCTTGGGGCTGCTGTTCACAGTGAAGTGCACGGCAATTGCTTCCTGTCAAAGTGACTGACAGCACTCTTCAGCTTTCTCATTACAGTAGCTATCATTATGCGTTTCATGACTGTTGTGCATACATCATCCACTTGATATTCAGTGTGGTCACTTGTCATTTAGAATAATACAAAGTGTTTTTTGTCTGGTATGTTTAAACATGGTTTTAATAGGATCAGTGATATTTTTACATCAGTATGTGTTTGGGTCAGGAGCTTTGTGGGAGGGATTGCTGATGTTGTTTCATCAGATTGAAGATTATGTAAGATCGTATACATACTGGATCCCCAAAAAAGTGCAGATTAATACACCTCTTCAAATAATGCTCAAGCTTATAATTATATATTCTTAGAATCCTCTTTTTCATGTTAAAGTCTTAGACAATTAATTTGCATTTTTGTGTAAACACGTCTTTTCATTTGGCATTCTGATAGAATGAGTCAAGAAAGACATGCATCACATCTGATATTACCACTGATTCATCTTTTACACTGGTGCATTGTGGGATGCAGTATTCCATACAGTTGCAAATGTAATGGTCACCTGGGTATTCTATGCATACAGAAAATGTGCATACTGTGCACAGTACACATATTGCAGCAGTAGGCAGCATGGCAGCATTTGGTTTATAAACCTGAAATCGATTCCAAAATAGAAGTCATCAGTTTATTCAAGATGTGATGCCATGGCTATGTCCAAAATCACATAATTTCCGAGTAGTCAGTAATTTGTTTGTGACCATTAATACAAGTGAATGTGTGTGTGTGTGTGTGTGTAGTATGAATTTAATCCGGACATACAACATCCATCAGTGTCAGTCTGCTACAGTCAGAAGCATCACTTCACTGACATTCACAAATCCTCTTCTGTGGCTGTATAGAATAGTAAAGTGCCCATCAGTTGCACACTTCAAAATCTGACTGGAAAAATTAAGTAATCCAGGTACTTTTTACCTACTGTTTTATGAAGACTGTAGCTGTGTCCCAAATGAAGAACTATACAGTATGCACTTATACACTATATACTTACAATAGGCACTATGCACTCAAACATGTAGTGTATGAAATATATAAGGGTAATTTTGTAATTCATAATTAGAATCTGATAGACCCTTTCCCGCTGCTCTGTAATTAAAGCTGCGACAATTGAGTGCAATTAAGCATCCAACATTCCACACTTCGTTTTTTCCGGCTATTGAAGTGCATCATCCAGGCACTTTTCCTTGTTGGAATTTTGAATGTGAACACACTACTCACACTATTTATACTTAAAAACAACATAGAATAGTGCACGTGTACGTAAATTTGGACGCACCTTGTGAACTCAAAACATATTACTCACATATTTCACATTCTTGCCTACTATTTATTGGGAAGTATGAGATTTCGGATACAGCCGATGTCTGTAAATGCTGCCTCCCATGTAAAACCCTCCTTACTAACATTTACTGATACAACAGTTGAAAACCACTCTTGTGTGGATGAATATGTGAGATGAATGATTAATTGAAAAGTGAGCTGATTTGGGTGGTCCTAAAAGTTGGAATTGGATAAGTGTGCTGCTTCTGCTCTGGGAGTCTGTGGCATCCCATAGAACCGCTTATGTAAATATTATGAAATTTGGCACAAAGATAAAGGACAGTTTAAATGTTAACTATAGCAAATTTAGTGTGTCTACATCATACTCTCTAGCATCACCAATAGGCCAAATTAGCACTCATATTTCTTCTAATAACTTAAACTGTAAAGTCTAGAAGCAAATACCTTTTTTTCACCAGCTTTTTTCTTCTGATTCCTTGGCTCATGCCAAGTTTAATGCATACCAAAATTAAAATTTCAATGGGTCAAGATTTTTTGAAGTTTGAGAAAAATCTATTATGAACTTGTCACAGACTGTTTTCGCCAAAATTGGCTCAGATCATCTTCAGAATAGTGCAAAAGTATGTAAATTAGGACGCACCTTGTGAATTCAGACATATTGCACACATATTTTACATTGTCGCCTACTATTTAGTAGGGAAGTATTAGATTTCAGATGTAGCTGATGTCTGTAAATGCTGCCATTAACCCTCCTCACAGACATTTACTGATTCAATAGTTGAAAAAGCACTCTTGTGTGGATGAATATGTGAGATGGATGAGTCACTGAAAAGTGAATTGATTTTGGTGGTCCTAAAAGACTAGTCAAGCAAGTCTGCTTGGTAAAGTTTGAAACAAGTTTTTAAATTGAAAGTTTTTTAAGTTGTGAGAAGTCAGAATGTACAAAATGAAAATGATAAAGTCACGAATTCAAATTGGATTAGAAGAAGAGCTAAGTATTAATGTAATTTTTCTTTTATAAATACATTTATCACTTAGATGCCCTTAATGAAGCATGAAATATGCAGAATAATTAGGCCTATTGTTCAGTAGTTTGTCTCTATTTAAGTTGGTAAAAGAATTGAGAAATGCAAATGTAGTACTTCTCAAATCTGCATACATAAATGATAAAGAAGGATGATGAAAGAGAAGTTTACTGAGTGTTGTAAGCTTGGATCATAAATGAACACATTTTAGCTAGTCTGTGGGGTCTTTATGAATATTTGTCAGAACAGGTTTAATCAACATCCGTGATAAGGTTGTCATTGTCACAGGTAATGCAGGAAAAAACAGCGGAATTGTCACCTTTAGCGAGGGAAACAACAGCTTGGATAATTGCTGTTAACTACTGGGAATTATCTGAACGTCTAGCTTCCCAACCTGCTTTACATTGCTGTAATATCTGTGATACCCTAGTTCAAGTTTTTAAACATAAAATAGTATAAAAAGTTGTTTTTGTACACAGTCCTTGCATAACCACGTTGCTTGAACACATTATTCAGTTCATCTCGAGGCAAGACATAATGCACATCTGCCGAGGCCTCTTATGCTTTACTGCACTGGTGAAGAATCAGGGCTCGTGAATCAGATCCACTGGCATGAATCATACACTCTACATACTATTCCCTGTTGTTCTTATGCACAACACATCAGTCTCCATTACGGCATCATATTTCTCTGTCTCTCTTGCTCTTTTTCCTTCCTTTTCTTTCTCGCTCACTCAAATCTCGCTGCTCTCCCGTCCGCAGGGTGGAATGAAAATCAATAGTGAAGACTTGCAGTGTGGGAAAGAACATGATCTTTGCATTTGCTGTGTGACTTGGCGGCAGCATCGGGTTTGTGGTACTTGTGAGTTTTTCTGTGTGCTTAAGATGGGATGAATCATTCACATGAGAGGGAGTATTTTATCTTGTCCAGCCTTGTTCAAATGTCATCTTTCCATCATCTTTTTCACACAAAGGAATGGCCAAAAATAAACTCATAAAATCATAAAAGATGATGTTATTGTTAATTAGGGGCCAAGCACAGAACATACTTAGGCAGCTCTTATATTTTGTATTTTCCTTCTTCTTTTTCTTCTTCTGCTCTGGGAGTCCATGACAGCCCATAGAACCGTTTATGGGAAAGTTATGAAATTTGGCACAGAGATAAAGGGCAG
The DNA here is from genome assembly GCA_033026305.1 of Cirrhinus molitorella. Lineage (NCBI taxonomy): Eukaryota > Metazoa > Chordata > Actinopteri > Cypriniformes > Cyprinidae > Cirrhinus > Cirrhinus molitorella. The sequence goes on along the minus strand of CM065135.1, from coordinate 28,627,416 downwards.
TCTCAATATTAATCATAGAAAATTTAGACTCTCTAGCGCCACCAATCGGCACAATAGGCCACTCATATTTCTGCTAATAAACCTTAAAGGAACACTCCACTTTTTTTGCAAATAGGCTCATTTTTCAACTCCCCCAGAGTTAAACAGATGAGTTTTACCATTTTCGAATCCATCCAGCCGATGTCTGGTTCTCCCGGTAGCCCTTTTAGCATAGCTTAGCATAAATCATTGAATCGGATTAGACCATTAGCATCGCGCTCAAAAACGACCAAAGACTTTAGATATTTTTCCTATTTAAATATTAGCTCTTCTGTAGTTACATCGTGTACTAAGACCGGCAGAAAAATAAAAGTTGCGATTTTTATAGGCTGATATGACTAGGAACTATACTCTCGTTCCGGCGTAATAATCTAGAAAATTTTCTGCCGTACTATGTGTGCACAGGCGCAATGATACTACGCAGCGCCTGAAAATAGGCTAACTTCCGTCAACAAACCAACATGACCCACCAGCTTGCACAGGGAGCGTGCATCGCAACTATGGAAACATTTGTGAGAGACGATTCAGAAGATATTTACTTTGGTGCAGATCCTGAACCGTATCTATTTGAACCGGAATACACTGAAAATGAACTTTTGGAACGCGAAAGACAAGAAAGTGTGGCTGAACAGAAGGGAGGAGGAGAGCCGATTCGAACTTGGTGCAAATGTGGGGCTTGCCAGCCCATGCCGACCGAAAGTAAGTGCCTGTGTTGTAGAGAGTTACATACAATTACATTTGGGGAAAATGCTGACTGTGAAACCAGCGACAGTGATTTAAGTGACCTTCCTCCTTCTAAATCAATGTAGTATTGTATTTTGGACCACATAAACTGTACATAAACAGTTTAACAGTACCTAATGGTCAAGCTAATCTGACTGCATTTCACATGTAGCTAACGACAAAAGCAGTGCTTTTTTCAATCTGATCGTTCAAGCGAACTAAAAATAATAATGTTCCACTTACAGTCATGGATGATAATCCATTTGAGTCCTGTCTGTAATCTGAAGATAGTTGGGATGGCCGTATCCTTTAGATGCCGTACTGTGGTACGGGTAACACTGTCTATGTTTTCCAAACAGTCATCTGGTCCAAAATGCTGTGAGCAAACACGCCGTTTTTTTGATCGATCCTACCGGTGTTTTTAAATCTATGTTCAGAGCAGTCAGCCATTGATTGTTCTGTACCTTGTTTTTCGTTGGAATTCTATGAAACATGATAGTAGAGTACACCTTCGACTTACTATCACAGCCCTTGACAACGTACATAGCCATGACTAATCGCACACAGATATATCAAGCCTCTCACCAACTTGCCAACTGAAACTAGTGCCGATCGCGTTGGAAGTTACCCAGCTGGGGACTACATTCAGGCGCTGCGTAGTATTATTGCGCCTGTGCACACATAGTACTGCAGCAAATTTTCTTGATTATTACGCCGGAACGAGAGTATAGTTCCTAGTCATATCAGTCTAGAAAATTGCAACTTTTATTTTTCTGCCGGTCTTAGTACACGATGTAACTACAGAAGAGCCAATATTTAAATAGGAAAAATATCGAAAGTCTTTGGTCGTTTTTGAGTGCGATGCTAATGGTCTAATCCGATTCAATGATTTATGCTAAGCTATGCTAAAAGGGCTACCGGGAGAACCGGACATCGGCTGGATGGATTCGAAAACAGTTAAATTCATCTGTTTAACTCTGGGGGAGTTGGAAAATGGGCCTATTTGCAAAAAAAGTGGAGTGTTCCTTTAAGGTCTAGAATCTTTTTTCACCAGCTTTTTTTCTGTAATTCCTTTCCAAGTCAAATGCCATAATTAAAATTTCTATGGGTCAAGATTTTTTTTGCGAAAAATCAACTTTTTCGAACTCATCCTAGACGGTTTGTCCGATTAAAAAAAAAAAAAAAATTGGCTTACATCACCTTCAGACAATGCTGGCCAAAAGTAATCAAAAGCTCTTTGACATACTGAATAGTTTTCATGAAGCATGTAAATGAATTTGAGCAAATTTGCATAAAAAGGTACATGAGGCTATATCTTCGCAATACTTTATCAGATTCAGACCAAACTTGGTACGTTTTATACCTAGCATGACCTGAGGGCACATGAGTAGTTAAAAGACACCTACTGGTTAAAATATATGAAAAGGTGACAATTTTGTTACATTTCTGACCAGTTTGACTAAAAATCATAAGAGTGATCTTGTTAGATAACAAATTTTCCTGTATCAGCCATTTTGTAGTGAAATGCTGTCTTTTTCAAACGCTTTAGAATATTGTTATGAATCTTATAGAATATATATATATATATAAAATTGACATTCCTTTTTATAATTTCTGGCCAGTTTGGACCAAAAGATTGGTCTTATTAAATGTGGAATGGCATACTGAATCAGACAATACCTCATTTTTCATATGTCAGTGCCACCTTCTGGTCAAAAAATATAAAAAAAAATGGCATTCCTTGTTATAATTTCTGGCCAGTTTGGACCAAAAGATTGGTTTTGTTAAATGTGGAATGGCATACTGAATCAAACAATACCTAATTTGTCATATGTCAGTGCTTTTTTTTTTGTCATTTATATATATATATATATATAAATTGACATTCCTTGTTATAATTTCTGGCCAGTTTGGACCAAAAGATTGGTCTTGTTAGATGTGGAATGGCATACTGAATCAAACACTACCTAATTTTTCTTATGTCAGTGCCACCTTCTGGTCAAAATATATAAAAAATTGACATTCCTTGTTATAATTTCTAGCTAGTTTGGATCAAAAGATTGGTCTTGTTAGATGCGGAATGGCATACTGAATCAAACAATACCTAATTTTTCATATGTCAGTGCTACCTTCTGGTCAATATATATATATATATATATATATATTTATATATACATTTTGAGTTTTGTAGTAAAATTCTATATCAACAAAAGTCTTTAACAGGGGTCGCAAACCCTGCTCCTGGAGAGCTACAACACTGCAGAGATCAGCTTCATCCCTAATCCTGAACCAGCTAATCAGGGTTGGAACTTAAGACTGCAGGAAGGTAGCAGTTTTTGTAATGAAATAAACCTGGCATAAATTATTAATAGTGATGAAAAAACAGTCATAAAATAAAGTACTAAATATAAAATGAGTTAAAGTACTAAATCTATTAGATACTTAAACCAAAATAAATATAAATTAACACTAAATATGAAAATGAACAATAACAAGTAGTCATATTTGAGATATACTATCCGATATACTATCCAAAGACAGTCACCATCTACAACATGATGACATAATCTGTCAATGATCATGCTTCTTTGGGTAATTTCAGGTCAGACCATCTCTTCATGATTTCATAGTCTGATGTCAGCTTCTCTTACCATTTAATGATGGCTGTTTTTAATGCAGTACTCTCTACAAGTGCAGAGTTGTTAGACCCTGTATTGTGTCATTACATACTCAACTCAGTATAATTATATAATTAAATATAATACAGTTGCCCCCACTGGGTCAAGGTCTAGCAAAAGCGTTCCCTGTTCACACACACGGTCATTATGAAACAGCTCTTCTGCACCCACACACTTCTAATGGAGAGTGAAGGACTCTACAGTAGGAAAGAGTGAGTCACACCTTCGAGCGAAGTGTGAGAAAGTGAGACAAGGAAGATGTTGTGTTAATATCCTTGAAATCGAAGATGAAAAGAACATATCGGGTTTAAAACGAACTAATGTTGTTCTTAATTTGCTGCTAATAAACTGAAGTGTTAAAATAGTTGCTGTAGTGTGCATGACGTTTGTTAGCCATGTGTTTTGCCTGAAATAAACCCACACTCCTTTAGAGACTGCATCGATCTATTTTGAGCAGTGTTGCCATGAGCGCTTATTATAAGATACTCTGGGCCCATTTTTGTTTTTTTTTTGTTTTATAAAGTTGCTTATAAATATGGGCAAGTGGTTGTATTTTTTTAGCTTATTTCCAGACATGTATTTGGACTAGCTAGTGATTAGCTGCCATATCACTAAGTGTGACTAACCACTAATCACAGCTGTCAAATTTTCCCACCTGCTGTTCAAACTGCACTTTATGTCATTGGTTTTTAAACTGGGGTCCGCAGACCCCAGGGAGTTGCAAGTGGTGCTAGGTGGTCTGTGAAATTAATGTATATTTTTACAGAAATAACAAAGCAAATATGCATATAGTTTTGTGAAATAAGTATTTATTTCCAAATGTTTATCTCTTGCATTTTTGTTTCAAAACAGCTTTCTAAAATGAAAACGATCCTCGTCTATACTGGCATTTCCACTGTGTTTCAGAAAAGATCTCTTTCCACACCGTATGTATGGCAAGCCGTTTCGACTTTTATTCATTCGCAGGATATTAATTCTTGATAATCAACAATTCAGTTTTCACTAGTTGAAATTATAATTCTTGATATCAGAAATTACATTTTTATTAGTAACAATGGCAATTTTTGATATCAGGAATTACATTTCCACTAGTAAAAAGGTTAATTCTTGATATCAAGAATTGAATTTCAACTAGTAAAAACTATAATTCTTGATATCAAGAATTGTATTTTCACTAGTTAAATGTCACCATAGACTCCCATTCAAATTTAATTGTTGATATCAAGAATTGATTTCTTACTAGTTAAAATTCCAATTTCACATATCAAAAATACAATTCATACTAGTAAAAACCTTTATTTTTTATATCAATAATTACGTGGTTACTAGTGTAAATGTTCGTTCGTGATATCAACAATTCAATTGCTACTAGTGAAAATGTTCATTTCTGATATCATGAATGGGATTGTTACTAGTAAGAATGCCATTTTTGATGTCTGAAATTACTCTCCTAATTATTAATAACAGAAATAAATTTTCAGATATCAGAAATAAGAAATGTAACATGTTGAAATACATTTACAGATATCAACAATTGACATTTCAACTAGTGACAACTGAAATCTCGATATCAGGAATTGGCATTTTTACTAGTAACAATGTAATTATTATTATTGTATTATTAATACAATTATTGATATCAAGAATTATAGTTTTTACTAGTTGAAATTCAATTGTTGATATCAAGAATTCATATCCTTCGAATGAATAAAAGTCAAAACGGCTTGCCATACATATGAGCAAAAACCTGTTACGTGTTTGTATCAAGCTAATCGCTACACCTGATTAGCTTTTCTCATGCATGACGTTTGTTAGCCATGTGTTTTGCCTGAAATAAACCCACACTCCTTTAGAGACTGCATCGATCTGTTTCTCCTGTAAACAACCTGTGTTGTTATGAAAATAGGCAGAATCTCATTAAAATTACATAGAAGTCATATATTGTCGTAATCATGTGTTGATTAGTTTCATGTTTCATCTGTAGAAGTGTTTTTCTGGGTTTCTTGCGTACAAAACTGAATGCGAAAGTGTAATGGACGCTCGTCATCGAAGACAGAACAGGCATCTTTGAGCCTAAAAGATTGTGGAAACTATTTAAGCTTTATTGAAAGTATTTGCACTGATGTATAATTTTTACATTTTGTTACTTTGTGGTTCAGTCTTTGAGTCTGTAAAAATGTTAACAAGCTAAAAAAAAAAAAAAAAAATCTGTTAAAACAGATTTACCTAGACCTTACCCAGCCCTACCTAGGACACCACAAAGAAAGCGTTCCTCCATTTAAAAAAAAAAAAAAAATGTATTTTAAATTCTAGTATTCGGTAAAATTAAATAGAAAATATACAAGTAACTTATTGAAAGGTAAACTATTTACCAGGGAATAACTGTAATCAGCTGTTTTAGGATTAGCACACTGACCTAAAAGTCCATAAGTTAATTTGGAAAAATGTTACCTTAATTATTTCATGCTTTTATTTTATTTTTTAAACAATATAAATGGGTCTTTATATATGAAAATATGTAGCTAGTTTTAAATTAAGCTACAATTCTAGATACCCTGGTCTGAAAACAAATAAACAAAAAAACTACTTCTAGCTGTGAAAATATTGACATGGGTAATGCTTTTTGGTTAATTAATGTGGCAAAAAAAATGGGTTGCATATTTTTAATGAGTCACTTATTTTGGATTTTATCAGAGTAGGTTGCTTATTTTTATTTTGAGATCTGGCAACACTGGTTTTAAGCTTGGGAATATTACTGCTGTGTTACAAAACTGCTGAATTCTTACATCTGACATTCTTACATGGGGTTTTGTTTGTGCAAGATGAACTGTTTATCACACTTCCTGAAATGACTGCAGGATAACCAATGGCCTGCTGTTATCACATGCATTCTGGCTGTGCTAAGCACTGGTGTTTGATAAACATCTACAAATGCAATTATGCTCTAACTGAATAAAGGCCTTGAAAATTGTAGTTCAAAGACGCAGTAGCATATTAATCACGCCCTACCTCTTTTTTCTCTTTTTTTCTCCCAGGTGTAAAAACCTGATTTACAATGGAAAAACTGCTTGTCTGCTTGTTGGTTATCGGAATGGCAGTGAAGGCCCAGATCTGTCCGAAGCGCTGCGTCTGTCAAGTTCTATCACCCAACCTTGCAACACTCTGTGCCAAAAAAGGGCTGCTCTTTGTACCGCCCAACATCGACAGGCACACCGTGGAGCTCCGACTAGCTGATAACTTTGTCACCAGTGTAAAACGGAAAGACTTGGCCAACATGACCAAGCTGGTGGATCTTACTTTGTCAAGGAATACAATAAGCTACATCACTCCACATGCGTTCGCGGACTTGGAGAACCTACGAGCCTTGCATCTAGACCACAACCGGTTGACGCGAATAGCCAACGATACCTTCAGTGGCATGTCTAAGCTGCATCACCTGATTCTGAACAACAACCAACTGACCCTCATCCACATGGGAGCCTTTAACGACCTACTAGCCCTCGAAGAACTGGACTTATCCTACAACAACCTGGAGACCATCCCCTGGGAGGCCATTCAAAAGATGATCAGCCTACACACTCTTAGTCTGGACCACAACATGATCGAATACATTCCTGAGGGGACTTTTTCCCTCCTACAGAAGCTCAACCGCTTGGACGTGACCTCCAACAAGCTCCAGAAGCTTCCGCCTGACCCGCTTTTCCAACGGGCGCAGGTTCTGGCCACGTCCGGCTTAATGAATCCCTCCTCTTTCGCTCTGAGCTTCGGAGGAAATCCTTTACACTGCAACTGCGAGCTGCTGTGGCTTCGGCGGCTCAATCGGGAGGACGACTTGGAGACCTGCGCCACACCTTTGCACCTCTCTGGACGCTATTTCTGGTCCATCCCAGAGGAAGAGTTCCTCTGCGAGCCGCCCCTCATCACCCGCCACTCTCAAGAGATGAGGGTCCTGGAAGGCCAACGGGTAGCGTTAAAGTGCAAAGCCAGGGGAGATCCCGAACCTGCCATCCACTGGATATCTCCCGATGGGAAGTTGGTTTCAAACACGTCACGCACACTGGTTTACAACAACGGTACGTTGGACATCTTGATAAGCACAGTAAAGGACACAGGCTCTTTCACGTGTATTTCCTCGAATCCTGCTGGGGAAGCCCACCAGACCGTGGAGCTGGTTATCATCAAGCTCCCACACATTAGCAACAGCACCAATAACATTCAGGAGCCTGACCCGGGCTCTTCTGACATCTCCACTTCGACAAGGGCAGGAGCAAATGGCGGCAACCACACAGGCGATGCCAAGACTAGCTCTGATAAGAAGGTGGTTATGGCAGAAGCCACATCGTCCACTGCACTCATCAAATTTAACTTCCAGAGGAATATACCTGGAATACGCATGTTTCAGATTCAGTATAATGGAACCTACGATGACTCTCTTGTTTACAGGTGAGCAATACTAACTTTGTACGTTTATGAAGACCCTTAAAGTGCATTTATCACATTTTGTGCCCCTAAAGGGTGCATACTAATATCTTAGAGTAATATGTACCCTTCAAGGATTAGTTCACTTCCAGGATAATTTACTCACCCCGATGTCATCCAAGATGTTCATGGCTTTATTAATCAGGGTTTTCGATAGGGCTGCATGATTTGGGAAAATTTTCATATTGCGATTATTGAGGTCAATGCTGCGATATGCGATTGCGATTACGATTATAATAAATGGTATTGGGGGCACAAAATGGGGGTTCATGAATTATGAGCTTCTAGAACATTTGACCTCTTAACTGAAGTTCTTTTCACAAATTGAACATAAATTAAAACAGTATGAATAACCAAAAAATAAACAACACAGTTCTTTCTTAGTCTTATTAAGTGCAAACAATAAATGCAGCCATAATCAAAGTAGGCTACTCTCTTAATATTCAAAGTGCCAATAGAGACAGACTTTTTCAAGCATGATACAGAGCTATAGACAACTACACAACCTAATATAGCTTACATGCTAATAACAGCCTAGATATGTCATGTAGCCTAATTTGCGCGCATTGGGAAGTCGCTCTCTTAAAATTGCTTTTCAATGTGCGCGCGAGTCTTACTTTCGGTTTTGTTTTAACTGTCGCGGGAAGCGCTCGGCGGTGCTGAGCGTGCATTCTACAATACAAGACATTAATTTAAGAGTCACCCCTGTCCCCAATGGAAATTACGCCCCTGTGTATGGGCATCATGTCTTTTGCCATGCAGTGCGAGTGCTGAGTCATTTCTTTAAGTCTAAACGAAGACTTATAATATGGCGTGAGGCTCACGAACACATCTGTAATTATGCTTTGTTTTGTTTTTATATAAATTTGTTGAATTGCTACGTGATGTAGCAACTTTAATTTTGCGAAACTTGCACAATACATGTCTCTGCTCAGCAGAGACATGTATTGTGCAAGTTTCGCAAAATTAAAGTTGTGCAAGTTTCGCAAAATTAAAGTTGTCAGTAATCTCAAATCCAAAATATCATCATACAGAGGTAAAGTTTTTTGCCTACCAGATCAGTCTCCTCGGCACTCATCTACCCGTCATATAATCGCACAGGCAGACATCGCGATTGCGATACAAATAATCGTGCAGCACTAGTTTTCGAGGAATAAAATTTAATTTCGAGGAGCAAAAAGACTGGTCATTTTCTAAAAAAAAAAGCAAAATGCTTGTCTTGGTCACATGTTTCCTAAGTGGAAGTACCGACCCAGTGTTTACAAAGCGAATGGGCAAAGAAATCATTCAAATGTAATTTTTTTTAAAAAATGACTTATCATTTTGCTAGGTAAGACCCTTATTCCTCGGCTGGGGTCATGTAGAGCTCTTTAAACCTGCATTGAAACTGCAATTTGGACCTTCAACCTGTTGGGTCCCACTAAAGTCCACAATATGGTGAAAAATCCTGTTTTCCTCAAAAACCTTAATTTCTTTTCGACTGAAGAAAGATAGACATGAACATCTTGGATGACATTGGGGTGATTAAATGATCCGATTTTTTTTTTTTATACAGGAAGTGAACTAATCTTTCAAGAGAAAAAGAAAGTACAAAGGTGTCAGTGACAAGCAATTGTACCCCTGAAGGTGCTACTTTTTTCTGAGAGTGTACAAAAGAGGACCAAGAGCAAATCGTCGAAGAGCCAACAATATTTGTTATATGAAATATGTGAAATGTTATAACTAGATTAGGAAGCAAGCTAGATGTTTATTAATGTCGTGAAGTTAATTTCAATCGGTTATTGTTAGTCATTGTTTTTTGTCATTACTGTTTCTTTGTTTGTTTGGCTTGTTTGGCTTTGCTGACTTAAGCTCCACCAACATCATTTAGAGAAAAGCCAATAACGACAATTAGCTTAACAAGGACAACTTATTCCAACTGTGAAACAACAGAGAAGTAAAACTTAGGATTGAACTGAATTAGAATGTGAATCACATTGTTTTAGATCTATCAACAAAATGGCCACAGCTATTGAAACTTATTTGCACTTCACAAACTCCTCTTCATTTCAGATTGAGTTTCAGATGTTAGCATTTCCGATTTGCCTTTTAGTGCATAATTAATAGAATAGCAATGTGAAGTAAACATTAGTATTTCACTAAAACTGTACAGTTTTGAAAATATTTTTTTTTTCAAGTAAATGATGCAGCGTAACCATTTGGAAAATAAACAGATATTTCAGTATGTGGTTTAAAATGAGCTGTAGATTGTAATTTGTAGATCGAAATTTAAGAAACCATCTTACAATATTCTCAGACCAGCCGACAAGAGGAAAGTGAACGATTTGGTTTAAAGGGCAGTTGAAAAAACACAATCAGTCGAGATGCATGATTGAACTGACTTTTGCCCTTTGAGTCAACAGCAAGGTATTTAAGGGGGCCGGTTGACAAAAAGAACCTTATATTTAGTACATTAGCACAAAAATCTATCACCAGTTTGTGTTGTTCTAATGGATGGATGGATCAATGCGGGTGCTTTCTGTCCATGTGAAATGGTAGAATAGAAATCCATTTCTAATTTTCTCTTAAATGAATAATGCTGGTGTTTTTCTGTGTATTAGTTTTTGCAGCATGGCTTTTTTTAGTGTTTTTGTCTTTTGTGGCTGGGATCTGTCAAAGTGTAGCCTTTAGTTTGTATTACATATAATTTTATACTTTTAAAGTTGTTCAGTGTTAAAATACATTGTCTTAATCTAGCTTTTGCTATAACTATAACTATAAGTAAGATATTTTTAGGCTGATCTTAGCTGGCCTGGTTTGATGGTTTAAAGAGGTTTTGGCCATTTGGGAGACTAAACACTAATTATAAATCCCTGAACATCATTGATTATGATTAGCAAGGGTGTCTACCTAGAGCGTATTAAAGTGTAAAATTGAATATTCACTATAGTTCATAGTGTTGATAATATTTAGAAACCATTGTATGTGTTAGCCAATCTGTTTTAGTGTTATCTCAAACACTGTTTCCTTTCACATACTCTGTACTTGTTAATACATTCTCATAATTACGTTCTTTGCAGACTTGCTTGGGGGAATCAAAAAAAGATTCATTTTTTGGCTTACTTTATCTCAATGGGCTGCTGTAAATGAGCCACAGTCAGCTAATTACAATAACACACACTGGCCATGAGCGTTCCCGTTCAATGAGACACATTGCAGAAGCAAAGCCATTACCTCATCATTTGTGTACAGAGCACATTGTGTGGGAAGCTCTCTTCACAGATGATGAGAATGAAGCCCACAGAAAGACTACAGATACATCTCGACCTATTTTTTTTTACTAGAGAAGCAGCTGGCTGATACCCCGTGTTGTTATCAAGTGCTCCCTTCTCAGTTAACACATTTAGCAACAGACCGGTTGCAGTGAAACATAGACTATAATCGAATTTTCGCCACAGAAACAAGGCCAGTGAAATTTGTTTCTGCGATAAAGCTGCAGAAAAGTGGCATGAACTTATAACAGAGACAATCCTCTGTTAAACCCGAGGTTAAGTGTCTTGCCCATGGGCACAGTGATGATGGCTGTTATCTTGATTCTTTGAGTTCTGAAACCTTCCGACTATCACTCCTGAGCTTTATGTCACTTACATTTTACTATTATAATACAATGTATTTCTGAGTTACACAGAATATTCAATGAGAAATTGATTGGATTGCATTGTGAATTTTCTGGTGTAAGAGGGGAGTCAAAAAGGAAATTCATTTCAAAGGGGAAGCATTTTGCTTAAAGATAATAGAGACTAACCGACTGACTTTTTTGTAGTACCAATGTACCAATGATCATACACGATAAGGCCAGGAAGGTTCACCCAAAAATTAAATTACCTCATGATTTATTCACCCTCAAGCCATCCTAGATGTATTTGACTTTCTTCTTTTAGATGAATATAATCAGAGTTACATTACAAAATGTCCTGGCTCTTCCAAGCTTTATAATGGCAGTAAATGGTTGATGAGGGATGTACAATAAAATGCATCCATCCAGTATAAGGCCTTCTGAAGTGAATCGATGCTTGTGTTTGTGCAAGAAAAATATTCATTTTAAAACTTTATAAACCGTAATCGCTAACTGTCGTATGATATTACTATTACTGATATTATTAATACTAGAAGGCCTTTATTAACCCCTCTGGTGCTGTGTGGAGTACTTTTTATGATGGATGGATACACTTTATTGGACTTCAAAATCTCAACACCCATTCACTGCCATTATAAAGCTTGGAAGAGCATTTTTTAATATAACTCTGATTGTATTCTGTAATAAGAAGTCATAAGACACCTAGGATGGCTTGAGGGTAAATCAGAAGTAAATCTTGGGGTAATTTTAATTTTTGGGTCAACCATCTCTCTAAAGAAAATACAGTTCATTTTGATTTCACCAATACCAGTACCTTCTCTATCAAAAAACAAAACAAAAAAAAAACACTTTTAAAAAAAGAAAATCATTCCCAATTTACTTTGTTAACGATTTTTCTTGCTTTCATTTTTCAAAGGTGCAAAATACATGAATAATTGTGCTTCATTATTTAAAGTGGATTTTTTTTACATTATTCAAGTGCCATTGATAGGGAATATTTTCACTCAATTACATTTCTGAGGTAGAAAATCATATTTTTTTTAATTTCCTCTAAACCTTCAAAGTACAAAGTACATAATTCACTACTTGTTTTACTCATTTTATATTGAAACTAAAGACTGCTACTCAATTATAATTCTAAGGTGGAAAATCGTACTTTTAATCTTTGTAATTTCATTTAGACCTTCAAACCTTTAAAGTAGGACACATTTCACTGCTCATCATGACACATATCTGTCTTCTTGTTTTAAAAAATAAGCTATATTTTTGTCTGTTCTACTGAGCTAGCAAGTCCAACCTCATTTCCTTAAACTTGAAACTAAAAAACAGTTTTATTAGCCACAACTATGGTCATTTATCTTTGAGATGTTTATATATATATAACTCAGTGCATGTTATAACCCTAAGCAAATCTGGCTTGAGATGTCCATTGAATAACAGAATAACTAAAACACCAACAAAACTGGTTAAAAGGACTGTTCTGCAAAGTTTGAGCATCAAAGTTACTTTAATGAGAAATCTCCTACTGATTTCATCAGTCTTTTCAAGAGCCAAGTAGTACTCTCTAGGCTACTATTAAATGTTAAGTACAATTAAATGGGGAAACTTTTTCTTTTGTATTTAGTTGAATACTTTGTGTACAACTTTGACATAGTAGCCAGACTTTACCAGAAATATCTTTTTATCCAGTATTTGTTGTCATTGCCAAGCATTGTAAACTATTCAACCTTTTCACGTTAACAGTGCCAACTGCCTGCTAGTATCGAGAAACTCCTCCACAGAGGAAACTTATGCTATCCAGACATAGTGACACTAATAGAGTCTAGGCAGAGAGCTAATTAGATGTTACATTTAACAATAAGCATCCAGAAATGGAAGGATATATTCAGGTCTCACTGCATAAAATTAGTACTGACTCAAACAGTAGAACCATGCAAATATTTTCTGCCATTTTGTGAAACGTGACCCTAGAAACTAGCTTCTTGACACCATTAAACACACTTTGAGTTACTCAGAACAACCCTGCAATTAAAATGCTCGCCTCATTCATTTGTATGTACGATGGCGGGCGCTCTCACACAGCATACTGAAACGCTCTGACCGGCTGGGGTGCGTGGCCGCTTCTACTGAGAACCTTTGTGCTCCAAATCCAGTCGGTTTGCATGGGAAATCACAGAGCGCTTCTTTCAGCAGGCTGAATGAGCTGAATGTTTGCCAGGCTGCAGAGGAGACAGGTGGGGCGCGTGGGGAAGGATGATAAGAGATGCTATTGTTCACGTCTGAAGTGAACGGTTCAGAGAGTGATAGCAGACCCCAGGCTCCTGCAGGTACAGCAGGACTTCCTGTAGATACAATACCGAAGCAGATTTGCTGCCGCTTTAGACTTACGCGCTCTAGATTATGTGATTAAACATGCCTGCGGCAGAGTAAACATGGTAGAGATAAGAGATAGTCCTGATATCACAGTTTGTTTTACGTGTTTATTGTAACATGCTCAGAATAGTATAATACAAACTCTGCATGCTCTGTGCCTGAGCCTGCTACACAAATAAAAATCCTACTCCAGTATTAGCATATTTATCAATATCTTAGTACCGGCGCGTTCCTGTACAGAGCCCTCCGATGTGCAATCTTCTCTATCCTGCTTTCTGCTTAGATTATGAAAATCATATATTCGTGTGGGTTGTCGATTCCAGAACACAAACCAAAATGAGATTCATACAACTGGCCCCCTTGAAGTAATGTCTGTTTTTTCCCCCTAAATAAAAAATAAAGACTTTCACGTGTGCATGAGAAACTATTGCATGCTCACAAGAAACAGTCACATGCTCATGAAAAACTATGGCGTGCACACAAGAAACTTTCACGTGTTCACGAAAATTATGGCTTGTTCACGGAAACCTTTTATGCGCTCATGAGCAGTTTTGGGGAAAGTTACTTTTAAAAGTAATGCATTAAAATACTGAGTTACTCCTTAAAAAAGTAACTAATTATATTACTTAGTTACTTTTATGGAAAGTAATGCGTTAGTAATGTTCAAGCGGGTCTCGAACCCGGGTCTCTGGCATGAGATGCGGGTGCACTAACAAGGAAGCTAAAGAATGCAGCCTCTTGTGCACCTCTTGAGATCAGGGGAGTGAGGTTTACCTGCACAGTACCTACTGCTGGTCTCCGTTACACTAACCCCCCTAAACATCACTCCCATCCGGGTCACGGCACCAATGTAATCCCTCCACCTGGGTCCTACTCACATCCGCTCCGAGTAGGTCTCGAACCCTGGTCTCCGGCATGAGAGGTGGGTGCACTAACAAGGAGGCTAAAGAATGCAGCCTCTAGTGCACCTCTTGAGATCAGGGGAGTGAGGTTTACCTGCACAGTACCTACTGCTGGCCTCCATTACACTCACCCCCCCTAAACATCACTCACATCCGGGTCACGGATTTTACATTTTTAATGTACAGGTCCTTCTCAAAAAATTAGCATATTGTGATAAAGTTCATTATTTTCTGTAATGTACTGATAAACATTAGACTTTCATATATTTTAGATTCATTACACACAACTGAAGTAGTTCAAGCCTTTTTATTGTTTTATTATTGATGATTTTGGCATACAGCTCATGAAAACCCAAAATTCCTATCTCAAAAAATTAGCATATCATGAAAAGGTTCTCTAAACGAGCTATTAACCTAATCATCTGAATCAACTAATTAACTCTAAACACCTGCAAAAGATTCCTGAGGCTTTTAAAAACTCCCAGCCTGGTTCATTACTCAAAACCGCAATCATGGGTAAGACTGCCGACCTGACTGCTGTCCAGAAGGCCATCATTGACACCCTCAAGCAAGAGGGTAAGACACAGAAAGAAATTTCTGAACGAATAGGCTGTTCCCAGAGTGCTGTATCAAGGCACCTCAGTGGGAAGTCTGTGGGAAGGAAAAAGTGTGGCAGAAAACGCTGCACAACGAGAGGGGGACCTGCGGAAGCAGTGGACTGAGTCTGGAGTAGAAACATCCAGAGCCACCGTGTACAGGCGTGTGCAGGAAATGGGCTACAGGTGCCGCATTCCCCAGGTCAAGCCACTTTTGAACCAGAAACAGCGGCAGAAGCGCCTGACCTGGGCTACAGAGAAGCAGCACTGCACTGTTGCTCAGTGGTCCAAAGTACATTTTTCGGATGAAAGCAAATTTTGCATGTCATTCGGAAATCAAGGTGCCAGAGTCTGGAGGAAGACTGGGGAGAGGGAAATGCCAAAATGCCTGAAGTCCAGTGTCAAGTACCCACAGTCAGTGATGGTCTGGGGTGCCATGTCAGCTGCTGGTGTTGGTCCACTGTGTTTTATCAAGGGCAGGGTCAATGCAGCTAGCTATCAGGAGATTTTGGAGCACTTCATGCTTCCATCTGCTGAAAAGCTTTATGGAGATGAAGATTTCATTTTTCAGCACAACCTGGCACCTGCTCACAGTGCCAAAACCACTGGTAAATGGTTTACTGACCATGGTATTACTGTGCTCAATTGGCCTGCCAACTCTCCTGACCTGAACCCCATAGAGAATCTGTGGGATATTGTGAAGAGAAAGTTGAGAGACGCAAGACCCAACACTCTGGATGAGCTTAAGGCCGCTATCGAAGCATCCTGGGCCTCCATAACACCTCAGCAGTGCCACAGGCTGATTGCCTCCATGCCACGCCGCATTGAAGCAGTCATTTCTGCAAAAGGATTCCTGACCAAGTATTGAGTGCATAACTGAACATAATTATTTGAAGGTTGACTTTTTTTGTATTAAAAACACTTTTCTTTTATTGGTCGGATGAAATATGCTAATTTTTTGAGATAGGAATTTTGGGTTTTCATGAGCTGTATGCCAAAATCATCAATATTAAAACAAAAAAAGGCTTGAACTACTTCAGTTGTGTGTAATGAATCTAAAATATATGAAAGTCTAATGTTTATCAGTACATTACAGAAAATAATGAACTTTATCACAATATGCTAATTTATTGAGAAGGACCTGTAGTTCTAAAGTTCTATTTTTGGCAAATGTAAAAGCTTTTTCACAACAAAATCCTCAGGCTTAGAGAAAAGTACATTCACATCTGTACAGTAGAACACAAAGGAAAAAAATGTCAAATGTCAAAAAAGGAAAACAAATGTTAGATTATCTTGAGTAATTTTTGCTTATTAGTATGGATGAATTGGATCGTCGAAGGTCAGCAGCAAAGACAGAGGTTAATAAAATGGAATTAGACACATAAAGGAAATTTGTATTATTTAACATTTAATTATTGCAGGTTTGCATCATATTCTGATTTGAATTTCATAGTTTTCATTCATTTTGAGGAATACTGGCTCTGTTTTTTTGTAAGATGAATTAATGCATGTTCACATTTATTCTGGAACTAAAGTATCATCTTACTCCCGATTTCTCTCAACATGGGGACATGAGAGCTTTTAATCAATAAATGGGGGGGAAAGTAACTCATATTTTCTTGTCAATTAAAAAGTAATGCATTATTTTACTAGTTACTTGAAAAAATTATTACGTAACTTGCATTACTTGTAATGCGTTACCCCCAACACTGCTCATGAGAAACTATGATGTGCTCACAAGAAACTTTTTACGTGTACATGAGAAACTTTCACATGTTCTCGAGAAACAATGGTGTGCTCATGAGAAAATTTCATGTGTTCAGTCAGTTTTTTAAAAGAAATTAATACTTTTATTCCACAGGGACGCATTAATACATGAATACATGAATACATGATAATAATTGGGCAACAAATCAGCATTTTAAAATTATTTTGAAAAAAAAAAAAAAAACATGTCACTCAAGACAAGTACTGGAGTAAGTACTGCTGAAAATTCAGCTTTGCAAAAGATAAATGAATAATAATAATAATAATAATAATAATAATAATAACAGGGTTACCACTGGTCATGGAATTTCTGGAATATCATGGAATTTTAAAAGGTCTATTCCAGACATTGAAAGTCAGGGAATTTTATATTTATTTTGTCCAAGTCATGGAATATCAGAGATTTTTGTTTGTTGCTATAATTTTTTTTTGTTTCCATTGATCAAAATGTACATTTTCTATACCGTATTTTGTTTTATTGCGTTATTTCACGTGTTTTGCCTATTGTTATGGTTAGGTTATGGTTAGGAAAGCATAAAAACCAAAAATTAAATGCTGTGGAAATAGTACAGAAAAATATCAAAGTGCATGTAATGGTATAAAACAAGTAAACAAAGCTTGCAAATGGATGAATCTGTTCAAAGTAGGTCATGGAAATTCAGCTTTTTAGTCAGTGAAAGTCAGGGAATTTGATGTTTGGCTTAGAGTGGGAACCCTGTAATTGTAATAATAATTAAAATTATACATTTAAAAATTATTGAAAAGGTTATTTCATAAATGAAGCAATATTTTGTATTTTTGATCAAACAAATGCAGCTTTGGTGAACATGAGACTTTTTTTCAGAAGGATCAAAAAGTTTTTATGAATATATATAATTACATGTTACATATTACATATAATTACATGCTGGTTTTATTAACTTTTTAATAAATGAATTAAAAATAAATTAATTGCTACAAAAAGCCAAATAGCGTAATGTTGAGAAAAAAAAAGACAAGTTTAAGTACCTTTTTTTAACGTTTAACTTTTTTTTTTCCCTCTCCTTATGCATATATGTAAAAGTTACTCTCTCAGTCTACTGCTGAGCTGAAAAAGATGTAAATTAAAATTTTCTAGTAGCTGCTACCACTCTTGAGGTGTTAAAAAGGTGTAAGGCTGTTTAATATATGAATGATGAATGAAACAAATCATGTTTTATTCTAACACTCTTTCTTCACTTAACAGAATGATTCCCCCTACGAGTAAAAACTTCCTGGTGAATAACCTGGCCGCCGGGACACAGTACGACCTCTGCGTGCTGGCCATTTACGACGACGGCATAACCTCCCTGACGGCTACGCGGGTCGTTGGCTGCGTGCAGTTCACCACCGAATCCGAATATCTGCGCTGCCACTTCATGCAGTCCCAGTTCTTGGGCGGCACTATGATCATCATCATCGGGGGCATAATCGTCGCCTCTGTCCTCATCTTCATCATCATCCTCATGATCCGCTACAAGGTGTGCAACAGCGGCGACTCCGCCAAGGGAACCTCGGTCAACGACGTGCACTCGCAAACCAACGGGTCACAAGGATGTACCGTCACGCCATCTGCGTCCAAACAAGGTGCTTTGAGCTTGGAGGAGGGCGAGGGGTGCAAAAAAAGCTCCGCCGCGCCTCTTCCTCCACCTCCTGATTCCCAGACCCACACCTCAGAGACCTCCATCCAAGACTGCTCCACCTCCACTTCCCTGGTGAGCCAAAGCTGGACAACTCCCGGCTCTTCAGGGTCACTAAAGCCAAAGCGCAAACCAGCGCCAAAGCCCGTCCCGGCAGCCGCCGCCGAGCCCAAAGCAGAGGCGCTACCCAACGCAGAGACGCAAAACACCAACCGCAACAACTCCACCGCTCTTCAGCAACCTGTCCCACCCCCTCCATCCCACTTCAAAGACACTCCAATTTTAAGGAGGGCTCGTCCGTCTTCGTCCAAGTATATGACACTGCCCGTGGAAGGAGCGCGGGCGAAACGCAGATACTCTTTAAATGAGAACCTGTCGAAACATCACTGCTACATTGGCTCGCAGAAGCTGGGCAACGTGTTTTGCAAGCGAAGTATGTCCGTGAACGGAATGCTGGTTCAAATGGCGAACTCAAATCTAGACAGTGAGAAAACTGCTTTTTCCAGTTCAGAGTGGATTCTAGAAAGCACCGTGTGAATGTACGACTGCTGGAGACTAGATGGAGTGCCTGCATCTCATTGTGTACGCGTGTTTGTGTGTGTGTGTGGGTGTGGGTGTGTATAGGCGCTCATAGTATATAGATGTGTGTGATCGTATGAATGTGCACGTTTTGCACCATTTCTTTTGTTTCCATCTGCAAATCATATTTTCTGCTGTCTTTTATTAATGTTTTCTGGAAACCCATGGATTAATGTGGATATTTGCCTTGAGGGAGGTGCGAGAGATGCGCTTTGAGCAAGATCCATCACCCGAGAGAGACACGCCTCCATCTTCACTGCACACGCCGAGCGTTACGGTAAGAGGAAAGCATCGGTGCCTTCCTGTTTCCTCTTACCAGGGGCTCCTACTGGATATGAGCTTTGTGACGGTTACACGGATGGAAGGAAACATAAGAGATTTCACAAAAAAGCCTTTCTATTCGAGGAAATGACATTTCCTGCATATTATAGAGAAACTCTCATTTAAAAAAAACAACAACAACAACTATATAAGGACTTGATACTGGGACCTGTTATTAAATTGATATTTTTTAAAAAATCAAGTCTTTTCTTTTCAGTGACAACATTGATTTTGCCTTTGTTTTAAGGCACAAAAAAATCCATGTACAGAAAGACAACATCTGCTGTGTTCTTATGTTGTGTAAAATAATAAAAAAACAAAACTATTCCGCTTGCGTCATTATGAACACAAAAGAAATATTTATGATAATGAAAGTATCCTTGGAAGGTGATTTACAAATGCTTCGAAATCTCCCATAACGCCAGTGTGTTTCAGAATTTATGGGATGGCGTTGTAGGACCTGTATTCTTTTTACAATTCACAGATATATTCAGTTTGAATCAAACTTTTTTGAACATCAAAATCATTTAAAAAAGTCACGATTACAAATGATAAATCACAAATTAGACAGAATTCCAATGAATGTCTAATTAATAACAAATAATGCTGTATAAACAACTAAACAAATGTAACATACTTGTATACTTAACTGATAATAAAAATAAGAAACAGACATGGCTTAAGCCTAAAATGTCTAAAAGACTAAAATGTAAGCCTGAAACTTGCACTGACTGATCTTAAAATATATCAGTGCCTTTGGTTTGTCTCAAGATGCACACCAGTAATGTTTTTTTTTTTTCTTTTTCCTAAGGCACATTTATATAAAAAAAAAAACCTAAAGGAACACTCCACTTTTTTTGAAAATAGGCTCATTTTCCAACCCCCCTAAACAGTTAAACAGATGAGTTTTACCGTTGCTGAATCCATTCAGCCGATCTCCCGGTCTGCCGGTAGCACTTTTATATTCGTTCAAAAATATAATCAAATATTTTCTATATTTTTCCTATTTAAAACTTGACTCTTCTGTAGTTACACCGTTTACTAAGACCTACAGAAAATGAAAAGTTGCGATTTTCCAGCCTGATATGGATAGGAAATATCTGGCGTAATAATCAGGGAACTTTGCTGCCATACCATGGGTGCAGCAGGCGCAATGATATTACGCAGCGCCTGAAAATAGTCCTCAGCTAGGTAACTTCTAACGTGACTAAGCACTAAGCCACTAAGGTAACAGTGTAACGCTGGAATGAGAGTATAGTTCCTATCCATATCAGCTTGGAAAATTGCAACTTTTCATTTTCTGTCGGTCTTTGTATACGATGTAACTACAGAGTCGTCAAGTTTTAAATAGGAAAAATAACAAAAATCTTTGGTCATTTTTGAATGAGATGCTAATGGTCTAATCAGACTCAATGATTTATGCTAAGCTATGCTAAAAGTGCTACCGACAGACACGGAAATCGGCTGAATGAATTCAAAAACAGTAAAAGTCTAGGGATTCTTTAACTTTAGGGGAAAGGGAGTTGGAAAATTAGCCTATTTTCAAAAAAAAAAAAGTGGCGTGTTCCTTTAAATGTCTTAATTGAACTATGGCCCAATCCTGGTTTACACTAAGCCCTGTCTATGAAACCAGGCCTGTATAAATAAAAGATAACCATGTGACTTTACACAGAGACATCTGATAATGTCACATTGCTGTAAATTAAATTAGTAAATTCATGGTATACAACATAATTTGTCATTTTTCTATATGGTAAGATATCTTACAGTACTCAACAAACAGGATTTTTCTGCAGCACATTATTCACTAAAATGAATATATGGGCCATTCTACAGAATTGGTTCAAAGTCAGAGTTGGAAATGTCTTTAAAACATCTCTTTCCTCACATTTTGTATATATGCAAATTGTATAATATCCAAGGTAAACATTTCTAGTACTTGTGCAGTTAATTCTCATATTGTATTTTCAGAAAGTTTTGGAATGTTTGTCCTCTCCCCAAATGTTTCACTACCGAAACACAGTAATATATAATTTAATAAGAAGGGTTATATTGACCTATTAAGATTTTGCTTACATCCTCCTTGTAAATACTTTTTCTTTTCAGAGGTAAACCAATAGCTATTACAACTTTAACAACAAAGTTCAAATGTTATTTTTGAGATCTGTTGTATTTTGAGAACTTACATACTAAACACTACGAAACACTAAAACACTACTAAAACATACTAAAATACAAAAAAAAAAAAGAAAAAAAAGCATAACTGTACTACATTTTTGTTTCTTTCCACCAAATAAAGGATTATGTGTTCTCTTTTGTCACTACTGAAACAATGACATGTTTTGGTCGTGACTGTTACGGTAGTGACAAATTTCACTACTAAAACGTGTTTGGTTTGAACCAAGTGCAATGATGCTAATCAGCACATGGTTAGCTAGCACAGTTCTGAACAGTGGTACACATATAAAAACTAAATGTTATGGGATAACTCCCAAAAAAAGTGTTTAATTATAGAAAAATAGTGTTCGGTATTGACATTCTTGAAAGTTACACACAGATTTTTCATACTTTCAAACAAATTTACCTCAAAATGATGGGGCCTATCTACTCACCATGTAGCTATGAGAGAGAGTGACAAATATTTCTTGATTATAAATGTAGGGGTGTAGAAAAAAAAAAATCAGTCTCATACACTGTTTCAGTAGTGACATGAAAATGCGGGACACGTTTTTTACACAAAGCAAACATTTACAAAGAAAATATATATGACTTTGAACTTCAATTTAAAAAACAACAACAATGGAATAAAATGCAAAAATAATTTCAATATCATTTTCTTAAGTTGAAATGTAGTTGTTATGGTTCGGGACAGCCACCTCCCAATTGAAAGTACCCACTAAATGATAATTTTATACATATTAAGCTTACTGATATTTTAAATATTATTGTGGGTTTCCATAGATAATAAAATAATCTTAATAAACATCTAAGATTTGAATACTTAAATGCTTTTTGAATGTGCTTTTTGGTTGTAGGACAGCAGTTTGGGCCAATTCTGTATGGCCCATATACACTGTACAGTATACAGTGCAGAATTGCTGCCAAAACAGATATCGTAGTGCGGTGGTGCTTTCAGTCTGTTATCCTCTCAGTGTGAGCTTCAATCCAGCTCAAGGATAATGTGAGGAAATAATCACCTTGGTAACAGAACCTAATTCTCTATGGTTCATCATTCATTAAAGCATCTGCATTATAAGATGATTAAGATGACAACGCATCACATCATTTACACTCTGGTGTGTAAGACGTGTCGGGAATGTGTGCAAAAAATGTTTTTCATAAGGTGCATAACAAAAAGTTTAAAGCAAGAAGAAATATCCTTTAGGTCTCTAATAAAAAAAAAGCCAAAGTGGGTGGATTGACAGCTGTTAAAGTCTCTCAATCAAAGTTTGAACAAAACGTACACATTCATATAAAAGGGTTACGGTCCCTTACAATGTATCTATAAACTATAAATAAAATTGCCCTTGCTACGGCCCCTTTAAGCCCTGGACTCTTAATTGTAAGTAGCTTTAGGAAGATCTCTTTGACCACATATGGTTTCCGGTTGGCGGGTCCAGTGTGTTACGTCCGTCTTCAGCTTTATTGTCTCATAGCGAGACTCAGAAGTCAGAGCACCCATGTGTCTCTGCCATCAAGATTTAGCCAAGGGCATTGACATTTTAACAACCCTCACTCCACTTTTCTGTCATGGGTCTTTAATCGGCATGTGTCAGCTCATTAGAGGGAGGAGAAAAGGCGAACTGCAGCTAGTCTGCAGGGGGAAATTAAAGCACAATCGTTAATCACAGGGATGTCTACTCAACTTGAGCACAATGAGCACAATTCACTATTTTATAGTGGAATACAATACAAAAATGTATTTTACTATTAATATTGCTGTACATGCACATAAATGCAAGTGAAAAGTTAAAAACAGAGTTGCACATCATGTGCATACTGATAACAGATGACATGTCAACAACTAGCTAGTGAAAGTAAATACAGAATTAAAAAATACATAAAGGGCCCAATATCGAGCCATGGGGAACACCACAAGATATCACTTTCAACATTTTTGTGAATTAGAATCATTTCCAACAATGACTGTATGATTTTGAGATCCATTTTTTCACACTAGGACAACTGTGGGGCTCATATGCAACTATTACAAAAGGTTCAAGTGCTCACTGATGCTCCAGAAGGAAAAAAACATGCATGGAGATATGTATTTAAAGATCAGGGTAAATCTAAATTATTTTGTCTTCTGAGAAACATGTAGCTTCTTCTGTAGCTTCTGAAGGGCAATACTAAATAATAATAATAATAATACAAACCAAAAAATGATATTTAGGCAAAAAAGGAAAAATGTACACATCTTCATTCTGTTCAAAAGTTTTAACCCCCAGCTCTTAATGCATCATGTTTCCTTCTACAGCTTCAGTGAGTGTTTGAAAATTCTTAGTTGCATATGAGTCCCTCAGTTGTCCTCAGTGTGAAAAGATGAACCTCAAAATCATACGGTCCCTTACGGAAAGGGTTCGTATACACAAAAATGCTGAAAAACCAAATAATTTGTGGGACCTGAGAGATTTAAGGACAAACAAGGGACTCATGAACGACTATCATAAAATCATTTAAAAAAAAAAAAAAAAAAAAATCAAGTATTAAAAATCAAGTGTATGTAAACTTTTGAACATGGGTATTATTTTTCTAAATTAAACTATTATTTTCTCCTGTGGACTATATGTAAACTTTTATATAACATATCTTATTCAGGTCAGTACTAAACATGCATTTTTTATGATCCTGCTTATTTTGGTGAAATAATTATTAATATTTATTATATTAATTATTATATTAATTAATTCATTATTATATATTTATAATAATTAATAACATTTTGCAGATTCTGCAAGTTGTATGTAAACTTTCGATCTCAACTGTAAATACACATATGTACATGTAAATATGTAAATTTCACTAGACTAAGAAATTCTTGAATGTGGATTGCTCTTCAAAGATGAGATTAAAAATCAACAGATGTCTTTATAATCCACAGAGTAGTTTTGAAAAGATGTGGGGTGTTTCATTTCCTTTGTTGAGTTTATGAAATAATGCTTGGAAAGCTGGATTTGGATGTTTATTTCACATTTCCTCTGAAATGAGACATGATTATTGTTGGCTTTGCAATGTCAGATGTGCATAATCGTACATATTCAATCGCTTACACTTGAAACATGATAGATAATTTATTTCCACGAACAGGGTACAAAATATAGATAAAATTAAAAAAGTTATCTAGACAATTTTAAAATATTGATATTATTCTTTATTAAATATGATTCATATTAATATGATTTCTATGGAAAGTCTTTGAACTAATGCTTAATGACATTCATGCTTAGCATTCATCAAAATTATGCTACATTGCAGACTAACACAATTTTGAAAAGCAAGAAGCAATAAATAAATAAAAAGCACAGTACAGCACAAGACATAGCCTTTTAGCCCACGTCAACATATCCTCTCATAAGAATAAATATATGTATATTTGTTCAATCACAGATGTGGAAATTCTGTCAAGGTTTGTGTCAGATGCATTTTACACAGCATCTCTGACATGAGCCAGCCTTGACTGCAATTCGTTTTATCACAACCACACCAACAACCAGTAATCTCTGCTAGCTGCTGGATAATGCTGAAAAATTCACTCAAATTAAAGATTCACGGGATCAAAACAATCTAAATCAGCCTCTCTGTCTATATTAGCAAATAGGCAGCTACATGCAAAAACACTAACACATGCATGCAAGCTGAAATAATTGTCTAATTATACAGAGGAAAATGGCAGGAATTTAACCAGGAATGGAGGACAGATAGATGTGGCTTATGATAAATGATTGACAAATGTCTGAGCTAGATTGAAATCCTCTAAAGCTATCTGTCCTATATTGCCGGACAGAAGATGAACTCTGCCATCTGGATTCTTAAAATCCACATGCATATTATTTCACTCTGAGCTTTGTTTCTGTATGTGCGCACAGGGGAATAATGAAACATACACACACAAGTGTACATGCACATATTAATAGTGGATTAGTAAGGTTATAGTCTAATTATTTTTCACCCCATGTCATCAGAGATTGTTACTGTAAAGAAACATTGCAGTATGTTTTTTTACATAAAGTGGATGTCAATAGTGGATAACGGGTTGAAAATTCAAACTCAATGTATTTTCAATGCAGTGTCAAATGGCTCTACACAATCCCAGCCAAGAATAAGGGTCTTATCTAACAAATGATTGGTCATTTTCTAGAAAAAAAAAAACACAAATTTAAATACTTTTTAACCACAAATGCTTATCCTGCACTAGTTCTGAGATGCACACGTGCATCTTTACGCATTACGTAATCATGTTGGAACGGTCTTGTATGGTTAGTTCTTCATCTGTGTACTTTGATTCAACAAGGTAGGATCAATTTTATTTTATCCTTTTCCAATGTGATTGCTTAATGTGTGAAGTACAGCTAGTGCAAGACTAGTGTCGCATAGCCAGACCTTCAGACTGATGGCAGAAGGTCTGGAATCTTTGGCCGGTTTGAACCGCCAAGGCCCACCCATTAGGGCATATGACGGACAGGTAAAGCAACCAGTCACATTTCGTTTTGTGCCGTGTCATGTTTAGGGGTGTGGAAATGTTGCAACAATAACAGACCATGTGTGAAACTCTTGGACGTATTTTAAAGATACGTCTGAGGCTGAGACTAGCTCAAGTAGTATAGGTATATTTGTAGCAATAGCCAAAAATACATTGTATGGGTCAAAATTATTGATTTTTCTTGCATGCCAAAAACCATGTTCCATGAAGATATTTTGTAAATTTCCTACTAATTTCCTAAACTTCATTGATTAGTAATATGCATTGCTAAGAACTTCATTTGGACAACTTTAAAGGTGATTTTCTCAATAATCTGATTTTTTGGCACCCTCAGATTCCAAATATTCAAATAGTTGTATCCCGGCCCAAATAGTGTCCAATCTCAATTTAAAAAAAAAAATAAAAAATAAAATTGTGAACCAGGGTTGCATTTGTGATTAAAAAGTATATAATTTTTTTTTTTTTAGAAAATAACTAATTGTTTCGCAAGATAAGATCTTTATTCCTTGGCTGGGATTGTGTAAAGCCCTTTGAATTTGCATTGAAACTGAAATTTGGACCTTCAAACTGTTGATCCCCATTGAAGTCCTCTGTATGAAGAAAAATCCTGGAATTTCTTTTCAACTGAAGAAGGAAAGACATTAACATCTTGGATGATACAGGGGTATGGAGTAAATTTTTTATTCTGGAAGTGAACTAATCCTTAAAGAAAGAAAAGTAAAACAGGAGAAAAGAAAGGATTTTGGTGCAAAATGTATGAACACAACACATCATAAGAACAAAAATGTATATTCTGGTTCAATCACAGATGTTAAGTTGGAAATTTTGTCAAGCAGGCACCGGACGTCAATATAACGTCTCCAACATTGGGCAGACGTTGTATTTTGGTTGAAAATGAAAATCGGGTTGACGTCAGAACCTAACGTCAGATTGACGTCAATCGGGTTTCAACCAAATTTTGGTTGCCATGCCGACGACTAAATGTCGGTATTTGACATCAGTATGACGTTGGCTTGAGACTTTGGCTTGGCGTTGGATTAGGGTTACTTTGAAAAACAACCTAAAAACAACAAAATATAAACATCAGCTGACGTCGGTATTGGACGTCAAATTAACGTTGTTATTAGACGTTGGTTTGACATTGAATTTTGGTCACCTGGCATTGTGACCTAAATTTAACCAAATATCAATGTCTTATGATGTCTCTGACTGCATTTCATCCGACATCATTGTTTTATCTTTTTTTTAAAGAGTGTTTGACTTTCATTTTACTTTGTAAACACTGGGTCTGTACTTCTGCCTACGTCATGCGTGACTTTTCCAACGTGATTACTTAATGCATGAAGTCCAAGCATTTGTAGTTAAAAAGTATCTAAATTTTTTTTTTTTTTTTTTTTAATAACCGATCGTTTCACTAGAAAACACCCTTATTTTTCGTCTGGGATTGTGTAGAGTCATTTAAAGCTGCAGTGAAACTGTAATTTGGACCTTCAACCTGTCAATCCCTTATGAAGTCCCCTATATGGAGAAAAATCCCGCATGTTTTCCGCAAAATCCTTAATTTCTTTTCGACTAAAGAAAGAAAGACATGAACATTTTGGATGACATGGGGGTGAGTAAATTATCAGGAAATTTTTAATCTGGAAGTGAACTAATCCTTTAAGAAATAAAGAAAATGATAATAATTTGCGTATAATTGTAAATAACAACACAAGTGTAAAATGGGTAAAGACCAAAAATGCTTTTTGAGCATTAAATAATGCTGCAAATACCAGTAAACTGACAATCACAAACTTTACACTTAAAAAATAGGCTCTAAAGGGGTGTTTTTGCAGTAAAGCCATAGAAGAACCTTTTTTTGGTCCCCCAAAGAACTTTTCAGCAAGCAAAATAAAAAACCTAAACCTTTTTCCACTATAAAGAACCTTTTTCTGCATTTCAGCGTTTTAATGGATGTTCCAGGTTCTTCATGGAACGTCAATACCTTTAAAACATTGATAATGTTTGGCTGCGTGTTTTTAATAAATCCTAACAGTAGTTTTTAATGCCAACGAGGGTTTGCGCTGGTGCAAGCTGTTAGTAAATCTGGCCCTTGAGTTTTTAATGACATGCTTAGTAAGAGCAACAAGGGGTTTCTATTAGACTTGGATGAATGCATTGCTAACTTTAATAAAGAGGAAAAAAAAAAACTATCTAGCAATTAAGGTGTCCTTGGTGATTTCTTACACCCAGTGTTATTTGTCCCTGGTTCTTAATTATTTTCATTTATGAAGTCTAGGAACAAACACACTCCAAAATTTGTTAAAAAGGCATTTCACTAACTTAAATTATTGAAACATGAATTTTTGGGAAGCCCAAACCAAACTCCCAATGCACCTTATCAAATATGCCAAGGTTATTTACATGTTTTAATCTCTGAATAAAAACCAACTTCATTTTGGCAAGCAAAGAAAAATATACTTTCCATTTAGCCATCATTCAATTAGTGCAGCTGAAACCCAGAAGCTGCTCTGTGATGATTTTCCCTAAAGCTTTGGCTGAGAGATTTAAAAGCCCCCTCTTGCACACTTCAGCAAAGTAGTTTGGTTTTTGTCTGGCGTGTCGTGTCCAAAGAACTGGGAGACTAATGAGAATGGATACATGTAGGCGGTCTGATTCCTCTCCATTAGCATTGATTTGCACTTTAAGGAGAGCGTAATTTAACCACATTCTTCTCCGCCGTAGTCTGTCTTGCGTGGAGGGAATGGAGGATGCAAACATCAGGGAAGGATCAAAGGCGAGGGAGCGCTGCGCTTCAAAGAGACCTTCAGCGTGAACACACAGGATCCACGTTAAGTCTGCCAGACATCTGAGGTGTTGCGCTGTCAGTTCCTCAACGCAGGAATGCAGTCGTGGCCAAAAAGTTTGGAAGTTCAAAAAGTAAAGACAAATATTGGAATTGTCTAATCGAGGTAGACGCAAAGTTTCTGTTCTCGGGGAGTCAAAAGTGAACATACGATTAAAATAAAATAAATAAGAAATATCAAAAGAAAAAAAAAAAGATAAGACATACAGTAGGCTGTTTTTTTGACTGTTTTTTATTTATTTAATACATAAAAAGTGCATTGTAAGTTGTTAAGGTGTAACAGTTCGTGTTGGAATACATTACTGCATTCTAAGTTTTATACATAATCATAATTTTGTACATTGTTAGTGTTATTTTTAGTATAAATTAGTTAATTATGAGTATAAATTATGTTAAGGATTGACATTTTTTATATTATTATCATTATTATTATTTAAAATATACACTGGTTTTAGTTATTTTAGTACAGTACATTAAGTTTAACTAATTTATATAAAATTATTATAATTATATAATCATTCATAATTAAAGTTTATTTTATTTCAATTAAGTAAAAGGGCAGTTTCTTCCACTGAAGAATAATAATAAAAAAAGGTTATTGTGACTTTTTAATCTAAGATATAAACTCTTTTTTTTTTCCTCAGAACTGTTACTTTTTTCTCCATTTATATCTTGCTAGTCCGACGTTTTTTCTCACAATTCATTTTTTTTTTTTTTTTTCCGGAAATGCGAGTTTATATTTCACAAGTCTGATTTTCTTTCTAGGAATTCTAACTTTTTCTCAAAAATACTAGTTTCTATCTCGCAAGCCTGGCTTTTTTCTTGTATTTCTGACTTTTTTCTCAGAATTGTGAGATAAAAACTTGCACTTCTGACTTTTTTCTCGCAAATTCGAGTTTATATCTCACAAGTCTGATTTTCTTGCTCGCAATTTTAATTTTTTTGCAAATGCGAGTTTTTTTTTATTTGCAAGCCTGACTTTTTTCTCTTGATTCTTTATTTTCTCAGAATTGTGAGATAAAAACTTTCAATTCTGACTTTTTTCTTACAAATCCAAGTTTATGTCTCACAAGCCAGTTTTTTTTTTTCTTGTATTTCTGACTTTTTCTTCTCAGAATTGTGAGATAAAAACGTGCAATTCTGACTTTTTTCTCGCAAATCCGAGTTTATATCTCGCAAGTCTGACTTTTTTTCTTAAAATCATGAGATAGAAACGTGTAGTTCTGACATTTTCTTGCAAAGGCGAGTTCATATCTTTGGCTTTTATCTTCTGACTGTTTTCTCAGAATTGTGAGATAAAAACATGCAATTCTGACTTTTTTCTTTCAAATGCGAGTTTATATGTCACAGTTTATACCTTGCAAGTCTGCCTTGTTTTTTTTTTGCAAATCTGAGTTTATATCCAACAAGTCAGACTTTTTTTCTTGTAATTCTGACTTTTTTTATCTGAATTGTGAGATGCAAATGCAAGTTTATATCTCGCAAGTCTGACTTTTTGTGAAAACTTGTAATTCTGACTAACGTAATTCTGTCGTAATTCATTTTTCTCGCAAATGCAAGTTTATACCTTGCAAGTCTGACTTTTTTCTCGTAATTCAGACTTTTTCTTCTCAGAATTGTGAGATGCAAATGCAAGTTTATACTCGCAAGTCTGACTTTTTTCTCACATCTCGACTTCTTTTTTCTCCGATTTGTGAAAACTTGTAATTCTGACTTTTTCTCGCAAATACGAGTTTACATGCAAGTCTGACTTTTTCTAGCAATTATTTTTCTCAGAATTGTGATATATAAATGTGCAATTGCGAGGAAAAAAAGACTGATAGTTTATTTCTCACAATTCTAACTTATTCCCCAAAAAAATGTCAGAATTGCAAGATAAAAAGTCACAATTACCTTTTTTTCATTGGTTAAAAATGTGATAGAAATTATAAATAATCATAAAATATAAATAAAAAGATATAAATGAAAAGTAGCTGTTATTGTGAAAACTTTCTAAATAATTGTTATTTAGACAACATATAAACATATAAAAACAACAACAAAAGGATGTAATATTTTTTCCAAATATCTTGTTTGTAATAAGAAAATTTTTATCTTTTTAGATTCACCCAATTTTCCTTCCATGACTATATTTGGTAAATTTCCAAACTCCTGCTGAAATGAAAGAATTGGTCAGCACTAAATCATTTTTAAGTTCTTTAACTTGAAATCTTGCAGGATTTGCTAGTGATAAATGAGAACAATGATATTGATCCCTGCCGTTTATTTTTATGTTGTGTTATTAGTGAGCAGGCAGTTTTATTGAGGTGGAGGGAGCAGAGCTCTTTCACTTGAAAAGTGATGAGTCATAGGCGTCTTGAGATGCAGCAGACTAATATTCCTCCACGTGATATTATCACATGTGCATCATCTCAACAATGAGCATACCATATCAGTGTGCCACACGGCTCTTTATTCACAGCGCATATGCAGGACTAATGGAGGGGGAAGCGTTTCAGTGCATCTGGATTACTGTCAATCTTGATTGCCATCGTCAATAATCCTGACATAAGCCTGACGCCCACTGATTGGCATTACCACTGCTGGTGAGGAATCTGATGAGGAATCTCCTCACATAAATACAGCAGAGGCTCTGAAGGCTATGCTGTTCTGGGCTTATTACATCACTACACTTAGTATTTTATGACCACTAGAGCAGTCCGCTATCTATACGGAACACAACTTGCAATTAATAGTTTACAAGTTTGAATCTGTCACTGAGGAGACAATGTGTTTATTTGTTTGTTTGCTTGACTTCAAGATGCCTGATTAATGCACTTAGATGTTACTTGCAGATGTAAACTTCTGCAAGTAATAGTAAAAAATACAATAAATATAATATAATATAAAATGACATTATAAAAAATGTATATATAGAGAGAATAAATGTGTGTGTGTGTATATATATATATATATATATATATATATAAATTAATTGCAGCAGTTTTTTTTCCACAGCATTTTGACCACCTAGTATGAAATACTGTATTGACAGGAATGTTGCAAATAGTTTTATAAATTAAAAAAATAATAACCAAAATAACAATCCAAATTATATAAACATATAATATAAAATAAAATAAAATTAATTAATGAAATAAAATATGAAATAAAATAAACACAAATCAATTATAATATATAATGTTAAATAAAATAAAAAATACATACATACATATACAAATAAATTAAATTAACATAATAAAATTAAATATAAATAATACTGTACGTACATGCTTTTATTGCTATCATTTTGCACCTGGTTAGGATTGTCTTAAGGTTTTAAACTTCTAAAATAAAATAAAATAATTAAATTAATTAAGTAATATTGTATTTACATGCTTTTATTGGTGACCATTTTGTGATTTTTGACCTGGTCAGGATAGTTAAGGTTATAAACTTTAAAATAAAATGAAATAAAATAAAATAAAATAAAATAAAATAAAAGTATGATATGACATTATAAGGAATTTAAAAATAAATAAAATAATAATACTTACAGTCGGTCAGATTTTTTCGCAGCAGTTTGCTCATCCAGTATGAAACACTGTATTGACAGGAATGTTTCGAACTGCGGTAGAAAACCCAACAGGCCATGACTGAAAGAGTTTCATCCTTGCCCTTTAAAGACATACAACATGAATGAATGTCAAACTCTCTTATCAAACCCCAGAGCGGATCAAAGACTCCTCCACATTCCCTCAGAGCCGAAGAAGAGCAATGCAAGTCATCAGAGTGGCTACAAAAGCAAATGCTCTCCATCAATGTCACTGCAGCTTCCCCAGATGCAGCTCGAACATGCAGTCAGGCAGCGCTGATTTCCCACTTCTGCTATCGATCACATGCCACCAGCCTTTTTCTAGTCAGACAATTCTCACTCAACAGGGAGAGATGCATTTATTGAGGGTCAGGGTTTATCTATGAGTTATACACATTTGATGAAGAGGAACGGGCCGTCATGGACACGCTGCGTCTTTTAGGAACGTGAGCGAAAGATGATAAATCCATTCAAATACAGAGATCAATGCGAGACCATTACTCTCCAGAATGCTCTTTCTTTAGCCTTACATATGTTAGTCAACTCAGCCAAATGAAAACCTGAGCCCTGCACGAAAAATCGATAAAAGCATAATGTAGCATTTTCTTGAGGTTATTTACCACTCTTTTATCCTCTTTGAAGCCAGCAGCATTTACACACATATATATATATATATATATATATATATATATATATATTATTATGTATGTTGTTAGTGCAGCTAACACTATGGGATAAATGAATAATTAATAATAATAATAATAATAATAATAATTTGAAAATGATTGAATAATGTGCAGTTTGCTAGAGCAACTGCCACTGCACTGTGATGAAAATTAATAAATAAATAATAATAAAAAAAAAGTAATAATAATAATAATAAAAATAATAATAATAAAATACACAAAATAAAATACATATTATACATGTATTGAAAATAAATGAATATGTAATGCACTAGTGCAACTATCATTACACTGGAAAAATGTAATAAAATCCACATTATACATGTATTGTAAATAAAGTAATGTCTAATGTGCTAGTGCAAATGGAAAATGGAAAAATGTAAATAAAATACAATTATAAAACATTATACATGTATTAAATGTAAATGCATGTGTAATGCAATGTGCAAGTGCAACTGTCATTACACTGTACAAATAAAATAAAATAAAATAAAATAAAAAAAACATACATGTATTAAAAAATAAATGCATGTGTAATGTGCAAGTGCAACAGTCATTACACTGGAAAAATAAAATCAAATAAATAATAAAATAAAGAAAACAAAACAAACACATCATACATGTATTGGAAATAAATGAGTGTTTAATGTATAAGTGCAACTGTCAGTACACTGGAAAAGTAAAATAAAAATAACTAAAATAAAATAAAATAAAATGTTATACATGTAAATGCATGTGTAATGTGCAAGTGCAAATATACTACAGACCTACTTTATTTTTCAATATGGTCAAAATATAGTTACGTTTTTGATGTTTCTCTGTTTTGAAGGACAACATGGCCCAGACAGTTCTGAACACAGATCAGGCTGTATCGTTATGTGCTGGGCAGGATGAGGACCTGAACACTGCCAGCTGTGTTTCCAGTCATAGATATTAAGTGCTGAGTTTGAGGTTTGGGTTGGACTTTGAGTTAGTCTCAGCACAATTTGTCCCAAGCTCAGGCAGCACAGAGAGGTTACAGATGACTCTCTGGCAGTCTGTTTCCCTCTTTAATCTGCCCAAGGGTTCAACCTTGCTTTAATACTTTGAATCAAACCACTGATTGGTTGCCTTTGCAGTGTTAAAAGAGATGTAGTCAACAGTTTCATGTAAAACCAGTTCTTTTGAAAAACTCTTTCCAGAGCACTTCTAATACATGCAAATGCATACAGTACATTTTACAGTGTTTCAAAATATAAAGTCATAAAATCAAGTTTCTAATGCAGAGTCTTTAATTAATATGCACATTTTGGCATCTCATATTTGTGTGCCAAAGCGTGAAAGGTTGAAAGGCTACTTGTTTTGAAGATGCGAGTGAAGTATTAGCATTGTAAATCTAATATTTTAGTATGCATTTCTTGTATTTTGCAAGGTTTGATGAGGTATCATTTATTAGAACATTTACTTGATAAATTCCATTAGCAGGAGGATTGAGAGATGAATCGCTAGGATCATTTATGCTGAACTGATTGAAATGATTCACAGAAGGTTCACTCTGAACAGTTTGTTCAATCAAACTGAACTGGCCATAAAGGATTAGTTCACTTCCAGAATGAAAATCCAAGATGTATTTCTTTCTTCAGTCGCAAAGAAATTAAGGTTATTGAGGAAAACATTGTAGGATGTTTCTCCATAAAGTGGACTTCAATGGGAGCTAACGGGTTGAAGATCCAGATTGCAGTTTCAGTGTAGCTTACACAATCCCTGCTGAGGAATACCTGTCTTGTCTAGCTAAACAATCTGTCATTTTCTATGAAAAATAACCACAAATGCTTAAGGGTAGCAGAAAGAGGATGGATTTGGAGTTCTATAGGATTCCTAAATTACTTGAATTTAAACAGTTCAGAAAAAAATTCTGGACATTTCTTGTGATCAGACTAAACTGGTCCTGAATTAATAACTTTCTGAATCACTGAACACAGAACTGTCTCTTCAAAATGAGTCTGATTCACATTGAAGCCCATTTTTTTTCCAAAACAGAAAAAAATATCAAGGGTTTTCTGACTTTTTATCTGAACTCTTTTTATCTTAACTCTGCCTTTTTTCCCCTCAAAATTGTGTTTATATAATTAGCATTTTTTTCCCCCTCAGAACTACAAAATATAAACTCTCAAATCTAAGAAAAAAAGTCAGAATCGTAAGATAAAAAAAGTCTAAATTTTTAGAAAAAATAAATAAATAATAGAGAATTGTGAGATTTTTTTGTTTTGAAAATTAGCTTCCATTGATTTAAAACGAGCCGAGAACTGACAACTGCCTTTTTGTTTGACAAACAAATTTGACACACTGTAAAAAACAATTTGTTGAGTCAACTCAAAATAATGAGTTACCTGGCTGCCTTAAGTTCAGTCAACTTGAAAAAAAATTTAGTCAACTTGAAATGTTACATTTTACTAAGTGACAACTTAGATATTTGAATTGATTCAACTTAAAATTTAAAGGCAGCCGAGTAACAAAAACAACTTAAGTTTTCAAACAATTTTGGAATTTTTAGTCAACTTGAATATCTAAGTTGTCACTTATCGGAAACGTGCTATCGGAAATTTCCTATTTCCCACTTATGAAGTCATGATTACAAGCTTGTTATATTGAAGTGCTTTATGTCGTAAAGAATAAAATGTAGCATCCCATTGGTTGACAATATAAACTTTCAACGCACATACATGCAGTTTGCTGACAATTCTGGAATTTTCGGTCAAATACATGCTTATTTCACTGCTTATTAATTCTCTGAGTGATCGTTCATATCTAGCCTATAAACTTTAGCGACAAGACAAATGGATGTAGTTGTTGTGGGAACAGCATTGACAGCAGCAATGGTTGTCCCCTCCACAATGTTTAAAGTTTATGACCAGCCCAACTCAGAAACTTTGGTATTAAAATGATTTCAGAATTTCCCAGTAGTAAATATGACTTGAAGTGTCGTTCATGTCCTGGTATTTATAAACTGGCATTTACGATAATTTTGATAGCACGTGAAGGCAGCATTAGTAAGTAAAGACGTATCACACGTATCAAAAGTATCACACATTTGTTGTCCAAATTGTTAATTAAATTAGCAGAACATCCAGTTACCTGGATGTTCTGCTAATTTATGCTAAATCACAATATTTTGACAAACTAAAGTTAATAGGTAGTAAATATACATAGTAGCAGTATGACCAGAAAAAAGAAGAACAAACACAAATGTTGTCAAGATTTTTGCCCTGGAAATTCTGGTTCAGTTTGGCCAACCACAAATGTCTTTTGTTCCTCAGTTTTTTTTTTGCATTTTTCTCCTTGACTTGTTATAACTTTTGGCAGTCTATAGTACTCCAAATGTTTTTCCCGGTCTGGCCGATTAGTACAACCCAAAACATGACAATAATTGACCAGTTTTAGCAGCAAAAATCAGCAAAATATTCAAGTTTTGTTCAGTTCAGTGGCATTGTTTACGTTCAATGCCGCCAATATGGCCAATTGATGATGCGTTGTGAAAACACTATATAGGTCACCTTTAAAAAAAAACTACCTACATTCATTCATTTATTATCTTATCTCAAGGCAAAACAGATAACAATTTTAAAAAATAATTAATAAATAACATATTTATATAAAACACTTACATAAATAAAAGCATCAATAACAACAAAAATATAGAATATAAAATGCAAAATTACATCAAAGAAGGTTTTTAAATTCACTTTAGTGAATATTTTTAATATTTTTAAAGGGTTCACATTTAAAAACAAATCCTTCAAGGTTTTTTCCATTAAAAAACGTCTCATAACATTAAAAATCAGACATATCAAAAGTATGTGTTTTACATGTAGTACACAATTACAATATTGACATTTTGGTGCATCTTCTCCTTTTAATAAATGTCCATGTGTAAGTCTGGTGTGTCCAATACGACATCTTGTGTAAACAACCTCATCATGTCTTGAGTTAAAGCAAATATTAGATTTTCTTCCTACTTCAGGATGGATTTCAAAGAGTTTATTGTTTGAGCACAGATCCCACTCTGCTTGCCATTTATTTAGAACATAGCTGTTGATTAGTGGTTTGAAGTCTGAAGGTAGGATTTTACAGTCTTAAATTCTTCCTGTAAGAGCCGTTTTGGCAACTTTGTCTGCTTGTTCATTTCCAATAAGGCCAACATGTCCTGGGATCCAACAGAAAACTATGTTGTAAAAGTTTCTCTGTAGTTCATTGACTTTAATCAAGATGTCGATAATAATGGGATGTTCCAGTTTAAGAAACTTTAGGGCTTGTAGACAAGATTTTGAGTCAGTAAATATAATAATGTTATGTTCTTCAGTTTTTTCAACGTGTTTCAGAGCTAAAAGTAGAGCCTGCGCTTCAGCTGTAAAAACTGAAAACTACCTACAAGGTTGGGTTACATTTAACTCAGTTGCTGGGCTCATATTTCACCAGCGCTGTTTTTTTTTTTGTTTGTTTACCCAGCATTTTTTAGTGTGAGATTCTAAATTAAGTTATGTACTGAATCACAGCTGCAATAAACTGAGCTGGTAAACCCAAAAGTACAATAAACATCATTATTAAAATGCCTTTTTGAAATGTTTTAGCATATAATATGCCACAGCATGCATTCATGTAATATTGTAATAAGAGAATAGTCAGTTTGAACAGTTTCATTAAAACAAACTGTTTCAAAGAACCAATTCACAGAAATTAATTAGATTTCATCACTGATCAAGAAGCACGTTCTCAAGTAAACAGGACAAATGACATGTAACATGCTAAACAATAACAGGACTCAGTGACGTAAACATGAATTAAATTGCCTTATTTCATTAGGCCTGTCTATCCATCATCTTTCTGAAGAAAAGCTCTCAGAAGATGGGAAGAATGCTATTTTGGTCTGTAGTCTACTATAGAGGGACATCTCATTATGATAGATGTGTCTCTTTCTCTCGCAGCCTTTGAGATACAATCCTTTTGAGTGGCCTGAAATCATTTATTCTGTGTTTCTCAGAACTTCAAGAACAGGGGAGTGTCTGCTTAGCAAACACCATTGTCATCAGATGTGATGGAAACCAAAATCTCCCATTCACAGTTTCACAGCGATGCTGTGAAAAACCCGTATTAATAAATAATTGGCTGCAATCACATAGCTTTGAGAGAACTTTCATGTAAAGTTATTTGGAAAGCCCTTTTACATTTAAAAAGTTGAGTTTTTGGGGTAGTAAGCACTTTGAAACACATTAAAAAAGATCTGCAGGTGTGCATTATGCAAATGACTCCTTCTCTTAAGCTTTCGGAGCTCTGAGCTGTTTCAGCCAGTGTAATGGCTTTCAAAGGAACCCCAGAGGTCCATTATAAAGAATATAATAGTCCATTCGTCCTGTTCTAAAACCAACCTAAATGTGACTTTTTGCCATCGAACGGCTTCCTCTTTAACAATGACTTTAATAGGCTGTATGAATAAGTCTAAAAGTGGATATGTTGAAATGAAAGCATAAAGGTTTTGATTCACAAACATAGGCTTTTTATTTTCTCTGTAGTTGGGCATTTGCATATTCCATTAGCAGCAAGTTAAATGAGATTGTATCACCACATGGGTTTCACTTGCAGCAAACACACTTGTATGTGTGCTCATCACGGTATTTTAAAAAAGTGTTTATTGAGTAAAAGTTCTAATAGTAGGTTAATAGCAAAGTATAATAGTAGGTTAGTATTGGGAAATGGTATGTGTGCTCATGATGGTGGTTTTAGTTACATAGTTCCGCCATTAGATGGCAACAAGAGAGCATTTTTATGAGTGAGTACTGTGAATACTGTAAACAAGGAAGTTATTTTTACTTTCAACAACGCCTTGTAAGATTATCTGAAGTCACCCATAACAGATGAAAGGACAGTATCATTACGACAAAGATATCGCTTTCCTCAGCAGACATTCAAACTAATGTTTTAATGTGAATATGAGATTGAGCTGAAGAATGAATGCTGTATCAGATACATACAATCACACTCGCTCAGCTCATCTCTCTCTCATAATACAGTGAGCTTTTAATACAGTAATACAATTAGCTTTCAATAAGCAACTCAGCGTTCCTTTGTTACTAGTTCTAAAGTGACATTTTCAAATTAGTAACAGAGGCTTGGGCTCAGCTTATAAACTGTCAACTTGAGATTTTAGTCCATGGTGGAAGGAAGTAGTTAGCAGAAAAAAAAGGGTTTTAAAGACATTCTGTTGTTGTTTCTTATGTATATAAACACTTGTGCTGTCAAACCTTTGTATAAATGCAATATTACACTGCATTGCTTAACGTACAGGAATTTATCAGCAATATTACACTGCATTGCTGAACGTACAGAAATGTATGACTTAATTGACTGATAATTATTATAATACAAATAATATTAATAATAAAAAAAATATACAAACATTGCTCCTATTCTTGACTTGAGTCTATGTTTGATAATGCTGTTAGCGTTCCAAATGCACAAACTGCAGTGAGCTTTTACAGATATGTCCTGCTCAGTATGTGAGGAGCAGTGAACACTGTGTAGGTACCCTATTCATCAGAACGTCGCTTAGGAAAATCACTGAGCTCTATGGACGTGTTTGCGTTTGGTGTTGATTACAGCAGCATCCCAGCTGTGTAGTATCTGAAATTAAATCACTCATGTCTGCCATGCAGTTGAAACAAATTTTCCTCTCTCATTAAATTCTACTGCTTGTGATAAAAGTACCTGAAGAGAAGTGTTGGCAAGCTAATATTTGATGGTTTCTGTTCTGTCACCAAACAAAACGCAACAATGAGGCCCCATTCACTTTTCGAGAGGAGCGAAAATGAAGAATCCGACAGTTCATTTAATAGCTATCCATTTAAACTGAATAAACGTGCCGTGAATTCTAATGCGCCACTTTTACACCACCAGCCAAAGCTTTCAGGTTAAATGATAGATTATTGTCAGGATACAAATTCAATCTAGAAAAGTAAAAAAAAAAAAACCTGAACCCATCTACCAGTGGTGAAATCTAAGCCAACATTAAATATTTTCTATTGAACACTGTCATAAGCAGTCTATCATTGAAGGGGGGCAGCCGTGGCCTAATGGTTAGGGAGTCTGACTTGTAACCAAGAGGTTGCGAGTTCGAGTCCCAGGTCCGGCAGGAATTGACGGTGGGGGGAGTGAATATCCAGCGCTCTCTCCATCGTCAATACCACGACTGAGGTGAGACCCTTGAGCAAGGCACCGAACCCCCAACTGCTCCCCGGGCGCCGCAGCAATGCAATGGCTGCCCACTGCTCCGGGTGTATGTTCACGGTGTGTGTGTGTGTGTTCACTACTGTGTGTGTGCACTTGGATGGGTTAAATGCAGAGCACAAATTCCTAGTATGGGTCACCATACTTGGCCTCACGTCTCGTCACTTTTTCACTTTAAGAACATTAACAAACAATAACTATATGCTGATTCCAGAATAAAAAAAATAAAATAAAATTAAAAAAAAACACTTTTCTGGTGGCTTAATTTTTTTTTTAATTCTTGGCAAAAATGTGGTCCCTATCAACTATTGTTGTATGGAAAAAGAGCTGAAAGATTCATTAAAATGACATCCTAAAGTAACACCACATGAGGGGTTGGCCGATATAATGGCATAAACAAAAAGAAATCTGTTAACCGATACAGACCTACATTTTTGAGTATCGTATAGTTTTTATACAGCTTTTGCACTTATGTTGCGGTTTGGTCAGTTGCCCAGATGCACGGCCATACTGGTGATACTCGGCTGTAAACAACAGCATTAATTGCATGGTTAATGTACTACTGAATATGTTGCTCTGCTAATTTATGCTGTCTAAACCATGGAAAAACATGTGGAAGCTGCAAAATCATATAGAGAAGGACTTAGTAAGCAGGAAAGGGCGCAATATTTTAGTTAATAGGTGGCAAAGATATGTATGAGCAGTATTGACTACACCTACATGACCGGAAATTACACACAAACACAAATGTTGTCAAGATTCTTGCCCTGGAAGTTTGTTGCGAGTTCCTTTGTTCGTCCTGAACAGTTAAACTGCCTGCTGTTCTTCAGAAAAATCCTTCAGGTCCCACAAACTTGGTGCATTAGTAGCTGCATCATGCAAAATTTACAAAAGTGCTGAAAAACCAAAGAATTTGTGGGACCTGAAGAATTTTTTCTGAAGAACAGCTGGCAGTTTAATTGTTCAGGACAAACAAGGGACTCATGAACTATCACAAAAAACAAAAAAAAAGGTGTGGATCATTCAGGTAGCAACATAGTATTAAGAATCAAGTGTGTGCAAACTTTTGAACCGGATCATATTTATAAATTCTTTTTTTTTTTTTCCCCCTGTGGACTATAAACATCTTTTATGTGAAATATCTTATTCAGGTCAGTACTAAATAAAAAGTAACATGCATTTTGTATGATCCCTTTTATTTTGGTAAAATAATTAACATTTTGCAGATTCTGCAAGGTGTAAGTAAACTTAATCATCTTCATGGCTTCTTTTTAATAGAATGTTTTGCTAAATAAATAAATGGTAATGAAATTCCATGCATGTTTTAAATGCACTCTGTTTCTTTCTATACAAAAATTGCAAAAAAAGCATTTCTCTGAAGAGAGACAAAAGGAGTTCAGAAGGGTTTTTGTGCAGTGCTAATAAAAGGAAATAATGTAAAACCTCCCTAGCTGAGCTGTCATCTGAAGACATCGATCAAAACTCAAAACAGACATTTATTGACTGATGATGGTCTGCATCTTAGGTCTCATAATCATCTTTTAGCTTTTTTTTTTCCTTCTTTGCATTATACGACAAAGTGCTGAAATGTATTGCGGATATCTTTATCTGAATAGTTTTATAAAACCTCAGTGAATTCATGAAAATGCCTTTAAAACTAAATAATGAGGCAATAATTATCACAATTATGTTATTAAAGGCAATATTTGAATTGATGTGTATACCTTTGTCCTACAGGAAAGGACAGGCAAGAAAGGAGCTCATCACTCATTCAGTGAAGGGTGAGTATATTTTACCTTTCTCCGTTAATTATTGAAGCTCTTCCTTATTACGCCGTGCTGACAGGTGTCATTCTCCGGTGCAATAACCCGGGTTTGAAATCCAGGGTCCTGCTCTAAAAATATCAACCTGATTTTTGAATATATTAGTATTAATGGAGCTTATAAATATACATGGTCTATATTACAGGAGATTCTATCTCCTGCTTGGCTAAATGTGGTTAGCGACCCTCAGATGGTGCCTACTTTCAAAGCTTTTCTAACAATAGACACAATTAAAGGGTTAGATAACCCAAAAACGAAAATGGTGTCATTAATTACTCACCCGCATGTTGTTCCAACCCCATAAAAGACCTTCGTTCATCTTCGAAACACAAACTGAGACTTCTTTGATGAAATCCGAGTATAGACAGTAGCCTAAGGGTACTACCACGTTCAAGGCACAGAAAAGTACAATATGTCAGAAATTAACGTGCGACATCAATGGTTCAGTTGTGGACGCGCTTTCATCAGAGTACGTTGTCGCGACGCGCGTGCGTGTAGCGGCGCCGGCGCTGACCCAGACCCAGCGTTACGAAGTTGAAACACATGCATCCAAAACGCGCCGCGACGCTTCTCGCCGGAACTAGTGATGGGAAGTTCGGATCATTTTACCGACTCGGATCTTTGAGTTTCGTTCAGCAAAATGAACGAATCTTTTTTCGAGTCATTTCGTTCATTCCGTGCATTTTAGCAAAATGTAGCTAATTAAAATGTTACATGTTACTTCCCTAACACATATACTATTTACACAAACGTTGATCACAATTCAAACAAGAAACATATAATGCTATAAGAAACAGAAAATATTAATTAATAGTTTACCTGGGTCTAGTTTATGCTTAGC
This sequence comes from Cirrhinus molitorella, assembly GCA_033026305.1. Taxonomy (NCBI): domain Eukaryota; kingdom Metazoa; phylum Chordata; class Actinopteri; order Cypriniformes; family Cyprinidae; genus Cirrhinus; species Cirrhinus molitorella. Next base: position 28,583,959 of record CM065135.1, on the reverse strand, counting down.
TCACCTCACCTCTTATCTGACAAGTTTTCAGTTTTGAGTCGTTCGTTCATCACGTGACCGCGTCATAATATTAACCTACAGAGTCTGAGCTGCAAAGAGAATTGATTAGTTCCTCTCTTGAGTCCGGGTTTGAGTCGTTTGTTCATCACGTGACAGCCCCATAAGATGAACGAACGACTCGAAAAACCCGAACTAACATGTGAACTAACAGAACCTATAGGACGTTGCGAATGCGCGACTGAACGAATCACTACCAGAGACGACTCGTTCTTCCCGAGTCACATAAAAGATTCGTTCAAAATGAACAAATCGTTCAAGAACGACCCATGACTAGCCGGAGCTCGCTGCTGGCTCACATCGACAATGAATGACTTGCGGCCATTTTGACGCTCTCACCGGTGGCGGTGTGAACGCAGGTTTATGCCTCGTTTACATTCGGAGAAAGACTCGCGCTGTATGAAAGCTAGTAATGGTTGGCCTTTAGATGAAACACCTCATTGATATCCAGTGTTGCTTCTCAGTGCTACAATGACATTTGACAGAGCACCTCTGTGATTATTTACCTCCACTAAGCAGAGTCTCAGGAATATGTCAGTCTTGAAACATTTATCTCTGAAATATAATAATAAGTTTAATCAAAAACAAGAATTATTAATGACGGTGGCAAAGCAAATATTGCTCATAGCGTTGCATTTCTTGTGATTTTTTTTTTGGTTCTGTGAACACAACATGCTGTATACCTGTCTTAATTCATTGTATTTCAGATAATAACATTGATCTGTGATATATAATCTTATTTGTGTCTCGAGACATAATCCATCACATTCAGTCTGAAAATACAGCCCGTGTTCAAATGATTTATTAAGGACACTAATACAACAATGATCATCACTCAGAATTTGTCATTCTGTCCTATGCAGAATAGTGTTTTATGATGAATAGAAACAGGAGCTTTTTGGGGTTTAAACACTTCTTTTATAACATTTATTACAATAAGGACAGCTTTTATCTTGGCAAGTAGGCATTCTGAATGCCTAATTATCACTGTCAGTAACTTAAGCACATGTTGAGAGTAAGTGAATGGATTGTGTGTGTGTGTGTGTGGGAGGAGAACAGTCAGTGGTCAGTGATTGGCACATGTACAGCAGTGCAGTCAAGCCAGCTGGCACTTTACATGAATATGAAACAATGTTGGGCCTGCAACTCTTAAAAATAATAAAGCATTTTCAATTAATTTTTCCCTATTTCAACAAAGTTTCTGTGAAAGAAGGTGTCTAACATTTAGGAGGCTTTGAGTGTCCAGCATAAAAAAAATAAAAAAAAACTCATAAAACAACCTTTATGAGCTGCTTCAATTTTCTAACTTTGTTACGAGGTTTGCAATTGTTGTTCTTCTTGCATTTTGTTCTAGCCTAAAATATAGTTTAATACCATTATTTGTGACCCTGAACCACAAAACCAGTCATAAGTAGCACAAGTATATTTGTAGCAATAGCCAACAATACATTGTATGAGTAAACATTGTAGATTTTTTTTTAATGCTAAAAATCATTAGGATATTAAGTAAAGATCATGTCCATGAACATGTTTTGTAAATTTACTGCCGCAATATATATATAATATATATACAATATATAAAAACTTTATTTTTGATTAGTAATATGCATTGCTAAGAACTTCATTTGGATAACCTTAAAAGTGATTTTCTCAATTGTGTGTGTGTGTGTGTGTGTGTTATATTATTTTTATCTATTTTTTTTGCACCCTCAGATTCCAGATTTTCAAACAGTTGTATCTCTGCCAAATAGTGTATCTTAACAATCATACATCAATGGAAAGCTTATTTATATTGATGAATAGATCTCAATTTCATAAAATTGCCCCTTATGACTGGTTTTGTGGTCTTTAAATCAACACTTCTGGCCAAAACAATGGGCCATAATCCATAATAACGCTGCCATCAATGAAAAAAAAAAAACTCTTACATCGAAGTACATTTATTTTGAACTGTTTTGCTTGTAAAACTGGCCAATTTCTTCCCTGAATTAAGTCTAAATTACTTCTCACAGAAGAAAGATGTATTATGGATGAGGACACTCTATTAGCTGAAAACAACTGTTTAAAGTTAAAAACGTCTTACTGATGGAATTGTTTTCAACAAACACACAGCTTTTCACTTCACAAGATGTTAATTGATGGATTGGAGTCATGTGGGGCTTACTTGTGGATTGTTATAATGTATTTAGCAGCTGTTTGGACTCTCATTCTGATGGCGCCCATTCACTGCAGAGGATCCATTGGTGATTTTCTTTTTGGGTGAACCATTCCTTTATTATTTGGTTACAGTTAAAGGGATAGTTGACCCAAAAATAAAAAGTCTGTCATTAATTACCCGTCCTCATGTCGTTCCCAACCAGTAATACCTTCATCTTTGGAACACAGATTAAGATATTTTTGATGAAATCTGAGAGCTTTTTGGTATCTGATGTCACATGGACTATTTTATCTATGCCTTTAGTACCTTTCTGGGCCTTGTGTTGCTGTCTGCAGGTTCAGAAAGCTGTCGGATTTCGGTTTGGAATGACATGAAGGTGAGTAATTAATGATAGAATTTTTATTTTTGGTGAACTGTTTCTTTAAAGTGGTAAAGAACTCTAAAGGTGGTAAAGTAGTGAGTGTACAGCTTGTATAACAGTGTACATTTGCTGTCCCCTCAAAATAACTCAACACACAGCCATTAATGTCTAAACCGCTGGACACAAAAGTGAGTACACCCCTAAATGAAAATGTCCAAATTGGGCCCAATTAGCCTTTTTTCTCTCTGGTGTCATGTGACTCGTTAGTGTTACAAGGTCTCATATGTGAATGGGGAGCATGTGTGTTAAATTTGGTGTTATCGCTTTCACTCTCTCATACTGGTCACTGAAAGTTCAACATGGCACCTCATGGGATCTGAAAAAAAAAAAAAAAAAAATGTTGCTCTGCATAAAGATGGCGTAGGCTATAAGACGATTGCCAAGACCCTTAAACTGAGCTGCAGTACAGTGCCAAGACCATACAGCGGTTTAACAGGACAGGTTTGACCAAAGAAGTTAAGTGTACATGCTCAGCATCATATCCAGAGATTGTGTTTGGGAAATAGAAGTATGAGTGCTGCCAGCATTGCTGCAGACGATGAAGGGGTAGGGGGTCAGCCTGTCAGACCATAGGGTCAAACACTGCATCAAACTGGTCTGCATGGCTGTCGTCCCAGAAGGAAGCCTCTTCTAAAGATGATGCACAAGAAAGCTTGCAAACAGTTTGCTGAAGACAAGCAGACTAAGGACATGGATTACTGGAACCATGTCCTGTGGTCTGATGAGACCAAGATAAACTTATTTGGTTCATATGGTGTCAAGTGTGTATAAATTATCCATAAATGCCAACATGTACTGTGACATACTGAAACAGAGCATGATCCTCTCCCTTTGGAGACTGGCCCACAGGGTAGTATTCCAACATGATAACGACCCCAAACACACCTCCAAGACGACCACTAACTTGCTAAAGAAGCTGAGGGTAACAGTGATGGACTGTCCAAGCATGTCTCCAGACCTAAGCCCTATTGAGCATCAATATATTTTTGATGAAATCTGATAGCATTTTGGTATCTGATGTCACATGGAATATTTTATTTATGCCCTTACTACCTTTCTGGGCCTTGTGTTGCTGTCTACAGGTTCGGAAAGCTTTCGGATTTCGGTTTGGAATGACATGAAGGTGAGTAATTAATGATTACTCAGTGTGCGGTCTGATGAGACCAAGATAAACTTATTTGGTTCAGATGATAATGACCTCAAACACACCTCCAAGACTAACACTACCTTGCTAAAAAAGCTGAGGGTAATGGTGATGGACTGGCCAAGCATGTCTCCAGACCTAAACTCTATTGAGCATCTGTGGCGCATCCTCAAATGGAAGGTAGAGGAGTGCAAGGTCTCTAACATCCAGCAGCTCCATGATGTCGTCATGGAGGAGTGGATGAGGACTCCAGTGGCAACCCGTGAAGCTCTGTTGAACTCCATGCCCAAGAGGGTTAAGCCAGTGCTGGAAAATAATGGTGGCCACACAAAATATTGACACTTTGGGCCCAATTTAGACATTTTCACTTAGGGGTGTACTCACTTTTGTGGCCAGTGGTTTAGACATTAATGGCTGTGCGTTCAGTTATTTTGAGGGGACAGCAAATTTACACTGTTATACAAGCTGTACACTCACTACATTATATTGTGGCAATTCAAAAACAAAAAATGTGTCATTTCTTCAGTGTTGTCACATGAAAAGACAATAAAATATTTACACAAATGTGAAGAGTGTGCTCACTTCTGTGAGATACTGTATCTAATAAATCCCATGACAAAAATAGGACACCAGAGTGGATTAGTGTAAAGTGCCATGTGTAAAAGCCCAGCTTGATGTGACCATTGTGCCCTCAGTGAGAACACAATGTCTTTGTCTCACAGTCCAGAATCAATTAAAATCCGAAAATAATCTGCGCCCTTCATTCTAACGATCCCATGTGCTGTGTTTGTAGAGATATTCAATTTAAACAGAGGAAGCCAAAAGCCCTGCACACCCACTCTCATCCACCTACTAACAGACTCACTTCACAACACACTCATTATACAATGTCCAATTATTCTTTTATTCACCGTTTCAAAAACACTAGTTCAGCTGCATAAAAAAGGGAGCTGCCAGTGCTTAATTATAGGTGACTGCAGCTTAGTTGTCTTATAGCCAGCTCCCTGCTCCGCAGCACGGGTTGTTGATGCAAATTATTATCAATCTGTCATTGACCTGATAGACTGCAGCACCTAGTAACCAAGAACTGGGATGCAGCAGTCTCTAAAGTTGTTTTTCCTCATAGAGTCTGTATCTGGTATTTTGAACAAGTAAATTATTTGCTTCTGTGATGCTAAGGAGCAACAAGAGCTGCTGTTGCTGCTGGATTTAAGTGTCATTTCTCCCATGGTCAAGAGATAATTTATAGTGTCTCCCCTCCTTTTATATCATGATGGCCTAAAATATGAAACGCCTGAAGCAGGGGAAAGGCGAAGGTCACCACACACCAATTTCTAGTAAATACACAAATAAACAATTCATCTGCCAAGCAATATAATTCTTTATCCTGACTCTAGGCTGTTTGTGTTTACATTTATATCACATATAGGGCTTCTTTCTTTCTTCATTCTTCATTTGTCTGTCTATGAACAGTACAGCCTTTGTCTAAATATGTTGAAAGTCTTTGCAGAGATATTGTTATTTTTTTGCATCCAGTGTTTGAGAAAATAAAGGGGATTATTCCTAACTAGACACATATGTAACAGTGAATAGGAAGAGGCTGTATTGTATTTGAATAATGAAAATGATGGGCTCTGTTGAAATGACTTTTGCCATGATCTCCTTGCAGTATTCATACTGCAGTTTGTATATCAGTGTGGTGTCTCTAATGGTTAGTGTTACGTAATTGCTCTTTACACAGCGTAATGCTTTACACAGGACATGCTTTAAAAGCTTTTAAAGAAAAACGCTGCATGTTTAATGCATGAAGTTTGATAGTTATATTTGCATTCTGTGCTATCATGCTTTCACCATTCACCACGGCCCATATATGTAAACACAGCACTTTGAAGACTCTAAAGGCCAATCATACATTTCACTGCAAACTGCACTGTGTTGATAAAATAATGTTGATAAAATATCAATATTGTAGTATGAAAATGAGTAATCAAACAAATAATAAATAGTTAATATTTATGTTTTATTATTTTAAAATTCATAAAAATACAAATAAATTAATTTCATCATGCTAATATTTGTAAAGAATGAAATAATTATTGAATTAATCATTATTTAAATAATATATACATTTACATTTAGTTATTTAGCTGACGCTTTTATCCAAAGCGACTTATAAATGAGGACAATGGAAGCAATCCAAATCAACAAAAGAGCAATGCTATGAAATAGTAATATATTTGAATGATTATTAAACATTATTTAAACATATAAAGTATATTTTAAATGTGTATATCTAAATATACATACTATATAATACTACATTATAATATTTGTATAGATTGTTTAAAAAGATTCATACTATCATTTGTTAACATACAATTATAATATTACTTATTGTATGATAAATGTATTTGTTTAACAATAAAATTATTTATAATTTTCATTTCATCATGGTAATATTTCTGAAGAATTAAATACTTTTAATAATTATTTAAATAACATATTAAACATACTTTATATATACAATTATTATTATTTTATTTTATTAATTTATATATAAAAAGTCTATTATGTTTGTGTATTTTGTGTATACCTAAATATGCATCAATACTAGTTCAGAGCTGTTTAGCAATATAATATTTGTATAGATTTTTTTAAAGATTAATATTATAATTTGTTAACACACAATTATAATATTATTGATAGTATGATAAATGTGTTATTATCAGTAAATATATAATAAAGACTTGTCATTTGTAATGTTTTATGTTTATAATTTTAATTTATTTATTTATTATTTAATTTATTATTTAAATAACATGAAATAGTAATATTATTACTGTATTTTTTATAATTATTAAACTTAATATAAAGATTATGTTTGTATATTTGTATCAGTAAACGTATAATAAAGTTTTGTTTTAATTAAAACTTGAATATGAATAAAGAATGAATTTATATATATATATATATATATAATTAAATTGTATAATTTTGTTTTATATTTATAAATATATATTGATTAATAAGTTATATTAAAAAAATATTACTTTATTTAAATAACATGAAATAACAATATTAATAATATATATTTTATAGTTACTAAACATTTATTTAATATTATATTTACTATGTGTAAATCTAAACATAAATCAGTACTATATCAGAGCTGTTCTACATTATAACATTTGTATACATTTTTAAAAAGATTAATATCATTTGTTAACACACAACTATATTATTGAAAGTATAAATGAAAAGAAAAAATAACAAATATATAACATTTTATTTTAATTTAATAAAATGTATATTTTATAAAATTATTATAATTAATTATATAAAATTACATATTCTAATTATATTATATTTATTATAATATGTTATATTTATGATTTTCATTTTATCATGGTAATATTTTTAAAGAATGAAATACTTTAAATAATTATTAAAATAACATGAAATGGTAATATTAATAATATATATTTTTTATCATTCATGTTAATATTATATATATATTAGTTCTGATATATTAGCTCTGATCAGCTCTGATGTAGTACTGATGAATATAAAATATACAAAACATATTTTTATATTTATGTTTAATAATGATAAAAAATACAGCCATAATAAAATATTAAAGTATTTTTCAAATATATATATATATATATATATATATAATTATATATAAACAAAATATTGTTTTTTTTATTAAAATATAATTGACAGTATTACTTTTTATCAGGTAAAATATGAAGAAAAAATTTATATTTTATATAGAATTAAATTTTAGAATTTCAGGTTTTCATTTTCGTTGGTGTGTTTATGTGCACAGAACAGTGAACTAAACAGTACTGAGCTGTTTGGCATCATAATATTTCAAATATTATAAAGTGTTACTATAAAAGGTTGTTTGCTCAGGCTTGGTGTAAGATAATAGTGCTTACACCTGTGAACTACATGATGCTACAGGCGCAGCTATGATTCAATTCCAGCTGAAGGATAAACCCTCCCAAATGAAGTTGGCTCCGTATTTTAAAGTCCCTAACTCCCATACGGAGCGTGACAAATACCGCTGGGCTAAGGATGTCCCCCGAGGAACCGGCTGTAAAATAGTCCGCTCTAATATTCATTCCAGCTCATCTTCTCTTCCAACACAGGCGCTATTAAAATGCAAACAGTTTAAACACTTTGCCGCCTACCATTAAAACAAAATGATATGCATAGAATTAAGTGGCCGGCTGTCCTTGAGTATGTCTTTGCAGGATCGTGTTCGCTGTGATTTATCTAGTGCTTTCCGCTCACAGCCCTTTAGCAGACATGATTGAATCTCTAAAGATCCGGCCCGTGTTCAACGCAGAGGTATTGTGTTCGGTTTGTTCGTGTTGCGCCATCGAAGGGTCGCGTTTCCAACAGCATCGGGTTCGCAGCGCTCACTTAACGGCATAGTACCGCACCCACGACACGGACACTTGATCGCAAGGCCATAAAGGGCTAGAATTAATCAATGGCATCTGTCAACAGCCTCTCAGCCACCAACTGCATCTTCTCATTCTTTGTCAATAGTCCTTTCTTGCCGCATAGCTCATACGCTACAGTGCATTATATGAATGCTGGGGTTAACATACGCGAGTTTCTAACTCCTTGATTGAGGCTCTTCAAGCCAAAACACGTCGATATGGCGTCATAAGTGGGAGGTGGAAAGAAATGAGCAGAAAATGTGATTCTGTTGGCCAATCGTGCAGCTGAAGAGATCAATAAATGACATAAAAGAAAGGTCAGTCATTTAGAAGAGTGTGGAGTGCATTACATAAGGCTGCTGATAGCCGCCTAATAGAATGTCAAACGGAATATAATTAACATATTGATCTGGAACACATTAAAGCATTTTCTTATTTCCCTGGATGTTCCTACTAACACTAAGAAATTAAAGATAATCAATACACCTGCTTTGGTTTACTTGCTTTCATTTAGATGCTTTATAAACACGTTTTTTTTTTGTCTGTGTAGATGCACAAACCGCATTTCCAAGTCGTCAATCTTTAATTGCAGACATGGAAACCTTAATGTGTTAATGAAGAGCTGCATCACATTTGTGTGGCAGGATTATTAGAGTTACCTCAAAATAAAACAAGTAAATAAACTGTTTCATTGCCTGAAATAAAATAAATCTCAACTGAATTAAAATAAAACACTTTTTATTTCAGCCAACATTTCTCATGCTAATTTAGTTTAACTTAAGATAACTAAAACTAAAATGAATTATTTAAAAATAAATTATACATTTATTTAATAAAAATAAATGTATTTAAAATAAAAAAAACAATATTTAAAATAATTCAACTTTTATTTAACTCGACTGATGTTTAAAAAGTACTATGTGGCTGGCTTAAAATGGGTTGGAAATTAAAAATCAGACACATAATTACTAGAGGCATCAGCAATAATTTAATAGGTGAACATAATAAGCAATTATTTCATTATTATTTATTTAACTTTAACAAATGTTAATTTATTGAACATATTAATAACCTCTTTTGGGTTCTTAAGAAATAAATATAGTATTTTCTGAGTCGTTGAGTTAAATGGCTGGGTTAAACTTTTTTATGTGTGTTAACTAAAAATAAAACATAAATGTGAAACAACTAAACAAACTGTTCATTACCTGAAATAAAATAAATGGCAACTGAAATAAAATAAATAATAGAAAACTCTTTATGTCAGCTTGTTGCCAACATAACTCAATCTAATTTAGTTTAACTGAAATAATTAAAATTATATTTAATTAAAATTAATTATTAAAGTTATATTTAACTCAACTGTTGGTTAAATATTACTATATGACTTGTTTAAAATAAACACAAGAGTTTGTAAAAATGTATTAAAAATGTATAGCAATATTCAAAAGGTGAACATTTATTAATAAGCAATTGTATATGATTTATTTATTTATTTTATTTCATTTTATTTTTTTTTTTAATTTTATATTTTTTTATTATTAATTTAATTGAACCTATTAATAATTGTTAATTCCCAACCTGGGTTCATTTTAAGTGAAAAATATAGTCATTTTTAAGCAATAGTTGAGTTACCTGTTTCATTACCTGAAATAAAATAAAATAAAATAAAATATACTTTTTATTTCAACTTGTTGCAAACATTTCTCAATCTATTTTTTTTTTCAACTTGATATGCTAAAATGTAAATTAATTCATTAAACTAAAAATGAATGAAACAGCTGCACCACATTTGTGTCAGGGTTACTGTAGCTAAACAAAAATAAACTTGAAACTAAAATTAAAACAATTAAACTCATTACCTGAAATAAATAAAATAAAAATAAACTGAAAACGTATTTATTTATTTAGTTTTTTTTTTTTTTTTTTTTTAGCATTTTTCAATCTAATTTAGTTAAAGTTAATTAAGTAAAATAAAAAGGAATTAAACTAATATATGTGACCCTGGACCACAAAACTAGTCCTAAGTGTCAGTTTTTCAAAATTATGCATGAAACACAAGAAAGCTGAATAAATAAGCTTTCCATTGATGTATGGTTTGTTAGGATAGGACAATATTTGGCCGAGATACAACTTTGGAAATCTGGAATCTGAGTGTCTCTGAGTGCCTCCCGACTTAAAAGAGGAAACACACGACTTGTAATGAAAAGCGTTTCTAAACCTACTGTCCAACAAAAGGGAACATTATAACATGCTAAACAACATCAGTCGAATGTTAGAAATAACTTACTTTGTGATCTTATGGAAAGGAAAGGAAAGAAAAGGAAAGGAAAGGAAAGGAAAGGAAAGGAAAGGAAAGGAAAGGAAAGGAAAGGAAAGGAAAGGAAAGGAAAGGACATGTGGCCAAGAATGGTGATCCATACTCAGAATTTGTGCTCTGCATTTAACCCATCCAAGTGCACACACACACACACACACACACACACACACACACACCCGGAGCAGTGGGCAGCCATATTGCTATCGCTGCGGCACCCAGGGAGCAGTTGGGGGTTCCCTGCTGAACGTTGGACTCGAACTCGCAACCTTTGTCCGACTCCCTAACCATTAGGCCACAGCTGCCCCCTAATGTGGCTTCTTATCATAGAATGACGCACAAATATATATTCTATACTGTGAAAAAAAGGCTATGTCGATTAGCAATGGATTATAAATATACTTAATTATTATGAAAATGGTGGTTTTAAGAACACAGTCAAACTATATATTGACGCAATCGAGCGTTTATTGTCTTAATATTTCATCATTCAAAGGCCAATCGATTCTATCTTCTTGTATTCAGTTACAGCAATAGCTGGATGCTTTTGCCCATATTAGGATTTCCTGCAGTGTAGTCAGTTGTATTGCTTCTGTTCTGTTATGCAAATTTTCTGAGCAAGGACGCCCTCTGGCTTCCAGTATGAATGAAACATGTATTTATAGCACTAAATAATGGCCAATCCATAAAAGTATACTTCTCTCTCTCTCTCAAAAAAAAAAAAAAAAGGATAGTAGAAAAAAAGTACATATGATAATGTGTTTTTCTACAGTGTACTGGAGTTTTTTAAATTGTAAATGTAAAAAAAAAATTGTGGGCTAACTGCACTTTTGCAACCCCTCATACTCGTAATTTTCTAGGGTTGGCAGCTCTGAAACTATAAGGTCGCAAAACTCTGGACTTTTGGTAGTACCTAGGATAGCAAAGTCCACTAAAGGAGGTAGAGCCTTTTCACATTTGGCTCCCAAACTCTGGAATAGCCTTCCTGATAAGGTTCGGGGTTCAGACACACTCTCTCAGTTTAAATCTAGATTAAAGACACGTGTTTTTAGCCAAGCATTCAAATAATGCCTCTCATAATCTTTTACTGCAGTTATATCTGATCAAATACACATTATTAATCTTTGCTTTGGTTGACAAATTTTTTTTGATTGGTTTGAACAGCAGCTATGCTAATTATGTTCCTATTTGTTCTCTGTTTCTGCCACGGGATTGACATCCTGTGGTAACTAGGAATTACACAAGCTTCAGTCTGGATCAAGAACACATAAGAAGAGATGATGCCAACCTCTCGGAGGACTTCAGATGATGCCAGCCCTGAAACAACATGCATCATTACCGAATTTTACTACTGTAGTTTGATTGCAACATAAAATCATACATTTACCATACATCTGTGCCATATGTACATCAACTTGACATAGTCACCACTATTAAGCTACTACTAAATATATTGTACAAACTTTAATTTGCTGTAAAGTTGCTTTGCAATGATACGTGTCGTGAAAAGCGCTATACAAATAAACTTGACCTGAAATTATGTGAAACACAGTGTGTTTATAATTAAGATAATACGTTGAAATAACACAGTAAGACACACCAATTTGCAGTATCAAGTAGCAAAACAAGCTATTTTGTATAGCTAAAAGTAGCTGGGCGTGGATGAGACCAAAAACCAACCCCCTTAAATGTACACATGCCCACTCTTATGGGAAAAAAAAAGGAGGAGGCTACCAAAACGCTGTTGTCGTATAAATAAATGGCAATTTTTATTTCAAATGGAGTGTTGTAAAAACACCTTCTAAAATAACATCTGTGTGCAGCGTTTTTAGCACACAAATCTTGTCTTGTTTACTAACCTGCTGCAGTCTAACTTATCCAGGTGCTAAATGCCCTGAAATAGTGCTTCACCACACTTAATTTAAGTCACTGTCATTCTTTAGCGCAAACGCGCCTCATATGTAAATTAAGCTCATTATAAAATGAGCCTTACTCACAAAACTCATCGCTTTTGTCCTGGTGCAATTAATGTCATGCTGTTACAGCACACGGAAAGCAGGCGGTAAACATGATTTTATTCTGAAGAGATGTTTATGTACTTTTTCTAGTGATTATAGTGAGAGTCATTTACCAAATGATGATCAAATGATGGAGAAGAAAGACAACATAACCGGGCATATATCCAGATGTGTATTTGAGTGCACTTTTTGTGCATTGGAGAGACGCTGGCAGTCATTCTGGCAGACTGTGCTAGTCTGCTGGATGCTTCAACTCCTGTGAGTTTGGGAATTGCACCATGCAAATTGCATTCAGATCTAATTTTTGGGGCGTGTTTGTGTCTGTGCAATGATTTGCATAATTCCTTCCGTAAATTGGGTGCTGAATTAAAGGAAAAAATGTGTGTATGAATTAATTGATTCTTTGCAAACTCTTTAAATGTTAACTTAACAACCAACATTGTGTTCACACAGCCAAGCTTAATCTTCTGTACACATGACTGGTGAACTAGAAAGAAAGAAAAAGTCCATTCTTATCTTCAGAGGGCACAGGCTCGTTTCAAATAAAAACATCTGATTCCAGAATTGAATTCGGCTGCACTGGAGCACAGAGATGTGAGCGTCGTGTGCATAATCATCCACCTTCAGACTGAGAGCAGACCTTCAAAGAAATCGCCTTTCTTCTTTCTCCCATCTTGGCCTGAGATTGCTTTTCTGAATGGATGTGCATATGAAAGTAGGTTAATGAACTGTGAAAGAAGGTCCTATACCAGCGAGTGGGTGCAGGTTGGAAGGAGATGCTTTCCCATGTGGTTTGTCTCTCAAATCACCTTTAACTATTAACTTTATGAGTTGCCTGTGTGCTGCAATAAAGGTCCTTGGTAAACAGTGTGTACAATGGCAAAAATACAAGGGCAGACATTTTCAAAATCGGTACTTCTTGTAGTCATCAGGCCCAGGACATTTTATAGGTCAGGGGTCAGCAACCCTCTTTCATCCCTCTGCGGTGGCTCTCTGTAGCTTGGGTATACCCCGACTTTTAATTAAACCTAAACTCTTCCCCTGCACTTCTTCTCAGGCAACTGTGTTCGTGTAGTGATTTTCAACGGCCGATGTGAACAAATCTCGATTCAAAGAGACAAGATAGTTCTATTCTTATCCAAAATGATGTCGATATATACCAAAATATATATACCAAACATTTTATACACACCGCTCTTTTGACATTAAAGGTTGCAGACCTCTGGTATAGGTCATATATATATATATATATACATATATATATTGGTAATCGAGTAATCGGTTGATTATTCTGAGGATTAATCGAGTAATCTGGTTATTATATATATATAATTTTATTTTATTTTTTGTGGTAATAAAATAGATCTAAGTGAATAATAGAACAAACTAATGATTAATTTAAATGATTAGTTCACTTTCAAAACAAACATTTTTCAGATAATGTACTCACTCCCTTGTCATCCAAGATATTCATGTCTTTCTTTCTTTAGTTGTGAAGAAATAGTTTTTTAAGGAAAACATTTCAGGATTTCTCTCCATATAATGAACTTCTATGGTGCCCCCAAGTTTGAACTTCCAAAATGCAGTTTAAATCCAGCTTCAAGGGGCTCTAAACCAGTGGTTCCCAACCACGATCCTGGAGGCCCCCCAACACTGCATGTTTTCCATGTCTCCTTAATCAAACACACCTGATTCAGATCATCAGCTCATTAGTAGAGACTTCAAGACCTGAAATGGGTCTGTCAGACAAAGGAGAGATACAAAATGTGCAGTGTTGGGGGGCCTCCAGGATCGTGGTTGGGAACCACTGCTCTAAACGATCCCAGCTAATGAAAAAGGGTCTTATCTAGTGAAACGATTGGTTATTTTGAAAAACAAATTGACAATTTATATACTTTTTAACCTCAAATGCTCGTCTTGTTTCGTCTTTGCGATGTGCATGCGTAGTCTGTGTGATCCGGGTCAATACAGTTAGGGTATGTCAAAAAACTCCCTTCTCGTTTTCGTCTTCAACTTCAAAATCATCCTAAACTGTTGTTTTACCTTTTTTTGTAATGGGCGTTCGATCTTCTTTGTATGTTCACTTTGTAAACATCAGATTGGTATTTCTGCAGTGATGTAGGATGATTTTGAAGTTGGAGAAGAAAACGATATTGGAGTTTTTCGACATTCCCTAACTGTATTGACCCGGATCACACAGACTACGCATGTGCATCGCTGAGACGAAACAAGGTGAGCATTTGAGGTTGCTGGAGCAGCATGTACTGTGAATGGAGCCACTCTGGGACACACATATGTGACCCTGGACCACAAAACCAGTCTTAAGTCGTTGGGGTTTATTTGTAGCAGAAGTCAAAAATACATTGTATGGGTCAAAATTATTGATTTCTCTTTTATGCCAAAAATCATTAGGATATTAAGTATTTAGTAAATTTCTTACCGTAAATATGTCAAAACTAAATTTTTGAAAAGCCATATGCATTTCTAAGAACTTCATTTGGACAGGTGATTTTCTCAAGATTTTTATTTATTTATTTTTTTTGCATCCTGAGATTGCAGATTTTCAAGTAGTATCTCAGCCAAATATCGTCCTATCCTAACAAATTTGTGAATTCACAATTGCATTGTGCTTTATGATTTTTAAATGGGTTTACTATATCATGCAGCCTTGGAAAACGGTCTAATAATGCATTTTGTGGATTCTTGTCCTTGGAACGCGCCACTTCCAGTGTTTTGCCCCTTGACACGGGTGTGTAACAACTTGAATTGAATAAGGAATCATGACAACCCTAGTTCACACAATGTAACATTGGGCATTTACATTTTCCACATGCAAAAACTAAATGCTATGAACAAGATTATGTGATATCTGATGCATGCACTCATTTGCCAGTTTGCTCAGTGTTAATATATGCAGAGCTTTCTCTCTGAATCCTTCATATTACATGTTCCATATTCTAATGCTTTGATTTCATCATAAAAAATAGCTTTTCTGTATCATGTTATGTCAGTTGCTGTAATAAGGCCCACGGCTGCATGTGGATGACGGGAAGATCTGTGAGAGGTGTCAAGCTACAGGCCTGACCTTGACAGAAGGCAGAGAATGAGAAAGATTGAGACAGAGAGAGACAGCAACGGTCTGGTCAGCATACATCTGTAATACTATCACACCAGGGTGCCATTGAATCCAGGCAGGTTTTTACGTGAGGGGCCAGTGGTGGAGACTTAATCGGCTTTGTATTAATATAAGTATCAGTTCCCTGGTGACTGAAACAGGCAGGTTAAAACTCTCTGACATCCGATAGCCCTTCCATTAGTTTTACATTGTATGTCTCTGTGCAAAAGCAGGCAGCTCTCAATGGAAGTTCCTAGAACAATTTCAATAAATGAATCAAGCTTTTGACTAAAATAGGGTCTGCGATATATACTAAAATGGCATGCTAGAGTATATATACATCTCAAGAAGAAAAAGAAGGATAAGGAATATATTTTCTTAAGCAATTTTGTAGATAAAAATGTGAATTTTCAATATAGCCTCAGACCTTTGGATCACAACATATCTCTTTAACCCCAAAGGAGATGATCTAAAGACTCTTTCAAGAACGAACCAAAGCCAAATGTAATACTATTATTAGAAAAAAGCAATAAAAACATGTCTGATGCATTCATGCATCCCACTATGCTAACTGAATCACCCCCCATAAGATGTGAAGGGAATCATCCCATGTGTCATACTTGAAAATAAGGAAACCCCTGCACAGAAGCCTGATCCATGGGCCGAATGAGAGGAAGAGAAGTGTAGCTTTCAGAGAAATAATCCTACAACCAATGATCAGTCATTCAGCAGCTCTGCACAAACCCACAGACTCACGGCTATATTTAGCTCAAGATCACTGCACCTCCTGCTGAAGATTAATGGCCTGTAATGGCAGGAGAAACTGCAGGTGAAGACATGGCTGGGATGGATGGTGAACAATTGCTACTCGACGGCGCAAACAAACACAGTTCCTCATTAGAGGCTTGATCCAGTTCCTGTTCACATCTCTAACTTTGATAAAGACCCACTCATACAAGTAGGTCACGTTGCATGTTCTGATTATGGAGACTATTTGTCAGGTAAAGCATGTAACACCTGCATGCAAAGTTATTAGAAAATGCACATAGGAGATTGAATATTGTACAATGTATAAACTACATTTTTTTAGCATTTAGCTCACCCTCTGTGCACTGTTTTTCCCTTGACATTTCTTGAAGAAAGTTTAAAATAACCGTAAGCCTATAAAAGTTACGCTTAGGGATATAAACTTATTATTTTTTTATAATACACTCTACTGTTTAGAAGTTAAAATGTTTCTTATGTTTGCCAAAGTCACATTTATTTAAAACAGGAGTATTGTTAAATATTATTACAATTTAAAATAGCTGTTTCAAGTTTAAATATATTTTAAAATATAATATATTCCTGTGATGTGAAGCTGAATTTTCAGAATCATTACGCCAGGCTTCAGTGTCACACGATACTTAAGAAATAACTCTAATTTGCTGATTTGGTGCTCAAGAAAAAAATTCTCATTATTTTCAATGTAAGTGATAAATATTATAATCATAACTTCTTAATTTCTCACGATTTGGAACAGATTTATTGCACCATGTAAGTAGTTACGTTCAATACCTTAGATTTCCTGCCAGTTCTTTGAATGAGTGGCACTGCTAATCCAAGGGCAATTAACCAGCTGCTTTAGCTGTCAATACAACTCATTCAAAGCAGGACTCCAGTAGCACTTATACAAACAAGCTGCATTCCCTACAAACTACACATAGATTAAAAACTCAGCAACAAAAAGGTTGTCAATCTTTTTGACTATGTACGCAATATATGTTCTGTGGATTTGGGACAGAAATGTTCCTTCCTCCCAAAATGCATTATGCTGATAGCTGTCAGAGCATTTTCTCTGCTCTCTGCCTCACTGCCAGAGAAAATCACAGTAATTAGAGATTCACAGAGCATAACATTAATTACAGTGTAGATGGGAAAACAAACAAACTATGTCTTTAAATGCCCATCATCGATTTTGTTTTTTAAGCAGCAGGAGTATTAAAATTAGTCTGTGTTCTGTTTTATATTCAGCATGGTACAGAGCACTGAAGTAATTAACAGTAATTCATGTAATATAGATAGATAGATAGATAGATAGACAGACAGACAGACAGACAGACAGACAGACACACACACACACACACACACACACACACACAGAGAGAGATAGATAGATAGATAGATAGATAGATAGATAGATAGATAGATAGATAGATAGATAGATAGATAGATAGATAGATAGATAGATAGATATAATGGTAAATAGATAGACACAGACAGACAGACAGATAGATAGATAGATAGATAGATAGATAGATAGATAGATAGATAGATAGATAGATAGATAGATAGATAGATAGATAGATAGATAGATAGATATAATGGTAAATAGATAGACACAGACAGACAGAGACAGACAGACAGACAGACAGACAGATAGACAGATAGATAGATAGATAGATAGATAGATAGATAGATAGATAGATAGATAGATAGATAGATAGATAGATATAATGGTAAATAGATAGATAGATAGATAGATAGATAGATAGATAGATAGATAGATAGATAGATAGATAGATAGATAGATAGATAGATAGATATAATGGTAAATAGATAGACACAGACAGATAGATAGATAGATAGATAGATAGATAGATAGATAGATAGATAGATAGATAGATAGATAGATAGATAGATAGATAGATAGATAGATAGAATGGTAAATAGATAGACACAGACAGACAGACAGACAGACAGACAGACAGACAGACAGACAGACAGATAGATAGATAGATAGATAGATAGATAGAATGGTAAATAGATAGACACAGACAGACAGACAGATAGACAGATAGATAGATAGATAGATAGATAGATAGATAGATAGATAGATAGACAGACAGACAGACAGACAGACAGACAGACAGATAGATAGATAGATAGATATAATGGTAAATAGATAGACACAGACAGATAGATAGATAGATAGATAGATAGATAGATAGACAGACAGACAGACAGACAGACAGACAGACAGACAGACAGACAGATAGATAGATAGATAGATAGATAGATAGATAGATAGATAGACAGACAGACAGACAGACAGACAGAGAGACAGACAGACAGACAGACAGACAGACAGATATAATGGTAAATAGACAGACAGACAGACAGACAGACAGACAGACAGACAGACAGATAGATAGATAGATAGATAGATAGATAGATAGATAGACAGACAGACAGACAGACAGACAGACAGACAGACAGACAGACAGATAGATAGATATAATGGTAAATAGATAGACACAGACAGACAGATAGATAGATAGATAGACAGACAGACAGACAGACAGACAGACAGATAGATAGATAGATAGATAGATAGATAGACAGACAGACAGACAGACAGACAGACAGACAGACAGATAGAACGGTACATAGACAGACAGACAGACAGACAGACAGATAGACAGATAGATAGATAGATAGATAGATAGATAGATAGATAGATAGATAGACAGACAGACAGACAGACAGACAGACAGACAGACAGACAGATAGATAGATAGATAGATAGATAGATAGAATGGTAAATAGACAGACATACAGACAGACAGACAGATAGAATGGTAGATAGATAGACAGACAGACAGACAGACAGACAGATAGATAGATAGATAGACAGACAGACAGACAGACAGACAGACAGATAGATAGATAGATAGATAGATAGATAGATAGATAGATAGATAGATAGATAGATAGATAGATAGATAGATAGATAGATAGAACGGTACATAGATAGACAGACAGACAGACAGACAGACAGACAGACAGATAGATAGAATGGTAAATAGACAGACATACAGACAGACAGACAGATATAATGGTAGATAGATAGACAGACAGACAGACAGACAGACAGACAGATAGAATGGTAGATAGATAGAACGGTACATAGATAGACAGACAGACAGACAGACAGACAGACAGACAGACAGATAGATAGATAGATAGATAGATAGATAGATAGATAGATAGATAGATAGATAGATAGATAGATAGATAGATAGATAGATATAACAGTATAACAGATAGATAGATACTGTGTTCTATCATATTATGTCACAACAGATCTAAAAGAAGCAGCTGGGACTTAATGTAAGTTAAATGATATTACTTTATGACAGCAGATTTACAATGACAAGGCTTTTTATAGTTGAGAGCAAACATGCAAACCACATCTTCGGTTAATTCCTTGTAATGACCACATAATTCTTCATGTAATTGGATGAAAGCAACTTACCCAAGCAACTTTATATTTATAATTCCTCTTCTATATCAGACCTAAAAGAAGGTTCAAAATGTACTCCTGGCACTGTGACAAGCCCCCTGCGGAAAGGTTTATACTGTATGCAAACCTGCAGTTTAAATCACACAGGTCTGTAAAACCCCATGACTGCCAAATGAGTAAGTACATAACTGCAATTCAGAGTAAGAAAAGTAGTATTACAAATAATTCATACCCCTGAGGGGCTAGTTAAAATGGACTTAAACAGCACGACTACAGGTGTTTTACTGAGAATAATTCAAACAGCTTTCTTTATAATGTGGGTTTATATTTAAAGAAAGACTCACATGCTTTAGTATGATGTGAAGTGACGTAAAGTGAACTTGCAGTGCACTACAAAGAGTTTACTTCTCCAAGGCCAATTAAATAAATCATTAAATGCAAGGTTTATTATTTATTTGTATAACTAACTTCCTCCTAGGAGCTACATGAAAAGCGCTATAGTTATGGTCTACAAAATAAGGTGTTGAGATGCAAAAGAATGGAGTCAGCACTCAGCTTAAGTGTGCCTAATTAATGTTCATGGATCAACGAGATGGATTGGTGAGGGAATTTTCCATCCCTGGACAAATCTGCATTCATATAAAGTGAAATAAAAGCACTCCTGGGTCACACCGCATGATCTTTAAAGCTGGTTTTTGTATTGATATCAAATTAATGCAATGGCTGAACTGTGCTTAATGACTTGTGATGATAGTCCTTTTAATATGCCTCATGAGCACGGCACAGGTTTTTCACATCACTGTAACCACAATAGAGCCTTCTTTGGATGCACTTTTCAACCTGAAGTTTTTTTTGTTTATACAGGATTATGAATGTTTGTTCAGAAAGCTGTTTATAAATTTCATTAAGCAACCTATTGTTCTACTAAATTCCTTCATCAGTTTTTTTTTATAAGTTGTGAAGTGTTGACTTGGCTGTTCTTCAAATTAAAAGTTATTTATGGATTGCTTTATAGCATCAAAGCTAAGAACTCAACTCAGGCAAGGCACAGTAGAGAATGCTCATCACAGACATCTTTGTACCCAGAATCCCTGCTGTCTGCAGCTGGTGCTATTACCCACCAGAACTCCGGACCACTTTGACTCGAAACATTCATTATTGTTATTACAAGCTTCACCATACATTTACCAAGCCATTTAAGGGAGATTATGCACTTTAGTGGTGCTTCTGAATATTGTTTGTGATTTGCAGTGGCCTGTTGTGTGCTGGGAATTGTGATATTTTTATATGCAGAAAATATGGCTACTCTGCATTTATATATGAGTCGGTTTAGCAATTCAAGTCATGTTGGTGCTATAGATGTCTAACGATGAAAGCTGATCAAATATCTCATCCTCCCTACACAGGGATGTGACTATTGACAGCTGCAAACACCAAATCGAGACTATGAATCTGAACTGAACTGAATTGAACTGAATACTCAACAGGAACATGAATTCGAATGGAATTGAAGGTAATGCATTGTTGGAAAGGAGGTGTGATTCTGTTTTTAACTTCCAAAATTAATTTTTTACATATATCATGTATATTTAAAACAAGAAAGTAGGGAATCGTATATATATATATATATATATATATATATATATATATATATATTGGTAGATAGAATAGATTGATAAAACGACTGATAAAACAATGATAGATGGATAGAATAACTGATAGAACAATAAATAAATAGATCTCAATTAAAGTCTACATAATTGTATTGTTTTAATTGTTGTGTTAATTTAACAGTACTGAACTTAGAAAAGTATTTTACATATCAGGAGTCATAATTTATGATTAATTATGTATTGCTGGGCTAATAAAATTACTCTGTGTGAATTGTTGAATTTAAATGAACTAAAATCCTCTTCCTGAAAGTCCCAAATTCACACTCATTCAACCAGTTCCTAAATTTGCTTTAAAAATGTATTCTAACTCAGTTAAATGTGTCTATATTTTATTGTCTTTTTATTTTAATACATTTATGCTGGAATGATCAATACGTCCATTAAAAAAGACTTCACACCTTCTTCTGTGCCCATTACAACTGTCATCAGCAGGATTTGCGGAATAAATCTTAGATTCATCTCTCACAGACATGTTACTGATGCTTATTTCCTTTGAGCTCAACCTCAGACTCCCACAATCCCTCACTGGACCCCAGTCTGGCAGCTTTGTCTGCTTCGATTTCCATGACAACTTCCAGCAGAATGAGGAATAACAAAAGGGAAGATAAATGATGGTGCCTTGAAAAGAAACAGAGAATAGCAAACAGTGTTGATTATGATAAACTATGGGGGCAGCCATATGATTTGCCACTAACCTGACAAACTTTAGTTAATCCAGCGAAAAGTATTTTTTCAATATGCTGGCCATGCGGTTACACAACTTTGTTTCCAGGCAGAACTGATTTATTTAAATAAATAAATAAATAACTTGCCAGACAGACAGACTGCAGCCCATCTGAAAAGAGAAATAATAGTGTCATCACATTATTTTAACAAGCACTCTTCAGTGCTTGTATCTCTTTAGTTCTCTGAAATGTCTATGGTGCAGGTTCGTTGTGTACCTGCTTATAAGGAGTCATTCTTGATTAGAAATAGAGCCCACTAACAAGGCCTGTAAGTTAAAATGATGAGAACAGCTTTTGGGTTTGAACCAAGTGCATTATCAGTGAGATTTATTGCCGAACAAGTGCTGCCCTGGCTCTATGCTGTTTTTAACCTAAATAATATTCGGTTTTATGATTAATGGAGCAATTTTAGCAATCTATTTAAATTCACTTACAGGACGTCTTTGAATAGTGCACATCTGCAGTTCCATAGAAGTTCCATAATCTACCTTTAATACAGACATTTATACTTACTTGAAGCAAAATCAATTTGTACAAGTTTGGACAGCTTTCAAGCAATACTCCATTAAAGGAAAGCCACAAAGGGAATGAGAACAGTCTGGAGGATGAAGATAAGGCCTTTTGGTTTTTCAAAAATACTCAATGCACTTTGCATAGTAACATTATTTTGTATGTAAAAGGCATGCTTGGTTAATTAAGTTGTCAGGTCGGTGTAGTTTATGTATGGAACTTTATGAACATGATTGTGACTGAAGTACATGAGCATTTGGAGGTTTAACCGCATAACGTTGAAACTCTATTTTTATTGTTAAAATGGTCATGGATCATCGATCTAAACCCGTAAAAATGATTGTGTAGACCAAACTGTAAGTCGTAGAGACTTGAAACTTGGAGGGATGGTAGTACTCACACCGCCTACAACGTGACCAAGGCTCACGCCAATCGGCCTGGCAGGGGCTCTACAGCAATCAAAAGCAAAAAAATGGCTTATAACTCTTAAACCTTCAGTCACAGGCTCAAGGGACCATTAAAATAAAGTGAAACCCAAGTGTCTTATCGTTGGAATTGTGATCCGATATTTTCGACTAATGTGAACTAGTCCTAGTTCTAGGTTTTTGGCCTGATCGGAACCAAACCAGTGCAGAAAGATTCTCTGGAGAGTAAATATCAGTAATTATCAAGATCAAGAAGAAGTTAAACTTTCAACTCACCGTCGCAAAGGAAAGCCAAAATGCTTATAAGCAGCAGGGACACTTTTAGCAAAATGCCTATAACTCCAGAACAGAATGAGATATCTCCACCAAACTCAGAACACTTCTGTAAGAGCTCAATCTGAGGCCACAGGAAAAAGAAATGCAGAGCTTGACCACTTGGTGAAGAGGGGAAAAAGCATAAAACTGGCTATAACTGCGCAACCATTTGTCCAATCAAAATCTGTGTTCACCGTCTTGGTCCGAATTGCCACAAGCAAGGACAAGCAAGGTGTATCTCAAAAAACATGGCCGCCATTGGCCGATGAATTTTGAGCACCTGTTAGACAAGGTTAATGGAGGCTGATCGGAACAATACTTGTGGGCCTTTAGACCAGTGGTTCCCAACGCGGCCCACTAGGGGGCCTCAGTGATCATCCAGAGGGGCCTCGAGATAGCTTAAAATTAATTTATTAATTTAATATTAATTAAATATTAATTAAATATTAATATAAAATTAATTAATATTAATTTATTTACAGTGTAAACGCTATTACTTTTATATTGCATCTTTTTCTAGAACGTTAAAAACATCCTTGCGTCGTGAAACATTTAGATGCAATGAAACGAAACCTACATTATAACGTTTCACTTGATGAGGTCAGTAATTATAGTTTGAAAAAAGTCTAACTAGTAAAATCTATACAACTTAGTCTGTCACAGTAACACAATAACAGCGAATGCAAGCAAGCTAATAAAAGAAAGTCTTACATGTAAATGTAGAATTTATTTTCTGTTGAATCTGCTGGCGCCACATCGCGTCCTTCTTCTGATAAGGTAAATATAAGATTTATTCCTCTCAGCACGTCTTCTTTCAGAAATGAACAGTAATCCAGATAAACCTGAAGTCTTGCCGTTTTGTTGACGGTGATGTGGGCGTTTAACTCCTGCGCTTCTCCCGTGGCTAATTGTAATATGAAAGGAAAGTAACTTATGGGCGTCGACAAATTAAAACTTAATTAGATCCAAGGGGGAGATTGGACATCGCGTTGTTTTCATAAGGATTACTTTAACACAGAATATTTGTTTTCGATAAGACTTACTTTGTTTAAGAGTAGAAATATCAGGCTTTCTCCAGGTATATGTATAATGTCTCTGTGTGCTGTTTTCGCCGAGTATTTGATCATTTAAGTGACGCGTTTTAAAATGAAGAGCACAGAGACCAACACGGCACACAGCACTCTCTGTATATTTTCTTTATTTGTCAAAAACTCACCGTTTCATTGTTATTATGTGTCAGTGCAAATAAAAGTAGACCCTTTACAGATTCGATTGATGTATTTATCTTATCTGTACGATCAAAACTGACGGAGTAATTTAAGTTTATATAGAGGGCTTTTTAAAAAAACGCACCAAAACGCACCGGCGCGGTCTTCGACCCCAGAGGGTTAATACAATCTGTAATGAGGGAAATATGTTGTGGCTCCTTTAAGAGAAAGCACCATTCTGTGAACAGTCTGCAGCCGTATAAGCCATGAGCTCCACATATGTGCGGGTCCGACGGTTTTACTTTTCATTTCTGTTGCTCTTTTAAGTTGTCTTCTTTTAATAAGTAACGCTGTTGCCAGGAGAATAAAGCGAGATGTGGAACGCGACCTGTGGGCATTTTGGCTGATTTCTGCTGCAACTTGAGTTAGGCGATCTATCACTTAAACCCGACTCAGCGCGTTACATATCCTTTACTCATTTATTTTTTATTATTATTATTGTGTTAAATCAAAATGATCAAAGTGCGACCGTGATCTGTGATTGATTTCTTCAGACTGAGTGCAGCAACCCTCATCACACTGATAATTACAGACTAAATGGCGACTCAAATCTTCCAATCGCTGCATGCAAACTACATCTCTCGGCTGCATGAAGCAAACCGTTGCGCTAATGTAAAGGTAAAGATGATTAAAGTAGTTCTAACAACAATGTATGACACTCCCGTATATCAGAGTCATACATTATAGGCGCGCATAAGTCCGCTATTGATTCACAAACTCACTTATTTAAGAAAAAGTAGCTAATCTGAAAAATGTCTGATGTAAAGAATTCAGAAGCGTTAACTTTAACTTTTATTATTTTTAAAAGTTAGAATTGAGCAGAGGCTTTCTTTTTAAGGTTATAAAGTTTAAAAAATTTAAAGTTTGTTTGAATTTTGAGTTTTTTTTAAATAACATGCAGTAGAAGAATAATTTTGCAAAACAAATGGTTTTGTTAATAAAAAGGGTTTTAAAATAAGCAATTTTCTCTTTACTATGAAAGTACTGTATAAAAGGAAATGTCAGGCATTGGGGGCCTTGCAAAATTGAGCAGAGAAGGAGGGGGGCCGCAGAGTAAAAAAGGTTGGGAACCACTGCTTTAGACCACCAAAGGTCTGAGAGAAACTTGAAAGAAATCGGCCATATGGCATTTTTCAAGGCTGTAAATGATTGTACGTTGCGCTGTTTTTCACACATACGCACAATATTCATATCATACAATAGAACTGCTCATTTCGGACAACTATATATATATATATATATATATATATATATTTTTTTTTTTTTTTTTTTTAATCATTGATTTAGGTGCTTGCAAGCTTGCTAAATAATACTCTTTTTTCATATGTGCTTAAATGGCTAAAGCACTTGAACCCCGGGAATCGCTGCTTGCAGCTATATTTTTATCTTACTTTTGTAGGATCAAAACCTACACACACAGGTACTGATTCATTGCAACAGTGCATTTGCATGTAGGCATAATGGTACCTTTTTGTTTTACTGAGGCATGTGGGATGAATTCTCTTCATTCTTCCTTCCTTCATGACACATGATTTTCGCTCAGTCACCAGCTGTCTTCTCAAAACACCTAATACTGAAGCCACATCATTTTTACTCAGAGAACTGCAAATGAGCTGTAGTTCTGCTCAGCTAGTGAGTTGGAAACGTTTCATTCACACCATTTCCCTATAGCTTTCTGTTCCTTCCAGCATCATCAGCAAGACCTCATATTAAGACCCCAAATTAGTAACACATGACTGTCCTTCCCATGAGCGAGCTCTGAAGTGTTATGCCAGTGGGTTATTTTGGTCTTTGTGTGAGAATATTGCGTCCCTGATGAGCATATAACTTTACAAAGGCAACATAGGAGGAAAGCTTGTGTGTGTTTGTGTGTGTGTGGGCAGCACTGCTAAGCTATCTGTGCCAAGAAAAGTGTCTAGCTTAGCACTTACTGTATAAGATGATGTTTGAAAGTTATAAGATGACTGAACTTCATTGAAACGGGTCATATCACAAGAATATCACACCTATTGAGGTAAAAAGGACCATTACGCCATGAAAAAGTAGCGTGTGAACTTAGAAGTTGGGTAATGCATACAAAAAGCTCATATCTGCTAGTATTTGGCAACCTAACTATAGGCCTAAAGGTAATTGTGACTTTTTAGCCCAAATTCCTAATTCAAACTTATTTTCTCAGAACTGTGTGATACAAACTTGCAATTCTGACTTTATTTTTTTTTTTATAATTGTGAGGTAAAAAACTAGCAACTGCCAGTTATAAATTGTATAAACTTTTTTTCACAGATTTGCGTGATATAAGCTCACAATTGTGAGTTTTTGCAATTCTGACTATTTTTCCCAAATGCAAGTTTGTATCTTGTAATTTGAATTTTTGAGAGTTTATTTCTTACAATTCTGACTTTTTTTTATTATTCAAACTCCCAATTGCAAGAAAAATATAGCTGGTATTTAAGGCATTTAAGCACATACAAAAACAAAAACAAAAATAACAAACACTTAAATCAATGATTTAAAAAAACATTTTTGGCAAATCCAGGTAATTTACCATAGAAATATGTCTTTTTTTTTTTTAGGTTTATGACTGTTATAGCACCAGCTGTGGTCTGACCACCTTAAAACTTTGCATGCTTGTTAAAGGAAAACTCCACTTTTTTGGGGGAAAATAGGCTTATTTTCCAACTCCCCTAGAGTTAAACCATTTTTGAATCCATTCAGCCGATCTCCAGGTCTAACATTATCTTTAAGCATAGCATGAAGCATTGAATCTGATTAGACTGTTAGCATCTCGCTCAAAAATGACTGAAAATGAAAATTTGTGATGTGGCTGATGTGGATAGGAACTATACTCTCATTCCAGTGTAATAATGAACGAACTTTGCTGCTGTACCATGGGTGCAGCAGGCGCAATGACATTACACAGCACCTGAAAATAGTCCCCAGCTTTGTAACTTCCAACTTGACTAGCACTAAGCCACTAACCTAATATTAAAACAGCTGGGGACTATATTCAAACTATATTTAAAGTTCCTTTATTATTACGCCAGAATGGGAGTATAATTCCTATACATAGCAGCCTAGAAAATCACAACTTTTCATTTTCTGCTGGTCTTAGTACACAATGTAACTACAGAAGAGTCAAGTTTTAATATTGAAACTCTTTGGCCATTTTTAAGTGAGATGCTAACGGTCTAATCAGGTTGAAGAGATTCATGCTAAGCTATGCTAAATGTGCTAACGCCAGACCCAGAGATTGGCTGAATGGATTTAAAAACGGCAAAACTCACCTGTTTAACTCTAGGGAAGTTGGAAAATAACCATATTTTCAAAAAAAAAAAAAAAAAAAAAAAGTGGAGTGTTCCTTTAAGAATCACCTGTTGCATATGCTCACCAGGTTTTGTAAAGTTTTGAGTTTTACTTTAGGCTTTATAGGATTTTGGGTAAATTTTTTCTAAACAACCCGTTATAGCTTCCCAAAGGGTATTTATTTTTATTATTGACCTAGTCCAGGAAATTGTACTGTAGTGTTTTATTTTTCTAGATTGAGTGAAAACTCAACTAGGACTAGTTCGCAAAAGTAGCTTTTTTACATCTTCTTACTCATTTAGCAAACAATCTGATTGACAGCAGTGGTTCTAGAAACAAAGTTGTTCGGAATGAGGAGTTTTACAGTATCTTATGATACGAAAACCGTGTGCACATGCAAAAAAAAAAAAAAAAACTCATAATGTACCATTATTTACGCTCTTGAAAAATGTGATATCGCCACTTGACACTTGAGTCTGCAACTGACAGTTTAGGAGTTATGAGTGATTCGTACTTTTGATCGCTGTAGTGCCCCTGTCAGGCCGATTGGGGCGTTAATTGATGGACTGCAGTCATGTGGATTACTTATGGATTATTATGATGTGTTTAGCAGCTGTTTGAACTCTCATTCTGCACCCATTACTGCAGAGGATCCATTGGTGAACAAGTGATATAATGCTAAGTTTCTCCAAATCTGTTTACGAAAGAAACTCATCTACATTTTAGATGGCCTGAGGGCGATTAAATGTTCAGCAAATGTTCATTTTTGGGTGAACTATTCTTTTAATAATTCCATTTCTAATGCATTTTCCTCCTAAATGTTGATAATCATGCTGAAGTTGAAATGAGCATGCTTATTGAGAGCTGTCCACTTCTCACTCAGGCTATTTTGGGTGGTGATATTTCACCCTGCACATGACACAAACAGACAATGAAATGTCACAGAGAGGGACGATATCCCATCGAGTCTAGAGGGCTGAAGCGTCGGGGTTAATAGACTCATGACATTTAAATTAGTGCATCACAGCCTTGTTTTTTTCAGACGCCAAAGCCTTGTTTGCCCCATTCTTTTATTGCAAATAGTTTTCCCCTCAAACTACATAGGTCTTGAAGAAAAAGTATAGTAGGGAATTTTGTGATATACGCAACTGGTATTAATAGTGCAAGAGGAAAGCTCATTTATCTCGATTGACAGCTGTGAGTTCAGCTGGTGCAAGATAAATCAGATAACACTTTTACTAAGTAATGGCAAAACATAACAGATTTATCGAGTAATACAATGTTTATTCCGATGCTCTCGGCAAAGCCTGTGGCTCTAAATGTAACATTTACCATTTAACTTTCTGCATGTGACACAGAACCTCAGTTATGACTAGCTTTTCCCAAGAAGTGTCAACGTCTTTGTTCGTGTGCAATAAAGCATCATGGATATTAATGAGAGCGGAGATATTGGAAGCATAATGCATTAGCGTATTTAAAATTTCATACGCCTTGGGCAGGTAAGTCTGGAGGAAATCTACTTTTAATACATTACCATTAAAAATTAAACAAGATTGACATGGGCGAATTTTGTTTTTTATTTAAGTTGCAGAAAAAAAGATTCTCTATTAAACTGAGCATGAATCTGGAAGGAAGCTTTGCCCTATTTGTCCTTTGTGCCACAATTAACTGATCTGCATAGAGACTCGTGTGAAATGAGGAGTTTGAGCTACCGTTAAATCCTTCAATTCAATTACATGAAAAAAAGAAGCTATTTATGTATAATCCAGTGGAAATTAAGCCCCATAAAAGCATTATGGCTTTCTCTGTGCAATGCCAGTGGTGGTAATCTGCTAACTGTAACTTATACAACAGTTCATCAATTATTTACAGAGAGGACTAGGGCAAGTTTTCTAATAGCATACACTAAATAATAAATAGAAGCACTTCTTTGACCTTTTTTTTTTTTTTCTCGGAAGCAATGCCTGAGCAGCTAGAATCAAAGATGCAAAGTGTCATCCAAGAGTGACGCAAGATTGAAAGCAAGATTTCTGACAGTATATGCTGTCAAATACAGTATTGACGGTTATATGTGACAGGTTACAGCAGGACCCAGGTTTTATATTAGACAACTGAATGGGAAGCATGATTTCCTCTAGTTTAAAAGTTGATTTATGTAATATATCATACCTGTCAGCATTTGTGTAATAAAATGCAGGAGACCTGTAAGCGGAAGGTGCCAGAGACAGGCTAATTACATAATAATTAGTAAATGGGAAGAATAAATGGTGATAGATAATGGTTGTAGGTTGCCAGGTTGAGGTCAAAAATAGGTTGAAATTTGTATGGTTTGTCGATTGTGTGAGTAGGATGCTTACTGGAATAATATGTTGATGTGATTTTTCATATAATAAAGCTTGGGTCATACAAATGATGGGAGTTTCTTGCATGGGAGAAATAACAAAATGGAAGGAGGCGGGAGATGTGTGTGAAATGTGAAATACAGGAGACTCCCGGGAAAAACGGGAGTGTTGACAGGTATGAGGTATATTAGAATTATTTCTAGAGTAATAGCTGCTGAAAACTCAGCTTTGCATCACAGGACTAAAATACATTGTATATATCTTATAAAAGTATAAATCAGCAGTTTTTTAATTGTAATAATATTTTCAAGAATTTTTAAAAAACTTAACAACCTTAAATACAGATATTTATTTAATTTTTTATTTACATTTAATATATTTTATTTGTTTTGTTTTATTTTATAGAATGTACTGCACCATTAATTTAAATAAAAATACTTTTAAACATTTTGTTTTCATTTAAATCAATAACTTGTTTTGAGAATGGAATCTCTTTTCCACCACTGGAAAAAAAAAAAAAAAAAAAAAAGATAATTGTGACTTTTAATCTCCCAATTCTTTTTTTTTTCATGCAATTGCAAGTTTACATCTCGCAATTCTGACTTTTTTCTTGCAGTTGTGAATTTATATCACAATTGCGAGTTTACATCTTGCAATTCTGACTTTTTTCCCTTTATATCTCACAATTCTGAGAAAAAAAGAATTGTGACTTTATATCTCGCAATTCTGATTTTATAATTTGCAATTGCGAGTTTGTATTTATTTCAGAATTGATATCAGAATTGCGAGTTTGTATCATACAGTTCTGAGAAAAATAATCAGAACTGTGAAATAAAAATTTGCCATAACATTTTATTATTATTTTTTTTTTTTATTCAGTGGCAGAAACGGGCTTCTATATTTTGGAGCAAATTTATTAACTTTTTTTTTTTTTATTGTATAGATATATTTTTGGTCATACACCAATTTTTGTTTGCATTAATTTGCTCAACAATGGACTATATATATATTTTTTCTTTACTTATTAATTACAAAATTGTTTATTTACTTTTTAATTTTATTTTAAATATTAATTTTATTTTTTTTTTTTTTACACAATTACGAGTTTACATCTTGTAATTCTGTCTTTTTGTTTCCTTGCAATCATAAGTTTATATCTCACAATTCTTTAAAAAACAAATAATAATAATTGTGACTCTGTAACTCGCAATATGCGAGTTTATATCACGCAGTTTTGAGAAAAAAAAAAGTCAGTGTTGCGAGTCTGTATCACGCAATTCTGAGAAAAAAAGTCAGAATTGTGAGAGAAAAATTCACTTTTTTTTTTTTTTTATTCAGTGGCGGAAAAGGGCTTCCATAGTTGTGCGCTAATTTGTTTATGTAAAAATTATATATAAAATTGTATTTTTTTTATTTAATTTTAAATATAACATATATATTTTTTTATTTTATTGTATAGAAATATTTTTGGTCATGCACCTACCCAAAAATCTATTTCATTATTTCATCATAAGTGGCCTTTACAAAACACTATTTTCAAATAAAAAATACAACAATAGACTATTAAAAATGGCTTCAAGTTTCTGAAAACGATACCGTTACGTCTTCATGTAAACTACAAAAACGTAAATTTGTGAAAACGATGATGTTTTCCATAGGCATGTTACATGTTGAGTGTATAGGAATGCACATGTGCACTGATGCGTAGTGGTGTTTTTTTTACAAAGTAACATCGCCAACTGCTGGTCTGCCATGATTAATACAGCATTTTTGCATGTTGGCATATGCAGGGCTGCATGATAGAGGTTAGATCAAAACTGTTATTTTGGACTGAATAAAGAAGAGAAGAGGAAAGTTGTGTGTATTTGTGTACATTTGACTGTCCCTATGGCCTGTAGGCCCTGGCAGACAGTAGGAAGGAAGCGTCAGTGCTCTTGGGGTCACTATGAACACTCACACATCAGTCTTTCTTGCGGTTTCTTTGTCCTGTTGATGTAGCATTGTTGTAGTGAAAATCCTCTGGGACAGAAGCTGCACGCTCACACGCCACAAGAGATCAATCCAGCATGCAGGAAACCTCCTAGTTTGCTGCATCTCTTATATAACTCAAGTCATATTTCCCCATATCTTATTACAGCATCTTCCTTCATTTGTTTGTTTAATTAAGATAATGAATTTGTTATGAAACACAGTGAAGGTAGGAAGCCAAAACGATAACGGCATTTCACAGGTGACAGCACATTTCTAAGAGTGAAATGTTGTTCAGGAGGTGTTGAAAAGAGGAAATTATTTCTAACCTCCACTGGCCTTTGATTAAGTAAGACTGAATTTATCAACCATGTAATATTTTACCAGCTTGTTTATGACAGTATATTTAGAGCTTACTGAACACAGGCTATAACAATTCCTCGATTGTATTTAAGTATTCGATTTAAAAAAATAATCTGCAAAATACTGGAAGTGGCACATTCCACATAATAAACCCATTTAAAAATCATATTAAAGCATGCTATTAAAAATTCACAAATGCTACGATTCAATTATATATAATTATTTTATTTTAATTTATTTAATTTTTTATATCTCACAGTTGAGAGAACTTAAACATGTAGAGAATAGAGAATTACACATTTTTAAAAACGTATTTTTACTTGAATTAACAAATTTCAGTTTTAGTTATTTTAGCACATAAAGTTAAACTTAATTAGATTGAAAAATATTGACATAAGATAAAATAAAAAGTTTTCCATATTTTATTTTATTTTATTTTATTTTATTATTTCTTGTAGTTCAGAGAACCTAAACATATAGAGAATAGAGAATTACACTTTTTTAATTAATTTTTGTTTAATTAATTAAAAAAAATTAAAAGATAAAATAAAAAGTATTTTATTTATATTCATATTTTATTTTTTTATATCTCGCAGTTTAGAGAAACTAAGCATGTACAGAATAGAAAATGACACATTATTTTATTTTTATTTATTTTTATTTTAGTTCAGAGAACCTAAACATATAGAGAATAGAGAATTACACTGTTTTAAATTAATTTTAGTTTAATTAATTAATTTAAATAAAAGTTTAATTAATTTAAAATAAAAAGTATTTTATTTATATTCATATTTTATTTTTTTTATATCACGCAGATGAGAGAACTTAAACATGTAGAGAATTGAAAATTACACATTTTTTAAAACAAATTTTTACTTTAACTAATTTCAGTTTTAGTTATTCATATTTAGTTATTTTATTACATAAAGTTAAACTTAATTAATTTAAAAATATTGACAAAAGATAAAATTAAAAAAAAAATCCATATTTTATTTTATTTTATTTTATTTTATTTTATTTTTTGTAGTTCAGGGAACCTAAACATATACACATTTTCTTTTTTATTATTAATTTTAGTTTAATTAATTTAATTAATTATTTTAGTACATCAAGTTCAACTAAATTACACTGAAAAAAATTCAAAGATAAAATAAAAAGTATTTTGTTTATATTCACATTTTATTTTATTGTATCTTGTAGTTGAGGGAACCTAAACATTTAGATAATAGAGAATTACACTTTTTTTTTTATGAAAGTTATCCAGAGTTGAGTGTATATGGCAATTTTATGTAACAAACAATCAAAAACTAACAAAAACACTTTTTAAAAATATATGTTTTTTTACAAAAACCTACATGTATAATACATATGGTTTATGCTTTATGTATTAAATGAGCTTCCACTTTGTTGTAGAATAATCAAATCATTGAAGCAGAAGTCATCTAGATGGGTTATAAAGAATTTTTTTTTAAGAAAAATTGTTTATTGTTTCTAAATATTTTATCTGATTTCGCTTTTATGCTACATATGCTGCACAGACGCTCAGAATGTCCTATTGATCAAGACTGTTATATAATTCATAAGGATATGTTTATGAGCAAAGCAGTAGACGGTTGGTCTGCTTGGTCATTTTAAGAAATACTGTCATCATCAATTTTCGTATCCTTTGCCATCACCTCCCTTTACTCTAATTGTGTCTTTTTAATTGTGTGGAGGCGGGAGTATTTTCCCTGCAGCCTCCGGTGGCCCTCAGTAGGTGGGCGGACTAAAGGAGACATAGATGCAAACCACTGAACTTGAAGGAGACAAACAAGCATCTCTGTGCGTGCAAAAGCACAGAGACTAAGCTGCGTGAACCAGCGTGAAGGCAGAGTGCATTCTTAGTTTAGAGTATAACACGCCAAGGGCTCTGCTGCTTAAAGCCTCCCTCTCATTATATCTCTGCATATGCCATATTGAAGTCTACACTCTTCAGGTTCACTTATAAAAATGTAAGGAGACTGGATAGAAACAAAACATGCTCAATTCACCCTAGGGAAACTGTCACTAACTAAAGTTTTCACCACCAAGGGTTTTGACTTTAAATGTCTTAAGGTTACCTATGTATACACAAGACTTCATCAGACATTAAGTCGTCTTTTCATTAAGTGTGCTACCAGTAAAATGCAGCCACATGGTCAGTTGGTAGTGATTAAAACAAGTTTGACTAGTTTCTTTTTATTTACTTAATGTAATATATATATATATATATATATATATATATACACACAATAACACTAAAAATATGAAATATTTAAAAAGTAAATAAATAAAAAACAATAAAAATATTAAAATACATAAAATCTAAAATATATAAAATATTTAAATTAAATTAATGATGCAGTGCATAATGCACAATGCAGTTTCTATTAAAAAATATAATAAGATTAATAATTAAACAAATACAGATATAAATTGGGCAGGTGCATGACTACCAATATTTATGTGCTTGTTAAGCACACTGAAGAAGGCCAGCGAGCCGAAACGTTTGTCTTTGTCCCATGGTGGTGGAGAATAAAACAAAAAAGAGGATTTTTTTCATATGAGTGCGAATCATGGTGATTTTATTGAAGTGATTTAATGGATTGACACACCCGAACTAAAAAAACAAACTACGAAAGAGCGCGGTGCAAACAACTCTGTACCAATATTTATGTAAAATTAAATAAAAAATATGAAATGTTTAACATGAAAATAAAATAAAATTAATGAATTTGCTCCCAAAACAATTTATTGAATTAAATGAAAACACAAAACATTTTAAAAATTAATTGTTTTTAAATTAATGATGCAGTACATTAATAAAAATGCTTCTATATAATAAAATAAAAAGTATTAAATATTTATCAAACAAAAAAGTTAAAAATAAAATAAATTTGCTCTTTATATATATATATATATATATATATATATATATATTAAGTATTAAGTATTAAGTAAATGTATTATATAAGTCTCTAAAAATATCTTATATATATCTAATATTTAAATAAAAATTAATGTTACAGTGCACAATGCAGTTCCCTATATATATATATATATATATATATATATATATATATATATATATATATATATATATACATAGTTATATACATAATTGGACAGTGCATGACAAAATATTTTTATAAAATAAAAATTCAAATATGAAATATTTAAAAATATACAAATGAAAAGAAAATGCAAAAAATGTAATATATCTAAAATACCTAATATTTAAATTGAAATGATACAGTGCAATATATATATATATATATATATATATATATATAGATATAGATATAGATATAGATATAGATAGATACATATATATTCATTTTTTTAATATTATTATTTTCATTACATTTGAATAATTGTGGATTTTTTTTTATTTAAATCAAAATAGAAAATAGTTACAATTATTTGTCTTTAAACTGATGCAGTACATGAATAAAAATGTTTCTAAAAAATAAAATTCAATAAAAAATGAAATATTTACAATTAAATTGAAGTTAATAAATTAAAATAAATTTGCACTGAAAATTAAAAATGAAATAAAAATATAAAATATCTAAAATATTTAAATTAAATTGAATATAGACATTATTAAATTATATATATATATATTGCTCTCTATTTAGAGCAAAATAAAAAATATAAATATAAGTAATTTATATTATTGTTTAAATGATGCAGTGCATGACTAAAAATAATTCCATAAAAATATAAACTAATCAAACAAACAAAAAAGGTTAATATATTTTAATAATGTTAATAGATTGTACAGTATATATTTTACAACAAAGTATATCAAAAATGCAAGTACTGTAAGTAATTCAGGTCATCTGTGATGTTGATGTTAAACAACCCTAGTCTATTGGGCTCTCAAGTCTAGAACAAATCAATTCTTCTTGTTTATGTTATTTTAAAGCGATATCGATGAGGTAAATTGTTTGTCTGCCTTCCTCAGAAGCACCATTGTTTACTTAGAACACGCAAGTGCACATCATTACGGAAAAAGACCGCTAGATATCGAATCCTGAAGAGACCTCTTTCATTCTCAGATTGCTTATTTCACATGCTAGAAATACTGGTGAGTAAATGATTGAGCGATAAGAGTCTTCCAAACTGTCTGAGGATAAAACGCCCCACTAATGGCACACATCCTGCCTGTCCTCACAGTACCTCAACCCACTCAAACTGAATAAATGTACTCCATCGTAGGCAGATCGGTATTTACATGTAACATTATGAACGTGGGTGGTCTGGGTGAATGGAAAAACTTCCCTCATTAGTAATCAGGACTTATTGCGGTCAACACAACAGTAAGAGCAACCGCTATTAGCATATTGCCAAGCCAAAACAAAACCAGGACAACAAAATATGTCACAGTCAAGTTAGAATATCAAACGTCGAGAACATTAACAGAAAGCTTGAGGCACAGTTTAACCGAAGTCCACCGGTTTACAAACACTCGAGAATACCTGACGCATAAGATAGAGGAACAATCTTCCCAGCATGCAGCGTGTGCTAGAAGGTGGGAGGTGTTTATGCCTTTCACTTCAATGGCCTCCTTTCTCTCACATTCATCTTCTCTGGCATGATTGACAGTTTGTGAGCTGTCAGTCAGCTCAAATGAGAAGGGCCATCTGTCTAAATCACACAGCTTCCAAAGCGCTGGTAACACGTGTGTGACGCACGGAGAGGAAAGAGCAGCGAGAAAGCAGTCTGTCAGTCTGTGTGTTTGCATCGCATTATGTTCGATACGCCCTTATTGATCTGTTTCCATCAGAGAGGAAGTTGTAAGTTGATGGGCGTGGGTTTTCCGGACCCCAGCCTGCAAACACGACACCCTGCGCGGTGTGAGAAACCATGTTTGAGTCACACTTTGTGTGTGATGTAACACGTCGGAAAGATGTCACCAAAATGAGCGCATAAACAACAACTTTGGCAGAGAATGATGTTTTGCTTTTATTAACTAGAAGTCATTTTCCCTTGAACATGCGCTAAGATTAATAAATGCTGTAGAAGTGTTTCTCATTCTTAGTTCATGTTAATTAAAGTAGTTAACTAATGTTACTGTAAAGTTTTTTTTATTGTAAAGTATTACCACATTATCTTTCTCAATGTCTGTTTTAGTTTCTTGCAGTATATTTTTAGGGCTCTCAATTTATCCATAACATTAGTAATTCAAATATAATTCAAATATTAAACATAACATTAACCATATAAATCTGTGTTATTTCAGTTAATCAAAACTAAAACATTTTGGGTAACTGAAATAATAAAACTAAACTAAACTAAACTAAACTAAAAATAAAATAAAATAAAATAATAAGAGTAACTTTAAGCTGAAGTGATGAAATTACTAAACTGAAATAAAAATAAAGCTACACATAAATTACTAATACTAAAATGTAATATTTGAAACTTAAAATTGTAGTTAACTGAAAAAAAAACTTTTAATTAAAAAATAAAATAAAATATTAAATAGGTAAGAAAAAAAATAAAGAAAATATAGGTTTAAGCTGAAATGGTAAAATGGTATAAAAAATGGTATATATATATATATATATATATATATATATAGTATTTAATTATTAAACAAATATTAGAGGTAAGATAAAAATAATACTAAAAACTGAAATAAAAATAAAGCCAAAATTTTTGATAAGCTTTTTAAAGTCATAACTACATTATCAATAACTCTTCATTCATAGAAAAATAATGCACACCTGAGGTGGTGATCTCAGTTACCACACCTCAAGACATCGATCAGATGATATATTTCAAGGTATTCGACTGGTTTTTGTCCTAAAACCACTATTGTGAGTAGGATTAATTTCTTGCACAGCTCATCCAACGCCTTCCAAAATGTCATTTTAGACCAAGTAATGGCATTTGAGCCGTTGATAGTTAATAATGTAGTTTAGACAGACAGACTGGCAGGCAGACAGACAGAAAGAGAGAGAAAGAGAGAGATTAATCTTGTGAATTACCTCTGTGAGTCTGTCGTTCTCTTAGAAGTGTTTAGCAGCAGTGTCTCTACTTATAGTGAAAACTATACTTCATTTTCTTTAGGAACAGCATGCCCCTTTCACACAATCCCGGTAAATTGCCAGAAAATTACCAGTACGACTTTTCTCGCAAATATAGAAATATGCTATTCACACAGGCAACGGCGTTCTGGCTTTTTAACGAGACAATTCACACAACAGCACCAACATGCTGGAAAAATTCAGTGATGTCCGCAGAAACGCTGCAGTTTCACTATCTGTCCAATTTGACAACAAAGTATAGTGACCATAAGGGCATAAGAGGATAATCAAACAGAATGCGTTTTTGCTCTTATTACGGGCTCAATTTTTCAGGCGCATCCGCACTGCATTGAGATAAACCATTTAGGCCCTGATCACACCGAACTAAAACTGATAAAGCTAAAACATAATGAAAAAAATAAACTTATAAATATACATACTATTGGTCAAAAGTTTTTTTTTTTTTTTCTTTAGGTATCATTAAGACTGCATTAAAAAAATAAATAACCAAATACTGCATTATAAATAACTGTATTCTGGAATAATGCCTGCTACAAATTCAGCTATGCCATCACAGAAAGAAATTATATATCTACAATATATTATAATAGATAATAGTTGTTATAAATTCTAATTATGTTTTACAACATTACAGCTTTTTTTTTTTTAGTTTTTATTTCAAATGTAAGCATAACAGACTTTTGTCAACATGCATGAAGCAATAAGCCACCAGATGCGATGCGCTACAGAGATTTTTACCTTGGTCAAGGCGGTTCCATGTACCTAACCACCCTGCTTAACCACAGGTAAGTCTTGGCTCAGGCCGTCGTCGCCCAAGCATACAACTCTCAGACACGCAATCCGCCTCTCTATCGCTCATCGCAGCAGCTTCATGGAATTTCGCCCACTCTCCGTTCCACCTGCCACTCTTGTTGAAAATAAATCGTGACCTAGCGGCTAACTTTTCTGAACAGCTCCCAGTGATATACTTCCCTCTCCTCCCCTCACCACAAAAACAGGATAAAAGTTTGGATCATGGAGGAAAAAAAAAAGTTAATCAAATTACAAAATAAACGCTTACTTTATGCATCCAGTTTTATATATTTTTTGTTATTTTATTTAGGTAATTGTGTGTTTTTCCCCCTAGGGCTGTTTTTTTGTGGGTTGTTGAGCATCTCATTCTTGATTTGGCCTGGGGCACTATATGAGTCATGACTAACATGCCCTTAGCCATGGTAAAATCACTTTAAATTGCAGTATGCAGCTGTGAAGGTTTTAAGTGTGTCAGTTCACGTCTATTGGACACATGCAGTCTCAGCAATAAACCATCTCCGCTGCCTGTCTTGCGTTTGTGAAAAGAGCCCTTGTGAATATTCCGTTGACGTGTTTTCCGTGCTTCCCTCAAACTCGCAATGCTCACAGCAGTCACAGCAGTCAAACTCCTTAACAATGCTACATAATTACTCACATAATAATGCCCATTTATCCAGTAATTGCAATCATCAGACTGCCAGCACACACTTGCATTAATTAGCGTGGTCTTGGACTTACTGGGATCATCTGCTGACTTCTGCTGGTCTATAGAGAGGTAATTTTAAGATGCTGTGTGTATAATTGCCTGCTTTTTTTGATTAGATGATTACACCTTGATCGCTTCTTTCATGTTTTAGAAAAGAGCGTCTGACTTGCTTTTGTACGCCGTTTAGCGAGAATGAAAACAGACAATCTGGCACGGTAGGTTTGAAAACAGTTTGACCCATCGTTGTTTTCTCTAGCTCCAAACGGTGCAAAATATGGGACCAAAATTGTGTAAAATTGCCCCATGGTTCAAAATTGTGTGAGTCATTTTATTTCACAATAACATTATGTGACACAATATAAAGAAGACCGGGGCTAGTTGTCACATGGAGAAGTAGTTATAAGTGCTCTCTCTCTCTCTCTCTCTCTCTCTCTCTCTCTATCTATCTATCGATCGATCTCCGTTGGATGAAGATGGAAAAAAGATGGTGTAGCTACTACTGTTATTTTAGTATCATTAAGATACAAATTTGAATTAGTTTTAATTTTTAAATTTAGTTTTCATTTAAATTTGTTTCATTTTTTTATATAGAATTGTATCATTTATATAATTGTATTGTGTTTTTATTTCAGTTGTACGTTAATTATTTTGGTACATCAAGTAAAGTTTGAGAACAAATTTTGAAGTTGACTTGAGAAAGCCAAACTTGAAAATTTTAAGCAGTTTGACAGTTTAGATAGATTACATAGATGTTGATAGCATGTTGCTAGTATGATTTAACACACTGGTAAAATGATTTAACATGTTGTTTGTGTGTTTTTAGCATGATTACAATGTTGTTAACATGATTAGCATGTTGCTAGAATGTTTTTGGCATAAATAACTTACGGCTACCATGATTAGCATGTTGTTAGTATGTTTCTAGCATTATTAGCATGTGGCTAGCATGATTTAAACATGATTAACATGTTTTAGCATGATCAGCATGTTACTGGTATGTTTCTAGCATGATTAGCATGTTATTAGCAATTTACAACATGTTTTTAGCATGATTATCATTGTTAGCATGTTGCTAGCATGCTTTAGCAATTATTACAGAAGTTGTCAGCATTTACATGTTAACATGTTGCAAGCATGTTTCTAACATGATTGACATGTTGGTAGGATGTTTCAGGCATTTTGCTAGTATGTTTCTAGTATGATTCAAATGTTCATTTTGCTAGCATGTTTTAGCATGATTAACATTGTTAGCATGTTTCTAACATCATTTTCATGTTGCAGGCATGTTTCTAGCATGATTACTACGTGGCTAGCAAGTTTTAAGCATGAATGGCACATTGATAACATGTTTCTAAAATAATTAGTATGCTGTTAACATGTTTTAGCATTATTACCATGCTGTTAATGTGTTTTCAACATGATAAGCATGTTTCTAGCACAATTAGCATGTGGCTAGCAGGTTTTAAGTTTGACTGGCATGTTGATAGCATGTTGTTTCTAGCATGATTAGCAGGTTGCTAGTATGTTTTTAACATGATTAGTTAACATGTTTTAGCATTTTTACCATGTTGTTAATGTTTCCAACATTATTAGTATGTGGCTAGCATGACTGACATGTTTCTAGCATGATACACATGTAGCTAGTATGTTTCTAACACAATTAGCATGTGGCTAGCATGTTTTAAGCATAACTGATGTTTCTAGCATGTGATACTCATGTAGCTAGTATGTTTCTAACACGATTAGCATGTGACTAGCATGTTTTAAGCATGACTGACGCATTGATAACATGTTTCTAGCATTATTAACATGTTGCTAGTATGTTTTTAACATAAATAGTATGCTGTTAACATGTTTTAGCATTATCATGCTGTTAATGTGTTTTCAACATGATTAGCATGTTTCTAGCATGATTAGCATGTGGCTACAGGTTTTAAGCTTGACTGGCATGTTGATAGCATGTTGTTTCTAGCATGATTAGCATGTTGCTAGCATTTTTCTAACATGATTAGTGTGTTGTTAACATGGTTAAGCATTTTTACCATGCTGTTAATGTTTCCACCATGATTAGCATGTGGCTAAAATGTTTTAAGCTTGACTGCCATGTTGATAGCATGTTTCTAGCATGATTAGCAGGTTGCTAGTATGTTTTAACATGAATAGTTAACATGTTTTAACATTTTTATCATGCCGTTAATGAGTTTTCAACATGATTCGCATGTTTCTAGCACAATTAGCTGGCTAGCAGGTTTTAAGCTTGACTGGCATGTTGATAGCATTTCGTTTCTAGCACGATTAGCATGTTGCTAGCATGTTTCTAACATGATTAGTGTGTTGTTAACATGTTTAGGCATTTTTACCATGCTGTGTTAATATTTCCAACATTTTTAGCATGTTGCAAGCATGTTGCAAGCATGTTTCCAGCACATGTGGCTAGCATGTTTTAAGCATGACTGACATGTTTCTAGCATGATTCGCATGTTGCTAGTA
Organism: Cirrhinus molitorella; assembly: GCA_033026305.1. Taxonomy (NCBI): domain Eukaryota; kingdom Metazoa; phylum Chordata; class Actinopteri; order Cypriniformes; family Cyprinidae; genus Cirrhinus; species Cirrhinus molitorella. Next base: position 28,541,033 of record CM065135.1, on the reverse strand, counting down.
CGTTTCTAACACGATTAGCCTGTTGTTAACTTTTTAACCCTTTAACGCGTACGATCAGCGCATCACGTGATTAACTGTTGAATTCAAATCTGCTTTTGCATTTTTTTTCTTGCTTCTGGAAGGTTCCTTCGTAAAGGGATTCAGTTGCTTACTTTCGTTAGGAAAGTCCCTACAAATGCCGTCCCCTTCCCAAAGTGCCCAATACATGTTGCTAGCATATTTCTAGCACAATTAGATTAGAATGTTGTTAGTATGTTTTTAGCATGATTACCATATTTCTAACATGTTTTAGTATGTTACTAGCATGATATAGCAGGTTGTCTAGGATAGTCATTGAGCTTTGCTAGTGATAGACAGCTTAAACACTCTAGAAGTCTTACTGCACAAAAGTTTTGACCCCCTCAATGCAAGTCTATGGGCTTTTTGATGGTTTTGATAGTCTAAAATGTGGCTATTGTAGTGAATAAAAAACATGTCTGAAGAATGGTAACATTCCCCAAGAAATTAGTCGTCTTGTGTTGACAGAGGCGCCATCTGTTTGGGAAACAGAAAGGGAGTTGAACTAATGAAAGTGAAGAGCAGTGAGCTGGAGAACTCTACTGTAGAGAGGTGCCATGTGTTTCAGCTGTGAGGTGTGGCGGCACCTTTTTTTTTTTTTCTAAGTGAAATGTTCCTGCGCAGCTCTGTTGCTCAGCACATGAGTATCACAGCTTGAATCTGTCTCACAGTGTATAAGCACAATGTTCAGCCAGAACATCACCTCAAAAGTGTGTGCCAACACCTTGTGTTTTGGGGATCATTTCAGGGCACAATCACACACAGAGGCTCATGGGTAATAGAAAGTGAAGTGTTAAACAGCAAGTTCATGGAGTTTATTACATCTGCAAGCTCATGAACATATTTCAAAAAGTTCAGTGTGATAAGTAAGTGGCTTTAGATGTCAATACATTGGTGTTTTATTTCCTCATTCATAGCAGTCCAGGTTAAGGGGCATGATTAAAGGAATCACGGTTCAATGGTTCAATCTGAAGGCACTCTGATTCGGTACACAGTTCTGCATGACTACAGTGTTTGCACAGCAGGAGTGTGTGCTGTGGATGCTATTGATTGCCACGCTTCATTTGCAGTAATAATCTCTGCTACGCTCACAGCTGATAGATCAGTCATGATCGCAAACATTGACTTTCTCTTACAGAGTAAGTTGAAGACTGGAAAGATGTGCTTTGTGTTTTTGATGTGCTTTTCTAAAGTCAAACTGTCTGTTTTTGCTTTCTTGATATATATAGTATATTTATCAGGGCTGTTAATATGTTATTAACATATATATATATATATATATATATATATATATATATAACGATTTGTAATTTTTGTAAGTCTCTTATGCTCATCAAGGCAATTTGTTGTGTGCTTTCTATTTTAATGTTATTTATTCCTTCAGAAATCATTCTAATATGCTGATTTATTAGCATGTAGCTAATGTTTCTAACATGAATATCATGATTCTAGCATGTTTCTAGCCTAATTAGCATGTTACTATCATGTTTCTTGCATGATTATCATGCTGTTAGCATGATTAGCATGCTGCTAACATGTTTCTAACATGATTAACATGTTGATAACATGTTTCTAGTATGACTAGCATGTCGCTAGTATATTTCTAGCATGATTAACATGCTGATTGCATGTTTCTAGCATGATTAGCATGATGCTAATATATTTCTATAATGATTAACATGTTTCTAGCATGATTAGCATGTTGCTAACATTTTTCTAACATGATTTACACATTGTTAACATAATCAGCATGATTGCTAACATATTTTATAACATGTTGATAACATATTTCTAGCATTATTATCATGTTTTAGCATTATTAGCATGTTTGCTAATGTTTCTAACATGATTATCGTGTTGTTAATATGTTTCTAGCATGATTAACATGTTATCAGCGTGATAATCATGTCAGAAACATTAGTAACATGCTAATCACGCTGATAGCATGTTGCTAGTATGTTCCTAGCATGAGTAGTTGTTAGCATAATTAACATGTTGCTAACATGATACTAGCATGATTAGCATGTTGCTAGTATGTTTCTAGCATGACTAGCATTTGTTGTTGACATGATTAGTATGTTGATAACATGTTTCTAGCATGATTATCACATTGTTAACATTAATTAGCATTTTGCCAACATGCTTCTAAGATGACTAGCATGTCGCTAGTATATTTCTAGGATGATTAACATATTGATAACATGTTTCTAGCATGATTAGCATGTTGCTATTATGTTTCTAACATGATTAACATGTTTCTAGCACGATGCTAACATTTTTCTAGCATGATGTACGTTGATTAGCATTTTGTTAGCATGACTAGCATGTTTACTAGCATATTTCTAACATGATTAACACGTTAACATAATTGCCATGCTTGCTAACATTTTTAACATGTTGATATCATATTTCAAGCATTATCATGTTGTTAGCATGTTTTAGCATTATTAGCATGTTTGCTAATATGTTTCTAACATGACTATCATGTTGTTAATATGTTTCTAGTATGATTAACATGTTGCTGATGTTTCTAACATGATTATCACATTGATAGCATGTTGCTAGTATGTTCCTAGCATAATTAGTTGTTAGCATTATTAACGTGTTGCTAACATGTTTCTAGCATGATTAGCATGCTACTAGTATGTTTCTAGCATGATTAACATGTTGCTGGCATGATTAGTATGTTGCTAACGTTTCTAGCATAATTAACACACTGTTGACATTAATTAGCATGTTGCTAGCATGCCTCTAGCATGATTAGCAAGTTGCTAGTATGTTGTTAGCATGGTTAACATGTTGTTAAGATGATTCTAGCATGATTAACACATTGTTAGCATAATAAGCATGTTGTTAACATTGCTAACATGCTTCTAGCATGATTGACACATCATGATTAGCATGCTGCTAGTATGTTTCTAGCATTATTAACATGTTGTTAAGATGTTTCTAGCATGATTAGCATGCTGTTACCATAACATGTTTCTGACATGATTTGCAAGCTTGATTATTATTTTTCTGTAAGCATGATTCACATGATGTCAGCATGATTCTAGCGTAATTAGAATGTTGCTAGTATGTTTCTAGCATGATTAGCATGTTGCTAACATGTATCTAGCATGATTAGCATGCTGCTGACATAATTAACATGTTAGCGTATTGGAAACATGTTTCTGACATGATTTACATGTTGCCAGCATGTTTCTAGCATAATTAGAATGTTTTTAGCATGATTAGCATGTTTTTAGCATTATTATGTTTCTATCATGTTTTAGTATGTTACTAGCATTATTTAACATGTTGTCGTAGGATAGTCATTGAGCTTTGCTAGTAATAGACAGCTTAAACACTCAAAGATTTACAGTACAAAAGTTTTTACCTGCAAAGTTTTCAATGAAAGCCTATGGGATTTTTTTTTAAATTTTATTTAATTTTATTTTTTTTTGATAGTCTGGTTTTCAAAAACTGTACGTCGGATCAGTTAGAAAAGTCATAGCAACTAACTTTAGAACAGTCTGAAGGTCTAATTATAGGTCTAAATATATTTTATATATTTTTATGTATTTTATAGAATTTTGTATAAAATATAATTTTAATATAAATGGCTTTACTGTCACTTTGGACCACAATCGCAAAAACTGTTTTCAACATAATAAGAAATAGTGTTTCAGCACCAAATCAATATTTATGTACACACACACCCACACCCACACACAGTGTTAATCAGCAAATAACAGTTAAGTCCTGTTCCTGATATTTGCTAACTCTGTTGATTTTGACTAGCCAGTCATAAATCCATAAAATAATAACACTGAACCAACAAAAAGAGTTAGGCTTCATCTGGAGATAGCTAACTATCATCCTCAAGTCCCTTTTAAAGAAGAAAGCTGTGTATTTGTCCTGAGAGTGGTTCTTTAAAATATGTGAGCACCGGGTGAAATCTAATTAAATTATGTCTTGGTTATATCTCTATAATTAGTCCCATGGTGATTATGAATCAAGGAGAGCAGCCATGTTCTTCCTAATCAGCTTCATCAGAAAGTAAATCAGATTTAAGGCTCTTCCTTTTTTATCAGAAAGATGTGACAAAAAAATAATGGCCATTCTGAATTGAACACACATTTTGAGAGGTTTTTTTTTTTTTTTTTGGACTGGGTAATGCATCGATCTCGCCCGGGCTGAAAGTGAGCGCAGGTATCAGAGAATCTGGCGGTCTCCACTCTAATGTGTTTTTCATCACCTCCGTCAAAGCGAGGTCCCCATCAAAGACTCATGAAATTCAGATACGCCAGGCTTCCCATCTTAGCCACATTATTCCCCGTAAAGCCTCAGTTGATTCACAGAAAGACTCTACTGCACGACTCTTTGACACATTCGCATCCGCTGCCTGTTTCCTTTGTTAATCTTCTTGGCAAATGTCACCATCTGTCAATCTCTGTGAATTTACGGCTTTGATAGATGTTTTATCAGCTCAGAAATGAATATATGATTATTCATCCACATATTAACACTACAACAGTATTTACTGTACTGATCTATACACACAAACTGTGTACACTGATGACTCACGTTTGAAAATTAAATAAAATAAATCACTAATATTAAAACGTATATTTATTAATATATTTATTATATTAACAATTACTATACATCTTTTGATAATGATACTCTGATAACTCACATTTGGAATCCAAGTATTTTACTTTGTTTTGAAAAAAAAAAAAAGTACAATTAAACAAGATAAAAAAATAAAATAAAACATAAAACCAAATAAAAATAAAAACACTTTTTGAGCCGTAAATATTAAGAATTATATTTCTATCCCTATATCTAATGATAATGGTACACTGATAACTCACATTATTTTAATATAATAATAAATAAAAATAAAACAAAATAAAATAAAATAAAGAATAAAGCACTTTCAGCCATTAATATTAGTAATTAATAAAATGAATATACTGAAAATACAAAATAAAACCGAAAAGTGTATTATTAAAATAAAAGCTAAAATAAAAAAATAAAATAAAATAAAATAAAAAATACAATAAAATATAAATATAACATAAAATAAACTAAATAAAATATAAAATAAAACAAAAAAAATAATATAAAAACGGGACTTTTTAAGCCATTAATATTAATAATTATATTATAATGAATATATTGATTATATTAACAATTACTATGCATATATTGACACAAATGTTGTTCCAATTAGTGCTCTTAGTATATTAAATGTTTGCTGTTCCCACCACGCATTGAAAATGAATAAATTCTGAACTTTTTGTTTAAATAAACAATTTTTTCCATTTTTAACAGTGCTAGAAAAAGAACATAAATAAAATAAATCACCCATGTTCCATGCGTTCTGAAAAAAAATTTTGATAGCAGGTTGATTTTTCTTTGTTGTTGCATAAATGCACTGAGTCTAATTAATTTTACCAAGCTCAGTGATGACTGTGATGCAGATAAGTGTGCTTTGTGATAGTTTTCTGACACGGTGTATGGAAGCGCAGCCTATACGACTGACATCAAATCATTTAAACAACCATAAAATAACTTTGTTCCCATTGTTGCCACAGTTGGGCGTCATTTCAAGTTTGATGATAATGAATGTGCCTGCTTTTTAAAGCATGACAAAAGAAGCCTGAAAATGTAAAGGAAGTATAAATTCTCTACTTCACTTTATAATTAACTGTCAAAAGAGGTTAGAGACAAAGCGTTCCTCTTCTTTTATTGGTTCTATATGAAGCATGTGTTATATTACACACATCCTTTTTAAATTCTTGAATTGTTCTTATGTATAAAGAGCCTATATGCTATACGCATGCATTTTAAATATCATTGTTCTATCATAATGATTTAAAGTTATAGTTTACCCAAAAATGAAAATATTTCACCAATGGATTTGTTTTTGACAAACATGTTATTAGTTTTCATCTCATACCATAGTTGATTTTTCTGTGTTCCTCAGAACTGAGTACTATTATCTCTTATTATTTGCCAAATCAATCAAGCGAGTGTTGAACATTGCTTTGATCCTGGAATAATCAAAAACAAACAGTTCTGATGCGTTTCAGTGTTGCTGCCACTCACCAGGGCCTCCTGCTGGTATGGAGACCTGGGCAAATGCCCCAATCTGTCCACTGATGTAATAATATCACGTTTTCTGCCATTAAACAATTACAGTCTGGTTTCCAATCTGTTTAAAAATAGCCCAGGTGAGGAAAGCATCTTAGCCTTAAGACATAATAATCACGGTGTTTCTTGTTGAAGTGTAATATGATTCGTTCTGAGCCTTGTTAGCAGGTTTATTCTTGCGAAACGACAAACAGCAGTCATGCTGTCTCTGCCGGCGGGGAGCAGCTCGAGGTTCCTCACCCCGGCACAAATCCAGGCAACCGCTTACTTCCAGGCCCAAAGGCAGCCCTGCAGATGTTTACCGTCAGATAGCTCTAAAGATTTTTAAAAAATAATACGAATAATAATAAAATAACAGCAAAACCTGAGCCCCCCTACTGAATGAACTAGCTATGGGTTTAGGGGAGTTTCAATTATTAACAGTTCTTCACACATTCTTTTTGTACTAGAGGAACAAGCAGTTTTATACTGCTTATGTTTTCCTTCTTTTCTATTGAAATTCAGTGGTGAATCCACTAAACAGTTGCACTGTGTTTGCACGTATTTCAGCACAAAGGCCTACGGAAGCCAGGTTCCACCACAAGGAAATACAGTGACTTTTATCTCACATTTCTGACTTTGTTTCTAGCAATCCTGAGAAAAAAAGTCAGGTGAAGCAATCATGATGCAGAATCTGCCATTCTGTCCGACAAACAAATCAGACAAGAAATGAACTTCGGTGGATTTAAAGGATTAGATCACTTTCAGAACAAAAATTTACAAATAATGTACTCACTCCCTTGTCATCCAAGATGTTCATGTCGTTCTTTCTTTAGTCATAAAGAAATTATGTTTTGTGAGGAAAACATGTCAGGATTTCTCTCCATATAATGGACTTCTATCTTGCCCCCAAGTCTGAACTTTCAAAATGCAGTTTAAATCAAGCTTCAAAGGCCTCTAAACATTCCCAGTCGATGAAGAAGGGTCTTATCTAGCGAAACGATCTGTTATTTTCAAAACAAATTAACAATTTATATACTTTTTAACCTCAAATGCTAATCAAATATATTAATTATAATTTATAAATGAATTAATAAATTGTATTTCATGATATATGGGAGCCCCTTTTGACCACTGAATAATAAAAAAAAAAGGTTATTGTGACTTTTTATCTTGTGATACAAACTCGCAATTCTGACTTTTCTTCTCAGAATTTTGAGATATAAGCCTAAACTTGGAAATTGCTAAATATAAGCTCACAATTCAGACTTTTTATTCTCAGAATGAGAGATATAAGGTCAGAAATGAGAGATTAAAAAAAAAAAAATGCAAATGCAAATGCTATAGTTATATAAACTATAGTTTTTAAAGTCCAGTTTTGACAGGAAGACTGAAATGTTCTCAGAATTGTGAGTTTATATCTCATAATTCTGACTTAATATTTTGCAGTTGTGTGTTATAAAGTCAGAATTCTGAGATATAAACATGCAATTATGAGAAAGAAAGTCAGAATTGTGAATTTTTATTGCAGAATTTTGACTTTATAATTCGCAATTGCAAGTTTATATCTCACAATTTTGATAAAAATCTTTTTTCTTTTTTTTTTTTTTTTTCAGTGACGGAAACATGCTGAAAAGTAATTGGATTATGTTTTTCTGTGTACAAAGATCAGTCGCTTGACATTACCGGTCAAAAGTTTTTGAACAGTAAGATTTTTAATTAATAATTATTAATAGAAATTAATACTTTTATTTAGCAAAGATACTTTCAAAAGTGATGATAAACACATTTATAATGTTACAAAAGATTATATTTCCGATAAATGCTGTTCTTCTGAATTTTCTATTCATCAAAGAAACCTGAAAAAAAAAATTCAAGAGAAAATTAATATTAATAATAATAATAATAATAATAATAATAATAATAATAATAATAGAATAATATCAGAATCATGTGACAATAGTAATGATGCTAAAAATTTAAGTTGAAAAGAATTATTTGAAATCACAGGAATAAATTAGATTTTAAAATATATTCAAATAGATAACAGTTATTTTAAATAGTAAAAATATTTCAAAATTTTACTGTTTTTGCTGTACTTTGGATCAAATAAATGCAGGCTTGGTGAGCAAAAGAGACTTCTTAAAAAAAAAAAACATTAAAAATCTTACTGTTCAAAACCTTTTGACTTGTAGTGTAAGTTATTTACTATACAACATAACTCTGGTCACATTTGGTTCATAATATAAAACAATACAGAAAGTGCTTGAAAATAAGTCTTTGCATTCATGTATGTACACTGGGTCTTTTCAGTCCTGACATAAAAATTCACATTCAGTGCGTGTATATTATTGAAGGGCAGCTGTATGGGAAAAACACACTTGAGATATCATGAAAGGGTGCTTTGAGCAGTAACACAATACTGATGATTTCTACCATCCCCTGCCTTTAACTGCTTTCAATATACACTTGATCAGGGCAAGTATCCATGCATAAATGCATGTACACATCTCATAACTATGTGGAAAAAGCACACAAGAGAGATTTCATAGCTGACTGGGATGTAAAAGGCTTTTGGGTGATGTATTGATAATAACTCCTAGGGTGCCATTTGATGGATGCATTCATGCTGACATATTTCATGCATTTAAATCATATCTGCACTGTAACGATCCTTCAGAAATGACTCCCGGTGGTCACATTTAATCAGCCAATTTAAAGACCGGGGTGGAGAAGTTCCAGTTCAAGTGATAAATAATTATTCCACCCGATAGTCCAATAAAATCAGTATTGCATGATGCAGTCTGCACGGGGGCGAAAAACCGTGCGTGTTCTTCTCAAACCCAATTATAGCTGTTGTGTATGCGACCAAAGAAAAATGAACCAGGTTGCTTATTTACATGAGGTTTATCACCATAGTTTTTCTAAAACATATGACCTAAACACCCCATCAAATTATTTTCCACATTATACTGTTTTACAGTTGGCCCATATTCAATGATGCGAACAATAAATGCTTAAACACGCGATCGTAAACTGATTTATAATGCGATCTAGAAGCATAACGTGACATAATGTGCAGGGGCCATTGCTGGCTCCGGGAGTGAAATACTGCTGACGCAAGTCCTCTTCATGTGGCTGACACCTCACGCAACTGCTGACACATTCTCTGTGATGAGTGAGTCGGGCCGAGCAGCTGGTGCGACTGAATCACCGCTTTCCGTGTCTGTGTATCTACATAGATCGCAACCTTACAACCTCCCCCTACCAACACGCATCCCCCAGCCCAAACAAACATGGCCCTGTGACACCAGCGTTTCTGATTCAAGGACACTTTTATGCTGTGCTTCAGCAGAACTGCCGGTGACTGTTGTGTATTTGTGTGAGGGTCTGGTTCTGTTGCTCCTAGGGTCATGCTTACATACACAACGCATGTCGTACATTTACAGGATAAATGACATGTCTGTACACAGCCTTGCGATGAAGACGCTGCTCCATTGCACTTAAAGGAGCTCTATTCTAGACCCATGTAGCATTTTATTGCCCACTTATAATGGTCTCTTGCACTCGTAATTTAGATTTATATGACTATTTTCCACACTCTCTCTGACTCTCATATAAAAATAAACATTATATTCATTGTTGTTGTGTACACTGTAAAAATGACATTTCAAAGTTGTAAATAATACAAAGATTGAGTACATTTTATAGGAAAATACTAAAGCTGTGGTCAAAAGATTACTTTGCAATATCTGCAAAATGTTACTTATTTTACCTAAATAAGATGATTTATATTTTTATTTAGTGCTGGCCTGAATAAGATATTTCACATAAAAGACATTTACATATAGTCCACGAGAGAAAATAATAGTTGGATTTATAAAAATTCCTAACACTGTGTTGTTACTTGAATGATCTGTAGCTTTTAAAAAAATACATGATATATTGGCCAAATAAGAAAAATGTACACATCTTCATTCTGTTCAAAAGTTTACACCCCCTTAATGCATTGTGTTTCCTTCTGGAGCATCAGTGACTATTTGAACCTTTTGTAATAGTTGAGTATGAGTCCCTCAGTGTCCTGAGTGTGAAAAGATGGATCTCAAAATCATACAGTCATTGTTGGAAAGGGTTCAAATATGCAAAAGATTCTGGAAAACCAACAAATGTGTGGATCTGAAGGATTTTTCTAAAGAATAGTGGGCAGTTGAACTGTTCAGGACAAACTAGGGACTCATGAACAACTATCACAAAAAAAAAAAAAAAAAAAAAAAAAAACAAGAAAAAACAAGAATCAAGCATATGTAAACTTCTGAATGGGGTAATTTTTTATTACCATTATTAACATTCAACTATCATTTTCTCTTGTGGACTATATGTAAATGTTATTTACTTTGTGTGAAATATCTTATTCAGGTCAGTACTAAATAAAAAATTATGTGCATTTTGTATGATCCCTCTTATTTTAGTGAATTAATTAACATTTTGCAGATACTGCAAAGTGTATGTAAACTTTTGACCACAACTGTATTACAGTCTTTCCACACAAAAATAATAATAATAAAAAAAATAAATAAATAAAAAACAACAAGCACATTGAATTACTGAAATAGTACATTGCACTCTTTAATATTTGAAGAGTTCAGATGCAAAACCCTATAAAAGCCATCTTGGTCAAAAATGAGATAATAATACTGAGTGAATGCTCTTGACACATTATACATCCATCAAATACTTTTGCTTCAAACTCGCTAAAATTTCACCCTCAGCCCAATCAGAAGTAGAAACGTATACATCAGAGCCTGATAAAAATGAATTTTTTAAAGAAATACATCAGATGGATTTAGAGGCTTTTGCATCTGAACTCTACATTTGTTTTAATATATATATATATATATATATATATATATATAATTTTACAGTGTGCTTCAAAATGTCATGTTTTGTGATGATTCTTTGTTATAATTTGTCAAATTTACTAGCAGTTTCTGAGTAAAAAAAGTCTCTACACCATTTGTTTCAGTGTATGGTGTTACTTTTTTCTAATGGAACTAAAAAAATTGTATAGTATATATGTGATCTGTGAAGCTCTCAGACCAAAAACATATATATATATATACTACAAATGGTTCATATATACTATTTCTTTGAACTCATGTAACACCTTTCTTTTAGGAACAAAACAAACCCGGCGAACATGTTTCAAGGCACCATTATGAAATTGAATGCAAGCATGAAACTGTTGTGAGCTCCAGCAGATGGGAAGATTACCAGCGAAATGGCTTCAATTTCAGTCTGTTCTCACATAAAGCTATCATATGACTTCAGAAGACTTGGAATACAGTACTGAAGTCATATGGGGTACTTTTATAGTGATATTTTGTCACTATAGAAAATTGTATTAAAACAAAGATTCATATTCTTGAAAAAAGTGTAGTTCACACTATCGTTCATCAGGTGAGAGAACTGTGAAAATGTGTTGATATTTAAATATAGGTGCACATATGCTAAAAATTACTTTTCAAAGTTGTAAACAATACAAAGACTACTGGAGTACATTTTACAGGAAAATGCTACAATTGTGGTCAACACTTTGCAGTATTTGCAAAATGTTAATTTGAATGATCTTTTTATTTAGTACTGACCTGAATAAGATATTTAACATAAAATACATTTACATATAGTCCACGAGAGAAAATAATAGTTGAATTTATAAAAATTCTTAATACTGTGTTGTTTCCTGAATGATTCACAGCTTTTTTTTTTTTTTTTTTTTTGGTGATAGTTGTTCATGGGTATATAGTTTGTCCTGAACAGTTCAACTGTCTAATGTTTTTCTGAAAAAAAATCCTTCAGGTCTACAAATGTGTTTGTTTTCCAGCACCTTGTGTGTATTTGAGCCTAAAGACTATATGATTCTGAGATCTTTTCACACTGAGGATGACTGAGGGACTCATACGCAACTATTACAAAAGGTTTGAACACTTACTGATGTTCCACAAAATAAAACTATGCATTAAGAGCCAGGGGGTGAAAACTTTTGGAATTTTAAGATCAGGAATAAATGTAGTACTACCCTTTAGAAGCTACAAAGGATACTTACATGTTTCCCAGAAGAGTTAAGTTATTTTTTTTCCAGATTTTAAAACTCCAAAAGTTTTCACGCCCCGGTTGGTCCCTCAGTTGTCCTCAGTGTGAAAAGATTTCAAAATCATATGGTCTTTGTTGGAAAGGGTTCAAATGCACAAAAGATGCTGAAAAACCAACACATTTGTGGACCTGAAGGATTTTTCTAAAGAATGGTGGGCAGGTGAACTGTTCAGGGCAAACTAGGGACTCTATCACAAAAAAAAACTAAAACAAGAATCAATTGTATGGGGTAATGTTTTTTTTTTTTTTTTATAAATTCAACTATTATTTTCTCTTGTGAACTATATGTAAATGTTATTTACTTTATGTGAAATATCTTATTTAGGTCAGTACTTAATAAAAACTAACATTTTGTATGATCCCTCTTATTTTGGTGAATGAATTAACAATTAACATATGCATGGTTTTAATTAGCACACTAATTTTTTGTCTTAGTTTTAATAAATGGTCTGCTCACCTCTCCAAATCCAGCACCTCTCAGATGCTTGCTGTAAATGCTGTTGCCAGGTACTTTCAGGAAGAGAAAGGCATCAAATGTGCTGGATCTTTAAATGGGAGGTGGCTTGATTTCGTTAATCATCCAACAAAACCCAGCACAGACTGCATTAGACACCAATGGGGCAGCTGAAAAAAGAAAACAGTGCCATCTATTGATCTGCTCAGGAAAATAGGCAGTTAAAAAGCTCTGGAAATAAAGATATATAAAACCTTTGCTTTTAAATATTACACATGTGGAAAAGAAAGGCATTACATGCATGTTTCAGATCACACTCACTGCATACTTCCTTTCTTAAATATGTCATATGCTAGGTGGGAGTATAATGCTGCAGGTCTAAAAATAAGGGAACTGATTACAATACAAAATAAGATATGTTTATTTGCCTGTCTCATGGGGTTTGCGACATGCCTGGAAGCAGGTGTCATCATATGCATGTGTAAAAATAAACACACAAACACACATAGACAAGTTATGCATCATATTTAAAAGGGAAATGTGCATTGGATTATTTCACCTTGATCTCTTTTATTCATTACAAGCAGCATATGACTGTCAGTCACAATGTTGATTTTATATAATCGACAATGTTGATTTTTTTTTTTTTTTTATAATATACTTTTTAGGATACAGTTAATTCCCATGACTGTCCCCACTATGGTTACAGGTGATATTTTATATTAAAGATATTATATTATTAAAAATATTATTAAACATATAATACATTATGATATATAAATAGATGTAGCCCTTCTTTGTGTAAGGAGTGCAATTCATTGGTCACACTTAAAAAAATGTCTGAGAAATGGTACGGTATGCATTATATGTGAATATTAATGCTTAAACATTTTAAATAAATACATGCAACACATTACAGTTGAAGCATATTAAAACATATGCAATTTCGGCCTTAATTCAACTCATTACAATGTTCATTTGCTTGCGATATTGCTCTCTTCATGCTGCTGTGAATCTGACATAATACCTTTATGAGATTGCGGGGGTGCTTGCTTTAAATGAATATTGCATTTTGAGTTGATGAGTTTCTGTGATTATCTTTCAGCAATCCTTATAATCTCGCTGAACGTTATACAGTTAGAACAGTATTGTGAGATTTGAGAGTGATTGCTGCAATAAATGTTCTGAATCTGTTCTGCATCGTTATTGTTTTTCATGCTTAACTGTTCAAAAAGTCTTTGGTTTATCCTGTGGAAAGCAAACGTTGCACTGGGCTTAATGAAACCATTGCATTTCTCTTCTTCATCTCCGTAATCTTTGATCAAGCAGACCCGTGAGAACAGAGGAGATGCTGTTAAGCTTGTGATCAGGATTTGCGATACTAAACCTCAGACAACCTGTGAAAGTCTCTCTCTCGGAGGAGTTTATATTTAATTACCTTTTTTGAAGTCAAGATGGGAACGTGACATTTCAATTTATGCCACCCCTAATCAACAGCCAGTTCTCATTTGGCATTGAACTATCACAATTTCTATAACATTTCTACTGATAAGACAATCTATTGGCCGGTTATGTGGAGTTGCTGGCCAAAACTGACTATGGCAACATACACATACTGTCTCTTCTAACCAATGTATCCAGGGAAAACCAGGTTACCCAAGGTAGTAAAGCTGGTTCAGCTGTGTTTTAAATTTGAGGTATTCACAAATTCCCTAAAACAACAACAACAACAACAACAACAAAAGGAATAATAATAAAAAAGTAATATATACAATAAAAATATAAATAATAAATAAGATCAAATAAAATAAAACAAAAAAACATTTAAAAATTAATAAATCATGTAAAAAATATAACAAAAAAAAATAAAAAATAAACACTATTTATTCTTTGCAGTACAACATCTGAAAATGTTGTCTGTCTTTAGGAAATTAAATTTAATTAAACTAAAGCAACACAATTCTTAAATATTTTCTTACAACTTAATTTTGGTTTAATCAATTTAAATACAATTGAAGTCAAATACATACACCTTGCAGAATCTGCAAAATGTTAATTATTTTACCAAAATTAGAGGGATCATACAAAATACATGTTATTTTTTATTTAGTACTGACCTGAATAAGCTAATTCACGTAAAAGTCAAGAAAATAATAGTTGAATTTTGTGTATTTGAACCATTTCCAATATTGACTGTATGATTCTGAGATCCATCTTTTCACACTGAGGTCAACTGAGGGACTTACTGATGCTTCAGAAGGAAACATGATGCATTAGGAGCCAAGGGGTGAAAACATTTTGAATATGAAGATCAGGGTAAATGTAACTTATGTTGTCTTCTGGGAAACATGTATGTATCTTCTGTAGCTTCTGAAGAGCAGTACTAAATGAAAAAAAAAAAAAGATATATAGGCAAAATAAGAAAAAAGTACACATCTTCATTCTGTTCAAAAGTTTTCACCCCCCGGTCATAATATACAGCCATTGTTGGAAAGGGCTCAAATAGACAACAATGCTAAACAACCAAAGAATTTGTGCGACCTGAAGATTTTTTTCTGAAGAGCAGCAGGCAGTTTAAAAAAAAACAAAAACAGCGAATTTGTGCGACCTGAAGATTTTTTTCTGAAGAGCAGCAGGCAGTTTAAAAAAAAACAAAAACAGCTGTGGATCATTCAGGTAACAACACGGTATTAAGAATTAAGTGAATGTACACTTTTGAACGGGGTCATCTATTGTTTTCACTTGTGGACTATATGTAAAGTCTTTTATGTGAAATATCTTATTCAGGTTATTACTAAATAAAAAATACCATGCATTTTGTATGACCCCTTTTATTTTGTTCAAATAATTAACATTTTGCAGATTCTGTGCGGAAATGTAAAAAAGCTACTTAAAATCAAAGGCATTTAGCATATGCCTTTATCCTGAACAATTTAAAAAAAAGAGTGTATGAATGCTATGGTGAACACGGTTAAACACTTGACCACACACATAATAACGAGAGCGAATATCTCCTTAAGGGTAGCATTACATTTTTCAAATGACTACAAACCCGCTCTGCAGATCCTTCAAAATCATATTGGCAAAACTAGAGGTTGTCAAGGTTGAAAGAAAAAGAAAAATCAGTTCTGCTGGAGCGTGTGGTAGTTGAGCCTATCGTGGAGGAATATTGATTGGATCAGTCAGTGTGGACGGGATGGAGATGAAGCGAGAACATTGGGCTTCTGCTGAGGGGATTCAGAAGGATGAGTCAAAAGCGCCACAGGAGGATGAGCAAAGTGGCGGCACCACTGGACCTGCCAGTGGGAAATGAAAAGCACTTCTTGCTTTTGTCCAACAGCGGAAAAAAGAGAAGGGGAGTAAAGAATGACAGGAACAGAGAAAGACAGCAACTGGGAGAGAGAATAGCTCTTTTGCACTGCCTAGAGGTTCTGGGAAACATGTAAGTATCTTCTGTAGCTTCTGAAGGGCAGAACTAAATAAATATATATATGATATTTAAGCAAAATAAGAATAAATCTACACATCTTCATTCTGTTCAAAAGTATGCAAAAAACACAGCTGTGGATCATTCAGGTAACAACACAATATTAAGAATCAAGCGTATATGTAAACTTTTGAGCGGGTTCATTTTTATAAATTCAACTATTATTTTTTTTCTTGTGTCCTATATATGTAAACGCCTTTAATATGAAATATCTTATTCAGGCCAGTTCTAAATAAAAAATAGCATGCATTTTATATGATCCCTCTTATTTTGGTAAAATAATTAACATTTTACAGATTCTGCAAGGTGCATGTAAACTTCTGACTTCAACTGTATATTAATCAATAAACATTCAAAACTGAGATAGTAGTTTAGATTGCTAGTAATTTACTCTCTCTTTCTCTATGTGATGATACCTAATATAAGCTTAATAAACTATTTTTTACACTTTTATATACACATTTTTAATCATTTACTATCAGTTCCTATCAGTACTACATTAAACATTCAAAAGTGAGATTAATAATTTGTGACCCTGGACCACAAAACCAGTCATAAGGGTCACTTTTTTAAAACTGAGATTTATACATCATCTGAAAGCTGGATAAATACGTTAGTTAGGATAGGACAATATTTGGTCAAGATACAACTATTTGAAAATCTGGAATCTGAGGGTAAAAAAACAAAAAAAAAACATTAAAGTATTGAGAAAATCGCCTAGCAGTTCCTAGCAATGCCTATTACTAATCAAAAAGTAAGTTCTGACATATTTATGGTAGGAAATTTACTAAATATTTTCATGGAACATGATCTTTACTTAATATTCTAATGAATTTTGGCATAAAAGAAAAATCAATCATTTTGACCCATACAATGTATTGTTGGCTATTACTACAAATGTACACATGCTACTTACATCTGATTTTGTGGTCCAGGGTCACATTTAGTCTATTTGTACACAAATATATAACATTTAAATTTACATTACTTTACTTTTCCTGTATGTGTGTGTGTCTGTAAAAATATGTAAGATATGACAATAAACTTGTATTTTATTTTATGCATAAATAATAAGTACATGTCAGTGCATTCTAGGATTGCATTATCTGCAAAGAATAAATAGATTTCTTCTTGAATTACAGTATGCATCTTATGCTGCAATATATGGGCGGCTTAAAGTGTTACTTATGTAGACAGTTCACTGGGTTTTGTAACAGTGCTAATATTTGTATGTGAGAGTAGTTGCTTGTGTAGATTAAAAATAAAAAAGCAATTACACACGCTGAAACCAACAATGAACCACACTTGTAGTGCAAGCCTACAAGCAAAGACTATTACAGCTTTTTGTGTTCAACACCATCTTCATTAGAACCACCCTGCTGAGCCATGATGTTTGCTTTCAAAGGGGCCAAAAGACTGGAAAAATACCCTTCTGTATCTAATCTACAGACCTTGAAAAGCCCCACGAATTTGTTAAACAGCAATCAAGAGAAGGAAAGGATTTTGTTGTTAGGGAAAAAGTGAAAGGGATGTGGGTCCCCGCGTTCAAGGCACCAGAGAGAGAAAGCTCCCGTTAGTATACATCTCATTACACTATTCAGAGGGGATTATTTGTGCTACTATAAACTGGTCACCAAGGAGACCATATTGAAGATGCTCGAACAGAAAATGGTGCACTGATTTATGCCTGGTGCCTTTTACAACCTGAGCCTGGGAGAAAAGACAACTCTTGAGCAGCAAAAAGTACTCAAATTGCAATCAAATAAGTTAAAATATTTTTTTTAGGCTTAATATAAAATACAGGAGGAGCATTAAACTAATTATACTGTATATAGGGATATACAATGATGAAAATGTCTTTCAAAGTTTGGCTTGTGAAAGATAAGAACCATAAACCATCTGTGACATATTTTCCTAGAAACATCCATCACTCATTTTGGCATAAACCACTTCTAAATTCTGTGCTGTTGAGCCTGAAAAAAAAAGAAAAACCTTTTAGGAGATTATATTTGACTGATATCTTTTTATGTGAAGTCATTATCGCCCTCGTTACTGCGCATTAGGTGTCTTTCTAAAGAGATTAAAATAAAGAGTATTAAGGTTTAAGCCTCACATGAAATGCAGCAGTTGATAGATCATAATCTCAGAGAATACAGACCAAATCAAATGCAGAAGGCAAAGTTAAACTAGGCCTCTCTGCCTAGTTCTGAAATTTGTCATTTGCATTTAGGACACGTTAGAAGTGTGTTCGATGTCAAAAGGTCAGTGCACAGAATAATGTTATGATGACCCCATTTCTACAGCTATTAATATTACAGCTCACATCTTTTTATCAAAGAGAAAAATACATTAGAGAAGGTCTGCAATGTATGGAAGCCGGTTTCTGCCACTGAATAAAAAAAAAGGTTATTGCAACTTTTTATCTCACAATTCTGACTTTCATGAGAATTGCATGATACAAACTCGCAATACTGGCTTGTTTTGTCTGAATTATGAGATATAAACTCGCATTTGTGAGTTATAAAATCAGAATTGCATAATATAAAATCACAATTGTGAAAAATAATCAAAATTGCAAGATAAAAACTTTTTTCTCACTATTGTGAGTTTATATAACTTATTCTGACTTTTTTTTTTTTTTTTTTTTTGCAATTCTGACTTTTTTTTTCTCAGAATTGTGAGATATGAACTCACAATTGCGAGTTATAAAGTCAAATTTTGAGGGGGAAAAAGATCTGTTCTTAGAATTGAGAGTTTAAATCTCACAATTCTGAATTAAGTCACAAATGCATGTCATAAAGTCAAATGCTAGATATAAACTTGCAGTTTTAAGGGGAAAAAAATCACAATTGCGAGACATAAACTCGCAATTCTGAGAAAAAAAGTCAGAATTCTGACTTAATTTCTCAGAATTGCGAGTTTATATCTCACAATTCTGACTTTATACCTCACAATTGTGAGTTTATATCACACAGTTCTGAGAAAAAAAGTCAGAATTGCAAGTTTGTATCACGCAATTCTGAGATAAAATCCGAACTGCGAGATGTAAACTTATAATTGCATGAAAAAAATTATAATTGTGAGATTTTTATTTTTTTTCTATTTAACGGGCTTCCATAGCAATGTGTCATGCAAAGAAAGTATATTTCCTCATATTTAGGATAATAATATATTATATGTAAATTATTTCAGGTATATGAAAATACACTACACTGTACAAATACATACACTGAAAAATACACAAAGAAATTGATGCTATACATATATAGAAAAAAAAGTGACAATATATTTACATAGTGTATACAATATCTCACAAAAGTGAGTACACCCCTCACATTTCAGCAACCATTTTAGTATCTTCTCAAGGGACAATACTATAGAAATTGATATATTTTAGAGTAGTCAATATGCAGCTTGTATAGCAGTACAGATTTACTGTCCTCTGAAAATTACCCAACATACAACCAGTATTGTCAGAATAGTTGGCAACAAAAGTAAGTACACCCTAAGTGAACCAAAAGTGTCAATATTTCGTGTTAGCACCATTGTTATCTGGCACTGCCTTAATCATCCTGGGCATGAAATTGGCCAGAGCTGCCCAGGCTGTTGCTGGGATCCTCTTTCACTCCTCTATAATGACATCATGGAGATGCTGGATGTTAGTGCTTCACCAACTTCTGCTTGAGGATGCCCCACAGGTGCTTAATAGGTTTCAGGTCTGGAGACATACTTGGCCACCCATAATCTTCAGCTTCCTCTGCAAGGCAGTTGCCATCTTGGTGGTGTGTTTTGGGTTGTTATCATGTAGGAAAACTGCCGTTCTGCCTTGTTTCTGGAGAAAAGGCATCATGTTCTGCTTTAGAATGTACGGTACATAAGGGAATTCATGTTTCCCTCAATGAACTGCAGCTCCACAGTACCAGCAGCATTCATACAGCCCCAGAACATGACACTACCAGCAATTTTCTTGGTACTCCTCACCAGGGCATCACCACACATGCTGGACACCATCTGAGCCAAACAAGTTTATCTTAGTCTCATTAGACCACAGGACATGGTTCCAGTAAATCATGCCCTTGGACAGGTTGTCTTCAGCAAACTGTTTGCTGGCTTTCTTGTGAGCCAGCTTTGGAAGAGGCTTCCTTCTGGGATGACGCCCATGCAAACCGACTTGTTGCAGTGTGTGGCATATGGTCTGAGTACAAACAAGCTGACCTTCTACATCTGCAACCTTTAAAGCAATGCTGGCAGCACTCATGCATCTGTTTTTTGGAGTTAGGTTCTGCACCTGATACACAGAACGAGCACTCAACTTCGTTGATCGACCCTTGCAAGCCCTGTTCTAAATGGTACCCATCTTAGAAAACTTCTGTATGACCCTGACCACTGTAGTGTAACTCGATTAACATTCACTCTGTGTTACTGAACCTCCAAAAGCCTTGGCTATCTTTGTGGAGAGCAACAATTCTAATTCTCAAATCCTCAGAGTTCTTTGCACCACATTTGAACTGCTCTAATACAAGATACACAACTTTGTATTGTCTTGTCAAGCAGACAAAAACATAAACATGATGAATAGGACATGTGGCTTTGCATGGTTAAACAACATACTGATGTTTAGGGTGTACTCACTTTTGTTGCCAGCTATTTTGACAATAATGGCTGTATGTTGAGTTATTTTCAGAGGACAGTAAATCTATACTGCTATACAAGCTGCACATTGACTATTCTAAAATATATCCAAGTTTCATTTCTATAGTATTGTCCCTTCAGAAGATATACTAAAATAGTTGTTGAAATGTGAGGGGTGTACTGTATATCATAATGTATGTTATATGTCATATGTATAATACATAGATGCCTATATAAATATATTTCAACATATATGGTATTTACATTAACATTGTATTACTAGCACATTAGTTTGAATGAAATATCATTGAGGGATTAGATAGAAAAATAAACAGAGATTAGTAAGATTAATGTAAGAAGATCAGTCAAAAAATATGCATTTCCATAACCGAAACAGAAAAATAATAAATATTATATAAAGGATATTAAAAATTAAATGAGATTTCCTCAGTGCATGGTTTTTGAAAAGTCTTTTAAAGTGGATTACTAATTTATCATGTTTTCATCCACTGTTCCATGACGTCTTCCGTTGACCATTGAATAAACTCCATGAGACCGCAGGGTGTTTGCCTTTTAATGTTTTACGGTTCAGATTACAAGCGCTTTAATTATGAGGGTGAGTGTAATTGTTCTGTTAGCTAGCTAGCTTGCTTCCTAAATCAGTCAGTAGTCTGTAATGTTCTGTGAGAAATGCAGTATGCTAATTGTGACATTAAATGTTTAGTGGTGTTGACAAGAATTAACTGCGTCGTATAAATACCGCCATTACATAAAGATTCAAATACAGCTGCTTGGGGAACGACAGTAAATATGGCACCTGCTAAACCTTTCTTTATAACCTCAATTTTTTATCACATTTTAAATCCAGAAATGTGAAAATGGTCCTATGATTGTGAAGTTTAAACCTACAACCTTTCAGTTACCACTGCAGATTTCTAAAAACAAATCATCTGAACATAAATATTAGGGCTGTCAATTTAACAGATACACTGCTAAAAGTTTGGGATCAATAAGATTTTTTATGTCTTTTAAAAAAGTCTCTTATGCTTATCAATTGATTAAAAATACTGAAAAACCCTAACCCTTTTCTATTTAAATATACTTTAAAATACAATTTATTTCTGATGATGCAAAGCCATTACTCTAGTCTTTAGTGGCACACAATCCTTTAGAAATTATTGTAATATCTTGATTTATTATCAAGGTTGGGTAACAATTGTGCTGCTTTATATATATATATATTTTTTTTTTTTTTTTTTTTTTTTTTGGGAACCTGTGATACTTTTTTAGAAATGATTTGATGAATAAAAAGAACAGCATTTATTTAAAACATAAATATTTTCTAACAATATAAGTCTTTACTATCACTTTTTATCAGTTCAGCACATCCTTTGCAATAAAAGTATTCATTTCTTTCAAACAAAGGAAGAAAAAAAAAATACTGACCCCAAACTTTAAACGTAGTGTATACTGTTACAAAAGATTTATATTTTAAATAAATGCTGTTCTTTGCAACATTTTATTCAAATAATACTGAAAAAAGTATTACAGTTTCCAAAAAAGTGTTCAACACTGATAGATAGATAGATAGATAGATAGATAGATAGATAGATAGATAGATAGATAGATAGATAGATAGATAGATAGATCGATAGATGTGCATGTTAGAATGATTTCTGAAGGATCATGGGACACTGAAGACTAGAGTAATGATGCTGAAAATTCAGCTTTGCATCACACAAATAAATTCTATTTTAAAGTGTAATAACATAGAAAAACAATATTTAAAATTGCAATAATATTTCACAATACTACAGTTTTTTATGTATTTTAATCAAATAAACGCAGCCTTGATAAGTAAAAAAACAAAAAACATTAAAAAATCTAATAAACATAAACAACACAGAACAAAGTGGTAAACATTCCTCAGACAACCCACTGGCCAAAAAACTATTAAACACACATCAGCGAAATAACCTTTCGTGAACGGCTTAATGATATTGTGTCTAATTTGAAGCTAATTAAGTTTTAACAATGTGATTTACAGGCTTTTGTGCACTAGTTGTTTTCATCCTCTGCCATGCAACGCTGGCCAGATTAACATTCACAAAGCAGCCGTTCCACGGCTTGCTCCTTCAGCGATGGCAAAACTGTTCATTGATTTCTAAGAGCCACAGTAAATGACCTGTAGCCCATCTCTGGAATTGCTCTGATTGTAAATTGAGGGCCATAAAGAAGGTGTCGCTTGTTTTCCATGGAATGTGGAATGGCAGAGGACTGAATTTATCCATGATGAGAGTAGTTTTGTAATTAGAGAAGTACATTGCAGGCTAAGCTAATTGAGTTAATTGTACCAGTTACAGAACATGTACTTTTATGCTGTCGAAAAGAGGATTTCCTCCCATTTTAGACATTAACCTTCATGTTCTTTCTTGTTTTAGTTTGAGTTGTACATGTAAGAGCTTCTGTGTGCTATGTAATGGATGAGACCTGGTAAGAAGATCAGCCAAAAACCACTAGTCAGCAACTCAGACTGGTTTATGCTCACTTAGAATCCATTCTCTCTAATAATACAGTACAAATATAAGTATGCATGTACACGTGTACAAGTATTTCTTCAAAGAAGATCGGTTGGTGTATCTCAAACATCTGAAGTTTCCAACATCAGCTCAACTGCTTACATCCACAAGATGCACAGCTCATGAGTCACTGCTGAGCATTTCAGAGCAAATTCACACGCTCTGCAATTTCTTACAGAGGCAGCCGGCTACAGACACAGTAAGCTCTCCCACAAAACACTGACTCATCATAACTAAGACATCACGGCTTATGGGACATAATAGATCCTGGACAAACACTTGAAATACTTTTTTTCCCCAGACCTCCTGAGCCAGATATATGAAAACTCTTTTTAAAATCAAATTTACGTCAGATGTTGATTGCAGATTAGAATAACAAATTTCATCTTTCTATGAGATCAGAATGTCACTGAAGATCAGCTGTGGTAGTCGTGATGCTGAAGGATGCAAATCTGTTCGCCTCTGCTAGTTAGTTCTATAAATATTCATTTATGATCTTCAGTAATCATTTTTAAATGACAATAACAATTCATAGTATGACATGCACTGATGCCAAAGAGTAGTTGGATGATTAAAATGTCTGAATTTCATTGCACTATATAACAAAATATCAAACCAAATGGCATCTCAAAACAAATTGTGCTTTCTCAAATCATACTTTTTGTCAATTCACCTCAGGTTCACATGGATGTCCTAGCAGAGTAACTACAGATGCAAATGTAAAGTTTAATTGACTATGAACATGTTCCACTAATGTTGGCAACCAGAGAGTGTCCAAATGCATATTTTTGTGAAATGTTTTGTATAAAAAAGCCTACTTGGGCTATGTTTCTTTAAAGTCGCTATGCCATGAACAATTCACCTGTGCATGTTTTTTTTTTTTTTTTTTTTTTTTTTTTGATTTCATGACCTAGTAATGTTCATGAATAAACATAATATGGTACCACTTTTATAAAGTTAAAATTCATGCATGCTTATTTAATTTAATTTAATTTAATTTAATTTACTTTTAATTTTTTATTATTTTATTTTATTATAACCTTGTAGTTAAAATGAATAAAATAATGTGGTACCACTTTTAAAAAGTGCTATTCAAATCATTTGTAGATAAAAGCCTACTTGGGCTATATTTCTTTAAAGTCGCTATGACATGAATCTATTTCCGAAATGCATGTTATAGATCTTTTTTATGAACAATTTATTTATGCATATGTTTTGTTTTATTTTATAAAATGACCTTATAATGTTCATGAATAAAAAATAATGTGGTAACACTTTTTAAAAATCATTAAATTAATTTAATTAAATTAAAAATCATTAAAGTGCATTAAATTAATTTTATTTTAGTTAATTTTATTTTATTTTATGACCTTGTAATGTTCATGAATAAAAATAATGTGTTATTTTGTTTTATTTTATGACCTTGTAATGTTCATGAATAAAAATAATGTGTTTTTCTAAAGGCATGTTATAGATCTTATTATAAACAATTTATCTATGCATATGTTTTATTTTATTTTATGACCTTATAATGTTCATGAATAAAAAATAATGTGGTAACACTTTTTAAAAATCATTTGTAGTTTTTTTTTTTTTTTAAGTGCATTTATTTTATTTTATTTTATTTTGTTCATGTATAAAAAATAATGTAGTTACACTTTTAAAAAGTGGTAAATCATTTGTAGATTTTTAAAGTGCATGATTAATTGCATAATTTGTGAACTGAACAGTTAATAACATTTGTAAGCATTTTAATGTACTACTAATTTACTAATGAATTAATGATTTGTTAATCATTGTATAATGTTCAATAAGTTCATAAGTATCATTCACAAGCACATTATGTTTAAATATACAAGAACACATTTGAATATATATGAACTACTGATCTGTTATTAAAAAATGTTTGTTGATAACAAAATATCATCCTTTTCATCTTGATGTTGACCGAAATGCCACCATATTTTGTCATATAATGCTAAATCATGCATACATTCTTGTACACATACGTTTTGCAGCAGGAATTTGACCAGAAAGATTCAGAGAAAAAATAAAACGTATTTCTGCTCCTCTAACTGGGATTTTTGTTCACATGCCACAAATACGACTGACACAGCGAGATCGAAGCAAGCTGCCTCTTTTGTTACACCAAACAGAGAAAACTTTTCCTTTGAGTTGGAGTTATTTATTACTCGTTCGCCTGTACGGAACCCACGCTCCTCTCATTCAGTGTAAAATCCATCATTCTACACGGAGAGAGTAATTGGATTTCAGATCTGATTAGCTGTTCACAATGGATCTCCATACCTATGCCAGCAGCTGAAGATTTATTGAGCTTGCCAAGGCACTGCAGAATAGAAAGGCTCCTTCTCTGACAGGCACTGACATACAGTCAATTACTTTATGAGAAATGCTAGAGGTGGCACTTCCTGTAGGAAGAGTGACTCGAGGGTTAATTCTCAGAGGATCTGGCGCTCCTCGCTTCTAAAAGGTGACGGTCGTAATGGCGGAGGAAAGGAAGAGGACCTTTTTTCAGCCTGCTGCGGTTCAAAAAAGCACAGCATTTTTCATCGTTCCCACTCGTTCGGGCTTGGCGTGGCTGGGAGATGTTGTCCGCTTTAATGTATCTGTGTGTCTGTAGCTGTCACGCCGGTGGGAGCCATGGGAGTGTGTGTTTGCGAACGCTCTCGGCAGAGTTATTTTCACACTCTGCTGGAGTGGCAGTTTGACAATGATGACACAACAGCCATCAATCCAATCCTCTTCCTTTTTAAGCACCAACCCGCCCCGGCCGCTCTCACAGTCGAAAATCGTAACTCTCTGGCCGAACTTCACAACCTTTCCCCGGCATTAAAGAACGAGGTACAGGAAGTCCAGAGCAAGAGTCAAGGGCTTCGCATTAATAGGATTACCAAATTTGTATTGCCGTAAATCCCTTATCTCGGCTACCCACATGTGATTGCTTTTTTATGCGCCTGTTTACACCCTGACGGTCACAAGCTGCATTATTCTAATTCACATCATTACCTGCTAATCTCTGCTCTCCCCCCTGTCGGCACTGGAGCAACAGACCCTGCCAATGTGCAAGAGCCCATTAAACGCACCTCTTGTGTTTACACAATAGCTGCAGGTTACAGACAGAAAATCAGGCTGTATCTCTTTCTCTCAAATGTGATTTACTCATGTTGGACTTGTTTTTTTTTTTTTTTTTTTTTTAAATATACACTATATTGCCAAAAGTATTGGAACACCCCCTTCTAATGAACAGGTTTGACTACTTTAGTCATTTCCATGAGTACTACATAACTTTTATAGCAAAAGTTTGGACAGGACCTTTTTTTATTTTAACATGACAATGCCTCTGTGTGAAAGGCAAGGTTCATAGAGAAATGTTTGATTCAGTCAGTGTGGAAGAACTTGACTTGTCTGCATAAGCCAAGTCATAATCCCAGTTGAACACCTCTGGTGTGACTTTAAATGCAGACCTGGAGTCAGAAACTCAGACCAAACACCAATGACTTTTTGGGTACAGTCATTTTGGACACTTACAAAACTGAAGCAACAGAGATGGAAATACATTTTTTTAATAAAAAAATATGCTTCCATCTTTGTTGCTACAGTTTTAGAAGTGCCTTTTTCTGTTCTAAAGCAGGGGGTGTCCCAATACTTTTGTCCATTGGTATTTGGTGATGAGTTTTTGGCTCAAGGTCTGCATTTAAAGTCACACCAGCAGGGATTAGAACGTGGTTTATGCAGACCAGTCAAGTTCTTCCATCAATCAAGCATTTCTCTATGAACCTTGCCTTATACAGAGGCACTGTCACTTTAGAATAAAAAAGGGTCCTGTCCAAACTTTTGCTATACAATTAGAAGCACACAATTCCCTATATCATGATATGCTTAAACATTAAGATTAGTACTCTTGGAAATTACTAAAGTAGTCAAACCTTTTGGCAATTTAGTGTTTGTTTTCTTTACATTTATTAAAAGGAGTTACTGTGGGTGAATATTCTATAAAAGTTGTAATGAATATATGAAATTAAAAAGGGTTCATGAACTGAGAAATTAAAATCCCCTTGTGCAATTGAGGTCAAAAGTTTACACCCCCTTTCGAAATCTGCTAAATGTCAATTATTTTACCAAAATATGATCTGACCTGAATAAGATATTTCACATAAAAGACAGTTGGGCTGTACACTCACTACTTTACATTGTAGAAAAGTGTCATTTCTTCAGTGCTGTCACATGAAAAGGGGTGTACTTACTTCTGTGAGATACTGTAATTGAACTTTACTTTGTATAGACTGTAGAACATGCATGCTTTTTATGTTCCCTTCTCACTTTGAATACTTTGGTGAGTTAATAAGAATATTAGCATGAATATTGCTGGGATATTGGCTGTTTGTTATTACTTAAAAAGCATAATTGAATGTCTTATTCTGCAAGACCTTATTCTAAATCCTTAATCTAATCCACAATTTTTAAATGTAACAACTACTTTACTATGTACTGATAAGCACTACTTAGGAGTATATTTTGGCAAAAGTCATTGTTAATAGTTAGTTAATAGTGCGAATTGGACTTTAATCTAAAGTGTGTAGTATTTATTTAAAACAATTAAAAGAACTGTTTCATGTCTACCCTTGTATCATTAACCTGTCGAGGTTGATATAAGATTTAGAAAGTAATTAGTAATAAGTAATTCAATACATTTTGGAGAGAGTAATTTGTACAGTAATCTAATTATCCTGTTGAAGATGTAATTAGTAACTAGTAATTAATTAGAGTAACTTACCCAACACTGATCTTAATGTTGTTATCCTAAGTCAACTGTGTTTGTCTTTAAAGAAGATCAGATGACATTTTTATGACCAAATAATGCAGAAAACCTACAAGTTTCAAAAGGTTTACATACTTTTTCTGGCCACTGTATAACAAAAAGCAGATTTATACCTTGCAAAGGTCTCTATAAATATGACATTAGAAGCAAAATATACAATTAGGAAACACAAGATTATCTCTATAAGCAAAAAGCTACCAATTTTTGTGAGAAAATGTTACTATTTTATGTGGTTGTGATTTTGTATGAGTTGGCACAATGTGCTTAGTGTGGAAAAGCATGATTTTCAGAAAAAAAAGTATGAAAATGTACAAATTAAATTCTAAAAACTAACAAATTATCCAATAATTCACCAAAATGTAAAATAGTTTTAAATTGCCATGAGAGTGTGTTGGCAAAATGTCACTTTAAGAATATAGCAGTTGAAAATTTAATTACTTGTTTAATTAGTTTAATAAAACCAATTAGTTGGGAGAAGATTGTAGCACTTTAAAATTAGGTATAATTCATCAACATTAATTAATGGATTTTGTATCATGAAATAGCTATGATGAATGTTACAGCATTTGTTAATCTGTTTTTTATGAATATCTAAATAAAAATCACACTTTGCCAATGTATAAATTCACTAAATAACTTGAAAAGTTACAAATGTATTAGTGGTAACACTTTACAATTAGATTCATTAGTTAACGGCATTAGTTAATGACTAATGTTAACAAATGACAATTTATTATGAAGTGTTATCGGATTATTAACCAAGATTAATAAATGCTCTGAAAATAATGTTCATGGTTATTTTCATATTATCTGATGTTAATGTATGAACATCATACATTAACATAATGTATTGGTTTAGTGTTCCTGGAAAAAATTATATAAAATTAAACATTTATCAGTTTTGCATTGCAAGCTGTATCAAAGCACTGTATTTGAAGTTGCATAACATCACAGTGAGCCAATTTGTTAAAAACAAACTAAAATCATAATTTGTGCCTTTAGTAAGCCGTGAAATCTGTTTAATGAATATTTATTAGTGCTACAGTGAGTAATCAAGACGGAGTCCAGTAACGGCTCAGCAGGTTCTGCCCACCTGCTTCTCCAACAAGGTGGTTTACAAAATTCATTAAGACACGAGATTCAAATGAATTTCCTTTTCCTTAATGAGTTGGGAACATGCAACAGCCGTATTGTTTGATGGTCTGGTTAAAAACAATACAACATAATCCAATCTAGCAGTGGCTGGTGGGAAGCTCATAAGTGGTCTCAGATGTGTTCGGAGGCAGAGTTGTAAATCTCTCCAGGCTGAGCCAATGACCTCTGGTTTCATCAGGGCTGAAGCAGAGGTGTAATCCCCGGGCCACAGAGACGGCCCCTGCATTGTTGTTTAATTAATACGTGTGAATGGTGTGCAGGTACGGAAGCTGCGGGGCGGCAGATAAGGGCGGGGAAACTGAGTCCCGTGAGGAGCACCAACAATAGAGCCGTGTTTACCCACAATCACTGCAGGCTCACCGCATACAGACCCAGCGCAGGTGCCATGCGCCTGAAAAGGTCCAGTGCTGATGAATTAAAAGAGAGAGATATGAGAGGCAGAGAGCGGGAGGGAAAACAAAGAGAGCCGTTTGAAGCAGGCAATCCTCAGAAAACAGCAGTGATATCGGGAGAGTACAGTAATGTTTGCCAAACCCTCGGCCTGAGTCAAAGCAAACAAATAAGCTTAGTGTAATACTTCTCCACATGCAAGTAAAGCAATGCAGGTTAGTCTCTGTAGTTGCGATGAATGTTATCACTGTCAGACTCTGCTTTTAATTTACACTTAATTTAACTTTTAATTTTAAAAAAGTACCCCTCTAAGCTAATTTGTGGGGCACGTTTTATCTTTAAGGGGACCTATTTGAAAAAATACAGTATCTCACAGAAGTGAGTACACCTCTCACATTTTTGTAAATATGTTATTATACCTTTCATGTGACAACACTGAAGAAATGACACTTTGCTACAATGCAAATTAGTGAGTGTACAGCTTGTATAACAGTGTAAATTTGATGTCCACTCAAAAACAACACACAGCCATTAATGCCTAACCGCTGGCCACAAAAGTGAGTACACCCCTAAGTGAAAATGTCCAAATTGGGCCCAATTAGCCTTTTTTCTCTCTGGTGTCATGTGACTTGTTAATGTTACAAGGTCTCAGGTTATCGCTCTCACTCTCTCATACTGGTCACTGGAAGTTCAACATGGCACCTCACGGCAAAGAACTCTCTGAGGATCTGAAAAAAAGAAGTGTTGCTCTATATAAAGATGGTGTTGGCTATAAGAAGATTGCCAAGACCCTGAAACTGACCTGCAGCATGGTGGCCAAGACCATATAGTGGTTTAACAGGACAGGTTCCACTCACCATGGTCCACCTCGCCATGGTCGACCAAAGAAGTTGAGTGCACATGCTCAGCGTCATATCCAGAGGTTGTGTTTGGGAAATAGATGTATGAGTGCTGCAAGCATTGCTGCAGAGGTTGAAGGGGTGGGGGGTCAGCCTGTCAGTGCTCAGACCATATGCCGCACACTGCATCAAATTGTTTCTGCATGGCTGTTGTCCCAGAAGGAAGCCTCTTCTAAAGATGATGCACAAGAAAGCCCACAAACAGTTTGCTGAAGACAAGAAGACTAATGACATGATAACGACCCCAAACACACCTTCAAGACGAACACTGCCTTGCTAAAGAAGCTGAGGGTAAAGGTGATGAACTGGCCAAGCATGTCTCCAGACCTAAACCCTATTGTCATCATAGAGTGGAAAATGACTCCAGTGGCAACCTGTGAAGCTCTGGTGAACTCCATGCCCAAGAGGGTTAAGGCAGTGCTGGAAAATAATGGTGGCCACACAAAATATTGACACTTTGGGCCCATTTTGGACATTTTCACTTACGGATGTTCTCACTTTTGTGGAAAGCGGTTTAGACATTAATGGTTGTGTGTAGGCCTGTGCCGTTAAACAATATCATATCGAATCGCAATAAAATATATGTCGATAACGATGATAAGCTCTAGGCATACTCGATATGGTTGAATATAAAAGCCAATCACACAGCAAAAATATGCGACAACAGCCAATCAGCGTGCAGCTTTTAATCTTTACGTCAAAGAACAAAGTTCTTTCCTATGGCACTCTGCAAAGCAAACTCGACACGAGGACAACAAAAATGAGTGGAAGCAGTGACTAAAGTGAAACTAACCCTCAAGTTATTATCCAAAAATGAAGTATTCGACAAACAAGGTAGCACGAATTCAGTTATATGGAAGTGGTTTGGCTATTTGAAAAGTGTTTTCCAGGCATGCCTGCACCGCATAAACATCTCAACTTTTCAGAATTCCGCAAGCGCACTGCGTTTCATGTGACAAGAAGCAACCAATCAATCCGCTTCATCCGTTCCCGTAACAACCATTTTATGACGTCTTCATAGAGGGCGCGGGTCCTGGTTGCTTAGCAACGGCAGACGCCATGGGAACGGAAGCTACAGAATGTTTCGGAAAGGAGAAAGCGGCACGCATAGCGTTTTCCACGCGTTTTAAGGCGCGACGTGAACGGCCCCTTAATCTACCTCTTAAAAGCCCGACACTGTAGTCTTCCTGACAAAAAACAAAACAAACAAACAAAAATCCTTAAAGTTTGACAAATTATGTGCAATTTGTAGTTGTATAGTTTTATGTTTACATTTTGCACATTTAATCTACCTCTTAAAGCCAGACGATGTAGACAGACTTGTCTTTTTGGAAAAGAGAAAACTGCAATTATGTTACTTACAAATTATGTTTACAACAGTTTTATGTTTACATTTTGCACATTTACCTTCTTTTGTCACAATGTTTAGTTTTTAATTTTAGTAAGTTGTCTTAATTTTTTTAAGGCCAAATGTGTAATGTGTTTTTGTTAATAAACTATATTTTAAAATGTAATTATGAAACCCTCAAACTGATGTGGCTTCAGTCATAGTTGGGATACTCTTTTAAAGCCTGGAGCATTAACAGTTTATATATATATATATATATATATATATATATATATCGAAATATCGTTATCGATCAATTTGGGGGAAAATTATCGAGATTACATTTTTGCCATATCGCCCAGCCCTAGTTGTGTGTCGAGTTATTTTAAGGGGACAACAAATTTACACTGTTATACAAGCTGTACACTCACTACTTTACACTGTAGCAAAGTTTAATTTCTTCAGTGTTGTCACATTAAGATATAATAAAATATTTACAAAAATGTGAGGGGTGTACTTGTTTCTGTGAGATACTATATACACATCACATAATCCATTTTTGTGATTTTGTTATATTATGTGTTTTATGTTGTTGTATTTTGTATTTGTTTCTTTTTCCTCTCCATTCTTTGTTTGCGTTTTTTTTTTTTCGTTGTTA
Organism: Cirrhinus molitorella; assembly: GCA_033026305.1. Taxonomy (NCBI): domain Eukaryota; kingdom Metazoa; phylum Chordata; class Actinopteri; order Cypriniformes; family Cyprinidae; genus Cirrhinus; species Cirrhinus molitorella. The sequence goes on along the minus strand of CM065135.1, from coordinate 28,508,282 downwards.
GATCGCCGCTGATTTGCCAGTTGTGGCACCACCAGTCAGCGTTTATTGGATGCTCAGTTGTCCTTTTAAATTGCCTCTTCTGCTATCCAGAGGGGAGCTGATGTGTCTTCGGGCCGGTCGCGTTGTTCCAGACTCTCCGTCAGCCTAATTTTGTTTGTTTTTGTTTTATTTGGTCTGACGGCTTGATGAGAGTCTCTATTTTTATTGCATCTCACCCCTAGTGGACATAATAGATTTTTTCATATTTTTAACGCATTATTATGAAAAAAAAAAATAATTGCCTGGTTAAAGCTCTAATTTTGACACTACTAATATATATATTACACACACACACACACACACACACACACACACACAAAACAGTGTTCTCATCTTACTCTAATTCAATACAACAGGCAAATAAAATAAAATAAAATAAAAGTTATAGCATTGGTAATTTGGAATTTGAACATAATTTGAACATCACTTTTTTGGCTGTGTAGTAAAACTTTGCAGCCCTCATCAGAATGGAGGGAACCAGCAGCAGTGTCATATCAGGTCACCGCTCTCAGAGCATCTGAGCCAGCCACTGAGCGCTAATTTGATTTCTGTGATGAGAAATTAATAAACATGTTGAAGGGTACATTAAATGTCAATTATAAGCAAATTAAGAAGTGCAGACTGGCATAGACGCAGACTCGAGTCGAGGACAGAATGCCAGCGTCGGGCAGGGCATCGTGTAATTTGTACCTTCAGTAATGACTTGGAAACCTACATGATAAAAAGTGTTGCAGAGAATTTGATGAGCAAAGCTGTATGGCTATCATTGTTTTCTCCTGTCAAAATGTCTCCTGAATATAGTGGCAGGTGCCACAGTTTATGAGCTATGATTACAGCAATGTTGTCTGGTACTGGAGCCAACTGCAGTTGCCATGGCTGAATGTTGTTTTGCTGGGCTTCCCATAGACAGACAGGACTTTTGTCATTAGCCATGCATCCTTTCCATGCATCCATGTAACCAAGTTGTATGCTACTGTATATTGTAAGATACTGTAGCAATTGTTTCAGTGGAAATCCTACATTTTATATATATATCAAAACTTGCAAAATTTGTATGCACAAACATATGAGACCAGGTTAATTAACAATGTCCTTGGTTACAGAGTGCTGATTTTGCATCAATGTAGATATTGCTTCATTATGCATAGACATGATACGAATAAGAGGTCTAGTTTGACATACATGAGTCAAGATCACTGCCAATTTGAATTACAGATTTAAAAGAGACAAAACAGATGCATTAAACTCAACAGCCACAGCTTGAGATGTCACTACTACACACAACATTCAGCAACAACAGTCAGCAACAACGTCAGCATTTTAAACAGTTCAGTAAATTCACATATTTCTTATTCCACAAAACAGATTTGTACTGCTCTTTCCAGTACAAAAAAAAGAGCATACCTTAAATGCAAGCATGTTAAAAGAGCAAACGCTGAGATGCCATTAAATATTTATCAAGGAAAGCCAGAGAGAGAAAGAGAGAGCGACTGTTTAAAAAAAGGCAGTAAATTTCGCTCATGTGGATTTTGGTTTGGATGTCGGAAAAGCACTGCACAACGCTCTAGATGTTATAAAAAATCTTTCTATTTAACATTTTTCCTTTATTCCTAGAGAAGAGGCCATTAGAACAGAAGGCATTCTGGGTACTTTTATTATTATTTCATATGAAGTGCCGCTTTTCATCTGTGGCTCCATCTATCATTGTGTTAAGAAGGAAGAGGAGGTTTCTTTACATTGATTTGAATAAGCAGGATCAAAATAGACTGCTTAAGAGGGTTCTATAGAGTTCACACTCTTTTTGAATGTAATCTACAGAAACATGAGAGACCAGTTACTACCTACAGTCACAAAAATCATTTGTTACAGCTTTTCATACAACATCCACCAAACTCATTTTTTCTTCTGCAAGAAGTCATACAGTAGTCATCACAGCAGTTGAGAAATATTTAATGGCATCTCAGCGTTTGCTCTTTCGGCAGTGGCACTGGTATCATTCCTTTCATGATACTTTAACATTGGGGTGATTCTAATTTTTATGAAATTATATTGATTCATAAATCCCAGTTCAAACGAGCGGCAGGGCAAAGTGCACATGAACTGATCATCTCTTCCACTTTAACCAGTTTCAGCATGAAATAAACATGAATGAACATCCAAAGGTATGTTAAAAGAAGGAGTATAACTTACTGAGACCTGTATCTCATGTAATCGCTCATTCAGTGTTTCAACTATGCAAAGACCTCAGTATAACAGCTTGTAAACAATGTCATGTAATGTCACATTTACCTCAGAAAAAAAACATTCGGTGAGCATAAACTCATTAGTCAGCTAGAAAAATTAACTCTCTCTAGAGAGGAGTAAAATATATGCACCATATAACATATGCATATTCATATTTTTATGACAGCCACCATTTAAATATATATATATATATATATATATATATATATATATATATATATATATATATATAGGAGTAGAAATATAATTACTTTATTGTAACTTTATTATTAGAAAAAAATAATAATTGAGTGTGATTTAAGCGTTTTTATACAAATCAGTTTAACATTCAATAGTATTGTAGTACCAACTGTCTCTCATGTACAGTTCAAGTCAAAAGTTTACATACATCTTGCAAAATCTGCACAATGTTAATTATTTTACCAAAATAAGAGGGATCATACAAAATGCATGCTGTTTTTTATTTAGTACTGACCTGAATAAGATATTTCACATAAAATATGTTTACATATAGTCCACAAGAGAAAACAATAGCTGAATTTATAAAAATAACCCTGTTCAAAAGTTTACACACGCTTGATTCTTAATACTGTGTTGTTACCTAAATGTTACCTTTTTAGTAATAGTTGTTCATGTTAGTTAGTTGTTTGTCCTGAACAGTTAAACTTGTCAGCTGTTCTTCAGAAAAATCCTTCAGGTCCAACAAATTATTTGATTTTTCAGCATTTATGTGTATTTGAACCCTTTCCAACAATGACTGTGTGAATTTGAGATCCATCTTTTCACACTGAGGACAACTGAGGGACTCATATGCAACTATTACAGAAAGTTCAAATGCTCACTGACGCTCCAGAAGGAAACACGAGGCATTAAGAGCTGGGGGTGAAAACTTTTGAACAGAATGAAGATGTGTATATTTTTCTTATTTTGCATAAATATCTTTTTTTTTTTCATTTAGTACTGCACAGAATCAACAGAAGATACTTACATGTTTCCCAGAAGACAAAATAAGTCAAATTTACCGTGATCTTCAAATTCAAAAAGTCTTGACCCCCGGCTCTTAATGCATCGTGTTTCCTTCTGAAGCATCTGTGAGTGTTTGAATGTTCTGTAATAGTTGCATATGAGTCCCTCAGGTGTCCTCAGAGTGAAAAGATGGATCTCAAAATCATAGAGTCATTGCTGGAAAGGGTTCAAATACACAAAAATGCTGAAAAACCAAAGAATTTGTTGTCCCTGAAGGATTTTTCTGAAGAACAGGGGGCAGTTTAACTGTTCAGAACAAACAAGGGTCTCATGAACAACTATCACTATACAACAACAACAAAAAACACAGCTGTAGACCATTCAGGTAACAACACAGTATTAAGAATCAAGTGAACGTAAACTTTTGAACATGGTCATTTTTCTAAATTCAACTATTATTTTCTCTTGTGAACTATATGTAAACCTATTTTATGTGAAATATCTTATTCAAGTCAGTACTGAATAAAAAATAACATGCATTTTGTAGATTCTGCAATGTGTCTGTAAACTTTTAACTTTAGTTGTATATTTTACAGCATTTTTTTCCTTGAGAAAATTTGCCATGTACTGTACCTGAAATGTATACAAAATAGTCCATATTGTATCGAATCGCAAGCTCGTGAATCAGAATCAAATTAAATCGTGAAATGTCTTAAAACTTAGTACAAGAAGTAAAAGTACAAGATCCATGTCACTGTCACACTTTTAACATTTTAACACCACTTAGCTTTGCTCTACAGATTTAGCAGCACCCTCAGATGTATTCACACACATTCTCATTTGGGTAGTAAGTGACAAGACATGCTCAAAGCACTTCTCTTTCTTTGCATTTAATCAGCAAACAAGAACTAGATTAGCCGTCTCTGGGTTGGTTACCCTCTCAATAAGACATTCTGCCCGCAGAACCCTGTAAATATCTCCGAGCTGCCTTACTAAGCAGGTTTTCCACCTCTCGCCTTCGCTCTCTGTTCGTCTTCCTTTTTAATGGGCTCCATTACTCCCCTGAGGCTCAATTTCACCCTTTGAGACTTCATCGGGTTCTTTGATTAGAGAAGGGATGGTAAGACCTTCACTGAGACCATTAAATCTGACACAGTTTGGATCCCTCTCGAGTCTGAGTGAATCTGTGTGTGATGGGCGTTCTCAGGGCGCCATGTGAATATGCAACCTGCTGGTACTGAACTTTCTTGTCTAGTAAATAATAGAAGAAAAAAATCCAGCAAGCACAAGGATAAAGTGATATGACTTATGAACATATCCAAAAAGTTATTGGATATCCATGATCAAAATCTTACAAAAATGTACATTATTATTATTAATATTATAATTTATTATCAATAACATACTTTATAATGTATGTTAATTAAAAACTCACAATGTAAAATTTTACATAATGTTGCAGTCAAGCAAAAAATAAATAAATAAATAAACAAATAAATAATAGTATTATTTGTACTATTATTTGTATAAGTTTATATATTTATTTATTGCTTGTGTAAAATATAAAATTGTGGATATGTTAATTCATAAAATGATTTTTCATCACAACATAAAGTATGTAAATACTACTACTACTAGTAGTACTACTAATTATTATTACAGGTTGTTGTTAATAATAATAATAATAATAATAATAATAATAATAATAATAATAATAATAATAACAATATACGTTACACTGTGCTGAAAAATAATTCTATGAATTAACATATCCACAATTTTTAATTTTACATGTTGTAATGTTGCAGTGAAACACAATAAATAAATAAATAAATATTGTTGTGTTTATTATTAATATTAGTGTTTTTTTTCCTGTTTTTGCTTGTGTAAAATTTCAAATTGTGAATATGTTAATTCATAAAATATTTTTTATCAGTTATAAATTATAGACTTTTATTATTAGTATTATCATTATTCTAATATTTATTATTGATATTTCTTCTTATTATTATTTAACTGTTTTAAATGGTGCATATCTTAATGAAAAAAATATGAATTTTTCACTTTCATAATTTAATTTATGAATTATCATCAAAAATGTTAAATATTAAACAAAACTGAACTTTATAAAATGTTTTTTAAGTTAAAAGCTGATGTCCAAGTTGCTTAATAATAATAATAATTATTATTATTATTATTGCACTGTTTTAAATGGTGCATATTTTAATGAAAAAAATATATAGTTGATGAATTATCATCCTATATGTAAAATATGACACAAAATTGAACCTTATGAAATTTTTTTAAGAGGAAAGCTTCTTCTTCTTCTTCTTCTTCTTATTATTATTATTATTATTATTATTATTGTTATTATTTGAAATAATTATAGTATCTTTTTAGTGCTGTTTTGAATAGTGTATCATATTATAATGAGTACTAAGTTTATAACACATTTTATTTATTTATGAATTATTATTGGAATCTAAAAAAAAATGCAAATAAAATAAAAATCTTGTCCTCTTCATTTACTTTTGGCCACTTCCGGTTTAATCTTAACACATAATAGCAACGCCAAATATATACAGTGTGGCATGAATCCATTTAAAATCATCTACCATCTTACCATCACTAATATCAGTCAACGATACCAGATAAACATTTAATCTTGGATTTGGTTTGCTTTTAAATAATAGAATACAGGCAGCTCTGAGATTCTGTTTCACAACCAAACACAGTCCAAGTCAGAGTAATACTTGTTTTAATACTTAATGTTAATGGCATGATAATGCAGTATTGTGCCGTGAGGGAGTACTGTAGGCTGTTGTGCACACCTGCATATTGAATTAATGCAGGCACAGTGTGAAGTACTGTTTCTCCGGTACAGATGTTCTTTATCCACAGTCACCATAGCAACATGACGGATGCCCCCCCATTCCTGCCACTCAGTGTCTCACCTTAGCCATTCACTCAGAACAATGCCTTCACACTACAGAGAAGCACACACACACACACACACACACACTTATACACACACAGCATCCAGGATCTGTGTCACCTACTCAAGCAAGCGGTGACAGAGTGAGTCGAGTGACTGACAGTGAGCTCTGTTTCTCTCCAAGAATCAGAATAGTGGAAGTAATGACCACACAAGTTTTCTATTGACTGACCTGGCCAACAATATCAGTCCCAGATTTCTTAGTGTACTTGCTTAAAGGGCTAGTTTACCCAAAAATAAAAATTCTGTCATTAATTTCTGACCCTCATGTAGTTCCAAACCTGTTAAAAGCCCGTTCACATCAAGAACGATATCAGTAACTATACCTATAGAGATAAGATAACGTTCTAAAAATTGTTTCAAATTTAAGAGAATAGCAGAGTTCACACCAGGACTATAACGATATAGGGAACGATATTGTTGGGATTTTTTTTTTATTTATTTTTTTTTTACAGCTGATGAATGCTAAAACACTGACAGCTAAGCAGACTTCATTTAAACTTAAAGGTATTGCGCATTTGGAATAGCAGTAGAGAAGTAAACAGACATTGCACAGCAAACAGAGTAACATAAAACATAAAATTACCTCAGGAATTCAGCACTAGTCTGGACAACATTGTCTCGCCTCTTTTGAAGTTGCAGTAGAAAAGTCTGTATTGTTTTTCTTTTAGAATGAATATGTTAGCCTTGTGTGCTCTAAAACAATGGCAAAATTTGCGTTTACAAGATATGAGTATTCAAAACTTACAGTCTCTCACTTCTGCCATTATCAATCAACGATTTTGATGACATCACGCTGCACTTCAGCTTCTCATCAAACCTTCTGCCTAAAAAAAAAAAAACCTTCTGTCCAATCAAATGCTCTCTAGAATTATAGTGTCCTGCCCCCTACACTATAAATAGACGTTGAAGCTGAGATTGGTCACTTGTTCACAGTGTTTTCTGTATGGTGATAGCATGTAGTGCACAATGTAGGCGTTAGGGAACGATTCAGAAAGTTCCATTGGGGCAAATGAGGTTCGGTTTTGCGTTGTGTCACGCGAGCCGTGGCAGCGAGCACAGTCTACTCCGGACTTTGGTTCCGGTCCAGAGACGCGATAGCACAGAGCAGATCATATGCGTGAGTCGGCATGTATTAAACTACTGAGCCTCAGCATGATTATGATCACTATTTTGTTTTAGTAAGAGTTTCATAGTGAATCAAGGGGGTAATCTATTAGACTGTGGCTGTCATAAGCTGTCAAATGCAGCTTTACCAAGCTCCAAGGCTTTGGCCCGAGCAGATATAAATGGAAGGCTATTAGCTATTTTAGAAGTGGGCGGCGCCGCTCTATATGTCCCGCCCTGTTTACCTGTTTCAGTTGACATTACATCACCACATAGAATAATGCCGCGTTCCAGGAAACCCGTTTAACCGTGTTTTTCCAACCTTCTACTGGTGAAAGTGCACTGGAAAGGCAGTCAAACCAGTGACTTAACACCCGTGAACTCGTACTAGATCAATGCACTCCCAGTTCCGAGCTCTGACGTCACATAGCCTGCCAACCAACTATGGCAGCCCCTACGGATGTATTTCCAAATATACAAATAACGTAAAATAAAAGTTATAACTGCTTCTCTTGTCTTATGCTCCGTTTTCCTCATCCATTTCCCTCAAATAAGCAAGAAATAAGGACCTTTGGCTATAGAAATTATTTGTGACTGGGCTTAAGCCTGGAACGCTAGAAAGTTGTGAGTCGTGGTTTGAATCCGTGACTTACGAGCTCAAAAACCTGCCTGGAACGCAGCATAACGCTGCATGTTTCAAGGCACTTCAGTGGACCTTTAAGCCCTTCGTTCATCTTCAGAACACAAATTAAAATATTTTTGATGAAATCCGAGAGCTTTCTGACCCAATGCAAATGCAATGCAACTGTACATAAAACATGTCTGAAGATTTTGATAGAGAAGATGACTTGCAAATTTTTGCCTGGCTTTACTCAATCAAACCAGAATATACAGACGATGAACTAAGAGAGATGGACGTTGTACGTCATAACGCTGGCTCCTGCGTCAGCAACACCACACCACATGGGGAAGACTGACTCAGAAGTGAAGAAATTGTTAAATTAAGTTTTTTTTTTTCCTCACAAAAAGTATGGACTATTTTAACAGTGTCCTTACTACATTTCTGGGCCTTGAACGTGGTAGTTGCATTGCTGTCTATGCAGAGTCAGAAAGGTCCTGGTTTTTTATCAAATCTTAATTTTTGTTCTGAAGATGAACAAAGGTCTTACAGGTTTGTAACATGAGAGTGAGAAATTAATGACATAATTTTCATTTTTCTGTGAACTATCCCTTTGACAAGCTATTAAAGCAGTAACTGTAGAAAAATTTTACTTTTCAATATTGTCTTCTGTAAATAAGAGCTAAATATTGCACTATACATGACTAAAGTTCTCAGAATGCCAATCAAAGCTTATGTTTTAAGTTCAAACACATTTATTAGTATCCTCTGTCTTTTCATGGATTTAATTAGGGTCCCAATACCACCCACGTCTAGAAGAAATTTTCAACTTTAGGGGCCAATTATAAAAATATTTGTACCCTGAGGAGAACCATTTGGACATGAAGGGAATGAGTTTTTCTATGTATCTACTAATTCCTATGAGGCCATAAATCATGATTCTTGAGATACTCTAAACATGGCTTCCCAGATATGATGTTTTAGGCCTGGAAATAATGAATACTTCAGGGGACTAAATAAAAAACTACATAAAACATTTAGAATTTGCGAGAAATGTGTTACAGGCATGTGTTCTCAGCAATAAAAATTAAGCAAGCTATGAACAGAATCCAAGTTGGTGCAACAACAGCCTTATCTATTTGCTTCATTAAAGTGAGTGAGAAGACATTCAAAAGAATACATGCATGTAACTGACATAAATGTAAAACTATCAATAGTTAATACGTAATTTAAAAATATGAATTTATAATTGATCACATTGTAATTTCATGTTTGGACTCTTCAGCACAATATTTATTTAGAAAGAGGTTTAGAAAGTAAACAAAAATGGGTGCTATCAGAACCAGGGTTGCCAGGTTTTCACAACAAAACCTGCCCAATTGCTACTCAAAACTAGCCAAATCAGGTTCCGAGGTTTTTTGTCTGGTTCTGCTGGTAAAATTTACATTCCAGGGGCTAAATATCAAGTTACTGGGGTCACTTCAACCTTTGGACATTAAAAACAACCCGCAGTAATAGCGTTAAAATAGCCCAACTCTGCTGGAAAACCATGGACTTGGCAACACTGGTCAATAAGAGAGTCCAAACAACTGATAAAAACATAACCACACAACTTCAGTCCATCAGATAACATCTTGTAAAGGGAGATGCTGCATGTTTGTTAGAATCTTTTTTTTTTTTTTAACCATTGCTTTTGACCAGAATATGAGTCCATACTTCATATAACACTTCCTCTAGTGGATTTTTTTTTTTTTTTTCATAAAAAATCCACCAATATAATTGTTTAGAACTGTTTTGGACTGTTTTCACTTGTGCTTGATCTGCGCATATTTCTCTCCTGATTCAGACCAGATTTTGTTTTTTGTTTTTACTGGAGAAACAATATTATGACTCTAGAAGAATCATATTTTCAGCTAATTTTCATTTTTGGATAAACTATTCCATTAAAACAAAACAGCCTACAGTCTGGATGACACAATGTTGAGCATTATGATTGCTTAAGGAACAACTGGAAATTATTTTCTTTAGTAGACATACACCAACGTTGAAAATAACCTGGAAAATTACTTCAATATTTTATGCAGAAAGTACAGCCCTGAAAACAGAGAAAAGCGGGAAAGCAAATATTATCGTAAAGCAAGATTACAGTCTTGCTGTTATGAATTTTTAGACATTATTCTCTCTTTGTGCCATAGTATATAGCAAGGAAATACTTGTTCATATAGTATAATCTCACTGTTTTGATATTCATAAGAACGTTCATTTATTCCCAGCAACCTCTGACTGTAATCTGAGCCTCATTCATAACCAAATTTATAATAAACTAGCGAGCAAGGGTGATAAAATAGCAGGGGTCACTAATTCAAAAAGCCAGCAAACCTCAAAACAACTGCTCAGCTCCAGCTCCTCCGCAGCATATATTAATGAAGATGATCTCTACTACTCTACACCTCTGCGCTGATATATGGCCAAGCGTGGAACTCACGTCCCGCCTTTTCAACATATTCAGCATCATAAATACAACTGAAGAGCTGCCTTAGGATTCATTTCTGAGTGTTAAATCTCTGGAAGCCCGTCCAAAAGTAACATTACTCCGTAATCAGGGGAACAATAACTAGAATCACTACATTTAGGAAGGATTTAGGTCATAAATTCAGAGAACATCACCCTTGAATTTGTCCATCTTTGATGAATGACTGATTAAATGATGTAGATGAGCAAACACTATATTAACATGACTTTTTTGCTGACAAAAATATCAGATAGACATTGCAGCAATGTGTGTATAAAAACTTATATGAAAATCTTCAACAAAATGCTTTAATGTGTGATTTAAAAGGTCTAGAGTGAATAGGGGACTCTGTGTTCTCTGTCAACATGACTCCATTTAGGTAGTTTCTATCAGAGAGTGAAAAAAGCTTTTTCTCTTTCCACATCTCTGAATCTGTCTCTCTGCTCACTGGAGTTGTGAGCACACAAGGCGTTCTGCTTCAGCTTTATTTCGGAGTGCTTGTTCATCACTGTAATTTATCTCCTTCCTAAAAGCAACACCAAATCTTTAAAGATACACTTGCGCCTATTTCGGAACAGCTTAGCTTTCCCTTTTCAGGTTTTACCTGAAAAGTAGCAAGTGAACAATGTCTGACTCAATTAATGTCTGACTCAATTAGTGCCTGACTCAATTAATATGGTGATTTTGGCCTGTTCCTTGTCAGAGGTTTTGGACTTTTTTATAATGAATTTAACAGTCAAAATTAAGATTTCTTAACTTAGGCCTATTTTAACCACCAAAAACAATCTATCCGTCCATTGTCCAAACTGCTTATCATATACTGGGTCAAGGGGATGCTATAAAATATTATATTTAGGATTTCCACACATAACAGTGCTAAAAAAAAGAAAGAAAAGGAAGTTGGAAGTCGCAATGTTCCATTTTGAGATACGGGCCGATAATGTGGAAAAACAATGATTTTTTTTTTTTTTTCTTTTTTTTTTGTCAGCTAATATCAAAGAACAGACATTTAAAAGTAATCTCTTGAGTAAAGTTATTTAAATGACTATTAAAGTTGACAAAGTTTTAGTAAATTCGCTGGAAATGAACATTGCTTTTCTCAACTCCTATTGTCACTTCTGAGCATTTCCCTAAAATCCGGGTATCCCCTGAAATGTTACTATCTCTGCTCTCCAAATATGATGTTAAATATTGTATAAAACCAATCAAAAAGCTTAGAAATGTACACAAACAGTGACATAAACGCTCATATCATCAAAATGCACAGAGTACCCGCATAAGGTTAGCCTACATTACGTGATGAAATCTAGTAAGTAGCTATGCACTTAGTGCATTCTTTCACTGCATGATTCAGTCTATTAAAATACTTTTAGAATGATCACAGAATTCAAGATATAGGGGCAGAAAATGTATATATCATTTCACTTAACTTAGTTAAAGAATATCACACAAAGAGTGCCGTTTTTTTCCTTCAAAAATCAACATGACTACAAATGTGATATTGATTTTATACAACAGTTCAAGAAACAAGAAGTTAATATTAAACGACTTACGTTTTAGACATCATATTTCCTGATTCTGCTTAATTTCGCCAACAAAAATCATTCCAAACACAGCCACAGCACTGTTTTGAGTCTCTGAGCAACATGAATTGCTTTTCGTTTCTGAATGAATCAACCGTTTAAATGATTCGGTTCAATCGCAATGACTCACTTATTAACAGCGACTTACTGACACCTACTGGCTATTAAGCCATTAACATATACATATACAAATGTCTTTGGTCAAATTAAGCTGTAAAATAAATAGTTTATCCCCCCGACGGACTTTGAGTCTGATAATAAAGTCGAATTGAATTGAATTGAATTGAATTGAATTGAATTGAATTGAATTGAATTGAATTGAATTGAAATGCAATGGATTTTTAAAGATATCGACAAAAAACAGGCAAAAAACTTTAAAAGTGATTTTCTCAGGTTTTCAATTGGAAAAAGAGGGCAGGCAGCCATAACTCAAATGGGTATATCTTTAAAACCATTCAAGGCATGACTTTGATATCATTTTAAAGCTAATGGTCTTCTTTTTCCATTGATATCAAACTCTCAGTTTTGAAATTTGGGTCACTGTGACTCAGTTTGCTGGATCAGGTCACAATTATATATTCAGTTTACACCAAGCCAGTCCTTACTCAGCAACATCTTAGTTTAGGTCTTGTTTAGGTTATACATATTAATAATACTTTTATTCAGTAAGGGTGCATTAATTTGATCAAATGTGTCCTCTGACCCCAGACTTTTTAACATGCATTTAATTTGGTTGTGTAATTTTTTTTTTTTTAATGTCATTTCTTCCCTAGAAATTACACAAATTTGGGTTTTATTAGGTTTTATGACAAAAAAAAATGCATTCTGTACCTTAGTTTATAGAAAATAAAACACATCATATAATATTTACTGTGACCATTTTCTAACACTTCCTTAAGTAACGTTCTGTGTTCTCTCCTCTTAACCATTTTCATTCATACATTCAAGACTTCTTAACCAGGGATCAAAGTGAATTTGTGGGTGACGATATAAGTGGCTCAGAGAATGTAGTTTGACTGGCTGAAGTGTACAATTTAAGATTTCTAGAGGTAAATTCAAAACCATAAGATGAAAGATTGAGGTTATTTTTCTTGTCACATACCAGATTTATAGCCTACAGGTCAGTGACCAAACTTTTTAGCTCTTACACTGTTTGCGAAGTAACACTGACCTGAAATGTAATGGCTTTGACTGCCGGGCACCTGAAGAATTTTCACCTCTTGCTGCGGCTCTAAAAACCTATACAGATACTATTTCATTCCTCTCTCAAAGACTTTGATTCGTTTTATGCTTTAGACACAAATGGATGGATAACTGTTTAACTTCACTCAAGGCTGATGAATTGAGCGGCCCATCAGATGCTTTATGCTGGACCTCTAATGTGACCAGTCTGACGAAATGTTAAAATGGCTTTCAAATCAATGGCTGCCTGTAAAAGATTAGATCAAACGGCTATTGCTAATGTTTCAGGAGGGCGAAATTGAGAGTAAAATGATGCAATGTGATTTGCCAAAAAGTGCTTCTGAATATTCTCCCATCAACTATGACATTTCAAAGACCCTTAACTTTTCTAAGTGGGAACACAAAGCTCTCAATGAACATTACTGGATGACCATGTTCACTTGATTACCTGTCTTCATAACACTGCTATGTGTTATAATGGATGGCTAATTTGCATAATTATGTTTCATCCCTTCTACCTCTCTAAATGAGGCCAGCACAGATGCCGCACAATAGCCCACCGTAATTATATTCCTTAAGGAGACGCAGGCATTGTGCAGAGTTTCTCTTATTTTGGGGCCATTAAATCAGATATGGTTTATTAGACAGTCCTGGTGAACCATGGGTAATGGGCCTTAGAATCAAATGCCCACTGCTATGGTCATCTCCAAAATGTACAGTATAATCTTTCCTGTGGGCACAACAAAAACAACCTAGTTTCATGTTCACTGCTTTAACCTGAAGCTATTAAAAGAAGAATTGGAAGTCCTTCAAGTCCTATCACTATAATTTCATATCATAAACTGTATTTTTTCACTGTTTTTAGTTAATATCAATATCTCCAACAAATTAACTGCATACTTTAGTCTCTATGGAGCCTGTAAGTTTGGAGGCCCATTTCCACCAATGAAAAAATGAAAACATTAACTGTACACTTTTAATTTCACAATTTTGACTTTTTTTTTCCAAATTGCAATTCTGACTTTTTCCTCACAAATGCAATTTCATATCTCACAATTCTGACTTTTTTCTCAGAATTGTGAGATGAAAAGTTGCAATTCTGACTTTATTGCAAATGTGAGTTTTTATTTCACAATTCAGAATTTTGCAGTTAGAAATGCACATTTTTATTTTAAAAAAGGCCTAAATTTTTCTCAGAATTGAGATAAAAATGTGCAATTCTGACGCAAATGCGAGTTTGTATCTCACAGTTCTGGCTTTTTTTTCTCAGAATTGTGTAATACAAACTAGCAATTTTGACCTTTTTTCTCAGAATTGAGATAGAAAATGTGTAATTCTGACTTGTTCTCACAAATTTGAGTTTGTATCTCAGTTCTGAGAAAAAAGTCAGAATTGCATAATACAAACATGCAAATCAGACTTTTTTCTCCGAATTGAGATAAAAAAAAGTGTTATTCTCTGTTTTAATCACTGACTTTCTGACTTTTTTCTCAGATTTGTGAGATAAAAACTCGCAATTCTGACTTCTTCCCTCAAATGCAAGTTTGTATGTCACAATTCGGACACTTTTCTCTGAACTATGAGATATAAACTCGCAATTACAATTCAGAGGGGGAAAAAGACAGATAATTTATAACTTGCATTAAATTGTGTGTTATAAAGTCTGAATTGCGAGATATCAACTTGCAAAACTGAGAAAAAAACAAAAAAAACAATTGCGAGACATAAACTCACAGTTCTGAGGAAAAAACTTTATTTATTTAGTTTTTATTTAGTTCTTGCAATTTTGAGTTTTTCTCGCAGTTGCAAGTTTATATCATGCAATTCTAACTTTATAACTGGCAAGTAAAAAAGTGTATTTATTTATATATTTGTTTATTTATTTCACGTTTCTCCTGAAATAGAAAGAGATATAAATTAGATTGTTGACAGCTTATCAGGGAAGCATATATAGTGCTGCAAAATCTTCTTTTTTTATTTTACTGTTATTTCAATGCTTTTGTGTTTGCATTCTATTTCAAAATTTTGCGTTCACTCACAAAACATGTGTGTTCTCTCGAAAACTATTGTGCTTCCCTGATAAATTTTGCAATCTCACATATCTCTTGTGTTTCCACAAGAAACTTGTGAATTCAAAGTTTCTTGAGGGAGTGCATTAGTTTCACATGTGAAGCATTGGACTATGAACCAAAAAAAAAAAAAGGTTGTCTTGGGAATTTTTCATGTACAGTCATGCTTTTTTGTTGTCTGTCTTCTACAGAAGTGTCTGCTTGCAATGATTCAGATTGCTTAGTGTTCTGAATGACAACACTGTGTCATGTTATCCATCTTTCAGTCATCTGTCCAGCTCAAACAGGAATAAATTAAATCATGCTCCATAATGACATATGGCCCCGGATCAGCTAGAACTGCATCGTGACGGTGGATGGACTAACAACCTTTATTAAATCAGAGCTCCATCTAGCCTTTTTAACTCGGCTATTCTATTATTTTACGTATGTCTCTCTCTGATGCTAATGATATTAGTGGATTTAAATGCTGAGCTGCCCTAGAACACAAATGGATTTGCCTGGGACAGATGCAGCATGGACATCTGTTGTTTATTTATTCGTATCCACAGAGGGCGGCTATTTTTACCTCCCCTTTGCACTCAGCTGCCCACCCAAACTCATGCAAAAATGGGCTGATCTAAATAGAACTGACCTTTATTTAGTCATTTATAAGTTTAGGTGATAATTATGGATACACATATTAAAATTGTGTTTGATACCTATGATTATTTTATTTTAAAGGTATTAATTCATAAGGCCTTTATTAAAATTTAAAGTGAATTAAATTTTATGTAAAGGGAAGCAATTTGAATCATTCAAATCAAATATCCAATATCTGCCAATACAGATCAATTAAAAATAACAAGGTACTAATATTCTGTGCGTTCTTATGAATAATGTGCAACATTTACTTCATGCACAGTCAACAAAACGCATTGCACACAATGCCAGTTTTATTAGAAAGCTAGGTAAGGAATCAAGCTAGAGCAGAGGTGAAATGCAAGGAAGAGCAATCTTAGAAGCTGTCTTAGCAACAGCTGTAATGAAAAAACTTAACGGATGAAACTTCATCTAAAGAATCAAGATCAGATTTTTCCGTGAAGTCTTGTGTCTTGTCTGCTGTGACATTCACAGGCAGATCGCACAGGATACGTTCACACATCATCCAGAATGGAGGAATTCATCACCTTCTCGGCTCAGAGACGCGCAGGAAGCCGAGAGGCAATCTGTTATGTGTGACGTGACTAATTTCTCAGCCTAAAGAGTGCTCCCGTAACTCCAGGATCCGTTTCACTGAATTGTAAGGAGCAAAGAGCAGGGCGGGAATAGGTCAGCTTCCATTAACAATGGAGCGTGATGGAAAATGTCACATGGGAACTGCGACTCACACATAAAAGGACAACCAAGGAGAAGAACGTGGAAAATAAATGCATACGTCTGAGAGGACGAATGCGTATTTCCCAGTGCTAAAAATAGTGCAAGCTATGGAGAAAATACCGGAGGTGGAACATTTCTGATAATATTTCACTGACAGCTAAGTTTAGAAAGGTGCCTGAAACGTATTTTCTTGATTCAGGAACATATGAAATGACATTGTAAGGGGAAAAAGGTCATTATCGTCTACATCTAGAAATAAGAAACACACAAAATGTACAATTTGTGGCTCTAATTCCACTTTTGCTACACTGTGTACCTTTTGAAATGTCATTAGTAAGAAAGTAACAGTCATTCAAACCATGTCTTTTCAATACACTTTGATAAACCTATAATAATAATAATAATTAATACTTTAGACTGGTACTTTAGAATGGATTTCATAGTAAATTACACACAGTCAGGTCCATATATATTCAGGCACAATTTTTAATATTTTAGCTGCTGACCAAAACATATTCAAGTTACAGTTATATAATGAATATGGGCTTAAAGGAACAGTCCACTTTTTTGCAAATAGGCTCATTTTCCAACTCCCCCAGAGTTAAACAGATGAGTTTTACTGTTTTTGAATCCATTCAGCCGATCTCCGGTTCTCCCGGTAGCCTTTTTGGCATAGCTTAGCATAAATCATTGAATCGGATTAGACCATAAGCATCGTGCTCAAAAATAAAACCAAAGGCTTTCGATATTTTTCCTATTTAAAATTTGACTCTTCTGTAGTTACATCGTTTACTAAGACCGGCAGAAAATGAAAAGTTGCGATTTTCTAGGCTGATATGACTAGGAACTATACTCTCATTCTGGCGTAATAATGAAGAAAATTTGCTGCTGTACTATGGGTGCACAGGTGCACTTGAATATAGTCCCCAGCTAACCTTAGCCTTAGCCACCTTAGTGGCTTAGTGCTGGTCACATTGGAAGTTACCTAGCTGGGGACTATATTCTGGAAAATGAGCCTATTTGCAAAAAAAAGTGGAGTGTTCCTTTAAAGTGTGAGTTTTAATTTAAGGGTATTCTCATCAAAATTGGAGAAAAGGTTAAGGAAGTACAGCTCTTTAATATGTACAGCCCTCCTTTTTCTGAAGTGTATAGGGATATACTCTCCGCCCAGATTTAGTCAAAAGGAGCAAAGTTGATTGGGCAGCACTTCATAATACAAATGGATAATGACACAAAATATACAGCAAAAGCAACCAGGAGTATTTGAAAGCATAAAAGTAGAATATTCTGCAATGACCAAGTCAATCTATTAATTTCAACTTGGAACTAAAGGCAGAAAGACCAACAAACAAACAATAACTGAAGACAGTAAAGGCCTGGCAAAGCATCACTCTCAGAAAAAAAAGGTTACTGGGGTGGTACCCTGTGGTACAAAGTGAAAAGGTACAAATATGTGCTTTTAAAGTACTAATATGTACCATTTAGGGGTAGGTAAAGTACAAACATGTACCTTTTCACTTTTGTACCTTAGGGTACCGCCCCAGTGACAGACCTGTACCTTTTTTTCTGACAGTGTGGTGATGTCCATGAGCTTTTGCATGCAAATGATTCTCAGCAATATATTAAAAATGAACATTTTAATTATGATTATATTTATTTGTCCAATTACATTTGAGCCCCTGAAAATGGGGGGACTGTGTATAAAAATGGTTGCAATTTCTAAGCATTTTATGTTCTATTTTTGTTCAACCCCTTGAATTAAAGCTTAAAGTCTGCACTACAATTTCATCTTGATTGCTTAATTTTAAATCTATTCTGGTGGCATACATAACCAAAATTATGAAAACTGTGTCAGTGTCCAAATATATATGGACTTGTTTATTGCCTGAGTGTATCACATCATATCCAATCACATATACACTCTAAAAAACACGCTGGGTTAAATACAACCCAACACTGGGTGAAATATGGACAAACCAAGTGACTGGGTTATTTTGACTTGAAATGTTAAGTTGTACTAAGTGACAACTTGGATATTTGAGTTGATTCAACTTAAAAACTTAAGGCAGCAGGGTAACAAATTATTTTAAGTTGACTCAACAAATTGTGTGTTTTATTTTTTTTTAAGGTGTGAAAAAAATTTCATTTATTGAACATATTAATAAATGTTCATTTCCATCCCATTTTAGGTTTATTTTAAGCGAGAAATGTAGTCATTTTTTAGTCATTGAGTTAAAACTACCCAGAATGTTGGGTTAAACATTTAACCCAACCACTGGGTCAAAGCAACCCACTCATTCTCAGATTTCATTAAAAATATCTTAATTTGTGCTCTGAAGATGAACAAAGGTCTAATGGGTTTGTAACAACATGAGGGTGAGTAATTAATGACAAAACTTTCATTTTTGAGTTAACTATATTTTTAACAAACCACAAACTTGCTATAAAATCAAAATATAGAATAACTTACTACATACATTTCATTTGAATCCTCCATTTAAATCACTTTGCTGAGTCAGTGTCCGTGAGGATGATGTAAATAACTCTAGATCCTTCCGGCTATTTGAATAAGAGAGTACAGTCAAGTCTCGATTAAGGCGGCACTTTCCTCTAAGAGTAAATTATTGATCCCCAGATACAAAATGTGTATTGCCGTTAGCTGCATCACTCTCCTTTTGACCTTTTGTTCTCAGAGGAAAATGATTCCGAGAAAAAAGGAAGAGACGTTCTTTGAAATTACATTCCTTCTCAGGTGTAGAAGTGCTACCCAGGAAACTGGAGTGGGATATTAACCATCGAAAGTTAGGGCAGAGAGGGCCAGCTGTCCGAAGTGTCCAAGAGTTGCCCCCTGCTCTCATTGCACCAGACAATAACTGCCACCGCTGACAATGTCCATTTTTCACAAGCACTTACCTATAGGAGAGAGCGAGGAAACACAGCAAAGCTGGAACACCTCTGTCTGGCAGCACAGCGTGGATGGCGACTGAAGCAGCCGTTTTCCAATCTCGCCCTCTAATTATTTTCTCCAGCATGCCCTGGAAAGATTTCCTCACATAGTGAGACTAAGCGATGTACAACTCATTAAATTCCTGTTGTGACAGAGAATGTGGAATAGATCAGTAGACGGAGACTTTGGTCGGAAAGAATACTGGCATACTGTGTATTATATGCTGCTTCCAATTCCAAAAAAAAAAAAAAGTATATATAACAGTATGCAATGATATTTGTTTTAATCTGTGGTATGCAATGTTGTCATCAGGCCCACACAGAATCTATGCCTACAAAATTCTTTACAAAGACTTGTTTTGTATTGACAGTATTGTAGACATAATAATAAAATATTTACCAGTAAATATGAATAAAAGTACTTTTATCTTCTTTGTCATGGAGCCTGAATATGATATGCAGACAAAAATATATTTATTGTGGACACAAAATTTGTTCCACAAATTAACAATTTGTTCCCTATTTTTATTTATATGTTCCCTCGTATAAATAAAATAAGATCAAATAAAAGTTTGCAAAGGAATAAAATAATGAAATTAAATTAAATGAAAATAAATAAATAAACAAAATATAACATAAAACAAAGTTCACAAAGGTTTGGAATAAAATAATGAAATAAAATAAAAATCATTATATGTTATAAAAAACCAACAACTTTTAACTGATGAAAATGTGATTCATTATCATGTTAGATTAAGTTTGCAAAGGTTTGGAATAAAATAAAATATTGAAAATGCACATTGCTCTGAAGTTTGTGTAATCTTTGAATCCTGAAATTATGTTTTTGTTCCCCAGCAAATAAAATAAATTAATAAAATAAAATAAAACAATAATACAAATAAATAAATAAAATAAAATCTGAAATTAAAAAAT
Organism: Cirrhinus molitorella; assembly: GCA_033026305.1. Lineage (NCBI taxonomy): Eukaryota > Metazoa > Chordata > Actinopteri > Cypriniformes > Cyprinidae > Cirrhinus > Cirrhinus molitorella. The sequence continues at coordinate 28,487,728 of CM065135.1, read as the reverse complement.
GAAATGAATTAAATCCATTGAATGTTATAAAAATGCACAGGGCTCTGAAGTTTGTGTCATTTTTTGGAGCCCAGAAAAAAAAAGTGTATATATATATATATATATATATATATATATATATTTATATTTATTTATTTTTATTTACATAAAATAAAACATTCATTTTATACTATATAAAAAACTTTTAATTTATGAAAATGTGATTAATTATCATGTTCATCATCCAAATAGATAAACTTAGAAAAAACTGCAAATGTTTGGAATAAAATAAAATAATAAAAGGAGCAATTCCAATAGGGTCCTCACACCATCAGTGCATGAGCTAAAATAAAATAAAATAAAATAAAATAAAATAAAATAAAATAAAATAAAATAAAATAAAATAAAATAAAATAAAATAAAATAAAATATTGGATTCAATTAAATAAAACATTTTGTTATAAAAAATGTTATAAAAAATGTTGAAAATGTGAAGAATTATCATGTTCATCATCCAAATAGATAAACTTACAATAAAATAAAATGCAATAACATATTGAAAACATCCATTTTATATTCTAAACAAATTTGAATAATAAAATAAATAAAATAAAATAAAATATATGTATATATATATATATATATATATATATATATACATATATATTGAAAACATCCATTTTATGTTAAAAAAAAAAAAAAAACATTTAATTGATGAAAATGTGATTCAATATCATGTTAAAATCCATCTAGATAAATGTACACGTCTTAACATTGCTTTGATTATAACAAGTTGCATGGATGTTCGAAACGTGTGTCTGAACACACTAAAGTCATCCGATAGCAGCTGAGAAATGAGTAATGGATACATACTTCCCACTTTCAAGCAGAAGACAAATCCCAGCTGAACATGAAATTACTTCCTTGTATAAAAGCTGACTTTTATTTATCCAGAGTCAAGGCATTAGAGCTATTCCTTTATTCATGGTGATAAACAACTTGAATAGTTAAGTCGTCTAAATGCCAGATTTCCCTGATTGATTGCTAAACTTTCCTTTGACCTTTCCAATGGGCTTATCGCAGGTTCTCCCGCAGTATCAGAGCACGGTTGCCTTGCATTCACTGCCGTGTAACCGATCCTGTCTGCCCTCTCTCCTCTTTACCAGATAATACTACCGAGTGCTTTGATACATAATGCAGAAGTAAATGGCCAGGCTTTCTGCCAGTAGAAACTTCATTTTACGCTTTCATGATCTCAGGACATTTCCTCTTTATGCATCAAAGGTGTTTATCAAAGGCAGAACATCTGCATTCAGCAGTCTGTTTATTTATTTATTTAGTACTCAGTTCAGAAGCCAACCATAAACTCCAGAGCTCAGATAATAAAAAGCTTTTTGTGTCGAACCCATCAGTTGTATATTTGGTTATCAGTAGCAAAACAAATAATGTAACTCTGTGGTCCCCGATAAAAAAAAGGTACATTAGTTAAAACCAAAGTTTCACTTTTAGATCTACTTTGACTAAAAACTAAACTAAAATAAAACATGAAATGTAATTAAATAAAAAATGAAATAAAATAAAATATGCAATAAAATATAAAATGAAATAAAATAAAATATGCAATAAAATAAAAGAAAAAAAATAAAATAAAATAAAAAAGTAAATGAAAATGAAATAAAAGAAAATAAATGAAAGAAAATAAATAATAAATATTTTTAAAATTAAATAATCTAAAAATAAATATTATTAAAAAATAAATAATAAATCAAATCAAATAACATTATACAATAAATAAAATAAAATAAGAAATAAAATGAAATAAAATAAAATTAAAAATGAAATGAAATAAAATAAAATATGAAATTAAATGAAATATGAAATAAAATTAAATAATAAAAATAAAATAAAATATGCAATAAAATAAAAAGATGATATGAAATAAAAATATGAAATAAAATAAAATAAAATATGAAATAAAATAAAATAATAAAATAAAATAAAACATTAATATGAAACTAAATAAAATAAAAATAAAATAAAATATGAAATAACATAAAATAACTAAATAAAATAAAAAATAAAATAAAATATGAAACAAACATGTGAAATTAAATAACTTGAAATAAAATAAAATAAAATAAGAAATTAAATAAAATAAAACATGATATAAAATAACAATTATTTTAAATAAAATAGATTATGAAATTAAATATAATAAAATAAAATATGAAATAAAATTTAAATAAAATAAAATAAAATAAAATAATAAAACTAATACATTTAATATAAAATTTAATATGATTAATATGAAAATTAAATTGAATTAAATATGAAATAAAATAAAATAAAATAAAATTCAAAAATCTCTCTGGTGTAAAGAACGTGATAGTCATTTGGGACTACACTCCTACAACATTGAAGGTTAAAATGAACTAATTTGTATAACAGTATATTGATGTTTTGGTGTGGCTGAAACACAAAAACAGTTGTACTCTTTCTTTCAACATACCTTCGGATGTTTATTAATTTATTTTCGTGCTACAGCGATCTGTCACTCCACATTAAACAGCGTCAAAGTGGCATTTATTGTTCAAATACTGCAATAAAACTGACAGAATTTGAAATCTGAAACTTTGTTTCATATCAAAAGTCACAAAGCACAAAGCTTATTACAATTTATTAGATGGGATGCGCGCTACAATATTTCATGCATTAACTGAAAACAGGTTAGACTAATTGATTCTTGGGATTTAAGAATTGATATTGTTTTGTAAAAATATGCCAGAAGCCAACAGAAGGCATCTTACAAGCCAGACTACATTTTTTTCAAGTCTCTGTGACTTCTAGAAATGTAACAATGATGCCTTGAAATGCATAATAGTCATAGGTTTTGAAAATGTGTCTGACTAATGAACACTGAATACTGACATTCCAGCTGAACATCAAAGACAAAATGTTGGAGTCGCCTGGTTAAAATTATCTTACAGGCTCAAATGTTTGCCCTCGACATTCCCCCTCTAAATGCCAAAAGCAGTGCAGCCACTGCTTCATTCAGGTAATTTCGTTAAGTCTGGGAATGCTGCAGGTAGCGTTTTTTTTTTTTTTTTTCTTCAAAGGATAAAGTGGATTTGTATTCAACATGACTTACAAGCGTGCTTCTAGTTCCAGAGAGCCACAGAACATTTTTCAGATAAGATGGTGAAAAAACCTTGAGCTCATTTAAAGCACTACTGAGTACAAAAGATAAGAATTCAAAGAAGCATTTCTTGTCCCCAAGGACCAATCAAATTCGATGTCACTTTGCTGAACACTCACACGGAGGAAGGCGAAGCGCTGAAAAGTCAAACAATGCCGTGAGCTAGCGCTGCTCAGGGTAGAAACATTTAGCCTCTGTTTCGATCATGCTTTTCAGTATTTCTCTGCGGATGCTTTTGTGTGAAAGAGCAAGTGTGTGAGGACATATCTTGTGTTTAATGAGCATAATGTATTGAATCAAGATTCCTATAAAATGTGTTTTGTTAACTGCTGATTTAGTTAAATTACTATTTAATTCAATGCATGACTTATTTATACACTATCTATCCACTTCCCCCATCATAGCACTTTACGTGAAGCCTGTAGGATATGCAGTCCATTAAAAACTTATTCAGAATGCCTTATCGCTCCATAAATAATTGTAACCACATTCACAATACATTACAGCATTTACCTATTCATGACCATTAAATAGTACAGTATATGCAGTTTAAAATAAAAAAAAAAATAGCATGGATATTTGCTGATTAGAGCACAATATCAATCTATCCATTCCATCCATCAAAAATCTTTAGTAACAATATTTTATAACAATGTAATCTAATTGAGTTTGGGGTCAGTAAATTTTTATTTTATTTTATTTTATTTCATTTTTAAAGAAATTAATATTTTATTCAGCAAGGATGTGTTACATTGATAAAGCAAAATAGTACATACTTTATTATTGTTAGATAACAATCTAACAAGATAACAATACAATTAAGTTTGGTGTTAGTAAATTTTTACTTTATTTTATTTTTAAAGAAATGAATATTTTTATTAATCAAGGATGTGTTTTTTTTTTTTTTTTTTTTTACTTTTTATTCAGCAAACAGTCCTAAAAACAACAACACCACCACCAAAAATACATTAAAACATAAATAAGCATATTACAATGATTTCTGAAGAATCATGTGACAGTGAAGAAAAGACTGGAATAATGACTGATGAAAATAAAATAGCAAAAATTAAATAAATTAATTAATAAATAATAATAATCAGGGTGTCCGCGGATCCTTAAAAAGTCTTAAATAACGTTTTCCAAATATAAGGCCTTAAAAAGTCTTAAAATGTCTTAAATTCAGATTCGATAAGTCTTAAATTATTTTGGTCACATTACCGCTAAAATATCTTCAGTCTGACGGACCTAATGATTGTTTACAATCATTGGACAGACCGAAGATTGACTAAAAAAAAAAACGCGAAGCATCCAAACGCAAGAATGATTCTTCACATTTTGATAATGGATCTGTATTTCTGGTATCAAAATCGCGTTGCCTGTCTCTTAGTGAGAGACTTAAAAACAACAGAGCGAAACAGCATACATAAAGAAACTCAGAAGAAACACACTGAGGTAAAAATTCTAAATGTGTAGTTTATTTATAACATCATATAGTTCAGTAACATACCAACCGAGCTTTGCTGAATATTATCACGATTGCAACTGTTACACTGATTTTAGTTCAGTAAACAAATAGTCAAGTAGTTGTTAAGTAAACTTACATTTTAAACACAATATTTACAGTTTTTATTCCATTTCATTACCGAAAATAGTTCCAAACGAGGATCACAGCAGCACATTCTGCAAGCAACACTCGGCGGTGCTTTGTTACTAAATGATTCAGTATTTTGAACGAATCAGTTGAAATGACTCATATTAACTCGCTCATTACGTGACTTACCGCCGCCTACTGGTAGTTTAGTAAAAATATGCGTTTCCCCCAAAACATTTATGTGTTTATTCATAAATGCATTTAAAACATTGATCTCATACCATCATTTATTGCAGTTTTAATTTTGCAGTGTAAATTATTTAATCTGACTGGTAACGGCCATATATAAATTATTGATAAGTTGTAATAATTTGACATAAAAATTGATGCATACATTTAAACAACTTTAAACTTTAAACAAAAGCTTAAAAACCAGGCCTTTATAAGGGTAAATAAAAATATGATTTTATTTAAGATTTAAGTATGTAAAAGCTGATAGAACTCATGAAAGCTTCAGAATAAATCATTTACACCACCAAAAATCTCGGTGATGTGGTAATTTTATGGGGATATTTTGTGTGAAATATTGCCTGCTGGTATGAAAAGTTCACAGTATATCTTAGTAATAAATATAATTTATGACAGTGGTGATATATATATATATATATTTTTTTTTCTTTTTACATTAAACACATTAACTATTACATGTAGTATGTTTGCAATATAATATATATTTTCATTTCCACTTTAGGTCTTAAATTTCATATGAGGTGGTATTAAAAAGGTCTTAAAAAGTCTTAAATTTCACTTGTTCATATCTGTAGAAACCCTGAATAATAGTAGTAGTAGTAAAATATGAAATGGAATAAAATATAAAATAAAATATGACATAATTTAAAATAAAAAAAATTAAATGAAATAAAAAATATGAAATTAATTAAAATAAAATAAAATAAAACAGGATAAAATAAATTAATAAAATATTAAATTAAATTAAATTAAATTAAAATGATTTCTGAAAATGTTGTTAGAAAAGATTTATATTTTAAATAAATGCTTTTTTGTTTTTGTTTTTTTGTTTTTTTATATTTTTTTATTCAGCAAAAAGTCTTTAAAAAAAGTATCCCCCACCACCCCAAAATAAAGAAACAGATAAAAAAAATTACATTAAGACTGAAATAAGCATATTACAATGATTTCTGAAGAATCATGTGACACTAAAAAATGGAATAATGACTGATGAAAATAAAATAGCAAAAAATAATAATAAAAATAATAAATAAATAAATAAAATAATAATAATAATAATAATAATAATAGTAGTAGTAGTAAAATATGAAATGGAATAAAATATAAAATAAAATATGACATAATTTAAAATTAAAAAAATTAAATGAAATAAAAAATATGAAATTAATTAAAATAAAATAAAATAAAACAGGATAAAATAAATTAATAAAATATTAAATTAAATTAAATTAAATTAAAATGATTTCTGAAAATATGTTGTTAGAAAAGATTTATATTTTAAATAAATGCTTTTTTTTTTTTTTTATACTTTTTATTCAGCAAAAAGTCTTTAAAAAAAGTATCCCCCACCACCCCAAAATAAAGAAACAGATAAAAAAAATTACATTAAAACTGAAATAAGCATATTACAATGATTTCTGAAGAATCATGTGACACTAAAAAATGGAATAATGACTGATGAAAATAAAATAGCAAAAATTAAAAAATATATGTATGTATATATATATTTTTTTAAATAAAATATGGAACAGAATAAAATAAAATATAAAATAAATTATATATAATTTAAAATAAAAATGAAATGAAATATATATAATAAAATAAAATAAAGTCAGCCTCCCTAACCAGTATAATTTCGAACACTCAACATAAAAATATATTTTTTACATAATTTGTATCTAATATTGTATATATTATACAAACAGAGTATGAATTGAATATAGAATGCACATAAATAAAGTTATACACTAAAAAAATAAATAGATTTAGGTTCAAAATCAAATTTTAATGCCACAAATTATATTTTATTTTTATTTCAATTTTGAAAGAAATTAATATTTTATTTAGCAAGGATGCGTTACATTGATAAAACGAGATGGACTGACTTGCATTAAAGGAACAAATTAAATCTGAAAGTCTATTAAAATAGAAAACTCTTACTTTAAATTGTAATAATATTTTATGTTTTTACAGTTTCTACTGTATTTTTGATTAAAATCAACATTAAAATGCTTCTATTTTAGATTCTGTCAGATATAATGAGCAATTGTGCTCAGTTGCATCTTTAATCTGGATAAATTCCCATATATAACTCTGTACTCCATCATTTGATGCTTCACTGCTGCTATGATCACTGGAAAATACTGTGAAAAGTCATGCTAGGGACTCTCCTGCCTCTCCAGATGACATCACAACTGAAGCAAGAGAGGGCAAATGATGTTCATATCAGAAACAGGAGTCCAAATCGCTCTGACAAGTTTGTTCGCTATCTTCTAAAATCATTCTCTGGGGGAATAAATGTTCCACTGCTCTGAAAAGCTTTATAAAACTAACCGCTTTGGATTGGAGACGGAGATTTTGTTTTAATAATGAGTCTGAAAAATATGATCCGAGATTGATGTTATTGGCGACAGATTCCAGCCGCGCTGTGAGTAATCTTGTTAATTCTGCTAGATTGAGTTATAGAATAATGAGCGAATCAGATCTTTATCACTGAAGAGGTCCGTCACAACTTTAAGCTAATAAGAACTTTAGGGCAGGAGGAATGTTCCAGAAGAGCCCCATTAAGCAGCGAAATGCCTCTTTCACAATGGCCTACTTCGAATCGCAGGCAGCCAGGTCTCATTATACATTTCTCAAACCAGATCGCATTAGCTCATTAGCAAAGCTCATCTGCTTGGGAAAACAGCTTGTCACATATTGAAGAAATCAGAATGCATGCTTTCTGTGAGGCTACAAGACAAGAAGAGCATTAGGATTCGCAATGCCTCGCTTAGTTGAATTGTACAATCATTTGCTTCGGCTAAATTTGCATTCAGCAATTTGAAGTGATGGAGTTAATGGAGACTCTGAACGCAGTGTACAAAATAATGACTTCACTTACTGCTTCTAATTCTCTCCCACAATTTGTGGTGATTGAAAGTGCAGCATTAATATAATGCGTCTGCTTGGCTACTGGCCAAACGCCATCGAGGTTGGAGAAAAAGAGGTAACTAAGGTGCTTTGGTCTGATTTACAAAAAGAAGTCAGAAAGCAACAACAATGTTAGAGGAGGATATGACATAAATAGACATTTGAGATTATTTAGAATTTCAAACTGCATTATGTGTTACAAAAAGTCATATTTGTATTCAAATATCCTACCTGATTTCATGATGAAAACACACACGTAGGAATTATTTTCGCAAGACGCGAAATGCATACCAATAAGTACACATCATTGCAGTTTCCAACAGAAATGAACACTAGAGGCAGTAAAACAGCGAGCACTTGTGATCGTTTTCATACGCAGTTATGATTACAGCTTACAGTTTCACTTTCCGAATGTAACAAGCTTGCTCGGTAGCTCAGCCTCCACAGAATTGGACTTGAGATGCAGAATCCTTGGGTAAGAATCCTGTAAAAAAAAAAAACAGGACTCACAATAAAACAGCTGAAAGATGAGAGATTGAAAACTCAAGCTAAATCGGCAATTGCAATTGTGTTTTTATATCACATTCACTTTTGTTCATATGTGTTTGTTACTCGGCTGCCTTGAAATTTTAAGTTGAATCAACTTAAGACATTTTAACATTTTACGTTGACTAAACTTTTTTCGAGTTGACATAACTTGACATTTTAAGGCAGCCAGAAAAATATATATTTAAAGTTGATTTAACAAATTGCACTTTACAGTGTATACTACTGTATGTATAGCAGGGTTGGAAATTAATGAGGACTTGTGACAAAAAAAAAAAATGCCACCAAAATGAATAAAAATCCCCACAAAATTCAAGAGAAAGGAGCAAAAAGGCCCCTGCACAATTAAAAACTGTATTACGGTTGTCGCAATTAAATTGAAACATGAAAATGAAGAAGAGGTGTCAATTAGAGGAATAAAATTTAGATTCGCTCACACTGTACCAGATTGCTTTTACGTTACTATTTATTTTGTTAGCGAAATCTATGATGAAAAATGTTAGTTGATGAGCTTTTTTCCCGTGACTAAGACGAGAGGAAGACGAGACGACAATAAGGTCAATAAACGATAACTATGACTATATCAACATGAAATTTCGTTGATGAGTCTAAAATGTATTTAAAAAAAATAAAAACTCAGCTATTGTTTGCGATTGTGGTTGCTGAATAACCGCTGTTGTTTAAATAGAGAAAAAGGCTATTGCAATTTGGAATTAATGGAATTACTAGGAATTTCACTGTTTTAATATTTTTTGCTTGTTTTACCAGTGTTCATAATCTAGACAGAGAGAGTGGATAAGTCTTTGGCATTAATTTATGTAATAAAAAGACTATAATAAATCACTCAATGGACATTTTGCATGAAGCAGCTTGCATCAAAAATATACTTTACATTGTAAAAAAATAATAAATAAATAATACAAAAACAATTTGTTGAGTCAACTTAAAATAATTTGTTACACTGCTGCCTTACAACTTTAAGTTCAGTCAACTCAAATAAGTTTATTCAAGTTGAAATGTTAAGTTGTACTAAAAAAAACATTGTTTGTTAAACTTAACAGCTGTTTTTGTTACTCGGCTGCCTTAGAATTTTAAGTTGAATCAACTCAAATATCTAAGTTGTCACTTAGTAAAACGTAACATTTCAAGTTGACTAAACTTTTTTTTTGAGTTGACTGAACAACATTTTAAGGCAGCCAGGTAAAAAATAATTTTAAGTTGACTCAACAAATTGTATTTTTACAGTGTATACTGCTGTATGTATAGCAAGGTTGGAAATTAATGAGGGCTTGTGGCAAAAAAAAAACAAAAAAAAAAAAAAAAACACCAAAATGAACAAAAATCCCCCCAAAATTCAAGACAAAGGAGCAAAAAGGCTCCTGCACAATTAAAAATTGTATTACGGTTATTGTAATTAAATTGAAACGTGAAAATGAAGAAGAAGTGTCAATTCGAGGAATAAAATGTATAAAGTTGTTATTAATTTATGTAAAAAATAACTTTGTTATTAATTTATGTAATGAAAAGACTATAATAAATCAGTACACGAGGTAAATGAGGTAAAATAAACCATGAGTCCACATTCTATTGATTTACTTACTGGTGAAAGTGCGATATCTGAAATGCAAAAGCAAATTTCTCATTACGATAATAATATTGAGAAAAAAAAAAAAACAGCTTTTATACAACTATTATACAGCATGACGAAAATATGACTGTGATTTCATTGACTACAACCTGACTAAAATGCTCGTATATTTCGTTGACTTAAACTCTTACTAAACAAAAACAGGACAAGGTTGACTAAATATGATAACTAAAATGTACATTTAATAATAATCGTATTTCTAAAATGTCCAGTTTTCACAGACTAAAACTAGACTAAAATACTTCAGCTTTTCTTCGACTAAAACTAGACTAAAACACTTTAGATTTCCTTTGACTAAAATTAAAAGATAAGGTTGAATAAATATGTTAAAAACTAACAAGGACATTTAACTGAAATTGAAAATAGCTGGCAAAATTAACACTATTTTATGTGCTGTTTTGTGCAGCGTTGAGCCTTATAACCAATCAAACACGTTTATGATTACCTTAGGACAACATTGGCCAATCAGAGGTGCTTAGATTAGTCAGTGCTAAAAACACGCTTGTGAACTCATCATAAACAACACAGTGCAGAGAGGATGTAAATAAAAGATTAATTTCGTAGTTTCAATGGTTATAACAGGAGTTTTTACATAACTTCCGCTAGGCTAACGTCATGAAATCATGTTTGTCTGTGAAGTCAAAATGTGACATGCCCAAAACGCAGACACAGCACAAAAACATCTTAATATTGCTTTCTATATCGATATTAATGATCATTATTAATAATAATAGTATAATAATAGTCTACAATAATGATTTTTGTCATAATATTGCAGCCCTATGAGCTCCTGTTTCTTAAATGTAGAATTTAGATACAATTTTAAACAGTCTGTTGTTGTTGACAACAGTTTAAAATATTGATTAAAGTAATTAGGTAAATTTAAGTATTTGACATAAAAGACAACATAGTATAGCGATTATAGTAAGATTAAATCAATTTAAGTTGCAAATATTGCAACTTAAAAGTAAATTTTTGACACTGATGTACAGCCAACATGTCCTCCAATTTATACGACCGACTAAAGTCGTTTTCACAAATCCTCAAATACGTCTCTGTAAAGCGTATTCAACATTTGCTCCCTTATCAGTAACAGGTATCTCACTCAACCTTAGCATTATGTGTAGGTCATTTAGTAGCGCGTTGCACTGTGGAGTGGTATAATCATATGAACACAGGTTCGATACCAGAGAACGCATATGTTTTCACTGTATGTTTTTTTTTTTTTAAATATGCACTAGAAATCATGATTTTGCACTATTTCTGTAAGGGGTAGGTTTAGGGTAGGGTTAGGTGTGGTCATATATACGAATTACACCTAGTAAAACACGTTTAAATTACCCTGAAATCGTATAAAAACTCATACCTCATTCGATGACGTCAGATCCAACGCGACACTGTCATTATTTTTACGACCGCTAGAGGGCGCTTAACTTTAAAACGTAAGAATGGATCGTATTTGGTCGATTCAAAAACGTACAACTGGGACGTATTTTCTTTGAGGACAGTCTCATTTTCTAAATAAAGTTTATTTTACTTCAACAACTACAGTTGTGACATGGAAGGTTTTTTTTTTTAATAAGGGATTTAATTAGGATAGAAAATATGTTCAACAAACAAGATCACACACTGTGAAAATTGATGTGTAACACAAAACAAGGATTGTTGGAGCATGTTTTACTGTCTTTCTACTTTATATTTCACATTAGTTCAGTGTGATACTTGCCATTTCTTTCTCTGTAACAACAAGTTTTCAAGCTAAGTGTTTCAGTTTTTTTCCAGTGTATATCTAAATGACTATGTGGTCCACTTTCCATTAACAAGTGCTTTACAGTTGTTTTAATGTTAATTTGCTAGTAATGAACCCACTGCGTGGGATTTGTGAAATCTTTTTTTTTTTTTTTTCTAAAGTGAGCGACTGAAACAGACATTACAAAGGAAACATGCATGTCTCTGGTAACTGACGTAAATGTGATAAACAAATCTAGTTAATGATATATAAAATATTAATTTATCACAATTTGATTGCATATTTGAATTCTTCAGCACAATGGCTATTTAGAAAGAGGTTTAGAAAGCAAACAGTGCAATGCAATAAATGGGTGCCATCAGAATGAAAGTCTAAACAGCTGATAAAAGCATCACAATAATCCATAAGTAATCCATACGACTCCAGTCCATTGATTAACTTTCTTAGAAGTGAAAAGCTGCATGTAATAAACAGATTCATTATTAAGACAATTTTTATTTCAAAACATTACTTCCGAGTAAAATCTTTGAGTCCTTTATCTAAAATATCCATACATCCTATTACAATGCATACATGCATTTCTTTGGTAACTGACATACATGCAATAAAATATAGTCAATACATAATTTAAAAGTATTTGACATTAAAAACAACATAGTATAGTGATTATAGTAAGATGATTAAAAAAATGTCCCTGGAAATTAATTTCCCCTAAAAGTTCATTTCTGACCCTGATGTACAGGGTCAGAAAACAGGGTTGTTGCAAACCAAACAAAACTTACACAGTAACGCTGTTTTTCAAATATCTTATTTTGTTTGCCACAAAACAATATGAGGGTGACTGCCATTTTAAAGCAAAGAAGTCATAAGACTTGCAAATTGCTGTGGGAGTTTTGTCACTGATGTTGCAAATATTTATAATGTGTGAATAAAGGAAACAACAAATTCTAATTATCAGCTTATCAAATTATTTAAATAAAGTTTATTTTACTTCAACAACTACAACTGTGACATGGATTTTTTTTTTTTTTTTTTTTTTAAATAAGGGAGTTAATTAGGATAGAAAATATGTTCTATTCCACCAAAAAAAAAAAAAAAAAAAAAAAAAACAAGATCACACACTGTGAAAATTGATGTGTAACACAAAACAAGGATTGTTGGAGCATGTTTTACTGTCTTTCTACTTTATATTTCACATTTAGTTCAGTGTGATACTTGCCATTTCTTTCTCTGTAACAATTTTCAAGTTTCCAAGCTAAGTGTTTCAGTTTTTTTTCCAGTGTATATTTAAATGGCTATGTGGTTCACTTTCCATTAACAAGTGCTTTACAGTTGTTTTAATGTTAATTTGCTAGTAATGAACAATTTTTGTCACTGATGTTGTGAATATTGATAATGTGTGAATAAAGGAAACAACAAATTCTAATTATCAGCTGATGTAATTTGCCATATTTTCTGAATAAATTTTATTTTACTTCAACAACTACAATTGGAACGTGGAATGTTTTTTGTATTTTTTTTTTTTTTTCTTTTAAATAAGGGATTCAATTAGTATGGAAAATACAGTATGTTCTATGCCAGCAAAATAAAAAACAAGATCACACACTGTGAAAATTGAGGTTGAACACAATACAAGAATTGTTGGAGCATGTTTTACTGTCTTTCTATTTTAAATTTCACATTTAATTCAGTGTGATACTTGACATTTCTTTCTCTGTAACAATTTCAGAGCTTTTTCCAGTGTATATCTAAATAACCATGTGGTCCACTTTCCATTAACAAGTGCTGAGCTAATCAAAAAGGACAAAATGTAAAGCTTTAGAGTTGTTTTAATGTTAATTTTCTAGTAATGAACCCACTGTGTAGGATTTGTGAAATCTTTTGCTTTTCTAAAGTGAGTGACTGAAATAGACATTACAAAGGAAACATGCATGTCTAACTGATATAAATGTGATAAACAAATCTAGTTAATGATATATAAAATATTAATTTATAAGTTATCACAGTTTGATTGCATATTTGAATTCTTCAGCACAATGGCTATTTAGAAAGAGGTTTAGAAAGCAAACAGTGCAATGCAATAAATGGGTGCTGTCAGAATGAGAGTCTAAACAGCTGATAAAAACATCACAATAATCCATAAGTATTCCATACGACTCCATTGATTAACTTTCTTAAAAGTGAAAAGCTGCAAGTTTGTAATAAACAGATTCATTATTAAGACATTTTGCATTTCAAAACATTAATTCCAGGAGGCAAATACTGAAAATGTCTGACACCAATGTACAGCTATAATCCAGCTTGAGGTTGGAGATTCATAAGCAGACAAATATGAACATTCTGTCATCATCCATCCTATGACTTACTTCTTATACAAAACACAAAATAAGATTTTTGAAGAATATTATAAAAACAAAGGAAACAACAAATTCCAATTATTAGCTGATGCAATTTGCCATATTTTCTAAATAAAATTTATTTTACTTCAGCAACTACAATTGTGACGTGGAAGGTTTTCTTTTCAAATAAGGGATGCAATTCGGATGGAAAATATGTTCTATGCCAGCAAAATAAAAAAACAAGATCACACACTGTGAAAATTGAGGTTGAACACAAAACAAGGATTGTTGGAGCATGTTTTACTGTCTTTCTACTTTAAATTTCACATTTAATTCAGTGTGATACTTGCCATTTTTATCTCTGTAACAATTTCAGAGTTACTTTTTCCAGTGTATATCTAAATTACCATGTGGTCCACTTTCCATTAACAAGTGCTCTGCTAATCAAAAAAGGACAAACTGACCCACTGCAGGGGATTTGTGAATTTTTTGCTTTTCTAAAGTAAGCGACTGAAACAGACATTAAAAAGGAAACATGCATGTCTCTGGTACTGACATAAATGTGATAAACAAATCTAGTTAATACATCATTTAAAAATATTAATTTATAAGTGATCACAGTTTGAGTTCATGTTTGGATTCTTCAGCACAGTGGCTATTTAGGAAAAGGATTAGAAAGCAAACAATGCAGTAAATGGGTGCCGTCAGAATGAGAGTCTAAACAGCTGATACATCACAATAATCCATAAGTAATCCATACGACTCCAGTCCATCGATTAACCTAACTTTCAAAGTGAAAAGATGCATGTTTGTAATAAAAAGATTCATTATTAAGACATTTTTTTATTTTAAAACATTACTTCTTTCATTAGTTCCTTATACAAAATAGCCATGCATCCTATTACAATGCATACATGCATTTCTTTGGTAACTGACATAAATGCAATAACATATATCAATACATCATAATAACATAGTCAATACATAATTTAGTGTTCATTCAGTGTTCATTAATCAATCACATCAGCGGAATGACAAACTACCAGTTTATATTCTCCTTGTCAGAGAGTTATACAAAAATGAACACGTTCTCAGTTTCTGATCTGTAGAGGTTGAAGACATTAGCAAAAACACCCAAGACAAGGTTATGTTCATTCAAATGAAACCTTTCCTTCATGATTCCCTCAGCTGCATGTCATATCACATAGCGGGACTGCTATACCCTCTAAATACCCTTGCGTTACAACACAATGTACACAACTGCACACTTCCACTTCACGGCCTTTACTATAACGACAGAGCTCTGCTAGAGCCTCACTCATATGCTGTGCTAATCAATGCATTGTAAGGCGCTATTGACATCTGTCTAGAGTGCTTCTAATTGACTGTGTGAGATTAGCGAGGAGAGACCCCGTCTCAATCAGACAGCTAAACCAATTCACAGGGCTGACCGGGGTTTGATTAAACATTGCAACCCTTATTTGCTTGTTTTACAATCAGAGCCTTCGCAAACATGCAGAGGTATTGATGTTTTCATGCATAGTTTGTGTGTCTTGGTTTCTTACAATGCTATTAAGGCATAATGAAAGAACGGTCAAATCTGCTTCCGTGAGAGAAAATTCAGCTTTGCATGACACAAATGAATTACATTTTAAAATATATTAAAATAGAAAACAGTTATTTACTGCATTGTTGATTAAATAAATAGTCATAATTATATTCAAACTAGGTTCACATAAAACAGGTAAGCCACCAAAGAGTTCTGTCCTGGACTGCAGACAGAATTCACCCAGAGATGTAATATTTCAATACACTATAATCACATTCACTGAGCAACACTGTAATTTTGCTCTGCTGATGTTGATGTGATCATAACGCCCCTTAACCCTTGTGTGAAATTGAAATAGAAAACATGCAAAGTAGGTGTTGTTTCCACTCAACGCTACTGAACTCATCACAAACAAGTAATTTCAGGGTTTGCCAAAGATGGGAGGTTGATCTGATAATTTTTTCTCTCTCTTTGTGAATATGATAACACAGTACAAAGTGACTTTCACTGTGACATTGTCAAACAGCCTCCATAAAATATTCACACTGGGTTGCAAAAGAAATGACAAACAGCATGTGTTTTGTTTTGTGTGGGCACATCCTCAGACCTTAACGGGGTGAAGACTAATTTATGCAAAAAGGTATGCAAAAGGTATCCTATTGGTGACAAACAAGGAAAAAGTAAATATTTACTTTTGATATAAAAGTACACAAACATAACACTGTACGAAATTCTAATGAGGTGCATGCTAATGTTGAAGGTTTTCTGTGAGTGGGATGCATTTGGGCTTTGCAATGTGAGGAGGATTTTCATCAGATTTTAACCCCACATTTTACTTCACATATTAAACATATTTTTCACATTTACAAAGCAGATTGCATAATTATGCCAATAGGTGGTGAAAAAAAATGTATTTTGTTATGAAAGAGTTAGTAAAGGGGACATATGAAAATCTTAATTTTTCCATGTTTCCAAGTGCTATAATAAGGTCCTCGGTGCATCCACCAACCTAGAAAATATGAAAAAGGACAACCCAGTAACTTTGTTTTGGTAAGCCTTTTTCTGCAAGCATGTGCAAAAATGAGTGTGTCAGATTTCGCTCCTCTCATGATGTGGTAAAGGGATCTTATTATTATATTATAATATTACCGCTCTTTAATCTGCACATTTACTTCCACATTGCCTCCATTTTGTTTTTGTCAGTGACAATGGTGTACCAGTTCTAACGCTATGGCAAAAGTTCAAGGAAATCATGCTAGCTGTTCCCAGCTTCAGAGCAGTCAAAAGAGCAGTTGATTTAATTGATTTATTTACTGTATATTACGCTGCTGCCTCACAGATCTAATATAAACATGCAATTTGTTTCCCAGCTATTTACCTTTACAGACATAACTGACTGTTTTTGTAACTCATCTATGTTTTTAACATAAACTTGTGTGTATTTGACAGTTTAAGCGCAATAAGACATGAAAGAGAACTTAGTTTAGTACTCACATGCCGTGTGACGATCATGATAATCAAATTCAAACAGATGTTTTTGGTAGAGTATCTGTTATATGATCTGTAAAGCCACAGCTCTATTCTGGTAAAGGGGGCGAGGAACAGCAGCTCAATTGCATTTAAAGAGACATGCACAAAAACAGCGTGTTTCTGCTACCACTTAAATGCATATACAAGATGATAAATGATGTGTGGGGTATTTTAACATGAAACTTAACAAACACATTCTGAGACTCATATGACATATTAAAAAAAGGGGCATAATAGGTCTTAAATCAATACAATGATATGTTAAAATCTTTTATGAATGAAACCTTCACCGAACCAAATCATTGAATCAAGTGAATCAACATTACTGCTCCACGTCAATAAATCATTATACTGTAATATAAAGAGGATTTTTTTTTTTTTTATGTTTTAATTGCTTTACTGTTGTGATGTACTGTTTTGATGGGAACTGTATGTATTTTGAATCATGCTGTGCCTTATAAAATAAGCACTATCAATAAAAAAGAGCATTTTTTTAAAGTCTAGCACTGTATTATTGAAATATGTCATAATAATTAGCTAAAGTGATGTATTCTGTTTCAAACTGTAAGGCTGTATAACTTTCAGACAATCTATAGTTTTATTAATACTCTCGAAATCAAATGATATTGATTAGGTGTCTAGGATGCTGTGGTTTTAGTGTCTTTCAGCGGCTTCGCTCAACAGAGACAATTTTCAGGATCAAAGGAAGCTTGAAGCAATTAAATATTGCCAAGCATAAATGGCCAGTGAGGAATTCCTCATGCGGTAAGATCGAAGACCAAATGTTCTCCAGAGAATCTCGTAATAACTCAGATGGCAGATGAATGCAAACCAAAGCAATGATACAGCACTGGGTTTGTAATTCGTACTTTTGGAAGTCCATTATGTCTATAACAGCATGAGAATTTAATAGCAGAACAGTTTTGTTTTTTTCAGTTTTACATGTTAACTTTATTGTATGCATTTTATTTAATGCAAACTAAAATAAACTAACAATAAATGGTTTTATAGTATTTATTAATATAGGTTAAATGTTCATATCTACATGAAAAAAAAAAATCTAATAATAATGAAAATTACTGTTAAAAATAGATAGATTATATTTTTGGAAAACAGCATCTTCATGTGTTGTTCGGCCTTGTATATTTGATATTTTGGAAAATCTACGAGAAAACAAGAAGTAAAAAATGTGCTTTTTCCTGCATGAAAGAGCACAATGTTATCAACCAACAAAATATAATTTATCCTTGTGAGGAGCAGCCATACGTTAGCAAGCCCTGTCTGTTTGATAGTATTATAGCACATACAAATCCACAACAGTTGACACACATCTAACACACTTCTGGTTTCATCTGGAGTGGAATGGAAATCAGGTGAAGTAAGACACACGGTTGCTTCCCAACTCGGTAAATGTCTCGCCTTGGTGTAAGCAAGGTACGGTTGATCTGATGAGCAGAGAAATGCATTTGGCACTCAAACTGACAACAAAAGTCCCACTGAGTTCCTGCCACATGCCAGCTCTCAAATGGAGCTGAAAGTGTTCATTTTCTCCCCTGGAAGCAAATCCAACCACAGCCACAAATCTGTGTTTCCACTCAAATAAATAAGAAAACAAAACAACAACATTGCCCACTCCATATGCACAAAGGAAATCCCTGATTAACTCCACTATAGCCATTACAATGCAAAGAGGGAAAATGAATGGCTTTTCAACAGGCAGCTGTCTCTAGAGTGTAAATATACGGAAAAGGGTTCTCTGGCATTCACGAAGCAGAGGTTTTATTGATTTCTCTTTGTTGCAAAGCACTTTTACAGACACCTATTCGCTATGTCACCCACACAAAGCGGGATAATGAGACATTATTTTAGGAAAATCATTGCAAAGCGTATGGATCAATCAGAACTCGATGCACAACCGACCAGAATGGTGAAATGAATAAGCGAGCATTGCTGCATTCTTGTCTTCCAATTTTGCTACAGAAAGAGACATTACAGGAGGAGGAGAGAAAGTAGGTCTGCTACTTTTTCAACTCCACACTGGCGGAATAAAATGTCATCAGAAACTGATAGTGACCTTGCCAAGGTCTTGTGCCCCTATTGTAATTATATAAGTTCCAGTCATTAAACGAGGGCTTGCTTGGTGGCCACAGAATTAATTACTGTGTGGTGGACCGCCAGCGCTGGGCACAGTGCCTGGGAAGTCCAGAGGATGAGCCTTTCCAGCAGCAGAAAGAGCCATGCTACTCCTGACATATTGTGGCTAGTGTGCTGGATTAAATCATTAGGTATTTTGGTATAATTAAAATAAATTAATAATTGACTTTGGTCACAATATGTAGAAGTTTGGCTTTGGTTTGGTCAACATTACAGCTTACTATGATGATGAACCACCCATTATGAATGACATGTGACCAAAAAAAATGCTATTTGGTTTTATGTGCTGTGCCGAATTTATCTAAAATGGATTACACAACATCAAAAAAAAAAAAAAAAAAAGGAACAAATGGAAATAGTGTAGACACTTTGAGACCAGAATTGATTGTGTTAAGTAACCTACTAATTATTTTGCAGCTATATTTTAAGAACAATTTTATATATACCAATTATATATATAATTAGAAAATTATTTTAATTTAAAAACATGAAAAAATCGTACTCAAAACTTTTGACTGGTAGTGTATATAATTACACTACCAGTCAAAAGTTTGAGTACGATTTTTTCATGTTTTTAAAAGAAGTCTTTTCTGCTCACCAAACCTGCATTTATTTTATCTAATGTATAGCAGTGAGAAAAATTTAGATTTTTTTATTAGATTTTTTCTATTTGAATATTTTAAAATGTAATTTATTCCTATGATCAAAGCTACATTTTCAGCATCATTTTTACTCCAGTCTTCAATGTCACATGATCCAGAAATCATTTTAATAAAAAATAATTAATATAAATTATTGAAATTAAGACTTTTATTTAGCAAGGATGCTTTAAATTGTTCAAAAGTGATGATAAAGACATTTATCTTTTATCTAGATTTCTATTTCAGATAAATGCTGTTCTTCTGAACTTTCTATTCATCAAAGAAACCTGAAAAATTCTACTCAGCTGTTTTCAACATAATAATAATAATAATAATAATAATAATGTTTTTTCAGCAGCATATCAGAATATTAGAATCATTTCTGAAGGATCATGTGACTAAGCTTTGAATTCATATAATTTATTACAAAGAATAAATATTTGACAAAAGTATTGTTTTTTAATTGATGTCTTTATGGTTTTATCAAATGAATCTTGAAAACAGTGTTCTAAACACTTTTGAACAGTAGTGCATGTTTGTGTCTGTCCATTTTGCTAGCTTCTAACTGCCTCATAACAAAACTCTCAACCCATCACCCTTATAAAAACTGATGAAGTAAATGTTTCAGTCAGCAATAACAGTGCAATATGGATCAGCCTGTGGCCATGCAGTCTGAGGCTGAGACAGTCAAATCCACTAACTGTGAATTAGGTTTAAAAGTTATAAAAAGTGACTGTTGAAATGAACTGACATTAAGAAGTAAGGCCAATGGTGTTTTTGGAGCTCCTTTGTTCTTCCAGCATTGCAGGAAAATGTACCTTTGTGATTCATTGCCTTGGAGAGAACAAGTGAACAAAGTGGATGACAAAAGCAATTAGCAAAACCTCCACTAAGCTCAGGTATTTGAATTCAAAGAAAAGGGCAATAGCTTCAAAGAATTACAAGAAATTACAAAAAAGCACATAATATTCAAGAAACAGGCCTGTGAAGAACTTCATGTTCACCCTGGCGCATATCGAACAATAAAACCTATTATTAAAGATAAAGTGTTCGTTAGAATGACCTTACATTGGAGAGTGGCCAACTCGATATCTTTTTTCAGAGCTAAGCGCACACTTGTCGCCCTTTGATGTTTTGGCCTGTTTTTGCCAACTAAAATCCCCAGATTGTAATCAGCATGCTGCCCTCTGCAACAGTAAACTCACTTCAGCATGTGCAACTTGTGGAGCATGACAACTAGTCTCAAGTGCTTTGGCAGCATTCAAGCTAGGTGAGAAAGAGACAGAGAGAAACCTTGCTGGTACAACTACTTTATGGAGCTAAAACTACAAACTGTACAAACAAGTCTGACTGTTTACAGAAGTGGTGAAAAGTCTGACACATAAAAAGTCTCTAAATTCAAATCTGTAAATTCATATCTAAGACCTAATGCTGCACATTCTGTTTTTATTTTATTTAATTTTGATTTTAAATTGTATTATTTTTATTAATTTATTTATTGTAATTATTTTATAGTTTTTAAGGCTATCCACAAATGCATCTTTAATGTTTTAAATATAATATATATCTTTATATATAGCATTTTACTAAATATTATACAAATTGATTGATTGGTTGATTGATTGATTGAATAAGGTTCTTATGCTCATCAAGACTACATTTATTTTATATACAATAACTGTTTTCTATTTTAATATGTCATTCCAGGTGACACCTAAAAAGACCACCCAAAGGTTTGCATCTAAGACCTAAATACTGCACATTCTGTGAACTTTTTTATTTATTTTTTATTTTATGTTTAATTATTTATTTTATTATTATTTGATTTGTTTTTATTTTGTTCTGTAAAATAAATAAATAAATAAAACAATTTGTATCATTATTTTTATTTATTTATTTATTTATTTATTTTACAGTTTTAAGGCTATCCACACATCATAAAAATGCATCTTTACTTGTAATTACATTTTACAAAAAAAAAAAAAAAAAAAAAAAAAAAATACAAATTGATTGATTGATTGACTAAAGTTCTTATGGTCACCAAGGCTACATTTATTTTATATAGAGTCAAAACTATAACACTGAAATATTATATTATTTTTTTTTTTATTATTTTAATATATTTTAAAACATCATTTTAGGTGACACCTAAAAAGACCACCCAAATCTAGAGTTTGCATCTAAAACCTAAATACTGTGTATTCTGTGAGAATTATTTTATTTTATTTTATTATTTATTTATTATTTGATTTGTTTTGATTTTAAATTGTCTCATTATTGTATATGTACTTATTTATTTACAGTTTTTAAGGCTATCCACACCTCATAAAAATGCATCTTTACTTGTAAATATTACATTTTACTAAATAAATAAATACAAACTGACTGACTGATTGATTGATTGATTGATTGATTGATTGAGGTTCTTATGCTCACCAAGACTACATGTATTTTAAATGAAGTCAAAACTGCAATATTGTGAAATATTATTAATATGTACAATAACGGTTCTCTGTTTTAATATATTTTAAAATTACATTTTTTAAAGGTGACACCTAAAAAGACCACCCAAATCTAGAGTTTGCATCTAAGACCTAAATACTGCACATTCTATGAGAATTTTTATTTATTTTAGATTGTATTTATTTATTTTATTTGTTTTGATTTTAAATTTCGTTATTATTTGTATGTATGTATTTATTTATTTCATCCAGTTTTTAGGGCTATCCACACTTCATAAAAATGCATCTTTACTTGTTAATATAAAATTTCACTAAATAAATAAATACAAATTGACTGACTGACTGATTCAGGGTCTTAGACTACATTTATTTTATATAGAGTCAAAACTGTAATATTGTGAAATATTATTAAATTTACAATGACTGTTTTACATTTTAATATACTTTAAAACAACATTTATTCCTGCGACGCAAAGCTGATATCATGAGGATTTCTTCCTGAACAGAAAGTTTAAAAGAACAGCATTTATTTAAAACTAAAACCCTTCTGCAACATTATAAATGTCTTTACTGTCACTTCTGGTCAATTGAATCCATAATTGCTAAAGAAATATAATTCAATAAAAAGAAAGAAAAATCGTATTAACTCCAAACTTTTGATTAATCCAGGTCCAAAGTTTACTAAAATCTTACTACGTTGTGTCACCAAAACTAAATTACAGCAATATGTTGCTGCACAAAACACAGCACTTCATAAGCATTAGGGCTCATCCTCACATTTACGTGATGTATGTAATCTCCCCCCAGCCCATCCGTATTGAATTGAAGGATAGGGAGAAATTTATGGGTACAAGAGAGAGCCATTTCTCAAAGGATGATCTCAAGGTAGGGTTTTTTTGCCTAGCAGGTTTGGCCCCTGGAGACCTATAGTGGCACCATAAATATTAAACATCTCCTCCAACTGTGGAATATTTCTGTGGCCTTCAGCAGAGATGAAATAGTGTTACTAAGAATGAGAAACATTCCTTATGCAACACTAGTAATTATACCACACATTCATTTGGTGATACAATAGACTGCTTATATGTTTGCATGTATTTTCATTCTGATGTTGAAAAAAAGACAGAATGATATGTAAAAGCTTCAAGATTTTCAATACTTTCAATACTTTTATTTTCCTGACATTACTGTGTGACCTCCATTGGAGCATATTTACTAACATAGACCTGCGAGCATAATGGAGTCATTCCCATGTGATTTACTGTTCACTATCTACAAGCCATTTTCATCTCAATCCTTACCTTGTGCGATGTCTGCTGAATGATATATGTGCCTGCGATTATCCGGAAAGACCCAGGAAAGGCCTTACAATCTGTCTAATCCTCATTGATACTTCTCCAGGTGATGGTTAAATATGCAAGTGTATGATGAATCCAACTGCCAGCTTCATGTTAATAAATAAATAAAGTTTTGACAAGTGCATAATGGTAATATTTGTTTTAGATTTATGCAAGATATGAATTGAAATACACTTGACCCTTGTGCTGAGCTGAAAACCCTTTACCTAATCTGGTGTTTGTGGTCAGAAATGACTGCCCTTTTGTTTCCTTTCAATGCACAGGTTTTGTATTTCTTTTTAGAAAACTGATTGATTGTAGGCCTCAAAGATCTGAGCGTATGCATCTTCGTATGCTACCAGATTTCATGATGAAAACATACCTGTGGGAACTTTTTCACAACCATTAAGTCCATATCACTGTAGTTTCCAACAGAAATGAACACTAGAGGTGGTAAAACGGTTTTTGTACACAGCTTTTCTGATTACAGCTCCATATGTTTCTCTTTCCAGACATTATAAGCTTGCTCGGTAGCTCAGCTGGCACAGAACAGAACTTTATCGAAAAACAAGCTAAAACGGCATGGTTGCGATTGCGTTTTTATGTTACATTCACTTTTGTTCGTACTAGGGCTGGGCAATAAATCGATAACGATAAGAACGATATTAATTTCCTCGATAAACGATAACAAGAGTTCAGTAAATGGTCGATATAATGGTTACGTAGCAAAGGCGGAAACAAAAGAG
Organism: Cirrhinus molitorella; assembly: GCA_033026305.1. NCBI lineage: Eukaryota > Metazoa > Chordata > Actinopteri > Cypriniformes > Cyprinidae > Cirrhinus > Cirrhinus molitorella. The sequence continues at coordinate 28,463,098 of CM065135.1, read as the reverse complement.
AGATAGTCAAAGTGTGCCACTCGGACCGTTTATCCACTCGAATCAAAGTTCAAACGGCGGCACAGCGCGAACTTACTACAGCAGATGCTTTTTCACTCGCTGATGAGTCTCGGTCAACTGCACAGTGGTATTTGTTTAAAATTTTATTATATTATTAATTTAGACGTATTAAATGTATTACATTGAAGGAGGAGTAATGGAATATAATGATGGTATTTTTTGTGATTAAGCTTTAATGTTTATGCATTTATAATAAATGTATTTAGACTATTGTTTTTCATACAAACACCTATTTTTACCATGGCTTTAAGGTGCTATATTTGTGGTTTTATTATCATGATCTATGGATGAAATTATAGAAGAGCAATGGTTAATTTAAAAAAATAAACCTCAAACAGCCAGAATAATTAAATTTCACTATAAAAAAATGAGATTGCTACAATTTTTGCTGATATTGCTAATTTTGATAATGAACATAAAACTATAACTGCATTCTGTCATGTTCTGACCATAAAAAATATTTTAACTGTCTGGCTTTAAAATATTTAAACCAATACTTAAATATGCCTTTAAACTTAAAAGATATACGAATATATTGCAGATGGTATATTATTTTAAAATATCACGGTGCATTAGAGTTAGAGAGCCACTCAACGGACATTTCAAATCAGAACTGTGGTGACACGTACAAACCAACGTCACAGGAAACATATCATACATACGTTCATCTGTAGCGGAAAAAAAAACTTTTTTAGAGCCACTCAGTGGACATTTCACATCAAATATGTCAACATACATGGTGGTATTTTATGTGTTACGAAAAAGTTCCCAACAGATACGTTTTCATCATGGTTGCCCGTTTTTGAGCAAAATTTTTTTAATATTTGTATAATTTTGGAAAAATTAAAATTGGAAAATCAAAAACTGAGGCGCATAAGTTCAAATCAAAAGAGGCCTGCGATTAGGCAGTTCCAAAAGAAAATACAAAATCTGTACTAATGGAAAGAAATCAAGTTGATAGACAAGTTGACAAAATATAAAAGCGATTTTTTTTGGCCAATTATTTTTGATCAACATCAAAAAGTACAAAACTTATCACATTTAGGGGGAAATTGCTATATCCTGTGTGAGCAAACTCTGTAAGCTTTAGTCCAATACAATACAATTAACTGCAATTATCGATAAAAAGGTTAAAATCTTTGCGCACATAAAGTATTCTCGGAGCTTCATAAAACAACAGTTGATCCACTGATGTCACATGGACTGTTTTATCAATGTTCTTACTACCTTTCTTTGCCCTGAACTTTTCAGTAGCATTTCTGTCAGAAAATTCACAGATTTAATAAAAAAAAATCTTAATTTGTGTTCTGAAGACGAACAAAGGTCTTATGGGTTTGGAACGACATGAGGGTGAGTATTAATTACAGAATTTTCATTTTTCGATTAACTGTTCCTTTAAAAAATAGACACTGAAAAGATATTAAAACTTAACTCTAAATCATAATTTGAACTCTGACTTTCAGAGATCAGAAGCATTTTTGTACAGCTTTTTTGCTTTGGGAAATTCCAATCTCATAAAACTAATTACATTCAAGTTTCTTTTACTAACTGTCTGCTTCACTTTACTGTTTTCTGGTGGTCATCACAAGCACAGCGTAATGGGTTTGAAATGAGACAGCCTTCAAATTGACTGTGTTTCTCTCCCAGCTGGGTCTAAATCAATTCTGTTTTAGCCCACAATTTATCTATCTGATTATTTTTGTGCTGTCTTAAGCACAACTGTTCAGCGCAGCAATTAGTTTAGTGCAATATTAAGTTTTGGCCCCACTGGCTACAATTATTTCTAAACTAACACTATCATTTTACCACAGACATTATCAAAAGTACCTCATGCAAAATTTTATTTGATGAATAAAAAGTTAAAAAGAACAACATTTATTGAAAATAAAAAACTTTTCTAGCAATATAAGTATTTACTATTACTTTTTTGTAATCAGTTTAATACATTCTCCTGAATAAAAGTATTATTTTCTTTCAAACTAAGAAAGAAAGAAAACATTTTCGACCCTAAACGTTGAACGGTAGGTTATATTGTTATTCATCAAAGAATAAAATTATATATATATATATATATATATATATATATTAAGCAGCACAACTGTTTACAACATTGTTAATAAATAGCATATTAAAATGATTTCTGAAGGATCATGGGACGCTGAAGACTGGGAGTAATGATGCTGAAAATTCAGCTTTGCATCACAGGAATAAATTCTACTTTAAAGTATATTAAAATGGAAAACCACTATTTTAAAGAGCAATAATATTTCACAATATTACAGTTATTTTCTGTATTTTATCAAATAAAGGCAGCCTTGATGAGCAGAAAAACTCTTTTAAAAACATTAAAAAATCTTGCTGATCCCAAATGTGTGAATGGCAGTGTACATATATACATAACTTGAAATAAACATTAATATATATATATATATATATATATATATATATATATATATATATACACTACCGTTCAAAAGTTTGGGGTCAGTAAATGTTTATTCATTCTTTTTTTTTTTTTTTAAAGAAATGAAGAAATTGTTACATTAATAAAAAGTGACATAATAGATTTACATTGCTAGAAAAGATTTAGTTAGTTTGAATAAATGTTGTTCTTGAAAGAACAAAAAATACAGGTTCAAAAAAAAAAAACATTGGTGGCACAACTGTTTCCAAAACTGATAATTCTACTAATAATTCAGAATATCAGAATGATTTCTGAGAGATCATGTGACACTTAAGCCTGGGAAACTGAGTAACAGCTGATGAAAAATCAGCATTGCATCACAGGAATAAATTATATTTTAAAGTATATGAAAATAAAAACAATTATATTCTATTGTAATAACATTTTGTAATATTAAAGTTTATTTTCTGTTTTTTTTGATAAAATAAATGCAGCCTTGACTTAAAAAAAAATTGCAAGTCTTACTGACCCCAAACTTTTGAACGGTAGTGTGTATATATATATATATATATATATATATATATATATACTTAAAATGACAAAAAATGATCAATAGAATTACAAAAACGAACTAAAATTAAAATGGAAAATACTAAAATAAAAACAAATTATTAAAAACTATAACAGTATCTCAATGATACTAAAACAACACTGATGTTGATTCAAAAACCCAATGCTTTTGACCAAATGTTAGGGACATTCTATACATTTAACAAAATATAAAAGTAATGCCATTTAGAGCAAACAATAAATGTGCAATAAAAATGTCTAATTAAGTGTTTAGCAAATAGCAAGCATGAATATTGTCATGCGTTCTTTCCTGAATGATGTGCCCTCAGTCTTTCTTGTGAGTGACATTATTGACCTGCACCCTGCAAAAATAGAGCCGTACTTCCACTCCAAAGAGCTTAAATCTTTATGGATTCCCTCATTCCTGGCTCAAAAAGTAATCCCACTTGATGGTAAAATTTCTCAGAGGATTTAAACCCTTTGAAACCGGTGATTCAAGAGCACAGCCTTTTCTGTTTTTAACACACCGCGGCCTGTTTTGGGGCGAATGACATTAGATTCACCAAGAAAAATGTCATGCTCTTATATGCGTAATGCCTGAGATACAATGCAGAAATTTGCAGAAATATAAATAAACAATGAATGGCATTTTGAATCCTGCTCGAATCTTGAGAATTACAGAGGGGAAGAGGTTATGCAAAAATGCACAGGACAGATTTAATCATAAATATAGGTATTGACTTACGAACAATATGGCAAGCCATAAACATGTTTGCACTGGAGAACTGAGGCGTTATTAAAATGAATGAGCACAGAAATCAGCCTGGACATCATAGAGATAGCTATTTAAATCAAATCAATAAACACCCACAGCAGCAGAATACTCTTAACATAATAGAAAATGAAAGGCTGATATTAATAAACATTGCTTATGCTGGTACAATGTATAAACAGATTGGGGAAAAGCAAATCTCAGTTTTTTTCACTAAATTGCATATAGGCTATGAATTAGACTGTAGATTAACCAGCACAGATCGGCAAAGGCTAGAAAACCGTTCAGCTGATTAATATGGATTTTTTTTAATCTGTTGTATAACAGTGTGTCCTAACCAGACGTCATGCAATAATGTGACAAGAGACAGGATATTTTGTCTAATTTATGTGACATCATGCTGGGCTGTGCACCAAATCCCAAACCAAATAGTAAATGACTTTAAATTAAATTAAATTCTTACATTTTAACAGGATATAGAATTGCAATTTTCACAGGAAGTAAATGAATTCTTATAACAATTATTATCACAGTTTTTTTTTTCTAACTTTAATTTAACTTCTTTTTTTTCTAATAATAATAATAATTTCTAATAATAATTGAAATGGCACCTTACAGTCAAACCAAAAATTATTCAGATGCCAGATATAATCTTTTGATAATTTCAGGACACTGTGAAGTGAGGATAGAAAACTGTGAGATATTATACCCAAAAATTCTTCATACCAGTAAAACTGATAACAATCTGGGATCAAAAATTATTCAGACACTTTGACCTAACCATGTTTTTTTCTTTAATTGCTAATGTGACTTTTTTACACCACAAACTGAACAAAATTAAGCATTGCTTGGTAACTGGTCAACAAAGTATTGACAGTTGTGTAAATATTGTCATAGATGTCTACATTTTTGGTTGATTGTAATTCATTACATACCTTTCTATCAAAGTTATTTGACATAATCAAGATGAATTTGTTCTGACGGTTTAATTGAGTTCTTGTTATATTTGATTAGCATTTTCTAAAAAAATATAGCAAATAAACTGTGATAATGTGAGAAATGTTAAAGGTGTTTGAATACTTTGAAAACTTTGATTTGACTGTATATTAACTACACCTTACCTATATTTTAGACTTTTATATACATAATACATTTTTCTGATTTTATCGTTTTTGACATGATTAGATTATAAAAATACATTCTAATTTGATTTTACTGTATGGATCCATTATAGATCTGAAGCTTTTTACTGATGATAATGGAAAAAAAAATCTACAGAACTTGACCTAAACTCCATAGAAACGGAAAATCTTGTCAGTGGAGGCACAATTAAATGTAGTTTTAACTGTGTATTCTTCAAACTAGAGGTTTGGTTGTAGTAATGAGATATTAGTCCTCTAGTGCCACCCTTCCTGAAGAAATTTAGCATAAATTCTGAGCAATGATTTGCACTTCGGTGCCTAAAATTTATTCTACTTAATGCTTTAATTACAACCAATTATGTGCAGTGCCAAAATGACGGAGGTTGTGAAGCATATGGGTACATTTAATCAATTCCACTATAAGTCTCATTAGGGCCATTTCATAAGGCAATTATTATTTTTTTTTATAAGGCTGAATAAAACACCACCTTTCAAGGGTGATCTCATTGGTATTCGAAGGAATTAAGCAGATAAAGAGATACAATATCAAGGTTTTTTTTTTTTTTTGTAAGAGGTAGGTTTAGTGTTGATATATAAAACATTCTTTAGTATCATTTATAAGATGTTGTCTTTGTAGGTTCCGACTGAATCATATAATGACTGTTAACACAATGTTCTTGAATAGCTTTTAAAACACATGCACACTCTGCACAAGTGCCTGAAAATCACTTAGAACATCATTCACCTTTGTCAGCCTGCACTCAAGGCCCATACAGTACGAGCACTTGCATGTATGTGATTGATGCTGTATGCTGAAACCAGCAATCGTCCCTCACTTAAAACCTGAGAGTACTTAACCACAGCTGTTCTTCAAAGTTCTATAGTTCTACAGTTGTTGTTAGGGCATCTGACTTACAAACAGGTTCCAAAATGAATACTCGCTAAGTGGCAAATGCAAGTAAAAGTGGCTTGAACAGTTATTTGCTAGTGTCACACAACTGCCGGCACTTTTCACAAATGCAAGACAAAGAAAGGAAAACTGCATCATTTATATAGCAACCTGATCTCATGGCGAAAATGTACCTGTGAGAACTTTTTTGCAGATGCGAATGATGCAAAATACGTACCGCGATGTTTGATGTGATATGTCCACTGAGTGGACAGATGAATGTACACATGGTACATTTTATGTGACGTTGGTTTTGTACTTGTCACCGCAGTTCTGACTTGTAATGTCCACTGGCTGGCGCTATAACTCTAATGCTCCATACCATCTACACCTAAACCTACCCGATAGTATGCACAAAAGCAAATGTGACATAAAAACGAAATCGCAAGCATGCTGTTTTAGCTTGTTTTTCAATCTCTCATCTTTCAGCCCAAGGATTCCGCATCCTAAGTCCAATTCCGAGCCGGGTGAGTTACAGAGCAAGCTTGTTACGTCCAGAAAGCAAAACATATGGAGTTGTAATCATAACGGTGTACGAAAACTATTACACTATTTTAGTGCTCGCTGTTTTACCGCCTCTTTTGTTTGTATTTTCGCAGGTAATATTTATCAAGTAGAAGAATTACGGTGCAACATGAGCATGATCTAATTTAATGCCACAATCGACACTTTCTATTAGCTTTCACTTTGTTAGAAATGCACTGCCCTCCAAAAGTTTGGAAACACCCCTGTGAAAAAAGACAGTGTGGTTTGGGATGAACTAGACCGTGATATCCATAAGAAGTGTCCAACCAGTGTGAATCATCTTTGGGCAATCATTCAGGAGGCTTGGAGTAATATATCAAGTCAATGTTTGAATAAACATTATGCAGAGCTGTAACAGCTGCTAATGGTGGATATTTTGATGAATCGAAATTGTACGTTTTTTTTCTATGTATAAACTGTTTATGTAATAAACTATGTTTTCATAGTTTGTGTTGTCGCTTATCAGTGTAAAATTAAAAAGGATTCATACCAATATTGTCCAAAACCCCACTTTTCTAGGGCGTTTCCAAACTTTTGGAGAGCAGTGTATATTAGTCAGAATAGATTTTATTTGTTTGTGCAGGGGCATTTTTGTTCAATTTAGCAACATTTTTACCCCAAGTCCCCATGGCCAGGGGTATGTAAATATCCTGAATGACTGACAGACCGGGTGTGCCTCACACGTCCTGAAAAGTCAAGCTGTGGGCTCTTTGATCGCCCCCTGGTGGCTGGCTGCAGTATAGGTCATAAACCTGTCCTCTCCATGTAATCTAATAGAATGTGAGGCAAACTAAATAATCAAATGACACTTTGAATATTTTTTTTTTTCCAAAGATGGTTTCCATCATTTGAGGTAGTTCTTATAATGCTAAGTTTGCGTTTAGGTAGTTATTTGATGCTATAAAAACTGGATGTGGTGTAATGACTGTGATGTTGTGATTGGGTCTGCGGGAATTTGGGCGGGACTTTAATACCGCGGTTCCACCTCATGACACTACTGCGCAGACTCTGGCTCCAAACGAAACTCTACTGCACAGACTCTGGCTCCAAATGACGTAATTTCCCACAATATGGCCGCTGCCATAATGAGATGCTTTGGCTTCACTTTTCTATAGTGCAATGAATGGGAGACGCATCGTCCATCTTTTTTTACAGTCTATGAGACAGACAGACAAATGGCAGATTGACCATAAAGACGTTTCCATTGTTATTTAAAAAAAAAAAAATGCAGTTTTTTTTTTTTTTTACTTTCTATTTATCAAAGAATCCTTACATTTATCGGGATACAAAGGTTTCCACAAAAAATATTAAGCAGCACAACTGTTTCAACACTGAAAATAAAAAGAAATGTCAGAAAGATTTCTGAAGAATAATCTCACACTGAAGACCAGACTAAAGGCCTGTACACACCGGACGAATAACGCGTGCGTTTTTCGTCAGCGTTATTCGGGACGTTTTTTGCTGTTCACAGCGAAGCGATTTTCGCTGACGAAAAGCTGAGTACCATGCAAATCCACTCCCTGACATTAGTAGGCGCTGCGCAACAGTAGCTTCAGACACTCACTAGTCACACAGACGAAGCAACGAGACGGAAGACAGAAGACTTTTTAAAACTTATCAGCAAGTTATCACACGGCTTTTTTGAAACAAAAAATGAACATTTCAAGCAGCAGCAGCAGCTCGAGTGATGAAGACATCATTGTTTTGCTGTGCTCGGAAAGACCGTTCTGTGCTTGAGCGCCACCAAGCCGTGTACTGTAGTTTCTGCAGCTGCATCTACGTCAGCAAATGCCGCAATCTCATTGGCCGGCCAGTTTTTGACGCGGCGCGTCAAAAGAAAAAAACGAGACCGAGGCGTTTTTTTAAAATTGACGCTTTTGCGCCTCGCGTTTTACGCGTTGGTGTGCACACTCTCAATGGCCCCGGTTGTTTAGTCACAAGGCGTTAAACGTCGGCGAAAAACGCGCGCGTTATTCGTCCCGGTGTGTACGCTGAAAGCTTTGCATCACGATTTTAACATATATTACAATATTACTGTTTTACTGCATTTTTGAACATATAAATGCAGCCTTGGTGAGCATAAGAGGCTTCTTTTAACTTTTGAACAATAGTGTAAATAAATAAATTTTTAAAGAGAGAGTAGTACATTGGCAAACAATTGCAAACAAAACTAGTATGAAATTGGGGCTAAAAAAACTTGCAAAACCACTTTGTAACTCTTGAGCCAGAAACTATTATATCTATTACAGAAAGTGCACCGTGGCGGAATTAAAGATGTCCTCACAGTGCTGCCAAGGGAGCTCTCAAAACACAGAAAGACTTCAAAGGGAAAAAACAGGGTGAGTGTCATCGCAGCAGGAACCCATGAGATGACAGAGGTCCGGACAGCCATCTTGGGTGGCTCTGACACGGACCATCCTTACTCAGGGGTCTGTCGGCTGCGGCACATTCCCACAGACAAGCCAGCTCTGACAGAACACTGTCTGCATGCTGGGATTTATTATGACCATTATCGGCTCCTAATGTGTGTGTTTGGGCCAGCTCCATTATATCGCACCTGCAGAGACTACAGGTCCGATGACGAATCAGCGCATGGGTATAATAGATGACATCATATTATAACAGCACTGCAGAGAGCTCTACAGTCCCAGATCCATCACTGGCTTGATTACCCTTTAATCCTTCCATTTCCCATCCTCAGCCAGGATTATTCACCAAAACGAGCACAGAGGTTCTCTCAATGACAATCCTCTTAGCCAGAAATGATGATTGGCAGCGGCGGGGTGTTTTTGTTTTTGCGCTTGTTTGGATGAAAGGTCTGTCATTTGAATAATCAATTTGATTGGCTGATGGTGTGTACAATGTATTTGCTCGCGCGCAATTTCCGCGTTATTCTCGACAGGGTTTTGATGTCGAGCGCAACCGGCAGCAAGCGAAACAGAATAAACGTTATTAGTATTCCATGGACATTGAGCACCCCGTGAAAAAGTCTGAGAGGGAGAAAAAAAAAACGAGTCCTGATTTCCAGTTGCCCTGGTTACCAGTTGAGTCTGGGCTTTCTGATTACCACCTCAGTGCTTGCTGTGAGCCTTTCATTACAACACAGCCACTACATGAGACTCAACCAGACTTTTAATGAAGAGCAGACAGGGAACCTATAAACCACTCCGCCGTGGCGCCCCTTCTCGCTTTTGACGAAAACAAGATCGCGATGTTCCTCCGAACAGTTACCACCTTAAAACTTTCCAATTTGAAACTTCACAAGCATAAGCTTAATTGAATTGTGCCAGATGGGGCAAAATCAGCAGGAACGCAATGGTACTGTAGGCAAAAATTTCACAACTGAGTGATGAGCAACCAGAGCCCATGTCATTCTGTGATTTTTGGAAGTTATTGCCTTTGATTGATGGAAGGGTCAAACAGAGTAGACGGTGTGAAATACTTCACGGTTGGTTGTCTACACACGAGCAGCAAACGCCTTGAAATGTTGGATGAAGCCAAAGAAAACGGCTCTTAAAGTTTAACTTTGCAAAGAAAGCATGAAGAAAAGTCATTATCTAGGCTTCTGAGCGAACTTAATGGCCTGCATCATGCAAAAAATGAGCTTTTAGAATTGGTGCACACATATGGATTTTTAGTATGATAACCTTTGAATATCTCTATCCACCTTATTCTTCAGCATGGAAGTAAGCCTACTTCCGGTTCATTAGCCACATTAGACGCACGTGCATTACATACATGCATGTAAATAATTAAAGTGCATATATTAAACCTGCATCCCATATATATATATATATATATATATATATATATATATATTGGTAATAATAAAATAGACTTAAGTTAACAATAGCCTTTAAAATGACTTAAAATACATATACAACAGCAATAATAATTAGATGAAATAAAGTATCAAAAGTAAGCAGTCATTTGATTTTACTGAATAAAACTGTTAAAAATACATAACGTATTATAAATAGTAGAGCTGATGTACCTCACGCATTATAACAAATGCGTGAGGTACATGGGTTTAATATGTGGAATGCACCACTTCCGGTATTTTGCAGATTACTCGACACTGGCAAAATGCAATCGAGGATTTTTTTGTTTTGTGTTTTTTTTTTTTTTTAAATCAAATAGTCTAATAGAATCAAGGAATCTTTACAGCCCTAATATGCATATGTGTGTGTAGCCATTCAGGTAATTGTATGGCATTTAAACTTATGCCTCAGACTTAGAATAGGTTCTTCACAGAACATTAGGTTTAGCAAAGAACCATCGTATTATTAAGAACCCTTCTAGGGTTCTTGAGTTGCCCTTGAAAAGGTATTGATGCTACATTATACGTTCTTCAAATCAGAGTAGTGCTTTGTAGGGTTCTTTTCATCACCAGGATGTACAACAGTCCAAATATTATGCATATTATGCATATACGCATATACAATTTTATCACTGCTTTGGATAAAATAACCAAAATAAAAGATTTCTGTCAGTTTTCACACAGGTGTTCACCACATTAACTACCAGCATGTTCTACCACAAAATATTCACATTTATATCCACAAGTAACCCACACAACTCCAGCCCATCAATTAACGTGTTGTGAAACAAATGAAGAAATCCATCATTAAGGCATATTTAACGTCAAACTATATATAAAAATGGCTTTATACAGTGAAAAAAGTCTGCATTGTCTGAATCAGGAGAGAAATATGGACAGGTAAAACACTGTTTACAAGTCAAAATAGTCCAAAACTGTTCTAAACAAATTTGTTGGTGGATTTTTTTGAGGACAACAGGGGATGGACTTTATGAATAGAGAAAGTGTTATTATGAATTATCGAGATATATTTTGTCTTAAAGCGATGTTTACATTTTAAAATTATGTATTTGTTTCTTAGAAACCTGCATTTTTTCACTTCACAAGATGCTATTTGATTGGATTACTTCCATTGTAGGTGAACTATTCCTTAAACTGTTTGTGAAACTTTTTACATGCTTGTCCTATTTTTGTTTAAAAAGTATGCTTGGTTTATTATTCTGTAATGTAATGCAAATATATTCATACATATTAAAGCGTGGCATAAGGATCCAAATTCTGTAGGTATAACAAGTATAAAAGTAGATTATGAGAGAACCCCATAGCAATTCCTTTAACAAACTTTCTTACTGTGAAACTTTTTACATTCAGAGTATGCTTGTGCCCATTTTGTTTTTAGAATTATACTTGGTGTGTTATTTTGTAATGTAATGCAATGATATATTTTAAGTGTGTCATAAGTGTCCAAATTCTGTATGTATAACAAGTATAAAAGTAGATTATGACAGAACTTGATGGAAGAGGTAAGATAAAAGCTGTCAAAAGAATCGGAAACCTGAAATAAACCACAGAGCAAATGGCTTGTAAATGCCATAAAATATATGACTCATAATGATGCTAGAATAAAAAGAGATAAACTAAAAACTACTTTTTTAGCAGTAAAAGTTTGAGACTTTCAGTAAGAAATTTTACAGACTCTTTTTCAACCAAAAACACAATGCACTAATATTGCTCTGCAACTTGTCTATATTTTCAGTAATAGGCTTTCATCTTAAACCTGACATTTAAACACACGATTTCCTGCCAGAGGGATTCAAACACTCATTTATTAAGCTTTCTTTATGAATTATTCCTTTCATACCCTTCAGAAAAAGAAAAAAAAACAACAACTAATCTATGCACGTACAGAACAGAAGAAATAGCTAGACTCTTTATTATCATTGCTGTTTCCAAGTAGACAATCCCAAAAGAAAAGAAGTGAAGCAGATGCCTTTCTCTCCTCCATTAAACATCTACTGATCCCTTTAAGTGGTCTGGAAAAAAAACAAGAAGTCTAGACTCTCAGTAAAATAAGAAACATTAATTTAGGAGAATCTAGGGAATTATCATTTTGACCGGTTCACAACTCCTAATAGATCTGGCCATTAACAACACAGCCTAATCTGTTTCACAAAATTAATTGCTCTTTATGTCAAGTCCCCTGTGTAAGCTATGCTTGTATTTATGTGGCATGCAGGTAGTTAAGAGTGTTTATCAGATAAACACGGTTTATTAGTCTTTAAAAGAAAATGTGACAATTACGAAATTTCCCCAGAGATACTGCTCCAAGAAATCTCATTGTTTAAAATCTAATCATATCTACTGCCCCAGTGATATAATAAGTTTGAATATGCAAAAATGCAATTAGACATAAATAACTGGAAGATTATCAGTGATTGACAGCTTAAGTTAAACACTGTACCCATTCAAGGCTCAATAATAAATGAATAGAAACATATATAAATGGTGTGATATTTCCTTATGAGCATGTTATAAAATCACCAAACTAGACTCAAAGAAAAATCTGAATTAAACAAGGTATTAAAGTTTTACAAAATGAATGTAATTTAGTCTCTTTGATGATCTCTTTTGAGTATATCATGTTTAAAATGATCAAAGGCATTGTAACCTGTAAAGACTGAGGCTTTTAAACACAACTGATATGTAGCTCTCTCAAGGTGACCCCGATTATACCAGCATGAGGTTCCTGAGCTAAACTGAACACCATTATTAGAAACCAGATCAGAGTTCTGTCAGAAGATAATATAAATAATGCAACAAGCACAGATTTGAGGTGATGCCATCCTTTAGTAACAACCATTTGTAGCAATTCCGCCAAAATATCTGTTACTAGATGCATTCACTCTTAAGAAAAATGTCATCTTCTTAGGGGCTGTTCACAAAGACTATGTTTTTCCATTTAAATGTGCTTCATTTCCATTGTTTTTCTATGCTAATATATGCAAAACAGATATGTTAAAAGAGTTCAAGTTAAAAGTAGTTCAGCTTTTAAAAAACACATCTCTAGACCATGTGATTTTTTTTTCTTCCCAGTGACTCACATTTTTAACTGCAAAAACGTGTTCTGTGAGAACTGCCCCTAAGCTACTGAAACTCAGAGTCGTCACAAACAAAACAAAACAATTGGAAAAACAAAAAATAGTCTAATTGTCTGAAACAGGGTAGGAAAACTGCAAAAATGCATTCTGTGTAAACTGGTACTTGGCTACTGAAACTGTAGTCAAAAAGATTAAAATAAAAAAGTGCAAAAAAAACAAAAAAACAAAAAACAAAAAAGGCAACATTAAATTGAATGGACAACAAAGCAAAAAACAAGACCAAGCCAAACTAAACAAAACAACAAACACAACAGAACACAACAAAATAGAATAGAACAGAACCAAGCCAAAAAAAACAATACCAAACAAAAAACAAAACAACAAACCAAATCAAACAAAACAAAACAGACCAAAACCAAGCCAAACACAACAAAACAAAACAAAACAAAACAAAACAAAAAAAAAAAAAAACAAGCAAAAACAATAAACCAAATCAAACAAAACAAAACAACAAACAAATCAAAACCAAGCAAAACAAAACAAACAAAAAAAGACAGAACCAATCAAAAGACAAAACAAGCTAAACAAAACAAAACCAAGCCATACAAAATAAAACAACAATCCCAACAGAACAGAATAAAAAAAAAACAAGCTAAACAAATCAAAACAACAAATTAACCCAAGATAACATAATAAAACAAAAAAGGCAAGCAAAACAAAACAAAAGATATATGCATACAAATTTCACAAATCCCTAACATTAGCATTGTGTTTGTTTGCTTGTTTGTTTGTTTATTACAAGTAAGAAAGTATAATATGAAGAAGACTGAATTCAACCACTCTACACATTTAAATACAACAGCTTCAAGATGAGCTCCCAAACCTCAGCTGTGCTTTGTTCTGTTTACTAATTACCACAGACAATTTCAAATGAAACTCTACAGCAGGTGTTTCTGGAAATCTAAGAAATAGTCTTGTTTTCTCAGTGAGTACATGAGCGTTGGAAAAGTGAACACTAAATTCTCATCTGGTTCTCTCTAATAACTTGTGAGGAATCCTGCAGGGCCGCCCGCAACCGCAGAATGAAATGAAGCTTCCAACAAGAATGAGATGTACTGCATGTGACAGAAACAGGGCCCCCCTCAACACACAGGCCCTTACCTGAGTTCTGGGAATGTGGCATAGTGAACAAATATCGTGTACTTTTCTCACTTATCAATATTATCTATTGTTTCCATCCGCAATGTTCTCTTTGTATCCACACTCATACTGTACAGACTGTGCTTTGCATCAGGGGAGCACAAACACTGTCAAGCAATCAGTCAACGGATGTCATAATGTCACCAGAGTCCCCAACGGCTGTTCAAACCTCTAGAATCCAGCATGGAAATCAATGGCCAGAGACATATGAGGGTGTTTCTTCATCTGCGGGCACTTTTACAGTATATCCCAGGGGCTGATTTTTATTAAAACTAACAGACATCAACTTTTTCTTTTTGTTAGATGAAGGTCACATTAAAACTTTCCCAAAAACTTTTGACCATGCCTTCATCATCTACTTCTACTTTTCAAAGGCCATTTATTTATAGATTTGCTGTCTTTTGTTTCAGACACAGACTTTCAATATTAAACCATTAGAATCCATACATACAGTACCCTTCAAAAGTCAGTAAAGTGCTCTAACGGTTTTTTTTATATATGTATACAGTCATGGCCAAAAATATTGGCACCCTTGCAATTCTGTCAGAAAATGCAACACTTCTCTCAGAAAATTGTTCCAATTGCAAATGTTCTGGTATTCACATGCTTATTTTCTTTACACTGGAACAACACACACACACACACACACACACACACACACACACCAAAAAAAAAAAAACAGAAGAAAAGTCAAACTTGATCAAATTTCATACAAAACTCAAAAATGGACTGGAGAAAATGATTGGCACCATGTCAATATTGTAAGAAATAATTGCTTTTCAAGCATGTGATGCTCCTGTAATTTGTATTTAGACACACCTGTGGGAAGTAACAGGTGTGGTCAATATAATAATCACACTTGCAACCATTTAAAATGGAGAAAAGTTAACTCAACCTTTGTGTTGTGTCTCACAGAGCATGGAGAAAAGAACGAAGTGTAAAGAGTTGTCTGTGGATTTGAGAGAAAAATTTGTGGAAAAACATGGACAATCTTAAGGCTACAAGTCCATCTCCAGGGATCTTAATGTTCCTGTGTCCACTTTGTGCAATATCATCAAGAGGTTTACAGCCCATGGCACTGTAGCTAACCTTCCTAGACGTGGACAGAAGAGCAAAATTAATGAAAAAGTACAATGAAGGATTGTTCGAATGGTGGATAAAGAACCCAGAATTTCAAAACTTCCAAAATTTCAAATTCAAGCTGATCTGTAGACACAGGGTAGAACAGTGTCAGCTCACACTATCCGTCACCGTCTGAATGAAAAGAGACACTATGGTAGGACACCACTGCTGACACAAAGGCATAAAAAAGCAAGTCTGGAGAATGTACTGTGGACAGATGAGACAAGGACATCATGGAACTGATGCATAAAAAGCAATGAGGTCTTCAAAGAAAAGAACACAGTCCCTACAGTCAAACATGGTGGATGTTCAAAGATGTTTTGGGGTTGCTTTGCTGCTTCTGGCACTAGATGCCTTGACTGTGTGAACGGCATCATGAAATCTGATGATTACCAAAGAATTTTGGGGCGCAATGTAGTGGCCAGTGTCAGAAAGCTGCGTCTCCACCAGAGGTGACCAGAGGGTCTTCCAGCAGGACAATAACCCGAAACACACTTCAAAAAGTACTTAGAAATGGTTACAAACAAAGCGCTTGAGAGTTCTGAAATGGACAGCAATGAGTCCAGATCTGAATCCCATAGAATACCTGTGGATAGATCTCAAAACAGCATTTGGGAGAAGGCATTCTTCAAATCTGAATGACCTGGAGCAGTTTGCAAAAAAAGAGTGGTCCAAAATTTCAATAGAGAGGTATAAGAAACTCATTAATGGTTACAGGAAGCGACTGATTTCAGTTATTTTTTCCAAAGGGGGTGCTACCAAATATTAAGTTAAGGATGCCAATAATTTTATCCAGTGCATTTTTTAGGTTCGGTGTGGAATTGTATCAGATTTGACTTATCTTTTTTGTTTTGTTTTGTGTTGTTCCAATGCAAACTGCAACTGCAACAATTTTCTGAGAGAATTGCAAGGGTGCCAATATTTTTGGCCATGACTGTAGATATATGTATATATGCAAAATATTATTACATTTACATTTAATTAAACAATTATTTTCTATTTTATTAAATTTTAAAAAGTAATTAGCTGATACAAAGCTGTATTTTTAGCAGATCCTTCAGAAATCATTAAAAAAATAAATAAAATAAAATACTGATATGCTGCTCAAAAAAACATCTTATTATTAATTCTTATTATTACCAATGTTGTAAATAGTTGTGTTGCTTAATATGTTTTGTGGTAACCGAATTTTTCTATTTGATGAACAGAAAGTTTAAAAAAAGTAAAAAATGTTTTTTTTTTCTCCATAACAATATGAAAGACTTTACTTTCTCTTCTAAGTAATGCATCCTTGCTTAATTAATTAATCTTAACAAAGACTAAATAAACAACCACAAATGGTTGGATAAATATATATATAAAAAAGACAATCATGTACAATCATGTAATTCTATTCTATTCTATTAATATAATATTAATTTGTTTTATACTGTATAATTTGGATACATAAATGGTTAGTCAATCAATTAGCCATACCAAGACAAAGCTTCTTCTTCTTTTTTTTAGGCTGCCTACTTGAGATGTATGCATGTTCACAGTTATTAAACCAATAAACTAGAGAGTGAGAAAGTGTTAGGAGCATTTCCTTTCTAAAAAGTGCATTTTTCCAAAACACCGCCCACACAAAACACTCATTCATGCGTGGTGATGACAGATGAAAAGATAATATTTGCAGAGGCTAATGTCAATATACAGTACACAAACAGAGATATTGCTGATATACTTGGTACCCCCTCAGAGTCTCCATAGCCAAACAGATAAACACATATACGGATAGATGTTTTCTTGTTCCCTCAAGCACAGACAGAAGATGCATAATGACAAGTGATTCCCTATGATGGGTTTCCATAGAAACCTCCCTCATAAGTTTAAATTCCAACAGCAGTGGCAAAAAAAACTAGCAAAACTGTTCCAGGTATTTGAAAACGGGGTCATAGTTTGTCAAACACTGAGGCCTCCTAAAATTGCTCCCTGATTTACCATAAATTGCTTTGAAGCTGTGAGCAGACGAAATGCGTTCAAGGCCAGCATGCTATACATTTTAATCATGCTCAATTAGAGTATGCAAATCTCAGGTTTACTATCTTATTAAAGTTAACACCATCTTGTGACTCTGTGCAGGATTATAGCACTAGAAGACTATTTTAAAGACATTACACCCAGGCTCCTTTGGCTCAGATCACTAAGCAGAAGACAGCCAACATCAACAGGCCACAGAAAATAAATGTGTTGTACTAAAAAGCTAGCATGGTCATCTGGAGTTGCTGAAGCAGATGGAGTTGCCTTACTATTATGAGCTCCATCAGTTCTCTGGCTCTCTGGTCTATCATCTGGCAGTAGAATGTACATTGTTGTTAGCACTTCCTGAAGGGCCAGCATATGTGAACGCAAATATTAATGACTGGATTTTCTTTTTTTCTCTGCTAAAGCATAGTGACAGATTTGAGAGTGATAGAGTTAGAACCTGCTTAAAGGGCCAGTTCACCTTCATCCTCATGTCATTCCAAACCTGTGTGAGTTTCTCTCTTCTGTTGAACACGAAAGAAGATATTCTGAAGAATGTTGGTAACCAAACTGTCGATGGTAGCCTATGATGGTAACACTAAAGTGAATGGCTTGAGAGTGAGTAAATGATGACAGAACTCTAATTTTTGGGTGAACTATCCCTTTAATTAGTATCCCATGGGTTTTTACTAACTATAGTAGTTGAGTCAATAAGCTCTGACTAGTCACGGATCACATATATGTAATTTATAGAGTAAAATACACTGCTATAATTATTATTTTATATTAAAAAAGTACTTTCTCATGCTCAACAAGGTTGCATTTATTTGATAAAAAATACAGTAAAATTGTGAAATATTATTACAGTTTAAAATAGTAAAATGTAGAGTTGAAGTCAACAGTTTACATACCCCTTGCAGAATCTGCAAAACGTAAATTATTTTCCAAAATAAGAGGGATCATACAAAATGCATGTTATTTTTTATGTATTACTGACCTGGATAATATATTTCACATAAATATGTTTTGTTTTTTGTTTACATACACTGTAATAGTCCACAAGAGAAAATAACAGCTGAATTTATAAAAATAACCCTGTTCAAAAGTTTACATACACTTGATTCTTAAAGAAATTGTCCAGAAAAAAAATGTATAGATAAAATGTCTTTCTTTCTTCAGTTGTAAATAAATTATGTGTTTTGAGGAAAACATTTCAGGATCTCTCTCCATATAGTGGACTTCTATGGTGCCACAAGTTTGAACTTCCAAAATGCAGTTTAAACCCTTTTGGGGTAGGCATGATTAAGAAAGAATATTAAAAAAATAAAGAAATAAAGTAAAATAAAATATTAATAAAAGAATACTTCACTATTATAAATATTAAAATATGTCACTGTATTACTTTTTACTGTAATACAGTTGCTTTTTTTATCAAATAAATCAACATAGCCTTTGATACCATAAGTGACTGTGTAAACATAAGCTATTTAATCTGCCTTCGACCACAACAAAAACAAACAAACAAACAAACAATATATATATATATATGAAGAGTTCAGAGGTAAAAGCCTCTAAATCCATCTGACATCTTTCTTTAAAAATTGCATTTTTATCAGGCTCCGATGTATAGGTTTCTAAGTACTGGTATTTCTGATTGGCCTGAGGGTGGGATTTTAGTGAGTTTGAAGTAAAAGTATTGATGAACGTATAATATGTGTCGAGACGGTTCACTCAGTATCATTATCTAATTTTTGACCGAGATGGCTTTTAGCTGGTTTTGCATCTGAACTCTTCATATATATATATATATATATATATATATATATATATATATATATGCACACGCCCTAATACCTCATGAATTATAGTAAAGACAGGATCTAAGTGAAGATTTTAAATTCAGAATTTAATCCGTTTATTTCTGGGCAACAATGGTTCTGATTAAGCAGACCCAGCAGCCATAAGTTCTAATCAGCTCGGAGCAAAGTCTAATTTTCATTATATATTTACACCCTACAAATGATTCTATGCCTTTCTAAACAAAGGCAAATGTTTTGAAATAATGTTTTTCTGGGTTCTCAGAGAGAGAAGCCAGTTATGATTAACCATTATGTGTTTAATTGGTTCTTGACTGAACAAATGATATGTTTACCCCATAATTACAGATCAGAACGAAATCCCAGCTAAATAATTGTGCATTTACCCAATCAGTGTTTACCAGCCTTGCATTTTTTTCCACAGTGTTAAAGGACCTATCCAGTAGCCTGATTCGATTTTCACATTGATTTTGATTGATGCAATGAAAATGGCAGTAGATGTCTGTGACTGTAAATGAAATAGTGGCAGATGGACATCAGAAGTCGAAAATTCAAACTGTTTGTTTGATTATTTAGAGACTTCTGCCTGTTTATGTACACATCAGCATGTCTAACTCAGGTTTGAGAGACATAAAAACATATACATGGGTCCTTAGGACAAAGAGTCTGCTCAAAATAATCATTTATCCATGAGTGATGTTCCTAAACAGAGGCATTTCCATTTGAACAAATCCTTATTTTGGTATACAGTAGCCTTAAGGGTATTTAGACATGTAAATGTATGCGTTTCATCATATAACCAAATATCAAACCAAATGACATTAATTTTTACAATTTTTGTTTTACATTTTAAAGAAAAAATTTTAAAAAACATAATTAAAAAAAAACATGTTTTGAGGTTTTTTAGGTAAAACCCTAATATTTATTACATCCCTTCAAATTACATTTTCTATTTTCATTTCTATTTTCTATTTCTGTTTGCCTATTTATCTTTACGGTTCACTGTGGGGAGTTTTGTTAACAGCAGCATTATCAGATTAATTTCTTATTAATATGTTAAACACCTCAATATTGACACTGGCCTCAAGGTGGAAAGGCAAACATCATTGTCCTCTAGACGTGCTTTACCAATAGTCCATCTTAAACTCTTCTATTCCTCCCTGATTTTCCCTCCACAAAGACAAAAATAAAGAATGTTTACACGCTTATGCTTACATGATTTACACCTATCAGCAAAAATGACTAAAATGCTGTATTAAGCACACCAGGCCAGTAGTTGGCGATGTCACTTTTTAAAGAAACACTACGCATTCTTATAGACTGAACACTACTTTGTGTACATATGATGTCACCAAATCATTTTTGTAGTTTACACAGAGACAATGTGTCGTGGTACTCTTTGCACTAAAGAAGTATTCTCATAGTTAAAATTACTGTTGAACCACTGATGTCACTTGGACAATTTTAACAAGCTCCTTACTCCCTTTCTGGGCCTTGAACGTGGTAGTTGCATTGCTGTCTATGCAGTGTCAGAAAGCTTTGGGATTTCCTCAAAAGTATCTTAGTTTGTGTTCCTTAGATGAACGAGATGTCTTACGGGTTTGGAATGACATGACGGTGAGTAATTAGTTACCAAATTTTCCATTTTGGGTGAACTATCCCTTTAAGCAGACAGTGTACTAATACTCTGACTGGTAGTTGAAAAGTCCCTTACAGTCTGTAGAACTTCTAAAGTGGACTATCAAAATAAATGTTACCATGGACACTATTGAGATTCAGTGAAGCACGATAAAACCAGAAGCCTGCAGAAAAATAGCAAGAAGCATCTTTCTAGTGAATGGTCTACATGGGCTGCATGCAAAAACAAGCAAACGTCTGGACTGGTGTAGTGCTATATAATAAACAAATGACTCTTTCGATGCAAGTGTATCAAAACCATACAGTGCAACCAGTGTAGTCAATGACTCATATGAGTCAGTTCTTTGAAAAGACGAGTTTTTGATTTGAATCACTCTGAAACACTGCCCTGTATGATTTACAGCATTAGCAGAGAGTGAATTTCTTTCTTTTTGTATGTAAAATGGACATAGTAACTTAAATTCACTCAAATGGTAATCAAATAGAGAAACACAATATTGCATATATACATATGATTTACAAGAATCTGCTTCAAAGGTGTCTTTGTCCTTGAACAAGAGCAAGAAAACTAACCAGAATGTTTTTCTCTAGTGACTACATGGGCACAATCTACTTACTGAAAGGCACTTCAAGGTCATTGGTTATCAGACACTCAAGCTTTCCACCTACACACAAAACAATGCCAGCATTTCATCTCCCGTGTGCATTCAGGTGCCCAGGGGACCTGCGAGACTCTGCACTCTTCAGGTGGAACAAACCCGACTGCTCTTCGCGCATAAATCCTTTTAGTGTTCATTCATGGCCCGACATGTTGTGCAACTGCGATACATGCAATCTTCCTTTCAGCTTAGGATGTGCTTGGAGATCCAGCTTGACATGAATCAAAAGATTGTAATTCCTTTAAGCCACGTATACATGCGATATTCAATACACAACCACCCGAAGAATGTCGTTTAAGAGGACTGGAGTAAAATAAGGACAGTTACTTCAAGGGAAATAGATCGTATTTATACACGGGCTTGTCAAG
The DNA here is from genome assembly GCA_033026305.1 of Cirrhinus molitorella. Classification (NCBI taxonomy): domain Eukaryota; kingdom Metazoa; phylum Chordata; class Actinopteri; order Cypriniformes; family Cyprinidae; genus Cirrhinus; species Cirrhinus molitorella. The sequence goes on along the minus strand of CM065135.1, from coordinate 28,440,950 downwards.
GAAATCAACAAGATGTAATCAGCCTAAAGTCATAGAAGATTTTAGGAGACAAATTATCTTTCATAATGATGCTTAACTTCAAGAGAATATCAATGAACCTTCCCTTGATGTGTCAGGCCAGTCAAGCTGATGAGTTTGAGGGTGTTGATATGAGAAAGCATTACAGATTGGGTCATGATGTTGTATAATTAGCGTTAGATTTTATGAGACTGTGTTAAAGTTTAATGCCTATAATAAACTTTAAATTGGAACTTTAAATTTTTCTTGAATTACAAAAAAAATTATAAAAACAAAGATAACGGCATTATATAATAAATAAATAAAATAAAATAAAAAAATAAAAAAATAATGAATAAATAAAAATAAAATGTCCTTGGTTAGAAACTATGAAAAATGTATACTGAACAGTAAAAAATACATATAAAAATTAAAAAATTGAAATAAGCACGTTGCATAAGTATTCATACCCCTAACACAGTACTTAGTTGAAGCACCTTTACAGCTTTTCTGGGTATGCGACAAGTTTTGCACATCTGCATTTGGCAATTATTTACTATTCTTCACCTCACCTCTTGGGGCAGACACACATTTTTTTAGGGTTCTCCAGAAATGATTGATTGGGTTTGAGCCCAGGCTGTAGCTGATTCACAGAGTTGGCTATAAGCCACTCTTGCTGTGTGCTTAGGATCGTTGTCCTGTTGGTAGGTGAACCGTCTGCCCAGTCTGAGGTTCTGAATGCTCTGGACTAGGTTTTCATTAAGCCTCTATAACCTCTATATTTCACTGTGTTGAGCTTTCCTTCTACTCTGACGAGTCGCTGAAAAACAGCCTCACAGCATGAGGCTGCTACCGCACATTGCTGTTGGGATGGTACTTTTAAAGTGATGAGCAGTCACTGCTTTCCTCCATACATGATGCATTAAATTGAGGTTCATCGGACCAGAGAATCTTGTTTCTCGCGGTCTGAGAGTTCTTTAGGTACTTTGTTGCAAATTTTTTAAGTGTGTTTTAAGGTGAGGATTGAGTTTGACCACACCACCATAAAAAGCGGATTGGTTGAATGTTGCAGTGATGTTTGTCTGTCTGTAAGTATCTCCCATCATGAAGCTCAACTACAGTGATCATCAGCCTCTTGGTCATACGTCTAACCAAGACCCTTCTCCACTGAATGCTTAGTTTGGCCAGCTCTAGGAAAAGTCTTGGTTGTTCCAAACTTGACTTCTTCCTTTATGTATAATGGAGGCTAAATGCTTTTGTGAACCTTCAGTGCTGCAGAATTTATTTTTTTTTTTTTTCTGAACTCATTCCCAGATGTGTGGCTTGATGCAATTCGAGTTCTACAGGCAGTTCTTTTGACCCCAGAGCTTGTTTTTTCTCTGATATGCATTTTTGGCTGTTAGACCTTTTATTAAGGTCTGTGTCTTTCCAAATCATTCCCATTCAGTTGAATTTGCCACAGGTTAACTCAACAAGTGATATGAATGCTCCTGAACTAAATTTCAAGTGTTCCAGAAAAGGGTATGAATACATATGCAATGGCATCGTTTCAGTTTTTTGAATTAAATACTTTTTTAGACATCTTCGCTTTTCATGAACACATAATGAAAGCATTACATTTGCATTCATTATGTTGCAATTACAACATATCCTCAATTAAAATATGGGCAATAAAATATGTAAATATTCCTATGCCTGAATGAAAGTCATAGAATAAATTTACCTTTTAAATCTATTTTAATTGAATAGCTGATTTAGTATTTTGATTAGTATTTTACAATGATACTTAAAATAAGTAATATATATATATATATATATATACTTCTCACAGAAGTAAGTATACCTCTCACATTTTTGAAAATATTTTATTTTCATCTTTTCATGTGACAACACTGAAGAAATTACACTTTGCTACAATGTAAAGTAGTGAGCGTCCAGCTTTTATAACAGTGTAAATTTACATTATTAAAACACACAGCCATTAATGTCTAAACCGCTAGCCACAAAAGTGAGTACACCCCAAAGTGCCAATATTTTGTGTGACCACCATTATTTTCCAACACTGCCTTAACCCTCTTGGGCATAGAGTTCACCAGAGCTTCACAGGTTGCCACTGGAGTCCTTATCTTTTATCTTTACCCTCAGCTTCTTTAGCAAGGTAGTGTTCGTCTTGGAGGTGTGTTTGAGGTCATTATATATGTTGGAATACTGTCCTGGATCAAGCATTGCTTCAGTATGTCACAGTACATGTTAGCATGTGAGTTATTTTGAGGTGACAGCAAATTTACACTGTTATACAAGCTGTACACTCACTACTTTACATTGTAGCAAACTGCCATTTCTTCAGTGTTGTCACATGAAGATATAATAAAATATTAACAGAAATGTGAGGCAGAGTAGCAGAGCTTTCAACGGTGTGAGCGTATATAATTATATTTTACTACACACTGATGTGTCCACAAATCCCTCAATAACAATTAAACACACAAAAAACTTCAATATTCAAAAACACAAAATTAGATCAATTAACTTTAAACAGTTTTGACAGACTAAATCTCTCAAATGTTGATATGAATAATACTCAATACTTTATACTCAATATCAGATGAGTATTAAGATACATGTTAAAAAGGAAAAGCAAACCTCTCCTCAGTAAGCTGCATGTAGCATAGGATTTGTGTTATAGTTTCATACTTAATAAGTTCAAATCCCAAACTGTTAGTATAGGCAAGTGTTTGTCTTAGCAAACTGCACTGAATAGTGTTGAAATTAGACGACAGACATAAGTTTTATGTTCAGCATCTTAAACCCTTCGATCCCTAGTCATCAAACACCCTGGAAGTACACAATTCTGGAAGTATTTTGTGACCTTTTCTAAGGCAATTTTTTGCAGCAAGCACGCCACAAATTTCACATGAAGGTGAACAGAGACAGGTGACACAGAGTAGCAGAGCTTTCAACGGTGTGAGCGTGTAAGTGCTGAGAAACTCCCCAAAAACCTATAGCGCTGAAGTACACCTGCTGTCAGGCCAAATGCCAAACAGCCTGCCAACTTCAACCGCACTGCACTCGTGCTAACTCGCACTTCAGCATGCTGCAAAAAGAAAAGCAAGACATTTTGGTCAATGGACCAAAATGTCACTTCAGAAAACAGGAAGTATCCGTTTATTTCACAGAATATTTATGAGGTTATATCACATTAGATCTGATGTATGACCTGTCGAGAGTTTGTAAGTGGATGCTATTAGCGTAAGGACGTCCTCGAACATAAAACAGCACAAAGAAAGATTAATTGAGCAGAAACAACAGGATGCATAAACAGAGAAATTCAAACATGCTCAAGTCCTTTGACTATCAGACATCAGTTCCCCACCGTCACACACATGACAGATATTCCAAGGACGTTTTAGTAGTTGTTTGACGGCATGTTAACAGAGGCTTGTGCGTCTGAAGAAACATCTTTGCTATGGTAATGCATCTCTCTTTTACAGAAACCTTCTGAATAATAAACACTAGATTTGAAAGTCAACTACAAGGTAGTCTTGAATACGAAGCAACAAAAACAACAAATACATTTATATAATGTAAAGTTGAGAAGTTACAAATGGCAATTCTACAATCTCTAAAAACTGCGTTGTTATTCCAACACTGCTAAAGATACATCTGTGGATATGCTGTAGTTGCTTCATGTTCCTAGTTTAAATGTTAATGATGTTAATGAATTTCCACCAATATTCCCCAAAGAAAGTGTGAATATGATTTCATAAAAGAGCTCCACTGGTGGTCAACCAAGAAGCTCTACTTTTAAAAGTGCAGCTTTTATGCAAGCCATTAATGTCTTTGCCAGCCTGCTGATTTCTCACTGATCTGTTAAAAATCAACATTAGTATTCAGCACCATATGTAAGCTAGTGAATTAAGCAAGTGCAAACAAATCAGACTGTCTATGCATCAGCTATCTGGGTCAAGCAAGAAAAACGAGTCCCTTTGCTGTTTGATAAGGTGATTTCTTAAGGTTTTATATATTATATGAGACAAAAGTGTATTAATATTGATATGTAACACAAATGTCATCAGAAATAGTTCACTCAGAATTAAAATTTCTTTAAAATTTCCTCATTCTCTGGCCATCCAAGATGTAAATGAGTTACATCACTTGCTCACCAATGAATAAAATTACTCAACCTCATGCCATCCAATAATAAACACTACATTTGAAAGTCAACTACAAGGTAGTCTTGAATACGAAGCAACAAAAATAACAAATACATTTATATAAAGTTGAGAAGTTACAAATGGCAATTCTACAATCTCTAAAAACTGCGCTTTTTTAGTTAGTTTTTCTTTCATCAGAAGAGATTTGAAGAAATGTAACATTACATCACTTGCCTACAAATGGATCATCTGCAGTGAATGGGTGCCTTCAAAATGATAGTCCATACAACTAATTAAAACATCACAATAATCCACATGTAATCCACATGTCTCCAGTCCATTGATAAATATTTTGTGAAGTAAAAAAAATGTTAAGTGTATTTGTTTTCAAGAAACAAATACATTATGAAGGTGTTTTACATTTGAACTTGCTTTTTTGCAAAATACCAATCCATAATAATTATTAATTAAGGTTTTATATATTATATGAGACAAAAGTGTTAATAATTGCATGCTAAATGAAAATATAACATAAATATATCTTCAGAAATATGCATAGTTCACTCAAAACTGAAAATTTCCTTAACATTTACTGGCCATCCAAGATGTAAATGAGTTTGCTTTTTCATCAGAACAGATTTGGAGAAATGTAGCATTGCATCACTTGCTCACCATAGGTTCCTCTGCAGTGAATGGGTGCCGTCAGAATGAGAGTCCAAAGAGCTGATAAAAACATCACAAGAATCCACACGGCTTCAGTCCATCGATTAACATCTTGTGAAAAGAAAAAGTGCATGTTTTCAAGAAACAAATCCATTATGAAGGCGTTTTAAAATTTAAACCAATGATTTTGGCAAAATACCATCAATAATCCATAATAATTGTTGTAAGGTTTTATATATTATATGAGACAAAAGCATTAATAATTGCACACTAAATGAAAATATAACACAAATATCTCTTCAGAAATATGCACAGTTCATACTTAACACTGAACATTTTCTTAAAATGTACTAACCCTCAGGCCATCCAAGATGTAAATGGGTTTGTTTTTCATCAGAACAGAATTGGAGAAATGTAGCATTGCATCACTTGCTCACCACTCGATCTACTGCAGTGAATGGGTGCCATCAGAATGAGTCTCCAAACAACTGACATTTACGTTTACAAACAGCTGACAGCTTTACATTTAAACCAATGATTTCTGGCAAAATACCAATCCATAATCTACAATAGCACTTTCTGAAGTGAAAAAGTCCATTCTCTATTGTCTTCCCACACAAAAATCAACCAAATGTTTGTTTAGAACTGCTTTGGACTGTTTTCATTTACACACAAACAGCTTTTCACTTCACAAGAGTCATGTGGATTGTTTGTGGATTATTATGATGTTTTTATCAGCTATTTGGACTCTCATTCTGACGGCACCCATTCACTTAAGAGCATCCATTGGTGAGCATCTAAGGCTATGTTCACATTAGGAGCCTTAGTGCTCAATTCGGATTTTCGCTCAGATCAGATTTTTTTGTACAGCTGCTCACCTTTTTGTTTTAAATGTGGCCAATATCATATTTCCATTGTGAACAGATTATGAGTCTAAACTGACCCGCATGCGCAAAAGAACAATACGAACAGGGTTGGTAGGTTTTCACAACAAAATCTGACTAATTTCTTCTCAAAACTAGCCAAATCGCTTTCTGTTAACATCACTGTATTTCCACTGACTACCTTTCACAACTGTTTTGATAACTTTGGGTGTGTAAAATTTTTAAAGTGACTCCCATGAGTGCAGAATCGTGACGTATATTGATTTAGAGTGATGTAAAAGTCACATAAATTCTGATATGACTGTTCAGACTGCAGTCGCATTGCAAAACATCTGACCTATATATGACCTATATCGGATTTAGTGCCACATATGGAAGTGGCACAAATCAGAATTGAAAAGATCAGATTCCATGTGGTTTGTGCTGTTCACACTTTCATAAGAAAAACAGATCTGAGTCACATGTGAGCCAAAGATCAGATCGGAGATGCTGTGACACACTTTCTATGTACATCAGTAAATAAAAACCCACAGTGACTAAGTTTTCTTAAATCCTAAGAGAAGTAGACTAAATCAAGATGGCTGTTTTGCAGACTGCCTTTGCTTTCCCAAAATAAATTAGCTCTTTTATCAAAATACATTCACAGACCGGCCACTGGGAAAGAAAGTAAGAGGCATGCGCTCTCAGTGAGCTCTTTAATCGCTAAACCGAGTTGAACATTTAAACACTTAGTGCTACAAGTAGCCTCTGAAGTTGCTATTGCTGTTTGTGTTGATTAAATGTGCCTTTCTGCCTCTGAGACAGAAGGCCAGGACCGAGGCAGCTGTGCCTCATCTCTCATTGTGAGAAGTTTACCAGAGTCGAGGTTGCTTTACACGCTTGCCTGGATAATCCCAGCTCAATTATTCACTTTTGCAACCTGAGGCAGGTAATATCAATGACTTGCGGGGGATTAGGCTTTCCAATAAACAAGATGGAAAAAGCTTGACAAAAACAAACCTGCTGTGAGCAGAAAACGACAGAACAACACAGACGTGTCTAAAATTAGGCCTGCAAGTGTATTCTGCATTGAAGATGCTGCTATGACAAGACCACTTCACCCACTTCATCTCACACAATGAGGTGTGGCAGAAATCTCAACTCATCGTCTGACTGAGTAACACTTGTCTATTATAAATAAGAGTGAACAGGATGGATGTCATGTCAGAATGCAAGATGGAATTTTGTTTCCACCACAGGATAAAAGATTAACTGCCACCTTTTTTAAATAGAACTGAGAGATATATAGTTGCAAAACAAACCAGGAATCATGAGATGTGAACTCAAAATTTAAAAAAGTTTTTTTTTATTTTTTTATTTTGCAGTTCTGACTTTATATCTTAGAATTCTCACTTTTTTCTCAGAATTGCGAGGTAAAAAATCACAATTCTGAGAAAAAAGTCTGAATTCTAAGATATAAAGTCAGCATTGCGAAACATAAACTTGCAATTCTGACTTTTTTCTCAGAATTGTGAAATATAAATTCACAACCCTGAGAAAAAAAGTCTGAATTCTAAGATATTATCAGAATTGAAAGATATAAAGTCAGAGTTGTAAAAAACAACTCTTTACAAGAAAAAAATGTCAGAACTATGAGATGCGAACTCAGAAAAAAGGGAAAAAACTAGAAATTTTTATCTTGCAATTCTGACTTTATATCTTACGATTCTGACTTTTTTTTCTCCTCAGGATTACGAGGTATAAATTTACAATTCTGAGAAAAAAAGTCAGAATTCTAAGATATAAAGTCAGCGTTGCAAAACATAAACTCAGAGAATTTCACAGGAGAAAAGTCAGAATTACAAGATGTAAACTCAGAATTCAGAGAAAAAGAAGAAAAATATATATATATTGTGCAATCCTGACTTTATATCTTACAATTCTCACTTTTTTCCCAGAATTGCGAAATATAAATTCACAATCCTGAGAAAAAAAAGTCAGAATTCTAACATATAGAGCCAGAATTGAAAGACATAAAGCCAGAGTTGCGAAGCAAACTCAGAGAAATTCACAAGTGAAAAGTCAGAACTATGAGATGTAAACTCTTTTTCTGAACTGAATTCAGAAAAAAAAGAAAAAAAGTAGAAATTTTTATCTTGCAATTCTGACTTTGTATCTTTTGATTCTGGCATTTTTTCTGAGATATAAATTCACAACTCTGAGAAAAAAAGTCAGAATTTTAAGATATAAAGTCAGAATTGCAAGACATAAAGTCAGTTGCGAAACAAACTTAGAAAATTTAGAGGAAAAGAAAAAAGTCAGCATTACGAGATGTGAACTCAGCATTCAGACAGAAAAAGGGAAAAAAGTGGAATATTTTTATCTTGCAATTCTGACTTTATATCTTTCAATTCTCACTTTTTTATTTTCAAGATATACACGTACAATTCTGAGAAAAAAATCAAAATATGAAGATATAAATTCAGAATTGCAAGCTAAAAAAAATTATGGGATTCTAAAAAAACAATTGCAAAATGTGTGCTCATAATTATGAGAAAAAAGTCAGAATTGCAAGATCAGAATATTCTGACATTTTTCTTAGGGTTGTGATTGTATATGGATTTTGTAGTAGAAAAGAAAAGAAAAGAAAAGAAAAGAAAAGAAAAGAAAAGAAAAGGAAAGAAAAGGGAAGAAAAGAAAAGAAAAGAAAAGAAAAGAAAAGAAAAGAAAAGAAAAGAAAAATGAAATAAATGGGTCACTGAGATGAGTTCATGTGATCCCAACATGTCAACACCCATGAGGTGACCTGAAACTATTTTATTAGGAATATGAGCAGATGCTCATGAGAACATAATACATAATTATAAACATTTTTCAGAAGCATTATTCATTTATTAACAAAAATTAGGAAAAACTACTAAGTGCATCTTTAAAACCTCATTAGCTAGATCACATAATGCAACTCACATTAATGTTGGTGTGTTCATATCCCTCAATTAGTGAGATAGAGTACCCATGATGCCTTGCTTCAAAACATGTGTTAATTAACAGCATGATTTTTTTTTAATGTTTCTACAATTTCTCCAAAATGTTTAATTCTCACAAATTACACCTGTAATTTTAAAGCAATGTTCAGTTCAAGCTCTGAATATGAAAGTATCTTGCAAAAGCTGTGAACATAGTCTGCTAATTTAATAACGTGTTTTTAATCAAGATCTACAGAACCCTTGGAGAAAATTGTTAATGAACTGGACCTTGCTGGGTATGAGAGCTGTCTGAGAGGTCAAATGAGACACTGATTACCCATAATCCTCCCTAACAAGGAACCTTTTCTTACTTATTTAGATGGCGTAAATAATCAAGCTAATTAAACTGGCCGAGCTCGACCAGAGCACATTTACGAAAGTCTTTTTTCTCTAACAGTACATGAGGTCAGAATGTACCAAATATGATGCTGTTATAGGTGTTTCTACACTGTTTTTACCTTTATGGTTTATTTTTAGACCAATTAACTGCCTTGTGTTGTGTCGTATTGTATTCAGTTTTACATAGGAAAGGAGTTTTGCTTTGCACAAAGGAGTGATGCATTCTGGTACTGCAGGGGTCTGAGATAATAAAGTACTTTGTTCACAGGCGTCAGCTGGGAACCATGTGTTACGCACATAATACGGCATTATTTACAGTTCCTGCAAGCTCTCATGCTCCACAGAAGAAATATACATGTCTACATCCTTCAGTTAAACACTTCAGCGCTGACAGAAAATGTAAAACATCTACAATATATTGGCCATAATGTATTGCTTTGTGTTTTGTTGCAGTCCACAGTGAGCCGCTATGAATATCTTAGCGCATTTGCAGATAAAACAGCCACACAAAACAGAAAGAACTAAAATTAGCATTGAGATTACCATTAAGAGAAACAAAAAATAATAATAATACATTTTTAATGTTATTACATGAATACATGACTGATGCAATGAAAAATGTTATAAGATTAACATTGTTTTCATGATGCCTTTTGTTATTCCATTTCCTACTACTTCACGCTTAATGGAGAAAAGTGGAAGAAAAAAGTATTAATGATTATTAATATGCATATTAAAGCTTTTAGTTCTAGGGCCAAGAAAAATATTATTCATCCTCTCATAGGGATTACATTCTCCTAGTTTCCAAAAGATTCAAGGCCTTGTATGTGACACACATACACATGCTAATCCAGACAACATGATGGGAAGCTGTGTGTGTCCTCTGATGCGTCCCTGAGTGTTTTAGCTCCGTCATTCAGATTCCTTTGAACGTAGACATCTAATGTTAGTGTGAAAGACAGCAGATAAGCTGAGGCCATGTTTAAACGATTGTTTGCGTATTTTAATGAATTCTTGAGAGGTGCCCTCTGGCTGGTGATTGATTGCACAAATGCAGTGCTTAATTTAACATGGCTTTGTAATTGCATCAGGTGCACCAACAGGAAAACCACTGACAGAGCAAGTCAATGAATGACACTGTACTGGATCCACTTTGGAGGGAAACTGGATGAAAACCACAAAAGAACTTTGGAAATCAATGTTTATGTTTCATGCAAATAATCAAATCGATCAAGCATGCATTTCAAGATCTATGAATGATTGAGGGATTTAAAGTCTCTATGAAACGTAAGTTGCGACAGTCTTTTCTTCCCTATTGTGATGTATATCCGAGGGAAATGGCTTCTGGAATGAAGGACAGGATTTCAACCTTCGCCTGGAGTTTGATTGACAGGCGATCTGACCAATCATAATGCTGAATCTGCCATTTTGTGACAAACAACCCAAATAATAGAGTCAGAAATTAATTTTAGTGGACTATGGTGTATAGTCGTATTTCCGTGGTTGAGACAAAATAACTAATGTTCATTCATTTTTGTTTCATGCTAATACTAGTAGTAAAGCAGAAGAGATGAAGAGATGATTATGTTATCACACCATACATCACACAGTAAAAAAAAATCTGGCAACAAGCCGACAGACAAGACTAAGCAGGATTCTTTCAGTATTAAAGTCTCAGCTTTCAATTTTGTCATTTTTTAAAAAAATTCAAACAATACATTTTCTATTTTGGGGCTGTAGCAACCGATGACTATAGTGCCTCAGTTCGAGCAGTTCAAATGTGAATCAATCTCTTCCTGCTAGTTATAGCATGAAATACACATCAGATGGTATGCTGTCTCAACCGCAGAAAGACGTCAGTATACCATTTTCAAGTTCAACTTTACTGACGTTAATCTATTAACTTTCCCGTCTGTCAATCAAAATGGCAGATTCTATGTTATGATTGGTCAAATAGCCCATCAATCAAACTCCCAATGGTCGTTGGACAGTCAGCATAGTCCAATCCCTTTTCCGAGTCTGCTCTTATAGAACTAAGAGACTCCAAAAGGACTTAAAAAATTAAACTCTGCAACACATCAGTCTTCGGTGATTAAGTTTAACAAACAGATATGCATTCATAACAGCACTTCAAAAAGTATGTGTACTTAATGCTCAGTTTATAAAATGAATCATTTTGAGACATTTTTCACAATGTGCTAACAACATTCAGCACTTAACAGGTCGTAAAGCATGCCTGTACACAAAATCATCTGTTGAACTCCACAATAAAGGCATAATGGACCACCCCCATCCAAATTCTACTGAATGAATGTGTCAAATGGATCATTTCAGTATGCTAATGGGATGCAAATGAGGCGGTTTTATGTATACTTGTGTCATATGTGCGCAGTTTCATCCTGATGCGCATTATTTGTTGTTTAGGAGAGGAAGATGAATGTGCCAGCGCAGGTCCACAAAGCGTTGATTAATGTGTCTCTTTTAAAAATGCAAATGACTTGGCGGGGGCAGATCCTGTTGGTTTGGGCAGGCGGTAATTTGGGTGTCTGAATACCGCTTGTCTTGTGTTAGGTCAAGAGCACCTGTGTCTTTGCCAGGAATTCATAAGCAGCAGGACACGTACCGCAAGAGTCCCCTGAGAGAATTTAATCCACAGGGTTGATTTATTTGATAAAAGGACATTCCATTCATTCTGAAGAAGGGGGAAATGAAAGAGCAGAACTGGCTCAATAGCCTCAAAAAAAGCAAGAGGAATGCAAATGGCCAATCCAGGGAAGTAATAGTTTTCATTTCTGCATTTCACAGAGGTTCAGACGTTTCCTCCACTAGAATGCGTGCGTAACTTTCAGCGTATTCCATTTTCATGCATGGTAAAACATACCATTTGCCCAATCTCATCTCAAACACCTTCTATGTGAACTGAAAAAAAAGCAATAATGCGTCTTCCCGACTGGTAGATTAACGTTTGATTCTTATTCAAGGAAAGCACTGTGAGTTCCCTGGCAGATTCTGTTCTGTTTTTCCACTGCTTCATTTTTCCCTGAAACATAGAAATCAGTATGCAAGGGCCAGGACGTAACAACAAAGATAAATTGAAATGTCATTTTTTATTCATGTGAAGAGATTGTAGGTGTGGGCCGGCCCAGTGCCGGGATACTGCTGCACAAATGAATGCTGACAGTACACGCCATCCCCAGCAGCCTGTTTTACTCTCACAACTCCTGCCTGATATTATATATAGTTGTTCTGGTGTGCGGTTGGGTCGAAGAGTTTGTATTTACAGCCAAGTTATCTCACGTATTCGCCTGGAGGCCATGTAGGACTGATCAGTGTAGACATATTCAATAAAAAACGGCCTTAATTGCACTTCCTTTTCTATTTAGCCTAAACCAAGACTCTAATTTTACACTAGCTTAGCGTGCTGCATAAATATACTTCAAAATTAAATTTGAAGCAAGCTTATCCGTTTCTAAAATAAGCAGACGTTTGACTGTAAAGCTGTTTCCTGTTGATCTTCTCGCTTAAGTTCCGCTTTCCCGCCTTCTTTCATAGTACAAACGATGGAAAAGAGTTGGATAATCCACTCACGTTCGAACGGGTAAAAGATTCTCAATATGCTTCAGCGTAATACCCCAGAATCAAATTTTAAAGATGATTTATTATTCATACGCCACTTGATGAGGTGAAGGATGGGATTTAAGTGAGCAATCGAGAGGGGAAGGTGAGCCACATCAGAGCTGGAACAAGGAGTCTTCTGAACTTTTGTCAATATGTAATACAGAATCAATAATAAGGATAATTTTCAGAGTACATGCATTAAAAAACAATGGACAAGCCATACTTGGAATCTGCAAGGCCAATAAGGCCCAAGTCAAAAGAAATATATGATTGATAAACAGATTACTGGATAATAATGGAGTCACATATCATAAGGAATCAAATAAATGAGCTTGATGCACTACGAAAAAATTCTCCTTGGTACAAAAACTCAAAGCAAGCTGCAAGAACAACTCATTAAGATTTTTTTTGCATTACAGGTTTTTACTAACTTCTTCTAGCAGTTATAGTGCCCCTACTGAGAAAAAACAAAAAAACAAAAAAAAAAAATAGCTAGGCTGGTCTTAGCTGGTTTAAGCTGGAAGTAGCTGGTTTAGCTAATAAGTTAATTAAAATAAATCAATACATAAAAGACTGTCCTTGTGAGTAAATCATTGAGTCATTTACTCAACTAATTATTTAAAAAACGCAGATTTATTCAGGAAATAACATCTGACTGTCGTTATGAGTGAGTCGTTGCATCATTTACTCAACCAAGTCATTCACTCAATTCTGCTGTTGCTTTCAATGGAATTATTGAGTAATGGAGCAAGAATTGACAAAGTAATTGGCAGTAGGGCCTAAAATGTAAGAACCCCTTGGAACCCTACCAAGAAGAATCTGTAAAAGTCTGACAACCCTAGCAGCTTCCATTCTGAATATACTTCTAGATATATACTTCTCAACTCAGCAAAAAGCGGCAATAGTTCATTTTGAACAAAGTCCCCTATGAGTTCAGTCTAGTGTTTACACGCACACCCAGCTTCCTATTTCTGCCTCCACTTCACATGTGAGCAATAACATTCTCACCTAAACCTTTTAGCCAGTCACTGCATTTAAAAATGGATGAAGCACCTAAATCTATCTGCTAGTCTTGTTTGACAGTTCAAGGAGCATCACTAAGGGCCTGAGATTTCACCTCTCGCAAAGCTTGTCTCTCTAACAATTACCTGGAAGACAAGGAAGAGAGGGAAAGCCACTATCTGCATTTTCTTAAAAGAAGGAGTGATGAATGGCTGCCGACGCAGCAAACCTGGAGATTCACTCCATCCACTCAACTACACAAGAAAAAGCATCAAGGAAAAATAAAGGCATGTTACATCAATTAAATCATTAATATGTATGAAAACAATCAAAGGCTGTATTGGTACATTATATGGTACAGTATATGGCGTATGTGTTCAGGGGTGTGACAACAATTCCATGTTGATTTTCTAATAACAATGCAATGCAAGAAAAGTTCTGTTTTGTACCATTAAACCTGATAAAAAGTATCTATGTTTCCATCACCCTGTTTTTATGTGCATTTTGAAGTATAGTATCAGAAACGAGTGATGGAAATGCCAAATTTCTGAGAAAAAAAATCCCTAAAAAAAGTTTATGCGCTAGCTTAAAGTATTTTTTGACTTGCGTGAAAAAAAACAGTTTATGCAAATAACAGGACATGGAAACACATTTACAAATAAAATCCTCCATGCGCATCACAAATTATTTGTATATGTTTTATGCGATATTACAATTTCCAGCTATGACTGTTTGATTTTAAGATCCATCTTTTCACACTGAGGACAACTGAGGGACGCATATGCAACTACTACAGAGGGTTCAAATGCTCACTGATGCTCCAAAAGGAAAAACAGTACATTAAGAGCTGGGGGTGAAAACTTTTGAACAGAATGGAGATGTACATTTTTCTTTTTTTGCCTAAATATCATATATTTTTTTCCATTTAGTACTGCCTTTCAGAGGCTAAAGAATATAGTTACATGTTTCCCAGAAGACAAAATAATTAAAATGTACCCCGATCTTCAGTTTAATTGTTCAGGACAAACAAGGGACTCACAAACAACTATCACTAAACAAAAAAGCACAGCTGTGGATCATTCAGGTAACAACACAGTATTGAAAATCAAAGGGATGTAAACTTTTGAACAACTATTATTTCCTCTTGTGGACTATATGTAAACATATTTTATGTGAAATATCTTATTCAGGTCAGTACTAAACAAACAATAACATGCATTTTGTACGATCCATCTTATTTTGGTAAAATAATTAACAATTTGCAGATTCTGAACGGGGGATGTAAACTTTTGACCTCAACTGCATGAGCATTTTGCAATCTGATTACATAATCCAGGCGACATGCAATCTGTTACTACTCAGCGGTGCTGGTGGAGTACTATTAATGATCAAATTACTAATTTTAAAGAACAACTTTTGGTTTTATTAATAAAAGATATGTCACCAAAAGAACCTCAACCACATTGTTTTTTAAACTAAACATTTTCTATTATTGTAAGAAAATATGGCAAATTTGAACAGCTTTTTATTCCTCTTGGCAGTACTTTGAAAGTACTTTCTGAATACTAGTTTTAACACCGCCGAAAACAATTAAATGAAAAAGAGGGAAAAACTGTTTGAGAAAAGATATTTATATAATTCAGTGCTCATTTTGCTTTTGTACACACTTGCTGAACCTTGCAATAATGCATAACAACATGAGTGAAATGCATAAGCAAAAGAGTAACTGCAAGAAAGAGGAAACCATGTGAAGATGAAAGGATTGTTTAAAGCCAAGGAATATAAAGTTATTAATTTCGAAAATTGAGTTTCTTGAATATTTGAAATCTTCGTGAATAAAAAGTCAAGGACAGGTTTGCCACTGTATTTAGAGAATGGCCCAAGGTTTTCAGGGTCCTGTGCTACTGTATTCATCCATGTCTGGTTTAATTTGAGATGCAGGCCACCTGTTGTAACTACATAGTCAATGTCCACTGCATTCCAGCCATCTGATAACGTACGTGAGATAACCCCGCTCATAGCTTTACAGCACAAAGCCAGCACTGATAAGCTCCAGTAATTAAACCACATCCCGCTCAGGGATTCACCAGCCAGTGATCTATATACTTCTGATTACTGACCTTTTCAAACTTTGAGCTGTTTTCCCTCCCACTTCATTATTTTTTTTTATTACCACAGAAGTATTACGACGAGCCAATCCCTCCCTCTCTTCCTCTGCATACAGGCCTGCAGAATTATCACTCGTCTTGGCCGCATATTGGGCTTCTTGACTTCACCGTCTGCCAGCCTCCACTATTAAACGTAATTTGAGAATATCTATTTCAGGTTGGTGCCAGCATAGAGTACATGGGATTTAATTAAAATTTGTAGCAATGCAAAGAAACCACAGTTGCTTACTGGCAGAACTTGTGGTTACAGCACATCAACAAATTTCCGAGAATGACTGAATGAGACAAAGAATTCTTACAACTGCTAATTATCACATCTCAATTATGTTGCAAAGTGCTTTTGTTATTGCACTAAGGGCACAGAGACTCCATGAGGGAATAAAAAAAAACATGAATTCTGTGAGACGGAAGAGAGCTGAATTGTTGACCTTGATATGCCAGTTTGATATAAAACGGTTTATGTAAAGAAGCCGAAAAAAATATAATGGTGTTCCTTGTAAGTAAATTCCCAATAACGAAATTACATGCATTTAAATGTAGCTCACCTGCTCCAAGACATAAATAATTCATTTGAAACAGTTCTTCTTCAATAAAGTTGTCCCACCAATCGCTTACCCTGACATATTTGTTTCACTCCAACCCGGATTTGTTGTGATGGCTCCTTGAGCTATTATATTAATATTGATCTTGTATACTGAACAAATGCTCCCTAATGTGGCACGTCTTGAACATTTTGTTTTTCTTGGATGGATGAATCCCTGCTGCCAAACGAGTAGAATATGCAGATGATTGCATTCCCACATGTGACATTTGAGAGGAGATTCTACATTCTCCTTCATCTTTCTCAACCCCTCCGTCTCTCTACAGAGTCATGTGATCATAGCAATAGCGTGAAGAGTAAAATGATGCTTTTGAAGTCATTGATGGTGCTTTTTCCCTTCTTTGAGAACAAACAGATTATCTCATACCCTTCCTCTCCTTGGCTAAGATGTGTATGAAGCATAGATGAGCTTTCATCTCAGGAAAGACATGTTTCAGACAGCTCAGCCCTGAGAGCTGATTCTAGCAGACCTTTCTGAAGGTAACACCTGAAACCACTGGCTTTGATTTCAGTCCCACATCTCCATAAACTCAACCACACATTGATCCTTACGTCTATATTCATATAGTCTTGTGCAACCAGATTTTTAACTAATGCAAAGTCTAGACCACAAAGACCAAAGAGTCACCATCTGACTGATGTGCAAAGGTCAACCTCTATTTATTTTCTGTGACATTAAATATACATTCTAGTTCAAGAAAAATTAATGACTGCTGAAAATTCATTTTTGTCATCTTAGGAATAAATTACATTTTAAAATAAATGAAAACAGAAAATTATGGAGGCCCGTTTCCACCACTGAATAAAAATGTAAAAAAGGTTATTGCGAATTTTAATCTCACAATTCTGACTCACAGAATTGTGTGATATAAACTTGCAATTTCAAATTATAGTTGCAATTCTGACTTTTTTCCTCAAAATTGTGCAATAAAAACTTACAAATGCGAGTTATAAAGTCAGAATTGCAAGATATAAAGTTAGAATTGTTACATGAACTCGCAATTGCGAGTTATAAAGTCAAAATTGCGAGATAAAAAATTTGCAAGAAAAAAACAAGTTCTAAAGTAAGAGTTACAATATAAAATTTGCAATTCTAATTTTTTTTCAGAAATGTGAGATAAAATTGGGAGTTCTAAAGTCAGAATTGTGAGAAAGTCAGAACTGTGAGATAAACTCACAAGAAAAAAAAAACTTGAGTTCTAAAGGCACAACTGCGAGATAAAAATCACAATTGTCAGTTATAAAGTCTGAACTGTGAGATACAAACTGACAATTGTGAGTTTATATCTCATAATTCTGAGAAAAAAAATGTCAGAATTGTCCGTTTTTATATAAAGTCAAAATTCTGAGAGGGATTTTATTTTTATTAAATAAATGCAGGCTTGGTAAGCATAAAAATAAATAAATAAATAAATAATAAAATCTTGTAAGCCTTTTTTAAGTTATCTAGTTGGCAATACAAACACAAAATAAAATATTTGAAACACACACCCACACACAAATGCTAATATATGTATATATATTATACATTGCATATATTTTAAATGCCATACCATATCAAATAGGTTTGATGAAGGTTTTTGTGCAATTACCATTGCTGTAGGCATATACACACGCGACAAGGCTTGACAGCAGTCATTGGACATCTCCTTCACATCCTTACTTATTAATTGTAATGTATCCCAGGGGTATGAGATGCCAAAACAGCTTGTCAGATAGATTTTTTAACCGGCGAAAGCTTGTCCAAAAGGCACGTCCCCCTGCTTGGCAGATAAGCAGTGAGGGATGATGTGCGAGAAAGACAGAGGCGTATTGTCTCTCTGGTGTTACTCACTCATCCCTCTCTGTCTCCACTTCTTCTGCCTCTCCTGCATGCTATTATGCTGCCCTTGGGTTTGCCCATCACATACATCAAATTCAGCTTGCCGGCTCCAAGATTGTGCCATGTAAATTATTCAACCCAGAAAGCACTTGAGAAGGAGCAATCACAGTATAGCGCAGCCTTTTCCAGCGCTGCTGAAGAAAGAAAGAAAGAAAGAAAGAAAGAAAGAAAGAAAGAAAGAAAGATCTATTAGTTGCTCCTGAAAGCTAAGTTACTAGCTATCAAATTAATGCTAAACAATACATAAATTATCAATCTCAGAAATTAATATGTACAATATTTACAAATGCTAATGGAAAAGACAAGATTATATATGCTAATCTAAACTGTTAAGGCATCTTGCAATTAACTTCATGCTGTGCGATAGTTCACATTTTGCTGAAAAAAATAAGAAAATATTCAGTGAACAGGGAAGACAACACAAGTGTACTTACAAGAAGTTCTGCTTCCTATAAAGTTTTAAAAAAAGCAATCTAGACCACCCAAGAATGAGCTGAGTCAAGAAGAACAGCCTCTATATTGCCTGTCAGCATTAATGACAGCTGTAGAAGACTGATATGTGTCAAAACCTGTCTCTTGTCTTTCTTTTACCTCAGCCTTAACAAGACTACATAGTGGAAACTAGATGTCTGGAAACCAACATTTCAGTAGTCAGTAGTAATAGCAGTAAAACTCAATGTCAATGATACTCAATGTCAACTTTAACGTCTCCGCAATATAAGTTACCATGCAAATGAACACAATACTTTTATTACTATATTTAATGATATTTTAATGATATTAGATAATGCAAATATTAACAATAAACCACAACAATACTACATCAGAGCTAAAATAAAGTAAACAATTCTTTTATAGGTCACTAAGAAAGTAACATTCAGTTATCATGTTCTCAACCTAATGACTTTCTTCTTCTGTAAATCACAGAAAGAAAGAAAGAAAGAAAGAAAGAAAGTTAAATTGAACATGTGTGTATATCACACGATTAGCTACGTGATATAGCTGTATATTTGTGCAGCAAGGATTCACCTGCAGGTAAAAACCAACAAAAAATACAGCGTGCCAATATACACCCTTATAGCACAGCCACGAGTGTGATATTACAGTTATACAACAGTTCGACGGCACGAGTGTGTAAGTACATAAGAAACAACAACGGTGTTTTTTCTTCCACTGTGAATTTGGGCTTTTCAGGCTTTTGTGCAGAACTACTTTCTTCCACCACAGATTCAAATCTAAGTTTGACAGTTTAACAGCTGAGCCCAAGCCTCCGTTACTAATTCGAAAACATCACTTTAGAACTAGTAACGAAGGAACATTGAGTTGTTTCATTGAAAGCGTATTGTATTATTGTATTAAAAGTTCAGTGTATTATGTAGAGTGTAGTTATGAAAGAGAGATGAACTGAGCAAGTGTGATTACCTGCATCTGATACAGCATTCATTCTTCAGATCAATCTCATATTCACAATAAAACATTAGATTGAATGTCCGCTAAGGAAAGCGATATCTTTGTCATACAATCCTTTAATCTGTTATGGGTGATTTCCGATGTCAGCGCTGCTAGGCGTATTTGTTGGCTGCTTCTTAAAATGTGTTGCTGAAAGTAAAAATAACTTCTAGTTTCAGTCTCTTTCAATATAAAAGTCTTTAATGCTGAAGTTTACTACTTCACTACTGAGTCCAGAAGGCGGGTTCATGAGTGCTGAACGACCACTGATGCCCTGGAGTTCACATGTCTGAACATTCTCACCTGAAAACCTCATAAAACTACATTTTGTGACACAAAAATAATATTATTATTTAAAAAATTACAGTGGATTTGGGCGTCCGCCATGGCACTTGCTGTGAGAAGTACTGCAAACAGAGTGATACAAAAAAAAAAAAACGGTGAAACAGATCACTCCATCAGCACTATTTCTCACAGTGAGCTTCATGGCAGACAACCAAATCCACTATATTTTTGTAACATAACACTCATCTTAGTACCAAACTCTACCCGATCTCATGACAAAAACATACCTGTGAGAACTTTCACAAGACGTGAAATACGTACCAATAAGTACATATCACTGCAGTTTCTGAGCAGCGAGAACTTGTATTTGTTTTCGTACACATGATTACAATTTCGATCATGATGTACACTGTCACTTTTCGGACATAACAAGCTTGCTCGGTAGCTCAGCTGGCACGGAATTGGACTTGGGTACGAATCCTGTGAAAAACATGAGTCACGATAAAAGAGCTGAAAGATGAGAAATCGAGAAACACTAAAACGGCATACGTTTTTACGTCACATTTACTTTTGTTCATACTATCAGGTAGGTTTAGGTGTAGTGAATGGTACGTTATTTTAAAACAGAGAGTTATAGCACCACTCAATGGACATTTCAAGTCAGAACTGCAGTGACATGTACAAAACCAACGTCACATAAAATGTACCATATGTACGTTCATCTGTTCCGGGGGGGTAGGGAAACACTATTTTAGTGCCACTCAGTGGACATTTCACACTAAATATGTCATGAAATGTACATGGCGGTACGTATTTCGCATCTTGCAAAACAGGTTCCCACAGGTACGTTTTTGTCAAGAGATCAGGTTGACAAACTAGATGGCTCCAAACTAATATTGGATTGAAAGATCTTTGACAGCTCTTGAGGCCAAATAGAAAGTAGTATAGTCCTTATCTCATCTAATTGGCTCAGCATGTGAAAAAGGAACTGTGATACATATAGTGACGAATCTGACGGTACTTAGGAAAAGGCCACGGAGGGTAACAGCATTACTGCGATGAAACAAAAGGTCTGCTAGAGTTTGACTGTAGTCTTCAGCACTTAGCTGCGAGTAACACAGACTCATGACTCATGTTAATGCATCAGAGGGAGTTCACACCTGAAATCTGCACACTGACTTTGTTTGACAACGTTCACATCCTAGATTGTGAGAAAAATCATAAGAGACACTTTTATCATTAGGTGTTTTATTCGTTGTCAAAGCTGCTCTGAAGACCTACTCCTTGAGGCTTTGTCTCTTTAAAGTATTTGACTGGAAAACTAAAGCGCAAGAACCGTTTTTAGTCTTTTTTTTTCTCATCACAGCAGGTTTTCTGGTGTATCTCACAGAGGAAGTCTCTCCTGATCTCTCATTACATGTAGTGAAGTTTCAGTCACATATTACAAACAGCTGGAGTTTTTATGCTGTATCCAGGTAAACTTCAACATAGTTTTAATCTCCTAAAGGAAGAACTTACTTGGCTTGGGTTTCAGATACAGCAGGTGTTTGTGTAGGAGTCAACATCCTGTTTAACCATGAATGATTCTGTGTGTTGTAGGGTTGCGTCTTAAGCATGTGGATTGGCTGTCAATGCTTATCAGCAGGCCTCTTTAACGTCCTAATTTAATCGGTGTGATTAGATTAGAGCTACAGGAATGGAAAACACTCCCCTGCGGCCACTTTGATTGAGCTAGTGGTTACACCAGATATGACAGCTCTTTGGCATATGCAACTTTCTGGCATATAGTGTGCATATGTGAGTCTAGTACTTATATGAATTAATTCATGGTAAATATGAAATGAAGGCGGTTCTGGTAACCAATAAATCAGAACAGAACCTCATGTTTTACCTCAAGTGAACATGATTTTGAGGAGTAGGATGTACTCCTACAGCTTTTGTTGGTCCAAAAGCAACATTCCTGCCAAACAATCCCAGTTTTAAGTGTTATCTCAAAACTACAATTACAGCAGTCGGTTCCACTGTAATTTCATTATTCTCTATAACAATTTTACCCTCATGACGTTTTTCTTCTGTAAAACAATATTTTGAAGAAAATAATGTTATCCAGAATACAAATATATGATATATACAACTTACAAATGGACACATTGAAGTTACAAATGGCTGTACTCACTCAAAAACATCACAAATATGTAAATGATGACAGATTTATTTATATTTTTTAAAATACGTTTTAATTATTTGAAGTCCATGAATAAAAGTTAAACAACTAATCAAAAATAAGGTGAACACATAATTAATGACAGAATTATTTAATTTTATTTTATTCATTTTATTTTATACTTTTCAATTATTTAAGTCCATGAATAAAAGCTAAACAACTTTATGATTAAAATTATGATTAGAAAATAATTGATGACAGAATTATTTTATTTCATTTTATACTTTTTAATTATTTTCCAAAGTCCATGAATAAATATTAAACCATTTGGATACATAATCGATGACAGAATTATTATTTTATTTATTTTACTTTGTTATACTTTTTAATTATTTTAAGTCCATGTATAAAAGTTAGACAATTTTACATAACTGATGACAGAATATTTATTTTAGTTATTTTACTTTGTTATACTTTTTAATTATTTTAAGTCCATAAAAGTTAGACAATTTTACATAATTGACAAATTTATTTTATTATTTATGTTTTTTTTTATTATTATTATTATTTATGAAAATAATTAAATAATTAAATTATTTATGATTTATAAACACTGTATTAAAAAGACAAATAAACAGACATAAAACAACAAGAGTGCTTGACATTTACACAACTTTATCCGCCTCACTTTTCTATATTGGCTCTCTCTTTTTAACTTGTTCCCCCCTTAAGATTGTTATTTGTCCACACTGTACACCTGATAAACTATGTGCAACTGTGACGTTTCAGCAGAGGCCTTATATTAGCGAAGTGGTCTTTTGGGCCCCCAAGTGACACAAAGTGACAGTAGGACTCTGCCCAGAATCCCCGATGACCCACCTGCACACTCTGGCATTCATCCACACCAGCTGCTCCTGACCCGCAGGTACAAGTTTGAGTTTCTCCTGATATCACCTCATAACCTAGATCATCTGCTGTGGCCCATTGTTATGCAAACAGATTGCTTTAGGCCAAACACAGCTTTGGTTTAATTGCATCCAGTTAAGTGGGCAAGGGAGGTCTCAGCAGCACCGGCTGTTCAACAGATCGGACAAGCTCTCCACTATCTATTGGAACAACTATGCATGTGTTTGAATATATTTAAAGTAGGCAAAGGGAATAAACACATCCATAAAGAGAAAGACAGACTAATAGGCAGTCACTAATGGCCAAATCTCACTGGACATGCAAGCCCTGTTTGACTTGTTGCATTTGTGTCAAAATGAGTCAAAAACACAAACACATGATGCATTAATAATAACATGCTAATGTTCCAAAGTTTGGGATCCACTCATTTATTCATTTATGAAGAAGAAGAAGAAAACTTTAGTTTAAGGATCAATTCTCACTGTTAGTTGCTTATTAGCATGCATATTACTAGCATATTGACTAATTGTAAAAAAATGTAATTTATTCCTGTGGTTTCAAAGCTGAATTATTCCAGTCACATGATCCTTCAGAAATCATTCTGATTTGCTGCTCAAAAAACATTTATTATTATTATTACTAATACTATTACTATTATTAGGGGCCAAGCACAGAAGGTGCGGAGGCACCTATTATATCCGTCAGCATTATTTTTCTTCCGCTCTGGAAGTGTATGGCAGCCCATAGAACCGCTTGCGGGAAAGTTGTGAAATATGCCACACTGATAGAGAACAGTCTCAATATTAACCATAGCAAGTTTGGAGTCTCTAACTCAAACTCTGTAGCGCCACCACGTCCAAAATTTCAATTATTTTATGCTAATAACTTGATCCGTACATTTTTTTTCCTCTGAATCCTTGGCTCATGCCGAGTCAAATGAACACCAAAATTCAAAAATCATAAGGTTTCGTGTTTTTTTTTTCTTCTAGTTTTAGTTCTTTGAAAAAACTACTTTTTCGAACTCGTCCAGTTTGTCTGATTTTCACAAAAAATGGCTCAGATCATCTTCAGACCATGCTGACAAAAAGTTATGGAATTCAAGTTGATTAGCCAAACTGTTCTCAAATAACGCGCAAACAAACTCTACAAAAAGCGTGCAAAAATGGATGTGAGGCTATATCTCCACAATGGTTTGGCATATTGAGACCAAACTTGGTGTGTGTTATAACAAGCATGACCTGAGGCTACCTGCAGTGTTTCGTCGCAGTGCCACCTAGTGGTCAGGAGATACAAAAAATTGCTATTTTTGCTAATAACTTTACAATGGTTTGGTCAAAAAACTGGTCTCTGTAGATTTGGTGCACCATGCCAAGTCCAACCATACCCAATTTTCCCATGTCAGAGCGTCGGACATTTTGAATTTTGTTGTCAAAAGCTATATTTTATAAACGCATTGACGTATCATTACAAAACTTGGTATGTGTCTTCGGCACCATGCCCTGACAGTAAAAATTAAATAAAATGTAATAATAACTTTTGTTTACATTAGTCTATTGTAATGACACTGGTCCTGATATATTCCTTGGGTCATGCCGAGAACATCGATACCAATTATGCCATAATTGGATGAACTTCCTGTCAGCCATTTTGATTATGTTGAAAACCTTATTTTCCAAACTCATCCTAGACAGTTACTCCGATTTTCACCAAATTTGACTCAGATCATCTTCAGACTATGCTGACAAAAAATCATTGATTTTGTGTCGTTGCACCTTAGGAAACGGTTTTCGTTTTGGGCATCAACAAATTTGATGGAAAGATGCCAAACTGCACCTGAGGCTGTATTTCTGCAAAGCTTTGACATATTGACATTAAAATTTTTTATGTGACATTGCCACCTCACACTGACCACGCCACATGAATTTGGTAACAGTGGCACCTATTGGTCAAGAGTACTAAATCATTCATTAATCATTAATTATGAAATTTCCAAAAATGCTAACTTTTGATTCCATTAGCCTATTGTATTGTACACTGGTCTCAAAATATTACTTGGGTCAGGCCGACAACATAGATACCAATTATGTCATTGTGAGCTAAACTTTCTGTCCGCCATTTTAATTTCTGAAGAATCATGTGACACTGCAGACTGGAGTAATGAGGCTGAAAATTTAGCTTTGATAACAGGAATAAATTACCGTTTAAAATATATTCAAATAGAAAGCAGTTATTTTAAATAGCAAAAACATTTCACAATATTACTGCTTTTGATGTATTTTGGATCAAATATTGATCTGGATAAGATTTTTTTTATTATTTTATTTGTTTATTTTTTGCTTTTAATGGATAGCAGTGACAATGTGTTCTACTAGTACATATGCCAAAAATAAATAGCCTTTGCACGCATATGTGCTATTTCTTTTCCAAACAATAACATATCCTAATGTTTAACCCCAAAGGTACTTGTGCACTGTAATAGTAAATAGTTTATTTTTGTCTTTTAGGTCAACTACTGTCATTTTGGAAAATTTGTTTAAAAAAAGTTATTGAAACTAAGTATATTTAGCAGTATATACAGTAAATAACACAACAAAATAATGCAGATATTTGAGGTAATGACATATCTGCATTATAAGTGGTAATACTTTGATACCAAGGTTTAGGGATAAGTGGCTACTACGTAATTTGATAATAAAATTGTAAAAATATAGGGTGTTAATGGGTTTGGGTGTTATTGAAATTGCTGTATTTGAACAGCAAAGTGTCTAGGTCTTTAGCAGGTCTTTGATAAGAAGTCTTTTCTACAGTAAATTAAACAAAAATGACTTTGTCGTAGTCATTAAACAACTAAAATATTCTGAAAAACCTAGTGATCACATATGCTACAAAACAGAAAATGTGTCCAGAAGTCATCAAAGCACCAACTTCATCTCCTTTCAAAGCAAATAAAAAGAGGAAAATGAAATTTCTCGAGAAGAAAAATACAGACTGACTGTAAATGGACCCGTATCTACCACCTTTGATAGTCATTAGCCTTATTCATTTCAGAGACATGACTAACTAATGAGCTAGGTATTTCCATTCATACTGCTCATATAGCTTGACAGAACTAATGAAAGATTCCTGTTTGTTTTCATATGGTTCCTTGTAACTATCATTAGCAGAATGTTCAAATATAAAAATAATATAGGCAGACGAAACCAAGGTTAAAGTTCGTGCATTGACGCTGAAGGTGTATATATTGCATCTTGTAAATATCACACTGACCAATTTAGTCTAGTGTATTATGGAGCACTGAACAATGCGCAGTGAAATAATAACCTGATCTTTCATCAACTCATTATGATGCATGGGTTCTTTTCGTAGAAGGTCACTGTTTCTTTATATCTCCTCGAATAATTTTCTGTTATGAGACGATCTTATTAAAACCAAAGTATTGTGTATAAGGTTTGAAATGCAAACTTAATTAGAAGCGCAACACAAAGACTACCAGCCTCAAAGTGTCTGAAATATTGTAATCTTGCCAAAAAGAACATTCATTTCTCAAACACAAAAGATATTTCAGGCAAGACCAGTTCGGCTGTGCTGTAGCTGTTCTTGCCGACAGTTTTCATTAAGTTTCTGGCTCTTACTTTGTTTTGGGAACATCAATAGTTTACGCTTCTGAAAAGACACAAAATACACTCTCAAACAACGCTCTTACAACTGCACAGACCGCCAATTCCAAACAAACCCCCAAAATAAGCCTTTTTGTAGTCTAAAACTAGACTTTGATCAAATCTTTGATCAAAATCTGTTTCTTTTCTAAAACCCACATTTTGTTCTGAAGGTCATGTAAGGATTGTATAAATACCAGTGGTGTAAAGTAACGAAGTAATAATACTGTACTTAACTTGACTTTTTATATTTCTGCCTACTTTTACTTTTACTCCTCTACATTTCCCCCAAAGCATATTCATTACTTACTACAAAATAGTCAAAAGAACACTGACTTAGAGCCCTGCACGGGGCGGCTTTTTTCCCCCTTCTCCCAAAACAGCTTATACTACTTCAGCTATTAAAATTGAGAAAAGTTCATACTGTAATGTAATGACAAAGCGATTATATTTCATTTTCATTGTTTTATTATGTCAATTTTTGTTCGTTAAAAAAGGTTTAGTTTTTTACAGTAACATCAAAGTGCCAGCAGAAGACTGATCATGGTCTGTCTGTTTCTAAAATAAAATCTATAGATATAAAACAAGTATAAAACAGTGTTATTTTAAACATTAAACCTAGACAAATGTGTGCTATTAGGCGCATATGCAATAATTTGTGCGGAGAGTGGAAGCTTAAGCCGCTTTGCAGGACATGGAGGCACCAGCACTTGCATTTTTTCAGTGGAAATGTTTTAAAATATTTCTGAACTGTAAAGGGTCTACTTTCATTTGAGTGTACTCAAAATATCAACAAAACATTGCAAACGGTGCTTTTATAAAATACACCAAACATGATGCGCTTTCTGCCTCAGCAGGAGCGCTTCACAAAAATGAACTGAAACTTAGCGAATACATACCTCACAGGCATAATAAATATATCTATAGAAAGATTTATATTATTACTTGACAAAACAAAACAAATTGAAAACAAAAACTCTTTCATTATGTAATCTGTAAAGATGCATTTCTCTCTAAAGGCACGTCCAATGAGAAGATGTGAGTCAGGATCGGCAACTTCATCCTTGCGACACTGACTCAGAAAATACTAGTTTATTAATAAATAATTTAAACATTTCCTTACTTGAAAGTGAAAGCGTAAGTGAAGTCTGGTGTTGTTTCCACCAATGCAGACATTTTTTTCATCACTATAATTTGGTGAATGTCTAAAATATAAAAATAAGGAGAAGCCTAAAACGGGCCCAGCCCAGCACACACCTGAACTATGCCGTGAAAATTGGCCCGAAGCCTGTCCCTAGGCCTTAGGCGCATAAAAAAAGGTCCGTCTCAGGCTGAAATGCAAGGCTCTACACTGACTGCAGGAAAGCAGGTTTGAAAAATCTGTGGTCTGGTGCTTGCAAGTTAGACTCCTAAAACACTTTTGTTCATGTGCACAACCCGGATGATTCATTTTCCACTTAAGTGGAGTCTGGGGTGTGCAATATACAGTATATCTTCTGCGATAATATGGTAAGTGTTGTTGTAATGATGTGCAATCTAACATTATCAAGTAGGCTATATCACCAAATCACACACAGAGTGCACGCACATTGATTTATTAGTCTATTAAAACTCAAAATTCCAGGCATTCTAAATTGTAGATGGCAGAAATGAATCTCTATGCTTTTTATATTTCTATAATTTAATATAGTTCTGTCATGACATCTCTCGGAGGGATTGGCATGGTAATGTACATGACAGTGTTAATGTATTTGGTCTTGGCAGAATAGATCTGCTACGCTGCTGCTCCTGCAGCAGAGCAAGTACAGAGACTTGCTACTGCCAATACATCTACAACATCCTGCTGTAAGCATGTAAGAAATACTGCTGCTGCACATATAACATATGAATAACCCCCATAGCATACATGAATCACCTCTCAGCAGATCTATACAGGTGGAGCTGGGGAAGGTGGAGGGTTTCTGAAGCATGCTGCAAAACTGCTGCATCTAGCACTAGTCATATATTTGAATGTTGAGCAGTGAGCTCATTGGCTACTGATCTAACTCAATGTGATTATAATTGAGTTAGACCCATCGGACTGCATTCTAGAGTTTCATGCCAGAACTCTGTATTTAACTTAATCTATATCACACAAAGAGTAGCCGTTATTTGGCATGATAACACATTTAATAATCATTTTATACAAGTTCAATAAAGCAATTAAGTGACTTACATTTTACATATTTTTATTGTTTTTGCTAAATTTTGCCAACAAAAATAATTCCAAACAAAGATCACAGCACTGTTTTGCATCTCTGAGCAATGGATGGTGTTTACTTATTAAATGAATCAGTATTTTGAACGAAT
Source organism: Cirrhinus molitorella (assembly GCA_033026305.1). Taxonomy (NCBI): domain Eukaryota; kingdom Metazoa; phylum Chordata; class Actinopteri; order Cypriniformes; family Cyprinidae; genus Cirrhinus; species Cirrhinus molitorella. Next base: position 28,411,828 of record CM065135.1, on the reverse strand, counting down.
CAGTTGATAAAAAATGATTCAGTGATTCACTCATTAACAGAGTCAAATGTTTTGTTCCTGAATGAAGCCGTTAAAATAAATCAGTTGAATCTCAGTGACTCGTTCATTAACAGCCACTTGTGCCACCTACTGGTGGTTTTAATTTGACATTTCAACTATTTTTCCATGTCTTAAATTATTTAAAATATCAGCATTCAGCATTTTATGTTAAAAACTAAACAATACGCCTATTAATGAATCTGTAACTGCCTGTAAATGCATCAATGTCCCCTCTGAGATACATTAAATACATCTAAATGCTATTTTTAAAATGCAGGTTCCAAAAATGTTTTCTTATGTTGGAATAAAAGACACTAAGTACCGGAAGAAGTGCTTCTTATTCATACATATATATATTTACTATTTTTCCATTTACTTGTACTTTTACTTTCAATACTTAATTATGTTTAATATATATAAAAAAGTACTTAAGTACAATAAATATAACATACTTTAACTGACTTTTTTACTCAAGTAATATTCTAAACAAAGTAATTTTCTGGTAAGATATCTGTATTTTTACTTAAGTATGGCTTTCAGGTACTTTGAACACCACTGATAAATACAGCTGTCACTTAGCACACGGTCCCAATAGGCGCTATTAATGCTAATTAAATAAATAATAATAGTAAAACATTTTTATGGTGGTCATAGCTGTCAAATAGCTGTCTAAATTCAATCCAGCACAGTATTTTATCTCAGTTCAAAAAGTCTATGCTTCCAGCTGATTTTTTTCTGAATAGACTATTTCTTTTCTGACCTCTATTAAGTCCACTGTGATATTACTTGGCTTCGGGCTCTCTAGCTTTAGGGTAGAGATGAGAACCTGGTCTGCATTTTCAAATGCATTCATTTCTTTTTACATCGGCCCACATGATGAGTCTTAGCAAATTACATGGTCCTGAGATATGTTGTTGTTATCAAGCCGGCCAGCTATGTAGGCGGCACGTTGTGCAGTTGCTCCCAAAGCAAGCGCATATAGCACATCCTAATTAGGGTTCTATCTAGATATGTTGCAAATGGTCCGTCGTGGACCCCGCAAAATCGTTGTGTGCTCCCAGAGGAGGCTATTAAGAAAACATGAGTCTGTGATTACCATGCTGATTTGTGGTTTAGACAACACCACGTGTTCACCTCAAGCCCCCTTGAATCAGGTCTGTTTACTGAGTGGGTTCAACATCTAGGTACTTCATATTTAGGTCTGGCTGAGATATCTAATACAGCGGTCCTCAAACTGTGGCCATGCCTTGACTAGAAAAAAAGTTAAATATTGTTTAATTTCTGTTTTTCATAATGTTCCATAATGCAATTCATTATTTCTGATCATTACTGGATGTAATAAAGCTTTATCCAAGACTCTAATGCATAGCATACGTTCTTTCTTGTGCACTGAAGAAAATGAAAAGGTGTTGATTTATTTCAAGCTCCACACAGATATGCGCACCACTATTTTTTCCAATGAATTGACAAGAAAGCAAGAAAAAAACTATAGGTCAACAAAAAGGGAGTAATTACTTTGTTTGGACTCAAAATGAAATGGAGATGCTCAGTTTCATTTCAAAGTTGGCATATTGACTGAGAAATGCTGGATTCAGCACTTTTTTGACAAAGTATTAAAAAAAAAATAAGACAAACTTAGTATATGTGTAATATAAAATATGTATACACTACTAGTCAAAAGTTTTTGAACAGTAAGATTTTTAGTTTTAAAATCTCTTCTGCTCATCAAGCCTGCATTTATTTGATCCAAAGTACAGCAAAAACAGTAACATTTTGAAATGAATTTACTATTTAACTGCTTTCTATTTGAATATATTTTAAAATGTAGTTTATTTCTGATTTCAAAGCTGAATTTTTACCATCATTACTACAGTCACATGATCCTTTAGAAATCATTCTAGTATTCTGATTTGCTGCTCAAAAATATTTAAAACAAAATAATTATAATTATGTTGAAAACAGCTGAGTAGAATTTTTTATCAGGTTTCCTTGATAATTTGAAAGTTCAGAATAAAAGCATTTATCTGAAATAGAAATATTTAGTAATATTATAAATGTTTTTATCATCACCTTTGATCAAGTTAAAGCATTGCTAAATAAAAGTATTAATTTCTATATATATATATATATATTTTTTTTTTTTTTTCTCAAATAGAAAGCAGTTATATCAAATAGTACAAATATTTCACAATATTACTGCTTTTGCTGTATTTTGTATTAAATAAATGCAGGCTTGGTGAGCAGAAGAAACATTAAAAAAAAAAAAAACTTTTAGTGCTAGTGTATATAATGGCCTATATATATAATACATAAATATAAATATAATTAATATAATTAAATATTAAAATACAATAGAAATACACATTTAAAATAACATAGATGCTGCCCCTGAAATACAGAATATATTTATCATTAATGTAATACATAAATAAATACAAATATTTTAAATCAGTTAAAAATGTCAGTAAGTTAGTAAGATTTTTTAAAGGGTAATGATGGTAATGATCAGCAATGATGTACACTGATCAAAAGTGACAGTTTCAATAGATTTATAAAACAAAACATAAAAAAACATTTCTATTTTAAATAAATGCTGTTCTTTTTAATTATTTTGAAAAATATATCACAGTCTCTCTCTCTCTCTCTCTATGTTTCTTGAGAAATGTTTTAAATCAGAATATTACAATGATTTCTGAAGGATCATGTGACACTGAAAACTGGAGTAATGATGCTGAAAATTTAACTTTGCATCACACAAATAAATTACATTTTACAATATATTAAAATAGATAATGATATTTTTAAATTGTAATAGTATTTCACAATATGACAGTATTTTGGATCAAATAAATGCAACCTTGGTCTTTAAAAAAAGCATTACACAGTTTTCACACTATGAGCACTGTCACTCAATAAGATTTCAGCCTACTGAATGCTGAAAAATCATTGTTGTGACTAGGTGTTTCCTGGATGTTTGATCCAATCATACTCCGTATTTGGCCTAAATAATATGAAAACCACTGATCTAACACAGCCCACCCAGGCACATAAAAACTCAGAAATCAACTCGATGCCCTCGACGCACGCATCTGCACTCGCACACGAGCTCAAAACCGCATACTCTACATGACAAGCGCTCGGAGACAGATTGCGATTAAATGCTCCATTAGTTTCTATAATTCTCTCTCACCCTCGCTGTGAAAACAGACTGAGAAGGACATTGTGTTTTAGTTCAGAGCTGCGCACACCCACGCAGGCCAACAACATGACCTCATTTAACAATCCAATCACATTCAGACTGTTTCGCCCACTGTCATATAGACCTAACGCACAATGAAGAAGCATGTAAATTTGATTATAACCGAATAAAGTGGCGAGCGGCGTAAAAACACGCTCGCTACAATATTCGTTTGCTGTTTTAACATGTAATCCTCTTGTGCTACCTGCTAAGCGGCACACAGAGAGGTCCGTTTGCTTTCTGTGGGCTGCGTTTGATGAACAGGCAAATGTGGGTGTGCAGACATATAAAATGCAAGTGTTGCCCTGCCTGGGCTCAGTGCCATGACAGACTGTGGAATCAGGGCGGCTCAAAGTGAAGAGAAGACCAGGAAACATTAACCATCACAGACAGGCAGTCGGCAGCAGAGCATTCTGCTAAGGTTAGGGGGCCGTGGGCCGATCTGCAGGGGAGCTGACAGCACGTTTCAGATATATAAACAACAAAAACATCTAGTCGCTGCAGAAGCCGTTGACACCACACTGCTCCGAACCCTCACAAGCATGAGAAATAGCTGTGTTTTTTAGTACATGTGTACTCTGGAAAAAGAAGAGTAGATGTTGCTCTCTTTTCTCTCTTGAACTGCAATATCCTGAGGATACTTGCTAAAAGAAATCAGAAAAGAAAACAGAACTGCAGGAGCGAGATAAGCAGAACACGAGGTTTGTACATTATTAATGACCAAACAATGCTATAAGTGAATTACAAATGAAGGCATTGAAGTTGAGGGCTTTGTCCCGTAGAGGGGTTGGGTAATTCAAAGAGTTACGGTTTGGGGGGAAAAGCTGTATTACCAAATCAAACCAAACCAAAACAGACAGCGTCCTAACTGAAACTGATCAGAAAATTGTAGAAAAAATGTTGCCAGGCTCTACATGAGAGTAAAAACTGGCTTGCATTAACATGAATTGTCAAAACATAATTTGTGTGACTTTTTCTGATATGAATTGAAAAAATACTATAACAAATACATAAAAAACTTCTTGCAACACATACTGTCAGAGGTAAAGATGCCTACAGAACTCCATATGGTAACACATATGTGACCCTGGACCACAAAAAACAGTCTTAAGTAGTACGGTTTTATTTGTAGCAATAGACAAAAATACATTGTATATGTCAAAATTTTCGATTTTTCTTTTATGCCAAAAAGCATTAAGATATTCTCAATAAAGAAAAAAAAAATACCATTATGACTGGTTTTGGGGTCCAGGGTCAATATGAGAAATATATATTTTTTAGCAAGAATCCAAGACTGGTTCATCTTGTATGTGATGCTGCAAATGATGCAATGACCTGCTGCTTGTCAAAAAAAAATCCAAGCGATAATATATTATTTAATAAAAAATAATATATATATATATATATATATATATATATATATATATTTTTTTTTTTATTTATTTTTTTTTTTTTTTAATTATAAAAATGATAAATAATCATTTGCTTAAGGGGCTCATGCATGTGATTATTATTTTTTTATTATTATTGATTTTGTTATATAATAATGTTAAATAATAAATCAGTGTTAATTATACATTATTAATAGAATATAATAATATAAAAAAATCTGATTGTGCAGTTATTATTAAATATTAGAGAGAGACTGTCTCATATATGATGTTGAAACAGTGACTTGCTATATGTCAAAAATATGCAAGACTAATAATATTTAATCGAAATGCTGTGAAATAGAGCATTTCTTTTATATTATATTATATTATATTATATTTTTTTAATTCTAATTATGGTAAATAATATTACAAAAATTATTATTAATAATAATAATAATAATAATAATAATAATAATAATAATAATATAGACAGAATATGTTATATGTTATAAACTGTACCACAATGAACTATAACAAATATCGTCGCTGTCGGGCGGAATCCTCGTATCTCCAAAACCGTCATTTTTCAGGAAATGAAAAAAACTGCATATTTTTTGAGTTATTAAATATTTTATCGTTAAAGTTGGTATTATACCATATATTGCTATCATACACTGTTGTGTACCAACATTAAGACAACATTTCCCCAAAATCATGTTTTATCGGAGATACGAGGTTTTATGACTTGGGAGCAGGGAGATACGAGATTACGCCGTCATTGATAAGAATGGTACAGACACAGACTTCGCTGCTGCCAGCAGTTCATCAAAGTCTGCGGTCGCGTTGAGCCTTTTGACAAGAGAAAAGGCTTCAATAGTTAACCAAAGCTAACGACTGTGGTTACATACATTTTCCTAAACTCTATTTTAAACGTTAGAGCTATGAGTGATGCAATACCAAAATAAAGCGATAAACTGTCTAATAGGCGGAAATTAATCTGCAGGCAAACAAAGTCTGCGGTCGCATTGAGCCTTTTGACAAGAGAAAAGGCTTCAATAGTTAACCAAAGCTAACGACTGTGGTTACATACATCTTCCTAAACTCTATTTTAAAGGTTTAAGAGCTATGATGCAATACAAAAAAACTGAGTCCGTCTTTTTTCCCCTTAATTCTTCCAGAACAGCTTATACTACTGTTTCAGCTATTAACATAGTTACGTTTTGTATGTAATGCCAAAGTGGTTATATTTCGTTTCGTTTTCTTATTAAGTTAATTTAGAAAAACTATTGGAGCATTTTTTTGTTCGTTAAATATCAGTTTGTTTGTTTGTTTGTTTGTTTTTTTTACGAACAGCGGCCAGCGGAAGACTTTTGCCTTTTAAATCATTACGACTTGCATAAAATAAAATCTATAGATCTAAAACAGTTAAAGTAGCTATAGAACAATTTTAGTTTAAACATAAACCTAGATAAATGTGCGCTATTATGTGAATATTGTTTTTGAAGAGAAGATGAAATCGCTTTGCAGGACATGAGGAGCCGCGATCACATTTTTCAGCGAATAGGCTACATGCCTCACAAACATGACAAATAAATAAATAAACAGAAAGCTTTAAATTATTACTTAACGAAATAAAACAAATCAGGAAAAAAAAGGCTTTCATTTTGTAATCCGGAAAGATGCTTTCCTTCAAAAGTTGCGTCCAAAGAAGAGATTGAGAGTCAGGGTCTTTGCGACATTATCTCAGAATACACTAGTTTATTAATGGATCATTCAAATATCTCCTTACTGTTTCCACCGACACATTCAATGCTAATTATTTTTGCCGGTGCTTTGTGACAAGAAGATAGAAGGGGACATATGCCCCGACACTCCAGCGGAGTGAAGAAAATGTGGAGATACGAGCTCTTCTCAGACAGCTGAAGTGTTCAAATGAGCTAAGAGATTTGCTCTCAAGCTATTTTCAACACTTTAGATTGGTTAATAATTTGTAAAAATTACAGATCCACGTGGGCACTGACCAATAGCATCGATTTGTGAAAAAATATGAAATTTACAAAATTTGGACATACGAGGTTTCCGCCCGACAGCGACGATATGCTAAAAAATATTATGGTAACACTTTACAATAAGGTTCATTAGTTAACATTGGTTAACTATAGTAGTTAACATGAACTAAGCAATACTTCTTAAGAATTTATTAATCTTAGATCATGTTATTTATTTATTTATTTTATAAATTAAAATCACAAGTTGTATTTGTTAACAATAATTAATGTACTGCGAACCAACAATTAACAACTGTATTTTTATTACCTAACATTAAAAAATTTATAAATGTGACCTTGGACCACAAAACCAGTCATAGCATGGTTATATCTGTTGTCAAAAATACATTTTATGGGTCAAAATTGATAGTAGATTTTTCTTTTATGCCAAAAATCATTAGGATATTAAATAAAGATCATGTTCCATAAAGATATTTTGTAAATTTCCTACCGAAATATATCAAAACTGTATTTTTGATTAGTAATATGCTTTGCTAAAAACTTAATTTGGACAACTTTAAAGCCGATTTTCTCAGTATTTAGATTTTTTCAGATTCCAGATTGAAATAGTTGTATCTTGAACAAATATTGCCATATTCTAACAAAGCATACATCAATGGAAAGCTTATTTATATAAACTTATTTCAGATGATGTATAAATCTCAATTTAAGAAAAAAAAGACCAAAATGTTCATGTTAGTTAATACATTAACTAATGTTAACAAATTACATCTTATTGTAAAATGTTACCAAAATTATTCATAAAAATGTAAATGTTTCATGGCTGTTACGAAGTATTTACAGCCAAAAAAAAGATTCTCAATTCACTTATTATTTGACAAAAAGTTAATTCTGGACACTTTTTAGACAACATCATCCCACAAATGCTGCTCATCATATAAACATCCACTGTCAGAAAAAAAAAGTGCAAAAATAGTGCCCTTTGGGTTTCGAAGCTTAGTAGCCTCATCTATATGCAAACATATATGTCTAATCTACCCCTAAAGTGTGCATATATGTATATTAGTTAAGGTATAATTATGCACCCTTTGGGTGGTAGATAAAGTTTGCTTTTGAGGGAACTGGAATTTTTGCATTTTGGCAAAAGAAAAGGTGTTGTTTCAGTTACTGAAAGCCTGAAGTGTTCAATCATCTCAAGAACCTGTTTATGTGGGTGGTTGGAATGCTCAACATAATATTAAAGAAAAGCCTTTACGATAATTGCTTTGTTTTCTTCAAAGTACATACGGTTCAAAAGAGAGAGAGTGAACGAGAGAGAACAGACGGCAGCTGACTCACTGAAAGTGGACAGTATGTCAGGCACCTTTGAGAGTCATTAGCGTTGTTCATTTGAGAGGCATGACTAACTAATGAGGCGGCCATTTCCATTCACGTTGACTTCCAATAGAGTCACTATTTGTGTTTTTCAAGCCATCATTAAGCTCACAGCATTATTAGATAAATATTAACCGTGCCGCTCATTAGACTGCATGGTCCGCTCTCGCTTAGGCTGTTCGAATTGTAGCCAGGAAGCAAGGAAAAGCTGCAATTGTTGATAAGGTCACAGGGTGTGTTTAATCCCGGACGCTTGGCAGGAATCACAGCGCAACGTGCCAGCAGAGAAAGAGAGAGAGGGATGGTGGCGCTCGCCCCCCCTGCCCTCTACGGGCGGATCAGTGGAGCAGGTCACCGCTTCTGCCCACAGATGGGCAGGATGCCACAGCACAGTCACCCCACACACTTTTGTCCCCAGCTTGTCTTTGCGCAGCTGAACGGAGGCCATTTCTGAGAGCCCTTCTCCCCATGAAACAGCGAGCTAATGCACTTTAATTGAATTTCCCTCTGTCTCCTCTAATCACAGCCTAATTATACACATGCAGTCCCAGGTCACAGCACTGCTCTTTTAGAAACTTCCGAAGCACTTCCGTTGTCTTTCCAGGAACGCAAAATTACCTTCTCATTAACACAAAGGTGAAGGATTGTTTTAATAATGCATATAGCGGTTATTGAATAAGGTTTCATAAACAGTGGCCAGGAGTTTGTGTGGGAGATGTCTAAACAAATTTTACATTGCATTAGGAAATGCATTGAGTGGGCCGTAATTGTATTAAGTGCGACGTGATGCAGTGTTCTTGATGGCACGGTGTTGTTTTTACCTCAGCCCGAGCAAAACCCAATCCAAATGCAATCTGCTCCCAAGCTTCATTCAGATCTGCTTCCAAATGGATGTATGTCTCGTTGTCTATATTTTTATTTCAGGATATCTGAAAAACACTAGCGATTTAAAGCTTTAACGGTAACACTTTGCAATAAGGTTCACTAGTTAACATTAGTTAACTACATTAGTTAACATGAACTAATAATGAACTGCACTTATACAGCCTTTATTAATCTTTGTTAATGTTCATTTTAACATTTACTAATACATTATTCAAATCTTGTTAACTTTAGTTAGCACTGTGAGCTAACATGAATAAACAATGAACAACTGTATTTTCATTAACTAACGTTAATGAAGATTAGCAAATACAGTAACAAATGTATTGCTCATGGTTAGTCCATGTTAGTTAATACATTAACTAATGTTTAACTAATGAACCTTATTGTAAAGTGTTACCGCTTTAACTTTAAACACACATTCCAGTGGTGTGCAGTGCTGTTTTGAAATAAGGAGGCAAAGTCCTCAAAGTAGTTTTGTTTTGTTTTGTTTTTTTAATCAAATGTAAATGCATGTCCCAGTCACATTTTGTTGGTTAAATAAACATTACTCGATAAAAAAGTAATTAATTACACTACTTAATTACTTTTTATGTAAAGTAATGCGTTACGTTACTTTTGCGTTAAACCTTTTTAAATCTGGGCTGGCTTGTTTGTTTGTTTTTAGTATAAAAAGTTCTATTTTTGGCAAATGTAAAAGCCTTTTCACACCAAAAGTGAAATGAATAAGCCTCAGGCTGAATGAAATGTGATGTATAACGCATGAAATGTACAGTAGAACACAGGAGAAGAAAGTTCAAAAATCCTCTGCAATAAAAAAATAAATAATTAAGCACAAATGCTACTTTAAAATGTTAGTTTAATGTTAGTCTAAAGTCATTTTTGCTTATTAGTATGGTTGAATTGGGTTATCGAAGATCAGCAGCAAAAACATTAGTTAATACAACAGGATTAAATACATAAAGGAAGTTAAATGTGTTATTTAACATTTAATTATTCCTGATTTGCCACAACATGGGGACAGGAGAGCTGTCAATCAGGCAATGGAAAAAGTAACTCAGATATTTTATGTAAATTAAAGAGTAATGCGTTAATTTACTAGTTACTTGAAAAAAGTAATCTTATTATGGAACTTGTAGTACTTGTAATGTGTTACACCCAACACTGCTTACAATATCAAAAAAAATAAAATAAATCTATTTTATATTTTTACATTAACAATGTAATCAATATAGAGTGTTTTCATTACACATCATCAATCGGCCATATTGGCGGCACTGGATGAGAACAATGACACTGAACCGAATGAAACATAGCATATTTTGCTGATTATTGCTGCTGAAAATGATCAACTGTTGTCATGTTTTGAGCTGTCGGACCGGGAAAAATATTTAGAGTACTATAGACTGACAAAAGCTATAACAAATCAACAACAACAAAAAAAAACTGTCTGAGAAACAAAAGGCAAAGTGCAAAGCCTCTATTCTATTTATTAAAGCCATATATGAATTTCATCAATAATAACTCAAGGTAGTAACAATTTAAACAACATGTTTTATTCTTATGTTCTGCTGTTCTTTTTAATAGTTAACGTTTAACTATTTTTTAATTTTTTGGATGATCAGTCATCAAAGCTCATTAAATATTAGTCACAGACAATGATTTACTTTAAATTTCACCAAGCTGCTTATTCACTATTAAAAACTCCCACAGATCATCTGTTCATGCCTTTTTAAGTCTTATTTTGATGTAACAAATTGTTTTTGTCCAAGTGTGCGTTGTTTACTTACTTTTTTAAATTAGACTTCCCATTAACGCCATTATATTGCTCATTCAGACTGTTTCGCAAATGCCGTAACATAACCAGTCCTATTCAATCTTATTGTGGTGGACTTTCCCCTATTTATTCTCAATTACAATTAAAGTTTAGGGGGTCTGTTAAAATTCAGTGAGCTAATGGGAGCCAAGAGAAATGCTCATTGTCGGATGTTTCTTTAGAATTTATTTATACACTTTTCAGTGTTAAATTTTGTAATATTGTCATTGTTTTATTTTTGTCAATCCAATATTTTGAGGAGACACTGCCTCCCTTGCCTCCATGGAGGAAACGCCCCTGAAGCATTCATTTCGTCTTGTCCTTTAGAAACCATTTTTTTTATCATTTCTAAGAGTGCAGATACAAGTTTACAGATTAAAGGTGTAGTTTAGAACACATTTTAAAAGATAAACAGTGCCATTTATTGCTATTATATTCAGTCTTTTCCCATAAGAGTAGCACTGGATGGAGATGAAAGTGGTAGGAAAGCATTAGACATATGAGTCAGAGATCTCAGAGTGCCCCGGCAGCAGTTAATGGTCAGGATAACAGTGCACAGTCAAAGAAACTGTGCAAAAGTCTGACTGTTTCATTTTCTCCCTCGCAAACGAGCCCTTGACATTTTGTCCCCCAGAAGAAGAAGGTAAGAAACGCAAAGCTTTTTTAATTATCTCTGCAAGCAATCCACTGACGAATTGTGGAGACATTCTTGCCTGCGATGACATACCGACTCCTGGCCTTTCATCATCACTTTATTTCCCACAGCAGTTAAGGTGACATCCGCCACAGACAACAGGTCCAAGGTCTGCTTCACTTAATTCTGTTAAAGTAACATCTCTTTCTGTTTGTTATCTCGAAAGGCCACGGCAAATGATCTTGCCATGGATGGCGCTTTCAGGAGTTGTTGCTTTCATTAAATTGCCATTTTCTGTTTTAAGTCTTAGAATGAGCCCCTGGGCAAAGGTTCAAAGAGATTCATCCGAAAAGTTTTTCATTTTAAACGTTCATAGATCAATTCTCCTATCTTGACTGAGAAAATGGTAGCTGATGATTATGAATGTATGTGAGGTTGCTGGGCAGCACAGGTTATATTCTGTTTCTGTATAAACAAGCACTGAGGTCTTTCCTGCCAAAGGAAGGTCAACTAGGTATTAAAGCCAAGGCTTCTCCATTGTGCACCGTGAATGTTTAAAAAGGTGTGTTCAATTGAACACAATTTGTGTTATTTAAGCAGATGTGTGACTTAGTAAACAATTAGATCATATTTCATGATTTATATACAGTATCTCATGGAAGTGTGTACACCCCTCACATTTTTGTAAATATTTTATTATATCTTTTCATGTCACTACAATGTAAAGTAGTGAGTGTACAGCTTGTATAACAGTGTCAATTTGCTGTCCCCTCAAAATAACTCAACACACAGCCATTAATGTCTAAACCGCTGGCCACAAAAGTGAGTACACCCCTAAGTGAAAATGTCCAAATTCGGCCCAATTAGCCATTTTCTCCCTGTTGTCATGTGACTCATTAGTGTTACAAGGTCTCAGGTGTGAATGGGGAGAAGGTGTGTTAAATTTGGTGTTATCACTCTCACTCTCTCATACTAGTCATTGGAAGTTCAACATGGCCCCTCATGGCAAAGAATTCTCTGAGGATCTGAAAAAAAGACTTGTTGCTCTACATAAAGATGGCGTAGGCTATAAGAAGATTGCCAAGACCCTGAAACTGATCTGCAGCACAGTGGCCAAGACCATACAGCGGGTTTAACAGGACAGGTTAGACTCAGAACAGGCCTCGTCATGGTGGACCAAAGAAGTTGAGTGCATGTGCTCAGCGTCATATCCAGATGTTGTGTTTGGAAAATAGACGTATGAGTGCTGCCATCAAATTGGTCTGCATGGCTGTCGTCCCAGAAGGAAGACTCTTCTAAAGATGATGCACAAGAAATAGTTTGCTGAAGACAAGCAGACTAAGGACATACTTTTCCCTGTAACTGTAATTAAGTCTATATTCTTATTTAGTATATGAAAGTGATTAAATTGTTTGTGTTTTACCAAATGTTTGTGGTGCTAGCATCAAAATGTTTGCTTACACTTTTAAAATAAAGGTTCTTTAATGGCATCAAAGGTTCCATGAAGAACCTTGAACATCCATGGAACCTTTCAAATGTAGAAAAGGCTCTTTACAGTCAAAAAAGTTTCTTTAGATTTTTAAAAAGCTCTTTAAAATGGCTCTTTTAAGAACTGTTCACTGAAAGGTCTTTTGGAGAACCAAAAATAGTTCTTCTATGGTATCAATGCAAAAACACCCTTTTGGAACCTTTATTTTTAAGAGTGTAGCTACAATCTTTCAAACTTCAAAAGCAGTTCAAACCAAACTTTTAGTCAAACAAACTGAGTACATCTGAGTACATCTATTGTCCAGCAACTGTAAATAGATCTATATTCTTATTCAGCACATAACTGTTAAGGAAAGTGATTAAATGGTAAAAATTTACCAAATATTTGTGATACTAAATGCCAGCTTTGCCATGTTTCAAACTTTAAAAGTAGTTTAAACCACAATTTTAATCATGCAAACCTCAAATCTTTCGATAGGCGGGTATATGGTTTCTTTTCACTATTCTTCATCACTGTCGAGCATTTAAATCAATCCTTTTTTATGACTAAAATTTGAGTACATGTAAGGTTTCACAAAATTTTCCCTGCAACTATTAATGTCTCTATATGGCTCTTTAACTATTTTTGAAGTTTGCAATGTACCATAAATATACAGTATTTATGGTACATTGCAAACTTCAAAAATAGTTAAAACCTTTAGTCAAACAAACTGTCCTCAAATCTTCCAATAGGCAAGTACATGGCACCTTTTCACTATTCTTCACCACAGATGAGCATTTAAATCCCTGTGTATTAGATTTCAAGCAGAAGTACTACCACAGACAGCCTGTCAACAGCAGTGCACACAGCATTCTGCTAAGGTTAGAGGGCCGCGAGCTGATCTGCAAGTGAGGTGGCAGTGTATTTTAGATATCTAAACAAAAAAAACTGTCACTGCAGAGAACAATAACACCATATAACCCTCTCTAAATGTTCATGAACCCCTCCAGCATATGATTTTATAATAACTGTATTTCCTCATAGACATGTGTAGTCCAAATATAGATGCATTCACAAGCTTGCTAAGAGATGCTCGTTTGTTTTCTAATATCCTGAGGATACTTGCACAGAATGCTAAAAGAGTTCACTGAACTGCAGGAATGAGATTCTACATTATTAATGAGCAAACAATGTCATAAATGAATTATGAATTAGGGTATTTAAGTTGCCTCTGAAGGGTTGGGTAACTCACAGAGATAGAGCCACACACAATAAGGTCAAGATATGAAGACTGAAGAATGAAGAAAAAAAGAAAAATCTAATGTAGATCTCATTAAAGTTGTACAGCCTCACATCAGCAACTTGTCTATAAAGCATTAGACCATCTTTAAGAACTTGAGCAAGGGGAAATAAGGACTATCATGGCACTGAACGTGACTAGTCATCAAATACAACAGGTTTAAGCTTTTTTAAGAGGGCTGGGTTTTTATTGCTTATTTCATGATTTGATTTGATTCTGATTCACAAGCTTATTTTGTGTTTATATATATATATATAATTACAGAAATTAATATTTTATATTATTAAGGATGCAAAAAAGTTCTATTTCAGATAAATGCTGTTCTTCTAAACATAAAAAAATCAAAAATCAAAAAATCAAAGAAACCTGAAAAAATCTACTTATCTGTTTTCAACATATTAATAATAATAATAATAATAATACATGTTTTTTGAGCAGCAAATCAGAATATTAGAATGATTTCTGAAGGATCATTGACTTTAAAAAAAAAAAAAAACATTCACATTTTTGGTAGTGTACATGAGTTGGTTGCCTTAGAGACTTTTTTCTAAAAATTATTTTACTGAGCCCAAAAATCCCAGACCCTTTATGAAGAAGATAAATCTGACAGATATTTGAGGCGCAAAGAGCACTGCGTCCCAGCTGAACATCAACGGATCATTTCAACAGAGATGGAGATGGATGTGCAGTTAAAACACCCCAAGGTATCTGTGTTGTTGAAATCCGAACCAAAACTGGCTTATTTACTTGATTTTGATATCAATACTCAAACAGAACTTGCGGACAGCAACATTTGCATGGGCGTAAGGAAACAAATCATTTGCATAAAATCCTGTCAAAATATCAGGCCTCTGCTCAACAGCAGACGAGACTGAAAAGAAAAAAAAAAATCCCATCACGCATCATGGCACTTGTTTGTTCAGTCTCTGAAAACATTTGCTGGGACACAGATTCTTCTGCGAGCTAGTAAATAGGAACATTACTCTATTAAGCAGTGATAAATTGCTTTATTCTTCTCCTCGATTTGTGCTGTCCCACAGAAACGCCGGTTATTCCACACTGAAGGGCTTGGAACACTGATGTACACACTTCAGCTCCGTTACCTTGGAAACATAGCCCGAAGTGAAGAAGGCATCTGAAAAGCGGACAGACACTGTCAGTGAGGATTCCAGCTGGTATTGCTGTAAACATCCGAGCCATACGCTGCTAATATGACCAAATGGGATCGGAGAGCAGGGCTCCTTGGATCTGGTGAAACGCCAATCTAATTTCCAAAAAAAATGGTTTGCACTTCATACATGGTTTGGCTTTAAACATACTTCAGTTCTCCTTGTTCATCCATGGGCTCAGACAAAATGTAAAATTTTACCATTTAACTGAACTAATGAATGAATAAGAAAAATAATGAACCTAAACAATCACATCAAATCTTTATCATAGCCCAGTGATTTCAAACACAGCCCCATCATGTTAAAATACCTTTTTTTTTTTTTCAAAATATTCAAATTATGGCTATTTGTTACTTAATGTACGAGGCTTCCAATTATTTTAAAGGAACACTCCACTTTTTTTGAATATAGGCTCATTTTCCAACTCTCCTAGAGTTAAACAGATTAGTTTTACTGTTTTTGAATCCATTCGGTAATGATATGACACAGTGCCTGAATTTAGTCCCCAGCTAGGTAACTTCCAACGTGACCAGCACTAAGGTAATAGTAAAATAGCTGGGGACTATATTCAGGCGTTGCGTAATATCATTGTGCCTGCTGCACCCATGGTACAGCAGCAAAGTTCCTTTATTATTACGCCGGAATGAGAGTCTTATCCATATTAGCTTGGCAAATCGCAACTTTTCATTTTCCATCTGTCTTTGTACACAATGTAACTACAGAAGAATCAAGTTTTACATAGGAAAAATATTGAAAATCTTTTGTCATTTTTGAATGAGATGCTAATGGTCTAATCTAATTCAGTGATTTATGCTAAGCTATGCTAAAAGTGCTAACGACAGACCCAGAGATCAGCTGAATGGATTAAAAATGGTAAAACTCATCTGTTTAATTCATCTGTTTAAGGGGAGTTGGAAAATGAGCCTATTTTCAAAAAAAGCGGAGTGTTCCTTTAAAAAGAATGATATTGCAAACTGGTATTACTTAAGCAATTTATATCAAGAATGCAAAACATGCACAGTGGGTAAACATTTGGATTTGTGTTGAATGAGAGAAGTACATGACCTCAAGTTTATCTGCACTCCAAAAAACGCTGGGTTAAATACAACCCAACACTGGGTGAAACCAAGCGACTGGGTTGTTTTGACTCAGCAGTTGGGTTAACACAAACTTTTGGGTAGTTTTACTTAACTATTGTTTACTATATGCCAGGCTTAAAATAAACCCAAAATAGGATGCAAATTAAAAATTAGATACACAATTACTAGAGACATCAGCAATATTTAAAAGGTGAACATTTATTAATAAGCAATTTAAAAATGCTTTTTATTTAATTATTATTTATTCAACTTATTAACAAATGTTAATTTATTGAACATATTAATAAATGTTAATTTCCATCCCATTTTGGGTTCATTTTAAGCAAGAAATGTAGTCATTTTTAAGCAATAGTTGAGTTAAAACTACCCAGAATGTTGGGTTAAACATTTAACCCAACTGCTGGGTCAAAGCAACCCAGTCGGTGGGTTTGTCCATAATACACCCAGCACTGGGTTGTTTTTAACCCAGAATTTTCTAGAGTGTGTACAACACATTTACCACAAGCTGGTAGTTTCGGCACATTTACTTTAAATATATTAGGCTTTAAATTAATTAAGCTTTGTATTTATAATAAATGTTGTTTATAACTAATGCCACTATACCTTATGTTTCTAATATACTTATATTTTTAATTCTTGTTCTGTTCTAAATAAAATTTAAAGAAATTGCCATGGGGTGAGGAGAAACAAAATACACGTTTATAGAGTTTTAGATTCTTATTTTTTGGTATTTTATATTATTTCTGAATTATGACTTATCAACATGATCTCATGACAATTCATATGTATTTTACGTAAAATGTGGTTCTACAAAATGTACATTTACTTATGATTTTATAGACACTAAAACGTACAATACTGACGTATTTACAGCATCTAAATGTCCAATACTGATGTATTTTCAGCATTTTAACATGCAATACTAACGTATTGACGACACTTAAAACGTTTATGTACTGGATGAATAACTTCACTAAATCATATTATGAATATTGAAATCGCTGCATTAGTTTTATAATTATTGTATTCGATAATTAACTAATTGACATTAACTCAAGTGTTTACTTATTTTTATAATATGAAATGATAACATTTTGTTCTGTTCTGTGATTTCTGCTGCCAAAACCCTTCAAATAAATAACATTTCTGCAATCGTTTAGTCATTACTTATGTAATGTTTACTTTGTTTGCCACTGGACACAAATGGTGTTTTCTCCAACATGCTGTGATTAACAATAGACCCATAAAATACATTCAAATTGTATGTTTCAGCATCAATAAAAACATACAAAATGTACATTTTGTGCTTAAATGTTATGTACTAATATCTATTAGGCTGGAATTATACACCAATGCAACTTTTTTTTTTCTCTCAACAATAAAATTTTGACCCAGTGCAACTTATTTTTCGGAATAATACGGTACCCATTCATTGACACTTTTGACTCCTATTACACCAGATATTATCTGCATTATAATTCAATCATTTTAAAATTGGTAATTATTATGATGATTCACTTTTAAAATGAAAAACTGTGGGACTCAATTAGGTTTCTCTAGTCTATTTGTAATGAGACAAAAGAGCTTGTTTGTCTATTGTCTATTTGAATTTAGGTCAACAACACAAGCATAGTTAATTTTTATCATATTCAAAATTGTATATATGCACAATGCGCAAGAAATAATATATATGTTTGACAGAAGCCTACATGTTTGCAGTAAAGCTAAACAGGTTTTGTGTTTCATGTCAATGCTTCTGGCTGCAAATAAGATCTGAGACCTGTATCTGTAAGGTGGCCTGGACCTCCACACTTTCCCTGCCCTCCATCTGCTCCCCCTCTTTGCACCTTTGGCCTTCTATTAACAAGGAGTTTAAGAACCATTTTCACTCCAAAGATGTTTCAGTCACACCACATGACTGCTGCAGTCATACAGCACAGAATGGGATGTATTATGTCTGTGAGCAGAACAAACACTCTACTGCCTCTAAAGGCCACTGCAGGTATTACCAATCTGTTTCACTTACAGACCAGGCCAGTCTCTCCCTGTAATTTTAATATATGAGAGCATGCATTCAGATGTTAGATTATTGTGACCCAGAAACTAACTCTGTCTTAAACTAACTCCTGTCACTGTCCAGCCCCGGGTCCCCTCCTTGCTGCCTAAATATAGCTTCTGAATTTTATTAGTATTTTTATTTTTTTAAATATATAATGATGTAATCTCTGACAAAACAGCACTCAAAGGCCATCACTACACCAGATGAGGTTAAGTGTCCTGTTTGTGAGTACAGCTTCAACGGTCAAAAGTGCCCAAAGACAGATCTGAACACACATCTTCAAACTCATTGTGACTTTATCCTCGGAGGGACTGTATCCTTCCTCAAGAAATCAGCATAATGAAGCTGTCAGTCTAAATGTCAGCCATCTTTCTTTTCTGATGTCAGCTGGCTGACTTTGAAAACTGATTACTAGTACATTTTTGCCTTGAAGCATGTTTTAAAAAATGCAGTTGTTATAGGAATAATATGTATCTAATCAAATTATGAAGAATGAAATGTCCTGTGAATGACATTTTTTTTTTTTTAAGTCCATGTCTTCATGAACTAAACAAACACAACAAGAAATAGTTTGTATACAGAATTCACACACACACACAGCAGTAATGGTCCATTTGTAGTGTCAATGCCTGTTAACACCAATAAAGACAAATATAATGATATCTATAACAATAACTATAACAATAACTACATAAGCGCTCACATCAATGCACAATAACATTCTGTTCAGCACAACCTTTATCGTTATAGTTGTGGTGTGGATTCCGCTATTCTTTTTAAAGCTATATCCTTATTATTATATCCTTGGTTTGTATGAAGGACAAATAAATGAATGAATGAATGAAAGAAAAAGTAATGTAAAAAATAATAAAAAATATTAAAAATAAATGTAAAAATAAATACAGAAAATGATAAATGAACCATTTTTTATTACAAATAAATTATTTGTTTTATCAAAACATTTATGTATTTATTTATTTATTTATTTATTTATTTTATTACTATTATTACATGTATTTATTTATTTATCTATATATTATTTATGTATTTATTTTTTTTAATTTCTTCAAGTTTGGTCCTCTATAGGTTTGAACAGGCCATTAATCATATAAATGAAATTACTAATTACTAATGTTTTTTGTTTGTTTGTTTGTTTGTTTGTTTTTGTTAATTGATAAGTCATAAAAGGTTTGAATATGTGGCTTCATTTTGCATTCTCATCAATTATTATTATTTTTATTTATTTATTTTTATTTAAATACCATTTTAGACAAAGAAAAAATAAAAATAATGAATATTACAAAAAATAATAATAAATTAAATTAATAGGAACATTTACGATTAATTTTTATTTTAATTTTTAATTAATTAAAAAATATTTTAAATAGGTTTAAAAATGGATTAAAAAAACTTCAGAAGACAAAAACTATGACAAAAACAAAACAAAAATTAAATGCATATTTACAGTGCACAGGATATTTTGCTTGTATGTACTGAGCTAACATGCTTAGTCAACATAAAGTGCCCCAGGTAAACTCAATTTTAACTTTTAAAATATATTTGGTCTTTACAGGTTATTATGCAAAACTAACATCACACAACAACAACTGGGCTACCTGATCTCATGACGAAACGTACCTGTGGGAATTTTTTCGCAATAATATTACTGCAGTTTCCAACAATTCTAGAGTCACCGTTTCCTAATAATATTATCCGTTTATAGTTGAGTCTTTACTTGTGGCATCACAGATGTCTTTTTGGCTAAGCCATTGCTGAGCAGCACCTGTTTACAGAGCAGTCAGAGTTATGACAATGCCTGTAATTACACTGCAGGCCTGAACGTCCTATGAGAGCTATTGAATTCTTCATGTTTGCCATTCACAACGCTGCACTGGCACAGCCTTCCTCCGGACAGCAATTAAGACACTGCTCCAGTGCAAGGAACGCGTTTCCTGTGCCACTTAATGACTAGCTCTGCATCCGAAAAAGCTTGGCTTAATGTAGCATTTTTACTGATAAGACTTCTTTTCAGGGGACGTGCAGGCATTCAATCCTGCGGAGCAATGGCAAAAAGAGGCTTTAATGTTTGCTCTTCAAGGGATTAGTGAGTTTGATATACAGAGCTAAGCCCCCTCCCTTTAGACGAATTTCCATCCATGTTTTATTCATCAAATCCATTAAACAAGGCCTCACAACAGTAAAGGGGATTTGAGAGCAGTATTTAAGTAGCTATAGTGTCTGCTGACTTGCGTCTGGCAATCTGATCACTTTTCTGGTGTCAGCATCCTCAGATGTACCTTCAGCTTTTCCACACTTTTTGTACAGTTCATTAATTTGCACATTGCTGGATCTGTTTGTTTTCTTTCCAGTCTGTGAAGCCACAGGGAGTTGTGAATCACAGTTTGATCATTTGGACAGTTGAAAGAGGCACACCGCATTAAACCGAACACACCAAAACCACGGGACAGCCAGTGTGCAAACATGCAAAAGCACATGCGGTGATATTATGAAAATGTTTGAGGCAAGAGTGAAATAGCGGCAGTAGAGAAATCTGCTCAGGGACCCTTTCTGTAGTCATTCTGGTCTCTGTGAAGTTGGTTTCTTCACTAGACTAGGCTGGTGTACAGTATATCTATTCAGGCAGTTTTCACCCAAAATGGCTTAAAAACTAGCAAAACAGACAACATTAATGTAGGTCACACCCGAAGACCAGCTAACCACCTTACATTTTTTCCAGCCTTTTCCATATAAATGCACCACGTTCCTGTAGAGACTGTAGGAGGCAGAGACAGAAAGAAAAACAGAGTATATTGCCAATTTGTTTGTCCATCTAATCCATTCATGCATGCTTCAGTCTAGTTTTTGTTTAATCCAGCAAACAAACTTTTATTATTTTTCCATCTAGTCAGTGGCCAGTGTTGCCAAGTCTGTGGTTTTCCCATGGATTTGGGCAACTTTAACACTCTTGCCGTTTTTCATTTCCGCGGGTTCAAGCGACCTCAATAACATATTATATTTTTAGTCCCTGGAATGCTAATTTTACCAGGGAATTTTACCCCCCTCAAAACACAATTGTTTTTTGACTAGCAATTGGTTGGGTCTTGTTGTGAAAATATGGCAACCCTGTCAGCAGCAGAACCTGAACCAGCAACTGGACAAATGCATATTATATAAAATGTCTCGGGTTATGCATAATATAACCATGGTTCCCAAAGAGGGAACAAGACGCTGCGTCCTCTAGCAGACACTTTAAGGACACTGCGCAAGTTCCTTAAAAGGGGAACGTCAAGGGTCATACATGTAACTATGGATCCGCGAGAGGGAACGAGGCGCTGCATCCTCGATATTTGCACAGATGCAATTTTTTTTAAAATGTGGCCAGATTGTGTGTCAGATTTTCAGTGTGAACAGATCAAGGTTCTGAACTGACCTGTATGTGTAAAAAAAAAAAAAAAAAAACTATACAAACAGGGTTGCCAGGTTTCAAAACTAGTCCAAAACAAGCCAAATTGTATTCCGGGGGGGAAATAACACATTAGTTGGGTCACTTCAACCTACAGAAACAGTGAAAAATGATCCTAATTCCGTGGGAAAAACCATGGACTTGGCAACACTTGTGTGGCACACCATAATACAGAAGTAAACACGGAGGACATAAAGTAAGCGATTATGTGTTTCTTTATAGTGTGATCTGCTGAAAAGCCAGCATATTATGTGCAGGCAATATGAAAAGTAAAGACAAGGATGTGACAGAAGAGTTTTGAAACTTTTATGATATGAGGTGAGTTCTCACTGTAATATTTATGAGTTCTGACACATCACACTTCAACTGATTACCCTTCGCAACTGTCTTGATGACTTTGGGTATGTAAATTCTTTGAAGTGACTCCCACGTGCACAGAATCGTGACGAATATTGATCTAGAGTGACATAAAAGTGTAAAAAGACACACTGCGGTCGCATTGCAAAACATGTGACCTGTATTGGATTTAGTACCACATATGGAAGTAGCAAAATCGGAATTGAAAAGGTTAGATTCCATGTGCTTTGTGCTGTTCACACTGTCAGGAGTAAAACAGATCTGAGTCACATGCAAGCAAAAAAAAAAAAAAAAAAACCATTTGGGCTACATTTGCCTGCAGTGTGAAGCTATAGGCCACACTCAATACATTCTCACTCCCAACTCATCACATATTGACGCTTGGTCAGGATCCTGCGCAAGTGTTGCCCCACGTTTCCCTGTGGAATTGGGCTACTTTTTCCACTGTTGCCACAGGTTTTTCAACTCGTGGGATGATACGACCCCACTAATGTAGTATTTACCCCTCTAATCATGGTTAGGCTAGTTTTGGACTAGTTTTGAGAAGCAGTTGGATGGATCTTGTTGTAAAACCTGGAAACTTTGTTCTTATTGTTATTTTGTTCATACAAGCCAGTTCAGAACCATGATCTGTTCACACTGCCTGCAGTGTGGATGTAGCCATAGTGTCCACTAGAGGACACAGCGTGAGTTCCCTAGAAGGGGAACTGAGTAATACATGTATTTGTGTATCATTTCATTTTTGGTGATCAATTTTTTTCAATTCAATTCTGCTTTTCTAATTTATTTGATTTATTTATTTATTTATTTTACTTTTTTTCAGCACATATGAAAAAAAGAATATTACTGTTCAAAAGTTTGGGGTCGGAAAGATTTAAATTTTATTACATTTGTATCCATTAAACATTTTATTCCTTTGCTGGTAATGCTGAATTTTCAGCATTAAATGTTCAGTATATATGCTTATTTGGTGTTCATTAAACATTTATTTGTGAATTTATTTATTTATTTATTTACAGAATTATTTTATGAATAGAAAGTTGAATTTAGTTATTTAGTTTAATTAGAATTGTGTCGCATGTAGTTTAGCCACTTTGGATCAATTCAATGCATCCTTTCTGAATAATATATGCCCATATTGGAGTGTCTATTTACACTAAGTGCAAATAGCCCGTCTTGTTGGCAGTGGTTATTTAGACTAACTCTGCCCACCAATGTGTTGTGGGGCTAGTCAACACTACAAAAGATGGCTGTCAATCATCAGATCCAGTGGCGAAGCAGTTAAAGCCTGCAGTTAAATCTTTTCAACACGGACGACCTGGGTTCAATTTCACCTTATGGCGATCTTTTATTTCATCCTTTTTAAATCTCATATAATATCAGAAAAAGGAAATTAAGGAAATAATAGAAAATTGTAAAATAAAGTATTGGTTAGGGTTAGGGCAGGTGTGTAGGGAAGGCTTATTGTCCCACTAAGGCTGCATCCATTTAATAAATTGAATTAAAATGATAATTTACACTCGATGCATAATTACTGAATAATGTTTTAATATAATACAATAGTAATAATTTCATCTATTTGCAATAAGTATTATAAATAGCAGAAAATCCTCAAGTGTAAATAGAACCCATTGCTATTTGCATTTAGTGTAAATAGTATTTTTTACTGTTTGCACTTAGTGTAAATAGCATCTATAGTTGAGAAAATATGCTATTTTCACTTACTGTAAATAGCATCTAACGTTATTTACACTTAGTATAAATAGCATCTCTCGCTAAGAAAATATGCTATTTTCACATAGTGAAAACATCCAACATTAATCTGTATACAATGGAAAACTGTGTTTTCCTTTTAAAATGGTCTCTGTCCACATTAGTGTTTTCCAAAAGTTTCTCATCCACACTGAAACATTAGAAAATGCTAAATTCGCCTTACTGCGCATGTGTAAAAACCTGTTAAAAACTCCCTGAGATAATACAATAATAGAACAGACATAAGTTTTCATGCAGTCCCATTCACTGACGCATCCAGGTTGCGCTCACTCACCATTAAATGTTTGATCTGCAGCTGCACTCATGTTTTGCCGCTGAACAGCAATTGTGAGCAAATCTTCTGTCGTCTTTGCTAGATTGTAATATGAAAAGTGTGCAAAATAACATATTTTTAGCAACACCGTAAAAGTGAATAGCACATAACAGGCACAATACAAAATATATCTACTGGTACAATAACTAAAACTGCGTCATCGTTTTCAAAAGCCTCTGTTTTCACAGTCCAAACCACAATGAAATGTCGAAAACATTTTTAAAAAAATGTGTACTTTTCCACTTAGTGTGAATGGAAGGCCAAAATGGAGAGAAAAATATGTTTTCATACGAAAATGTATTAGTGTGGAATAGGCCCTAATGATATCAGTGGCTCATAAGCTCTGTGGAAACTGCAAGGCCATTTCGTATGACAGCGAACTCACATGCCTCTTAACAAACAACAAAACAGAGATATAAATTTCACAGTGCATGACCATTACATTCAGCCCCATATCAGTATTTAAGACTCCCAAATGTGAAATTAACTGAATCCCATTTCCAGGGTTTCACTAAACATTCAAGTGTGTCCGATGTTGGCCTGATAATAGCATGATGCTGTCACCACAGAGGCATTGTGGGTAATATGGAGTGCTCTCCTGACTGCAGTTAACAGCAGCTTCTAGTCCCACAGACACTGCATATTCATTATGACCTTGGGTGAGCTCTTAAATCAGAAGCAAACACAAGGGTCAGATAAACACCCACTCTGTTTTGCTTTCCTCACAAAGGTGCAGGTTTATAGCGGAATACCGTGTAGAATACAGATTACACAATTATCAGATGACATGATGGAGTGACTAGGGCCCTCCTCGGGTGTACGTGGAGAGAGATTGTTGCTGTGCTAATTAGTCACAGCGTTGAGGTAATTACTTAGCTTTCTTCGGCTGTGGACTTCCTCTCCACCATCGTAAATCAGCCCAACTGCGTGGGTCTTGGCAAGTGTTTGTCAGTGTTGAAAATGTAACGCCTGGCTAGTGCATCAACACCTTGCGACGCAAAATAGCAGGCCGTGTAGATAGTGATTTGAACAAATAACCTTGGAATGAGGCAAAGCACTATACTACTCCTCCCTCCACTCACTAACAATAAGTAATCAGGGTAAGTCTTCAATTACTAGGTTTGCCAGATCTTATAGATTTTGTCATCCCAAAACTGTCTGGTAAGGATTATTGTTAACTAAAATATTGTTTTAGATTACTAAAATAAACTAAACTAAACTAAACTAAAATAAAATAAAATAAAATAAAATAAAATAAAATAAAATAAAATAAAATAAATAAAATAAAATAAAATAAAATAAAATACAAACTATAGATCTATAATTTAAACTAAAATGCAAATGCAAACTGAAAAAGACTTTAATTCAATTTTTTTTTTTTGTTTTGTTAATTTTTCTTTTTTAATCACACTTTATAAATATTTATATTTACATTCATTTATTTTTGTTGAATTTTTTGTTTTACTAAAACTAGAATCTATCTTATGTATATATAATAAAATTTATATATAAACAGAAACAAAAAAAACATGATAAAACTACATTTTCATAATAGCTAAAAGTAATTAAATTGAAAGCTGAAAATATAAAAATACAAGTTTAGTATTTATATTTTGTCAAACACAATATAAATATTATATGAAAAGCGTAAAAATGTTGCATTGGCAACTAAATTAAATACATTTATGTTGACATACTAAAATGACTAAAACTAAAATTGAAAAAAGTTTAAAAATTATAATAATTAAAAACACAAAAGCACATAATGTTACTACAACAAACTAAAATTGAAATAAATAAAAAAATAAATGTTTGTTTAATATTTATATTTGACAAAATAAAGTATAAATATTACATAAAAACTTAACATTTTAAGCTGAAGTATTAAAATTACTAAAATTAAAACTGAAATAATAAAATAAAACTTAATAAACAAAAAACTGTTTGTTTTTTTTTAAATCACAAAAGCACATTACAACATTACTACAACAAACAAAAAAATACAATATGAAAATAATTTTTTAAGTTTAATATTTATATTTTACAAAATAAAATAAAAATATAAGATGGAAAAAATTAAACATAAAAAAAATTAAATGAGAAATAACTGTAAATATCTAAATTAGCAAATAACTAAAATAAAATTTTAAGCTGAAGTATTAAAATTACTGAAATTAAAAGTGGAATAATAATAAAGCTAAATGAACAAAAACAAATACAAATCACAAAAGCACATACAATTACTAAAACTGAAATGAAAACTAAAAAAATTAAAAAATACATAAAAACTATTTCTACATTTGAACAAATCCTATACAAGTATATAAATAAAACTAAATTCTCACTGAAAGGACCCAGGTAAGCAGCAATAGCGCTGCAGAAGTTAGCATTCATGGATTCCCCTGAAAGACACAACACCTGTTAGTGCAGCAAGACCAGTCTAATTGCTCAGTAAACAATGCCCAAAATATGCCATGGATGCTTTGCCAGGAGGAACGGACACAGCGTGCGCAGTTGGGGAAAAGTCTGTGAGTGAAACTGACAGGCGAGTTCTATAACCTTCTGCCACAGCAAACTTTGTGAGTGGCAGTAGAGCAAGAGGGCCCTGCTATTTATGTCAGGAAGTATATGAATCTACTCTGCAAATGTCATACTTAGACGTGTATTTATTCATGCAGAATGTGTCACCTTTAGCCAAACTGCGTTCATTCAAAGTCTTCCTCTGAAAGGGTATGAATATATCATCACAAATTATAGCAGCTTTAAGGGAAAAGAGGCTAAAAATGAAGATATGCTTTAATACAACTGAAAGATAAAGATGGCAATCAAATGCCATGAACTGCGATAAGGTGAAAAACAGTCTGAAACGTAAAGAAAGACATGAATACTAGGAATTAAATGACGCCTATATGAGAGAAAGAAAGACATAATGATGGGAAGATAGATAGACAGAACAACAGATGACTGATGAGATCACAATAGATGGACAGACTGACTAACAGTAGATAGCAAGGACGATAGATATAGTGACAGAAATATAGATAGTTAGACAGGATGATAAACTAACAGACAGACAGAAAGAATGATAAATAGAATGATAAACAGACAAAACGATAAATTAACAGACGATAAACTAACAGACAGAAAGAACAATAGATAGAATGATAAATAGACAGAAAGAACAATAGACAAAACAGACAGAAAGATAAATACAGACAGAACAACAGACAGGCAGGCTAAAGGCAAATGAAAACAGTGATAGATAGAACCACATAGATCGACAGAAAAACAGATAGATAGATAGATAGATAGATAGATAGATAGATAGATAGATAGATAGATAGATAGATAGATAGATAGATAGATAGATAGATAGATAGATAGATAGATGGATGGATGACAGAAGGAATGACAAAAAGATAAACAGAACAATAGATGGACAGACTGATAGACAGCAGACAGAATAAACACGGAAAGATAGACAGACAGGACAGACAAGACAGACAGACAGACAGACAGAATGACAAAAAGATAGACAGAACAGCAGAATGATAGATAGATAGATAGATAGATAGATAGATAGATAGATAGATAGATAGATAGATAGATAGATAGATAGATAGATAGATAGATAGATAGATAGATAGATAGATAGATAGCAGACAGAGAATAATGATAGATAGAGCAACAGAAAGATAGACAGACAGGACAATCAACTGACAGATCAAAAGAATGAGAGATAGAATGATACATAGACAAAAAGAGAATGATAGAAAGAAAGACAGACAAAAAGAATCACGGAAAGAAAGATAGACAAAACAAGAGAATGACAGATGGACAGACTGACAGCAAGAACGATAGATATAGCGACAGAAATATAGACAGATAGACAGACAGACAGGATGATAAACTAACAGACAGACAGAAAGAATGATAGACAAAACAGAAAGAAAGATAAACACAGACAGAACAATAGACAGACAGACTGAAAGACAGATTAAAGAGTGATAGAACCATATAGATAGACAGACAAACAGAAAAATATAGAATGACAGACAGAATGATAGATAGAATTATAGAAAGACAGACAGAAGAAATGACAAAAAGATAGACAGAACAATAGAACTGATAGACGGCAGACAGAAATATAGACAGACAGGATAATAAACAGACAGACAGAAAGAACAACAGATAGAATGATAGATAGATAGTCAGAAAGAAAGAACAATTGACAAAACAGACAGAAAAATAAATACAGACAGAACAACAGACAGACAGACTGAAAAAAAACAGATAAAAAGAGTGATAAATAGAACTATATAGGTAGACAGACAGAAAAATAGAAGAATTGAATTATAGAATGATATAATAATAGATAGACAGAAAAATAGTACAATAGACAGAATGACAAAAAAGATAGCAGACAGCAGACAGAAAGAACAATATTTATAATGACAGAAAGATAGACAGGTAGAAAGACAGGATGATAAACTATCAGACAGACAGAAAGAACGATAGACAATGATCTAAGCATAAAATGATTAATGAAATAAACAGAAAAATTATAGGATGATTATAGGATGTAATAGTAATAGAAAGAAAGGCAGAACGATAGACAGAAAGAAAGAAAGAAAGAAAGAAAGAAAGAAAGAAAGAAAGAAAGAAAGAAAGAAAGAAAGAAAGAAAGATAGAAAGAAAAAAAAAAAGAAAGAAAGAAAGAAAGAAAGGATAGACAGAATGCTAAAATTATAGGATGTAATAGTAACAGAAAGAAAGGCAGAACGATAGACAGAATGATAGAAAGAAAGAAAGAAAGAAAGAAAGAAAGAAAGAAAGAAAGAAAGAAAGAAAGAAAGAAAGAAAGAAAGACAAACAGAACAACAGAAAGATAGACATAACAACAGAATGATTGGTGAGCAGACAGAAAAAAATGATAGAAAGAGCGACAGAAAGATAGATTGATCTGACAGATCAAAAATGAGAGAT
Source organism: Cirrhinus molitorella (assembly GCA_033026305.1). NCBI lineage: Eukaryota > Metazoa > Chordata > Actinopteri > Cypriniformes > Cyprinidae > Cirrhinus > Cirrhinus molitorella. The sequence continues at coordinate 28,382,475 of CM065135.1, read as the reverse complement.
GGAAAGAAAGAAAGAAAGAAAGAAAGAAAGAAAGAAAGAAAGAAAGAAAGAAAGAAAGAAAGAAAGAAAGATGGACAGACTAATAGACAATAGACAGCAAGAACGACAGACATAGCAACAGAAATATAGACAGATAAACAGAAAGGATGATAACAGACAGACAGACAGAAAGAACAACAGATAGAATGATAAACTGACAGACATAAAGAACAACAGACAAAACAGACAGAAAGACATGAAAATAGTGATAGATAGATACAGACAGACAGATAGACAGAACAATAGATAGAACAACAGACAAAAAAAGGATAGATAAAATTATATAATAATAGATAGGATAAAGACAGAATGATAGATAGAATGATAGAAAGACAGAATGAATGACAAAAGGATAGAACAATAGATGGACAGACTGATTGACAGCAGACAGAAAGAAAGACAGAGAGAGCGACAAAAAGAAGACAGGAAGGAAGACAGGCTGCTAAACTGACAGGCAGACAGAAAGAACGATAGACTGAATGAAAGAAGAACAGAACAATGGAACGATAGATAGACACTGACTGACTGACAGACAGAAATAATGAAAGATTACATTGAGCAATAGATTTAGATATCGATAGATAGACAGAGACAGAAAGAATGATAGAATAACTAAATAAAACAATAGAATGATAGACAGAAAACACGATAGACAAAATGAAAGAAAAAGAACAAGAGAATGATAGATATACTAAAAGACAAACAGTGACTGACTCACTAACAGACAAACAGACAATGATAAATGGACAGGATGATAGACAGAACGATAGAAAGAAATCCAGTTTGACATGTGAGTGAGTAAATGATGACAGAATTTACATTTTTGAGTGAACTATCCCTTTAAAAATCTAATATATTTCTGTAGCAGGATGTGAGCGCACAGTCTTTGTCTCACTCTCTCTCTCTCTCTGCTTGGTGAATATGGCCTTTTTGTCCAACGAGCAAGAGTGCACGCAATAACACAATCTAATAGTGACCTCAGCCTTGACTTCAGAGAGCCACGCTGAGAGAGAGGCCACCAACCCTTTGATTTAAAACCATTCTCATATCACAAGTCGCTGTTGAGTCAAACTGCAAGGCCTGGTCGTGCTAGAACAGCTAAAATCTCACATTTGCATATTCTAATAAGTTTTTTTGTAGCAGTGAAGGTGTGGTTCTTACAGGAGAGAAAATGAACTTCCTCCAGTTGAGCTTATGATTGTGTGGGATGCTGTTTATTTGGCAGACCGGACCCGTGCAGGATGCTGTAACTGCAGTGTTTATGAGAGTAATGTGTCTAAAATTAAACATTAGTGAGAACAGCATCAGCGTGGCCTGAGCCTTGTATTACATGATTTCAGGGCTTCCCTCTGATTAATTTCTACTGTTAGTCCCTCGATACAGCAGCCCCTGCTCTACATAAACATGCTAACTGATGACTTCACAAAAAAAGTTCACAAAATTATACTGTGCATTATACAAGGCCTGTTTTGCTTAGTAAGACACTCAAAATGCAGTTTCGACACAACTTGCCAATTCAAGCATATTGCACTGCTACAGGAAAAAAGTCAGACACTGAATGAGCAAGGTCACTGCGACATCCACTTTTTTTACAACGTCAATGTCTGCTGGTGAAAGAACATAATTCAATAAATGTAATTTGCCTGTATCTGTATTTATTTTTAATAATAAAAAAAAAATAATAAAAATAAAATGTATGGATAGGCTAGCCACAAACATCACAAAATATGCATTTTTGTATTTGTTTTATTGCTGATTATTTGCACTGTATGCCAGGCCTCTGTGCATCTGGTGATAATATTTCTTGCAGTCACAACAGTTTAGTGTGGAATAAAATAAAAATATAAAGAAATATAAAGAAAAATAAAATAAAATAAAATAAAATAATTAAATTAAATGAAATTAAATTAAATGAAATATAAAATTAAATTAAATTAAATTAATTAATCAAATTAAATTATGAAATTAAATAAAAACCTAAAATAATAAAATAAAATAATAAAATAACATGAAATAAAATAATGAAATGAAATGATACAAAACAAAACAAAATCTAATTAAATAATGAAATGAAATAAAAACTAAATAATAAAATAAAATTAAATAATGAAATTAAATAAAATTAAATAATAAAATAAAATTATAATTAAATTAAATTAAATTAATGAAATTAAATTAATTTAAATAAAGTAATGAAATTAAATAAAATTAAAATTAAATAAAATAATTAAATTGAATAACACAATAAAATATTTTTAAAAAATGAAATTAAATATTAATTAAATTTAATTTCATAATGAAATTAAATAAAATAATGCAATGAAATGAAATGAAAAAAAGAAAAAAGAAAAGAAAAATATAAAAATAAAAATAAAATAATAAATGAAATGAAATTTAAATGAGAAATAAAATGAAACAAAATTCTGGCATCACATAATAAGGAATAATTTACCCAAAAATAAAAAAATAGCTGAAAATTAGCCCTCAGGCCAACCAAGATATATATATAAGTTTTATATAACAACAGAACAGATTTGGAGAAATTGCATTTATATTATTTGTTTACCAGTGGATCCTCTGTAGTAAATGGGTGCCATCAAAATGACATCCAAACAGCTGATAAAAACATCACAATAATTAACAAGTAATCAATTTAATTAATGTATTGGGAAGTGAAAAGCTGTGTGTTTTTAAGAAACAAATGAGTTATTAAGACTTTGATTTTCAACTTCAAACGATTGTTTCTGGCCAAAATTGAGTCCTCAATCTATAACCTATAATATTCTTTAAGTGTTCTAAACAAATGTGTCTGTGGGTTTTGATGTGAGAGGACAACAGTGGATGGACTTTTTTAACAGAAAGAAGCATTATTATGGATTATTTGACCATTTATTTGACTATTTTTTTCTTACAAACACTTCACAAGATATTACTGGATGGACTGGAGTCATGTGGATTACTTGTGATGTTTTTAGCAACAGTTTGGACTCTCATTCTGACAGAACCAATTCACTGTGGAGGATCCATTGGTGACCAAGTGATGTAATGCAAAATTTCTCCAAATCTGATGAAGAAACAAACTCACCTACATCATGTCCTGAGGGAAACTAAATTAAGCAAATGTAATTTTGGGGGTGAACTATTCCTTTAATGCTAAACAGTATCTAAAATCATGTTTAACATTTATTTTAGTTCAAGAAAGGAAAAAAAAAAAAACTTTAACTGTTTTGTAGTTGGTCTGCTGTGAAGGCGAAGACCTGCGGTTGAGCGGTTAGCTTCAGCTGACTGGTCAGAGGCCATTTTACCTGCCAATTTCAGGCCAGACAAAACACCCTTTCAAACTGTGTGCTGCCAAAACAACTGTGAAATAGAGTTGCGAGAACGAGGAAGGTGTTTTGAAAACATCTCACCATCTTTGCTTTCCTATTTGAGGTTCTTTAAAAACACTGAAAATAGCTTAATATAGCATCTGCAGCTATTGCAATACTTTTGTATGTCGTGATGTAGTACACCTTCGGTAACTTTTGCCTATTTTGGCTTGTTTGTTTATATGCTTGTATTGCGTCTGAGATAAAACGGGACAGAGAAGAACATCTGAACAATGTGAGCTTCTTTGTATGGGAATGTTTCCATGGCAACCAGGTTGTTGAGTTGTTGCGCTATCCTGCTATGTTTGCTCTGAGAGATGTTCATGTAATTCCTTTTGAGCTGCATAATTTAGCTCTTCTTAGGCAAGGATAAATAGCTGTGTTTTCTTCCGCACTAATTGGTCTGCTTAAAGCACTCAGGAGCGATTACAGTTTGAAAAATTACACATGGTTAATTAGAGCACATAGGTAATGTTATATGTTTCGAAAGGGAGATAACCGAATCTGAATTGCTTTATTTAAAATTACATAATTAATTAAATATTTCAGATAACATGGGCTTAAGTCAAGAGATAATGCAGTTGTAGTTGTAAAATGAATCCTTAACTATGTGAGTAGCAATTCAAATCCTTAATTTAGTTGGTTACTGCATACATCGCTCAACTATAAAGGTCATGGACGCCTTTCTCAAGTTGAAAAGGTCATTTTGTATTTATTTTTTAAGTTTTTTAAGATTTTTTTCTTTAAGATTGTCAGTATTCGCTCAGAAAATTTGTGTTATTATGTTTATAAATAAATTAAACTGTCATGTAAAAATAAATAATGTTTTAGATTTATATTTTACATGTATTTTTTTTTAAATATGCCCACCAAAATCAAAAGAAATACAATACATAAGAAACAGATCCTCATTGCATCCTCACTGGCCTTTAAATATGTATATGAAAATAAAATAAAATAAAATAAAATAAAATAAAATAAAATAAAATAAAATAAAATAAAATAAAATAAATAATGTATTTATATATAACAAAAATGTATATATACACACATACATATAATAATATATAAAATAAATATATATTAATAATCACTACATATTTACAAAGTAAATACAATGAAAAAAATAAAAAAATGTATATACATATATATAATTGATATACACACACATATATAATAGTATCTAATAGAAACATATATTAAGTGTTGTAATGATAACAACAATAAAAAGGGATTATTATATATGTATAAGTGAATATAACAAAAAACAATAACAATAATAATAGTCATTATTATGACTTTTTACTGTTATTATATTATCACACATGCTTTATTTTTTTTCTAAGAATTTTTCTATTAATTGTCATATAATATTAATAATATTATATAGCAAATATCTATCTATCTATCTATCTATCTATCTATCTATCTATCTATATATATATATATATATAAAAAACTGAACAAAAAACTTTTTATTACTTTATTTTTTATTAAATATTGATATTGCGCAAGTTTTATTCAGTTTTTCAAATTGTAATTTAATAACAGTAACAACTATAATGCAATAATAATAATAATAATAATAATAATACAACACAGGCACAAGTGAAAACACTAACATGAAATGTCATCAAGCTTACATTTATATTTAAAATATAAATACATAATGTCAGATTTAAACTGCTAAACACAATCTGCCAGTATTTAACAGCGTGATGAGGTTTCACAACATTAGCTGTAGAACATCTGTGTGTGGCACATGATGCAACAAAAAAGCCAGCAGACAGTTTATACCTTCAGCCTACTCTTCTGACTATTTTGTAGAAAAGGGTAGGCGGTGAAAAACTTTGTTTGTTGTGCTATTAGGCCTAAACTTTTGGACAGCAGGTGTTTCCTGCCAGGCGGAGACAACAGTTTGAGTGATGTGCAGTGAGATATATAAAAAAAAATAAAAAAAATACCCAGAAGAAAGAAAAAATCAATTCTCGGACCATGTCTGTGTGAACAATATGGGCAACGCAGGCTGCTCTCTCAGATGTAAAAAGTAACAGACAGTCCTGCTCCACAATAAACTGGCAAAATAAAGCCGCGCTCTCAAGTTATGATGTCCTTTCCATCAAAAAACAGCAACACCCTGTAGCGTCATAAAAAATGCTACCAGGTCCCCCATGTTTTGCAAGCAGAATCTTGTGTTGATTTACTATGTTTATTCTGCATTTCCCATCATGTCGGTGTGAAATGAGCACTGCAACAGTATAGTTGATTATTCTAACAGCAGGGGTGTGAGACGTCATTGTAAAACCTGTCATGCGAGGTTGTATTAAAACAAGGTGGAGTCTCACCTCCAAACGAGATAGCTGAGCAGCATCGTAAAGCGCTGAATAATTTGATTCTAATTAGAATTTTTATATGCACAAACAAAATTAGTGCTGAACTAGTTTGACATATGCAACATTCTGCCCTGGGCGAAGCTTAGCATGGCAAATATTCAATCAAAGAGTTTTCGCTGTGTCGGAGCCATAGCCTTGTGGGCAACGATCTGACATACGGCACATCTGCACCTCGGGCGACCTGAGTTCAAGTTCTGGTTCTCCCAGTTTTGTTTCCCTCTCTGATTTCTCATTGTTTCCTGTCTATCTCTATATCCTATCCAAATAAATACAATTGTGTGCATGCTATGTAGTGAGATGGTGACTTTGTTAAGGTTAACCAGGTCACCAGTAAATGTTGTCCTGTGGACTCAAGAATTATTAATATTCCCCTATTACCAATATGTCAATTCTAGAAATCTCTCATTTCCTTGGAGCATCCCAGGGTGCCTTGGTTTAGTGCAAGGCACCCTGGGGTGCACCAAGGAAACATCCCCTTTAATTAATGAACTGCAATTTGAACTGATTACATAATATCTTCCGCACTACTGAATGGTGCTTGAGCTTAAATGAAAACTGACTTTAACTGAAAGATTGACTGTTTACTAATGTAAATATTGTAAATTTACATTAACGACATATTGTCCTGTTTAACACTGTAAAGCTGCTTTGACACAATTTTTATTTTTTTATATAAAGCACTATATAAATAAATGTGACTTGATTGGACTTGAAGGATTAGTTCACTTCCAGAACAAAAATGTCCTGCTAAGTTACTCCTATGTCATCCAAGACGTTCATGTCTTTCTTTCTTCAGTTGAAAAGAAATGAATGTTTTTGAGGAAAACATTCCAGGATTTTTCTCCATATTGTGGACTTCAATGGGGATCAACGGGTTGAAGGTCCAAATTGCAGTTTCAATGCAGCTTCAGCAAAGAACTCTACATGATCCCAGTCAAGGAATAAGGGTCTTATCTAGCGATTGGTCATTTTCTAAAAATTCATTCATTTATAACCATAAATTGACACAAGCAACAATTTTGAATGAGCACAAATATAAATACATTTAATATATATATATTGATGATTTGTCACCTTCCGCATTTTGATGACTTTTTATTCAAAATAAAAACTACCAAGAATAAGTAGTTTGACTGATACTATAAATCATGGAAATAATCAAGTAATGAGTAGTTTGACTTGTACTGTATACAAATAACTGATTTTTAAAAGCCCTATCTGTGAATTTCAGCAGATTACAGATCTTGAAATCTCTTTTTCTGTGACAATTTACTAACACTGATAAAACAGACCATAACAGATGATGTAAGCTTGTTTGTGTTTGCTTGTTACTGACTAGATACACAAATGGCAAAGAGCCAATGGTGGTACTATAGCCAACATCTAAAATAAAACAAAACTTAAAAAACCTGATTTGTGTAGTTTGGCAGTTAGCCAAGCAAAGCTTTTGGACAGGTTGACTGGTCATTAACCTTCATTTCAGCATTTAACTTTATTTTAGAGAGCGTCAGACATGAAAGCTTTTCAGTTCCACTTAATGACCTGTCACTCAAGCTCAGCTTTCCCCAAATTTTATTCTGAGCTTCATTACTATGCAGGCCAAAACTGGAAGAGAAAAAAATGGAGTGATTTTCCGACCTGACTTTTTATTCATATTTCTATAGTCTGAATGTTGCCAATCAAAAACAACAAAAAATACATGCAGTGTCGCTTGAAAGTTTGTGAACCCTTTACAATTCTCTATATTACAAATATATTTGCAAAAATATGACCCAAAACATCATCATTTTCATTTAAGTCCTAACAGTAGACAAAGAAAACCCAATCAAACAAGTGAGAGAAAAATATTTTCTTTGTCATTTATTTATTGAGAAAAATGATCCAGTGTTACATATCTGTGCGGTGCAAAAGTATGTGAATCTCTTGGATTAGCAGTTCATTTAAAGGTGAAATTAGAGTCCGTTTGTGCAGATGTGTTTTCAGTCAGTGAAATGACTATCAAATGTCACTATGTGAGCTATTTTATTCAAAGAACAAGGATCTGTCAAAGTCTGATCATGTTTGTGGAAGTGAATCATGTCACGAACAAAGGAGATTACAGAGGACCTCGGAAAAGGAGTTGATGTTGCTCATCAGGCAGGAAAAGGTTACAAAATCATCTCTAAAGAGATTCACATTCAAAATTCACAGTCAGACAGAATTGTGTGTGTACAAATGGAGGTAATTCAAGACCCCTGTTACCTTCCTGAGAAGTGGTTGACCAACAAAGATCTCCAAAGCAGAACGTGTACTAGTCTGCGAGGATGCAAAAGTTCCCAAGGTAGCTTCTAAGTAACTTCTAAGCAACTAAAGATCTTTCTCACATTGGCTAATGTTAATGTTCATGAGTCCACCATCAGAAGAACACTGAGGAACCAATGAAGAAAGCCATTGTTCTCCAAAAAGAAAATTGCTTGCTAAAGATCATACAGACAAGCCAGAGGACTATTGGAGAATGGTTTAATGGATGGATGAAACCAAAATTGAATTTATTGTTTTAAGTGAGAAGCTATTATTTTCAGAGAAAAGAACACACTGCATTCCAGCTTAAGAATCCTATCCCTATCTTATTCCTCGGCTGAGATCGTGTAGAGCCCTTTGAAGCTGCATTGAAACTGCATTTTTGGACCTTCAACCCGTTGATCCTCCTTGAAGTCCACTATATGGAGGAAAATCCTGGAATGTTTTCCTCAAAAAACAATTTCTTTGCGACTGAAAAAAGAAAGACATGAACATCTTGGATGCCATGAGGAAATTTTTATTCTGAAAATGAACTAATCCTTTAAAGCTTACTCTGACTATTGCCCACTTAGACAGGAAGAGACTGACAGGTTTCTTTTACAGGACAATCATGCTGGGCAGAGTATAAGAAATCAATGAAACCACAATAACATACTGGAATATAGAGTTGAGCTCAAGGATATCCTGTTAATGTCCGACCTAGTGCTTGAAACTAAATTGAAGCATCACGCTTATGCATCATTTTTCTACTCTTTTTAAACAAAAAGTATGTGAAAACTGTTTGTTTCTACAGACATATAATGAAATACAACAAAAATGTTATACCCACATGCTAAGATTTTCTAACTGGTATACACTATATAAGTACAATCCTACTAGTTAATTATTGGATTTGTTTGATTAAAATACTTGAATGCTTGATTTTAAAGCAAACACCCATTCTTTATACTAAAACTGATGGATAAAGATTCAGTAACGTCACTCTGCTGCATTTTGATTAGGTCACACAGACATATAATTAGAATATGAATGGAAAATATGTGAATTATATATTTTTTTTTACATATACATGGGTCTCTGGAACCTCAAATATTAGAAAACTACATGAATTTCAATATGAATGTCAGATTTAATTTATTTCTTTCAGCACAAACACACATTTCTATGCAAATTAGCTTATTATAGAATGTGCTTTATTACAAGTGAACCTAGTACAATGAACGCTGTGCTTTTACCGTCATCGCAGACGACGTTTGCGCACATTTTCAACCACATTATGAAAAAAGAGCATTGTGTCTTTTTTTTATGGTAGAGACTAGTTCTGTTATGAGAACCACATGATCCAGAGCAGCTATCTTCATCATACTTCTCCTCCTAGTAACCTAGTACTACTGAAATGACAAAACTCATGAGATTTTAAATATAAACTTGCACATTAAATTGGCCCTACACCCAACCTCTTTTTACTGCAGTAGTATTCATTTTGACAAAAACGAAAGCTGAGGAGAGTAAAATTCACCAATATCGAGGGACAGACATTTTGGCTAACTTTAAGAGCCTGTAGTTTAAGACTGTGGGAATGTGGTGTCACACAGCCATTTCCATCCACCCTGTATGAACCTGGCCTGTTACAATCTCAGTACTTTCAGCTCAGCGCCAGTAACTTATGTAAGGCTAAATGAGGTCTTTCGGTTCTGCTCTTTCCCTGAGCGGGTAAAAATAATCTGCTACATAAAATTGCACCTTAAGCATAGACACCTCTGAGAGTACAGTATATAGTCAGCTTATGGCCGCTCCTAATTATACAGCTTTACCTTCAGATATATGTGCAAAACGGTCATTTTGTGAAAGTGCTAAAGGGCTGTCCTTGCTGCCAGATTGTAAGTTTCTTTATATATATTTAATTTGCTTTCGTTTTCTGTCAGAGATTGTTTTTAAAGGCCTTTCTATGCGGGAAGGCCACAGAAGGGTGACTATAATGCTACAAAAGCACAAAAGGTCTTCTGATTAGACTATCACAGCCCTTTCAGCATCGGCTTCATCTTGTTTGCCTTTTTCTTGTGAAAGCCAGACATGTTTCCACTAAATGAACTGTATAAATGAGCTTAATTTATGCTCTCTCTCATCTGCTAACAGAACAACTAAAACCAATCAGTGACAGAACGCGTTATCAAACTTGCGCTGAATGAAATCCCATGGGGGAATTTGTCTCTGTGGACAAGATTAACAAGGGTCGCAGATGGCAGGGATTGAAAACCTGAGCACATAATTGAATATAGGAGACTGTCAGTCACTGCGAACTGTATCTGAGACCTTGAGGTTCATCCATCACAAAGGAGACCACTGAATGAGCAATCAAACAAGGTTTGAATTTGACTGTCATTGTCACACATCATTAAAACCATTAAAAGCCATCAGGTCAGAGGTCATTACTGATCATTATGGAAATGAAAGTTGGTTATGATCTGCTCACAATATGATGATAATCACAGATCAGTGGTGAAGGCCAACATGAGACATTTATATATTTATACCTAAATATATATTAACATTTATACATACATGTTGTCTATTCATGACTGCAAGTATTAAATGTATTTATTTTAGTGGTGTCAAAATTAGCACGTTAGGACTTTTCAGATGCACGCTCCAACTTCACTTCAGCATGTTTAGAATGTTAAATTGTTGTAATAGAAAAGTATAATTAAAAACGTTAATGTCAGGTAGAATTAATCATGATTCATTTCATGATTCATTGTGATTAATTAGTTAGATTAATTCATTTTTTAATCGACTGACTAACTAATTTATTTATTGCTGTGCAATATATACACATATAGATTGGAATTCATATATATATATATTTATATGTGTGTGTGTGTGTGTGTGTGTGTGTTTACACAGAGTAATAGTTAATTATGTATTATTACTATAACTAGTACTACTGCTATTTCTTTCTGGCTTTGTAATTTCAATGTGTGTCTGTGTGTGTGTACAACAACTATAACAACAATAATAATAATAATATATAATAAAATATAAATGTAAATATAAAAATATATTATTGTCATACATATGTTTACACAGTTAAATATGTATTTTTTGCATTATTATTATTATTATAGACATCAACAACAACATTGATCATATTTATAATTTGCAATAATGAATTGACATTTTAAAACCATAAATGTATACATAAATGTATAATATTTAATTAATTATTAATTAATTAATAATTATTTAATTAATTATATTATTTTATATATTGTAATATAATAACCTTAAAATAATATATTATAATTATGCACACATATAATGTTTACACAGATTTACACAGTGAAAAAATTATTATTATTATTATTATTACTACTACTACTACTACTACTTCCTGGATTTGTAATTTCCATATGTGTGTGTGTGTGTGTGTGTGTGTGTGTGTGTGTGTATAACAATGACAACAACAACATATAATAATAATAATAATAATAGTGCTGGGCAACGATTAATCGTGATTAATCGCATCCAAAATAAAAGTTTTTGTGTACATAATATATGTGTGTGTGCTATGTAAATGTATTATGTATATGTAAAGACACACACATACAGTATACATTTAGAAAATATTTGCATGTATTTCATTCATATAATATATATTATATATAAATATATTTAATATATAAACATACCATATTTTTCTTAAATATATACATGCAAGTATGTTTATTTATATATACATAATAAATATACACAGTTCATGCACGTATATTATGTACACAAAACGTATTTTGGATTTGACTGATTGTGATTAATCATTGTCCAGCACTAAATAATAATAACCACAATAATAATAATAATAATTATTATTATTATTATTATTATTATTAGATTTATAATTTTCAATAATGAATGGAAATTCTAAATCTATGATAGTATACATAAAAATGTGTAATATATACATAAATACTATATAACATAAACTATATTATTATTTTAAGCATTGAAATGTTTACACAGATTGTTTGTAGTTTACATGAATATCAGAAGGGTAATTACAAATCTGTCGCAGCTTAAAACTCGAAATCTTCTTTCAGCCTTGATAATGCTTATTTCTATAAATGCATGCTTAGATCTACAACATGTGACTGAAGAGGATAGCATTGATTATGGGAAGCACAAATCTTGTGAAGCAAGAGCTTTATATCCAGCTAAAATGAAAAACAGTGAGACTAAAAAGAGAAACAGAAAAAAAAATGAGGTGGAGAAAAAGAAAACAAGAGAAAAACAGAAGAGAGCATTAAAATACTTGCATGAATAATGCAGAAGGAATTTTCATGCTGTTTTTAATGCCTTGCAGGGACTTGTGTTTCAACTACAATCAGCACCTGTCTGGCACATAGGATACAGGACACTTTGATATATTACCCTTCCACAACACAGCAACAAAGGAAAATCATCTCCCAAGGCAGACACATGTTTGCTGTGCACATGCAAAATCTCCATACCACAAACAGTTGCACACATTTCCACATAGAAACCACAGATCAAACAGCAAGTCTATTCAAACTAATGCACTAAAACACACATTTCCTTTCATATAGATGCATTGCCCTTTTTGAATGCATGTGTGGTTTAAACAGGATCAATGCATGAATATTTTTTTTTTTCACCTGTCAGTCAGATTAACTGGACACATCACTGCACAGTTGTTTATCCATGTACTACCAATATGTTGCTTTGTGGGATGCATGAATTACAGTTTGTCTGCTGTGTATTCAAGTATATCACACTAAGCACTCGCATTATCTAATTTTACAACTTCTCACACATTCTGTCAACACTGAACCAACTATTTTCCATCTTAATACTAATTCTTAATCTTAATGTGCATGATTTTAAGGATTTTAAGGTACATTTTGTATATGAACTTTCCAACTAAATCAACCCAGCTTTGCACAAATGTGCACTTAAATATGCATCAAAAATGCTAAAGTACAAGTGAAATCATCTGACATTTACAATTCTGGATATTTTTAGCTGGTCTGTGTTACAAAACAAAGCTAATACAATGCAATGACAATGCAGCTTAATTGCCATCTGTATTGTCATCATCATTCAGCTCAGTCTGAGACATAAACAAAGCTGCCTGTGCAAGACATTGTTCATGTTTATATTCAGCCTTCACATGTGTGCATTATGCTCTCATTAATGATCTCATTAATTTTCTTGTGCTATTCTTTATTTATTTCTAGTGTTTTCAAAAAGAAGTGGATAAGTATAACAATATTTTTAAGCAAAGACTCAAAGGTTAATAAAATAAACAAAGTTAAATAAAGTAAAAAGTATCAAACACTGTAGAACCAAATAAATAAGAAACAAAAACTCCCAAAATCACCTTAGATAAACGGAAAAAGTCAACAGGCTTTTCAAAATCCAAAATATTGCCAAGCAGGCGGTAACGGAGTGATAGAGACGTGAAGCGGCTGGATCCATATGCAAGTTTTTATTAATAAACATTGACAGACAGGGGGTCGAACATCAGCAAACATGTATACAAAGGGCAAGACATAAGAACAATCCATTGAACAAGCGAGGGTTGATCGGCAGCGAACGTAATCCAAGGGGCTAGGCAAAAGGGTAATCCAAACAAGAGTCAATAGTCCAACGAGGGGCGAACAGAGTCCGAAAGGGCAAAACAAAAAATAATCCAAGACAGGCGAGGATTGCCAGAGCAGGCCGCAGACAGAACAAGACGAGAAACCAGGCAAAGATATCAAGACACAAATGACTAGACTAGAAAAACAAGGGAAAACTTAGAAGTGGCTCCGTAGAGATGCTAACACATGGAGTGTGCTAAACGCAATACAATACTCTGCGATCTGAGGGAGGAAGTCCAACTTCAAGGCTTAAATAGTGTGTCTGATTAGATGCTGCTGTGTGTATGTAATCAGTGCAAAAGATGATGGGAAGTGTAGTCCGGCGTGACACGCAACAGTCTGTGTAGAGTGAGAGTCAATGTACTGAGAGTACCACATCTGGTGGCGAGCGGACAGAAGACCAAGGACCAGATTCGTGACACAGGCGCTTTTGCATTTCATTTCTTCTGCCACCATCTTCTATTTCTTACCTCACTCTTTTTATCAGTCAGCTCAACTAAACACTCTCTGAATGAACTCCGCAATCCTGTCCACATAAATGGTTCGCAGAAACCATATGGCCCTAGAAATGTAACCACACTTCAGAACATTTCGGTTTGCCATCACAGGGTCTTTCTATCGCTCTGTAACGTATGCGACCAGTGGCCAGTTACATAAAAGGTTTAGACTAGTCTTAACATAGACTATGTTCACACTGCCAAATAATCTGATTTTTTTCATTAAATGTGACATTTTTGATTAAATTAATTCTAATATATTTAAATTATATAGATAGATAGATAGATAGATAAAAAGAAAGAAAGAAAGAAAGAAAGAAAGAAAGAAAGAAAGAAAGAAAGAAAGAAAGAAAGAAAGAAAATGGCTGCTAGACTTGCGAGGGCTAAAACATTAATTTCCCAACCTGTTGCCTTTATGAAAGCATAGATCAGGGGAAAGACAGATGGCAGCAGCTTTTATTTTCTTTCCCATCACCATATTACGCATCTAAAGGTCGGAAGGTCTTTATATTATCCTCAAATTACTTATATAATGCCATAATAATTCCAGCCACCTGTGTGTGTCCTTTGAAGAAGGACTGGTGGGATGAGGTTGATCCAGCCAAAGAATCAAGCTCTGATTAAACAGACTGGACAATTAGAGCATCTGTGGCACACACAGAGAGAGAGAGAGAAAGAGAGAGCGAGACTGTAGTACAGAGGGAAGTGCAGAGAATGTGCCCTGTGATTACTAATCAGGCAGCGGCTCAATGACTGACGATTGTGACCTTCCTCTTCAGAAAGCTTCTCCTCATCCTGGGTCTGGACTCCTCTGCTTAATGCTGAGCACACAGAGGGGAATCTAATGGTCTCTGGCAGAGCTCCAAGCTGGCATGTAAAACACAGTGGAGCTCCACATCCACAGCTGCTATTTGCCCACGTCCAACAAAAGACAGGCTTTTTGACAGCAGAGATACCGCGGCAACATGTCATTATCTAATTAAATCTCTTGTTGTCCCTGCTCACTATTTTTCCCCGTGCTCTTTCTTTCTCTCTCTATCTAGCTCTCCCTCCGAGCAGATGCAGAGTTGATTTTTTTCTTCTTTCTCCCCGGCTGAGTAACGGCATGTTGATGGACAGGGACACAATCCACACAGAAATGTCCTCGCATCACGGTTGATTGAGATGCAAATGCATTCATAAAGTCGGGAGCGCACTGCATCAGCCTCATCTAAAATCATCACACTAGATCCACTTCTCATTTAAAGTTGGAGAGGGTGTTTGTTCAGTGGCAGCGTAAAATAAACTTAGGAGTTAGGAAATAACAAGGCGGGATCTAAAAATATTTGGAGTCATAAATGCAAATCCATAAGAGCAATGCTTCGCAACACTTTTCTAGAAGTGTTTTACACTATATATATATAGAATCCACTACTTTTTAATGCACTTCAAGCACTTAAATATTCACAGATAATAGTATAAACAGTATAAACAAAGTCTGATGCATAAAACATGACGTTGTGTTATTTGTTGTTTTAATATGTATATTATATTACATTAAGTTTCGAGTTATTTATTTATTTATTTAGAAGACCCAACATCTGCATTTATTTAAAAAAGAAAATCTATTTTAATATATTTTAAAAAAATTTTCTCATTTATTTCTGTGATGCAAAGCTGAATTTTCAGCAGCCATTACTCCAGTCTTAAGTGTCACATGATCATTCTGAAATCACTTTTTGTTGATTTGGTGCTCAAGAAATGAATATCAAACCATAATGCATTTTATTTGAGGATTCTTTGATTAAAAGAACAGCATTTATTTCTAAATGTTTTTACTGATCAATTTAATATGGCCTTGCTGAATAAAATTATTAATTTATTTTAAGAAACTCTTATTGGCCCTAATACTGTATATAAATATGTATTTATATTTTATACACTACCAGTCAAAAGTTTTTTGACATTTTGAATGTTTTAAAAGTTCGAAAAATATAATAATATTTGGTCCAAAATACAGCAAAAGCAGTAATATTGTGATTTCTTTAAATACTTTTTAAGAAGAATTCTATTTTAGATAATTGTTGTTCTTCTGAACCTTCTATTTATCAAAGAAACCTGAAAAAAATTCTACTCAGCTGTTTTCAACATAATAATAATAATTATAATAATAATAGTGTGACTGGAGTAATTATACTAAAAATTCTTTTTCAAAATCACAAGAATAAATTCAATTTGAAAATATATTCAAATATTAAACATTTTTCAAAATTTGACTGTCTTTGCTGTACTTTGGATAAGATAAATGCAGGCTTGGTGAGCAGAAGACACTTCTTTAGAAACATTAAAAATCTAATCTAATCTAATATTAAAAATTATATTATATGTTTTTCAAATAATTTAAATCAGTTATAATACATTGTAATTCTTACATTTTCCTGCAAAGTTCAAAGCAAAACCTTGAAAAATCCTTTAATCACAATCACTGTGCACAGCCTCAAGTTCAATAAATATTTCAATTAATAAGTAATAATCAGAATGAATAAATGAACAATAGTTCATTAAATAAGTATTACATAAACCAGGTTCAACTGAAGTGTTACTCAAATTCCAGTGCATCTCATAAAATGACTGATATGTTAATGCAAGGAGACTCAGAGCCACAGGGTTTTGGCACTAAACACAACAAAACTCAACATTAATTATTTTTCAAAAGGTTGTCATGGAGAAAGCAGAGGGTTTACTCGTCTTCGGGTGAGTTCAACTCTTTACGGTCACACTGACACATGGTACATGAGGGTCAGAGCAACTTCAGCAGAGAGAGAGAGAGAAAGAGCAGATCAATGGAGTGTGAAAGTGATTAGAGGGAAGAATGCCACCCTGAGACAAGAACAGAGAATGAGAACTAAATGTAGGAAAGGTGGAAGGATGGAATATAGAATGAGGGGCCATGAGGAATGAAAACAAAGAAATGCTGTGAAGGCCAGAAGGATGGATAGAAATAGGCACACTAAAAATGAACGGAAAATGAAAAGAGGGGGAAAAAAATAAGAAAAATGAAAGTTGCATTATGAATAGGGGAGAGGAGGAAATGAGACGAGCAGATGAGAAAAGGGAGAGGACGAGGACGATTTGAGAAATAAGAGATGAGGCGAAAGGAGAGCAGTATTAATGTAGGACAACCAGGGAGGAGAGAGCAATTTGAGGAGAACAGAGAGGGAGAAGGGGATCTAATATGGGGGAAAGGACAGAAAGGAGATTGGGAAGACATGAGAAAGCAGGAGGAGAAAGAAAAACCAAACGAATGGACATTATTGTATGTTTTACATTGAATTTTAAATGAATAAAAAGTTGTTTCCATTGGGCACTTTTGGACCATGTTGGGTAGAAATGAAACTCCCTTAAAACATCTTCACTAGTTTATACATTTGTTTACTAAAAATGTCATAAAATCTGTGGTATAAATTATTTAAAATGTTTCAGAAAAGCCTAAATAGACAATTCAATAATGTTTGACAAAACAGAGCAACAAAGAAAATTTAACCTTGATTTCTCTTTTTTTTTATGCACACAAAATTCAGTTTAGATATCTGTTTAGATCTTAACAGCTTTAAAAACTAATTATAAATGAATTTATGAATTTAATTTATTCAAATATTTTAATATTTTAGTCGATTTATAGAATGATTTCTGAAGGATCATGTGACACTGAAGACTGAAGTAATGGTTGCTGAAAATTCAGCTTTGCATCACAGAAATATATTACATGTTAAAATATATTAAAAGTTATTTTAAACTCTAATAATATTTCATTATATTACGGTTGTATTTTTCATCAAAAAAAAAAAAAAAGAAAAAGAGACTATTTTTCAAAAACATCATAACTAACTACACATTTAAACTAAATGTAATTGAATTACATTTTTTAACTGCACCAAACATTTAAGAAGTAGTATAAATGGTATACGAGTATTTAAAAATGGAAGAAATAAAAATAAGTCAATACATGGTAAAAACCTTTAAATAAATAAAGAAATAAATAAAAAAGTTGAAAATGAGTAACACCGTAAACACATCTTTTAAATAATAAATAAAAAATGTGGACTACAAATTTTTATGAATTTCATTTATTAGCTTATTTTAAAATCCTAAGTCTATTTCTGATTTCTGAAGGATAATATGACACTGAAGAATGTAGTGCTTGCTGAAAATTCAGATTTGCATCACAGAAATAACATACATTTTAAAATATATTAAAACAGCAAAGTTATTTTAAACTGTAATAATATTTTACATATTTCTCATAAACTTCTTTCAAAAATATTTCAAAAATCTAAATCTTGTTTAATTTACATCTTTTAATTCCTCCAAACTTTTAAGCGGTAGTGTAAATGGTATAAGAGTATTAGAAACAGAAAGAAATCAAAAATAGATAAATATATGATTAAAAAGTGATAAGGTGCCCGGCTGGAGTGTACCACAGCCAAAACACATGGTGCCAATGGAAAGAAAATACAATCTTGGATACTGTGTCAGACCTCTTGAAATCCTAAATTGTACCTATTATCCTGCAAATACTGTTTTGTAATATCATATTGTAATCTCCTGCCTTTTTTGTTGTTGCTGTTTTGGGCAGATCTTGAGCTCCGTTGTAAAAAGTTATAATTATTATTGTTATTTTTTTTAAGTAATAAGGTGACATACAAAAAAAATTAATTAGTTAATTAAAGAAAAAAAAAGCTGAAAATGGGTTGCACTGTAAATATATCTTTCCAATAATAAAAAAAAAAGTTTGAAAAAAAAAATCTAAATCGATTTATAGAATGATTTCTGAAGGATCATGTGACACTGAAGACTGGAGCAATGGCTGATGAAAATAAATTACATTTTTAAAATATATTAAAACAGCTAAATTATTTTAACTATAATGATATTTCACAATATTGCTGTTGTAACCTTCAAGCAGTAGCGTAAATGGTATACGAGTATTAGAAACAGAAAGAACAAAAAATTATGAATACATGGTAAAAAGTAATAAGGTGACCTTCAAATGAATACATAAAAAAGGCTGAAAATGGGTTGCATTATATGTAAATATATCTATCCAATAATAAATAAATAAATGGTGCTAAAGTAATGATGCTGAAAATTCAGCTTTGCATCACAGAAGTAAATAACATTTTATAATATATTAAAACAGCAAAGTTATTTTAAATGTAATATAATAATAATAATAATAATAATAATAACAAATCTAATTTCATTTTAATCTAATTGAATCTTTTTTTTTTTTATGCTCCAAACGTTTAATCGGTAGTGTAAATAGGTGACCTTCAAATAAATTAATTAATAAATAAATAAAGCTGAAAATGGGTTGCATTATAAATATAACAACAACAATAATAAATGAATAAATAAAAAACACATTTTGGAAAAACATGGATTAGAAATGTTTCACTCATTGCAAACATCCACCTTTTCATTCATCAGATTAAATATGCTTTCTACCCTCAATAACGTCTTTGGAGAGAGAAAATAGCAGCAGTGAAGGAGATGCAATGACTAGAGGAGAGATGTTGAGGCAGTTCTCCAGAGAGACACAGAGAGATAGAGAAGGGTAGAGGGCAGCAAGTGAGAGTGAAAATAAGAGAGAGAGAGAGTGTCTGAGAGAGAGTGTGATAGGAATGGCTCGAGGATGTTCTATATAACTCATTGACCCTTCAACATCAGTACCAAAAACACACGATTCCCTCTGTACAAGCACATATGATTGAGAGCTAGCCCTGTAGTAGGACAAGAGGTTAGATAGAACTCAAATGTCAACCAAAATCATTTGTTCCGTTACCAGCAGCAGACAGATCACTCGATTCTGTCCTTCATTATATCTGTTCCACCCTTGAGCAAGATCTTCTGGCTATTCGTTACAACGACTGGATCTCCCTTTTGGGCAGTGTACCTATGGTCAAGTACGTGATTAGATTAGGAAAAGTGAGAATCAAAAAATACAGTGTAGGGTTATGACCTGGCTTGGTTACATAAGATTTTGAAGTCTGAGCTCTGCAAGTTTCGATCTGTGAACTAATCACCACTTTGCTCTCGAGCAAGACCCTGGGTTGCTCTATGGAGACTGACTCTGCAAGCTGACATGGGCTTTGTTTGAAACTGAGTACTAGCATATTGCTCAGTACGCACTAAATATTTTCAACCATTTAAAAAAAAAAAAAAAAGTGACGCATTTAAAAAAAATCATGTGATGAACCAAAGCCCATCACAAGCAGCTTTTAAATAATAACATATATAGAGGGTGCACAACCATTAGGTAGCCGTGGCCTAATGGTTAGGGAGTCTGACTTGTAACCAAGAGGTTGCGAGTTCGAGTCCCAGGTCCGGCAGGGATTGACGGTGGGGGGAGTGAATATCCAGCGCTCTCTCCATCGTCAATACCACGACTGAGGTGAGCAAGGCACCCAACTGCTCCCCGGGCGCCGCAGCAATGCAATGGCTGCCCACTGCTCTGGGTGTATGTTCACGGTGTGTGTGTGTGTGTGTGTTCACTACTGTGTGTGTGCACTTGGATGGGTTAAATGCAGAGCACAAATTCCTAGTATAGGTCACCATACTTGGCCTCACGTCTCGTCACTTTCACTTTCACTTTCACAAACACTAAACACCATCATGATTACACACATTAAACTGAAATAATGCAATAAACATTTATTTAACTACATTAAATGTAACATACACACCTAATGTACAAAACTGATGAGGAAAAAATTAAGAAAGTTATTTAAACGAAAAAAAAAAAACATCAAATTTGAAATGTGACGCAGGGAATTCTGGGAATGTCAATTTACGGTTATTCACTGTAAATTATACATTCTTTCACTTCCGAAAACGGTATACTACCGTAAATTGCATGCAATGTCCAATACAGTGTTTCACCTTATATAGTAGGGGAACTTACGGTTAACCGTTTTACAGTTGTTTACTGTAGCATTTTTACAGCCTTTTACCGTTAAATTCATGGTCAGATTTTAGTGTACAACAACAAAACTGTTGTCACATGACTTTATTCATCTACACTGCCGTTGAAAAGTTTGGAATCAGTAAAAATGTTTATGTTTTTTTAAAGAAGTCCTATCTGCTCATCAAGGCTGTGGTTATTTAATTAAAAATACAGAAAAAAACAGTAATATTGTGAAATATTACAATATATTTATATATATTATATAATATTTATTTATTGGAACCTGTGATTCTTTGATGAATAAAACATTAAAAAGAACAGAATTAACTAAAACACAAACTATTTAAAAAAAAAATAATTAAATGCCAAAAACAATTGTGTTACTGTTGTTGTGCTAGCTGAAAAAATGGTAAGTATACTACAAATACATTGACATATTTATGTTCTTAATAAAATACCCTGCATTTGTACTTTTAGTATACTAAACTGGAATACTTAAAGCTAAAATGGAGGTAAATTGTAGCTAAATTGGAGCAACTAATTTTATGTTTAATGCACTTTAATTGTGTGGAAGTAGTGCTGAAGTCCAATTAAAGATATACTGAAGTATATTTGATTGTGCTAAAGTGGAACTATTGCAAGTATACTTCAGGCACACTTGAAATATCTTGCATTCAAAGACAAAAATTATTCAAAGTTCATACAATCCTTATGAATAGTTATATTAAAACACATATATATATATATATAGTTAAACAGATTCAAAACTATAATTGTATTTTATTTCAACTATACTAAAATAACACTGATATGCATACTGCTGTATGCTAGTAATGCCAGTATGCTATGCGTAATGTGTGAGTGTTGGAAAAACATTTTTCACAGGCTGTGGCCTTGTGAGAAGTCATTTCTACATTATCTTTTTAATAGAAAAAATATCTTCTATTCAGCTAAGCAAAATGAAAACAAACAGCCAGGGTTGTTTTATAATTTAAGCATGACACCTTAAAACAAACATGTTTGATTACAGTTGATAGTTGTACATCAAAAGACAGGAAATGCCAGTAAGATGATGACAACGATTACATTGCTTTGCTTTTAGCATGCTAGAGATGTCTTTCATGATTAACCTCATGTGACTGTAAATTTGTAAATAAGAGAAAAAGCAGATGCCTGAACAGATGAAAGTGCTTAGCACAAAGACTGAAGAGAGGAATAACATGCCTAACCATGCTTTCACTGGATGACACTTCAATCTTGTTGTTTTGCAAAGCCCATTTTCTACATAAGTAATATTCATGCGATGGAAAGCAGTTCACATGGACAGCGTACACACACAGAGAACACATCAAAGCTTTTCACATCAAAATAACAGTTTGAAGCAGGATTACGTGTTTTCCAAATAACGGTCTTTCAAAAACCCGTTTGGAAACAACCATTATGTTTGAAATTACTTTGTTTGGAAAACACAAAATTAACTTCAATCACAGCTTCACCTTCAAGTTCTGGCAACAAAAGTCATCCACTGCCTTTTATTTATTTAATACATATTGTAATTGTAGAAGTGCATTAACTACCTGAAATGAAAAACTTCAGATTACTTTTAGTGAATCAAGATCAAGTAACTTAATACAGCCATAACTATGAGTCATTACTAAGTATGAAACTTCATATGTAGTAATAAGTGAAAGCAAAATAAAATACTAACTAGGGATTTCAACAGCCCACGAAGAGCTATTTTTAATAGGAATTTTCATAAATGTGCATGTGTGATTGTGTGCATGTCTACATATATTACCTTCTTCTATGTGATATTTGAGCTTTAAATAAGAAGAGACACAGCTTAAAAGTTTATCCTGAGATTACAAGCATGTTTTAAATCAAACTATGTCTCAAAGATGCTTAAACTCTTCTAAGACATATGTGACCTGAATAAATAAGCTTTCCATTGATATTTGGTTTGTCAGGATAGGACAATATTTGGCCAATATGCAACTATTTGAAAATCTGGAATCTGAGGGTGCAAAAAAAAAAAAAAAATCTTTAAAGTTTTCCAAATTAAGTTCTTACCAATGCATATTACTAATCAAAATAGTTTTGATATATTTACGATAGGAAATATAGAAAATATCTTAATGGAACATGATCTTTCCCAGCAGCTTATGTTTAGGTCGCAACTTCGGGTGACCAAAATTCAATGTCAAACCAACGTCTAATAACAACGTTAATTTGACGTCCAATACAGACATCAACTGACATTGATATTTTGTTGTTTTTAGGTTGTGTTGCAAAGTAACCCAAATCCAACGTCAAGCCAACGTCATACTGATGTCAAATACCAACATTTAGCCGTCGGGTATGGCAACCAAAATCCAACATCTGTCCAACGTTGGAGATCTGACGTTGGGCTCTGAAATCACCCCAATTTTAATTTTCAACCCAAATACGTCTGTCTGTCCAACGCTGGAGATTGCTGTCAATCTGACATTGGCTTCTGTTGTCAACCCAATTTTAATTTTCAACCATATACATCTGCCCAACACTGGAGATTGACGTCAATCTGATGTTGGGGTCTGACATCAACCCAATTTTCATTTTCAATCAAAATACAACATCTGCCCAACATTGAAGATTGACGTCAATCTGATGCTGGGTTCTGACGTCAACCCGATTTTCATTTTCAACCAAAATACAACGTCTGTCTGTCCAATGCTGGAGATTGACCTCAATCTGACATTGGGTTCTGACGTCAACCCAATTTTCATTTTCAACCAAAATACAACATCTGTCCAACACTGGAGATTGACATTGGGGTCTGACGTCAACCCAATTTTCATTTTCAACCAAAATACAACATCTGTCCAACACTGGAGATTGACATTTGGTTGAAAATGAAAATTGGGTTGACGTCAGAACCCAAATACAACATCTGTCCAACACTGGAGATTGACATTGGGGTCTGACGTCAACCCAATTTTAATTTTCAACCAAAATACAACATCTGTCCAATGCTGGAGATTGAAATTGGGGTATGACGTTAACCCAATTTTAATTTTCAATCAAAATACAACATCTGGCCAACATTGAAGATTGACGTCAATCTGATGTTGGGGTCTGACGTCAACCCAATTTTAATTTTCAATCAAAATACAACATCTGCCCAACATTGAAGATTGACGTCAATCTGATGTTGGGGTCTGACGTCAACCCAATTTTCATTTTCAATCAAAATACAACATCTGCCCAACACTGAAGATTGGCGTCAATCTGACATTGGGTTCTGACGTCAACCCAATTTTCATTTTCAACCAAAATACAAAATCTGTCCAACGCTGGAGATTGACGTTGGGTTCTGACGTCAACCCAATTTTCATTTTCAACCAAAATACAACATGTGTCCAACGCTGGAGATTGACACTGGGGTCTGACGTCAACCCAATTTTAATTTTCAACCAAAATACAACATCTGCCCAATGTTGGAGATTGACGTCAATCTGACGTTGAGTTCTGACGTCAACCCAATTTTCATTTTCAACCAAAATACAACATCTGCCCAACATTGAAGATTGACGTCAACCCGATTTTAATTTTCAACCAAAATACAATGTCTATCTGCCCAACATTAGAGATTGATGTCAATCTGACGTTGGGTTCTGACGTCAACCCAATTTTAATTTTCAACCAAATACAACATCTGCCCAACATTGGAGATTTTCATTTTCAACTAAAATACAACGTCTGCCCAACATTGGAGATTGACGTCAATCTGACATTGGGTTCTGACGTCAACCCGATTTTCATTTTCAACCAAAATACAACGTCTGTCCAACATTGGAGATTGAAGTTGGGTTCTAACGTCAAGACGATTTTTATTTTCAACTAAAATACAACGTCTGCCCAACATTGGAGATTGCCATCAATATGATGATGGGTTGTGACGTCAACCCAATTTTCATTTTCAACCAAAATACAACCTCTGCCCAACGATGGGATCCAACGTCAATTTGACGTTATATTGATGTCTGGTGCCTGCTGGGTTATTTTACATCCTAATGATTTAAAAGAAAAAAATATCATTTTGACCCATACAATGCTATTTTGGCTATTGCTACAAATATACCCTTGCTACCTAAGACTAAGGTTTTGTGGTACAGGGTCACATATGGTATAGAATAAACCTGAAAAGCCAACAGATTTACAGTACATGTACTTCAAAGCATGATAAATCTGGACAAATTGAAAATGAATTAGCATTACAAAAACAGCTGTGTGGTCCGCCTGTACAAATGTCTGCAGAGCCAGTGTTCATGGTTGGGTAGTTTGCCACTGTTTCACAGTCACAATAACAAACCCTATTAAATGTGAAATGCACAATATTTGTAACAGCCGTTTTTCTGCAAGTTGCTGGGGGACTTTTTTAGGACATTAATTTAGGACCTTTAATGTCTTCTTTGTGATTTATACTCATCATCCTCCTTGCAATCTCTTTCTCACTTACTTTCGCTAAACAAACCTAATAAAACATGCTACTTGATGTAGTTGGAACGTCTCCAGCTCACAACGATTTCAAACACCATGAAACATATAAAACGGAGATTAAATTGCATGTGCCCAGTAAAGGCAGGATTTACTACAAAGCAGAAAACTCTCCTTTCGACTAGGATTTGCAGGTAAACACATTACTATGAGTAATGAAAAGTCCAGCCTAAATAAAGACATCATTAATCATTAAGGAAAAGTTTATCTTTGCTCCAAACATTAATCCATATAGAAATGCATGAATAATTCACCTAGAAATGTATGGGAGGGGGAAAAAAAAACATTAAAACCTGTCAAAAACATGTCCTGGTCATTTTTAAACTCTTACAAATAAAGAAAAAAAATTCTAAAAATTTTCATTTTTGTGACAAAATTACAGCAATGAATTATTATTATATATGTATAGTTTAACTAGTGATATGTTTACATTATAGTGTACTTTGTTGATTATTGTATTGTTGATTATCTGTAGAATAATATCCAATGACAATTGCTACTGAGAATAATGGAAAATACACAAAAAAGTACAAGGTACACCATAATAATGATAATTTGGGGTAAAATGTGTTTAATAGTCATTAAAATAGTCATTTTTTGTGTTTTTCTTTTTTTAATTATTGGGTATAATGTGACCTAGGCTTGTGAAAGTTAGCCAAAATCCCTGAACAGACTTCAGTAAAACTCTTTAGACTGTATCTGACCTTCACAGTTGTGAAAACAAAAGCCTTCTGGTAAAACCTGAGAAATAGCATCTAACAAATGCTGAACCACCTCACAAAAGTGCTTCACAGGCCCCTCTATCTAACAAAACACACCCTTACAAGATCACCAGTGTGCAGATGAAGCTGTCACTGTCTTTGTTGCTTTCCACAAAGCCTCGCAACTGTCCCAGCCACCTTTGTTAACTGTTAACAACCTGTTGGAAACACCTGTTAGCTCTTAACAAACATCTCCACTGCACCTTCACCCTTCTTCTCATTCCTGTCCCTACAAACACTGTAAACAATGCCAGCCTGTCTCCAATCACACTGCACCTGCAGTTGTTTCCACCTATGAACTTTTTTATAGGTTAGGCGTAAATCAAATTTCACAGATGGTGTGTGTCAGGATCCAGCACTTTACAGATGCCACAGCTGGAAATGACATGCACTATAATGATCTGGCAAGAGAGAATACTATACTAAAATACTGAATGTATATTGTTTACCTTACCTTAAAGGTTTAGTTCACTTCCGAAATAAAAATTTCCTGATAATTGACTTACCCCTATGTCGTCCAAGATGTTCATGTTTTTCTTTCTTCAGTCAAAAAGAAATGACGGTTTTTGAGGAAAACATTCCAGGATTCTTCTTCTTATAGCGGACTTCAATGGGGGTCAATGTGTTGAAGGACCAAATTGCAGTTTCAAAGCTTCAAAGGGCTCTACACAATCCCAGCCGAGGAAAAAGAGTCTTATTATGACACTTTTTAACTGCAAATACTTGTCTTGCACTAGCTTGACTTCATGTATTACATAGTCATGTTGGAAAGGTCACGCATGATGTAGGCGGGACTACCGACCCAGTGTTTACAAAGAGAACGTGCAAAGAAAGTCAAAGATAAAACAATGATGTGAACAAAAATGAGATGGAGTTTTTTACTCTACCCTACATTTTTGAACTGAAGTACACAGGTGAAGAACTAACCGAACGTGACTTTTCTGACATGATTACGCAATGCTTAAAGATGTGCATACACATTCCAGAACTGGTATTATATTACCTCTGTTACAACTGTAACTTAGTAAGCTGCATAAATTTGAGTGAGCATGCATTTTAAGAAAAGTCTGTAAAAACAGGGCCAAATGGTGTTAATAAAACTGATTTGATTTTTCGCAGGTGTACTCATATTAAGAATTATGTATTGCTTTGAGTTTTAAGGTTAAAGGAAATGTCTGTAAACATAATATATCCTGGCAAATAATTACCAGTTTAAAAAATCATGTTTTACAAGAAAATACTTTCAATTTTTTCCACTTCAAAAATTTCTATTTAATTTTTTATCTATTCAAAGTGTTATTTGCCATTCCTTTGCAATTGTTTGTAAAATGTACTAGCTATTTCTGAGTGAAAATGTTTCTAAATTTTTCTAAATCTAATTTAGTTTTTTCTACCATTTCTTTTTGTTGTTGTTTGTTTGTTTGTTTTTTGTTTCTCAAAGTGAGAGTAAAAAATAAAATGATTCTAAAACATAATATTTAACATTATAAAAATTTTTTATATATCTTTATATAACTTTATAATATACAGTAGTGCCAAATCGATGGGCATCTAAACAAAACATTACAGAATGTGAAAGGTGTCTTTGCAAATGGTCTAATATTTAAATGTGTGTGACCCACATATACATAACCAGCAGATGTTGTAAATAAAAAATTAACCATCCATTTTAGTGACAAACTGGGTGCATTTGAACCTTTACACCAGCAGCATGCTGATGCCGTAAGTTGTGTCTCTATTACAGAAAACTATCTATACCATTCCGTAACAGTTAGGATTAAGGCTGCCCCCTAATAGTCGACTAAGCGTTAGTTGACCAGAAAAGGCTTGGTCGACCAAAATTTTATTAGTCGTTTAGTCGCAGAAATAAATAAATAAATCTCACGGAGAGATCGTTAATGGCTATAGTCTGCGTGGTAATAGTAATACAGTATACTTTGGGCAGTACATCCAACATTCGCCTATTATTCATCAACCTCAAATATGGCTTATTATCTGAAACGTAAGTAGCCGCAACTTTACATGTAATGTTGTACAATGTAATGTTAAGCAGTGGTTTTCAAACCCTGGGTGGGTCGCGCGCACGCAATCAAAAGCTATTTTAATATCCCGCTTTCAGAGGGCGACTATCCCAATGCGCGCAAATTAGGCTATATATATTTTGAAAAAGTTTTAAAACCACCGACCTAGAGAAATGTGCGCTGTCTGTGTGGAAGCTAAACAGACATGCGCTTAATGCAGAACAGATGGATGCCGGTGCGGTAAGTTGCTTTTAGAATAGCTTACTCCATCATTTTTGGGCATAGACAGGTAAAAGTAAAACATCTTTTCGAAAGACGCATATTAGTGTACACTCACAATAAAAACGAAACATGCGCTTTTGTAAAATAATAAAAGCAAACAGAATGTGCTTTCTGTCGTCTCTTTTCTGTGAACTTGAGTGTGAAACTCAGTGTATATCTTTGGCTTTCAGACATTAAAACAAATCTATAGAGAGTAAAATTTCTACTTTCTCAGATTATGTAATAACCTATATGAAACATGCATTCAGGCGCATCACAACTGCGGAGATGACGAGTCGCCGACTTCATCTCTTAATCCGAAAACAAAGCACTAGTTTTTCAATATATTATTAAAATGTTAACGCAGTCTATTATTGTTTTTCCCTGACACATTTGTAATCATTACATCTGCGGTGCGCCGTCGCAAGCTTTATGCGTGCTTGTGCTTATTAGGATATATAGCCTAGGCAATTAAAGGCTCATTATAATGATCTAAATGTAATATTAATAAACGTACGATTAGTCGACTAATGCTTAAAATGAACGACTACTAGTCGACCAGAAAAATCCTTAGTCGAGGGCAGCCCTAGTTAGGATGCTACCTTAGAAGACAGGTGCAATTGTTCTCATAGGCAATGAGATCTTGAATAGAGCTAACATTTAAGCTAGGTTTCTTTAGAATAAGATAGTAACATCAATGTTGCCAGGACTGCATGCTGTGGGGTAAAATACATGTTTTTTGGCAGGGTTCCCCTGGAACATATTATGTTATTGGGGTCGCTTCAACCTGCAGACATGAAAAACAACCCAGAGCAACAGTGTTAAAGTAGCCTGATTCTGAAGGAAAAACGCAGACTTGGCAACACAAAATGTAGCTCATTTCAGCCAATAGAGCCTAAAAGTTTTTGTAATCTTAAAAATTCCAAGCAAAAGTATTTCACTCGTTGTTTCAAATCATGAAAAAGCATTCTTGTAGAGTTTTACTTGCGGGGCTTACTATTAAAAAAAACTTTGAAAATCTGAGGAACTAATAAATATCCTTGCCACATCTGAGACACATAGTACAACATTTGTCAGCCCCACCTGCATTTGTTTTTTGTTTTGTCTGCGGATGTGCGTGCACAGAATAAACCCTTTGATGTTATTTATTCGGTTCTCCTTTATTCATTGTCAATTAATCACACATCAGTCACTGTTCTGGGTCTCAAGCAGGAACGTCTAGACAAGATGAAAAACACAGCAACAAAACATCTTTATCCACAAATTAAGAAATGATAAGAATACCGTCTAAATTCATTTTTTACAGGGGGTTTTTCATGCAAAAATCAAATAAACAAAACACCCCTGATTATCCATTCAAACCACTGTTTCTTTCAAATCAATTGTATGTGGAAAGATTTATTCACCTTCAGACATACAAAATCAATCGTAGATTTCCACCCTTGTTATCCATTTCTTCCTGTACATGCACAAACTCTCTGGACCATAATAAAGTCACATCAATAACTATGCATGCCTGCATAAAGCTTTTACGTGCTGTGCTCTGAATACCCTATTAAAATGGTAAAAACAAGACTTTTTTATATTTAAGACGTTTATATTTGCAATTCCAAGAAATGTACTTTTGCAAACAAGAGAAATAATTAAAACATTTGATTGTGAATTCACCGTTACTCCGGCAGAGGTAAACAAATGAACCTAAAAATTAATTAAGGTTTAAACAGCTTGAAGTTGTTGCTTTGGGGTGAAATCGAAGCATTATTTTGCTTCTTAATATTCTTGTTTAAACCTGGCCAGCGGTGACCAGGAAAACAAAGCTGACACTCAGTAATGTCACCTAGTCTTATGTCTCTCAGGCAAATTCGTGGGCACATTATCTCAGCAGACCCAGCTTCAGCAGACCTTTTCCTTCTGTTTGACAGCCTGCTTTATTCTTGACATTCCTCCTTCACTTTGTTCCATGCTGCTTAATTTTTCTATTACAACAAAGGGCTTTAATGCTCCCTGTGGCTATAAGGTACTAAAAGAAACATGGATAGCTATAGAATCGGCTCCAATAAAACTAAAGAGACAAAAACTCTGGAGCCATAATAAAGAAATTATAAACACCCACCTCTTTTCTATTTATGTTTACCCATTATAAACAGATTTTTAATGAATAAATGTTGCTGAAATACTACTCAAATTGTACACCAAGCGTTATTAAGGCCCACAATCCAAGGGAATGCATTTAACTGAACTGAATTTTATTTTATTTTATTGTATTCTATTTTTTTTTCTATTATGGTCACCAAAGCTGTATATATATATATTTTATTTTATTATTTTTTTTTTTCAATCTATTTTAAAGATGCTTTAATAAATAGAAAGTTCAAAAGAACAAGTTAAAATATAGCCAAAAATATATTGTATGGGTCAAAATTATACATTTTACAATATTTTATTTTAAGATAATAAGTAAAGATCATTTTCCATGAAGATATTTTGTACATTTCCTACCGTAAATATATAAAAACGTAATAATTAATTAGTAATATGCATTGCTAAAAACTTCTCAATATTTTGAAATTTTTTTTTTTTTTTCCCATCCTCAGAATCCAGATTTTCAAATAGTTGTATCTCGGCCAAATATTGTCATATCCTAACAAACCATACATCAATGGAAAGCGATTTATTTTTATTATCTTTTATTTATTCAGCTTTCAGATGATGTATAATCTCAATTTATGACTAGTTTTGTGGTCCAGGTCACATCTGTAACATTGTAAACTCACTTTTGATAAACTGAATGTATCCTTGCTAAGTAAATGCCATTAGAATCTATTATAATCAGAGGTGATCAATATCTAAAGAATAAACTCACTACAAAATGGTGAATAGCTCCAAACATCATTAGCTTGTTGGTAAATCTTCAATAGGGATCAACAGTGCACCTTCATCCTAAGTGTCCTTTCAACCTGCGTGATGTTGTAAGGACTATCCTATATGTGGCTGAATCAGGTATACCCATTTTATCCAACATAAAGCATTGGTACAAAAGCATCTCAGTGGTTTTTATATTCATTCAGAGCCACTGACCCTGAATTGAAGATATCCGAGAAAAGAAATCTTCGAAGACAGTTCACAGTATTGCTGATAGACTAGCATCTCATGACCACGAAAGAGGTGATTTTTGCAGGTTACTTAAATTACTATGGAGGTATAACTTTAACCTGAAGATCTGTTTCAGTAGATCTTCAAATGTTTGTTCAGAAAGGAGTAAACACAACCTTTGCTCAAGAGCCCTGACTGTAAGACAGGTGAATGCATTTATGATTCTGTTCATGGATTAATGTATAAAAACCCTAAGTAATTCAGCTGCTGAATATTTCATTCATCCAGGGGTTGATAATGATACTCATATTCGATTCTGGTTATGCCTTGTTTAAATAAGGAGCGTGTCAGAAGATGACCTGTTGGTGTCACGCTAAATAGGATAAGCAACAACAGAGTGTAGAGGTTAGAGAGGTTCACAGAATCACATTTAGAGTCAGTCCAAGACAGTCCTGGAGGTGATGTTACGTAATATGATTTTGTATTGTTTTTTAAGTAATTTAAGTAAAGTAATATGCTACTTTTCTCTATAATATCAGAAATTCTGTACATTACTGATTACAAATACAGTTGTTGAGAGAAATATATTTAACATATTTAATGTGCACATGTACTGTAGGTGTTGTTGTAGTATGTGTGAGCATGATGATATTGCAATTTAAGAGATGTTTATCAATGATGGAGAGTGCATACAATGTTGGCTGTGCAGAAAAAGCAAAAAAATATTTCAATTCTTAATGTCATCAATCAATCAAAAATACACATGCTGCTTTAAAAGTCAAATCTGAATAAACACTTGTTGAAATAAATAAATAAATAAATAAATAAATAAATTGTGTTTTAAGGGGAAAATACACCTATGCTGCTTTAAAAGTCAAATCTGAATAAACACTTGTTGAAATAAATAAATAAATAAATTGTGTTTTAAGGGAAAAATACACCTATGCTGCTTTAAAAAAGTGAAAAAGTCAAAAAAAATAAATAAATTGTGTTTTAAAGGTAAAATACACCTATGCTGCTTTAATACTTAAATAAAGTGTTTTTTAAGCCAAAATACACCTATGCTGCTTTATAGACAAATCCAAAAAAAAAAACTTGTTGAAACAAACAAACAAATAAATAAATAATGTTTTAAGGCAAAATACACTTATGCTGTTTTAAAGAGTCAAATCAAAATAAACACTTGTTTTAATAAATAAATAAATAAATAAATAAATACACTAGAAAACAGTTTTTGGGACAAAATACACCTATGCTGCTTCAAAAAGTCAAACCAATGAACTTTTTGAAATAAATACCTAGTTCTGCCATGAAACTCTAGATGATGGAGGCTGATTGGTGTTAACGTAACTAATGATATTCACAGAGTATACAAATTGGCACAAGCTGATTGGATCATGTTGTGTAAGCAACCAATGAGCTTGCGGCTTATCATTTAAATGGCTGGTAGAATTCACTTGGGCATTTAGCAGCACGCTTTCAGAGTTCCTCTGAAACCCTCCTCCTTCCCCAGCTCCACCTGTATAGATCTGCTACGGGTTATTTTATAAGCTATTTGTGCAGCAGCAGTATTTCTTAAATATTCACAGCACTGTATCGCCATATGCTTTGGCAGCAGCAAGTTCCTGTACTTGCTTGCAACAGCAGCAGCAATAATCTACACTACAGCAATAACCAACAGCAGCAGCAATTCAGCAGCAGTGTAGCAGATCCACTATCATAACCATTACCATGCTAAACCTTTCCGAGAGTTGTCATGACAGAAATAAATAAATAAATAATACACCTATGCAGCTTTAAAATGTCAAATCAAAATAAACAGTTGTTTAAATTAAATAAATAAAGTGTTTTAAAGGCAAAATACACCTATGCTGCTTTAAAAAGTCAAACCAAATAAACACTTGTTGAAACAAACAAACAAATAATACACCTACGCTGCTTTAAAAAGTCAAATTAAAATAAACACTTGTTGAAAGAAATAAACAGATAAATAGTTTTTTTAAGCAAAAGTCAGAATAAACGCTTCTTGAAATAAATTAATTAATTAATGTTTTCATATATAATATACAGCTATGCTGCTTTAAAAAATTCAAATCAGAATAAACACATTTAAATAAATAAATAAATAAATATATACATTTTGTTTAGAATTTTAGACCATATATATATATATATATATATATATATATATACAAAAATATTACACATCTGTAGGCTAATCTTAACACTTCCGCCTTGGAGGAGGAAAGTGATTACAATTTAGTTAAATTGTAGTCTAATGACACAATATTGTAACACTGATCTTTTAAAAAAGTAACCCCCACCAACACTGGGAAAAAAAAAATGCACATAGAGAGACAGAAAGAAAGACACAGGGACACGATTTAATAGGAGCAATTCATGAGCTAACAAAGGGAGAGCTGTGTGGTTTACTAGCCTAACCCGCTGGGGTAAAAGCATTTGCTTGAGCATCATCAGAGCAATAAATTACCCGCAAGGCTTGCAAAGTACTCTGTTCCATCACACTTACACGAACTGTCCTCATCTGCGGCATCCAGCCCCCTGTGCCCAAGCAGCCCTCGTCCTCTAATTGCAGCAGCACTCAAGCTTCTTTTTTATCTTTCATTTTCTCCTAACCTCTCTCCTTCTGTCTCCCTTGTTCTCTTTGTTTCTCTCTCTCGCTCCTTCCAGCTCTCATTCCTTCTCCTCTGGCACCATTGCTCTGGGGTAATGCATTCTGCTTTGCTCCATCTCAGAGAAAACACTCATCTGTTTAAATTGAGTTCTGACACCCGGCTCTTCATCTACATTAACACCTGCACCGCTCCCAGCAGAGCCCGAGTGCACACAGCTACAGCACAACAGCGACTCCAGCCCCGGTCTGAGCCTGCCCAACAGCAGGACAGCTTTAGCACAGCAAAAAGCCGTGCTTACATTAACACCTTGAGCCGCCCGAACAGCCCAGGCCTGTAATCGCCTCGCTGCTGTTATCTAATGTGGGTCATTAACTTCCTGCTGTCAGAAGAAACGAGGGAATTCACTCAACTGCACACTGCACTCCACTTCTCATCTCCCCCCGAGTCAATCAGTCTTGGAGAGAGATGTAGATGAGAAGAAAAACAACGAGTGACAGAAGAATGAAAAGAGTAGAACAAACACAGAAAGGATCCCTTTTTATGACATTCACGCAGAACGCCAGTGAGACAAAAACAAAAAGTGATGAATGATTGATGAAAGTATAAGAAGAAAAAACTAAAAAAAATAAAGAACAATGGGAAAAAAGAAAAGAAAAGAAAATGTTCTTAACGGCAAAGACAAAATAATGAACAAAAGGAAGAAAGAAATAAAATAAAGGAATCTCACACATGAACAAACAATAGAAAAATGAACAAATAGACAAAAGAAAACAGAATGTAAGGAAAAAAGGTAATGTGACCAAAAAAAATGAAAACGGAACAAAAAGAAAAACAATGAAATGAATAATGAATGAGTCAAAATGAAAGAAAGAAAGAAAGAAAGAAAGAACAAAACAAACAAAATAAAGAAAGAATAAACCAGGAACAAAACAAATTTAAAAAAGAAAGAAAAATCAAGAAAGAAAGAAAGAAAGAAAGAAAGAAAGAAAGAAAGAAAGAAAGAAAGAAAGAAAGAATCAACCATGAATAAAACAAACAAAATAAAGAAAGAACCAACCATGAACAAAACAAATGAAAGAAAGAACTAATGAAAGAATCAACCATAATACAAAAAAGAAAGAAAGGAAGAAAGAATCAACCAAAAAATAAAGAACCATAAACCAAACGACGGAAAGACAGAAATAAAGAAAGAACCATTAACAAAACTAACGAACGAAAGAAAGAAAGAACAAAACGAAAGAAAGAACAACAAAAGAAAGAATCAACCATAAACAAAATGAACAAAAGAAAAAAATGAAACCAAATGACAAAAAGAAAGAAAGAAAGAAAGAAAGAAAGAAAGAAAGAAAGAAAGAAAGAAAGAAAGAAAGAAAGAAAGAAAACACTCAACCATGAACAAAACAAACAAAAATTAAAGAATCTACTAAGAATAAAACAAACAAAATAAATAAAGAACCACGAACCAAAAGAAAGAAAGAAAGAAAGAACAAAACGACAGAAAAAACAAAATGACAGAAAGAACAAAAGAAAGAATCAACCATAAACAAAATGAACGAAAGAAAAAAATTAAACCAAATGACAAAGAAAGAAAGAAAGAAAGAAAGAACCATGAACCAAACAAACAGAAGAAAGAACAAAACGACAGAAAGAACAAAAGAAAAAAAATAGAAACAGACAAAAAAGAGAAAAAAAAAAATTATAACAAAAAAACTTTCAGCAAATAATGTTGCATTTCAGAATAAATCATTAAATGAAAATGTGTCATATTGATAAAACACAGATTTTTATAAGTTTAAAAACCAGCCTGACACTATACACACAACCAGTTCTATATAGAACCTCAATGAAGAGTGCAGCTTTACTGCCATTTCCACAGAATCTGAGCTGAAACTGAAGTATTTAACGGCTGGAGAAATATCTCACCTCAGAACAGCACATTTCACCTTCAGCTTAGACAGGAGGATCAGCCCCTTTCCTAATCGAACAGGCCTGACAACAGCATCTACCGCTTTGGTTTCTCCAGACCAGGGATTTCACACACCAAAACACCTCCAGCTCATGTGGATGATTTAAACGGCAGCTCCAGCAGCAGATGCAGTGACAGATAATGGAGAATGTGGCTGAGTGAATGTCTCATGCAGGCATTCCCCCATGTCATGTCAAATTCCCCCATATGGACAGGACTCAATATTCCCCCCTTGTGTGATTTCAACCCAAGATCCCCTTAAGAGCTTACAACAAACATATGGTACGTTACCTTAATATTCTTTGCTTTTATGCACTTTGGGTTTAAACACAATCTGCTGTGTTAATTTTAGTTTTATTAAAGCCGTGAATCCTGCTGTCAGGTGGCATTGTCTGACTAAGATCTAAGATTAACAATAGTACAATAGCAGCACATAGATAGATACACTTTAAAAAAAAAAAGTTCTTTAAAAGGTTCCTTAAGCGGTGCCTAGAAGAACCATTTTTGATTCCACAAAGAACCATTCAGTCAAAGGTTCTATAAAGAACCATCTCTTTCTTACCTTTTTATATTCTGAAGAAAGATCGCAACCTTTTGTGAAACAGTTTTTCTGTTTCACAAAAGGTTTTTTTAAGGTTCTTCTATGACATTGTGAAGCTTACTGGCAATGTTTTTATTTATTTTAATTTTAATATTAAATAATTTAGTCCTTAATTTTAATAATTTAGTTTTTCAACTTCATTAATTTAATTATTTAAAAAAATATATAAAAACATTTAAATTATTTAATTTTAATTTAATTACTTTATTAATTTAATTTCTTTCATAAATAGAAAGTTCAGCATTTATTTGAATTGAAAAAAATCTGTAACATTATAAATGCCTTTATGGTCACTTTTGATCAATTTAATGCATCCTTGTAGAATAAATGTATTAATTTCTTTCCAAAATTAATTTTAGGATCTTATCATTTTCATGGTGTATATATATACAATTTTATCTGCCATTAATATAATGTTGCAGCAAACTTATCTAGATAATAACAAAACAATACTGCACAGTATTCCTTAAGGGTGCAACACCGTTTATCACACTGTCATATATTACTATGCATAAAAACATAAAATAAATAACAACTGGCTAGATTCACAGCTTTCGTGTGCTTCAACCTGTGCAGCTGTTGTTTCACCTAACAAGGGTGATCCATTAATTTATTACATCTGTCATATGAACTACATAATGTTTGTCTGGAGGCACAAATCACAGCATTGCGTAGATCTAACCAGCAGCATGATCATGCACAAATCAGGCTTCCATTCAGGGAATCCACTTGGCGACAACCATTACAATGGAAAATCCATGACAGAAATAACCACATGAGCTATTTTTACACTACGTCTAATCATCCACAAGCTACATCTCTAGTTGAACACACAAATTGCTTAATACAACAACTAACAAGGAGCGCAAGACACGACGCGCTCCCGCAGCGCAAAGCCATCCCTATCAGATGGTTTTAAAAATAGCTCTTTAGCAATATTGCCTTGTTCCTCTGCCTCTCTCTATGGCTGGTTAAGCAAAAGCCAAGTAAATGAACGTATTTATCAATGAATAATTGATGACGTATCTCCCATTGCAGTGAGCAAAGCAAAGCAATCTAATGCATTCCTCTTATAGCTGGTGCATAGAGGGAACTGGTATTAAAAACATTGTAGTTTCTAGCAAGAGTGCATCTTTAAGGATCTTTAAAGGTCCGCTGAAGTGCTTTAAAACACGCTTTGTTATTCTATGTGCTGACGTAATTTCTGAAACAGGAAAACAAAGCAGGACAAATCAGGCAGCCCCGCCTCCTTATTGAATAGCCAATAGCGTTTTGTTTATAAATCACATCTTGGGCCAGAGCCGGTGAGCACTTGCGTCACAGTTTGATCAGTTACCTGGACATATTGGAGATAATCAGATGTAAACAACATCATTGATTGCATGTTAAATGTACTACTGAATACGTTGTTCTGATAATTTATGCTGTCTAAACCAAGGAAGAAATGTGTGGCACTGCTAAATCATAGAGAAGGCCTTAGTAAGCGGGACAGGGTGCAATATATTTAGACAATGAAAGTTAACAGGTGGTAAAGATACAAATGAGCAGTATAAATGAAAATATTAGCCCAAAATTTCACCTACCTGACCGGAAATGATAAGAACAAACGCGAATGTTGTCAAGATTCTTGCTCTGGAAATCCTGGTTCAGTTTGGCCAGCCTTTTTTCACCCCAATCAAAAGCATATTAAGTGCCATTCATCGTACTGAAATACCAATGCTATCTTATGACCAATTTGTATGATTTTGTGCAATTTGTCTAGACCCCAGTGATGGGTAGGTTTAGGGGAGTAATTGGGGTAGGTCATTGGACCTCCGTATACGAATTTATACGAATTTGGAAACACGTAAAATACATACGTTTTAGCAAGAAACATACGAATTCGTTGTGAGGTTGTGAGGTTCGTAGTGAGCTTGTACGATTCCATATACATTTGCCACCTCGTAAAATATGTCCAAATTGCCATGAGATCGGGTTGGAAATACTAACTCTGTGAACAAGTGACCAATTTTAGCCGCAGTTTCAGCGTCTATTTATAGTTTAGGGGTAGGATGCTACAGATTTTATAGAGCATTTGATTGGACAGAAAATCAAATGAGAAGCTGAAGTGCAGGATGATGTAATCAAAATCGATTCATATTGGCGCAAGTGAGAGACTGTAAGTTGTGAATGCCATACCACACAGAAATACCAATGTAATTTCACAACCAATTCCTACGTATTTCAATACGACCTCACTCGTACAATTTTGCACGATTTGTCTAGACCCTAGTGAAGTAAGTTTAGGGGCAGGGTTAGGGGCTTTAGAAAAAAAATCATACAAATTAGTTTGAGTGAGGTCGTAAAAATTCATACGAAATAGGCACCTCGTAAAATATATAAGAACTGTCATGAGGTCAAGTTGGAAATACTAACTCTGTTAAGAAGTGACTGAATTCAGCCGAAGATTCAGCATCTATTTAAAGTTTAGGGGGCAGGGCGCTTCAGATTCTACAGAGCATTTGTTTGGACAGAATATTTGAGAACATTTTTTCAATTAATGCATGGGCGGGGCTAGGCACTAACAAATTCTAAAGAATTGCGTTTATCAACGAGCACATGAAACAGGAGACTTTTCAGACGCATGCTCCATTTTTACTTCAGCAACAGACACAAGTCAAACGAACGCAGAAACAGCACCGTTGACAAGGAGCTTCAGTAGAATATCAATAAACTGCAGTCAGATGAGATGTTTCAGGCCATATGTCGGTAAAAACTAAGTTACCTCTCCTGTGATCGTAGTAAATGTGCCGGCGCGCTGTATTAGACAGGGGCAGGGTGAGCAGAGCTCATTAACATTTAAAGGAACATGCAACAGCATGGCACGCTCTAAAAAGGGCTGATCTTGACAAGGTAAAAAGAGTGTTTTTTACACTTCCACTGAGAAAAAAGTATGTTATAGACTTCTCATTAAGACCCTAAAGAATCATATCAACTTGTGGAAAATGGGCATCTGATGACCCCTTTAAGGTTAACATATTAATACTAAAAGCCAAAAAAACTTCCATTTTGATTTCATGGGGACTGTGGCTAAGCACAGGTAAAATCGAGATGGCACAAAGACGCCATCAGATGCCCATTCAACACTCCATAAAGTGTCCTATAAGTCTTCTGTAGCGCTCGCCAGATGCCCGCATCCACCACCCGCGGTAGATAAGAGGAATAGGGAGTGATGCCGAATCAGTTGTGGTTCTGTATTAGCGAAGGGTGAAGACAAGCAGACAGCTCTCCTCCCATGAGCCCTCTGGGCCGCAGAACTCCGAAGCTGATTGGCCGACGCAGCTGCGCACCGTTTGAGAGGACACATGAAAGAAACGCTGTGATTAAAAACGAAGACTGCCACTTCTCACTGAAAGAGAGAAATAAGAGCGGAAAGAAAAAAAGAAACTTTGATCTCGCGAGTCGGTTTCATTGAAATTCCTTGTCTTGTCTCTTCCACACCCCTGGTTCTCCTTGGTCGGGCTCTTTTCCTCTGTCTTTTAGGGATAACAAGCTCACGCTGCTTGAAGTAACATGCCTCACAGACTGCGGGCGCCAATGCTGGGAATGGAACAGGAAGTGATTGCAGAATGGTAATGAGCATTCTGTTGACACTTTGGGGACACAACGCTGGGCCACTCATGTGTGTCTCACGTCCTCTAATTGTTCTCCGGGCAGATATGAGAATGGCAAGGGGCCTGCAAAAGAGACCCAGCCAGGCTGAAGGCCCTTTTCCCGCCAGTTTAGCCAGGGAAAAAAAATGTACATTCTCTCGCTCGACCTCTCGGTTTGTCTCTGTCTGCAATTATCCATCTCGTTCCCTCCCTCCCTCTACAGATGGCACGACCAGCATGGCTCCCGCTTCCAAAGGAGCAGGCAGCACTAATGAGAAGTCTGTCCCTTAACAGGACATGCTATAGAGACTCAGCTGTGTCTCGCCACAGGCGTCTGGCTCTCTGAACCCGGGCCATCGAGCAAAGAGAAGTTTTGTAACGTGCATATATTCAAGCACGCCATTTAAACGCGACTGAGCCCACCGTTTCATTACCCACAATGCACCAGTGAGCCGAATGTGAGGCAATTTGGCTGAACCTGAGGCTTTATGCATCATTAGCGCAGGTGCTCATGAAAGTTTTTATATGAGGAGCCTGACACCGTGATTTTACAAGGGTGAAGAATGCATTTAAAGATGCAGGAGTTATCGGAGCAACGGAGAATGACTTGGAATTGGAGGAGAGTAGCAGCTGTTTGCTCATGAAAAATGTAGAAGGGACAGATGGTTCATAATTGCAGCATTAAAAGGCACTGTAAAGAATTGATGTTAATTATTTTGCACTTCTCACATACTAAAGATCTCTGGCACGTAGCGGTGCACGTCCATCCAAGAACAGCATGGCACTATGTTAACCCATCAGACATGGCAGGACATGACATGTCAGTTCAAAGCTGCAAGGACATTTGGAAATTCGCAAGAGTTACAGATTTCAGATGACGCATGGCTGTTCGGAAACTTTTTCAAACTAAGTATTTGTGATCTTTAAAATGCTTATTTTGCAAGTGAGTGAAGAAATGCAACCTTAACCTATATTTACAACCTATAATTATATTAATAATAATAATAATAATAATAATAGTAATTACTAAACTATTATTATTATCATTATCATTATCAGCCAAAGCAAACCCATTCCCCATATATGAATAAAATCAAAAGTATATTTTTTGCAAGCAATCAATCATTATTATTATTATTATTATTATTATTATTATTATTATTATTATTATTATTATTTTATCCAAACTGAACCCACTCCCCAAATATGAATTATTCAAAAGTCCTATTTTTTTGCATTCAGTCAATTAATAAATATTATTAGTATTATTTGCATTAGCCAAAGCAAACCCATTCCCCATTTATGAATAAAATCAAAAGTATATATTTTGCAATCATATTATTTATTATTATTATTATTATTATTAGCCAAACAAATCTTATTCCCCAAATATGAATAAATTCAAGTAATATTTTTTGCAATTATTATTATTATTATTATTATTATTATTATTATTATTATTATTAATAATAATAATAATAATAATATTAGCCAAAGCAAACCCATTCCCCTTATATGATTTAAATCAAAAGTACTAATTATTGGCAATCATTATTATTATTATTATTATTATTATTATTATTATTATTTTCCAAAGCAAACCCATTCCCCATATATAAATAATTCTAACAGCACTTATTATCTAACTTTAATTCTAACTAGAAATGAACCTAAAATGAAACACTTTTTCTTATAAAATTAAACCTGCTACTTTGATTTTGTTCTTATTGTGCATCCTATAACTCAAGAGGTATAAGTAAATAAAAAATAAATAAGAAGAGTGCACATTTTAAGCGCATGTCAAAAAATGACAAAGTTAAGAACCATTTTAAATCACCCATGATGTTCATGAATTGTCCTTTAATCTAATTTTATCTATTGGCCCATTTAATTTTCCACCTGGAAAATCCGAAATTTGATTGTTTAGAAAGTAACAGAACAGCTTTCTTTAAAATGCACAGTTTGAGATTCATGAGTATAATACAAGCAATGCAGAACAAGTTATATGCTGAAGTGTAATACTTCAAGTAATAATAAAGTTAGTTTGAAAACAAAGCAAAAAGAACTACAGAGAATGCAATGTGAAGTCGTCTAAGTTCTTGTGTGTCCAAACAGAATTAGTGTGTGAACTATTTTGAGAAAAGACACTTCTGTTCTTCAAAATGCTCTAGCTTCTAGCACAACAGAAAGTTTCATGTGATTTCCTCTCTGATGCAACCTCCACGTTCAAGTTGGGTTTTCTGTCTGTTCTACCCTCTTGTGGTTAAACCATCTTTAAGGGAGTCTCCCTGCTTCTATGTCATAATTTTCTCTCTATCTCCAGAATGGGGTATAAGACTGAGTTGACTGCAGAGCTGATGTGCACTGCTTCTCTTCAGGGAAACAAAAGAGTCCCAGTGGGGCCAGCAGCTCAACCTGGAGAGCTTCACTGCTGATTTAAACAGGCCACAGAGATGGAGAAAAAAAAGAAAAAGGAGGCAGAGGGCCAGCGAAGAGACGGCTGAAGCGGGAAAATTCAGTGAAAAGCGCTGAGCAGCAGTACAGTGCGACGCTGAAAACAGCGTAAGCAGGAATCCACAGCAGGGCCTGCAGTTCCTTAATAACAGCTGGGCTTTGGCACTCGGATGGTGGGAGCTGCTCAGGCCTTTCAAGCGTTCTGCTGAGGGTGTAGAGCTCAGCATCCACTGTCAGCTGTCAGAAGAAAACGTATGAACACCCATACACAGTCAAACACGCACACATACTCAAATACACTCGGGTAGAGCTGCCCACGCTGGCATTTACTTCAGTACTTCTTCAGCCGCGGCTTGAGTGTTTGCTGAAATAATCGAGAGTGACTGTAGATCGCTGAGAACTATGGGTAATGAATTTTGAAGTTATTGCCTACTTTACCGTATCTCAAGGGCATCACATCAAGTTGAATGCAAACTGAATTTAAGTAAACTGAGTCCTAAATCAAATCTGCCCAAACTGAGCTCGTACCGTTGGATTTCTCTGACATTCACACAAGTAAAACAAAGTCTTCGGGTTGCTTGAGTTAAGCAAAAAAATAAATAAATAAATAAAATAAAAGTTTTTTCATAAATAGTTTTATTATTATATAATAATATAGGAAAAAAATATATTATAACTTTACCAATTATTAAAAAATAAAATAATAATTTATAATTTATAATATCTGTCTACATTTATTTTGGTTTGATCTTTGAATATAATAAAAATAAAAATAATAATAATAATCATTTATAATAATAATAATAATAATAATAATAATAATAATAATACATTTTTAATCAATTTTAATTTAATGATATTATTGTTGTTGCTAAAATATTACTTTTTCATTATTAAATTGTTTTAATATTATACAATAATATAGAATATCAATTAATACAAAGTATAGTTATTTTTGTAATTAGTCATACTAATTTTATTATTTATATATCTGTTTACATTCATTTTTGTTTAATATTAGTAGTAGTAGTAGTAATAGTAGTAGTACATTTTTAATCAATTTAATGATGTTGCCATTGTTGTTATTAAAAAATGATTGTATTATTTTTTAATTGTTTTCATATCAATACAATAATATGGGATAACAATTAGTATTGTTTTAACAATTAAAATAAATTACATCTTGTAATTAATCATAATTTATTATTTTAATATTTTTTAAATATCAGTTTACATTTATTTTGGTTTAAAATGTATTATTATTATTATTATTATTATTATTATTATTACATTTTTAATTATTTTTGTTGTTGTCGTTGTTAGTA
This sequence comes from Cirrhinus molitorella, assembly GCA_033026305.1. Classification (NCBI taxonomy): domain Eukaryota; kingdom Metazoa; phylum Chordata; class Actinopteri; order Cypriniformes; family Cyprinidae; genus Cirrhinus; species Cirrhinus molitorella. The sequence goes on along the minus strand of CM065135.1, from coordinate 28,338,009 downwards.
AAATAATCCAACAAAATACCTTTTCAAATATCTGTTTAAATTTATTTTTGGTTTAATCTTTAAATATTATTAGTAGTAGTAGTAATCTATTTTAATTTATTGATATTATTGTTGTTGTCATTATTGTTGTTAAAATATATATTTTTTTTTTTTATTCTGAAATAGAATTTATATAATATATAATATATATAAGAATTTTAATTTAATGATATGGTTGTTGTCAGTTGTTGTTAAAATATTATTTTATTCTTAAATCATTTTAATATCAATACAATTATATAAAATAACAATTAATATTATTTTAACAATTGTTAAAGATTAGAAAATTAGAAGACTAGAAAAATCTAGCCCAGGTACACAACAGCACCATACTTTGAACAGACTATACTTCCTTATGAAAATAATATTAAAAACGCTTATTGGAAAAACCTGATCTTAGCCGGTTTAAAAGCTAAATAACATCCAAAACCTCTCTAAAACCAGTCAATACACCAGGCTATGACCAGTGAAAGCCAGCAAACAAACATGGGCTCAAAGCCCTACTTTCATTCACATCAAATTACACATGCCATCTACTCTGACTGAGGTCTATATCATCGTGAAGGGAAAGACCTCCTCTTAGCTTGAACTATATCTAGCCATATCACCTCTTCATCAGTTCACATGCTAGTTCAGCCTTACTGTCTCAGTGATATAAGACCTCAGAGCCTCAGAGCAGGACCGTAGGAGGGCATGGTGGCGTCGGCAAAGGAAGGTCAGAGGCCTCTACTCAGCATGACCTATTTAGCATGGTGCTAATGAGCCTCGCTGACACCGAATGAATAATTCTAGGAGGTGTGGTGGGCCTCTTAGCACTATCCTTCCTACTTTATACATAGAAACAGCACCTGGTTGAAAATGAGTGGTCTTTCCCTTCTACTGCCCTTGTTCCCTTGGCCTCTCCACACCGGAAATTTTATTAGAGTCAGGCTTGTACCTGCCCTTCTCATCCCTGTCCAGGAAACCATACACCATGACAGCCCCCAAAGGCTCAGTTTAGCCCAATGATGATAATGTTGGGCATTACTGGAGAGGGCAAAGAAGAGGCCATTAATTCATATGAGATTGCTTCAAGAGTCTTTCTTTAGTCTAGAGAGCACTATCCAACAAGAAGGTCAAATTAGAAGAGGATGGCTATAAGAAACCAAATAAAGCATGTAAAAGAACTCCAAAAGCAGGAAATCCAACTGGGAAAAAAAGTCACTCCTACTGCTTAACTAGTTCAAGTAGCAAAATATATACCATACAGCTAGCTTTGCTACACTTCAATCCCTTTGGAAATGTTTACACTGCAAATACAAAAATGTTTTGTATTTTGAATTGTCATTCTTAAATTTAGATACAAGATTTACTTGAGAAGCAAAATTACTTAGATATTAGCTTAAAAATACAAATTAGAATCAAAAAGGAATCAAAATTTATGCCTAAAACAAAAAAAAAGTTTTCCAAATGAGGTAAATATATATATATATATATATATATATATATATATATATATTCTGTTTAAGTAAATGTAGATTGATTTAAGCAGTAACTTAAATACAATTAAAAAGAAACCTTTTTAAAAGTGATGCAATAGATTTTTAAAAGATAAATGCAGTATAAGTAAACAAGGCAGTACTCTTCCTAATGATTCTTCAATTATGCATTATGTAAACTCAAACTGCAGCTTTATCACCTCTACTTTGACCTGAATCAACAGATAAAAATTAAATGTTATAGTAAACTTGCTTGGTAGCGCACCTGGTACAGCATTGCACATGTGTTGTGGAGTTCAAAAACTTGCCTCATCAAGTCATTTGCTTTTGTTAACACTATTGGTTAGGTTTAGGGAAGTGTTTGGTGATGGAGGCACAATATTTTAAACAAGATAAAGCATTAACCTGTGAGCGCCACTAACCAGACAATTCATTTCCCAACTTCCCTGCTACGTATAACCAACACAACAACAGACAGTGTAATAAAATCTTGCCAGATTCACATTCATCTGTAACTGAACATGATTTTAGCACCTCTCACTGGACATTTCACTTTAAAAGTGTTGTGAAACATGCCAGAAGCAACCTAATATCAAATTGCATAGATTCTGCCACAGGCAAAGTTTCCCAATGAGGCTGACTTAGATTTGACATATGCATTTATAAACATTATGTAAAATTTTCCAAACACACAGATCCTCCAAAGATGTACATTAGAAAAAGAGCTGAATAACTAAAAAATGGCAACAGTTGCATTGCAAAATCTTATACAGCTGAAGGCAAAAGTTTACATACAAGTAACAAAATGTTAATTCTTTTACCAAAATAAGAGGGATTATACAAAATGCATGTTATTTTTATTTAGTACTGACCTGAATAAGATATTTCACATAAAAGACGTTTACAGAATTTATAAAAATGACCCTGTTCAAAAGTTTACATACACTTGATTCTTAATGTTGCCTGATGATCCACAGTTTTGTTAGTTTGTTTTGTGATAGCTGTTGAAGAGTCCCTTGCTTGTCCTGAACAGTTAAACTGCCTTAACAGCCTTAACTAACAGTTTAAAATCCTTCAGGTCCCACAAATTCTTTGGTTTGTCAGCATTTTTGTGTATTTGAAGCCTTTCCAACAGTGACTGTGTGATTTTGAGATCCATCTTTTCACACTGAGGACAACTGAGGGATTCAAATGCAACTATTACAGAAGGTTCAAACACTCACTGATGCTCCAGAAGGAAACACAATGCATTGAGAGCCAAAATTGAAATTGAATTGAAATTTGAATTTGAAAATTAAGGTAAATTTAACTTATTTTGTCTCCTGGGAAACATGTAATTATCTTCTGTAGCTTCTGAAGTGCATCACTAAATTAAAAAAATAAATAAAATAAGAATAAGTTGTACTCAGTGTGAAAAGATAGATTGTTGGAAAGGGTTCAAATACACAGAAATGCTGAAAAACTAAAGAATTTGTGGAACCTGAAGGATTTTTCTGAAAAACAGCAGGCAGTTTTCACTTTTTAAGACAAACAAGGAACTCATGAACAGCTATCACTAATCAAAAAAAAAAAACAGCTGTGAATTATTCAGGTAACAATGCAGTATTAAGAATGGGGTCGTTTTTATAAAATCAGCTATTATTTTCTCTTGTGAACTATATGTAAATGTCTTTTATGTGAAATATCTTATTCAGCCAGTACTAATAAAAGTAAAAAAAAATAATCAAAATAATAAAATAAATAAATAAATAAATAAATTGCTTAAAATAAATAATTGCTTTAAATATAAATAAATTAAAAACAAGTGAATAAACATGGCAGTGCAGTAAGACAAAAATACTTGAAAAACAAGTTTAAAAAGACTCATTAAGGGGTTGTTTTTAGTGAGTTAAACCTAGGATTGATTGGTGATGCTTTTAAGATGTGAACAATAAATATGTTTTGTGACTTTTCCCCTCAGTGTTCCTATGCTAATTGATATGCTAGTCAACGAAAGCCAGAGCAGATTCATCTAAACTCAATGCTTACTTGCTTGTTTGTCACAAACACACATTTGCAAGCAGACGTTGTGCTGTTAGCAAGACAACAGCTTAGCCTGTTAAAAAAAAATCAAACTGATGCTTTAAAGGATTGAGGTCAAAACAGATCAGTACTGCCCTGAGACTAAACACTGCACCAGCTCTAACCGTTTCATATACATGCCGTGTCCTTTAGCTGTTTACTATAGTGACTTGGCGTTCAATAATTGATGAGGAGCTTGAATGAGCCAGTTTCCTCTTTCTTCCTCCATATTTTCTCTCTCTCTCTGTCCTCGTCCCTCACGTGGCTAGAAGCAGAGCGCCAGAGCGCCCGTGTTGGCATGCGGTATCGAGTGAGGAAAGTCTGCTTATACTGATGCTCTGATATCTCCATTACTGAGACAGTGATGACTTAGAGATATGTGATGTAAACAGAGCCGGCGAGGGAGCGAACGCACACATTTTTCCGCAGCCATTTATAATGTGGGTGCCGGGAATAGCCGAAGGCACTTTAACAGTGCCTGTCATTCCCGCTCCATCCCCGAGTTTTGCTTTATGATTAAGATGCAATCACGGCTCTTTTGGCAGACTGTGAAAGTGAAGTAAGCAGGCTGAAATGGATGGCGAGATAAGCAGCGTTCAGTGCCCGGAGTCAGCAGGGTGCACCGTGCACCTAATAGCCCCCTCTTACAGACACAGATCATATCACGAGCGTATGCTCGGGCCAATGGGGTATGGCCAATTTGGCCACGCTGCATCGCCCGGTTGCAGGGTTTGCTGAAAATGTATCCGAGCTGCAATTTTTGCAGACTGTGAATCTCTGATCTGAATCAGCACAGGTCAGGTATGACCATCATGGTCAAACGCTAGTGCAACTAGGCAACAAACAAACGGGGAAAAAAGCTTTATATCAAAGCAAACACATTTTATCAGTATTATTAAAGGAATATATATATTGTTCTAAGCCCATATGACTATACAAACGTATTTGATGCTATATTCCAAGGCTTTTGATATGTGGATATAGGCTAATTCAAATGGGATTTGAGCTATGGTGTAGAGAAGGATTTTAAGCCAATAACGGTTCTCAAACAAAGCTAGCGTATGGATTCAGAAGACTCATATTGAATAATTTTATGAAGCCATCTTTCTTTATTCAATGGAAGTTTGACTGGAACAATAAAAGCAATAAGAGCAAATAATGACAGAATATAACTTTTTGGAGTGAACAATGTGAAATCAAAACTGACCATATTTACTTGCTTTAAAAAAAAAGTCTCATATATTACGAGTTAGAACTCAACAGTGCATACTTATCAAATAAAATCAAAAACAATAAAATTAATAAATTATTAAAATGTTATAATTGTATAAATATCATATGGTTGCCTTTTCCCAAAATAATAATAATAATAATAATAATAATAATAAATATAATAATAATAATAATAATAATAATTATTATTATTATTATTATTATTATTATTATTATTATTATTATTATCTAATTAATTAATTAATTAATTTAATTAATAATTGAAAATTATATAAATTATATTATTAATTATATTCAAATATGAAATATAAATCAATAAATATTATATAACTATACAATATAATAATTATATTATTAATTTATAATAGTATAAATATTATATGATTGTCTAACCACAAAATAATAATAGTCAAAGTATTAATAATAATAATAATTATTATAATTATCATTATAATAATAATAATAATAATAATAATAATAATAACCACACAAAAATATGAACAAACAAAAATATATTAAAATGTTATAATTGTATAAATATCATATGATTACTGATGACAAAATAATAATAACAATGACAATTATTACTATTTTTAAAATCATATAATAAAAATACAATTGTATAAATACCCTATCATTGCCTAATCACATAATAATAATAATAATAATAATAATAATAATAATAATAATAATAATAATAATTGACAAAACAAAGACCACACCAAAATATAAACAAATAAACTACAATTATTAAATTACTAAAGTGCTATAATTATAGAAATATTCTATCATTCCCAAATCACATAATAATAATAATAATAATAATTGACAAAACAAAGACCACACCAAAATATAAACAAATAAACTACAATTATTAAATTACTAAAGTGCTATAATTATAGAAATATTCTATCATTCCCAAATCACATAATAATAATAATAATAATAATAATTAATAATAATTGACATAACCGAGACCACACCAAAATATAAACAAATAAAATACAATTATTAAATTACTAAAGTGCTATAATTGTAGAAATATCCTATCATTTCTGAATCACATAATAATAATAATAAAATTAATAATTGACAACCAAGGCCACACCAAAATATAAACAAACAAATAAAATACAACTACTAAATTACTAAAGTGCTATAATTGTACAAATGTCTTATTTCTTAAATCACAAAATAAATATTATATAATATATTATATATAAATAATGAATAAAATAACAAAAACAGCAACAACAATAAATTAGCATCCTCTCTAGATACCAAACACTATATATTTAACAATGTTATAAAATGGATCTCTCACTTCAACATGAAACATAAGACTGCTGACTAATCTTGCTGCCAGCACACACCAAAGACACCACAGAAGATTACAGGTGACATTCCAGTATGTGTCCTTTCCGACTCACTTCCCTCTCTTGTAATCCAGAGAACAACAAAGGAAATCTTTGATGCTTCATTTGACGCAAACTCTTTTGATCAGCACTCACTTGTTAAAGTCAGAGCCAAAGGACACAAATTAAGCAGCAAGAAAATTAGCAATGGCTGTTTTTTATATCCATTCCATCGCATATTTTGTGGAAAATTCACACATTAGTGCATGAAAAATCAGTCCATTTTCCTCTGAAAGCTTTCATGAGCCATTTTAGCTCAATTTCTTTACCGACGCACAGCGAGAAATCTACACAAAGGAGCAGACCCATAATCCTCAATTTACTGTGAATTAACTGCACATAATAGCTCTCTAATAAGAATAATATATCATAGCAATTAGACTATAATCATCTCATTTTGGGCACTACCTTGGTATTTAGTTGAACCTCCATTCTAATTGCTCTTAACTGTTGATGCTTAATGGGAGTAAAGCAACTGAGGCAGCACTGTTTCATCTGAGGAAGGTGTTGTATCCTCAACATCTGTTCTCCTCTTTTCACTGTGCACCAGCCCATGTTAAGCACTGTGTCAGAATGAACTACATGGTTAACCACGTCATATTTATCGGCAGCGCAGCACATTTCTGCGTGAAACGCCTCCCTACTTATTTAGTGGACCATATGCTGCTCTGGCTCACATTTTTTTGTGGTCCTAGTGGAGATGCAATGCAAGGAATACCAAAACAAGCTTCAGAAGATTAACAGGGGAGGGAAAACGGAGCCTTCCGGCAGAGAAAACGAAACCTCGGCTGGTCTCTTTTCCCAGAAGTCTCAAAAGACGTGATCAAACCAGAAAAACACTCTGACATATTATTCCTCATGCAGAGGGGCATCAAAAAATGAACTGTTTCTGGCCAATTTCAGCATGCGCCACATAACGGTTGAAATGCACTGGAAAATTGTTTTTTGTTTTTTTTTTTTTTTTTCCAAGGCAGGCAATCAGCCAACAAACAAGTAAAAAGAAAGTGTCTTGCATATCTAAGAGTTCAACTAATAGTTATGTTTTAGTCTTGCCAAACACAGGCAATATGCACAATCCCAAAAGTTTTTGGCTGGATTTATTTTTGGACTCGCAAAACAAATCAATATTTAATACAGCGCATTTTCATCAAAGCGGTCTGTGCCAGGTTTATTGTGGCAATAGGTCAAAAGCTGCAATTGCAAATCAGCCTGAAAGTCTAAAAAAAAAATATCCAGGCAAAAGAAAAAAAAGTATGTAGAACAAGTAGAAAGGCAACAAAAGTCCAATTGGCACAAAGAATTATGAAAGCTTGTTTCTGCCACAGGACTCAACTGAACTTTAGAATATGTAGAATAATAAAAAAAATAATAATAATCTATAATTAATAAAAATAATAAAAAATAAGAAATAATAATTAAAAATGAAAATGATGTATGTATATATAGATATATATAGATAGATATATCGATATAAACTTTGTAGAATGCCTGTTTCCTGTGGAATTAAAAGTTTAAAAAAGAAAGAAAATAGTGACTTTTTTATCTCAAGACTTTTTTTAAATAAACAACAGAAACGCAAAAAATTAACTCTTAACTGTGAGACATAAACTAGCAATTTAGCAGAATTGCTGTATGTAAACTAAGATTTGCAAGATATAAACTCATAATTGTGAGGAAAAAGTCAGAATTGTGAGTTTAAATTTTTTTTTTTTTTTTTTTCCACAGGGGAAACAGGCTTTCTACAAAGTTTTGTTTTTATTATTGTTTATATATATATATATATATATATATATATATATATATATATATTATGTATTATATATATTTTTAATTATTCTACAGATGCCAAAAAGTTACATTTAGTCTGGATTTCAGTGATCCAGACTCTCCTTACACTGTAAAAAATGACCATGAAATTAACAGTAAAAAAAACTGTAAAAATGCTACAGTAGAAACCTGTTAACTCTTTAACTGTCATTCTCTTTTTTAACATACATGTGAAAATGCACTATCCAAACTTAAATTTGTATAATTCATGAATGAAAACATTTTGTAATATGATTTTGATATACATGGTTTTCAAAGGATGAATTTTGAGATTTTAAGTTTTCTACTGATATAAAATTTCTTATGATTTCTAAAGTGTGCTAGAGAAAAAGGCATTTTTGTGATAAAGGTCAAAACAGATTTTTTGAGGTGCACTCTTAATTTATAAATCATAAATTAATCTATTACTTTTTCGACATCATTTGTAACACACAACAGCGGTCAAATATCTATTTAGGAGTCTTTCCAACGATATATAGTGTGTCATGATTAGATTAGGATTTATTTGTAATATGGTGAAGTAAACAGGACAATGACAATTGAAGGGTTAAAAGTGAATAACCGTAAATTCCCATAATTCGTTGTTGTGATGTTTTTTTGTTGAAATAACTCTTCTTTCTTATTATTTTTTTCTTAGCAGGTTTGTACATTAGGGTTGTATGCTACATTTAATGTTGTTAAATGAATGTTTATTGCATTATTTCAGTTTTGTGTGTTACCATGATTGTGTTTAGTGTTTGTGTGCATGACACTGTGCACCTTCTATATATGTTAATATTTAAAAGCTTCTTGTGATGGGCTTTAGTTTTTATCATGTGACTTTCTCATCACCACCTGGTTTTGGAGGTTATCAGTGTATTTCAAAGGTATAAAACAGATTTCAGTACTTCAATAGGTTTTTACATTACAATTATATCAGTTAATGAAATTACGGTATTTACTTGTAAATTTAACTTTAAAAAAAAGTAAAACGTTGCTACCATATTTTTTATGGTAAAATTTAGATAACCACATCTTCTGGTTTTCTAACGTAAATTTTACAGATTTTTTTTACAGTGTACATTATATGTTTGGTACAACAGAAAAACTAACAAGGCGAAGGACAAAACTGTGAACAAATGAGGATGGTTGTTGGACTAAATTACTATAGTGCTGGGATATTTCTCAACGGTGTGTTTTTGAAAGCTGGCAGTTTGGTCCCAGAGATCATTATACATAATTTGCTCATATGGCACCTGTCAAAGCTCCTGCTAAATAAATGTTTTTTTTTTTTTATTTATGGGTTCTTTTTTGTCTTTCTAATGTATTGGATATAGATATAAAAAAGACAGTGGAAGAAAACAGAGAGGAATGGATGCAGGACTTGACCGGACTTGAACCCACAGTCAGTCCATGTGATCACAAAGTCTAGGACATTCTCTGAAAACTTCTACTTCAACTCTAGTGCACTACTGCAAACCAGAGATTTTTTGCTGCAGCATATAAATAAATATGAGATCACTGAAACAACCATATTTGCACACTGCAAATAAAGCATTCTGGTAGCAAATACATTCAGCTTTCAGCTGATGAAAAAAAGTCAAAATATGCTACAATGTATCCTTAATATTTTATATTTTGGAGCATTTAGAGGTATCTATTTATTTATTATAATTAAATTTAATGAATTTCTATACATAAATTAGGGCTGTCAATTGAATACATTTGAACTGAGAATTATTTTAAACAGGTTATTTTAATTCAAAATGAAATCAGTTTTAATTCCAAAGAAATATGCTGATTATAAAATGACACAACAGCTAAACAGATTGCTGTAGGCCTGTGATAGATATTAATATGTATGTCTTTCTTTGAATTTCTTTGAACTGTCATCATTTGTAGGCTTTTCTCATAAGATGGAGTTAATTTGTGATTAATTTGTTTAACTACTCAGCATATCATGCAAATGAATTCAAATAAAACTCTGAATTGATTAAATATGATAAAAGAAGTGTATTTTAAAAAGTGGCCACAGTGATGCAGTGCAAATAATCTTAACTGCATGCACGCAGGCACAAAATGGATTTTGCTGTTATTTCCTACAGGCCAAATGCCAGGTAAAATGTTGCAGTCAATGGGATATAAATGAGAGTTTTGACAACAAATATTGTGTGTTCACATGCTCGTATACTTCACTGTCACTGCATAAAACAGCCTTGAATCTATTTACACCCATAAAATCAAAGGACTGCTTCAATGAAGCAATCAGTGGCTTTTATACAAACACGTCAAGGCTATAAGCAAGCGCTATCTCCTCTTCTGACAGGGAAACAAATGCAGTCCCCATATTTCATTCGCATGATGGATGTGCAGAAAAGAAGGGGACAGACGGATTTTCCGCTAACAGGAAGAAGATAATAACCAAAATGATTTAGAAGTGTCTACACCGTCTTGTTTTAGGGCAGGTTTTCCTAAGCAGTTTACAAATCACAGATTTCTCGTGACTGACTGATGGTGAGAAGAGAAAGAGCACGTCATTATCATGATATGTCACAGAGTTGCATCATTTTGTTGTATATGGCTAAGCCCTGAGATGCTCTAACAGGGCTGTCTGAAAGTTCCGTAAACTTAGATTAACAAGCTATTACTGGAACTTTATTCTGTCTTTCAGTCGCCTTCCCCTTGTCTTTTTCGTTGGCCTTAATTTTAATCATGTCATTAAAAGTCCTATTTATTACATAGAGAGATTGATTTAGCGGTTTATAGACCAATGGATCAAAAAATAAACCGATAGAGCAAAAGATAGATATTTGACAAACAGAAAAAACAGAAAAAGTGAAAGGTAGATAGAACAATAGACAGATTGACAGATTGATAGACAGAATGATAGATAGATAGATAGATAGATAGATAGATAGATAGATAGATAGATAGATAGACAGATAGACAGATAGATAGATAGATAGATAGATAGATAGATAGATAGATAGATAGATAGATAGATAGATAGATAGAATAACAGAACGATGGAGCAATAGATAAAACAACAACTGATAGAACGATAGAACTATCAATAGAATGATGGAACATTATTATTATTATGATAGACGGACAGACAGACAGACAGACAGACAGACAGATAGATAGATAGATAGATAGATAGATAGATAGATAGATAGATAGATAGATAGATAGATAGATAGATAGATAGATAGATAAAACAACTGATAGAATGATAGAACTATCAATAGAATGATGGAACATTATTATGACAGACAGACAGACAGACAGACAGACAGATAGATAGATAGATAGATAGATAGATAGATAGATAGATAGATAGATAGATAGATAGATAGATAGATAGAATGATAGAACTATCAATAGAATGATGGAACATTATTATGACAGACAGACAGACAGACAGACATAGATAGATAGATAGATAGATAGATAGATAGATAGATAAAACAACTGATAGAACGATAGAACTATCAATAGAAAGATGGAACATTATTATGACAGACAGACAGATAGATAGATAGATAGATAGATAGATAGATAGATAGATAGATAGATAGATAGATAGATAGATAGATAGATAGATAGATAGATAGATAGATAGATAGAACATTAGAATAGAATGATATCATAATAACATAATAGCGTCTGAATGTATTTGATCAATAGAGTCAAAATGTGGGTCCACAGCTGCCTTCCCTACAAGGGCTTTTGGCAAAGGCATCTCATCATTAATAACCATCTAATGAAGATGTCACAGCACACTCAGTGCTGCTGGGAAAGCTTGTCATTGTGACTGCTATCCGTAGTAGGCTTTTTCCCCATCAGCCCACATACATTTTCATCAGCTCTCTATGTATTCTCTACGTGTGTCAAATAGAGATTTCGTAGTGTTAAGACTGTTGAAGTAAGATTGTGGGCAGCTCCAAGGAACCATCAAGTTATTATCGTAGTCTCCATTCTAAAAGAACTCGAAGTTCCCAAGAACATATCCAGAATACTAAACTGTCCTCTGTACCTTTGCGGTACACTATAGACTCTCCAGAGAATACAAGATGTTCAATGCCAAATAATCAGGAATGGGCACCATGCTGGGCTCAGCTGAGTACGCAACCTTTTAAATTGCCATTCAATACTTTAAAAAATATGAATGATCTCAAGCTCCAAAACAGTAGTGTACACAGAAATAGGTCTTAATGAGTTAAGAAAAGAAGTACCATACCAGGGAATAAATACGCATCATTTTTTAGTGTGGCACAAAAACTTGGAGTAATGAAATTCCTCTTCCGCTCAGTTCAATTCAACATCCTGTGGGATAAGCTCAAATCAATTCAAATTCAAGCCTCCGAACTGAAAAAGAGCCAACTCTTAAGTTTTGAATTTGCCTGAATGCTCCAAATAATACAGTGTGAAAGCACACCCTCAGGACAAGTGAAGGGGGACTGAACTGAACTTTGCTTTTGACCAAGAAATCCAATCAATGTGAAAACAGCCTGAAAACAAATTGTTTTTGTCCTGGCACAAGCCCTAGAGCTCTCGAGACCCAAACAGACCTGTTAGTGGGGTGTGTGGAGAGCTGGAGCCCGGCTGAGCTGGAACTCGTGCACTGATTCTCTGGGGGCTGGACGGTTTCCTTTGAAGTGCATTTGAGTGACATTGACTGAAATGTACACTGGTGTGGAGAGAGCAGCTAAAGCCTCTTTCTCTCATTCTCTCAGAAGAAGAAAGAAAATGGAGGATGGAGGGGTGTCTGCAGCAGTTGAAGGCAAAAGAAAACACTCCCTTTGGGTTTGCCTGCGCTCTGCTTTTGGCCTGTGTGGGGGGGGATTGGACTCCTGAGGCCCAGGAAGAAGGAGGGGAGGGGCAACACTCGAATCGGCCAATGGGACGCAAGCAGCCTCTGATAAAATACCTCAGGAGTGCCTTTTATCTGTCCACTGCAGACTCTGCTTCCTACCTAGCATAGTTTTATCTCGTTGACATATCGAGTGGACTTTGACAGGGCTTGCTCTAGAAAACATATTATACCATTACTCCAGGCCACATACTGGGCTCATCTTCTTTCCTCCCCAAATCTCTCAGAAAAAAAGTTCAGGAAGCACAACCCGTTGTGAGACAAACAGGTTTGATATAACAAATGCAGAACCCAAAGTACTGAGGTAATACAATGACACCCAAAAATTATTTTTATTTTTATGATCCTTCATGGCAGAGCTGCAACTTCAGAGATGCCCAAATCAACAAAAAACACTAGTCTAAACAACTGTCTATTTTTAGAAGAGCATGCTAACACAAACATTAAACATTGAATATTACATAATCTATGCATAATCTAATTAATATTCACGAGCTAAGCCAGTGCATGTCACAATCACATCTGTGTGTTCGCCTGGCTGTTCTTTACTCTCTGTAATAAGTGGCCAAAACCACTCACACATCGACTGCCAGAGTCTCTCTGTGAGCTCCATTCGATGCCCCTCCAGATAGCAGATAACCTTCTCAACCCTCTGAAATAAAGATACAGGTCAAAGCAACCTTTAAAGGCCAATTGCCATATAGCAAACTGCAGTGCGACATCAGAGCTTCCCCAGCATCCCAATGAGACTGCCTGGTCCCCATCATCTACTGAATGTTGTGAAGAAACAAGTACAATGACTACTGCTGGAAAACATATATTGCTACTAGGTTTCTTGCTTATTAGATCAACAAATATCTGAATGCATAGAGCATGGTTTATTGGTTTTATTGTATAATTTATTGTTTTTATTGTATTATTTTAACAATAATTTTGTTATGATATCTACAGTAAATGACAGCACTGAAATGGTACTGTAGGTCAGAACTATGTAGGTGTCATCTTGGTTAGTTGATTAATCTGATTTCCTGTGATCAAGTTGCGCTTCCTTCCTATACCTACCAAATTTCCCTCCTTTTGAATCCTTCCTACTGATCTTCTTTCCTTCCCTACTTCTGAACATCCTTTGTTCCTACCAAACTTCATTCCTTCTGAACTTTCATCCTTCCTTTCTTCCTTCCTTACTTACTTCAATCCTTACTACCAAACTTCCTTTCTACCTTCTGAACTTCCTTCCTACCGAACTTCCTTACTTGTGAACTTCCTTCCTACCGAACTTCCTTTCTTCCTTCTGAACTTCCTTCTTTTCTTCTAAACTTCCTTACTTCTGAACTTTCTTCCTTCTGAACTTCCTTCCTACTGAACTTCCTTACTTCTGAACTTCCTTCCGAAATTCCTTTCTTCCTTCTGAACTTCCTTCTTTTCTTGCAAACTTCCTTACTTCTGAACTTCCTTATTTCCTACCAAACTTCCTTACTTTTGAACTTTCTTCCTTCTAAACTTCCTTCCTTCCTACCGAACGTCCTATCTTCCTTCTGAAATTCCTTCCTACTGAACTTCCTTACTTATGAACTTCCTTCCGAAATTCCTTTCTTCCTTCTGAACTTCCTTCTTTTCTTCCAAACTTCCTTACTTCTGAACTTCCTTATTTCCTACCAAACTTCCTTACTTCTGAACTTTCTTCCTTCTGAACTTCCCGAAACCTCCTTACTTCTGAACTTCCTTATTTCCTACCAAACTTCCTTACTTTTGAACTTTCTTCCTTCTAAACTTCCTTCCTTCCTTCCTACCGAACTTCCTATCTTCCTTCTGAACTTCCTTATTTCCTACCAAACTTCTTTACTTCTGAACGTCCTTCCTACCAAACTTCCTTACATCTGAACTTTGACTTTTATGAACTGTATTCCTTCCTTCCTTCCTTCTGAACTTACATCCTTCCTTCAGAACTTTTTTCCCCTCTTCTAACCATTCTTCCTTATTAACTTTCTTCCTTCCTTGTGAACATCCTTCCTTCCTTCTTACTGAACTTCCTTCCATCCTTCTCAACTTCCTTTTCTCCTTCTGTCCTACCAAATTTCCCTCCTTTTGAAATTTCTTCCTTCAGACCTTCCTTCCTTCCTTGTGAACTGCATTCCTTCCTAATGAACTTCCTTCTGAACTAACTTCATTCCTTCCTTCTGAACTTTCTTCATTATTTCTGAACTTTGTTCCTTGCTTCCTTCCTTCTGCGCTTTCTTCCTTTTTTCTGAACTTGCTTCCTTCTGAACTTCTATCCCTCAGTCCTTTTGAACTTCCTTCCTACCACATTTTCCTCCTTTTGAAATTCCTTCCTTTCAATGCATCCAGCAGCTTGTTCCACAAACACACAAAGCACAATATAAAAAATATCATATATGAAAACAGAAAATCAATGTTGATAATCCAGTAACACATTTATGTATACAAGACCTAAAACTTTGACCCTAAAGTTTGATCTCAAACTTTTGTATATTAGTGCTGTAGTGTATATGGCTATTACGCAAAATAATACAAGTAAACACTTTACTTTCATCATGTAGAAGTTGTCTTAAAGTGTACCAACAAAATAGGGCAAAAGTGCCATCACAAACTTTCCAAAGCTTGACAGTAATATTTTATTATAGCACTGGACCTGCACATCCAGGTCTGTGTGGGCAAATTGGCTATTTTTTTCTCCGTGACCATGACTTTATCTAAACTCGTCCTGCTTTTCTTTCTGCTTCTTTCTTTTCCTGTTGCCACCCGCAGCCAACTTTTCTCTGTCTCCTGGTTTCATGAGTTTCCGGCTGCCAGAGTGGGTTGGCACTGGTTAAAAGGCATCAGTTTTGTCCCAGACTGGATGGAGGTCCAGGTGGGACTTGTTTGCCTGCAGAGTCTGGCACAGATTCTAGGCGTCTCTTTTTCACTTCTCTAATCTTGTTTACCACCTCTCCCATAACCAATCGGTTTTGAACATCTGAATCAGATGTACCATTGATCACTTTCACTGTCACTGAACATTACATCTTGATCTGGTGCTTTGAGAATAAATAGAAATTTCTGCATGGTTTCATTTACATTCAACTTGATTATGAATTATTTATTGTTATTTCCAAACACTCTTGGTTGAGGTACATTTGATGTTATAAGTTATAAATATACACCATTCAAGCATAAATTGCTAAATATACATTCCATATATTCCATAAATGTTATATTAAAGCAAGTTGTAATGTTGTTTTGTAACCATAAACTGCTAAGCTCTGCTTTGTATTGCACCAGCAGGCAATTGCCGGCAAATGGACTAGCACTAATAAAATCAAAGCAGAAAAATGCAACCGTTTAACAGGAACCTCAAAGTTTCCACTGCTTGAGCAAGCCTTGACTGTTGTCATCCCTCACCAGCATGTGTTTGTCTCACAGGTGACCTCCCTCCACCTCAGAGGTCAGAGAGCCAGGGAAGTAAGGATGTCTCAGCCAGAATGCCATTAACCTCATGAGCCTGGACAAATGGAGGCACTGTGATCTCACCGGTCTGCTGGACCCTGCTCCTGATTGCTGCAGTGGTACTCTCTGGGATACTGAGTGTTTGCTGAGCTGACCATTAATCCAGACATGGCCTTTCCCTTAGCCAGCCTCAACTTATACAAGTTTACCTCTATTCCTGCATCACTGCAGTGCAACTCTATAGAGCTTTCATATACTGCCATTATATAAAAATATACACAGACAAACTGAGGTGAATTCAATAAAGTTTGGGGTTGCATGAAAAAAAAAAAACTAAATTTGAAGAATGTTTTTTTCCCCACACACACACACACAGATACTCCTGACTTCCATTTTAAGGCCAAAGAATGTATATATACACATGGGTTTTAATGTTTTTGATCAATAGAAAGAATAAAAGAACAGCATTTATTTGAAAAATAAGGTAATAATAATAACATTATAAATGTAAATGTTATGCTGTCACTTTAGATCAATTTAATGAGAATA
Organism: Cirrhinus molitorella; assembly: GCA_033026305.1. Classification (NCBI taxonomy): domain Eukaryota; kingdom Metazoa; phylum Chordata; class Actinopteri; order Cypriniformes; family Cyprinidae; genus Cirrhinus; species Cirrhinus molitorella. Next base: position 28,321,108 of record CM065135.1, on the reverse strand, counting down.
AAAGTATTAACAAAGATTACTGAACCCAAAACTTTAAGTGATAGTCTTTCAGTGTTAAACTGCAAAAATAAAATAAAAAAATATATAAATAGTGCAAATCATTGCAAATATTATACATAAAATGCTTTATGAAATATCTTTGTAAAGAAGTGATCATTAATTTTCTTTGTGATTTAACAATTTTCAGTCACAGAATTTTCAGTCACAACAATCATTTTCTCACCTTTTCAAGAGTCTGCTGAACAGATACACAAAGAAAAAATCCATTGGCTTAACTATTCCATGACAAATGTGTTATTTTCAAGTGGCTTTAACATCTAAAATGTGCTGTGCAACACTATCTATCACATTTAAAATCCAGTAATGCATGGAAATAATACAGCTTTTTATATGTATAAAAAATGTGAAGATGTCAGGTTCAGGCGTCTGCTAACAGGCCTTGGAGCCAGTCATAATGTATTGCTGTATTTTCTGTGCAGAATCAATGCGCTCAACCCTAAACCCAGATTAAAGTCAACTCTGATCAGATCCCAGCCTGCGCTGAGAAGGAAATCCAATCTGGTCACATAGATTCCTTTCAACAAATCTTGCTGTGTGTTAATGTGTCACAGTGGGGGCCAAACATTCAGGGAAATGGGCGAAGAGAGCCAGGAAATGGGATTTTCTCCACTGCCATGTGCTGGCATGTGAGCTCTTCCCCTCACTGCCCCGATCTCTACTCAGGAAATTGAAATTTTAATTCTATTAAGGCAAAGCTGTGAGGCCAGGTGCATCTGTGCTTGTGACTTATATTGGCCTGTAAATGGCATGTCAACCAGATCTAAAGTCAGACTACAAAATCAAAGCAGATTAGCCAAAAAGGTCTCAGACCTACCCCTATCTGTCCCTTCAGTCCATTTCCTTCCTCTTTCCTTTTTACTGTCTCAATATAAAAGCATATTGGTAGCTTCTATCATTCTGTCATTCTATCTATCTATCTATCTATCTATGCATCTATCATTCTGTCGTTCTATCTATCTATCTATCATTCTGTAATTCTATCTATCTATCTATCTATCTATCTATCTATCATTCTGTCATTCTATCTATCTGTCTATCTATCTATCCATCTATCATTCTGTCGTTCTATCTATCTATCTATCTATCATTCTGTAATTCTATCTATCTATCTATCTATCTATCTATCTATCATTCTGTCGTTCTATCTATCCCTTCAGTCCATTTCCTTCCTCTTTCCTTTTTACTGTCTCAATATAAAAGCATATTGGTAGCTTCTATCATTCTGTCATTCTATCTATCTATCTATCTATCTATCTATGCATCTATCATTCTGTCGTTCTATCTATCTATCTATCATTCTGTCATTCTATCTATCTGTCTATCTATCTATCCATCTATCATTCTGTCGTTCTATCTATCTATCTATCCATCTATCTATCTATCTATCTATCTATCTATCCATCTATCATTCTGTCGTTCTATCTATCTATCTATCTATCTATCTATCTATCCATCTATCATTCTGTCGTTCTATCTATCTATCTATCTATCTATCCATCTATCATTCTGTCGTTCTATCTATCTATCTATCTATCTATCATTCTGTAATTCTATCTATCTATCTATCTATCTATCTATCTATCTATCATTCTGTCATTCTATCTATCTATCTGTCTGTCTATCTATCTATCATCTATCATTCTGTCGTTCTATCTATCTATCTATCTATCTATCTATCTATCTATCTATCTATGTATCGTTTTGTCTATCTGTCTATCTATCATTGTCATTCTATCTATCTATCTATCTATCTATCTATCTATCTATCTATCTATCTATCTATCTATCTATCTATCAATCTGTCTATATTGTGAATGTTCATCACTTTTCACTATTAATTTTTCTAATAATTACAATATTTACACAACAAACACTTATTTAGCTTGTTTAACACTGATAAAAATTTGCATATGTTGTCTTAAATTGCTTTTATTTTTCTCTATCATTCTGTAATTCTATCTATCTATCGTTTTGTCTGTCAATCTGTATATCTATCATTCTGTCATTCTATCTATCTATCTATCTATCTATCTATCTATGCATCTATCATTCTGTCGTTCTATCTATCTATCTATCATTCTGTAATTCTATCTATCTATCTATCTATCATTCTGTCGTTCTATCTATCTATCTGTCTATCTATCTATCCATCTATCATTCTGTCGTTCTATCTATCTATCTATCTATCTATCTATCTATCTATCTATCTATCTATCTATCCATCTATCATTCTGTCGTTCTATCTATCTATCTATCTATCTATCTATCTATCTATCTATCTATCTATCCATCCATCTATCATTCTGTCGTTCTATCTATCTATCTATCATTCTGTAATTCTATCTATCTATCGTTTTGTCTGTCAATCTGTATATCTATCATTCTGTCATTCTATCCATCTATCTATCTATCTATCTATCTATCTATCTATCTATCTATCTATCTATCTATGTATCGTTTTGTCTATCTGTCTATCTATCATTGTCATTCTATCTATCTATCTATCTATCTATCTATCAATCTGTCTATATTGTGAATGTTCATCACTTTTCACTATTAATTTTTCTAATAATTACAATATTTACACAACAAACACTTATTTAGCTTGTTTAACACTGATAAAAATTTGCATATGTTGTCTTAAATTGCTTTTATTTTTCCCTCTTTCTAACTTAAAAGCAAAAAATATAAAGAAATAATAATGACTGACTTACTGTTGAGGTCCTGATCACCACAATTTAAAAGATATTTCCCAACAAGACGTAAAAATATGTTGTTTGTGTACATGTATGTACACAAAATTATTTCATCAAATTTGTCATGCAGAGACGAACCACGTATGTAAACAAGCTGTTCAGACAAACTCTGCATAATTTTCATTTTGTGATCCACTCATTACCTGCTCTTGTAAATGACTTGTCACAGGAACGACAAACACCATCAGAACTAATATTCACCCAGCAAACTAGCTTACATTAAACAAAAAAAGGAAAACAATAATGAAATGAGAAACTGCAGGATCAACAAGCCATTTCTGTGCAAAATGCTGACATTTTAATGACAGCGACAACAAAATTCAGTCACTCTCGCTCTCGGCACCCAGCAAACAAAACAATTAATTAGGTCACTTTACACAGCCATTACAACAAGTGAGACACTTGGACGACAACCACAGACACACCTGACTACAAACGAGAGCCCCCCCCCCCTCTCCCCTTTAGGTGATTGTGTGTTTGTCAAAGCAAACTAAAAATCTATGACAGTCCGCCAAAATAATATTCCACTTTAATAAGCGCTCTGACTTTCGCTGAGGAAAAAACAGTAAAGAGACCTTCTTATGATGGTTTTCTGTGCCCTAGCCAAATATTACACAGAGCAACAGACTTTAAATGTCTGATTAGTTCAAATTAATGAGTGCTAACCAGTCAACAATGGCACCATGCTGACAGTTAAACTCCATATCAAAACTAAATACTTCTCCCTCAACAACAGTATAATGACCTGTCTTTGTTGTAAATCTGATTTTAATGCAGAAAGACGGGAGCACTGACAGGCTCCAGCTGTGTGCTCTGCAAAAGCAAAGAGGAAATTATATTTCTGCCACAGAAAAGAAAAACCAAGTATAATTTTGTAGTGTTTATCGTGCTGTATTATCATAGGCATGATCTTTATGTAACTACAATGACCTTGGTATCAATTGCACAGTGTGGACCAAGGTTTACTTTTCTTAAAATAAACCCTGGTAGCTTTCTGTTCTTCCTATCATTGCGGAGTAAAATTACTGTATGTAAAATGACATGATATATAAAATTATATAACACTGGTGCATTCGTACTTCAGCCTCTTAAGATCTATTTACGTAAGAGTCTCGTATGATGGGCAAAACTTACATAAAGATGAACTCATTAGCATAGCATTTCTGAGCAGAGGATCATGGGTAGGTGTCTGAATTGTATGTAGCTCAATTAGAAGTCATGCAGACCTGGAATGCTGTCTGCATAATAGAAGAGGACAATGTTGGCCCAAGGTGAACAATCATGATATGAAAGAGCCTCGAAAGACTCGAGATCATTCTGATGAATAAACTAGAGAAAGTAAGGCTTTTTCACAAACAAATATCGTAAAATATCATTACAATTTAAAATATCTGCTTTCTCTTTTAATATATTAAAATATCATGTATTGCTGTGATGGAAAAGCTACATTTTCAGCATCATTACTCCAATCTTCAGTGTCACATGATCCTTCAGAAATCATTCTAATATGCTGATTTGCTGCTCAAGAAACTTCTTCCTAATGAGAAATACAAAGCTAATAAGCTGCTCGCGTTTGCTTCTCCAAGTCATAATGTGCCCTTCCAAAGTTCTGCCGACCTACAACACAGACCTCTGATCTTTTCTAGGGCGGAACTGTTGCTAAGTATATGTATCGCATAAAAAGTGATCTTTGAAATTCCCAGCGCTCTAAAATGTTCATTAGCATTCCGTTAAATGCAACAGCTATAGGTTAATAGACAAGCATGCTAATATAGTGATTTGAGTGGGATCAAATGCAGCCTTTGGTGTCGTACCTCTAGGACAAGCACATTTGATGCCTCATTAAAAGTTATCACTCGCTTTTAAAGTTAAAGTTAATTAATTAAGTTAAAGGTGAATGATGTAATGTTTTGTGGCATTAGCATCACCAAACGGAATAGCAAAAATAAGAAACTTCCCCTGTTTGTTATTGTTTAGCCAAACATATGGATTTTAAGCAATGGATTGAAGTGTAAATGGATTTGTTTCTTACAAACACACAGTTTTTCACTTTACAAGGCATTAAGCGGTGGACTTGAGTCATGTGGGTTACTTGTGGATTAATTAGGGTCCGAGCACCGATTCCTATTGGAATTGCTCCGTTTCTTATTATTATTCTTCCGCTTCTTCTTCTTCTTCTTCTTCTTCTTCTCTAAAGTGAATTGCATTTTTGAGGGCCTAAACATGCTCAAAAACTCATGAAACTTTGCATGTGTCAGAACCGGTAAAAATTTACATCTGATATGGATTTCAGAAGATCTTGAGTTTTCATTGAAGGGCATGTCCCTGGCGGGGTGACAAAGTTTGACGTTTTGCCATGAAATAGGAATTTGCTGTAACTCAGGCAAATAATGTCTGATCTGCCCCAAACTTCACATTTAATAACAGTCATGTCCTGTGCACATGTCCATGCCCATGCCCATATTTAGTTATAGTCATAGCACCACCTGCTGGCAACAGGAAATAACATGTTTAACACTGTTATGGTCTCCTAGCAACATATTAAAAAGCACCAGCAAAATAGGCTAGCAACAAGCTATACACATGCTAAAACATGCTAGCAACACTTAGCTAAGTGCTAAAGCATGCTATTAATGCAATGCAACATGAAGTTGCTGTAACTCAGGCAGGCAGTGTCCAATCTGCCCCAAACTTAACATGCAACATGCTACAAACATGGTAAAGCATGTTAGCATCACTTAGCTAAGTGCTAAAGCATGTTATTAATGCAATGCAACAGGAGGTTACTGTAACTCAGGCAGGCAGTGTCTGATCTGCCCCAATCTTCACATGTTTGATAAGAGTCTTGGCCTGAACACATCTAAAGGCCAATACTCTGTTACAATCATAGCGCTACCTACTGGCAACAGGAAAAGATTTTTTTTAAACTAACTTAAACATGCAATGTCCGATCTGCCCCAAACTTCACTTGTTCAATATGAGTCCTGACCTGAAATTATCTAAAGGCCAATACTCTGTTACGATCATAGCGCCACCTGCTGGCAATGGGAAATGGCTTGTTTTACACTAACTTAAACATACAATGTCCGATCTGCCCCAAACTTCACTTGTTCGATAAGAGTCCTGACCTGAACACATCTAAAGACCAGTACTCTGTTACAATCATAGCGCCACCTGCTGGCAACAGGAAATTACTTGTTTTACACTAACTTAAACATACAATGTCTGATCTGCCCCAAACTTGTTCAATAAGAGTCCTGACCTGAACTCATCTAAAGGCCAGTACTCTGTTACAATCACAGCGCCACCTTCTGGCAACAGGAAATTACTTGTTTTACCCTAACTTAAACGTGCAATGTCTGATATGCCCCAAACTTCACATGTTTAGTAAGAGTCCTGACCTGAATACACTTAAAGGCCAATATTTAGATATAATCATAGTGGCACCTGTTGGCAGCTGGAAATGTCAAACATACCATGTTCAATCTGCACCGAACTTCATATGTTTAATAAAAGTGCTGGCCTGAACACATCTACATGCAAATATTCAGTTCAGTAGGCATACTACCACCACCTGGCAGCAGGAAGTTTCGCACATATAAATGGCTATGACATTCCTGCTATATTTACAATATTAAGAGAATACTGCCCAGCATTTGCTGATTTTCTAAAGCCACTGGTTGCCTGAGCCCGGGTGCGAGGGCCCTTTCATCGCTGCTTGCAGCTTTAATTATTATGATGTTTTTATCAGCTGTTTGGACTCTCATTCTGACGGCACTGCAGAGGATCCTTTGGTAAGCAAGCTAAATTTCTCCAAATCTGTTACAATAAAGAAACAAACTCATCTACATCTTGCATGGCCTGAGAGAGAGTGCATTTTCAGCAGCTTTTCATTAGGGATACATTTATTTGATGCATTTATTTAGTTGTTTTAATATATGTTTGTTTCTGTTTCCTGCAGTAAGGATGAAATCCAGTTATCAAGCCAATTTAAAGCTCTGAGCCAAACATGCCTTCCGCATTACCAGTTTTCCACAGGGCTTTTCTTCTATGTCTTTTTTCACCGACTGGGTGAAGCTTTAGTGTGCAGCTGCACTCATGCTGAGCTTGTCAAGAAAATCCAGTCCTCTGTTTCCATACACCACATACGCTTAACATGTCACTTCTGAGCCCATTATCCCCATGGCTGCAGTGAAAAAGACTAAGTGGAATAATGGAGGAGTACAGTCTCCACATGCCATGTGACACATTCAGAGGTTCAAACGAACACTGCGGCTCCCGAGACACAGTATTTTAAAAGGAAGAGACAATGCAAGGGTTTAATATGAATTTGCACTCATTTTCAATTTTTCAATGGATAATAATTACTAATTGGCTAGAATATGAATCACTGCAAGATCAATATTGTGTTTCATACAGAAAATTGTGCTCTTCAACAGAATTGTTACTGGAACAATAATGAAATAAATTAAATTTGTATTGGATTTAGGCACAGACAAATTGACTACAGACAATAATTTATATGGTTTATATTGAACTTAAAGGAGTAGTTCACTTCCAGAACAAAAAATTACAGATGATTTACTCACCCCCTTGTCATCCAAGATGTTCATGTCTTTCTTTCTTCAGTTGTAAAGAAATTATGCTTTTTAAGGAAAACATTTCAGGAATTTTCTTCATATAGTGGACTTCTATGGTGGCTGCGAGTTTGAACTTCCAAAATGCAGTTTAAATGCAGCTTCAAAGGGCTCTAAATGAAACCAGCAGAGGAAGAAGGGTCTTAATTCTGCAAACTCTGAAGGGTCTAACCTAGCGAAACTCTAGCGAAGTTCGCTTATCTAGCAAAACTCTGTGTGTTCCAGTTTTTCAACATGCCCTAACTGTCTTGAACCAGAATACACAAAGTACACACAGAGCTAGACAAGACGACCATTTAAAAAGTAAAAAGGTTAAAAAGTATACAAATTGTAAAAATAAATAAATAAATAAATACCCAATCGTTTCCTTAAATAAGACCTTCTTCCTCACCTGGAAACATTTAGATCATTTTGAAGCTGCATGTAAACTGCATTTTGAAAGTTCAAACTCGGGGGCACCATAGAAGTCCACTGAATGAAGAAATCCTAAAATGTTTTCCTCAGAAAATGTTCTTTTTGACTGAAGAATGAAAGACATGAACGTCCTGGATGACAAGGTGGTGAGTAAATTATTTTAATGTTGACTGCAATCGTTGAACAAGTCGGAGTGATTGAGTCTGTATAGTAAGCGATGATTCAGATCAAATCTTTTCCTGAGGAAAAAGGTGAACTTAGCAGCAAAGAAGCAAGAGAACCTTTACATCTGAGCTCTTAATCATGAGAATCTTTACAACGGGTGTTTGATGTGAAAGGAAAAAAGCACTGACTGTGCTCAGCACCTTTATGTTTTGAAAATGAAAAACGACATGGATGGACCGCTCTCTCACCCAAGCTGCTGGATCTAAGACAAGGCCCTGGGGTAAAGAAAGGGCGTTCAGCGATAACGATGTTGTTAGTCTTCGCTCCCCACATTTCACTTCTCCAGTGGAGTTCAGCTCTGATGTGTTATTTTGTTCTGTTTCTGATCCTGTGAAATCATGTGATGCTGGCAGTAAGAGCGGTGCCTTTGAGAAGTCATCAGAATGCATCGTGAACGGCAGTCAGGCTGCAAATGGCAAATGCAAAAGTGCCTTTCTTTTACAAATTACCAAAGCAGAAAGCAGAGAGAACTCTTTGTCACGCCCGTCCTCTCGCTCAAGCCCCCTTGATCTCTCACAAACTCATTCTCACTTTCAAAATAAAACTCATCCAGACACCTGAGTCATTCCATCTGTGGAGAGAAGGAACAGACATAGATCTTGTGTCAGCAGTTTGCAGAAAATAAACAAATTTCCGTATTACTTTTTCCAACATTCACAACCACAAAGCTTCAGTGTTCTTAACTAGCATTCTAAGGCTCCTTCTTTTGTTTAAAGCATCAGACCCAAAAGCCTAATTATGATAAATGAGAACAAAATGCACAGAGAAATGCCACAATACTAGGAAGCAGAGACTGGGGGTAACTTTACAATTCAGAATAAAAAAAAAGTCTTTTTATTCTAAATAAAGACAGATAGGGTAGAACTTTTAAAATAAATCAAAGTTGTCTGAAAACAAAACTGCATAGAAATCAAATCTTTAGGACTGAATGTGTGCAATGTTTCGTAATTGATGAAATCCAATCTAATTGCTTTTCTTAACTCACAAGAAAACATAACTGAAATGGCTGTTGTTATTGTTAACTAAAAGCTAAAACATTGTCATTAATTGAAATAAAATACTATATAAATATTAGATTAGATAGAAATGTTGCTTTGACAACTAGCCATACTAATAAAAAAAAAACTGAAAACTAAAACTGAAATAATTTTGTGAAATTAAAAATCTTTCACTCAGAAATAGTAAATTTCACAAATACCTACGAACAAACTGAAAGTAACATTATATTTCAAATTTTGAAATAGAAAGACAAAATGTCCAAAAACCTTTCATTTTGATTACAGTACTTATTTATTATTTCATTTATTTATTTATTTTTTAACAGTGTACATACATGCTGCATCCCACACTTATTATATGGGATGCAGCATGAAAAATTAAAACTGAATAAAAAAAACTTTTTTGCATTTTTGCAATTTTTTATCTCACATTTCTGAATTTTTTTTTCAGAATTGCATGATACAAACTCAAAAATTCTGACATTAATTCAGTTAAAGTCAAAATTGCATGCTATGAACTAGCAATTCTGAGGGGAAAAAAAGTCATAATTGCAAGATATAACCTCTTTCTGAAGAAATATTTAAAATTGTGTTTATATCTCGCAACTAACTTTATAACTTACAATTCTGACTTTATTTTTTGATTTCCAGCTTTGTATCTCACAATTCTGACTCTGTTTTGTAGAATTCCAACTTTGAATCTCACAATTCTGACTTTATAACTTGCAATTGCGAGTTTATATCATGCAATTCTAAAGAAAAAAACAGAACTGGGATATCTCGTATCTCATATCTCGCAACAGGCAATTGTGAGTTTATATCTCACAGATCGAAGAAAAAAAAGTCAGAATTCTGAGTTTGTACCACACAACTCAGAGAAAGTCAGATTTGCGAGATGTAAACTCACAATTGTGAGAAAAACACAGTCAGAATTGTGAGATAAACAGTCGCAATTACCTTTTCTTTTCTTTTTTTATTCAGTGGCAGAAACAGGATTCCATAGACGTAACTTAATGAAACACTAAAAAAAAAAAAAAAACTCCCTGAATGCCATTCGTTAAACAAACAGAAATTCCCGCCCCCAGATTCACACCATTGGTTATTAGATTTTGAGGGAAAACTTGTTGTCTCTGCATGAAGTATTTTAGCATAAAAATGTTTCGATTCTTATCGTTGACAAGATTCGGTTAAATAACAAATTTGATTGATATCTATTGCAAGAAATCATTTACTAATATTTCAATACAACATTACATAGGCAAAAGCTGCCACTCCTTGAAATTTCTGAAGGAAATACCTGTGTTACTAATGCTTTCTGTCATCTCAGCTAGTCTCCCACTTCATCAATACGTTTGCGATTCCGTTCACGCGCAGTCAAGGTAATATATTCATGGGCAGACAAAGAAAAATCCCTGACTACACATGAATATGCATCAAGTGAATATCTGAAGGAAGGAGGAGGTAGGCAGAATGATGTTGTACAGTCATGGCAGATATATGGAATATGACATTCCACACATGGCTAACACTTCAGTGCCATTAATTTGCTCATGAGGATTCACCTCTCCCACTAGCCTGTTTTCATTTCCCTGACATACTTATATGTATGCATAATTAGAGCTTGCAAGTTCTTGAAAAAAGGCACAAAATGGTCACATCATACAGAAGGATTTGCTAGCTAAGAAAAGCTTGCCAAAGTGTGTTCCACAGTTTGCCACTGTATATTATTTTGCTTAGGTGTTAAAGGTTATATTATTGGTATCAAAAGAGAAATAAAATCAAATAGATAAAACTGAAAGAAGTACAAAATTACAGTGTAATTTACAAACTGTAAATTATTTTACCAAAATAAGAGAGATCATACAAAATGCATGCTATTTTTTATTTAGAACTGAGCTGAATAAGATATTTCACATAAAAGACATTTACATACAGTTCACAAGAGAAAATAATAGTTGAATAAAATTTAAAAGTTGATAAAAATGACCCCATTCGAAAGTTTACATATGCTTGATTTTTCAGTGATAGTTTGAGATCTATTTATCTACACTGAGGACAGCTGAGGGACTCATATGCAACTATTACACAAAGTTCAAATGCTCACTGATGCTCCAAAAGGAAACACAATGCATTAAGAGCTGGGGGTCAAAACTTTTGAACAGAATGAAGATGTATACAGTTTTCTTATTTTGCCTAAATATTTTTTTTTTTTTATTTAGTACTGCCCTCCAGAAGCTACAGAAGATACTTACATGTTTCCCAGAAGACAAAATAAGTTACATTTACCCTGATCTTCAAATTCAAAAAGTTTTCAACCCCCGGCTTTTAATGCATTGTTTCCTTCTGTAGCATCAGTGAGTGCTTGAACCTTCTGTAATAGTTGCATATTAGTTCATTGGGTGCAGTACAGTTCAAATGTACTCTAGACAAAGGTAGACAAAGTTAAAAATGTAACTTTTGAGACAGCTTCCCCAGTGACAAACTCAAGGCATAATTTTTGCACTTTTTTTCTAAAAGCGTATACCAGTCTTACAGCAAACGAAGGGAATAGAATCAAGAACTCTCAATGTCTCAGACAGCTGGTGCGCTGCCTGGATGCATAAAGACATATCTGATAAATTTGAGCGTGTTCCTGAGATCGCATGTTCATTTATCACTGCGCGGCAGAAACTTCTACTCACTGTGGAACTGAATTCTAACACAAACTTGTCAATCAAAGTCACCTCTCTCTAAACTGGCTGTTCAAAGCAGCCTCTCTGAATAACATACGGCTGTAACACTGCTGTCTGATCACATGGAAACATTTCGACTGAGGAGCATCAAGATGCCAGCTGCTTTTAAGTGATAGATTATGGAGACTGCAACACAAAAAACAACCCAGTTGCAGTGGAAAGCTCGCATGTTCTTGCTTTAATGTAAATATAAGCATCATGGTGTTCAGCTAGCACGTATTCAGATGCTGTTGTATATGTGTCTTGTACATGTGAAATCCAGTGAGGAACATATAAATGCTAATATGTTAGGTGAAAGCTCTGTGGAGTGATTTTCAGTAAACATAAAATATTGATGCAGTCATAAGGGAGGACACCATTGGACCATTTCCTGGTCCATAAGAAAACCATGCGGTAAGGCTTTCAGGGTCTATTTGAAATTCCACACTTTCCTTCACAAAGAGAAATAAACATGCATAACCTGCCCTAAAGAAATCCTATGGGAGGAGAATCGCATTTCTGCCTCTTTTTGGCCATGCGTGCATGGTAAACCGCTAGGGATAACCGCAGACCTCTTTATTTCTCTGCTTAAAATACTATGTTTGGTTTAGTCCTGCAAAAAAAAAAAAAAAGAAGAAGAAGAAGAAGATATCTGTGCCCAGAGGGCTGCCTGACACCCTATAGGCATGATGGAAATTGTGTCAGTCTGGAGCAAAAGCATAGGAAGGCGGGGCGCTATTCTATAAAGGTTATTAAAATGCTGTGACCGGTAGTTGTCTACTATCATCAAGTTATCTTAAAGCGATAGTTCACACAAAAGTGAAAATTTCCCCATGATTTACTCACCCTCAAGCCATCCTAGGTGTATATGACTTTCTTCCTTCAGACAAATACAATCAGAGATATTAAACAATGTCCTGACATTTTCAAGCTTTATAATGGCAGTGAATGGCTGTTAATCTTTTGAAGTCCAATAAAGTGCTTCAATCCATCATAAAATAGTGCTCCACATGGATCCATTCTGAAGTGAATCGATGCATTTTTGTTAGAAAAATATCTAAGAAAATAGAACTCATACACACTTTCACAAGAGAATAGTTTATAGCAAAGGAAAACCTCTCCTCTAGGCTTATATCGAAATCTTTCTACATTGAAATATTCCTACATAAGCTAGAGAAGTTTTAAATATGGATATTTTTCTTACAAAAATGCATTTATTTGCTTCAGAAGGCTTTTGTTAAGCACCTTGTGGAGCACTTTTTATGGATGGATGCACTTTATTGGACTTCAAAGTCTTAACAGCCATTCACTGCCATTATAAAACTTGGAAGAGCCAGGGCATTTTTTTAATATAACTCTGATTGCATTCGTCTGAAAGAAGAAAGTCATGTACACCTAGGTTGACTTTATACAACCTTTTCACTTTTAATAAAGTATTTGTGTTGCAAACAGTAAATACTGCTTAAATGTAACAGATCTTCCATATGTTGTACAATTTATTTAGACACATTTACACACATTTCATGCCATTTTGATTCATCCACATTAATGCCAGATATAATTTGAATAAATTGCCGTTTACAATTCTTTAAAATAAATGGAAACTGTATACCATCTCAAAGGTTGCACCACAACTGGACAAAAAGCTTTCATATGCCCAAGCAGCTGCTCCATAAAAGCATGCTTGTTTTACAGCATCTGTTTGTTTTAGTGCAACATTTCTAGGGCATTATTCCGAGGTCTACTGAGTTGGCAGCACTGCTCTCTTATATCAGGCTTGGATAGCAGGCTCCCTATAAAACTCATTTGAATACTGCAGCGTTCTCCCATTCAGAGCTTAATTTATCACTGTGTGCCTGCCCAGCATCAAATATTTGCGATCTGACAGTTTTTAAATAACCAAGCGACTTCTATCAAAACAAAACTGTTAGTGTGATATGTAAATAAGAGACTAAAATCTACTTATGTGGGCCATACACATAAATATGTGCAACAATTTCTACTGCTTGGAAACGGCATTTCTTAGAATTTTTTTTATTAGGTTTTCTCTAAAGCCTCTATATCTTTCAGCATCCTTACAAGGGACCTAAAACCATTATGGGAATAGTTCATCCAAAAAAAAAAAAAATGCTGAAAATATATTCACCCTCAGGCCATCTGGAATGTAGATCAGTTTGTTACTTCTTAGGAACAGATTTGGAGAAATTTATCATTACATCACTTGCTCACCAATGGATCCTCTGCAGTGAATGGGTGCCGTCAGAATGAGAGACTAAACAGCTGATAAAAACAAAACAATAATCCACAAGTACTTCAGTCATTAATTACTCACCGTCATGTTGTTCCAAACCTGTAAGACCTTCATTCATCTTCAGAACACAAATTAAGATATTTTTGATGAAATCCGAAAGCTTTCTGACCCTGCATACATAGCAACGCAACTACCACGTTCAAAACAACCCATGTGCCATCAGTGGCTCAACCTTTATTATATAAAGCTACAAGAATACTTTTTGTGCACAAAGAAAAACAAAAATAACTTTATTAAACAATTTCTTCTCTTTTGTGTCAGTCTTCAATACACATTCACAAAAGTACGTTCACAAGTATTTGAAAAACTCATTAATGCCATCCAGAAGAGTCATATTTACACTAGTCTGATTTGCAGTCCTCAAACCCAAAAGATCTAATGCTACTGATGAGAAGACATACAAAGGAAGCCCTCAAGGGAACCAAGAGAGTTCAAAGTATTTTGAGGTAATTCAAATGTTTTCTTCTGTATTCTCGCTGCCAATTACTGGCTCTCCATTGCTGTGTGTAATTTCTTCAAAGGCATTACTGGAAAAATCACAATGAGACCTTTTGAAATTTGTCTTTGTTTATTCGCAGCGGACTCATTTAAAATCCATTATTCTTCCCAGTTTCTCTGTCCTCTACTCTCTGTGTCTTCAATGTCACTAGCAAGTGTGACCAACCGAGAGACAAACATCATTAAAAGACTCGGTAGCTCTGTATAAAATAAATATTTCAAACCAAAGCCTTCAAATTAGGGCCAAGTACATCAGAGCTTTGACATCAAAAACTGGTACTGAATGCTGTGGACAGAAACCTCACGCTGGAGAGCAAATAGTTCTAGATCACAAATACACATTAACCGCATGCAGAGACCACTAGCTGTTTGTAATTTTACTGAAGTCTAGGGGGTCCATCTAAAGAGCAAAACTAATCCAAGCAATATGCTGTCAGATACTAGTACTCATTATGCAAAAAGAGTATACGATAAAAAGCATTAATCATGCACATTGACCTATTGATTCTATGGAAGCTTGTTTCTGCCACTGAATAAAATGGTGTTTTAAAATTCTGACCTTTTTTCTCACAATTGTAAGTTTACATCTCGCAATTCTGACTTTTTTCTCAGAATTACATGATACAAACTCGCAATTCTGACTTTTTTCTCAGAATTGTGAGATATAAACTCGCAATTGTGTGATATAAAGTCAGAATTGTGAGATATAAGGTCACAATTCTGACATTTTTCTCAGAATTGCATGATACAAACTCACAATTGCAAGAAATGAAGTTATAAAGTCTAATTTTGAGGGGGAAAAGGCTGATACATTCTCAGAATTGCAAGTTTATATCTCACAATTGTGAGATATAAACTCTGAAGTGCTTTCTCAAAATTGCATGATACAAACTCAAAATTGCAAGAAATAAAGTCAGAATTGCAAGATAACTCGCAATTGACCTATTGGTAAGCCCCGCCCCCTTTAGTTACTGTTGCTGCCTCAGACAAACAAACAAACCTTTGTCCGAAGATGTTTTTGATAAATTTTGAACACAGAAGGACCACCTCTCATCGAGGAACATTCAAGTAGGGCTTAAATATGCCATGGAGGATATATAAATAATTTTTTATATAAATATGGTGAGTAACATGATTAAGTTGGAATCCAGGGTTTACAGATCACAACGCAAACGGGAGAAATCTCATGTTATGATTGTCACGATCGCAGATGGCAACATCCAGGATCAACACTAATCATTTACCGCAGTGTAAGATTAATTATTTTACATTTAACCAGTTTAACATGGAGAGGCACTGAAATGTAGACCTTCGTTTATGTGTTTTTGACCTACACTGGACATGACGTGATTATAGTTAGCTGAGGTTTGCGCATTAGCATGGACTCACTAACTTTATTTAGCTAGTTTTAGCCAGAGATATTGATGAAAAAAAAATAAATTCCACATTCCATTGCCAATTCTCTCAGAACAACTAGAATCAGTGTTACAAGTACCTCAGGCACATCGTTTTATTATTTTTGTAGCATAAACACCATCAAAACAATGAGAGCTTTGGATATTCCATTGTTTCTCTATGGCGCTGAAACCTACAGATGTCCGAGGTTCAGTCTCTGTGCAGCTGATACTCAACTGTCATTGGCTCTTTTGCGTTGCAGGGGAAGGGCTTACCGATAGGTCAGTTCTGTTTTTTCAGAATTGTGAGATAAACACTTGGATTTCCTTTGTCAGAATTGTGAGATAAAAAGGCTGATACATTCTCAGAATTGCGAGTTTATATCTAACAATTGTGACCTAACTCGCAATTGTTATAAAGTCAGAATTGTGAGATATAAACTAATAATTCTGAGAAAAGTCATAATTGTGAGATGTAAACTTGCAATTCTGAGGAAAAAGTCACAATTGTGAGATGTAAACTCAGAATTGCAAGATAAAAACTTGCGAATCTGTTCTTTTTTCCCCTCAGAATTGCGAGATGTAAATTCGGATTTGCTTTGTCAGAATTGTGAGATAAAAACTATATAATTGTATAATTATAATATAATTGTATTGTGTGCTATAAAGTCACAATTCTGACTTTTTTTCTCAGAATTGTATGATATAAATTCACAATTGCGAGAAATAAAGTCAGAATTGCAAGATAAAATCTCACAATTCTAACTTTTTTCCTGGAAATTCAGATTTTTTTCCCTCAGAATTGTGAGATATTAACTCGGAATTGCTTTCTTGGAATTGCATGATACAAACTCACAAATCTTTTTTTTCTCAGAATTGTGAGATATAAACTCGCAATTGCGAGTTATAAAGTCCAATTTTGAAGGAAAAAAGGCTGATATTTTCTCAGAATTGCGAGTTTATATCTCACAATTGAGACTTAACTTGCAAATGCGTGTTATAAAGTCAGAATTGCAAGATATAAACTCAGAATTTGGACAAAAGTAAGAATTGTGAGATATTAACTCATTAATATCTAGTAGTTTATTATTTATTTATTAAAAAGTATGTTTATGACATTATTTCTCAGAATTGCAATTTTATTATTTCAGAATTGAGACTTTATTTCTTGCATTCTCTCTTTATAAATCACAACTGCAAGTTTATATCTCCCAATTTGGAAGAAAAAGTATAATTACTTACTAAGTAGATATCTAAAAAAGAGGGTGACATATTATGAAAGCCTATTTCCACCACCAAATTACTTATTACATCAGAGAATTTTGAGAAAATAAAAAAGAAGTAAAAAGCCCATAATATAAAGTCAAAATATGTGATATAAACTCAGAATTGTGAGATTTAAACTAAGAATATTGAGAATTGAGAGATGTTAACTTACTTTATTATTATTCAATGGAATGGGTTCCATAGCATATGGCTGATTTGATGCCAATGTATAAATGATGCTATTTTAAACCAATAGATTTGATCTACACAAAAGTGCATCTTTAGACTGGAACAAGATATTTTACCATCAAAAAGAAAAATGACACAAATCACTTTCAAGTAGATGTACAAGCTTTTCTTCAGCCATCTGGATTATTCTGAGCATTGTGCCATTAGACAAAATTACCTGGTGGTGAACAAGCAGAAAAACAGATTACAGAAACTTATGTAGTGTACGTACCACTCAAAATTGCCAAAAATACATTAAAGCGGTTAAAAAAGGCACTATTCTCTTGCCGTGTCATTACTTTTTCACTGCATCAATTATGCTTTCATAATACTCATGAATAATGCAAAGGAGCTAACGTAAAGATCCAGTGTAAATATTGTTTCATTGCAGTTAGAAGAGATAGCATTCTTTAATCTTAATTAGACGTGAAGTGATCTATATCTGATTCATGAATAACCTTTTGCCTTTTCTTAGCACATTAGCCCAGACCTACAGTGAGGAGCAGCAAAAGAATGACCTTAATTTATAAGAAATATCATCCTTGTGAAAAGCACAGCATGAGGTGTCGTCATATAGTCTAGTATACAGACACCACATAATAAATTGTCTGTTCGTCCGCTACATAACTGGATAGTTAATTAGAGAATGTCCTTGCCTGAGTAAGTACATAGTACGGCGCTATAAATTGTGTCCACGGTGCACTTTTCTCGTATTAGACTACAGAAAATGGTGGCATTTGAGTGCTCAAAGTCTAACTGAAAGTGCTGGCCTCTAAACTTTATACTTCCTCTACATTCTCTCCGGTCACATTGATCAGGAGTTTTCAAACTTGGTCTGGGAGAAGTTTAGGGATGTATTTTTCAATGTTTTAGAAAGAAGTATCTTATGCTCACCACGTCTACATTTATTTGATTAGAAATACAGTAAAATAGTAATATTACAGTGTAAAATAATATATTTTTAAATGTAATTAATCAGAATTTTTAGCAGCCATTTTTCAGTCATCAGTGTCATGTAATTCTTCGGAAATCATAGAAAGTTCAAAAGGAATTATTTGAAACATTCTAAAAGATTTTTACAGTCAATTTTGAACAATTTAATTAGGTTTGCGCACAGGAAGATATATTTTAATACAATATTAATACTATAATATAATATATTATATAATTATAGAATATAGTATATAGTATATTCACTATATATATATATATATATATATATATATAAAATGACTATACAAATATATAATATATAATATATAATATATTGTAATATAGTAGTTGTATATTTACATTAATTTATTCATATATATATATATATATATATAAAATGTAAAATAAAAATAATAATATAATCAATATAAATGATTATCCATATGATATTATCCATATACAATATATATTGCATATACTTATTTAATATAACACTGAACTGAATATATATGGAAAATACAACATTATATATACTACATAATGCATATAGCATATTGAATTTAATAAATAAATAATATATGAATACAAAATATAAATATATATATTCAAATACTAAATAAATACAAAATATAAAACAAATATATAGAAAAACTAAAATGTACATATTCATTCGAACACTAACTAAATACATAAATATTGTATATATACACACACATATATAGAGAGAGAGAGAGAGAGGGATGATAGATAGATAGATAGATAGATAGATAGATAGATAGATAGATAGATAGATAGATTATATATATATATATATATATATATATATATATTCAAATAATACAAACATATAATAAAATATAAAAAATAATGTTAAATATAGAAAAAATATAAATGATATATATTAACTAATGAATACTACATAAATATAAAAATACAAATATATAAATAAATACGTGTATATAATTGAATATGTAATATGTGAATATGATATGAATATATATATATATATATATATATATATATATGAGTGTGTGTGTGTGTGTGTGTGTGTGTGTGTGTAGGAATCAGGACTCTCAAAAGGGGATCTTAATAACTGGGGGTCCTTGGCCAAAGTTTTTATAAGATCATAGTCCACATAAGTCTTTAGTATTTTAACGCCTCTATACTCCCCGTGCAGATTAATATAATAACCGAGTCTTTGATTTCATGCCTGCGCCGCTGAGCAGCTCTTTCATTGCAGCATGCAAAGAAAACTCATATCTCAGCCGTTCTGCTCACAATCGATACACAAGTGTTGAGTGGAGACACAGACAGATCAATGCAGCAACTGCGGCTGTCCGTTTTTTGAAGAGAATCCAGCAGGGCCGGTTCTGATGGATGAAACCGCAGTTTGGGAGGTGCTTTCTTCCACTTCAAGAACTCTGTCATTCGTCATGTCGAACCTCCAGGGGTAACGAGGATGGAGATATTTTGCAGTTCATTTAAAAAGCCATCAGAACCCATCTCGGCCAATTAAGCTGTGAAGCAATCAAAGTAGATGAAGGACGCCGTGTGTCGGTACCGACAGACCTGAACAACGTAGGTAAACGCTAGATCAATCTTAAACAACACCGTACCACGATGCGTTACCGCCACGTCGATTTTTTGCGGGCTCTTCGATCGCCGACCTTGATTTTTAGCAGTGTAATCATAAGGAGAAGAGAATGAAGATGCACTGTCCAAGATGCTGACCATGGTTTCTCCAGGGTGCAGTGGCATCTGGCCGTAGAGGTGAGGCAGTCGGGCTTGGGTTTGTGCTGGCTGAGCAACTTTCCATTACAACACAGAGGCCCCAAAGGAACACGGGAAGCTCATACAACGCAGCACAATGTCCAGTCGTGGCACAGGCATCATTACTCATTTGGAAGAACTAGACCTAAAATAGAGGCAGGCTAGTTAAGGGCACTTACATTTCTCATCTGAGGACATAATCACCTCAGCAACTTCTTACTAATTAAATGCATTTTGTTTCTGTGGCATTATAACCTCATAATGGCTGTAATTCAGACAGACAGCCAAATTTCATTTTATGGCACATGGCAAATCAGTTTGCTCAGATCTGTTTAGTTGCTTTGTAGTCTCAGCAGCAAATAAACCAATTTTTTACAGAAAATCTGATTTATGGAAATGCAAAATGTTCAGGGCACCGTTTAATGTCATACACAATGAAGCCAAAACAGTAATGCCTCTGTGCACCTCATGTGCTTAGCTTCACAGTTCGGCACATCATACTACCCTATTATAGCTATACAACAGTGTGGTGTACTTCATTATACAACAGTTCTTTCTGGTCCTCGAATCTGATTGGCTGAGAGGAGTGCGATATTCTAGTGATATCGGAACTCCAACCATTTCATTGTTTGTATCGCTCCTTTTGCAGTATTTCTCACAGCGAGTGTCATTGCGGATGCCCAAATATACTATAATTAGGGACTAAGCACCAAGGTGCGATGGCACCTATTGTATCAATTGGCATTCTTATTATTATTCTTCTTAAGCTCTGGAAGTCTATGGCATCCCATAGAACCGCTTACAAGAAAGCTATGAAATTGGGCAGTCTGAGCTGTCACTATAGCTAATTTGGCTCTAACTTAAACCTTCTAGCACCAACACTTGTCTGAAGTTTCACTCATTTTTATGCTAATAACTTTTGAAGCAAACGTCTAGAAGGAAAATTCCTCTGAATCCTTGGCTCATGACAAGTCAAATGGACACAAAAATGTAAAATTTGTAAGGTCACGATTTTCTTTTAGCCTTTTTAATAGTTGTAACATCCTGCTTTTTCAAATGCATCCTAGACGGTTTATCAGATTTTCACCAAATTTGGCCTCAAGTTGGTTCTTGAATAATGCATGAACGAATTGGAGGAAAAATGGATGTGAGGCTATATCTCCATGAAGGTTTGGCATATTGAGACCAAACTTGGTGTGTGTTATAACAAATATGACATAAGGATAACTGCACAGTTTTTTTTGCTTATAACTTCTGAATGGTTTGTACTCAAATACTTTCAGGGCAAAAAGTTATAATGAAATTTCCAAAAATGCTAATAACTTTTGATTAAATTGGCCTATTGTAATGAAAATTCAAAATATTATTTGGGTTATGCCGAGAACATGGACACCAACTTTATTTTTAATTTATTTTGCAAACCTACTTTTTGTAACTCCTCCTAGACCATTTGTCCAATTTCCACCGAACTTGACTGGTCATCTTCAGAACATGCTGGCAAAAAGTTATGGATTTTGTGTCGATATACTGAGGCTGCATCTCTGCACAGCTTCATTCGTAAACATAAATTGAGCATTAATAATTAAATTTTTAAAAATGTTTGTAACTTTTCATTACATTTCAATCATTTTGAATACAATTTGCCTAAATTGGCTTCAGTTACACATTGTTGCAGGTGGGCTGATGCTCCATGCTATCCTTAGCTCCTCATTTTGTGTCTGTTGTGCTTGGCCCCTTAATTGCTGCTTGCACCTATATTTTTATAAATAATACTGTTTTTGTGTCACAGAATATAGTTTAAAGAGTTTTACTTATTTAGGCTTCAAATTTGCATTTATTTGAAATATGCTTCAATGTTTATGGAGATGTGAGCTCCATGGCATCAGCAGACATTCAGTGTTCAATTGCAACCTTACTTTGGTCAGATCTTATGGAATTTGCCACTGGCTCTGATGTCTCTATAGTGGTTAAACATGAGATGTAATTAGTTTGGGGTAAATCTAATGGACAGTCTTTGGTCTCATTTATGTATTATTTGTTTCAGAGCTGAGGGCAAAATCTCATCACGTTATATTTTATGTAACATTAATGCTGTACATCAGAGTGCTACCTTTGTAGTTTTGTAAAAATGCATTCTTATAAAATAACAGCTTTAACAATTAACCTTAAATTATAAGATAACATAAGACACAAATTAGAATTTAGTGCAGTGTGAATAAAACAATTAAAAATAATAAGTTGACCCCAAATCCATTGTATCCAGAAATGGCCCATATCCTGTTTTCTGAGTTGACTCTAAATAAAAGATTTTCACCACACAGAACCAAACACTTCAGAAAGACATGCCTCAAAAAAAAGCATAATGCCATGGCCTTTCGCACCCTCATGTCTCCAAATACGGTTGTCTGGACATCAAACTCACCTATCACACTTTAGAGAAGCTATTAAACCTACAACTACAGCTTAAATGTCAAGTACGTCTTTGTGTTCGCCTGCTGTAGTACTGACCACAATTATATTGACTTACAGCAATGAAATGACGTCTCACATAACACACTGATGAATCTGAGTCGGGCACATTTTACTCTGGACCTAATGCGCCTTAAAAGGTCACTGACATTGGTTTTGGAAACTCGCTCCTCTCCACCTTTTCACGGCAAAGATATCCATCAAAATCCAGGTTGGCTTATCTCTTCCCAACACCATTCATTCCAGAGCTATCCGTCTCTTTAGTGTGAGGAAAATCCTTACCATCAGAGGCTTTAAAAGCTCCTCCTCTGTTTGCGTTCCTTAAGAAGAGACGGTTTTATCACAGCAATTCATCTTAGTGCCCTCTCTTTCTCTCATGGGGCCTTTGGTACCCCTCATATCTAACACGCGACATCCAACCCTTGTTAAAATGGGTCATCAGCCTTTCTGCCCTTATGTCTTTTTATAGAAACACAAAAGCCATTCTTTCAGACTCAGCTTTTGTTTTGTTGCTTTTTTTTTCTTTAACAGAAAGATGCACTTTTCCGCAGCAATAAAAGCATGCATTTTTCAAACCTGTAAACAGCTTTCATGAAGAAAAATGGGCCGAATGCGGTAATGGAGTTGGTTCTCAAAGCACCGCAGCTCCCTTTTCCCCTGTTAAGGATCCGGGTATTGAATTAATAAGCATTCGAGAGTACTTGTAATGAGAGGTGAGTGAGTGGATCAAAGGGCACTTTGTCCGTCTATACCCCAAGAACTTCAGTAGTATTTAAATTCACAGGCAGTCTGGAGGAAAACACAACTCATCTGTCAGCGTGACCAGTATCTACATTCCCATACACCTCAGGGGAGGACTTGAACAAACAAGAATATGATGATAAATCTTCATGTTGGTTTTTAAAATACACTAGAGTGACTGAATGTAAACTCGATTCCTTCAATTCTGTGTGATATTCATAATAAAAATAATTAGTCTATGGCTAAGGCTTATTATATGGGGAACTGGGGCTAGTTGTCACTATATTGTTTTGAGTCAACAGTCAAATTACAAAACATTTGTAACTCACAATTCTGAGTTACAAAGCCAGAATTGCAGAATATAACTGTAAAACTGTAAACTGTATTTTATACCCCTCAGAATTAAACTTCATAACTCACAGTTATAAGTTTACATCAGCACTTTTTTCCTCTCAGAATTGAGTGTAACTGGGAATTATGAGTTTACTGTATTTCAAAAAGTAATTTGCTGATGTAAACTTGCAGTTGTGAATACTGAAGGGGACAAAAAAAATCTCTGAAAAATTCTTAAAATTTTGACTTCTGAATTCTGATTTCTCACAAATGTGAGTTTGTATTCTGCAGTTCTGACTTTGTAACTGGGAATTATGAGTTTACTGTATATCAAAATTAAAAATATTTTTTTAGGTTTTAATTCTTTTTTAGTCATTTTTATTATAGGTGAATGACAAAAACAAAATTAAACAAAATAAAACATAAATTGAAAACTTAAAATATAAAAGCTAATTTGAAATATTAAGAAATACTGCAAATAATAAGAAAACAATACTCCAAACTAAACGCCCAATTCCATATTTTGTTAACAATTTATGATAAGGTTACATTTGTTTTAAGGTATTATTAAAGGGTTACTCCACCCCAAAATGAAAATTTTGTCATTAATCACTTACCCCCATGTCGTTCCAAACCCGTAAAAGGTTCGATCATCTTCGGAGCACAATTTAAGATATTTTGGAAGAAATCCGGTAGCGTTTTTTACTGTCCCATTGACTGCCAAGTAAATAACACTGTCAAGGCCCAGAAACGTATGAAAGATGTTGTCAAAATAGTCCATCTGCCATCAGTGGTTCAACCATAATTTTACGAAGCTACGAGAATACTTTTTGTACGCAAAGAAAACAAAAATAATTTATTCAACAATTAGTCTTCTCTATGTCACCGTAGCGCCATTTTGAAAAGTATCCACTGGATGTAAACAGTGTGCGCTGTTCTGTGTCAGCCACAACACACGGATACATTTTCTACGTATAGTTACGCTTTGATTCAAATGAAAACAGCGTATCCGCGTGTCGCAGCTGACAGAGAACAGCGTATGCTGTTTGCGTCCAGGGGATACTATCCAAAATGGCGCTATAGTGGCGCGGAGGAGACTAATTGTTGAATAAAGTCGTTATTTTTGTTTCCTTTGCGTACAAAAAGTATTCCTGTAGCTTCGTAAAATCATGGTTGAACAACTGATGGCAGATGGACTATTTTGTCAACGTCTTTCATACGTTTCTGGGCCTTGACAGTGTTATTTACTTGGCAGTCAATGGGACAGTCAAAAAGCTACCTGTTTTCATTTAAAATATCTTAAATTGTGTTCCGAAGACGATCAAACCTTTTACGGGTTTGAAACGACATGGGGGTAAATGATTAATGACAAAATTTTCATTTTGGGGTGGAGTAACTCTTTAACTAACAATGGCTAATATGTTTATAACACACATTTTCCCTTAATTAAACATTAAAGGGATAGTTCACCCAAAAATATAAATTCTGTCATGCTATTTTAACTATTTTACCAATGTTACAACCTTTCTGGGCCTTGAACATGTCAGTTGGGTCAGAAAGCTTCGGATTTCATCAAAAATATCTTAATTTGTGTTCTGAAGATGAACGAAGTTCTTACAGGTTTTCAACTACATAAGGGTGAGTAATTAATGACAGAATTTTCATTTTCAGGTGAACTATGCATTTAAGTGATACCTGTATGTTTGTAATACCTGTTGGAAACTCAACAAAACCACACTGGGATAAATTACAAGAAATTGGTAAACTATATTATAAATAACAATAATATAATTTAATACTTACATTTTGCAGAAAAGCCTTCAAATATAATATAGTAGCAGCTGGGCAGAAAAGGTCAACATGAGTTATATTACATTTTGTCTTGAGCAAAATCTTGAAATGTTCTGTGAAGTCTCATCGAAAATAAGACAGGAATTACAGAATAGGCTCGAGCTGTACAATAACACTTTTGCAGCTTGACAGGAAAAACACAACTAGCTTGGTTTCTTTGTGCCACATGACTCACCCATGAATGACTCTTCTACGAATCAAGTCTAAATAAGAGATTTTTTATCATACCGCACAGAGCACTTCAGAGACACGGCCTTTAGCATTCGCATGTCCTCAAACATGGCAGTCTGGACATCAAACTCACCTATCACACTTTAGAGAAGCTATTAAACCTACTACCACAGCTTAAATGCCAAGTACATCTTTGTGTTTGCCTGCTAGTACTGACCACATCATCTTGACTTTCAGCGATGAAGTGATGTTTACCTGACGTCTAGCAGTCAACAAGCTGAATCGGGCACCTATTTAAATGCATCCCCTACCTTATATGCCTTAGGAAGCAATCTTAGCTACCAACGTTATTTATTTACGCATTCATTCACCGTAATGCAATATTAATGATTGGGAAGTGCACCTGTTATGCGCTATTATCTACATTGCAATTGATGCATCAGCATGCTCCTGCCATAATCAAAAAAGCTGTCTGCACCATAAGAGGCAAAGCTCACAAAGTAGACAGCTTCACTGACTTTAAGGGGAACAATTTAGTGTTGTTGCATCCCATTACACTGCATACGTCCATTGTTGAATGATTGCTCTTGTTTCGGGACCTCATAATTTATAAATTAAGTACTGGTGTCTAGTAACGTTGTCTGCTTTGAGCACTAATAAATGCATGATTGCAGTTTCTGGAGAATTTCTTATTTTTAAATGCACAAGCACAACAATCTCTTAAATAAACATGGTTGTAAGTAGCAATTACGGGGCCAAGGATTTGTGGTGAAAAATAAATAAAGACTGAAAGAGGGAGTTGAGAAAAAAATGGAATGTGCATCAGTGTTATTTTATTATTTTAGTTGCTATTTTTTATTATAGTAAAAACAGTAATATTATAGTTTTATTATTTTTAATTAATTTTTGTTTTTTGTTTTTTTTTAGTTTTAGCAATTTTGCTGTTTTTGTAATATTTATTAGTTTTTGTTTTTTAAAAATGTTTATATATTTTTATGTTAAATTTTAAATTAGTATTAGTACATTAAGTTAAACTAAATCAAAATTAGGTATGTCGGCTTGGCAACTAGTAGAAATCTAGTCATTTGTACATTTTTTTATGATTTTATATCAGTTAAAGTTATTTTTTTTCTCATGTAACTTCGTTGGCAACTAATCAAAATCAAATAAGTTTGTTTTTTATATTTTTATTTTAAGTACTGAAAATGTTAGTTTGTTATGTTTTGTTTTTTGTTATTTTAGTTTTATTCATATTCATAGTTTTGCTAATTTTTATTAGTTTTTTTTTAAATGTGTATATATTTTTGTGTTCAATTTTATTTCAGTTTCTGTAAGTTAAGTGCACCAAGTTAAACTAAATAAAAATGAGATAGGTCTACTTTGCAACTAGTAGAAATCAAATAATTTGAAGAATTTTTATTTATTTATTTATTTTTGTTTTATAACATCAGTTACAGTTTATTTTATCTCAAGTAACTTTATTGCCAACTAATTAAAATCAAATAAGTTCACATTTTTTATATTTTATTTCAAGTAGTGAAAATGTTTGTTTGTTTATTGTGTGTTTTGTTTTTGTTATTATAGCTTTATTATTACTTTGAATTATTTTTATTTATTTATTTTTTTTAGTTTAGTTTAGTTTTAGTAATTTTTGTTGTTTTTGTCATTTTTTTATTGTGTATATATTTTTTCCTTAAATTTAAATCCAGTTTCAGTTTAGTACATTAAGTTGCACTAAATAAAAATGTGATATCTCGGTATGGCAACTAGTAGAAATCTAATCATTTTAAGTGTTTTTTTTATTTATTTTATTTTATTGCAAGTAACTTTATTGGCAACAAATCAAAGTCAAATAAGCTTTTTATATTTCATTTCAAGAAATGAAACATTTGTTTGTTTTGTTATTATAGTTTTATTATTATTTTGAATTAGGTTTTTTTTTTAATTTTAATTCTAACATAAAATTTTAATTCAGTTTCAGTTTGTGCAGTACATCAAGTTAAACTAAAAATTAGATATGTCGTTTTGCAACTAGTAAAAATCAAATTACTTCATTTTTTATATACATATCAGTTAAAGTTTATTTGATCTCAATCTTAACTTTATTGGCAACTAATTGAAATCAAGTACGATTTCTACATTTACTTTATTTCAGTTAAAGTTTATTTTAAGTGCAAGTAACTTTTTTTGCCAACAAATCGAAGCCAAATAAGCTCTTTATATTTTATTTAATTTCAAGTAATGAAATGTTTGTTTGTTTGTTTGTTAAAATATGTTAATTAAGTTTTAGCTAGTTTAATACATCAGGTTAAACTAAATAAAAATAAAAACACTTTAAATTATTATTCTATTAATTGCAAAGCCAACATCTAATTTTTATTTATTTACATAAGTATATTTTATCTTAAGTAACTTTCTGTAACTAACTAAAATCAGTTTGTTTTGTTTTTACTTAACTATTATAACTCTAATGTGGATTGATTTAAAATGGTGGAAAAATTGTGGGGCTGGGGGGGTGGCACTACAAATGAATAATAGTATTCTACATATTTCCAGACACATATTGAGCAAAACAATATGAATGTGTACCTTATTTACAGTATAATGTTTCATAATGTTTTACCCCATAGTGACAAAAACAAATTATGCGTGCAATGAAGCGCTGCAAATATATGAACGCGTGTCCAATTTGGTCCCCTCGATATTTAGTCACTGATGCTACATACAAACTGTACCGTATTTATCAAAAATATTTAACAATTATGCAGCACTACCTCAAGTATAAATTTGGTTAAGATACACGTTAGCAAACATTAGAGATCAAATTAGATTGTCATATGGTTCTAGGGGCTGCTAGTTAGAATAGGAAGGAGAATAAGAAGAAAACTTTAGGTGCTTGGGCCCTATTTATCAAATCACAAATGACTGATATGCTCATAAAGATTTCACCGATACCTACTTCATGCTCAAGCAGTTCCTCATGGCAAGCTGAAGATGAACCAGTGGTTGCTTTCTTATCTGTCCACAAGTGGAAGGAGGATTTCTTAAAACCTATTCTCCAACAATACACCAGGGGAAACAACAGCGTTTGACACATATGCCGCAACACTTAGCTTTCATTACATCCTGCTGCTGGGCCGGGTGTAAACACGAGTGTTAATCGTCAGAAGGCAGACCGTTATTGAAGTTGGCGTTTCTGTTCCATCCTGTTAACAGCTGGGTGATTTAATGATTCTTTCTGTTCTCGCTTGCTATTGGTGATCTCGGAGCATCCTCTCTATCCACTGAATTTACCTTGATCTTCTCAGCCTGCTCTTCCAAGGGTCTGGTTTCCAGATCAAAGATCGTGGACCTGTCATTAAAACTTCAATTACACTAAAACTGTGCTCTTTCCCAACTTCAATGGGAATGCCCATCTGTCTGTTGGCAATTTCCGCTTACAACATGAAAAGCATAAAATGTATTTTCTCTTCACCGATCAAATCCACAAAACCTTTTATCTTTTAATTGGACTTTTCCAATGTAAACCTCTTTTTCTGCCAACTTCTGCCCAGTAGCAAAGGTACCTTGTAGCGTTAAATGTAATGCTTATAACACAATTTTGTCTTTATAAAATAATCACTAGTCATTTTAGTCATTTCAGTGGCACCTCAGGGTAGAAAATGTAAGATATGTGATCTAGTGCCATAAGTTTCATTTAGCAAGGAAACTGGGTAAAAAAGAAAATAATACTTTAATGTGTTCAAATATATACTTTAATGTATTAAAATTGTAATATTTCACTATATTAAAATAAAATAAAATTAAATAAAGCATTACCAAATGGAATTTCAAAAATCAAAAAATAAATATTTTAATATATGTATTAAAATGTTAACATTTCACTATACCAAATGGAATTTAAAAAATATATATATATTTTAATGTATTAAAATTTGAACATTTCACTATATTAAAATAATAAAATAAAATAATATAAAATAAATATAAAATTTTCATTTTAAAATGTTATCAAAACATAAATATTTTAATGTATTAAAATTTGAACATTTCACTACATTTAAATAAAATAAAATATAATAAAAAGAATTATCAAATGGAATTTCAAAAATCAAAAAAAGTAACATTAAAATAAAATAAAATACTAAATATTTAAAAGAAAAAACATTACCAAACAGAATTTCAAAAAACATTACCAAATGGAAAATAAATAAATAAATAAATATTGTAATGTATTAAAATTGTAACATTTCACTATATTAACATAAAATGAAATAATTAAATAACATACTACCAAATAGAATTAAAATATATATATATATATATATATATATATATTTATTTTATATAAAATAAAATAAAATAAAATAACGCATTACCAAATGGAATTTCAAAAATAAAAAAAAATAAATATTTTAATATATATTAAAATGTTAAAATTTCATTACATTAAAATAATAAAATAAATTAATATAAAATAATAAAGCATTACCAAATGGAATTTTAAAATGTAATCAAAACATACATATTTTAATGTATTTAAATTTGAACATTTCACTACATTTAAATAAAATAAAATAAAAATAAAGCAATTACCAAATGGAATGTAACATTTCACTATATTAAAATAAAATAAAATGCCAAATATTTAAAGAAAAAACATTACCAAATGGAATTCAAAAATAAATAAATATTTTAATATTTTTAATGATATTAAAATTGTAGCATTTCACTGTTTTAAAATAATAAAATAAAATAAAAATATAGTATTACCAAATGGAATTTCAAAAAATTGCTCCACGTTTTCCAGTATTTTTACACATCTCCCAAACAGCATGTACAATTTGTCAGGCAACTGACATCTAACCATCCTGTCCAGCAGTTACTGCAGTCTTCCGATAATAAATGTCAAAATTATAATAACAATAATAACACTTTAGTATCCTCTATTAAAACTAACGGTGCTAATGTAATGATGGGTCTGTTGCAATATGTCATATTTTAAGACAATATAATTATTCTGTCCAGCTACATCTGTGATCATTTGCTCACCATTTTCACCATGTTGTTTCGAACCAGTAGGACTTTACCTTACTTTGAAGGTACTGCAGACTATGCTGGTCATTTTTTATCAAAGCAATTACGATGAATAAGGACAGGAGCTTTCAAGCTTAATAATGGACCCAAACCACCATAAAATGATCATAAAAACTCTGCATGCTGTATTCAAAGTCTTCTGAAGTCATGTAACTAACAGACTGAAATTCACTGCTAATCTTCCTCTCTAGTGAGCTTCAACTGCCAGGACAGAGTCACTGAGTCAGTGAATTGAACAAATCACTGAATCAGATCTTGTTAAGTGATTTGTTTAAAAGATCTTAGATCTTGTTCTCAAAAGAACAAGTTATTCATTGCAATCAAGGAGAGCTCAGGTAGATCTCAGCATATAAGTACTTTGATGTTCATCACACAAAGCTACTTTTATGTGACTTTTCCATCCTTTTTGAAATGTGACCCCGGACCACAAAACCAGTCGTAAGGGTCCATTTTTTGAGACTGATTTGGCCAAGATTTGAAAACCTGGAATCTGAGGATGCAAAAAAAAAAATGACACGCCAGAGTGGCGACGCGTCATGATTTTCACGTGACACATCGCAGCCACAATAACACCTATATGACAGATGGATCGCCTTTATTTAGTTTTTTTCTGTGTTTATTAAAATATTCACACACTTGCTTACCATATCATCAACTATCTGATATTCCGATTCACAAAGAGATGTAAATGAGTGTGTTTTGTTGTTTAAAAAAACGGTATAAATGATCTTGATCATGATCTATAATGTGAGATGGGCGTCGCCATGTTTGCTCGTTAACACTTGAGTGCGCAGAGCGTTTTTTTTCCGTTGAGGCGCTGTGGTTGCTATGATACAAAATATCTGTTGAAGTAATGGCAAACGCATCACTAATGAAATGTTTCTCCAAGCATTATTTTTCATAACAATATTATATTAGTCTGGAAATTCCATCTTCCATCATAAAGACATAAATACTCGAAGACAAGCAATATTATAAGCAATTAATTCGGTAGTCCCACCCCTTCTCCACTCTGATTGGTTAGCTGACTAGAATGTGACAGTGATGAGCGCAGCGTTCTACTCAAAATTGAACATTCTTCGGGGCCATTCACACAGAACGCGTCTTTGCGTCTAAAAACGTTCAGGAATGGTTTTTAAAAAAGCGTAGCATAGAACGCGAGGGTCTTGAGACACGCTTATAAGACATGATGTTGTGATGCCAACTTGCAAATGTAAACAGAAGCTCACAACGCTTACTGCTTTGGAACTGATATTGATGAGCAGCGCTGCTTCTAAAAGTTGAAATTCTTTTAACTTGACACGGCGTCTTAAAAATGCAGCGCTCCTGTGCGAGCGTAACATAGAAAAACAATGGAAGAGTGTGCGGCGCTTCCATTAAGAACAATGGAAAAAATATGCTAGCCACGGGGGAAAATGCCTTGGTGGACATGCAGCCTAAGGCCCGGTCAGACAGAACGCGTTTTGTGCAGTGCGAGGCGTCTTTTTTTAATTGTTTCGGTTGGCGGTGAGCGTTCTGCGCGCTGTTTATGCGCCCCCCGGTGCCTCGCGTTTTAAACGCCTGCTGCACCACGCGTTTTTGCCGGAGCGCTCCGAGCACCTGAAGTTAAAAAAAAAGCAACTCTGTGCAGAAAAGCGCTCGACGTCATCGTGTTTTTTCCACTGTCCAACCGAATGTCTTGATGGTTTGAGCGTTTCCTAGCAACATAAAAAAAATGTTGGGCACTGCTCTTTTTTAAAAAAAATAATCACCAAAAAAAGGCAGTGCTGTGCACCTCACGTTTTCAGGCATAAAAAGCGTGTTTGGTGTGATCGGGGCCTAAATGTATTGTTTTACTAGTATTTACATGTATTTACATGTCTAAAACATAAAATAAGCATTAGGTGGTTAAAAACATTGCATAATTGTGATAATATGACAAGTGCAGAGCAGGTCTCTCTCTGTCTCAGTGCCAGCGAACGCGCCAAAGTGCAGTTTGAATTTTTCAATTGTGTAACGTCACCGAACCTTATAATGTTGCGTTCCAGGCAGGGACCATACTCCCGGGGCACAGAAGTAAGAATCCCACATGTGGGACCGTACTGCTCGAAGGATTAAAGTTGTCCAAATGAAGTTCTTAGTGATGCATATTACTAATTAAATAAGTTTTGATATATTTACGGTACAAAAATTACAAAATATCTTCATGGAACATGATCTTTAATTATACCCTAATGATTCCTTGCATAAAACTGATCATTTTGACCCATACAATGTATTGTTGGCTATTGCTTCAAATATGCCCATGCTACTTACGACTGGTTTTGTCAGTCAGGGTCACAAATATGCAAAATAATTATAACTGCATTGCATTCTTCAGTCTCCAAATTTCTCTTTCTATGATATATAGATGAATGTCATACAAAACAACATGAAGGTGAACAAATGATAAGAGAAGAATGAATTATTCTAATGACTAAGCAAAAACTATAGCATGTATAGAAAAGTTAAACGCGCTTCTATCGGTCATTGTCTTATCATGGCATTCTATATGCAGAGTGCTCAATTTAGAGGACACCTTGGGCACCAGAGACAGTCCTCTTGATCATATCGTAAGTCTGGGTGACATTTCCAAACTCGGACTGGTGATTTCTCTGTCTCAAGGCCCTCCTTTCATTATGTCTGCCTAGCTGGCGGAGTCGAGCTGGTTTTATGAGTTTCATAATTCCCAGGCCCAACAGTGGCCTGGGGGTCCATAAATGTCTGGCTCTCCATCAGCTATGCTACAGGACAAGTGCATACCTTCTCAATGAGCCTATTTCACTGTGGCAAAACTGAAAAGAAACCTGATGGGGAGCAAAAATAACAATACAGATGCAACTCTGACATTTTTCCCCCCACTCCTGCCAACCACACTGGGTGTTTTATCGGGGCTGCCTAAATTTGTAGTAATAATGCGGCTGGTCCCTTCTGAGAATTCTCCTAAAAGGCGAAGTCGAGAGAGGTCAGTCCATCAGCAACAACCTGAAACAGCTACTTGGAGCCAAATGACCGATATCTCTAAACACGTTCTGGATTGCTCTGAAAACCGGCCTTGTCAGAGCACATTTGCTCATACATTTTTTTCCTTTTTGCTTTTTCACTCAGCAGGATAAATTGACAGCCACTAAACTAAAGGTCATCCGCAAAATTGTCTCGGCAATATAGGCGCTTTCCATTCCTCCATACCTCCCATAAAAAGCAGAGACAGGTTGTTTATGCCGACACAAATCCTAAATGATGGCTTTACGACAAGCTTCATAAAGAGAAGCCGGGCCCGAGTTCATCGATTTACGCATTTGCTTATTCATCTTCGACATTATGCGTCCGTCCCTCGGCTTCTCGACGCCACACACGTCAAATCATCAAAAGCAACCTCTTCTCGTAGACAGAGTAAAATAATGCCTTTCTCTCTGGCACACAAACAAATGAGTGGCCCTGACTGTAGTTCCAAAAGACTCTCATCTACATTTACAAAGAAAGGAAGCCAGCTCAATGGAAAGAAAAGCCTTTTGAGAGAGAAAAAGAGAGAAAGTCTACTTTTAATTAAAGTTCTACCACAGTGGTTCTCAAATGGTTTTGCTTCAGAACCCAGATTCTACATTGGAAATCAAGCCAACACTGTACCAACCAGTATTTAGCCATATTTTCTTTTATATAGTTTTGTTCATGGTTTTTGAGGATACAGTGTTGTACACATCTGAAAATACATCAATAATGTTTTGGAGTCCCCTACAACAAGTTTATTGTTCGGACCCACAGCTAAAGTTTAGCAGCTAAACTGTAAACACATAACAAAACAATAACGTCAAAGGTATAAAGGTGTAAAGGCAAAATATGTCTACATTCTTTACTAAACAAATTAGAACAACGACAGTCTACATTAATCGACACATTCTTAGGAAATAGTGGGTTCACAGCGAATTATCAAAACTATTTCAGTAAGACTGACGAGCACACAACGAAAGGTTTTAATTGTATTGCTGTGGTATCGTGGAAAAAAAATATTTTAACCACTGACTCTTCACATTATCAACTTTTCGGCAATTAAAACAAACAGTGCAGAACACACCGTCTTCTCAACATGATGTAAGCACACTAACTAGTGGAAGTGTTTGTGGGCAGGTCAGAGTGTTTATATTTCGTGGGCAGGCAGGATTATGCTAATGTGTTACTCAGTGATGTACATCAGTAACAGGCAGAAGATTTGAAAATATGACGACTCGTAAGGGTGGTTCAGAGTCGACTCTTTCTTTTGAGAGACAATATCTTTATCATGTACTTTTTTAAAAACTATACAGATGGTTTAAACTAAAGGATAGCTACGTTATAAACTGCAAAAAAGATATTTTTGAAAACCCATATGATCTGCTCTTTAAATATAAACCTAAAGTCACCAGTAGGTGGCGGCAAATTACTGCATGAGTCACTGAATTGTTCATTCATTCAACAGATTCATTGAAAAGAGCTGATTCAGTAACAAAACACTGGCATGTGTTGAGAGATGCATAATTTGTTTGAAACTATTTTCGTTGACGAAATAAAGTAAAAACAGGAACTTTTGTCTAAAATGTAAGTCAATTATTAACTTCTTGTTTATATTATTTTATAAAATCAATAGTCACATCATACTGCATGCAATCATACTGATATTTTGAGAAAAAAACTGTACTCTTTGTATGATATTACCTATATCTGATAATATCAAATATAAAAGGCATTTTTAAAAAAGTCATAGTTCAAGTAATCTTGAATTTTATAGACTGAATTACACAGTGAAAGCGTGAATACTAAATGTGTACACATAATAGTCTAACCTACTTCTCAGTGTATGCTTGCTCTCTCTAGGTATGTTTTTGTTTGGTTTTTGCAATATACTCAATGTCAAATCGCATATTGTTTAAACTACAATTATAATAGTATTGTAGATTCAATACATATACACTGAACAAAATTATAAACGCAGCACTTTTGTTTTTGCCCCCATTAGACAGCATGATTATTGCAGGTATGCCTTAGGCTGGCCACAATAAAAGGCCACTCTAAAATGTGCAGTTGTACTGTATTGGGGGGTCTAAAAACCAGTCAGTATCTGGTGTGACCACCATTTGCCTCACGCAGTGCAACACATCTCCTTCGCATAGAGTTGACCAGGTTGTTGATTGTGGCCTGTGCAATGGTGGTCCACTCCTCTTCAATGGCTGTATGAAGTTGCTGGATATTGGCAGGAACTAGGACACGCTGTCGTATACTCCGATCCAGAGCATCCCAAACATGCTCAATGGGTGACATGTCCGGTAAGTATGCTGGCCATGCAAGAACTTGGATGTTTTCAGCTTCCAGGAATTGTGTACAGATCCTTGCAACATGGGGCCATGCATTATCATGCTGCAACATGAGGTGATGGTCATGGTTGAATTGCCAACCAACAATGGGCCTCAGGATCTTGTCACCCCTATCCACACACTGGAAACAAGCAATTGGACAATTTCGGCTCCCTGTTTTATAACATTGTACTTTCCACAACTGCAACCCGAAAATGAGTCTCATGATAGTCAAAGTGCTCAAAGTACAAAGTATGACATATTTGGCTTGGCTGATTGGATAAAACTGTGTCCAGAACTGACTGCTCAAGCGCAAAGATGACTTTTGAGGAATCTGTGAAACCAATGAGTTATTCCAGACCTTCCTGATTCTCCCAGCTCTCCTCTATAGGTCTATAAACGAAGACTTTGGGCAATACCCTGAAAGGAAAGACTGTAGCTTCTGTTCTCATCTCTAAATGTGTCATAGTCATAGATTTGTTTACTACAGCCACTTCAGACATTGTCTGGGCAAACACTGTGAAAAATGAGCCAGTTTCTTATAGTGTCTCCAGCAGCAATTCCTGCCAGCTAGCACAATTAGATTAGCACCATCGTCATTATACTGTTTGTCCCTCCTACTCATCCTCTATTGTTTGGAGGCTCATGGGAAAATTCACAGAGGTGTAAAACAGCTTTTGCCAACTAGTGCACTGACTGTCTGCAATATTACAGTAACAGTATCATGTAATCACATTCATAAAGTACACTTTGTGGGGACTGCAGTAGAGGAAAATGATAAAATCAATACGGTCACAAACTGAAGTCGTGAGATCTATAACCAAGAAAAGATAAGGTCGTAATTAGCAGCGCTGTCCAGTTTATGTATTGAACAGCAATGAAAATTTCCTTTCAGCCAACGCTGTGAACACTTATGCTATTATTATTCAAATCACACTCACCTACAAAACAAAACCCAAGCTGCCAGACTAACTTTGAGTTATTAGAGGATATACAATACAAATTTGGTTAATATTGCCTAATCAATGTCGTCTAGACTTAGACAGTTTATTCAATGCATGAAAGCAAAATGAAGGCAAAATGGCTTCCAATAAGAACTAAGGAAGTTTACTGAACACCTCTGCATGACATCACTACTTGTGGGCGGAGCTTCCAAGAATTGTGGAACACCACTGAGCAATTGGCATTGTCCAAAAATAGTTTATATTAGTATGAGTATCTAAAACTTGAATTTCCAGAAGAAAAAAATAACTCTACTCTTATATATAACATTACCATGATATAAAATGACTCACATTTAGATATAGTTTGATAAGTATGTCCACTCCTTGCATCTAAACTAAAGTAAGGAAACAGTGTCTGATTTGCAATTTCCCTGTGATGATGGTTGTGTGAGTCTTTGCAAGCTTTAGGTGTGAGGATCTAAACCTGCAATGCAATGTGTGGGCGGATCACAACTGGCATTAAAACAGTGTGAATCATAAAATGAATCACTCAAAGAATGCTATCTTTAACGAGCACACATCTGTGCCTGGCCCATAAAATGTTAGTCATTCATTTTAAAGAGACAAAGACACATTTAACCTTAATTACACAGAATTTGTGATTCACTTTATTCATTAACCCCTGTGCCTTCCATAATTACCAAATTAACATTTTAAAGATAAAACAAAGGAACTTAAGACCAAAAAAAAAACACTTGCAGGCTTCTGTCTAACACAAAAGCTGATTTTTTTCTAAAATATCCTACTTGTTTTATTATAATGGAAGTGAAAGAGAGCAAGGCTTGTCAAGCTAGGCATGTCAAAAAAAAAAAAAACCACTATAAAAGTACCATAATATAAACAGTTGATTTGGTTCAATGAACCATTTATGAATGACTCAAATTCAACGTACTAATACAAATGTCTCAATAAATAGGGCCCTATGCTTCTGCAATGCGGAAAACAAGGACGGAATGGTGGAATCCAGTCATAAAAATGGAATTTACTGTATAAGGTGAAAATGTCACAGAATTTGCTACATTTTGGATAAATAAATCAAAAGTACATCAGTACACTTAAATCAAAATGCGACATGAACTGCTATCTATAAATATTAAGCAGCAAAAATACTATTTAAATGTGATTCCTGCATGTTCTGTGTGTAAATATAATCTCTGCTGAGAGTCACTTCATGAGCATTTTACCTTTGAGAAACTTTAAGGTCTTCTCAGCAACCCATCAAAATAAACGTTTGGTTTAACTTGAAGAAATTGTGACTAAAATATATTAATGTAATAAGTAGTAGTAATTTAATAATGTAATAGCAAGTACTACTACTAACAGTAAAATTAATATTAAAACATTATTTTTAAGGAATATTTACCTGAATTTATTTACCAGAAAAATGTAAATACACAACACAGTATTTCTAAAAATAATAAATTAATTTTCTTTACAAAAGCAATTTATTAGAGATGCTTTTGATTATTAAACTTAAATGAAATCATTCAAAATTGGAAACAGAAAATTAATGCTAAACACCCAATGTGTTTAGCATTAACTGAATTTGAAAATGTGTATTTCATAAGGCCTTATAAATGTGTTTTTCATAAGTTTGTTTAATTAAAAAAAAAAAAAAAACAATTAAAATCCAGAAAAATTAAAACAGAAAAATCTGAATTTGGAAAAAATGTAATGTAATTTGAAAAAAATAACACAACAACTGAGCAATATTATTCAAAATTTCTCCTTTTGCATTCTACAGAAGAAACAAAGTCTAAAATGTTTGCAAGAACATGAAGGTCAGTAAATGATAAATGTTACATTATCAACAAATCTTGGATTCAATCTTTTTGTCAACTGGTTTTCCTTTCAGTTAGCACAAGTTTTGTATTTCCCTTTGGAACACGCCTCATAGATCTGAGATTACAAACCTGTTTTTGAGTGTAAAAAAAAAAAAAAACATTATTTGTGGATAATTTTGGCAATCTTCACTCAAAAACTGAAGTGCATAAGCTCAGACCTGAGGCATACAATCAAGCAGTTCCAAAAATAAATACAAAACCTGTCCTAATTGAAAGAAATCAAGCTGACAAAAAGATTGAAAACAATACTTAGTAATAAAACTTAGCAAGTCAGTAAGCTTGCCAATGCGATAACATCAACTAGTGTCAAAATGATGGAACACAACATGAGGGTTAACCTTTTTTTCCCCATTTGCATTTCTCAGAATGACAGTTTCTCTCTGATCAGTAACTGACTATCCTCAGTCCAGCAGCAATGAGCTACAGTGCGATACATACTATTCAGTGCCTACGTTGTGTTCTCAACTCCCCTGAGAATTTTTCTAGAGAAAGTCATCCATCAAGAGGCGATCAGATAGGGTTCTCAATGACTGTACGGCCAAGACCTGCTCTGCATTGTTCCTCAGACACAAAGCCAACGAGTAGGGCAGAGACTCCTGGATCTCAGGAGAGCTCATTATTTCATTAAGAGGAGGACACAGTTCATATCACTCAACACTACTGGGGATATTTTTCATTAATAGAGTTACAAACACAAAGGGAAATGTTTGGAGTCAGTAATCCTTCTGAGACTATTATGAGCAGTTTAAGCACTGTACACTTCAGCAATCAATGTCAGAATAAATGCACAAGGGTTTCATGTCATATTTGGGAATGGTCATTTCTCATGCGCATCGTACAGGTTGTACCAGATGTGAGTCCTTAATGTGTCTCTTTGCGGGTTGGCCTCATTTCTAAGCATGTTATACATTGTGCAGAGCAAAAAAAAAAGTAGGAAGTCTCTTATACAGCTGAACTCAAAAGTTAGCATACACCTTGCAGAATCTGCTAAATGTTAGTTTACTAAAATAAGAGGGATCATACAAAATGCATGTTATTTTTTATTTTGTGCTGACCTGAATAAGATATTTCACATAAAAGACATTTATAGTCCATGAGAGAAAATAATAGTTCAAAACAATGTTCAAAAGTTTATATACACTTGATTCTTAATACTGTATTGCTATCTGAATGATCCACAGCTGTCTTTTTTGTTTAGTGATAATTGTTGATGAGTCCCTTGTTTGTCCTGAACAGTTAAACTGCCTGCTGTTCATCAGAAAAATCCTTCAGGTCCCACAAATTCTTTGGTTTTTCAGCATTTTTGTTTATTTGAACCCTTTCCAACAATGACTGTATGATGTTGAGATCCATCTTTTCACACTGAGGACAACTGAGGGACTCATATGCAACTATTAAAGAAGGTGCAAACGCTCACTTATGCTTCAGAAAGAAATACTATGCATTATGAGCTGGGGGTGTAAACTTTTGAACAGAATAAAGTTGTGTGTATTTTTCTTATTTTGCTTAAATATCATATTTTTTTCCATTTAGTACTGCCCTTCAGAAGCTACAGAAGATACTTGCATGTTTCCAAGAAGACAAAATGAGTTAAATTTACCACGATCTTCAAATTCAGAAAGTTTTTACCCCCTGGCTCCTGGCTCTTAATACATGGTTTTTCCTTCTGAAGCATAAGTGAGCGTTTGAACCTTATCTAATAGTTGCATATGAGTCTCTCAGTTGTCCTCAGTGTGAAAAGATGGATCTCAAAATCATACAGTCATTGTTGGAAAGGGTTCAAAAACACAAAAATGTTGAAAAACCAAAGAATTTGTGCGATCTGAAGGATTTTTTTTAAATAACTGTGGGCAGTTTAACTGTTCAGGACAAACAAGGGACTCATGAACATCACTAAACAAACAAACAAAAAAAAAAACAGCTGTGGATCATTCAGGTAACAACACAGTATTAAGAATCACGTGTATGTAAACTTTTGAACGTGGTCATTTTTATAAATTCAACTATTATATTTTCTTGTGGACTATATGTAAACGTCTTTTATTTGAAATATCTTATTCAGGTCAGATAAAAATAAAAAACATGTATTTTGCTAAAATAATTAACATTTTGCAGATTCTGCAAGGTGTATGTAAACTTTTGAACAGGGTCATTTTTACAAACTCAGCTATTATTTTCTCTTACTGACTATATGTAAACTCTATGTAAATCTTTTATGTACAATATCTTATTCAGGTCAGTGCTAAAAAATAACATGCATTTTGTTTGATCCCTCTTATTTTGGTAAAATAATAAACACTGCAGATTCTGTAAGGCTGATGTAAACTTTTGACTTCAACTGTATATTTTATCAAAAATACAGTAAAAACTATAATATTGTGAAATATTATTACAATTTAAAATAATCTCTTTCTAGTTAAATATATTTAAAAAATATATATATATATTATTATTTCTGTGCTCCAAAGCTGAATTTTCAGCATCATTACTCCATTCTTCAGTGTCTCATGATCCTTCAGAAATCATTTTAATATGCTGATTTGCTGCTCAAGAAACATTTCGTAATATTATCAATGTTGACAACAGTTGCACTGCTTAATATTTGTTGTGAAAACTGTGATACTGTCTTGCCTTTACTGCTTACTAAATACAAATGTTAATTTCTTTCAAAAAAAGGTCATTCAGAAGACACATTTTCTGAAGTCTTAATACCTTTTTGGTAGATTTATCTTGTTTTTATGGAAGTTTAGTATCCTTGTTTAGTTTTTCAGTAAAAATATTTGATTAGGGACAGAACATGCTCCCACAGATACACCGATCCAACCTGAACAAAGATTAAAATAATTGCACAAGGCGAGCAGCACAATATACCGCACCTAAAATACATTTAACACTATCCAAGATGAGTCATTTGTATACAGCAGTCATTTTTTTATATTAATGGAAATTGTGAACATGCATTGAAATGAGTATTAAGCTTTAATGATTGTGTTTCTTTAAAACTATTGTTATTCTTTTGCAAGGAATCGTAACTGTTGTACTACAAATGGCCTCCCAACTGCCACATTTACAGATACATTTTTTTGAAGTCCATCCAAAAATTTGAGTCATCGACGTAACGGAATTAGAACATCCTGCAGTGTGGGATTTAATGAGTCTACCTCTCACTTCCCACAAACGGATAAATAGATGACTACAGATCACGTAGGCTGCTTTTTCATCACGGGAGGCTTGACAAATCAAATGGAAGTCACAAACTTTTGCTTTGGATCTGCTAGGCTTTACGTCTTCCCTGTAATGTGTTGTACTGCCTGTGGATTTCGATTTTTCTGCCCCTGAACCCTGAGACCTTCAAAGCGACATTCTTCTGCATGAGGCATGATTGAAAGGCTGCAACTGGTTTTGTATAAACAATTCAAGTCCGAGAAGATATACATGTCCTCTCACATGAAAGCTGTGGCTTCATTTAGCAAACATTTCCACTATTGGTTGTGTATTTACCCTCATTTGTGGCTAAATAGCTTCTCGACACCATTATGCTCTTACACAAGCTGAGCCGCGCGCAAACAAACATCAACGGGAATCCAAAGGCAAGAGGCAGGCTGTGAATCATTGTAGTCAACACAACACAGAGTTTACTGATCAAAACAGAGTACAAAAATGCTTAACTATTAGAAGGAATATGATATCACAAGCTAAAAAAAGTATTGAAAACATGGTTATTGCAGAATCAATCAAGCTCATAAAGAATTCACACACAGAATAAGCAATGCAGGTATTTCATAGTTGGATGTAAAAGTGAACATAATAGGACAAAGGGGATTAGTTTTGTTTTTGATGGTAACGCGCCACAGAATACACAGAAAACAAAAGAGAGGGGTGGAGTAAGCAGTAGCTCATTATCATTTAAAGAGACATGCACTGAAATGGGTCGCTGCGAACAGAACTGTTTTTGACAAGATAAAAAGGTGTCGTTTTACCAAGATAGGCTCATTGGAAATACATGCCTCCTGCAAAACTGAAATAACGTACCTATATGTACGAATCACTGCAGTTTCCAGTTGAAATGAACACTAGAGGCAGTAAAACGCTGACAACTTTTAGAATTTTGATTAATAAAGCCTAATTTTCACACAATTACTTGTAGAATATTATGTCATGACTTCAAAACTATTTTAAAGTCCTGCGTGATAACTTTGTCGTCACATATACAGTCATGGCCAAAAATATCGGCACCCTTGCAATGCTGTCAGAAAATGTCAAATGTCACATCTGATACAATTCCACACAGAACCCAAAAAATTCACTGGACAAAATTATTGCCACCCTTAACTTAATATTTGGTAAAAAATGAATAAATAAATAAATAAATAAATAAATAAAAATAGCTGAAATCAATCGCTTCCTGTAATCCATGAATGAGTTTCTTACATCTCTCTACTGGAATTTTAGAGTTTACTGATCAAAACAGAGTACAAAAATGCTTAACTATTAAAAGGAATACGATATCAGCTAAATAAGATAAAAAAGCTAAAAAAACGTGTTGAAAACATGATTATTGCAGAATCAATCAAGATCAATCAGACAAATTTAATGCAGCAGATGAGTTTCTTACATCTCTCTACTGGAATTTTGGACCACTCTTCTTTTGCAACTCATTTGGACTCATTGCTGGCCATTTCAGAGCTCTCCAGCCTGTTGTTTGTAACCATTTCTGAGTGCTTTTTGAAGTGTGTTTCGGGTCATTGTCCTGCTGGAAGACCCATGACCTCTGGTGGAGATACAGCTTTCTGACACTGACCACTATGTTGCGCCACAAAATTCTTTGGTAATCATCAGATTTCATTATACCGTTCACACAGTCAAGGCATCCAGTGCCAAAAGCAGCAAAGCAACCCCAGAACATCTTTGAACCTCCACCATGTTTGACTGTAGGGACTGAGTTCTTTTCTTTGAAGGCCTCATTTCTTTTTCTGTAAACAGTGCCATGATGTCCTTTACCAAAAAGCTCTACTTTTGTCTCATCTGTCCACAGTACATCCTCCCAGAAGGATTGTGGTTTTGGCAAACTCCAGTCTTGCTTTTTTATGCCTCTGTGTCAACAGTGGTGTCCTACCATAGCTTCCCTTTTCATTCAGATGGCAACAGATAGTGCGAGCCGACACTGTTGTACCGTGTGTCTGCAGATCAGCTTGAATTTGTTTGGAAGTTAATCTGGGTTCTTTATCCACCATTCGAATAATCCTTTGTTGTAATTTTTCGTTCATTTTGCTTTTCTGTCCAAGTCCAGGGAGGTTAGCTACAGTGCCATGGGCTGTAAACCTCTTGATGATATTGCACACAGTGGACACAGGTGGAGATGGTCTTGTAGCCTTGAGATTGTCCATGTTTTTCTACTATTTTTCTCTCAAACACACAGACAGTTCTTTATACTTCTTTCTTTTCTCCATGGTCAGTGTGACACACAACACAAAAGTTGAGTCAACTTTTCTTCATTTTAACTGGTTGCAAGTGTGATTACTATATTGCCTACACCTGTTACTTCCCACAGGTGTGTCTAAATACAAATTACAGGAGCATCACAT
Organism: Cirrhinus molitorella; assembly: GCA_033026305.1. NCBI lineage: Eukaryota > Metazoa > Chordata > Actinopteri > Cypriniformes > Cyprinidae > Cirrhinus > Cirrhinus molitorella. The sequence continues at coordinate 28,276,470 of CM065135.1, read as the reverse complement.
GCTTGAAAAACAATTATTTCTTACAATATTGACAAGGTGCCAGATTTTGTCCAGTCCATTTTGAGTTCTGTGTGAAATTTTATCAAGTTTTCTTCTGTTTTTCTGTTTTGTGTGTGTGTTGTTACAGTGCAAACAAAAAGCATGTGAATAACAAAACATTTGCAATTGGACCAATTCTCTGACAGAATTGCAAGGGTGCCGATATTTTTGGCCATGACTGTACAGCTTCATATGCATGAGTTTTCTAATTTAGTAGGTCTGAAACTGCAGCAAAATGTGCAGTAAGGTACGTAATTACGGTGTTGCAGAAATGTATATAGAGACAGATATTTTCATGAGTCTGAGTTGTGTTTTACAGAACCATCAAGGAATTTTAACCAAACTATGTTGGAGACATTTCATGAAGAATCATACCAACTTGTGAAAAATGGCCATCCAATGTCCCTTCTAAATAAAATAAACTTATAGACATGTGATGAAATGGTGAACCATTTGCCACATGTTCAGTCAGCAGGAGGTTGGCAGTTCTGGTCAAAAGTTTGTGTCCTTCTCACAGACAAATACACACACTGCCACTTCCTACAGCCGTTGTAAGTGTAAATCATACTGGCCAGCAGACATCTTCCTCAGAGTGACAGGGTGGCATCACCCAGGCTCAACACAGGTGTTCGCTGACAGGAAGCTCAGTGTATTACCTATTCATTATTCAGTGCTGGCAGGCCAGGCTTTTAACCACAGGCCCCCGTCAGCACAGCTGGAGGCCAAGATGAAGCTCAGGGACTCAGATGACACGAAAAGTCAGCTACTGGAGTCACCTCAGCATCAGTACAGCAAGAACATCAGCACAGAACAGCCATCAAAGCCATACAAAGTAACAGACAAATTTCATAAGGACACCAAGATCTGAACTATAGCACTGTTTGTGCAATGGCAATGATACTTCAAGGATGAATTATACCAAATTGTAAGACTGACACTGAAGAGAAGAAATTGTTGAATAAAGTTGTTATTTTTGTTCTTTGCAAAAAGTATTCTCGTAGCTTCAGAAAATTAAAGGTTGAAGCATTAATGTCACATGGACTATTTTAACGATGTCCTTACTACCTTTCTGGGCCTTGAGCATGTTATTTGCTTTGCTGTCTATGCAGGGTCAGAAAGCTCTCGTATTTCTTCCAAAATACCTTCATTTTTGTTTTGAAGATGAAGGGTGAGTAATCAATGACAGAATTGTAATTTCTGGGTTTACTATTCCTTTAACAACCCTGCTATAAAAATCATTGGGAGACAATGCGATTAGCTTGTACCGGCTATACCGGATTCTCATTTAAGAACACCGACAGCCTTTACATCCCTGACTCACACTCTGTAAATGGACCGTGACACCTTTCTGCTTCCATCATGTCATGCGGCCTGATGGATCTCCCTGTCAGCAATTCTTATAAATGGTACCACGTCACTTTACATACGTGTAAAACACATATCGTGCATGACAACAGGACACAAGCAGAAATTGTAGCTGCTGTCAACCTCACACCTAGACAAACATCTTCTTAGCAGATGCTAACGCTGCCTGTCAGATGTTTTGTTTATACGTACAAAACGCCACCGGCAAAAATCACAACTTTTTAGATTGTTATACAGTACCTCCTGAAGCACCACAACAGATAGTTCCAGTTTAATTCTGCACACATTGTTATTTGCAAGCATATATATATTAACTGCTCATCATACAAAAGACAGGATAGGATACATGAACTGATTAACTGTAAATTAACTGATTAAAGAAAATATACAAAATATGCAGGGCACAACCATGATTAAATAATATTTGCGTAGTCTAGATTCACACTCATAAATAAACCGAGTGGGAATGTAACTTTTAATAAATTAGAACATTTTTAAGGCTAATATATTCTAAAAATCTTTCCTGCTAAGTTAACTATGCAAAATTGCTTATATTTGCTGGAATTAATGATGGTCATTGTATGATGCTATGCTGCAGATAAACAGAGGTTTCCCTTCTTTAGAAAATTGTATCTCCAGAAAGAAAGAGGGGGAAAAAAACATCCCTAAAGCTTTCCACCATCATCACACGCATAGACAAACTTTTAATTAATGTTCTTCTGCCCCCATGTGGTAGAATTACCTCTAAACTGAGTCAGCTCACATTACATATGAATAACAGTATTCTAAATCAATGTAGGAAACTACACCCTGAAGAACTTAATGGATGAGGGTCGTTACAGACTGCACTGGCAGTGATGAATATGCTTTCATATGTATCCATCAATAAATATTTAATTTGAGTAATAGCTAATTTTGTCTGTCAGAGCCTGTGCAAGTTGTCCTTACAAAACAACAACAACAACACACACACACAGGTATTTTTAAATATGCATGTTATTGAATAATTACCACATTATTAAATGATCTGTCAAATAACTACCAAACATTCATAGCATTACCATATTCAAAGTTGTTTTTGGAAAGACAAAGTCTAATACCTGTGGTCTGGATCAAACAGCTGAGAGGTTTTAAATCCAATAGAGGACCCGTGCACCGGCTCACGATTACCCTGGGCACCTTTGTAAATAGAATTGTTATCACTAGGTAAACAGAGAGGCCAGTGTTTCTCTAGGTTAACCAGATCTCTGTGGAGTGCAGGACTGTTCTTGCTGGGAGAAGGATGATTTAACCCAGCAAGGTTGAACAGAAACGAAAAACAAAAATGTGTTACATAGATTAAAGGTTTCTCTTACGGGATATAAACCCCAACTTAGATTCAACAGCCCACAGAGCTCTGCACATTTATTGATTTGCTTACGAAGAAAATATATCAGTGCAGAAAAACAGTTTTTAATGAGACTGAAACAAATTAGATTTGTGTGGAATTGTTACTCCATGTAAAACTGTCATCAACTGAGCTCAGAAAGCTAAGTTTCATTTAAAAATCTGATGTAGAAATAATGTTTTACTTAAAAACTGCTAGCAATTTCACTAACAATTACAAAGAAGCAGCAAGATGAACGCTTAATTAAATGGGTAGTTCACCCAAAAAATAACATTACCCCATGATTTACTCACCCTCACGCCATCCTAGATGTATATGGCTTTTGTCTTTCAGATGAATACAATCAGAAAAAAATTATTGGCTTGTCCAAGCTTTATAATGGCAGTGAATGTTAAGACTTTAAAGTCCAATAAAGTGCATCCATCCATCATAAAAAGTGCTCCACGCTGCTCCGGGGCATTAATAAAGAAAGATGATTTTTGTGTACGAAAAATATCTATATTTGTAACTTAAAGGATTAGTTCACTTTCAGAACAAAAATTTACAGATAATGGACTCACCCCCTTGTCATCCAAGATGTTCATGTCTTTCTCTCTTCAGTCATAAAGAAATTATGTTTTTTGAGGGAAACATTTCAGGATTTCTCTACATATAATGGATATGTATGGTGCCTCAAAGTTTGAACTTCCATAATGCAGTTTAAATGCAGCTTCAAAGGGCTCTAAATGATCCCAGCTGAGGAAGAAGGGTCTTATATAGGGAAATAATCGGTTATTTTTGAAACAAATTGACAATTTATATACTTTTTAACCTCGAATACTCGTCTCTTGCGACGCACATGCATAGTCTGTGTGATCCCGGTCAATACAGTAAGGGTATGTCGAAAAACTCCTATCTCGTTTTCTTCCCCAACTTCAAAATCATTCTACATCACTGCAGAAGTACCAACCCAGTGTTTACAAAGTGAACATACAAAGAAGATCAAATGCCCTTTACAAAAAAAGGTAAAACAGCGCTGTAGGGCGATTTTGAAGTTGAAGGCTAAAACAAGATGGGAGTTTTTCCACATACACTAACTGTATTGACCCAGATCAGCATGCCCATCGCAGAGACAAGACAAGACTAGCATTTGAGGTTAAAAAGTATATAAACTGTCAATTTGTTTAGAAAATAACCGATCGTTTTGCTAGATAAGACTCTTCTTCATCAGCTGGGATAGGTTTTAGAGCCCTTTGAAGCTGGATTTAAACTGCATTTTGGAAGTTCAAACTTGGGGCACCATATATGGAGAGAAATCCTGAAATGTTTTCCTCAAAAAATATAATTCCTTTACGACTGAAGAAAAAAGACATCTTGGATGACAAGGGGGTGAGTACATTATCTGTAATTTTTTGTTCTGAAAACTAATCCTTCAATAAATCATAATCTCTAGCTTTCGCTAAATGTTGTACACACATTCACGAGAAAGTGAGCAGAAACTAGAGATTATGGTTCATAAATATGTATATTTTTCTTACGCATACGCATCATGTTGCTTCAGAAAGACTTTATTAACCTCCCAGAGCCATGTGGAGCGTGGTGATGGATGGACACACTTTATTGGACTTCAAAATCTCAACAGCCATTCACTGCCATTATAAAGTTTGGAAGAACCAGGACATTTTTTAATATAACTCGTCTGAAAGAAGAAAGTCCTATATTTCATAGGATGGCTTGAGGGTGAGTAAATCATCGGGTATTTTTCATTTTTGGGTGAACTATCTAAAAACTAATCATTGTTTTATTTACAGCTTCGAAAAATCTTTTTTTTTAACAGTATAATACAGATGAAGCATTATCATGACAAACTGTTTTATAGATTTCAGTTTTCTCTATACAAGTATATAGGAGCTATACTTGCACGACCAAACCTACATGGAAAACAGTTGCCTGGAGGTGTTACCAATCTAGCCACAGAGTGAACTGACCTGCCAGAGGGACTTTGAATACACTGCCAAAAAGACTGTAAGAGAACATCCTTTATTTCATGCACTGAGCATTTCCATCGACACATTCTCCTCCGGCTGGGTCTTTGGAGAAATTCAGGGGAAGGTTTTAAATCTAACACTGCACCGGTGAGGACCTTATGAGGGCAAAATCTAATAAAACCCTGCTCCATAACCAAGAGAGGAAACAGCAGCCAACACAAACTCAGTTAAGCAGGTTTGAAAAATAGTTCTTCCTGAAACATCTGAAAATGTATACGCCCAATTAAAATAAACATTACTTTATGCAAGATCAGCCGACTTCACAGACACTGCTACCAGATGATCCTCATCATGCAAATAGCAACGAAATCCAATTGCTAAGAACATCAAAACAGAGGACTACAAAAACTGCTGATGCTCTGCGTTTGTACCCATGCACACCTGCAATTCTGATTTCATTTTTTCACACTGGATCAGCTGTGATATAGAAAAATGGATAATTAATCTTAGAAGAGGGAAACTCATCTCCATTTACTCAGCCAATTTTAGCTGGTGGGCAACTGTAGAAATTTTACAAGTAACCATCTGATTAAACATCTGGATTGTGTAATTGCAAGAACGTTAGATAAATTGTAACAAAGTGCATACTGTAAGTATGTTATGTATGACTTTTGACTTGCAGCATAAAGTCTGGTTCAATTTGAAGCTCATTCTGGTCATTAATGATCCACTTAAACAAGAATCATCCACTTAAAGAGTTAGGGTCAGTAAGAATTTATTCAGCAAAAATGCTTTTTTTTTTTTGACTCCTCAACAAAATACAGTTCAAGCCAACACATTATCTTCTCACCTAACCAACCCAGCCACCATGGGGAGAATAATGCGCTTTTTCCTTTGAAAATGGGCCCATACAGTTACTTTTCACGTACTGTGGCGACAAATGTAATAAAACGATGGGGAGGCATAGCAAGGCCATTAGTTTCTGTTAAACCTTTCGTTTCAAGCACATCATGGTCGAAACTCCCACAGAAAACCTCAATATGTGAACAATTATTTTCTTCATCTCTTTTCAACACAAAATGGCAACTCTGAGAATGACAAAAGGAATTCATTTTAGGCGGATTTGTAGGGCTAGAATCAGGTAGACGATCGATTTTTAACAGCACACTGTGGACCGAAAGTAAGAACGTGTGCGGAGGCTTTAAACGAACAGGATTTGATCTGCTTTTTCTTCCTCCCCCTAAACCCTCTCGCTCTCCCTCGAACACAATCACTCTCTCATTCTCCTTCGGTCTCTCAGGCTACGCAGTGGTTCTGCGAGGCTATTAGCGCAATCAGACAGCAGCTGCACACTTGGCTGTATAACAGGTAAACACAAACAGGATTAGACTTGGCAGAACTGTTATGGCTACGCTCCTGAGGACAACTAGCTTGACAGTTCACTTTTGACGGGCCTGAGCGTTTCCCCTCAGAGCGTCATTGTTTGCTTGTAACAGGCTTTCAGTTGTGCAGGCACAGAAGTGTAAGACATCGATTATGGCCCATGCGCTGTCTCTCCAGTCATTCGACCGTTGTTAGTTGAGCTCTGACAACCAGGTGTATTCAAGCTCTGCTATCAGAAGGAAAGAAAATCAATCGGGGGTGATTTCACGTTACCTGCAAGCCGACATTAACATGCCGCTTGGAGTTTGGTGTATTTTGCTGTCCATCAAAAGGCTGGAGAAAAACCAAAGCAGATGAACACAAAACTAAAGATTCCCTTGATTTGTGGAGCTTCCAGCACGGGAAGTCTAAGGACAACACAACAGTTGGTTTGCGAACTGGTGCGGGAGAGCATCCACAATGTGATGAATGTGCATCTGGGGCCACTGAAGAGTCCATCATCAGCAAATTAGATCAGCGAAAAACCAAAGCCGGTAAACCAACACATTCTCACTCCCAACTCGTCACATACTGAGGACACATTTTGACGCACAGGGTACCACTTTAGTATCATTTTTCAACGTGCAGGGTCGAAACTCCCACAGAAAACCTCAATATGTGAACAATTATTTTCTTAATTTCTTCAACACAAAATGGCAATTCTGAGAATGACAAAAGGAATTCATTTTAGAATTTGTAGGGCTAGAATCAGGTAGACGATTGATTTTTAACAGCACACTGTGGAACGAAAGTGCACGACATGCAGTTTCAATGCAGCTTCAAAGGGCTCTACACAATTCCAGCAAAAAAAATATATATTTATACTAGTGGTGTCAAAATTAGCGCGTTAACGCAGGAGATTAATTTTTTCATTTTAACGCGTTAAAAATATTTAACGCAATTAACGCATGGGCGGGGCCACCCCACTCACAACTGCTTATGAAATGCTTTTATTTAAATGCGCAGAGCGTCTTTACGAACACATCAAACAGGAGACTTTTCAGATGCGCGCTCCAACTTTACTTCAGCACCAGACGCGAGTCAAACGACCGCGGAAGCGGTACCGGTGACGGGGAGCTTAAGTAAAACGTTAGTGAACTGCGGTCAGATGAGATGCTGTCAGGCCATATGTCGGTAAAAACGAATTTAATTGTCCTGTCAGCCTATATACTCTGCTTGTAGCGTGCGCTCTTGAAGTTCACGCGCAAATGTGCCGACGCGCGCTGTATTAGGCTATATTAAACCCAAATGAAACTGCGAGCATGCAAAGTCGTAGTTATATCGTCAGGTAAAACATGAATTCACAAAAAAAAAAATTATTATTTATAGGTCAAAGCAGTGTCAGATCAAGTTCAGCAGTGACAACCTTTAACAGCAGCCAAAATATCCTTATAACCAGTTGCTGTGATGTCTGTTAATTAAGGGACAAAATTAAAAAGAGGAAATTAATAACTAAGTTTTATCTTTATATAATTTAGAATTGGATATAATTTAGGCTATATTTTCTTGCTGAAGGGCACAGGTAGCTACTATATATATATGACATTTATTATAATGGGTTTGTGTGAAGATTGTTTCAAGTTCACTTAAATTATTATTATTAGTTATTTTTTTAAAGTCTAATAAATGTTAAAGTGATAGCTCTTAATGATACTGTAATGTTGAATGATTATATATATATATATATATATATATAAAATTTTCAATGGTTAAGTATTAGGGGGGGGAAATCAATCAGTGATATTTGCCTTCAGTCCTAAAACAAGATGGCGTTAAACAAATATTAAAAATATATGTTCTTTATGTTGTTTCTACATTAATTTGAAGCATTAAAGTGAAATTATTGCAATATTAAAGTATAATTAAAAACTTTAATGTCAGGTAGAATTAATCGCGATTAATTTTAGGTAAAATGTGCGATTAATTAGTTAATTTTTTTTAATCGATTGACACCACTAATTTATACACTTTTTAACGACAAATGCTCATCTTCTCTAACTCTGGAGGTGCATGCATACACTGTGTACTCTGGTTCAAGACAGGGTCGCTCGAAAAACTCCCATCTCATTTTCTCCTACAACTTCAAAATCACCCGACATCGCTACAACTTAACATTTCAACTTGAATAAACTTATTTAAGTTGACTGAACTTAAAGTTTTAAAGCAGCAGGGTAACAAATAATTTTGTTGACTCAACAAATAGTGTTTTTTTTTGTTTTTTACAGTGCTGTCTTGAACCAGAGTATGCAGATTATCCATGCGCATCACAGAGCTAGACAAGACAAGCATTTGAGGTTAAAGTATATAAATTGTAAATTTCTTTAGAAAATAATTGATAGTTTCGCTAGATAAGACCCTTATTCCTCAGCTGGGATCATGTAGAGCCCTTTGAAGCTGCATTGAAACTGCATTTTTAACCTTTAATCCACTAAGCACTATTGAAGTCCATTATATGGAGAGAAATCCTTGAATGTTTTCCTCAAAAACAATTATTTGTTTGCGAGTGAAAAAAGAATGACATGAACATTTTGAATGACTTGGGGGTTGACTTTTTATTGTGGATTAGACCTTTAACAAGAAACATTTGGCATCAATATGCTGACGCCAAAGGCACTGGGAATTTTATCATCATGATTAAATTATATATTGGGTAATAATATTGCCATTATTGCACATATGTTGTTGTGTGATGTTTCAATGTAAATAGTCACAACAATTTTATTTTCATTACACTGTTTATACATTTATGAGCACTTAACCCAACCCCTGCCCTATTGGTCAATAAAACAGAGGATTCAACAGGCATGATACAACTACAATCATAATTTATATTAAAAATAATAATAATAATAATAATAATATTCCAAGTCTTACAGGGCAAAACGATTGATTTGTGACAGATGCAATCACCGTCTACATCTGCTGTAAAGCTCAGATCCTTTGTGCAATCTGTGCGCAAATTCAAAAATTGCCACCAGAAGAAGCATTACGTCAGCTTTGGTTGTGAAATACCATTGGCTCTTGTGTGTCTCGTGTACGGAAATATTTTTTTGAATGAGATGTAAATGCATTTTCAGGGATTAAAACCTTATGTTTTACTCTCTTCTTCACATAAGGATATCGTATGGCTTGGAATGCGACATGATTTGTTTGTAATACTTTTATACTGCTTTTTATGGTTTTTGCAATAAATACCTCTGACTGTACTTTTATTTGCCTGGTATGTGTTTAATATTGTTCAGAAATTGGTGGGTTTAGGTTAGGGGTTAGGCGTTGCAAATGAAAGTATACATTTATATACATTTTATACAAATGCATTCATAAATTAAGGCAAACAACTGAATGCAATGGATGATTTTGCATGCCGAAATGTGATACTGTGTGCATTAAAAAAATTATGCTAAAGGAATATCACCAAGGGGTCCTGACCAAGCGTCAATATGTGACGACTTGGGAGGGGAGGATGTGTTGGGTAAACAGAAGTCAAGGATAAAGACTCCCTTGATTTGTAGAGTTCTCCAGCATGGAAAGTCTAAGGACAACTGAACAGCCTGTTTGTGCACTGGCACAGGAGAGCATTTGCCAGGTGATGAATGTGCATCTGGTGCCACCCAAGAGTCCAACATCAGCAAATCAGACCAGTGCAGTAAGTGGTCAAGGTAAGGTGAGCTCAAAAATGTGCTCAAACAGGAGAACAACTTTGTTCCTTCTTTCCCAATGAAGAAAAGCATAACCCACAAGACTAATTAACGTGCAGCTTGAAGTTCGGTGTATTTTGGCTGGTGAAAAACCAAAGCTGATAAAAACAAGACAAGAATAAAGACTCCCTTGATTTGTAGAGTACTCAACAATGGAATTCTAAGGACAACAGGACAGTCGGTTTGCGCAGTGGTACAGAAGAGCATCTGCAAGGTGATGAATGTACATCTGGGGCCACCGTAGAGTCCAACATCAGCAAATCAGACCTCCGCAGTTTGTGGTCAAGGTAAGGAAAAGGAAGGAAAGGACGTGACATGTGGCCAAGTATGGTGACCCATACTTGGAATTTGTGTTCTGCATTTAACCCATCCAAGTGCACACACAGAGTAGTGAACACACACACCACGAACACACACACAGAGCAGTGTGCAGCCATACTGTTATCGCTGCGGTGCCCGGGGAGTAGTTGGGGGTTCGGTGCCTTGCTCAAGGGTCTCACCTCAGTCGTGGTATTGAGGGTGGAGAGGGCGCTGATCATTCACAACCCCCCACAGACAATCCCTGCCGGATTTTTTGCACATTTGCTTTTGTTATCACTGGGTCGGAACTTTAGCCTATGCCACACGTGTGTGATTGTGTAATACATGAGGTTGAGTAATTTTAAGACGAGCATTTGTGGTTAAAAGTATATACAGTTTTTATTTTTTTTAGAAAATGGCTGAACATTTCACTAGATAAGACCCTTATTCCTCGGCTGGGATCATGTAGAGCCCATTGAAGCTGCACTGAAACTGCAATTTTAACCTTCAATCCACTGAAGTCCACTATATGGAGAAAAATCCTGGAATGTTTTCCTCAAAAACCTTAAATTCTTTTAGACTAGCACAGGAGAGCATCTGCAATGTGATGAATGTGCATCTGGGGCCACCGTAGAGTCCAACATCAGCAAATCAGCCCGGCGCAGTTAGTGGTCAAGGTAAGGTGAGCACATAAAAGGTGCTTAAAGAGGAAGACAACTTTGTTCCTTCTTTCCCAAAGCGGGTCATTTATTGTGCCTCTGGGTGACAGAATGTCCTGACAGAAAAAGTCCTAAAACATGTCTGATTTAGCTGCTGTACTAACGCTAGTAGACAAAACCTCAGTGTCAGCAACTTACACACTTACACAAGCCATTTCATAAATCTCAACCATGCACCGTGACGAAAAGCACCGTCAAACAAACTCGTTAAGAGTGAAATTGAGTTGTGATTTTCTGGTATACGTCAAAGTTCTGCAATCATGTCTAGGGGGGCGAAGCCGGACTTAAGTAAGTGCAGGTTTGGCCAAAGAGACGGATCTAGCTCTGGTCAAAAGGGACGTCGGACGAAAGACTCTTACACGCATAAGCTCTGCTACCCAAGCGAGAGACACGATGATGTATTACCTCTGGTGCTTGGGTTCCACTGGCAGCGAGCTCACAGAGACTTCCAACACCCCCTCCAGCACCAATTACAATTTAGAAGCGTCTCTCGCCAGCAGGGGGCTTTTCCTTTTAAGCTTCTGCCATTTTGAAAGGCACACAAAGCTTTGTGTCAATCCCTCACTCCCCAATCTGTCCACTCATTCACGTGCCGTCTCACCTTTGCAGTCACTCTTTCCCCAATCGTCGCCTCTCGCTCCCTTTCACCAAACAGACAAAATGACTCACCGTTCCCCACAGTCTAGAGTGTCTCTTCAGCAAGGAAACTGTAGTTTATGTGAAGTGTGGTATTTATTACTACATCATGCATTATGCAGGCCCCATTTCTAGAAAGAGGCTCAATAATGTATCAAGTGAACAGCATATCTGGTAGCATAACGCACGGCCTGCGTAGCCGTTCCCGGTGAATGTGGTTTGGAAAGCGGAACTTGTAGTGGTATTGTAGTGTCTGATGTCATAAAGACGCCCTTGTGTATGTATAACTTTCCCAGAATTACATTTTGCACATGGCATGTATCCGAAGCAGTGGCAGATAAACAAGTCTAAAAGGGTTACTTCTTTCTCCTGATAGAAAAATGCTAATCAAGATCAAGCCTCAAGCAAAGTGTGCAATGATTTCACATGAAGTAGTTCAATCATGAAAAACAAATTAGCAATTTGACATGTTAACTGATGCATGCCACACACTGTCTGAGACACATGAAACACTCATTTTTCTTTACTTCGGCTGCAAGTGATACTTATTACTATTCCTCATACTCACAATGAAACAGAAGTAGCGACAGATCCTTTCTTCCATCTTCTGATGTACATCTGAAATGCATTACTGAGAAATAAGAAATGTAGGGAGGGGATGCAGTTCTATCCTGAAGTTGTTGATTGGATGTCACCAGGCAGAAGTCTGCAATTTCACTGGAAGATCAAGTAACAGTTTGATTAAGGATTACAAGGCAAAAATAGGCTAAAATGAAATGTGCATCATGTATAAATCATTCAGAGGTACGGTGAATTTTCTTTTCATGCTGACAAATTTGAAACTTGCAACCATAATCAGCTAACAATGCTTTTGCAGTAACAAGCAATCATACACTCCAAAAAATGCTGGGTTCAGTCAGCTGGGTCATTCTATTGGGTTGTTTTAGGTATTTTTAACCAGGTGCTGGGTAGTTTTTCTGCACTCTGAAAATGCTAGGTTAATGCCCCGCCCCAGACCTACGTGGGTCATCTGACATTTTATACAGCTGAGTTTTTGTCTCATATTTACATCATATAGTTAAGCAATATCAATAGGATATAAGTGCAATATCACACGAGTGAAAATGTGATACTGATCTTATACAATAGTTCAGTAAGTAAGAAGTTAATATTGTGTTTTTTTAGACACTTTAGACAGTGTTGTCTGTTTTGCTCAATTTTGCCAACAAAAATATAGAGACAAAGCAAAACACACAGAAGTATTTCACTTCCATTTGACGCGCTGAACCACTTGCCATAGGCGTGTTGGATTTGAAGCGGTGCTGCACAGACCTATCAGTGTATGACATCAAAGTACTGCGAAAGCGATTCAAAAGCATAAAGAGTTGTCTGCTCTCTATAGCTTTTGTGGTATTTTAATGTCAGACACACACCGTTCGATCTGATGGTGATGATCCGCTTCAAGTCGAACAAGCCGAATGACTCAATGGACCATTGATAAAGAACCATTTACTTCGCTCCTGAATGAATCAGCCATTTGAACAAATCAAATTAACTTACCACCACCTACTGGCAGTTTTAGTTTATTTAGAGTATAATTTTTAATTATTAAAGGTATAGTTCACCCACCCAAAAATGACAATTGTGTCATCCTTTACTCACCCTCAAAGGGTCCAAAAGTATATGTAATAAATTTGATCAAACAAAAGATTTCTTGCTGAAGCTACTTTTTGTAATGTCTGTTTGGTGCTTTACACAGCAATGACTTTAAATGATCTTTTGGGAGTAATTTCTCAGCCAAATCTGATGTGCGATTAATTAATTGCCACATTATGTAATTAATTAGATGTTTTAAAAATTGTAATCGCTTACCAGCCTACTAAAAATATAATATTATTGTACTCAACACAACATACAAAAACAAAATGTCAGTCAGCTGCATCAGCAGCGGTCATTTCGCACAGTGGAAACACCTTTTGGCTTGCATAACAAGTTGATTTTATTTGTTGTAATACTGAATTTAAATTAATTTGGTGTTAAAGTATGTTCTTCAATCTTAGTACTGTTTTTTAATGAGCAGGTTATGGATTCAGCCACGCCATCTTTCAGCTACGACGACACACCGGCATGAGAATTAGCACTATTTCTGTGGAAAGTGATTACAGAAAACGGTTACACAAATTAAAATGCTACTTTTAAATTTTCCAAGTTTGTTCTAAAATGCTAATTAAACTAGTTTAAATGTATGTAAATATTGTAAACTATGCTGTATTCATCCGAATTAATTCTATTTGTCTTATATTTCTGTCCATGGGTGTTAGTAATAATGTTCATCTTTTGATTATTGCTGTTGCCTCTATAATTCTGTATGTGACTTTTTGTTTCCAGCCCATTTTAAGTGAGCAATATAATCATTTTTAAACAACAGTTAACAAATAAAGGATAAAAACATTTAACCCAACCAGCTGGGTCAAAATAACACAGCATGTGCTCTGTCCAATATTTACCCAGCTCTGGGTTGTCAAAAAACCCAAGTTGGGTTGTTTTTAACCCAAAATTTTTCAGAAGCTATTTGAAGTGCAATTATCAAAAACACAATTTTGGACCAACGGGACTTTATAGAAGAAGAAACCAGAAGATCGATAAACTTGCAAGTCGCAATTATAACTGGTTGGGACAAAAACTCAGATGACATGAAAGAGCATTTATTGCTTGTTACTTTATCGCAGTTTCACACTGTTTGTGCTAAAGATATGAACAATACCTGCAGCTTTGTAGTAGCGAGCTGTGCTATTGCTTTACAAAGTGATAAGACTTTCAACTGGCAGACTACAGCCATATCTAGTGACCATAATATTGATACCACATTGAATTAGACTAGCAAGCATCTGCATCATCCAAATCACTGTAATAACCTCATGCTGTAGCTACAACCCTAGCACACATGCTAGAAACCATTTAGCTTCAACCTGATGCAAAGCATTCTCAAATTGCTGTAAAACAAATTTAAACATATAGCTTTGTTATTGAACCTTTTTAGCTTTGTTGATGAAAAATACTAATGGATACAGGTGCAGAACTCTCAGTCAGACACTATAAAAACATCAACATTCACACATATGGCAATTACACATGCTGCATGAATTAGTGTTCTGTGTGTTCTTAATAAAATAATCATTTCGAGCCGCTAATGAATATGGCTTTAAAAAAACAACATACAGCAGGTTTAAAACACTTTTAAGAATAATCTGCCATCTGAGAGCTGTACAGAGCCATAGGAGGTCTCAAACACACAGCACAGTGACGAAAACACCTGCTCACCTGCCGCACTGACATTTATGCTAATTGTTTGATCCCATCTGTGGAGCAATAGGAATTACTGAAGCAAACAGTTTACTGGCAAACAATTCTGTGTTCCCAACAAATCTTTGCAAGCCATGTGTGTTAAACATCCTATAGCTCCTTTTGTAATGATTTTGCAATTAGTATACATAACCTCTCCACACATCCTTTCACTCAGAGTCTGATTTCAACAACCAACCCTTCTTTACAATCTCATTAAGTATCTCATTTAAATAGAAAGTATATACAGAGAGGTAAGGATTTTCTAATTTGCCTACAGCGCCCTGGAATAGCAGATGGGAAACGATGACAGCTCAAGATCCCTGCACAGTCTCAGCTCTTTCTACTGTCTGCATCAGAGACGTGGTCATGTTGTAATCTTTTATTCACATCAGTCACAAATAATAGAGTGTCAGCTACAATCTAATGCACACTGGGAATAATGGCTGGCCAAGATTCTGAATTTAAGAATTGGCTTTGTTTCAATCCATGAGTATAAATGTGAATTGAATGAACCACTGGATGTCGGAATTGGAATATGGATTGAAATGACATGAAAAGGAGGGAATTGCAACTCAAAAGACACAATCTTGGGTTTTTCAATTTTAAATTTTAATTAAGTTATTTATTTATTTATGTAATAATTTTATTTGGTTATAAAATTATATTATATATTATGAATTATATATACCGTATATACACACTACTTTTCAAAAGTGTGCATTTTTTAACAGAATCAAATTACATTTTAAAATATATTGAAATAGAAAACAACTATTTTATATGGCAACAATATTTAATTAATGAATGTATTTTTGTATTAAATAAATGCAGTTTTGATAAGCATAAGATACTTCTGGTGGGGCAGCCGTGGCCTAATGGTTAGGGAGTCTGACTTGTAACCAAGAGGTTGCGAGTTCGAGTCCCAGGTCCGGCAGGGATTGACGGTGGGGGGAGTGAATATCCAGCGCTCTCTCCATCGTCAGTACCACGACTGAGGTGAGACCCTTGAGCAAGGCACCGAACCCCCAATTGCTCCCCGGGCGCCGCAGCAATGCAATGGCTGCCCACTGCTCCGGGTGTATGTTCACTACTGTGTGTGTGCACTTGGATGGGTTAAATGCAGAGCACAAATTCCTAGTATGGGTCACCATACTTGGCCTCACGTCTCGTCACTTTCACTTCACTTTCACTTCTTTTTAAGGACAAATATACACAACAAATCAAAAGTTTTTGAACAGTAAGATTTTTTTTAATAGGATGTTTTTAAAATAAGTCTCTTCTTCTCAAGTCTGCATTTATTTGATCCAAAGTACAAAGTTCCAAAGTTTTGTATTTGAATATATTTTAAAATGTAATTTATTCCTGTGATTTCAAAGCTGAATTTTTAGCACCATTACTCCAGTCACATGATTTTTCTGAAATCATTCTAATATTCTGATTTTCTGCTCAAAAAACATTTAGTATTATTATTATTATTATGTTGTTGAAAATAGCTGAGTGGAAATTTTTCAGGTTTTTTTGATGACTAAAAAGTTCAGAAGAACCCCATTTATCTGAAATAGAAATCTTTTGTAAAATTATCATAACTTTTGATCAATTTAAAACATCCTTGCTATATAACAGTATTACTGTCTATACTCCCCATATATATTCTTATTATTAACTGTTTTAAATATTGATAGTATAATATTGATAATGATTAAAAAATGTTTCTTGAACAGCAAATCAGAATGACTTTTGAAGGATCATGTGACGATGCTGATAATTTAGCTTCGATCACTGGAAAAAATTACATTTTAAAATATATTCAAATAGAAAGCAGTTATTTTAAATAGTAAAAATGTTTCACAATATTACTGATTTGGCTGTATTTTGGATCAAATCTTTGCAGGCTTGGTGAGCAGAAGAAAATAACATCCTTCTATAAAAAAAAAAAAAAAAAAAAACATTACAAATCTTTAAAAACTTTTGACTGGTAGTGTATACGCCATTAAAATGTTTTACTTAAATGTTAATATGTATATAGATAAAAACAATAAATATAAAACTTAACATACCATACTTTAAAATACTATAAAATATACAAATAGACAAATTCTAATAAAAAATTACAGAAACCCTAGTTCATAAATCATTTTAGTAGGAGATGTGACTGTTTGCATGTTGATTGAAGAATATCTAAATGCTTTCATAAAGACAAAAAATGCAATACTGAATAAAAAGGTTATGCAATATGAGTCATGTGTTTTAATACAGTCTACTGTACCATCATTGAGTTAATCCTCCTGCTACATTATCAGGCAGAGAATTAAGCCCCATTATATGCAACCATTACACCGTAATCTATTTTTCCCATTTCCTCTTCCAACCAGGAACTGCTGATTTCACACAAAATAATATTAAGAGCAGCAATTTTGGAAAACAATCCTTAGTGCTCACTTCCGGAATGGGAAACATTAAACCCACTTCACATACTGGTATGTTAGATGTCATACCATTGCAGTAGCTTCTGACCTTGAATCACAGATAAATTATGCACATGAACCGTAACGCGACCCTGGTCTGAAGCAAAGCCAAGTACTTTAACAGCGTAACAGCTACCTGTTCCATTATGCACAATCAAGCCCCATAATGGGCCTGTCCACAAACAACACAGGAGACAGCCATGTGTGACACTGAATACTTTTGGCCTGGATGTGGCACCCCAGTGATGTTTACAAGGACAGAAGAGAAGGACACACACCTGAACAAGCATGTGAAGGGACGACAATTTGAGAGAAGTGCTGATGTGCTTGAACCAAGAAGAAAGCAAGCTGGAAGCAGGCCTGCTCCATTCTGCCACAGTTACAGCTGTCAGAAATTATAGGCTGGGGCCCTTTAGAGGCTTTTTGTGGCCCCTGAGGTCAGAATCAGAAAGGAAGAGTTGATGTGTTCCACCAGATAGGCTTTATTACGACTCTGTGTTTTAAAGAGCTTTACTCAAGACCTCAGTGATCCCTGTTAAAGTTCTCCTAAGAGGCTACTAGCTGCGAAGAGGCAGCAGACAGTTAGCAGCTCCCATCAGAACCTAAACTATGAGCCTCGGCCCTTTCCTTTCACTCTGCTGCCCACATCAGCTAGTATGTCGGCTACCGAACCGGTGTCCAATTAAAATCACTCTGCTTGGACCGCTTCCCAGTTCAACTGCATTGGCAGGGAGCTCCTATGTTCAGACTGGGAAAGATGAAAACGAGCGCCATCTCATTTAGTCAGAGCAGCATTATCGATGTTTCTTCTTTTTTAGATTTGAAAGGTGAAGATCATTACAAAGCACTCGTCTTTTCAGAAACAAATTATTTCAAGCGTTTGGCACATTTCAGAACAGAAATATCATCCTTTCTAGCTATAGAGAATATGGTAGCAGCTTGTGGATTGTACTAATACTAACATAGGACTAATATAAACATTCTACCCTGCTGAAAAAAAAAAAGCTAAAACCAGCCTAAGCTGGTTGACTGGTTTTAGCTGGTCAACCTGGTTTTATTTGGTCATAGATGCTCAGCAGGCTGGTTTTAGAGGGGTGTTGGCCATTTCCTTAGCTGGTCAGGCTGGGAGACCAGCTGGAACGACCAGCTAAAACAAGCCTGACCAGCCTGGGAGACCAGCTAAAACCAGCTACTTCCAGCTTAAACCGGCTAAGACCAGACAACCAGCCTAGGCTGGTTTTAGCTGGGGGGCTTTTTCAGCAGGGTATTGTAAAAAATCAATTATAATGCCAGAGGTATGCTTAAAGGACTTTTGCTGATAGTATTCTAGCCTAACCGTATGAACTCATACACTCAAATTGCAGTATCCACAGCCGTACATGGAGACAGAAACTCCATATATTGTGAAAAGAAATAAAAAAAATCCACACAATATTTTCTAGATGCTGTGGTAAGGAAATCAATAGCAACACTGCAGATCCAGCCCTTTCTAATTGCGTTTCAAGTCAGGGATGTTGGGCTACTGTCTGCTGTTTTACGAGGACCGACAGCGCTCTCTAATGGAAGTTTTAAAAAGGACAACCTCTCCGAGAATTGAACCACATCAAACTACCTCCTCTCCTTTCACTTGTCTGTGAAGATTACAAAAGGCTATCGGGTTCAAACAGGCCCTCAGAAAAAGCACTGCATCAGCTGCTTCTGTGATCCATCAAAGCATTTCCTGTCTTCAGTGCTGTAATACAAGGTATTAGCAATCATATCAATGATGGCACCTCGTCTGATAGCCTTACCAGCTCCCACATCCATATTGCTGACAAACAAAAAATACCACAAAAAATATGTTAAAAAAATACTATTGAACCATAGTTTGAGCCATTATTAATAATGATTATGTTTATTGGTAAAAGGACAGAACAATAGGCTATTAATATATGGATTTTTAACGTTAAGTTCTTTGGTGAAAACTGTGGTTGCTATTTTTAAGTGTTGTATATCACTGCCATAAGTGAAGAAAATAAAATACGACAAAAATGGGATTTTTGCAGCGTGAATAGCAAAATTTGATAGATAGATAGATAGATAGATAGATAGATAGATAGATAGATAGATAGATAGATAGATAAAAATAACTGAATAAAATGCACACATGGAGGCTCGTATACTTGCTGTCGATGGTCGTCATGCCAACATGTTCAGTACACAGATGAACTGCTGTGTTTTCAAGTCGTGTAGGCTAACTTCTGGCTATCGCTTGTTAGGTCGTCCGTTTCCATTTTAAACATATAATAATTCAGTAATATGGCGGCTTGTTTGGTGCCGGATTTTCCAGCTGTAAGGATTGCCTTGGAGCATTTGGGCGAGTTAGGTAAGAAACTTTGTACGCACGAATTCATGCGCCAACTAGTGGCAAATACTTCAATAATACCGATTTCAATATGAAGTCATGCCATTATAATATCAATATATGTGAATAATATAAATTAACCTTTAACTTAGTCTGTGAAGTGATGAACTCTTTGACACCTTACAGATAAACGACTAAGAGAAGAGGGGGTTTCATTTAGTCAAGAAGCAAGTCACCACCTGAGAGAGACAGCTGAAGCCATTAAAGAGCTGGTATTTACTAGTATTTACATATATTTAACTTTGATCATATTCTCCTCATTTAAAACTGATTCATTTATACACTGTGGGTTGCAAAAAATGGTAAAATATGAATATTCAGTGTATATCCAATGTGTAATGTTACGCAGCACATTTTCATGTCCTTTATGTAACCATGTCTTTTACATATTGTATGAATTATGAAATTCATAATTTTTAGAGAGATAAAAATGATTTCAAATGGTTTATTTTGTCATATTTAAGTCAACATTGGGGTGAATTCAAATACCTCAACCTCAATTTGAGTGGATGTTGCCATTTTGAGTGCAATTGCACTTATGTCACGATTTGGTCAGTTACCCGGATGTGCGGCCATATTGGTGATACTCAAATGTAAACAACAGCATAGATTGCACAGTTGATGTACTACTGAATATGTCATTCTGCTAATTTATGCTGTCTAATCTATGGAAGAAAATGTGTGGAAGCTGCTAAATCATATAGAGAAGGACGTTGTAAAGCAGAAAAGGGCGCAATATTTTGACAAACTAAAGTTAATAGGTGGCAAAGATACATACAAGCAGTAATAATTAAGATATTAGCCTAATATTTCACCTACCTGACCAGAAATTCTAAGAACAAACACTAATGTTGTCAAGATTCTTGCCCTAGAAATCCTGGTTCAGTTTTTTGCTCTCTTCTCTTTGATTTGTTATAACTTTTGTCAGTCTGTAGAACTCCAAATGTTAATAATGATATTGTTAATAATGAATTAAAATGATATTGGATATAGGAATCATCTAGAAAAGCAGCACGTGAGAAACTTGAGGTTGAAACTATTGAGACAAGCAAGCTTCGACATCGAACAATGAACCTAGAGGATGACATTAGGAGTGAAATATCAGGTAAGTTCCTGCAAAAAATCCTTGGAAACCTGTTGAATCCATGAATTAAAAGTCTAAATTTTAGGCCATCTCTGGCAACAACTCACCTGCAACATAATGGAGGATGGAAAACTGCTCAGGTTCTACTTAAAGTTGTTTATTGTTGTTTTTGAAGCTTGTGTCACTGCAGCTAGAGAAGGCAATGCTGCAGAGTTGAATCGACTTCAATCTGAGCTGAAAGCTGTAGTAGATGACATACAATCCATGGAGGAGAAGCAACAACTCCTTGAGCAAGAAAATGGTGTTCTGATGTTAGTATTCAAACATGCTGACCAATGAGAATCATGGGAAATGTAGTTCACACTGCTATCTGTACCATTTACTTCTACCATGCTCATTATATATTAAAAGTTAAAATGTTAAAAGCAATCTTTTTTTGTCTGGTCAGTGGCAGTTGAGAGAAGTGTTTGGGACCACGTCTTACTGTTGTAATTATTTTTCAGTGGGGAGAGAGAAAACATTAAAGAAAACTATGAGGATGTTGTTGACCAGATGAATCAGCAGCTGTCAAACAAAGCTAGTATACAGATGCTGTTAACAGAAAAACAAAATGAGATCCAGTCACTGAAGGACAAAATTGTTCAGGTGGAAACCGCCCAACAGAACCTAAAAGAAAACATGGTGCAGAAGAGTAAAACATTTGCTGAAAGTAAACATGCTGTGGACAAGGAGGTAGCCTGAGCTTGTTTTCTCAAACAGGATATATTTGTACTCCAAAGCTGTGGCTCAATTCATATTTCCTCTTTTTAGATAGCGGAAATTGTTCTTAAGATTAAAGAACAAAGAAAAATCAATGCAGAAACACGCAAGGAGCTGGATATCATTACATCAGAGCTCCAAGACAAGGAGGAGACAATCACACAGTGTGAAAAAGTAAGCATCAACACATTTTGTAGAGTGTCAAAACAATATTACTTGTATTTGTATGGCTTGCTTTATTTATTTATCTGGTTTCAGCATATCTCCCAGTTGGTGAAAAACATTGCAAGTATGATGGCATCTAAAACAATGTGCAAAGAATGGTTCCATGTGGAGAAAAGTCAGAAAGATGAACTTGATCGACAAAAGTAACCAATAACTGTTTTTTACCATAAATCAGTTCTGTTTCCTTCACCTCCATTCAACAGAAATTAACTTTTGTTACTCATAATCAACAGGGAGTCTCATGAGCATGAACTTCTTGAACTGGCAGAAGCATTTGAGCAGAAAGTTCAGGCCCTTCAGGAGCAGATGGTGGAGGTAGGTAGAGGTAGACATCTTTGTGAAACTCCTGACACTAAACGAATGGCTGCTCCATAATATACTCTTTTCGGGCCAGGATCAAAACCCTCAAATCTCTGTCTTTAGATGTCAGATCTGAAGCATCGATTTCCTGCCTCTGGCCAGTCCCGCTGAGCAGCCATCGCATTGAGCTTTTAAAATGCTTTCCTTCAAAGACACAATGTGCATAGATGACCTTTAATACAGCTGAGTGCTGGACTGCCCTTAGATGTTAGATAGTTCAAGCAGTCAATAGATGTGCACCTGGTCTGGATACAAGAACATTTATCTATACATATATCTGTCTAGGCGAATAATAGCGAATAATAACAGCAAGTCTGAGTTTATATCTCACAATTCTGACTTATTTTCTCGCAATTCCAACCCAATCTCGTGTCAATTTGGACATATATTACGAAGTGGCTATTTATACGAATTCATACGACCTCAATTATACGTATTCATTATTATTTGCATTACGTATGCATTTCACGAATTTCCCAATTCACATGAATTTGTACAAATTACCTAACCCTAACCCTGCTTCTCAACCTACCTGTCACTGGTTATAGACAAATCATACAAAATCGTACAAGTGAAGTCGTACAAATTTGTGCAAATTAGCCACCTCGTAAAATACGTACAGGTTGGGCATGTGATAGCATTAGCAATTCTGACTTTTTTTAACGCACAATTGCAAGTTATAAAGTCCTATTCTGAGTGGAAAAAAGACTGATATGTTCTCAGAATTGCAACTTAATATATCTCACAATTCTGACTTAATAACTTCAAAAATTCTGAGAAATAAAGTTGCATTTCTGAGAAAAAATTCACAATTGTGAGTTATATCTCAATTGCGACTTTATTTCGTTGAATTGTGAGATATAAACTTGCAATTCTGAGAAATAAATTTGCATTTCTGAGAAAAAAAACTCACAATTGTGAGTATATCTCAAATGCGACTTTCTTCCTCAGAACTGTAAGTTTATATCATGCAATACTGACTTAACATGCAACTGCGAGTTTATATCACACAATTCTGAGAAAAAAGGTCAGAACTGTGACTTTATATCTATCTCAGTTTTAAGAAAATAAAGTCAGAATTGCAAGTTTGTATCCCGTAAACTCGCAATTGCAAGGGAAAAAAAGTCAGAAATCTAAGATAAAAATTTGCAATTAACTTATTTTTTTCCAGTGGTGGAAATGGGCTTCCATAGTGTTTTCCAGTTTCATTTTAATTTTCAGTTATTTAAAAGTATGTATATAGATATATAGTATATCATTATCTGTCTGTTTAAACTTCAAGATAATATTGATTGTACTGAATTTAATTTATGCAAATTTTAATCAAACAATCTTGACAGTTAAGAATTTGCATTACTATTACAATAAGAAGAATGATATTTGTGGAGGGTGCTTGATTGTCATGCAAAAATTTTAATATCTTTATTTATATTCAGATATTTTAAAATATTGTAATACTTAATATAGCCATGTATATTTTAATATTTATTATAACAGATCTTAAATTCTTTTGATTTTGGGGTTAGGGGTTAGATTTGAATTGCCCTTCTAATCCATCTGCTAGATAGCAGGTTGAAATTTAATCTGAGTCTGATACCATTACCTAACACTGTAAGGAGCTGTGATTTTTTTTCTCAGGTTGAAAATGAGATAAAGGAAGAACAGAAAGTGAAAAGTGCTCTATCAGAGCCCCTCGCTAAACTGTCAGACATCTTCAGCACTCAGAGAAAAAAGGAAGATGATATGATTGCTGAACAACACAGTCTGTCCAAACGGTACATTATTCTTTTTAGTACTCTTTCTTCTTTGCTTTATCACGATGACTAACTTGAAATGTTTGTATTTCAAGCCATCATTGTGTTCCTTTGTTCCAGGTTAGAGGAGAATAAACTGAGCCGCGATGAAGACGTTATATCCATTGCCAAGTGTAAATTTGAAATGAAAAACATGAAAGAAGAGATGAGACAGCTTCATGACGCTAACATGTATGATCCTGGCTTTTGTTTTATGGCTTTGTCTTTCTACATTACAACTAAATGGTTTCACGCTTTGGTTTGTGTGGTTCTCTCTCAGAATCAATGCAGATATGTTCACAAAAACTCTGGAGGAACTGGAAAATCAATTGGCCAAACAGAACACAAGCAGGTCAATCTTATTATATATCTTATTTGTCTTGATATATCTTCCGTTGAGGAACTAAACTGCACAATGTACTTGACAAAGAAGTTGTGCAAGATAAAAAGAATAAATTGCATAATAAAAAACAGTCCTCCTCAGTCCTCAATTAATACAGTCATCATCACATTATCATGTGTGTACACAGGGCAGCAGTTGAAGCTGAGAGAGAGAAAATACGTCAGTCCCGCAAAACTCTTAAAGTGGAACATGAGGAGTATGTAAGCAAGATCAATGCAGCCATCGGACGAACAGAGAAGAGATATGGAGAGCTGCTTGAGGAGGTCTGACAGAAACACTAGTGTGTAGAGGTGGAAATGCAAACAGACGTCACTGTATCTAAGGCTTGTTGTTTTGTTTTGTTTTGTTTTGTTGTAGAAGAAGAAACTCCAAGACCATATTTTATTGAATTCAGTGATAAAAGATCTTACAGAAGAACTGGCCAACACAGAGGAAAAGGGAAAACAAATGGAAATGAACTACAAGGCTGAAATTCAACAGCTTACAGTTAGAGAGATTCCATATTTATATACTTATTATAAGCTCAACATGCATTTTAAAATGGATGTGGTTTAAGCCTGCATCTGAAAACTAAAAATGTATGTCTTGTGTCTCAAAAGAGCGATGCAGAATCAATCACTCAAGCTCATAAGGAGAAAGAGCAGGAGCTCAAGGACCAGGAGTCGATTTTAGAGATGGTGGAGTCTCAGTTTGACATTGAGCACCTCAAACATCAGACTTTGAAGAACCAAATAACAGGTACAAAGTTCATTTTTTATTCTCGTCATGTAGCGCAACACTGCACCATGAACATCCCTGAGCTATCCACCTTCTTCTTCAACGTGAAAGTAAGCCTATGGGTTAGACTTCCGGTTCATTGTCCGCTATAGGGAAATAAAGATAAAGAACAATAACGTGCAGTAAATGGTCAAACTGTTTGCACTACAAACCAGTGTATATCATAATTAAGATAATACATTAAAATAACATGGTAATTGGTAAGTCACACCAATTTGTGACAGGGAGTTTGATTGACAGGCGATCTGACCAGTCATATAACACTGAATATGCCATTTTTGTCAGACAAACAAACCAAACAGGACAGTAGACTAATTTCGGTAGACTTGAACTCGAAAAACGTTGTATCCGCTTGTTAAGTCTGACATCATGCGCCAGTTCTTCTGGGTCCAAACGCTCTATCAGATGACATGAGAAAACAACAAACGGTGCTAAATATACACTCACAATCAGTGTTGGAGGTAACGCATTACAAGTAATCAGATTACTTTTTCAAGTAATGCATTACTTTTTAATTTACAAGAAACTGTCTGAGTTACTTTTTCAGATAAGTAACACCAGTTACTAGCAAAAAAAAAAAAAAAAAACAGATTCAGTATTCATCAAAATTAATTAAATGTCACCGTCCAATCCCAGTTTACTTCACCGTATTACAAATAAATCTGTCATAAACGGGGCTGAGGCGAGTGGATCCATAGCTTTATTGTACAAACTCATGGTCGACAGGCGTGGTCAAAAACAACAGACGGGTACAACACAGGTAATCCAATGGTTAGTCAGTCCGAGCAGTGAGTCACAAGGGGCACAGGCAAACAATCAGAAACAAAGAACAGGCGAGGTCAAAAAGGCGGGCGGAGAACAATCACGGAAACCAGGAACAGAGGAGTTAGCAACGGGAAATCAAACAAGGGAAAAT
Source organism: Cirrhinus molitorella (assembly GCA_033026305.1). Taxonomy (NCBI): domain Eukaryota; kingdom Metazoa; phylum Chordata; class Actinopteri; order Cypriniformes; family Cyprinidae; genus Cirrhinus; species Cirrhinus molitorella. The sequence goes on along the minus strand of CM065135.1, from coordinate 28,250,406 downwards.
GCTCAGAAATGACAGTGAAACTAATCAAGACTTCGCAATGTGAGTGTGGTAAAGCAGTCCTTTTATACTGTGAGAGTGTAATGAGCAAGATGGCCGACAGGGGTGAGAGATGAGAGGAGACAGGAAGTTCATGAGAAAGGGGTTATGGGAAATGTAGTGAGTAAATGTCCATGAGTACATGTGAAGGCTCCCTCTAGCGGGGAGTAGAGGGAGTCACAGCGGTACAGTTTGTGACAAAATCCTTATCTAATCATGACAAACTATATATCGTTGAAAAGGTCTAAGACTCCTAAATAGATATTTGACCACTGTTTTGTGTTACAAATGATGTAGGGAAAGTAATAGATTAATTTAGGACAAGAGTGCACCTCAAAAAAATCTACATCATAACAGGAGTTTCTTTGTTGCCTTTTTCCTTATTATGCTTTAGAAATCATAAGAAATTATATATCAGTAGAAAACAAAACCTTTGAAAACCTTTTTAAAATCAGACATTGCATTAATATGGAAAATGTACATCAAAATCATATTGCAAAATGTTTTAATTCATGAATTATAAAAATTTAAGTTTGAATACTGCATTTTCATGTCTATGTTAAAAAAAGGCAGTGACAGCTAAAGTGGGTTAAAACTGTGAAATGCAAACTCAGGATATGATGCAAACCTGCAATAGTTAAAAATGTTAAGTAACACAAATATCCTTTACCTATTTAATTCTGTTTTATTAACCAATGTCTTTGCTGATGACCTTTGATTCATTGATCCATTTTAAATATACTAATAAGCAAAAATAACTTTAGATAAACTAACATTTGTGCTTCATTGTTTGTTTGTTTTTTATTGCTAAAGAGCATTGAACTTTCTTCTTCTGTGTTCTACTGTACAGACTTGAATTTACTTTTCTTCAGCCTGATGTTTTCAGTTCACTTTTTGGTGTAAAAGGGCTTTTACATTTGTTAAAAATATTACATATTTTACATTTTTTTATTAAAAACAAACAAGCAAGCCCAGATTCAAAAAGTAACGCAAAATTAATGCAAAAGTAGCGTACGTAACAGACTTTGTTACTTTTTTAGGGAGTAACGCAGTATTGTAATGCATTACTTTTAAAAGTAACTTTCCCCAGCACTGCTCACAATATGATATAATACTACCAAAAAAATTATAATCCTACCCTTTAACTCCATACTGAAATCCCAGATTTCAATGAATATAGATAAAAATAAATAAATATAAAAATTCTTTGTGTTTGAGACACTGTGAGCATGGAGACTGTAGAGTACACTGTAAGTTTGAAAACGTTTAGCTTATATGTTTAATATGAATAAACAGTGCTCATAAACGGTTGCTGAGATGGTATTCCCAAGTGAAATGATTTGAGGCTTAGACCTGGAAACGGCATTCGTTGGACGCATTACTTTACGACTTAACAAGCAGACTGACGCCTTTCCATGTTTAAAGCAAGTTACCTTCTGATGTTCATTCATGTTTATTTCGCACTATAACTGAAAGCGTTAAAGAGGAAGAGATGATTGGTTCACTGTGATCTGTCACGACACATTCAATTACTTACAAATTGACAAAATTTGAAAGATGAGACTTTGTTTCATACCTAAAGTAACCTGCTCTGTCTTGTCTGTTGGCGTGGTGTCAGTTTTCTCTTTGTCCGACAAACAAATCAGACAGGAGAGTAGATTAACTTAGGTGGACTTAAACTTGAAATGTGCGTCTTTCCGTGGTTGAAATATGTTCTGATTTTCATTCATGTTTTTGGGGCTTTAAGAAAAAGAAGAAAAGACGGTCATGTTTAAAAGATGATGATATTTGTTTTAATTTCCTTGAAAATGACAAAAATTTTAAGCTGAGACCTTTGAATTTTTCAGTACCTGCTCTGTCTTGTCTGTCAGCATGTTGTCAGTTTCCTCTTTGCTCCGCAATGTATTTTTCACTGTGTGAGAACATGATGTGTAGTATGAGAGCAGCATTGTTTGTCGAACATAGCAACAGTAACTAAGAAGGGTGGGTTTTCGCAAAAAGTCAACTGTAGGATAACTAAACTTCTAAATGTTTTTGTAAGAATTGAGTTTTTTTTTCTTCTTTACCAGAGTTGGAAACCCAAAGAAAACATCTTGAGCTTGGCATTGAGGAGGTCACAAAGCAGACTGCTGCTCTCGTACAACCAAAGGTTAATATTTACTGAGCATTTCTCAATTATGTGGTAGTTTATTTGATGCTTTAGTGTTCATTTGTATGTTTGTAGGAAGATCTGAAAAGAGAGTTGATGACCTTGAGGGCCAGGCATATGGAAATGTTAACTGCTAACGCTGCAGTGATCAGTGCAGTCGAAAAAAGCATCTATGAAAACAAGGTCATGCTGGAGCAAGTTACGATGGAAAACAGTCGCCTGCATGTGGTGAAAAGTCAAGCTAATCAGCACACAGACAAATACCCTTGTTAGCATGCCACTTGAGATAATTTTCAAGTGTGTTTTTTTTACAGCGCATTGAACAAATGAAGGAGGAAATTTTGGATTCAAAGAAAGACAAGGAAAAGTATACGCAAGAAGCCAAGTGGATGAACAAGGAAGTGCAGTCCCTCTTCAGTGAGTTTTTTGACAATCGCTTTAACATTTTAAAGTATTCTGCTCTTGGTGTAATAATCCAAAACAAATAATGTCTCTTTTCTATTCCTAGAGACTCTAACAGACACCTGGAATATGGATGTGTTACTTACTGAGGTATAAGTAACATTAATGATCTCAAGTGCAAGTTTTTGCACTTGCGTCCAGTGTTGCCAACTTAGCGACTTTGTCGCTAGATTTAGCAACTTTTCAGACATTATTTTGTTTCTGAGACTCTCTGGTACTGCCGCACAAGCGTAAGGATGTGCTTTTTCTACTCTCTCTCTCTCTCTCTCTTTCTCTACCTGCGTCTGCTCTGTTCAGTGCACGGCAGAAGGACTGGGAGCAGTACTTCTTAGATAAAAAAAAAAAAGAAAAGATATTCTGTTGCTTCTAACTTTATTTTCAGGCAAGTATAGCCAGAATCATAGCACAGCCATTGTCTTAATCGTATGTGTATTTGACTTCATTAGACAATGCCGTGATTATGAATCTGGATTTTAGTGTAGACATATCTTCAAGAGCTGGTTATGTAGTCTGAAAGGGCCGCATTTGAGTCACTATTTCATATTCACACCGTTGTCTGACAACATAAACAGTAAAATATTTCAAAATATTGTCAATCAGTGAGAACCGTTTTTTTGAGAATTTGACTGCATTAAAATGCAGTACGTGAGCACAAAGAGGCATGACGATACGAACTTACGTCATGAATATCCTAATTAGCATATGACGAAATCTAGCGACATTTGGCAACTTTTCAAAAAGGTTTAGCTACTTTCCATTGAAAAACGTTGGCAACACTGCTTGCGTCACGTTTGATCAGTTTCCCGAATGCGCGTCGATACTCGGATATAAACAATAGCATGGATTGCACGGTAAATGTACTACTGAATAGTTCTTCTGCTAATTAATGCTGTCTAAACTATGAAAAGGACACACTGACGACGCTAAATCAAATAGAGAAGGACTTAGTAAACAGGAAAGGGCTAAATATTTTGGCAAACTAAATTTATTAGGCGGTAAAGATGCGAGCCGTATTAAGATACCTGACCGGAAATGATGAGATCAAACACAAATGTTGTGAAGATTCTTGCCGTGGAAATCCTGGTTCAGTTTAGCCAACCACAAACGCCTTTTGCTCCTCACGCAGTTTTTTTGCACTTTACTCATTTGTTATGGTTCCGACCGTTTAACTTAGTACACCCCTAAAACGTGACATAAATTGATCATTTTCGGCAGCAATAATCAGCAAAATATGTGAGTTTAACGTTAGTTCGACTCAGTGGCATTGTTTATGTTCAGTGCCTCAATTGATGAAGCGTCATGAAAACACTATTGAACCTTCGCAATCATAATGCTGATCTGACCATTTTTGTCCGACAAACAAAACAGACAGGAATGTAGATGAACTTTGGTGGACTTGAACTTGAAAAATTGTGTGTGTCTTTCAGCATTGAAACAAGATATCTTTTGTTCATTCACGTTTACTTCATGCTATAACTAGTAAAGAGATGATAAAACTGAGATGCTACAGCGATGTCACGACACAATAAAGAGACAAAAAATGACCAAATTTAAAAAGCTGAGAGTTTGTTTCATACCTTCCCTGTTTTGTCTGTGCTGCGTTGTCAATTTTCTTTTTACTCCGCAATATTTTCTCCATGGTAATTGGCAACAGATGTTATTGATCAAGATTAATGCAACGAAACTGGAACGTTCCTTTAAACTTATAAACGTCATGCTTTGCTGAAGGACTTTATCAGATGTTACTGTACAATGAATGAACTAATCATGACTCTTTCATATTAGGAATCAGCAAATCAAGAGCAAAAGATTGTGGAGAACATATACAATCTCACAGTAAGAATTCAAGAAAGAAAACATCACATCAGTGACATCAACAACAGACTGGAGAAAGAGTTAGTAGGCATGAGCTGCATGTTACAGAAGCCAAACTACAAAAACACTTAGACTTTGCATTAATGTAGAACAGCATTTCCACCATTTCCAATATCTAATGACATTTAAACACCATTGTAGAGATTTCAACCGTTAAAAACTTAGGTCTGGTTTTAAATATTTTGAAAATGTATAATGATTATAGAATGTGTGGTAATAAGGTTAGCATTATTTAACGCATTAGAAAACATGAACCAACAATCAGCAAAATATTTTCTACTTGCATTAATCTTCGTTAATTATCACATCTATGCAAAAATCTGTCACAGTTTATTCGACAATTCATTCTCATAGATCTGATGGCCATGAATGTAAATCACCACCATGTATAACAACATACATGTTGAATAAAACTGTAAAACATTAATATCTCTAATCAGTTTACTATATTCGACACATCACTGTAGAACCTATAAATATAGATAGTCAAGTTGTAAGGATGAGTGTCTGAGAACACCGAAAACAACAATTATTCTCACAATACACCACGTATGTATATTTACATATTCAGCAGCAAAACAATCATATAGTGCCACATGCAAAGTTGTAACAACATATCTTTTATAGTATTAAGCTTTTATCATTTAACCATGCATTAAAAATCATAAATACATACAATTATATTTGTCATATGAAATTGGTTAGCGTTACTTCAGGGCCTTCAGAAAATTCTCACAGACCAGCTGTATTATATTTTACAACAACAAAAATGCATTGTACATTACAACAAATTGTTGATTTGTCTCCATTCTTGACAATAGGTGCAAATCACAAAAAGTATCAACAACTAAATGAATAGTATATACTTAAATTACCATAAATTTACAAAAACATCAACTACTAGTATACTTTAGGATTCAAAGAAATACAGTAGGGGGACATTTTTTACAAAGTATTTGTTCTCTGTTCAATACAAGTATACAACATAATATTTATAGACGTAAAAGACTTTATGGCGACATACTATATATTGAAAAATGACAAAATGTTGTGTTTATGGCTCTTTGGTGTCCATGCCAAAGGTGTCTTTAAATTAAATTAAAAGTCTCTAACATGCGAGTTTGATGGAGATGATTCTCCTACACAGGAAGTGACATCAGTGTCCATTCCCACCCTCTGACAGAATTCTGTTTGGCTCTGTGAACCGGGCCGTCAGCAAGTAGAAGAGAGCGGGTCCGGGCACCAGAGCCAACAACGGCAAATCCTGTCCCAGTTTATCCAGTCGGGATATAGAAATGATACCATATGCATGGAGGAGCCAATGGCTGAAGAGAACCACGAGGCGTTTCTTCTTCGCCACAAGATTTTTGAAAGACTGTGGGAGATAATCATAAACAGTTCATCAAATGTCTTTGAAAATTACATTTTGACATTAAAAATAAAATGGTATACAATGTATTTACCTGTATCTCCGAAGCTGACATGTAAACTGCCAACGTGACCAATGATAAGACCAAAATAATATATGGAAATGCATAATCTGATGAAATAAGAAAGGGAAATATAAAAAAAAGTGTCAATCAAGTCTATTAGAATTAGCTACAACTAATTAACTGACAAACTTTAACTGAAATGCATTTAAAAAAACAGCAATAAAAATACAAAAAAAATTAACTGTGCAGACATTTTTAAAAATAATAGAAATGAAACTACTAAAACTAAGTAAATTTAAAATTAAAACAGAATATCAAAATAATTCAACTTAATTATTAAAAAAAACTAAAACTGAAATAATGACTAAAAACTAGAAAATAAAAAAAATAAAATTTCAAAGTATTATTAATAAAATCTTATTTTCGTATCATATCTGATTTTACTGTTCAGGACAAACAGAGAGTGACACTCACAAAGAAGTCCTCCTCCAACTGCCTGCAGGACAGTGAGGATGGGGAAGAAGTACAATGCAGCGTAGATGCTCTTAAAACGATCGGTCTTGCCTAAACCGCACGCAATCTTTTTAACCAGAAGTGGCCGCAGAAGCATCATAAAAACCAGACAGAAGGCGTAGTAGATCAACACAATGGTGTACCTAAAAGAACAGGTCATCAGAAACCAACAGAAATAACTGGTGTCTCAAATCAAATAAAATGTCATTTTGAAAAGGCCACTCACAGAGGGAACACAGCCTCCTGCGTGCAGTGCAGAGTCGTGACGTAGTCGGGACTGGGGTTATACAACATGGTGTACCAGTCAGAAAGCATCTTAACCTCGCAGGAACGAATAGACAGCTGGCCGACAGGATCGTTGAGAAGCAGAGTCACTATGGCAGCAGCTGTGCACTCGAACAGAGCGGTAATATGCTGGAAAAGGGCACTAGAACTGTAGATGATATTAAAAAGAGCAAATGTTAGTTTGAAGCTCATTTTAAAGATGCATTATCCAAGTTTAAAGGAACAGTCCTGTTTTTCTGGTATCACTTTCTCAACCTGATGCCATTCCAAATCTGTAGGACTTTTTTTTTTTCTGTGGAACATAAACAGTTTTGTTTCCCATTGAAGAGATAGAAAATGAAAATTCTGTCATTTATTACTCACCCTCATGTAGTTCTAAACTAGTAAGACCTTTGTTCATCTTCGGAACATAAATTAAGATATTTTTGATGAAATCCAAGAGCTCTCTATGCTTTAAGGTTGAACCATTGGAGTCACATGAACTATTTCACCAATGTCTTTACTACCTTTCTGGGCCTTGAATGTGGCAGTTGTGTTGCTGTCTATGCAGAGTCAGAAAGCTCTCGGATTTCAACAAAGATACCTTAATTTGATTTTCGAAGATGAACAGGTCTTACATGAAGCTCTTACAGGTTTGGAACGACATGAGTGTAAGTAATTAATGACAGAATTTTAATTTTTGGGTGAACTATCCCTTTAACTTCAATTGTATGGACAAAAAATACCATGGAAGTCAATGGGAACCAGAACTGTTTGATTGCCAACATTCTTCAAACCACGCTTTCTGCGAGTCTTTATTCACCCTTCTTGTCCACATATTAAAGCCTAAAAAGGTCATAAATCGGAACAGAAACTCTTTAAATTCATAAAGTCATAGCATTTTTTTGCATGCTGAAAATATCTAACTTAGTTCCTTGGTTCTTTTTTCCCCCTCAATACTAATATCTAAACATCCTATTAAATGCAGAGTCCTGTTTTTTGAGAAACTGCACAAAGTCAAAAGAGTTTATGGTGTAAAGTAAGAACAAACATCTGTCAAAGGAGTGTGAAAACTTGTTTTTCCTGTGAATATTATTTATTTTATATTCAGCTCATTGGCAGATATTTCTTCTATTTTTAATCATAAACTCACTTAATTTTTATTTCTCAGGAAAAAAAAAAAGACTTATTTTATGTCATAACATCATAACTGATGAAGAACAGAATTTTTTTGCATCGTGTTCCAATGATACAGTAAAAGTTATTTACATATTCTAGTGGTTGAGAGTAGAGCTACTCAAGACTTTTCTTTGTAAAATGAATTAAAATGTCACAGAAATTGCATTTTCAAATTTCGTGACCATATTTACAAATGTGTTCCATTCAATTTTATTTTCCTGGTCTAAAAAAGTCTTGAATGTTCCTTCATAAAACCTGCAGAAACCCTGAAGAAAGAAAACCTTACAGATGTGAAATGACATGAAGGTGAGTAAATGATGAGACCGATTTCATTTTTTGGTGAACTATCACTTTGCGGGATAGTATTGCAAAACAAAACACAAACTAATCAGATCTGCACAATAATATTGCCACATATATCATACTATTGTTTAAAACGAAATTATGCCGACTACCTTTTCTTCCCAGAATACCACTCTATAAAGAACCAGTGCAGGACCAGAGGCAGCATCGCCATGAACCCCAGGTACAGCCAGTCATACAGCTCAGGAGATCCGGTGCATTTCTCACATATCTTTTCATAATTTGTTCTCTGGCCACGAGGACAAACCTTGATAATAAGAATGGTTAAGGTTAATAAACCCTCATATTAAATTCATTCCACAAAACACCAAATGTAGTTAGGCACATAGTATTATAGACTGCCAAAAAGTAAAACAAATGAAGGAGAAAAGTACAAAAGACTGTCTGAGGAAAGAAGGCATTTGTGGTTGGCCAAACTGAACCAGGATTTCTAGGGCATGAATCCTGACAACATTTGTGTTCGTTTTTATTTCCGGTCAGATAGGGCAAATATTAGGCTAATATCTTAATGAATACTGCTTGTACATATCTTTACAACCTATTAACTTTACTTTGTCAAATTATTGCACCCTTTCCTGCTTACTAAGTCTTTCTCTATATGATTTAGCAGCTTCCACACATTTTTAGCTAAGAACTTTAGTTGGACAACTTTAAAGACGATTTTTTTGCACCCTCAGATTCCAAATTTTCCAAAAGTTGTATATCAGCCAAATACTGTCCTAACAAACCATACATCAATGGAAAGCTTATTCAGCTTTCAGATGATGTATAAATCTCAATTTCCAAAAATGAATCCTTATGACTGGTTTTGTGGTCCAGGGTCACATATGTACACAACCGTGCGGTTATACATATGACATCTTGCATTAGTACACACTGTACTCATGCAGTTTAACAATCTGTGTGTTTATATATAGCCCAATTAATGTAAAATGAGACACTTACCCCACATTCTCCTTCAAAAGAGTCATTTATGATGGTCCTTCCACAGTACAGCCCAGGACAAGTGGAGCTCATTGCTACAGCTGCATTACACCCAGAAAAAAACATCATTAAACATCATAAAATCATTTAATTTCAATTAAAAACACTTGAATTTGTTGACATGGCAGCAAAATAGCGACTCAATCAACAGCAAGGAACTATATATAGCTGAACTACATATTGTCATTAGACGACTGCATTTAATCGTGATCGTTTTAACATACCCATCTCATATGCAGCATTACAAAACGATCATTCGCTAAATATATTGAATTAGCTGCTTTTAAGCTGTATGGTCAAAACGACGTAACAGAAACCGGAAGAATAAACGTCTTCTTCATGCGATGTAGGACGTGTTGCTAAAAGTGAATCGTGTCACAGCGCCACTCAGTGGTCAGAGTTCACAGTCTCTGGTATATAAATACAGAAAATATGACAATCATTCAGTGCACCAGCATACTTTTTACAAGTGCGTCTTTCACGTACTTAATTATGAATTATAAAATCGCTTAGCTAGGCCGATAGATAGATAGATAGATAGATAGATAGATAGATAGATAGATAGATAGATAGATAGATAGATAGATAGATAGATAGATAGATAGATAGATAGATAGATAGACTGACTGCATACAACAAAACATGCATTGTGCGTTAATGACAACGTTTGCACGTCTGCTTCAGAAGCTGCGTGCGCACAAAGCACAATAAATGAAACCAATCTTCATAAGAAAGTGCGTAATTCAGCTGGAAAAAATCGTGTCCGGTGTCATGGCAACGGCTTCAAACGTCACGGGGAGGTGCAGGGGCCTGCATCTGTATCACAGAAATAAAATAGGGACGTAGAGCGGCCGTTTACAATGAAACTGTGTCTGAAAATGGGCGGGACGTTGGTCAGACGCAAGGGGCTGACAAACAATGAAACACAATTTTAATTCACTGGCTATTAAAGTTTCACCATGTCAGGATTAAAGTGTAAAGGTCGCCAGGTCGCCTACGGATCAATAGAAATACTTCATACACTACCAGTCAAAAGTTTTTGAGCGGTAAGATTCTTCATTTATTTTTTTTTATTTTTATTTTTAATAAGACTCTTTTGCTCACCAAGCCTGCCAAAGAACAGCAAAAGTAGTAAAATTATAAAATATTTAACTGTTTAATTTGAATATATTTTAAAATGTAATTTATTCCTATGATTTCAAAGCTGAATTTTTAGCATCATTACTCCAGTCACATGTTCTAATGTTTTGATTTGCTGCTCAAAAAATTGAGCACTATGCTTGGAGTAAGCATAGACATTATAAATGTCTTTATATTCACTTTTGATTAATTTAAATTATCCTTGCTAAACCCTTTTTGAATGGTACAAATGTTACAAAATCTTTTAATTCAGATAAATGCTGATCTTTGGATCTTTCTATTCATCAGATAATCCTGAAATGTAGGCCTACTCAACTGTTTTAAATATTGCTAATAATAATAATAATAATAATAAATAATATTTATTGAACAGCAAATATTAGAATGATTTCTGAAGGATCATGTGACACTGAAGGCTGGAGTAATGATGCTGAAAATCAAGCTTTGATCAAAGGAATAAATTACATTTTAAAATATATTCAAATATAAAACAGTTATTTTAAATAGTAAAAATATTTCAAAATTGTACTGTTTTTCCTGTGCTTTGCATCAAATAAATGCAGGCTTGGTGAGCGGAAGAGGCTTCCTTAAGAAGAAAAAAAAATCTTACTGTTAAACACTTTTGACTAGTGTATGTTTATAAGGCAGAAACTGTAGTCATAGAGTAGTATGCTAGTAAGCTTTTCCCAATTCATCTCAAAAAGACTTTTTGATTCAGCGGAGGATTTGACTCATTCAGGTATGAACTAGCGCGAATGCTGCTTGATCAGCAGCTACGTGTTACTTTTCTCAGCGATTGTCAGAATGGACCAATCACAGTGACTGCTGCACATTCGATTAGTCATTTTAAATTATAATTTTATAGACGTAGCTATGATCGATTTCCATTTGCATTTTCAACATTATCTCACCAAAGTATAAGATTTAAAAAGATTAAACACTTTAGCAAAAAAATGTCTCATGCAAAGAACAAACCGTCCTGAATTCTAAACGCGTCTCAATGGAGAATTGGATTTGTGGGGCTCCCAGCGCCCCCTAGAGGAAAAACAACGTTTTGTTTCGTATTAACAGTAACCGAGCAGCTTTGTTAGCTCAATCATCTGTAACAGGGGAGGGCACGGGGAACATTCTTTACTCCAAGCATAGTGCCATCAAAGGACTACATAGGGAGCATCTGTGACATCGTAGCGCATACTCGTTTTTACTGTGATACGGACACGGGAGATACTGACAAGGGATGAATTCTCTTGCACCCCGTGGATGCGCCCTAACCGTGTCCAATGGATCTCCCCGGCATCAGCAACACGACCGTGGACAACATGTCGGATTCGGGCTTCATTTTAGAGATTGTGACCATCAAACCCGTTGTAAACAGCCTGAGCACTCAGGCCAGCAACTATACAGCCGGGGGCAAGATGCACGACAACACCCCGGTGAGGAGTTCGGAGGGGAACTCGGTTCTCCAGGGCATCGCGGTGGCCGCGCAGGCGCTACTGCTCTTAGCCATCTTCTTACTGTCCAGTCTGGGTAATTCAGCGGTTGTGGTGGTTATAATCAAGCACAGGCAGTTGAGAACAGTCACTAACGCGTTCATCATGTCCCTCTCCCTCTCGGATTTCCTCACGGCGGTTCTTTGTTTACCCTTCTCCTTCATGATGCTCTTCAGCAAGGATGGCAAGTGGATGTTCGGGGAGCCTTTCTGCATCGCCAACGGCGTCTTCAACACCTGCTTCGGTATCATCTCCACCTTGACCATGACTCTCATCTCATTCGACCGCTATTATGCCATCGTCAGGCAGCCGCAAGCCAAAATCGGCCGGAGGAGGGCTATCCAGCTCCTGGCGGCCGTTTGGTTCTCCGCGGTGGTCTTCTCGTTTCCTTGGTACCTGCTTATGAAGACCTCCGGGCGCTTGGTGGTGCACAAACAGGGGTTTTACCATTGCATGTACGTGTTTCACTCTGGCACCTCCAGGATGGGCACTGCATACAGCGTAGCTTTAATAGTAGTGTGCTACCTGCTTCCATTCGCCCTCATGTGCTTCTGCCACTACAACATCTGCAAAACAGTCCGGCTGTCGGAGATAAGGGTGCGGCCGGTCACCACTTACGCGCACCTGTTGCGCTTCTACAGCGAGATGCGCACCGCCACCACCGTGCTCATTATGATCGTGTTCAGCATCCTCTGCTGGGGGCCCTACTGCCTGATGGGCATCATCACCGCGCTCGGGAACTACACTTTCAATCCTGCTATGGATACCGTGGCCATCTGGATGGCGTGGGCTAACGGTGCCATCAACCCGTTGATTTATGCCATAAGGAACCCGAATATATCCATGCTGCTGGGTCGGAGCAGAGAGGAGGGATACAGGACTAGAAACATCGCCGCGTATCTGTCCACGCAGACGCAGCGCAGGGACGCGGTCCGGAACCGGGCGGACAGGATTCGGGACCGGTATGTGAGCCGGCACGGCGCAAACAGCCGTCTGTCTTCCTCCAGCCCGGCCAACGGCGGAGATGTGGCCATGTGGGCCTGTAAAAACCCGGCGGTGTTCTTCTGTAGAGATGCGCATCCGGATACGATCACTGAACCGGCGGTGCCCAAAGTTGAGACAGCTGACACCAGTTTGTAATGCGGTCACACTTTATGATGGCGATGGGAGGTGCTACAGGTGTACAGTGAGAGCCAAAATTAATTGGGTCAGACTTAAAAATTAAACATTTATTTTATTGCATTTGATAACAAAATGTCAAGTCAGGTGGATTTGTTTTAAGGAAACAATTAAGACAAACTTGTCTAATGCAATGATATTAATACATTTTTAAGCATCGCTGTAAGTGATGAATTTAGAATGTAACTTTTTTTACCCTTACTTTTAAAACCATGCAACATATGCCCAACTTATTTTGACATATAATTGTTTTTTTATGATTTTATATGACCTTTACATTGTTTGCATATCTGAGTTTTTTTGCTTGATATTTTGCTCATATCACATATGTGACCCTGGACCACAAAACCACTCATAATTGTCTTTTTTTAATAAATAAGCTTTCCATTGATATATGGTTTGTTATGATAGGACAATATTTGGCCGAGATACAACTATCTAAATATTTGGAATCTGAGGGTGCAAAAAATAAATAAATAAAATAAATAAAAATAGTGATAAAAAAACATCTTTAAAAAAAAGTCCAAATGAAGTTTTTAGCAATGCATATTCATAATCAGAAATTAAGTTTGGATATATTTAGGGTAGGAAATTTACAAAAATATCTTCATGGAGCATGATTGAGTTTTGGCATAAAAGAAAAAATCGATCATTTTCATCCATACAATGTGTTTTTAGCTATTGCTACAAATATACCTGTGCTACTGGTTTTGTGGTCCAGGGTCACATATAGCCTATTTTATTAGAGATTCTTTATATAATTTTCTTCTTAAGTGATATTTGTGCTGGTAATATTCAGTGTTTTTTTTATCTTTCATTTCATTGGGCCATTTTATTTTAAAAGAGCAAAAACTTGTTTATTTACATGAAAAGTGTTTAAATAAACATTCTGTTAAATAATTAAGCTTTTGATAAAAGGAGCTGACAATCACCAGCCTTTAAGTTGTTGATCACATTAAATAAAAAAGTGATATTTTTGTAGGGTCTCACTTTTGTTATATAATATGCAAATATGTACATATATTTAATCATATTTAATTTACAGATTTTATTTTTTGCATTTTTATGTTTTTACTTTTTCTACAACGATTATTTAATTAGGTGTAAACCGTGTGTTCTTATGTATTATTTTATTACAGCAGTTTCATTTGCTGCAAGTAAAAATTCACCTGTAGCACCTCCCTTAAGACTTCAGTAAATCATGTGCATTCAAATAAGACTAATCACAGTTTCATGTCAGTTCCAAATATTTGATTGTACATTAACTAATAACATTACTACGTTATATAATGTTATAAGAAACATTATTTTGTCTGTATTTTTAAAACTAAAGTATGTAGGGCAAATTTCTACGTCACTAGCGCCACCTGGCAAAGTGTAAAAGCGACGCTTTACGAAGAAACATACAAACCCCGCCCACAACTCACGCCATTGGTTGAGTCAGGATTGTGCTAAGACCGCTCTTTTCATAGAGACAGTGTTAAAACCTTTATATCTTCAGCTTTGAATATAAATAGGCATATGTTAAAATATCAAAGTTTGAATGTACATGAATTAAGGATTCATTATCTTCTCCATTAATTTATAATTCATTATAAAGTGTTACCGATTTTCTCTTACATTTATTTTTTTGATTACCGAACTCTCCAAGCATGAGTTTATTAATGTAATGAATCAGCAGATAAAGTGTGTAGACTATAGCGTGTGTCTGTGTGTGCAAAGTGCCAAGATGAAAGTCACTCTTGAGCCTAATGCAAATGCTTTACAACACTGTGAATAAACCGAAGGGTTTACAGAAATCTCTCATAGCCTAAAACCATATTCATGCTGTTCATCATCTGCTCTGAGGTGTTAACGCTGACCTGGAATATTAACAGTGAAACTTAAAAGAGGTGAGAGGATTTTATAACAGTATTTAATTGAACAATCGGTCATAATGACATATGGCCATTTAAGAAATAGGGCTAATAACGTTTTCTTTTCATTGTGGAATGTCTTTTAGGTTTACCCTGCTAAACTGTAACAAAAAGCCTTGAAACCACACGAAATTAACAAACGAGTCAAAATGGGAAAGGGATGTAATTTTCTTTTATTAATCTGTCATACATTTGTGTCAAATAATTGATCGTAGTTTTGAGGGAAAAACAAGCTCTTTTATCTGAAAAACAAATACAACCAACAAACTGCCTTAAGTGTTGGATGTAGCATGGTTTACAGAATACAGAAATATGTTAATATCAGTATTTAAATATGTGGAACTGTTTCTACATCAGTTTGTAATATTTCTGACTGCATTGATCAAATTATGAATTTATATGACTGTAGCATCAGACTGCCATTTATTTGTTTGATGTGAGGGGTTAAACCGTTATTCATGTTTCTAGATGCTTTTTAGTCTTTTATAGGCCTATTTTACGACATTGTTTTGCTGGACTTTTTCTGCAAACATTCATCAGCATTTATATCAATGTAAGACCAGCCTTAGAGATATAAAAAGGTATTGTGTTGATAATCCAAGCTAACAAAAGCACAGGGTCTTTTATACGTGAAAAAAACGTTCCTTGAAACAGATGTATTTTAGAGACAGTATAAGCAGGCATAAAAAAGTCATATGAAATGTTATTTTTGTTTTACGATTTATACAAGCTTACCTTGTTGGTTTCAGTAATCCAACGCATTCTTCAAAGTGGATCGAAGTAAGCTTATGGGCGAGACTTCCGGTTCATTAGCTATCCACCTTATTTTTGCTGTAAGAGCGGGTGCGGCCATTTGTAAATTTTAATATAAACGATGAATACCAATGTGCAGTAAACTGGAAAACTATTTGCACTGCAAACAAGTCTGTTCATAATTACAATAACACATTAAGACACCAATTTGCAAATTCAAGCAGAATTTGAAATGAGTTTTGTACAACTAAAAATAGCTGGACGCGGATGACAGACATAACATTTACAAATGGCCGCGAAGGACAGAGACAGAGCGACACGCGTCATAATCTGAAAACCACACCCAATCCAACGCTCTCCATTGACTTTGTATTGCGGGAAGCTGCCAGCTTGTCATTTCTGCCTTATAACAAAAAACAGAACAATGTCTAAAAGCTGCTGTGTGACAAGGTGTACAGTAAACAAGCTAAAAAAAAAAAAAAAAAAAAAAAAAAAAAAAAAACAGAACTACGTGTTTAGCTGTATAAGCTGTCGACCCAAAAAAGGAGCGTTTAGAGACACAAACGAGCGCAACCTGTCATTTTACTAGAGAACTACTCCCAATGGCGGGAAACTTAATCGGCGACAGTAAATATTTATTTTTAACCATGTCAAAGGATTATTTCATCACCTTATGTAAACCTGAAAGGAGGAGATATATTGAGAAGCTAAATTTTATTGGTCTCAGTGCTCCTTTTCCTTACCTTCCGTTTATTGGAAAAATGATCAAACTTGAGTGGCCCATATGAAATTCCCTGACATCTACAACTATTTGTGTCCTTTAACGCTCGTTTGTTGGGGTCGACAGCTTATAAAAACGTAGTTCTGTGTTTCTTAGCTTGTTTACTGAACACCTTGTCACATAGCAGCTTTTATACATTGCTCTGTTTTTTTGTTATAAGTCAGAAATGACAAGAAGGCAGCTTTCCGCAATACAAAGTCAATGGAGAGCGTTGGGTTGGTTTCCCCTCGGTGTGGGCGTAGCCTAAAAGCTCGCGTCATAATCTGAAAACCACGCCCACCCGGGGGAAAACTACGCCCACTGGCGGGAAACTTAATTAAGTAAACATAGATTATTTTTAACCATGTTAAAGGATTATTTCACCACCCTGAGAGGAGGAGATATAGGCTATTAAGAAACTAAATTTTATTAGTCTACGTCAGTGCTTCTTTTCCTTACCTTCCTTTTGCTGGAAAAATTATCCAATTGAATGGTCCAGCGTGAAATATCCTGACAACTATTTGTGCCCTCAAACGCTCGTTTTTTGGGGTCGACAGCTTATATAAAGTAGTTCTGTGTTTCTTAGCTTAGCTTGTTTAATGTACACCTTGTCACATAGCAGCTTTTAGACATTGTTCTGTTTTTTGTTATAAGTCGGAAATGACAAGGGGGTAGCTTCCCGCAATACAAAGTCAATGGAGAGCGTTCGATTGTTTTTCCCCGGTGTGGGCGTGGCCTAAATGCGCTCTGTCTCTATGGAGAGAGATGTATTATAATTTTTAAATATTCAAATTATTGTTTTTTTTTTAAATTATTTTTAGAGAAAAAGATTCGAGGCAAGCCATTATGAAATTAACATTGCCATACATTGTCTTTGAAAGCAGTTTGCCTGAAATAAAGTTTAAATATGTTTTATCCATTTTTGACTTTGTTTGATTACTATTTACTATTTACATCACTCTTGCAGTATTGTTGTGTAATTATGCCTTTAAAGCACTTTGCTAGCCTTAAATCTTGCAATTCACTAATAATTATAGCAAGTGAAGACAAATCAGCAGTCAAACACCAATGCAATGACCCTCAGGGTTTATTTATTGATTACTTATCTCACATCCAAATGAATTCTTAAATAAAGAAAACAAAACATCCCGCCAACAAAAGAAACTACTACAAAGTAATACAATATTACAAAGAACTATTAGTGAAAAAGATTTAATGGCATCTGATCAACAGGAAAAATTATTAGCACAAAATTGTAGTGTCAAGGACTAAGAAAAAGCCTTGGTCGGAAGAGTTAACAATGGGTATATGTACATATATACAACCTTAAACACACACAAAAAAGAAATTACAAGAATATACATGCACGACAAACAGTTTGGTTTGCTTACGATGCAGGTTTTTGGTAACCGCAAAAAAAGGATATTGCGTCCTTCTGTCATCCTTTAAAATATATTCGCAATCAAAGTTTGACCTCAGCGTTTTTTTTAAACTCAAATTCCTGTCAGTACGTTTAATACATGGCATCTGTAGATTTAAAATAAACACTTTGATTTCAATAACATTTACAAGAGGTTGCTTTCTGGATTTAAGGTTGTGCATTGTGCTTTAACAGATCTGGAATGAACAGTTGTGCTTAAAGTTACAAGTGTAACAAAAGGAAATACTCATTACAAACAAACCAATCACATCGTCCAATGATATACAAGTATCACTGGTTGTTATTTATTTTATAATCACTTTTACTTCCAAAACACTGACTTTTAGTGTTTACCACACTACGTATTGCAAAACAAGGCCTGTTTTCTTGATAGTGCACAGTGTGCACCTAATATAACTCAACAT
Organism: Cirrhinus molitorella; assembly: GCA_033026305.1. NCBI lineage: Eukaryota > Metazoa > Chordata > Actinopteri > Cypriniformes > Cyprinidae > Cirrhinus > Cirrhinus molitorella. Next base: position 28,232,065 of record CM065135.1, on the reverse strand, counting down.
AAAACACGCAGTATCTGAGTAGACAGAAATAAATGGGGTTTATGGTTGTCAGGCAAGCGAAACTGTGAAAATTGGTGTTTCAGCACCTGTTTGTAGCCCTTTCTGTGAACTATGGTGCACAAGCACCATACAAACTCCTGTCACCTTCAAAACAAACACTGTCACAGCTGATTTACATGTTTAGAAAAGACATTATAAATCTTTAAGAAGTATTTTGGCAGTCAGCACGAACGGGGCCTGGATATTCTCTCCAGTTCTAAACAGAGGTAGAGCTTTTACACGCAAGTGTAATGTCTCAGCTCTACCAGCAGGAGGCAGCACTCACTCGTGCAGCTTCCTCAAAAGTTGAGTTTGGTGATGGGCCTTTCTCTGCTGCTCTCTGCGCTCTGCTTGACGGGACGTTTGCGGTTGTGTTTCATCTTCGACAGATCTTTGTCGAACACCTCCCCGGATCGGAGTGCGGACACCAGGTCGTCAAATTCTCCATCCTCCTCGCAGTTTTCTTTGGCTTTCCGGGCTTTTCTTTCCTTCTCACGCTGTTCCTTGAGCTGTTCACAGACATATTTAATATTCAATTAATCAGGGCTGCAAGTTGTACTTTTGTCTTAAAGCGATAGCTCACCCAAAAATAAAAACTTCATTCATCTTCAGAACACATATTAACATATTTTTGATGAAATCTGATAGCTTTCTGACCCTTCACACATAGACAGCAACACAACTTACAAATTCAAGGCCCAGAAAGATAGTAAGGACATATTTTACCAATGTTCTTACTACATTTCTGGGCCTTGAACGTGTTAGTTGTGTTGCTGTCTGCACAATAGCAGAAAGCTCTTAAATTTCATCAAAAATTTGTGTTCCGAAGATGAACAAAGGTCTTACATATTTGTAATGACAGAATTTTCATTATTGGGTGAAGTATCCTTTTAATGTCTGTCAGTGTGTTGTTGCATGGAGGTGTTTTGTTTGCTCAATGCATACTAGAGAGTGTACATACAGTAGGCAGCATACTTGTTTTGGTCAATTTGAGAGACATATTCCTTTTTTCAATCTTTTGATGAATTCTCAGTTTGCTAAAGGACAATGATTTTTACTGAAAAATAAAATTACAGGAGCTGCATTTTGTCTTGTAATGTTTTAATATTTAGGGTCTGTTCACATATGACACAGTTTCATGCTCTTGAGATTTTTATTTGGACTTTGAACTTTGGTTAGAAAAAAAAAAACAGACTTGACAGAACAGCTACACAAGTAGTGACTGTGACTACAAGATTTTTTTTCCCACAAAAATATTAAACAACACAACTGTTTTCAGGCTTCGTACAGATACTGTACAATGAAATTCCAGGAATTTAAGCACTACTTTTTTGATTTTCAGATAAATAAAAATATACTAATAACAAAATAAAAGTATTATTACTACAGTATTAGTATAAACTACACTTTTATTACAGTAAAACCACAATTAATTTTCTTAAGGGATTTGTATGTGTGTATACTTTTTTCCCTTTTTTTTCTTTTTATAACTGTACTGCCTTAATTAATGGTTTGATGTTTTCTACTTTTTAACCCTTTAACTGTCACTTCCACTTTTGCACATATATGTGAAAATGCACTATCCAAACTTAATTTTTTTAAATTCATGAACGAAATTCTACATTTTGTAATATGATTTTGATGTGCATTTTAAAATGTTTTTCAGAGGAGGAATTTCGAGATTTTAAGTTTTCAATTGATATAAAATTTCTTATAATTTCTAAAGCGTATTAGGGAAAAGGCAACGAAGAAAGTCTTTTTGTGACAAAGGTCAGAACTCCTGTTATGATGTAGATTTTTGAGGTGCACTCTTGTCATAAATTAATCTATTACTTTTCCTAAATCATTTGTAACACAAAACGGTGGTAAAATATCTATTTAGGAGTCTTAGACCTTTCCAACGATATATAGTTTGTCATGATTAGATTAGGATTTATTTGTAAAATGGTGAAGTAAAGCATCCCACTGAGGGAACAGAGATAGTTAAAGGGTTATAAAAAAAAATCTGAAAAAAAGATTTATGAAATTGCTCCAATCTGGACTTGAAGATTCATTTGATTTAGATCGGAACTGATCTGAATCAAATGCTTTGTGATTTGCGAATTTCCGATCTAAATCGAATGATTTGCGATTCATGATTTAAAGCCTCGATTTAAGGGTGTGTTCACGCTTGTGGTTCGGTTTGTTTGGTTCATTTGGTCCAGACCAAAAAGGAAAATTATACATTTGGTCCTTGTCTGCTTACCGTTCACACTGACATTTTTGAGTGACGAAACTCATCGAACACTCCAAACAAAAAGAAAAGGTGCGTTCGACTTAAAGCAGCGCTGCATACACCTAATGCCTTCTGCTGGACTAAGCGCGCTCGTTGTGTGTATATGATTTTATTTTCACCACAAAGACCTCATAAAAGGCACTTTACCTCCTCGCCGCTCCACGTTTGCTTTCTGCTCATTTTGTTTTGGATACACCGCTTGTTCTCTTTGTGAAACTGTCATTACTTTCTGTTTTGGGTGCATTTAGAAGTATTTGGTCCATGTTGCGTTCATATTAATTCGTACCGCATCAGAGTATTTGGAAGCAGACCGAGACCCATTTTTTTGGAAATCTTGATCCGCTTGCTTGGTGCGCACCAGGGTTCGGATGGCAGCGTTCAGACTTACTCATAAATCAGTTACTCAATAATTTCAGAGTTTCAAAAAGCTCACTTTCACCCATCACTACACACTGTAAAAAACAAAACACACAATCTGTTGAGTCAACTTAAAATAATTTGTTACCCTGCTACCATAAAATTTTAAGTTTAGTCAACTCAAAGTATACTCAAGTTGAAATGTTAAGTTGTACTAAGTGACTTAGATATTTGAGTTGACTAAAGTAAAAAATGGTTTGTTAAACTTAACAGCTGTGTTACTCGGCTGCCTTAAAATTTTAAGTTAAATCAACTCAAATATCTAAGTAGTCACTTAGTAAAATGTAATATTTTAAGTTGACTAAACTTTTTTCAAGTTGACTGAACTGAAATTTTTAAGGCAGCCAGGTAACAAATAATTTTAAGTTGACAACAAATTGTTTTAAAATAGCCATTTATTTTTACATTTTTATTTTAACAAGCAGGTCTTGAATTTCAAAAAGTCAAATTCAAGTACTATTCAAAGCACCTTGTATGAACCCTGTGTTTTCAACATGGACAATAAGAAATGTTTTTTTAGCACCAAATCAGCATATTAGAATGATTTCTGAAGGATCATGTGACATTAAAGACTGGAGTAATGATGCTGAAAATTCAGCTTTGCCATCACATGAATAAATTACGTTCTAAAATATATCAAATATATTTAAATTGTAATAGTATTTAATGATTTTACTGTTTTACTGTATTTTTTGGTCAAGTAAATGCGGCCTTGGTGGGGATATAACACTTCTTTAAACACAACAAAACCCACCAAATCTTATAGACCCCAGTTTTTTTACTATGTACTTTTTATTAATGATTTGTGTTGGTACAACACATTTAGAGAGGATCTTGCAAGGAGATACATGTGGATGTGTTTGAGATGGACACACTACGTGCTTGTTGACATTACCTGTGCCTCCATGCGGGCCCTGCGCTCTTCCTCCTCCTTGCGTCGTCGCATGTTCTCATTATCCTGTTTAGCTTCACTGAATCCCTGTAGGAACTGGTCAAAGATGCCAAAGAACTCATCGGGCTGCATGCGTGTGGGGTCCTCACCAAAGTGCTTCACGGCCTTATCGAACTGTGTGGAATAAAAAAAACATTTCAGACAGACATTTAGGAAGGTGATTTTTTATGGCATGTAATCATTATTTTATGAGGGATTTCTTTGGTACTTGAACTTGGTGAGTAATAAAAAAAAAAATGAATGAATGTCATAATAAACCCCAGTCTGCTAGACTGAACTAGTAATCATCTTGTCATATACACTACCCATTTAAAGACTTGGAGTCAGAATGTTTTTGAAAAAAGTATGTTTATGTTGCTTTTATTTGTTCAAAAATACAGGAAAAACAATATTATGAAGTAATTCAATTTTAAATAACCATTTTCTGTTTTATATCAGAAGGTAATTTATTCCTGTGATGCAAAGCTGTTTATCAGTGTCACATTATGCTTCAGAAATCATTCTAATATGCTGATTTGCTGCTCAAGAAACATTTTTTATTATAATCAATGTTCTTCTTCTTACATTTTTTTGTGGCAACTGCAAAGATTCTTTGATGAGTACAGAGTTCAAAAGAACAGAATTTATTTGAAATATAACACTTTTGTAACATTATAAATGTCATTATAATGCATCCTTGTTGAACAAAAATATTAATTCCCTAAATAAAAATTGAACAGACCCCAAACTTTTGAACGGTAGTGTATAATACAGGTATCCAGATAAGGTGGAAACCACAAATCCTCAATTTCTCACTAAGATCAAACCTTCATTTGTACCTTTGCCAAGCCTTTAGAAACCAGCTAGATCCCAACATAATATTCAACCACTGCGGCTGCATCAAATCTGTCCCATGTGCAGCTTCATGACCAGGATCAGACTGGAAGAACCTGCCTTTGAAACTGATCTTCACCCTATTGCAGTTAAAGATTATGGCCCATGTTTCCAGCAGTTCCAATGTCCACACAGACGGACAGAAGCCCAATAAACTCTAGCAAAAGCAGTGATTTAACTTCTACAAGTCTGAGTTACAAGTGCCAGCATGGAGCAGGGAAAAAAAATCTGGCATTTCAGACACTTAACGGCAACTTCAAAGCTGCAGCGGAGCAACTTTATGTGAGCTCTCATATTTAAGTGACCAGATAGAGTGACAGGCCTCGCTATGTTCAAACCTCTCATAAACCTTTAACATCTATTAGCTCTTCAGGCTCGGTGAACTGCGGTGCGCTTTCGTACTAACCAAATCCTTGGCGTCCTGAAGAGAGTCTTCCACTTCAGAGAAACTGAAACCAGCCACAGTGATGAACTGGCTCACAACAGACACAAACTTATCACCGTAGATCTGAGGCTGACCCTTTTGATGCTCCAGCTCCTGTTGAGAGAGAAACGGATTTAATAGGTATAGTTTGCCGATTCATCTAAAATCTAACCACCTTAGAAACCCAGCGATGCCTTCAAACTTCAAATCTCAAAGTTCTTTCTAGTTAGTAAGTGTTGGAACCATAAATAGTGCTTTGGCCAATGAAAGTGTTGTATAAATAGATACATTTGCTACACTGGATGACCTCATAAGCTGTAGAGCTTGTTGAAATTGTAGACAAAATGAGCGAACGTCGCTTACCGTCTCCACGCTTTTTAGGCCAGTGCGCAGATTGTTAATGTCTTTCTCCAGTTCAGTCATGCTGAGAAAAAAGGAAGAAAAATAAGTTGGAGAGAGAGATAATGAGAGATAATGTTTCACAGGACAATTTGCAGAGCCTTTAATCTCATTTCGAACAACTGAGGAATGAATCACATCAAACAGTGTCTTCACACAGCGACTATGGTTTTGCCAAATAGGACATGTTCCTGGATCAACAACTTTTGTTGGTGCTGGAACAACATTTTGCTTAAGTTCTAACCCCATCCCGAACTATAAACACCCCTAAAATGAGAGTGAAATGATAGGCTAAAACTGTTCAAGCTCTCAGCACTAACCTTATTTCCTAACATTTGATTGGTTGTTAAAATTGTTTGACTGGTTCAAAATCTCAACAGCTATTCACTGCCATTATAAAGCTTGAAAGAGCCAGGACATTTTTTAATATAACTCCAATTGTGTTTGTCTGAAAGAAGGAAGTCATATACACCTAGGATGGCTTGAGGGTGGGTAAATCAACTTGTACTAAACCTGGAATATTCCATTTAAAATGTTATTCCATGACTAGGGCCCTATGAAATCCATTTTATTTTTTTCCAAATTCCGTTTTTTTCCGTTTCAATTTTTCTTGACTGCGTTTTTTTTTTCCCATTTAAATTTTTCTGGACTCCTTTTTAATGGTTAAATAAAATCTTATTAATCAAAAAAGCACGTCTAATAAATTAAAATCATGAAACTATGAAATATTGTATTTTATTGTTACCAAATTCTGGTTTTAGCATGTCAAATTATTTGAAGGCATAACTTTTATTTATTCTTACAATAGCCGTATGAATTTTTATTCACTCAGAAATTCTGTTGTATATTTATGTTAACAGAAGGCATTAAAAATATTTGAATTTATCCTTTAATTAATGAAAATTAAACAAATTTTATTTTTGGCAAGTAAAGGGGATTTACTATTAAAATTAAAACATGAAAGAAATATTGTGTAATTATTTCTTTAAGAAAAGAAAGCTTTATTAATTTTTCAACAGTAGTAGTAGTATTACATACATTCTAAATATTAAAAACATATTTCTGTCATCAGCAGCGTCAGTATGTGTAATAAACAAAACCATGCATCTACACCATTTATAAACAGAGACACGCAGAACATCCAGGATTCATATTTAAATAGTCTTTTTGTTGTTTAATATTTACACATACTAGTTCGCGATTTGATTTAATTTGATGACAAACTTTTGATTTATCCTTCCAAAATTTGACAAATGCCTTGACTTTCCACGTTAAATAATACATTCCTTTTTTATGACTGGATTTTGCGATTCCGTCCGTGTTTTCCACATCGAAGAAATCATAGGGCTCTACATGACTAACAAGGACATTGATCCTTCTTAGACAAATCTTCTTACATTTGTTTGTTTTTTACATACAATCTTTCTCTGAGACTCAGAAACTCTAAAGTGGATGCAATAGTGAGACCTACTTGTGTTAGGTACTCACCTGACTTTGGCTGCTTCTGGCACGTTGTGCAGATCCTCATGAATCAGGCTGACTTTAGGGTACTTCTGCTCAAGAACGGTAATCAGGTAGTGCAGCAGAGTCACGTTCCTATTGAGAAACACACAGCTTGTGAAACTGCATGGCCTGTTAAAGAGTTTAATATACATTACACAAAAATCGAAGCTCTGTCTTACTTGTCAATGCTGGACTTTGTGTCAGCGATCTTGTTGATAGAGGAAACTTTGAAGCCATAGGCATTGCCCCTCTGGCCTTTGTTCATGTAGTTGCCGAAGGCCAGCACCACCTCCAGAAGCTGGCGAAGATTCTTGCTCTGAAGAACTTCCTTAGATGCTTTACTGAGAGCTGAGGGAGTAAAAGAGAGCATTTTTTAAGATTACACCTACACCTTGTACAACCTAGAAGGCGTTTATATGCTTAATTTCACACAAGCATAAGGATTTACCTTCCACTTTGGGCTTGATTTCTGCTATTCTTTCTGTAAACTTCTTTTTGAAGTAAAGAGACTGCAGTCTTTGCTGGTAGTGGTTGATTCTGTAGAAATTGAAATAAAACAGCATAAATTATATGTGACCCTTGACCACAAAAACTTAAGTAGCACAGGTATATTTGCAGCAATAGCCAACAAAAAAATTGTATGGGTCAAATTATCGACTTCTCTTTCAAAAATCATTAGGATATAAAGTAAGAACTTCATTTGGACAACTTTAAAGGGAATTTTTTCAATATTTCGATTTTTTTTCCAGATTTTCAAATAGTTGTATCTCGGCCAAATATTGTCCTATCCTAACAATTGATGTATAAATCTCAATTTTTAAAAATTGACCCTTATGACTGGTTTTGTGGTCCAGGGTCACATATGATAATATCTCATTTAGATTTTTTAGACAAAATTTGGGTTTAAGTTCCTTAAAACCTAAAGTTTTCTGCTTACATAAAAAAAAAAAAATGTAGGTGGCAATTACAAATTGTCTAAATGTGAATTTCTAGTGCTAATGTTTGTATTTATTTAACATTAACCTTTACATGATTTTTTAATGACTTTCATGTTAAAATGTGGACAATAGTAAAAATAAAGTACAAAGTGTCCAAAGAAAACCGCTTAAATGTTTAAAATTAATTTTGCTGGCAAATATAAAGTGTATAGATTTGAATTTGTCCTGCAAATACAAGTTCAGTAAACATTAGTTTTTACTTTATTTCTTAGTTTGAATAACTGTACTTTTATTGTAAACTGTTGAAAATAGTCAAAATAAAGATCAAATGTGTCCAAATGATTGACTGTAGTTTATATCAAATAATATTAAATATAATATGCTCATTAAAGTTCCATTTACTTGACCAAAAATGCAGGAAAATAGGTAATATTAAGAAATATTATAATATTATGAAAAATAAATTAATTTAAATAAATAAAAATGACTAATAAATAAATAAAAGTCCAAACAAATAAAATAAACTACATAAATAAATAAATTAAATACAAATAAATTAATAAACCAAATAAATAAAAAACAAATCAAAATGAAAACATAATCAACCAAATAAATAAATAAATAAATGGCCAAACAAATAAAATAAAAAATAATTAAAACAAACTAAACAAGTAAATAAATTAATTGCAAATAAATAAATAAAAAACTAATAAAAAAGAATATATAATAAAATAAATAAATAAAAGACCAAACAAATAAAAAATAAACAAACATAAAATACAAATAAGTGAATATAATAATAATAAGAAGAAGAAGAAATAAATATGTAAATATATAAAGTTCAACCAGCTAAAACATCAAACAAACAAATACAATACAAATACATTTTTTTCTACATTTGTAATCAAATAAAAGCAGCCTTGATGAGCAGAAAAGACTTCTTTAAAAAAAAACATTAGAAATTTTACTAATCCCGAACTTTTGAATGGCAGTGTACGTATATAATATATAATAAATACTGAAAGAAAAAAGTGTCAGTTTACAAACAAGTGGTGAACCCATAATGCATTGCTACAAAACATCTGAAACCCTAACAGCCAAATACTCTTCTGTGGTTTTTCATTGTTCTTTTTAAAGCATGCCTGTTCGTGAGACACGGGTCCTGTTTGCCATATTAAAATAAAAATACAAAAACTGGTCCAATAGCACCTGCAACTTGTTTATTTTTTATTAATCAGTGGAGCCGCCCATTCTTCATAGCTTTTATATTTATGTCTTTGCTGGCTGACATTCCACAAAGATTAATGACAATATACGATGAAGAGGTAAAAATGTATAAAAATGTTTCCAGACCCGTTTCAGCCAATTTTAGGCTTTGTTCCAAGATGAGGAAAACCGCATTTGGTAAATGAACTCAAAGATTATTATAAGCATGAGACTAGACAGACCAAGATAAGAACGTCATCCAGCGAAACAGTTTAGTTTCCACATACCGACCTCTACATCGCCTTTAGCTTTTGTGTGGAAACACCATTTAGAAATATTGTGTGTTTTGATGGCTCTGTCCAGTCTGATGAATATTATCTCTATATTCATTGTGTCCAAATACTAAGTGGCTAAATGAATCGCTACCTGCTCATCTCATAAAGGAAGCGATCTGCCTTCGCCATCCGCTCCAGCTCATGTTTGTGTTCCTCCAGAAGGTCCACATCACTTTTTTCTGGCACGAACTTCAACAGCTGCAGGGGAAGAAAGCAAGCACACTAATGACTAAATTGGGCCAACCAATCAGAAATCATTTTGAAAGGGAAGTCTTAAAGGTACAGTAGCAAAACACAAAAAAGATACAACTGAGTATATCCTGACCCTTTTAAGTGATTTTAATGCAATGTGGCCCTATTAAGGGAACACGTATCCTCATCACACTACAATAACTGTTTGATTAGGCTGTTTTACTGTTATGATTAAAATAACAGCAATCAGAGGAGTTATAAAACCTGATTAGCATTATATTGCTTTTCAAGTCCATTTGGAAAATGTTACAGCCATTTACGTGCTGCTCTTATTTGGTGATTTGCTTTAAAGTTTAAACAGGGTGAGGTATACAAAGCTGCATTTTATTACCAATATAGCTACGTGGCTAGATCAGGTTTTAATTAAACTACAAAAAGCCACATTAATGTGCTTCACTCGCAGGCTGTGCACGTGAAAAGCTGGTACAATATCAAAAGGTTTTGGTATGCTTTATATTTGAACAAACTACAGTAAATTTCACTGTCAGTCAGAATGGCAAAAATGCAAGGACGATATTGTGTCTTGGCTAAATTGCTTCTGCAAAGCATTAATTGCTTGCTGGCTTGGACTGTCAGGCTTATGTAATTAAACTTGCTGGCCGTGCTGACGCTGTATCAGCTAATCACAGTTCTGAAATGTTTGACGTCAATCCACTGCAGTAAAACAGGTTTTGTTTTCAACATAAACCACCTGGAGTTATGAGTTAAAGTGCGAGCTAAGTGATGCAGTATGTGGTGATGTTTCTCACCTGCTCCAGCATATCCTTGGGTAGGTCTTCCTGCTCATCCATGGTCAGTATGGCTCTCTTGATCTCCTCGTTGGAGAGTTTTAACCTGCAATGAGAAGATTTGAGCGAATCAGCGCATGTGGCTCATTTTTGAGAGAACATATATCTATATGTTTTTCTTTTGAATTTAAAACTAATAAATAAAACTAAATAAACTAATAAAATCAAATAAATCAAATAAATAAAAAAGAATGACTAAATAAATAAATAAAAGGCCAAACAAAATAAATAAATGAAATACAAATAAATTAACAAGCTAAATAAATAAAAGACAAATAAAACTGAAAACATAATCAACAAATAAATAAATGTCCAAACAAATAAAATAATAAATAAAGCTAAATAAACAAGTAAATAAATAGATTGCAAATAAATAAAAAAAAAAAACTATAAAAATACATAATAAAATAAATAAATAAATAAATAAATAAATAAATAAAAAGGCCAAACAAATAAAATAATAAATAAATAAAATACAAATAAATTAATAAAAATAAAAAATAAACCAAATAAATAAAAAACAAATAATAAATAGATAAATAAAAGGCCAAACAAATGAAAAACTAATCGATGAAACTAAATGAATAATAAAATAAAAATAAATGAATTAATAAAAAAGAAAAACCTGATAAATAAATAAATAAATATATAAAGGCCAACCAGCTAAAACATTAAACAAACAAACACAATATAAATACAATACAAATAAACTAATAAACCAAATAAATAAAAAGGAATACAAAACAGACCAAACAAATAATAAATTAATATATAAAACTAAATTAATAAAATAATAACTAAATTAATAAGCAAATAATAAATATATAAAAAACTACAAAAAATAAAAAACAAATCAAAAGAAAACATAAGAATACATAAAATAATAAATAAAACTAAATAAAAGGCCAAACAACTAAAACAAACAAATGAATTAATAAAATACAAATAAATAAATAAACCAAATAAGTAGATAGATAGATAGATAGATAAATAAATACAAGACCAAACAAATAATGAATTAATTTATAAAACAATATAAATTAATGAAATACAGATAAATTAATAAATAAACAATAAACAAATATATAAATATGCCAAACAAATAAAATAATAAAAAAAAACAGAATACAAATAATAAAGAATAAATAAATAAAAAGGCCAAACAAAATAATTAAATAAATTAAAAAATAATAATAATAATAAAATGCAAATAAATTAATAAACCAAATAAACAAAAAATAAATAAATAAAAACCTAATAAACCAAATAAATAAATAAATAGCCAAACAAGAGAAATTACAAATAAAACTAAATAAATAAATAAATAAATAAATAAAAGGCCAACCAACTAAAACAAACAAACAAATAAATAAAATCCAAATAAATTAATAAATCAAATAAATAAATAAAATCCAAATACATTAATATACCAAATAAATTAATAAAAACAAATCCAAATAAAAACATCATAAACCAAATAAATAAAAGGCCAAACAACTAAACCAAACAAATAAGTAAATAAAATACAAAAATAAAACTAAATAAATAAATAAAAGACCAAACAAATAATAAACTAATATATAAAATAAAATCTATGAATAAATTAAAATAAATTAATAAACCAAATAAACAAATACACAAATTAAATACAAATAAATTAATAAACCCAATAAACAATAATGGCAAATCAAATAAACAAATAAAAAAGTATGCATAAGAAACCAAATAACTAAAACATACATACATACATAATAAATACAGTATGCGGAAAAAACATGAAGTTCTAAAAATGTTTCTTGGAGCAGTAAAAGTTGTAATTTGCTGAATTCCAGGCGTTATTAACAGCTGTACGATTTAATCAAAGACATAAAGCGAGCTTATGGGAGAGATCACAGGCATCTCTGTTTATTACGGCTGCTATGGCAACTTGTGACGCCACAAGAAAAAAATCCTGGCTAGGATCATCTTATGAATAAAACGCTTGGCTGCAACTGTGTTTTAAACACATCGTCAACCGTCAACAAAATGGCTTAAGTAAACAAAGAATTGTTCTACGGTGAGTCACGCAGGAAGGTTTATTACTGTGAATGACTCTTAAATAGTCAAAGATGGTGGCTGTGGGTTCCTAAGCTACACACTCACTTGGAGAGAAGAATGTTGCAGTTTTGCGCACGTCGTCCATCGATGACAGACAATTCTCGGACCTTTTTAGAAGTGACAGTGTCATCCTCTGTTTCTTTCTGCAAAGAATGAAATGCACTAAAGGTCAATGTCACATTGAAATGAAGCACAAAAAACTATGAGAGAGCAAGCAAGTGTGAAACAGGCCAAAAAGATGGGGTATATGTCAGGTGGTTCAGAACATCATAACAGTCTAAAAGCAGAGCATAGACATGAGAAACAGAATGTGCTGTCTAAACGTAAAACCCAAACAGAGTCATTTTTCCAACACAGGACAACATGCTCATGACACAAGCAGACATTCACAACAACAGAGGCTGAAAACAGTCATCTCTTCTTCTTTAGTGCCAGCTGGGGAGCAGACAGCAAGAAATTGCGTGTTTAGACGATGGTACGCCGAGTTTTATTTGGAGGAGGAAGAGGGTGAAAGGAGTGGAAGGGAATCTGTCCAAGAACAGGGGGATATTTGTTTTTTAGTTGGTGGAAATCTGTCTCCTTGACTGTTGCATAGACTCCAGATGCATGCAAAACCAACTGCATGCCTCATAACCAACTTGGCTAATTACGAACAGAGACATTTTGAAACGTTCGCTAATAAACTAAAATAGGTCACTTGGTTCGTTGCGTTTTAAGCTATGCTACAAAAGGCAACAATTTGGTGATTATGTGCATAAAGAATGCTCTGAACAGTACATGAAAAATACTGTGCAATAGATGGTACTTTGGTATCAAAGTACTTACTGGTTACTATATTTACAGTATATATGGTATTTGGGTAAATCTCACAAAAAACGTAGGCCTATTTAATTCCAAAATCAAAATATGAAATTATATTTTGAAAGAATATTGCATTATACCTACCTTAAAACAATTCCGATTAATACGTTTTTTAGATTGTGACATTTTAATGACATTTAAAAACAAACAGTTTAACACAAAATACTAATTTTAATATATCCAATATGATTTGAATTTAATTTTAACATAATTGTACTTCTCGTGGCTTATTCCAGTTTTAAAAATCACTGTGTTATAGCTTTTTAATGCAATACAGTAATTAGCACAGTATAACATTAATGATAATCATTACTGAAATAACAGGAATAATAAACTGCAAAAGATGCTTAATTAACAATGCAACAACATTTTTTATGCAAAATACAAATATTTTTGTTGATTGTGGGGTATAATGTGACCAGGACATTTATTTGTGAGGTTTAACTGTTCATACACTACCAGTCAAAAGAATTTTAATGTTTTGTCTTTTTTTAAAAAAAAATCTCCTTTGCTCACCAAGCCTGCATTTATTTGATCCAAAGTGCAGCAAAAACAGTAACATTTTAAAATATTTTTACCATTTAAAATAACTCTATTTGAATATATTTTAAAATGTAATGTATTCCTGTGATTTCAAAGCTGAATTTTTAGCATCATTACTCCAGTCACATGATCCCTCAGATATAATTTTAATATTCTGATTTGTTACTCAAATAACATTTATTATTATTATTATTATTATTATGCTGAATACAGCTGAGTAAAATCTTTTCAGGTTTCTTTGATGAATAGAAAGTTCAGAAGAACAGCATTTATCTGAAATAGAAATCTTTTGTAACATTATAAATCTTTATCATCACTTCTGATCAATTTAAAGCATCCCTGTTAAATAAAAGTATGGTTTCTGAAAAAAAAAAATGTAATGATGCTGAAAATTTAGATTTGATCACAGGAATAAATTACATTTTAAAATATATTTAAATAGGAAACAGGTTTTTATTTGATTTAAAACTGTTTTTGTTGTACTTTGCATCAAATAAATGCAGGCTTGGTGAGCAGGAGAGACTTCTGCTTCTGCTCATTTCAGATTTCTATACTTCTTTAAAAAAACATTAAAAATCTTATTGTCCAAAAACTTTTGACTTGTAGTGTATTTGTGAGATTCAACCATTCGTATGTCACTACAGTGAAGTACTTCAAAGAATACCATGTAGCTACAACATGTTCAAAGTACCATGGCAGTACCATGGTATCATCACTAAACTAAAGAGTCAGGTCCAGAGACCACTTACCTGTCTAAAGTTATTCAACAGAAAGTCCTTTATGGTAAGCAGGAAGCAGGAAAGTGTTAGTTAGATACGGAAATAAATAAAAGGGCATAAGCAAACATCATGCAGAAGAAAAAAAAAAAAAAAAAAAAGCGATAGCATACAGAGCGAAGGACAGAAACTGCCTGCAATTGTAGTCTTTTATGTCACTGATGACTTACCTGCTGTCTCTGGTAAGCAGAGAATGTTTTCTCAATATCCTCCAAGTCCAATTGCTTGAAAACTCTGATGTCATCCAGGTCCAGCCACACGGTCCCTTCCAGTTTATTCTGCGAAACAGAGATGAATAGTGAATAATCTATGAATACACTAATAAATAGAACAATACACAAAAATAAATAAATACATAATGTTTTAATAAAATATATAAAATAAAACAAAAAGGAATACATTTAATTCATTAATTGATTACACATAATTACAATTGATAAAAATAAAGAGGAAAATTTTTTTATTTTTAATTCAGATTTTTTTAAAAGTAGGGCTGCACAATTCTGGAAAAAATACTGAATCACTATTTTTTTTTTTTTTTTTTAAATCAATTTTTTGGTTTCAAATCATGCACAATCACGTAATTCTAAACCTAAGCAAAATAACGTAATTTACTAGAGGTGTGAAATATTTATTGTCTCATTCTATTAAAACTGTTTTAATTTTAAATAGTATTTGTTTAAATGGCTCAAATGAATGATTCAGTGACTCATAAATATCTAACTTTTTCTATTACTGAATGAATCAGCATTTTTGATCAAATCTCTAAAATGAATGATTCAATTACAAATACATTTTTAGAGGGAACACCAGGTATTTAAGACTTGTAAGGCTTAAATATGTAATATGTAGTAGAAAGGTTTACGTTATTTAAAAAATCCACATCGTTATATATATATATATATATATATATATATATATATATATATATATATATATATATATATATATATATTTTGGACTATGGGGCCACCATTATAACATAAAAAAAACTCACAAAATACTGATACAATGACCACAGCTGCTAAAAGAGCTTACAGGTGTCGATGGATATAAGCGTAGGCTTAAACCAAATGCGGTACCATCGTTTTTTCCCACAACGAGTCTAAATGCCCTGGATATTGAGTGAAATTCACACTGAGAATCTCCTTTAGTGGCTGCGGCATCATGACAAGCGTCGCTATGTTTACATCCTGCCAGAATGGCATCTAGCGTTTCTTGTATCTCTTCTTTGTAAGCTCTTTCAGCTAAAAGCCTCAAAGGCATCAGTGCTAAAGTGGAGAAAACAAAGACACAAGTCTTGAGGAAGTTTTATTCGTCCACAAGCATATTCCCATTTTTTTTCTACTCTTCTTATCGCTAGGAAGCTATCACTTCTCTTTTTGCCCTTAGACTGAAAATTACAACCAAAAGCTGCACAATGTTGCATCGTATCAGTATTTAGTTTTTGAGTTGTTGAGATAAAAATTGCAACCAATTGCGCCAGTAGCTCACGGAGTGCAGCCAATTCACGTCTACTACTACATATTTCAATAAGAGACATCATTTACATTACATTAAGCCATACAAGTCTTAATAGCCGGGGTTACCTTGAAGAGTCACTTGTCACAACCTACCGAAAGTAATCAACTATTATATCAACAATTATATCCCAGTACTTCTGTGTTCAGCGGCAGCAAAAACAGATTTGAATGATCTGGTATGACTTTGTCAAAGGTTTAATTGACAGAGATTGTAGTTTAGAAACAAGATCACGTATGTGTTTGAATCAAGATATTGATTTTTTTTTAACGATTAATCATGCAGCTCTAGTGAATAGCTCTTTAGTAATAAACTTTTACAAACTCACTTCATTGAGTTTGGTCCAGTTGAAAGACTTGAGCGGATTGGATGGCTGAGGGATGTTCTTTTTCTTCAGGTTGGAGCCCAGAAATCCTCCAGGGGGAGGAGGAGCACCAAAGCCGGGCAGGCCTGGTGGGGGTGGTGGTCCGCCGGGTGGAGGGGGCGGTGGTGGTGGTGCTCCACCTGGAGGTGGTGGAGGAGGAATGCCAGCCAGACCTGGTTGTGGAGGTGGGATGCTACCAGGTGCCAATGGTACGACTGGGGGCCCTCCTGGGATATTTGTCCTCTAAAATAACAAGACACAATAGGAATGTAAAGCAAAAGTGTTGAGAAGTTTTGGATCTACTATGAATATGAAGGAAAACAATGAAAGCCAGACAAAGAGGCTGTTTCAGTTATACTGACACAAAGAAAGAAGTACTACTGGATATGATATTACAACAGTATTAGAGTATTCTGAAAATACCATGGTACATGAAAATGGTAATCAGACTACAAAACCATTGTATAACCACAGTATAGTACAGTAAATATACAGTTAAAGTCAGAACTTGCTTGATTCTTCATACCGTGTTATTACCTGAATGATCTACAGGTGTGTTTTTTTTTTTTGTTTTGTTTACTGATAGTTGTTCATGAGTCCTTTGTTTGTCCTGAACAGTTAAACTGCTCACTGTTCTTCAAACTAAATCTTTCAGGTCCAAATTCTTTGGTTTTTCAGAATTTTTGTGTATTTGAACCCTTTCCAACAATGACTGTATGATCTTGAGATCCATCTTTTCACACTGAAGACAACCCAAGGGACTCATATGTGACTATTACAGAAGGTTCAAATGCTCACTGATGCTCCAGAAGAAAACACAATGCATTAAGAGCCGGGGGTGAAAACTTTTTTGAATTTGAAGTATCTTCTGTAGCTTCTAAAGGGCAGTACTAAATTAAAAAAAAATGTGATATTTAAGCAAAATAAGAAAAATGTCCAGATCTTCATTCTGTTCAAAAGTTTACACCCCTGGCTCTTAATGCATTGTATTTCCTTTTGAAGCATCAGTGAGCATTTGAACCTTCTGTAAGAGTTGCAAGAGTTCCTTCTGTAAGAGACAAGAGTCGCTCAGTTGTCCTTGGTGTGAAAAGATGGATCTCAAAATCATACAGTCATTGTTGGAAAGGGTTTGACTTTTTTGAAGAACAGCGGGCAGTTGAACTGTTCAGGACAAACAAATGACTCATGAACAACTATCACTAAACAAAAAAAAAACAACTTTGGATCACTCTGGTAACAACACATTATTAAGAATCAAGCGTATGTAAACTTGAATGGGGTTATTTTTATAAATTCAACTATTATTTTCTCTTGTGGACTATATGTAAATGTCTTTTATGTTATATCTTATTCAGGTCAGTACTAAATAAAAAAATATCATGCATTTTGTATGATCCCTTTTATTTTGGTAAAATTAACATTTTGCAGATTCTCCAAGGTGTATATAAAATTTTGACTTCAGCTGTATATATGTAACTATGTTTTGTCAAAACGGAAATGTATGGGGAAAAAAAGTGTTCAATCTAATTGTAAATTAGGTATGTCCCACTAATTAAAAAATTAAACCATCCTATAGTGGTTTTCTGGTCTTTGTTGGTTTAAGATGGTCTGATCTCCCAAAATGGCCAACCTTCAGCTGGATTATCTGGTCTTCTTTTACGCCAAATCAGCATAACTAAAAGCAAAAACAGACCAGCTAACCATCATAGGCTAGTTTAAGCCTTTTTTACAGCAAGGAGCTGAGTGCTCGTTCCAGTTCAATCACTTGTAAGTTTCCATTTCAGTTAGGTTGCTGTAGAAGAAAACAATTCACAGGGTTTTGAAAGAGCCACATTGTGTGTATGTAACGTACATTACTCATATCATGTAGCCGGGCAGAAAGGTCAGCAACTTGCTGCTTAACAAGCTTATGTTCGCTGCTTTCCTTCTCCAGCTTCTCTTTCATCTTATTGAGAGTTTGCATCATTTCTTCCTTCTCTTGGGCTTTTGCATCACACTCCCTTTCTTTCTTTTCCAGCTTCTGCTGAAGTTCATTATGCTCTGCGATTCAAGCCAGAGAGAAACGAGAAAAAAAGTTCAAATCAAAACACACAAACGCTTCAGTATTTGACAACATCAGCAATGTCATCGCTGATTCCCATGCTGCTGAAGGCACATGTAAACACATTCAAGGCCTCCTGAGAGTAAACAGTCACCTAAATCAATATTCAGCTCACAGGGTCATGTACCTTTTCTCATTTTTTCCGCTTGCTCTTTCCATTGTTTCACTTCGTTCTCGTTTACCAACCTGTAAAATCGAACAAGCATCATTACATATCACTTCATATCACATGTGACTTTTCAGCAGAGCACAAAAGGAGAAATTTGTGTTCCACACAAGTTTTGGAACAACATGAGAGAGAGTAAAAGAGAAAATTTTCATGTGAACTATCATTTTCTGTGTCCCTAAACCACAAAACTTGGCATTTGTAATTCATAAAAAAGCACAAAGATGACTTCATATTCGTCAAGTAGGGCCAGCAGGAAACCAAGGAACCTCGGTGCGAAATGTTAAGCGATCAGAGATGCCCCTGTCGCCTTAAACCGAGAGTCAAACTTCAGCTCTGTAACATTTGATCAAACCACCAAATGTTTTCCATATGCATTCTGCATATTTGTTTTTATTTGACTGAAACTGTCCCAGACCGTCTCTCTCAGTTTTCGACTTGTTTGAACTACAGTGAAGTTGTGTCTCTCTTCTAATTAATCCCATGCAGAAAGATGACACAAAGATGTGTTTATTTTAACTCTTTTTTTTTTACCACCAAAAGGAAGCAACTTTTCAGTCTGTACACACAGTTCTGCGATTGTCATGTTTAATCGTATTCTGGACGGGTCTTGGTTTATGAACATGAAACACCAAAATCTGAGGTCTGGCGCTTTCCTAAAATGTGATTAGATACAGGTGAATGGGTTTGCTTGTGGGATTATATTTAAATTACTCAAATCAAAAAATTATATGACAGGCAGTTTTGGAAAGTACTAAAACCCAGGATTTTAACAAATGAGAAAAAAATGAGGGCAGCAGTGGACACTTTTATTAAATGTTGCACATGCTGGACAAATTCCCTGGGCTAACTCTTACTCACATTCGCACCACGTTTTTCACGTCGAAGTTCTCAAGGGGAGCCACATCGGGATCATGACCCTTGTCGTTCTGCAGGACAATCTGCTGGACAATTCGATCAAGGAGGAGCCAGTACTGCACAGTATTTCCATTTCTTTTGTCTGAGCAAAGAGCAAAGATGATGGTTAACACTTTCAAGCAGAGTATAATAATTGATATAATGCATATATATATATACACTACCATTTAAAGTTTTGGGTTCAAAGCTGCATTTATTTAATCAAAAATACAGTAAAAACTGCAATATTGTGAAATGTTTTTACAATATAAAATAACTTCCTTCTATTTTAATATATTTTAAAATGTAATTTATTCCTGTGATGCAAAGCTGAATGTTCAGCATCATTACTCCATTATTTAGTGTCATATGATACTTCAGAAATCATTATAATATGCTGATTTGGTGATTTAAAAATATTTATTATTTTTTATCAATGCTAAAAACAGTTGTGCAGTTTAATATCTTTGTGAAAACTGTTTTTTAGGTTTTTTAGGAATAGAAAGTTTAAAAGACAGCATTCATTTGAAATATAAATCTTTTGCATAAATTACTTTACTGTCACATGTAATCTTGCTGAAAGTATCAATTCCTTCAACAAAACCTTTGAATGGTAATGTACAATGAAATTTAACTCTGTCTAAAATTAATTTTTCACTACAAATGGCATTTGTTAAGAAATAAATAAAATAAATAAAACATTTTAAAAAAGTTAAAAAAAAATGATTCTGTTCAAAAGTTTACATCACCTTATTTCTTAATACTGTTTTTTTTGTTGTTGTTGTTTTTGTGATAGTTGTCCCTTGTTTGTCCTGAACAGGTAAACTGCCTGCTGTTCTTCAGAAAAATCCTTCAGGTCCCACAATTTCTTTGGTTTTCCAGCATTTTTGTGTTTCTGAACCCTTTCCAACAATGACCATAAAAATTTTAAATCCTTTTTTTTACACTGAGGACAACTGAGGGACTCAAATGCAACTATTACAGAAGGTTCAAACGCTCACTGATGCTCCAGAAGAGAAAAAATGAATTAAGAGCCAGGGGTGTAAACTTCTGAACAGAAGATGTGTAACGTTTTCTTATTTTGCTTAAATACCATATTTATTTAGTACTGCCCTTAAGAAGCTACAAAAGAAACTTACATGTTTCCCAGAAGACAAAATCAGTTAAATTTACCCAAATCTTCATATTCAAAAAGTTTTTGATCTTCAAAGCTCTTAATGGATCATTCAGATAAAAAAGTAAAGCGTTAAAGTAACATTAAAGTAAAAGTGTATGAAAACTTTTGAACAGGGTCATTTTTATAAATTCAACTATTATTTTCTCTTGTGGACTATATGTAAACATATCTTATTCAGGTCGGTACTAAATAAAATACAACATACATTTTGCAGGATCCCTCTTATTTTGGTAAAATAATTAACATGTTGCAGATTCTTTAAGGGGGTGTAAACTTTTGACAAACTATATACCATGGTATCATCTGGTATTATTCAGTGGCACTAGTTATGATGAGGCAGAATTATGATGTTTATTTGTTGATACTGTTATAAAGGGATCATGGGGAAGTTACATCACTCACAAGGCATGTGTAGACAGTGCTGTAAGACGGACATAAAGTGTGGAAAGGCGTCTGTGTGGTTTATCCTCTTCCGGATGAGATCAAACACCTGAGTAGCACTTTTAGTGTCTATATGAACCTAAACCAAACAAAGAGACAATGAAATTACTACTAAAAGCGCCCGTATTTAGAGGCAAATTAAGACAGCGAGCATACATTTTCAAACCGCTTAGCGAGGGCTAATTCATCTTCATTTCGCAGCATCTCAAAGAAGTCCAAATGCCTGAAGAGTAATAAAAGACGACTGCATGTTAAGCTCGACAAAACCCAGCCAAGTACTTGAGGATGATGTGTCTCAAAATACAGCACTTACCGATCTAACGTGGAGTTTTCATGGGACCGTAATTTATCAATCACTGGTTGGATGCCCAGCATTAGAAATTCATACCGCAAATGAATTCTGAACTCCAAACTGGTCTGTAAATGAAACGTTGGAAGTCATGGAGAAACTCTCGGATGATTTGAATCTAATGAGATGCAGATGTAGAGAAAGTAGCGCTTACCTCCCCTGCTCCTTGACTGAGGACTGCGTTGATGAAGGACATGATTGCCGTCTTGAGGTTCACCTCATCTCTGTAGCGGCCCGTACTCCTGTCCAAGTCATTTAGAAGGGTCTATGTGAAAACCGAGAAGATGGGGAGAAAGAATGAGGACAACAAAGGCGAAAGACCTCTTAATATTTCATTCATAAGTCTCAATGGCCTTATTTGTGAAACAAAAGCAGAACGAATTTCTGTGTAAATCGCTGCATTCGGTTTCAAGGAACGATTTATGAACAACTGGTTTTATGACCGATTTAGGTTCATCCCAATGAGGGAAACCACCAAGTCTTGAATTCCCCCCCCCCTACCTGAAATCGCGTCCGTTCGCAGGCGAACTTTTGATAGTGCAACATGGCTTCCAGGATTTTCTTGTGTCCTCCGGGCACCAAGCAAACAGCACCCATGATTTCCAACACGGCCACTTTGGTCTTGATGTTCTCAGTGGCCAAGCTCTGAGCGATGATGTTAATGCTTTCTGAATGTGCGAGCACATTGGCACGTCCCTGAGAGTTGTTCATCAGGGCTTTGATGCAACCGATCAGTGAGGTGTGGATCTGAGATTCGGTGGTCTCGTAGTCCATAGTTTTCAGGAAGTTCAAGATGCACGTCAGTCCATCAAGGTCTATGAAGCGTGTCACAAACCTTGAGAAGCAGATAAAAAGACATTTCAACTCAGGTAGGAAAATACATGGAAAATTTAAACTTAATGTCCTGATTTTAAGTGCATTTTCTGTTGCTGCTTCAGAAACGGTTGCATGAAAAAGTCGCTGAGGCTTTTACCACCATGATGGAGGGCCAAGTAAAATTAAATGCTGGCTTGTAAATGGTTTCTGGGGGACAGTGATACAAATTCTTAATCATTTTACCAGCTGTCACAGTGTCTTTAAATAAATGTGTTATTTTACAAAAAATATTTTTAATTATTAGGAATTATTCAACATATTTCAATTAAACCTGCTCAATAGCAGCCCGAAATCAACAGTTTTGAAAGCATTTACTCATTTCAGTATTGGGATGACAAATATTTCATATTTTACATCTGTGACCCTGGATCACAAAATCAGTCCTAAGTACCGCGGGTATATTTGTAGCAATAGCCAAAAATACATTGTATGGGTCAAAATTTTCCTTTTATGCCAAAAAGCATTAGGATATTAAGTGAAGATTATGTTCCATTAACATATTTTGTAAATTTCCTATCGTAAATATATCGAAACTTAATTTTTGATTAGTAATATGCATTGCTAAGAACTTAATTTGGACAACTTTAAAGGCAATTTTCTCAATATTTTTTGCACCCTCAGATTCTGATTTTTTATTTCATTTTATCCAAATATTCTCCTATCCTAACAAACCATACATCAACACTTCAAGCTTATTTATTCAGCTTTCGGATGATGTATAAACCTCAATTTAAAAAAAACTGACCCTTATGACTGGTTTTGTGGTCAAAAGTCACATTTATTTTTAGTACTCCTGAAATTGAATTTTTTTTTTTTCTTAAAGCAATTTTTTTTCTTATTGATTTTGGTACGTCATTTCTTTTTGTGAGATCTGAATCACTCTCAGCACATTAATTCAGCAGCAGATCTAAAAGTCTGCAAAGACAAAGTACTGTGTGCACTTACAATTTAATGAAGCACTTAGTGAAAGAGAGACGCTCCATTTGCACACAGCCATGTGTGAGACAAAGTGCTTAATCAGAGTAATTAAAAAGAATTATACTGTCATAAAATGACCCTTAGTGTATGTCTAAGTGTGTGTGTTAAAGGCAGTACCTCATGGGCTGTGTGCGGAGAGCAGTTTTCAGGCTCTCTATGGTCTTATTCCTCTCCTCCTCATCCTCCTTTTCCAGGGCCAGCAGGGATTTCCTCTGGTGGTGATATTTAAGAAATAATTAATGGACTGTCCAAAGTTTGCCAGGTTAAAGTTTTGTTAAAGTACACAATTGCATAGAAACTTAAAAAAAAAAAAAAAACTGTTTTAACTGTAATACAAAAAAAAGATTGTGCTACAACGTGAATGAATTTATAGCTTCACCAATTATCTAAACATCAGCGTTCTTTGCCCTATGAAATATTTATAGTCGTTTACCACTCGATAAACACCTACATCCCCAACAACTTCCTTAAGGGCAACATATGTGCGTTTAATGAATCCCTCTTGACTAAGAGACTTTATGTCCTCAGGGCAAAGCTGGAAATGAATGTGGTCAGTAAAGTGTTCATTATTTGGTGTCTAGTTTGTTAGTCATACTTACAGCAGCCATGGAATTGATCTGATCGATGTAGAATTCAGGCCAGCTGGTCGCCCCCTTATTCTCTTCCTGTTCCTATGGGAAAAACTAAAGATTAGTCTGGATACTAAAACCATATAAACACACATGTACATAAATACTGCTAAAAAAAAAAATAAAAATTAATTAGAAATATAATTCAAAATGTTATTCAACACAAATTCTAAAACAATTATTATAAACATATTCTAAAACAATGATTATACAGCACAAATATGTTAGGATAGATAGGTAAATAGACAGAATGACAGGTAGAATGATAGAAAGAAAATGACAGAATGCTAGACAGAAAGAAAAATACAGCAATAAATAGAAAGAACAACAGAATGATAGATAGAACGACAGACAGATAGATAGAAAGAACGATAGATAGAACAATAGTTAAACCGATAGATAGATGATTGATAGAACAACAGATAAAATAATAGATAGATCAAAAATATATAGAACAATAGAATGATAGAACGATAGATAGATAGAATGATAGATAGATAGATAGATAGATAGATAGATAGACAGACAGACAGATAGATAGAGCGAAAGACAGACAGAAAAATAGACCTGAAAGATAAACAGAATGATAGAACAATAGCAATAGATAGATAGAACGACAGATATAACGATAGATAGAACAATAGATAAAACGTTAGATACAGACAGACAGATAGAACGATAGATAGAACGACAGAACGATACATATAGATAGATAGATAGATAGATAGATAGATAAAACATTAGAACGATAAATAGATAGACAGAGACAGACAGACATAACGATAGAACGACAGACATAACGATAGAACGATAGATAAAACGACAGATAAAACGACAGACAGACAGATAGAACGATAGAATGGTAGATAGAACCATAGAACGATAGAACGATAGACAGATAGATAGAACATTAGATAGAACAATAAATAGATAGAGACAGACAGAACGATAGAACGACAGACATAACGATAGATAGAACGATAGAACGATAGATAGAACGATAAATAGATAGACAGACAGACAGAACGATAGAACGACAGACATAACGATAGATAGAACGATAGATAGAATGCTAGATAAAACGATAGATAAAACGATAGACAGACACAGACAGATAGAACGATAGATAGAACGATAGATAGACACAGACAGATAGAACGATAGATAGAACGACAGACAGACAGATAAAAAAGAAAGAATGATAGATTGAACGATAGATAGAACGATAGACAGAACGATAGAGAGAACAATAGAACGATAGATAGAATGATAGAAAGAACGATAAGATAGAATGATAGAACGACAGACAGGCAGACAGACATAACGATAGACAGAACAATAGATATTTTTTAATTAATTTAATTAACGTAGGCTGATAAATTATTCACAGCAAGAAAGTAAACTGGGTGAATTCTGAAACATCACTGCACTGTCCTCCACACCAACACAGATCTCTCTGTCCTGCCAGCTTTTCAAGCACTTCCACAGCCACAATGTGTGAGAACATAGCTTATCTAACCATTGCGATTCCCACAAAATCACATCCAACAATCCAAAAGCTTGTGAATGGATATGTTTTATGTGTGTGAGTGTCCACAGCTGACACCTTGTTTGAGATGCTTCTTGTTACCTGAAAACAGACACAAGACTGAGCTTCGGCTCTGCTCCACTCCTAATGTTGAGTTAAACGCTCTGGCAGAGTGTTAAAAGACTACAATTCAGTCCAAAACCTGCCTTTTCCCAGAGTAACCGATTCTTTAAAGCTTTTAATACAAAGCCTGGGGTTGGGAAACAATACCACAGTGTTTTGTGCTATGCTCAAGTGTCCATAATATAGCAGCTGCTTGCTCTTTCAGGCTAAGATTGACTTGCGCTGGCCAGGGTTAGTTTGGAATTGGGAATTGGGGTTGTTTTGGGGGGTTTCGCACACCACATGAGCCGATAAGCTTCCAGGAATCTTATTTAACAAGTCCACCCATTGTTTTATAACCACATTCTGCAATTATACAATTTAACTAAACTATTTCGGACTGTAGGGGTTTAGAGATTAATAAAAGTATAGCTTGAAACCAAAATGAAGGGTGAGAAAGATCTCATTATGGGTATTATGAACACAAATACTTCATACCAGACATTCGCATGTACTTTGGCCTCAACATCTTGACGGTAGTTTTAGCACTCATTATATTGCACGGTGCTGGTTCCACATGTTGCTCAGACCCCAAAACTCCACTGGGAGGAGATTTGATTCAGGCCTTGCAGGTGTAGTTGGCTGACACGCTGCATTCAGTGTTTTATTGAGCTGGGATAATGTAGCTCGTTTTTCCCGGGACAGGTTGGGTGTAAACGAAACTACAATAAACTAAAATATATTGTTAAAACTTTTAAATTAAAATAAATTAAATAAAAAAATGCTAAAAAATCTTCCGTGCTAATTTTCTCACAAATTAATCTCACAAATAAAAAATGACAAACATAAAAATGTAATTAATAAAATAAGTTATGAAAGCATGTTTCCATCATGGAATAAAAATTTCTAAAACTTTTTCATCTTCAAATCTTGGGAGTTTACTTCTTACAAATTTAGGACTTGTCTTCTCAGAATTATGAGTTTATGTCTCACAATTGAAAATTATACTCTCAAAACTGTGAATTAACATCTTGCAATTCTTTTTTTCTTAGAATTGCAACTTCATATCTCGCAATTTCAAGAAATAAGTCACCAAAAAGTCAGAATTGCGAGATGTAAACTCAAAATGAGTTTGACATAACCTCAATTCTGAGAAAAAAAGTTTGTATTGCGAGACACTCAGATTTGTGACTAAAAATTGTGAGATAAAGTCTTAAAGATAAAGATTTTAAGACTTTTTTTCAGAACTGTGAGATATAAACTTGTAAACTCACAATTAGGAGACATAAACTCATTTCCGAGAAGAAAAGTCTGAATTGTGAAGTTGCAATTACATTTTTTTTTTTAATCTTGTGGTGGAAATGGTCTTCCACAGACAAAGATAAAAGTAAGTAAAACATTTTTTTTTTAAGTAAAATAAAACAAAATAAATTTTTTTTTTTTTAAATAAAAGTAAATAAAAAACTGAAAGTGATGGAAGCTTGTTTCCACCAGGGAATAAAAATTACAAAAAGGTAATTGCAACTTTTTATCTCACAAATCTGACTTTCCTTCTCGCAACATTTTTGTAAGTTTACATTTTACAAAATTATGACTTTTCAGAATTGCAACTTGGTATCTTGCAATTTCAATTTATAAACTTGCAATTGCACAAAAAAGTCTGAATTGCGAGACGTAAACTCCAAATTGTAAGATAAACTCAATCCTATGAAAAAGTTTGAATTGCGAATTTGTCTGTAAAAACTCAAAATTGTGAGATAAATTCAGAATTGCAAGTTTGTATCTAGCAATTCTGATTTTTTTTCTGCAATTGCGACATGTAAACTCAAAATTAGGAGATATAAACTCACATTTTAGAAAAGAAAAGTCTGAATTATAAGAAATAAACATAATAGTGAGAAAAAAAAATCTGAATTGTGAAGTCACAGTTATTTTTTATCCTGTGGTGGAAACTGGCTTCCATAGATGATGATAAAACTGAGTAAAACATTTTATTTTTTACTATTTATTTGTTGCATTGAATATTTGATTTGGCAGTGACACGCTCCAGTCAGCAACAAGACGAGACAAAACCAGCAAGACCTCAAGTCTGATGAGTGTGTCTGTATTTTTTCTGAGGAACACAAAAGAATACATTTTGAAATCTGAACCCCACTGACAGAAGAAGAAGTTCTTCCATAGAAGAACCAAAGTCATACAAGTTTAGAGGAACATGAGCATGCACAGATGATGCCATAATGTTACATTTTTGGGTGAACTATCCCTTTAAGCCAGACATAAGCTATTAAAATATGAACTGAAATTTCAGCTCTACCAGCATATAAGCTTACAAAGATAAAACATAAATGTTTGCTTTTATATATGAATGAGAATAACCTTCATTCCTAACATCATAATGATTGACAGTATTATTTTTTAAACGTTTTAGAGGACAATAGGTCAGCAGCTGTAGAGCGCTCCCCTGGTGAGTTGTGACCAGGTAACTGGTCATGCACTCCAGCAGCTGTAGAGAAACCCCAGACCACTGCTGTGTGGTTTGCTCTTTAGTTCCACTGGTGTAAAGGCATCCTATAAATGAGGGTTTACAGAGTGTGTCAGGGCAGCCTGGGTTCTGTTACCTCTCACTCCTCAGACCCAAATCACACGTACTGTGAAAATAAACCCTTGCACTCAACACCACTTCTCTGTCGCGAAGCCAAGCCTGTGCTAGAGCAGCAGCGTTTACATTAGGTCCTTTTTTGGATGTACAGTATGACTGAGATGTGTTCATACATTTAGCTGTTCAGTTTCAAACTCCACGATCAAACCAGATGAAACGTCTCCGCAGGAAACAGGGTTGTTTTAGGAAACTGCTATGCATGGTCAATGCCAGGCTATACGTTCAGGTCTTTCGGAAAATAGAAAAGGCATCTGTGATGGGAGTCCCTGCCCAGCCCTGTACAAATGGCAGTTTCTTACCTTTTTCTTGCTACAGTAGATTTGCCATTTCTTCTCGGCAGGAAGGGCAAACATGGCCTCTCTATGTTTTTCTGTGAGATCCAGCTCATCCTGTGGGAGGAGGAGATGAGAGGTTTAAAATAATGTAGATTTTGTAATGTCAAATCCAAAGTTTAATTTGTCACATTCTAATACAGTTAAATACTAAAAATTTACACTGTATACTTTATACCAAAGATTTACACAAGGTTGCTTATTTGTACTAATAATATTAAAATGAAATTTGAATAGAAAGAAGAATCAATAGAAAGATAGATACAATGCTAGAATAATAGACAGAATGATAGATAGATAGATAGATAGATAGATAGATAGATAGAT
This sequence comes from Cirrhinus molitorella, assembly GCA_033026305.1. Classification (NCBI taxonomy): domain Eukaryota; kingdom Metazoa; phylum Chordata; class Actinopteri; order Cypriniformes; family Cyprinidae; genus Cirrhinus; species Cirrhinus molitorella. Next base: position 28,202,940 of record CM065135.1, on the reverse strand, counting down.
AGATAGATAGATAGATAGATAGATAGATAGAACGACAGAATTATTGATAGATAGAACGATAGACAGAATGATAGATAAAACAATAGATAAATAGAACGATAGATAGACAGAATGGTAGATAAATAGACAGAACGATAGAAAGATAGATAGATGATAAAAAGAGACAGACAGACAGAACGATAGATAGAATGAAAGAATGATAGATAGAGCGGTAGAACGATAGATAAAACCGTAGAACGACAGAATGATAGATAAAACCATAGAACGATAGATAGAACGACAGACAGACAGACAGACAGACAGACAGACAGACGGATAGATAGATAGAATGACAGAACGATAGATAGAATGACAGAACGATAGATAGAATAACAGAACGATAGATAGAATGATAGAACAATAGAACAATAGATAGATAGAATGACAGAACGATAGACAGAACGATAGAACGATAGACAGAACGATAGACAGATAGATAGATAGATAGATAGAATGACAGAACAATAGAACGATAGATAGAACGATAGATAGAATGAACAATAGATAGAATGATAGAACAATAGATAGATAGAATGACAGAACGATAGACAGAACGATAGACAGAACGACAGACAGAACGATAGACAGAACGATAGACAGAACGATAGACAGAACGATAGATAGAACGATAGATAGATTTATGACTTCAAACATGACTTCAAGTCTGACATCAGCCTCTAGATATCACTGACCCTCAAGCAGGGGTTAATTTCCCACAATTCTGTGTGAGATAGAGAGTCCTTCTTTCTTTATGGCAAAGAAAAGATTTAGTCATGTAAACCATCAATTAATGCCTGTACGCTCCTGTGACCTCCGTGCATTCCCATGATGCAGTTCTGGCCCGAGTTGGTCATATTCAGTCCAGATGTTCGGGCACAAGTTAATTAACATCATGTGAGAGACACATACAACGAGCAGGTCCCGAGACCGCTTTAACAGGCTGCATAAGGAAATAATGAGGATAAAAAGAATGAAAAATACAGGGAAATCGTATAATCCAACTCGTAAGTACTCATGTATATTTGAGCAGAGATTCCAGAGAGAGAACATCACATCCAGACACCACATCTATTGCAGAAGCAGGTCAAAATCTGATCTTGTCCAGACAGTTCTCTTATACTCTCTCCCTCTTTATGTGTCTGCAGGAAAAACCTGAACCTGGGATTTTGTTCTGCTATGTCTCACGCTCACTAAAAGCCATTTAGATGGAAGCAGTTATCTTTCAAATTCACGAGGAGGACTGCTTTCTCACCTCAAAACGACACATAATCAAAAGCCTGCTAGAAGCATTTTCCTGTTAAATCAAGTCAACATGACACTGACTGACGTCTCAGTTGTGGTGCACTGTGGGTCCTCAAAGGCTCAGCAGGGGGACAGGCTGCGTATGGGATGGAGTCTGGCGCATGCAAGTCATCCATGAGCCCATCTGTGCCAAATGCCGGCTGGTCACGCGCTGGTGGGCATGAGACATACAGACGTTCTCCTACTCAATGGAGTCTGCAGAGCTAATGAGGGAACATGCATTGTCTAACGTACTCTTTACTGGACCATTAGCAGAGAATGCTTGGATTCCCCATATTACGGAGTCCAAGACAAGCACTGATTCACTCCACAAATGGAGGATGGTAAAGCAAAGCAGTCCTTGACTGAAGAGCAAGCATTTTTCTAACTATTCCGGTGGGATTCTTGTGAATGAACCCACTTAACAGACTCCATTCGTGATTTTTGGCCATGAGGGCTTGCGTGCTTATGAACTCTGCATGTTCTGTCTCAGCAAAAAATGTGATGGTGAAAACCCATCATGGAACGCAAAGACAAGTTCCTCTCTGTTTTAATAAGTTATCCTTAACATGCCTGCCAATATAATGTTTGACAAAACCAAAGACCTGATTTGACTTTCAAAGTAGCTTGAGTCCAAAGATCCATGGAATCAGGCCTCAATAGATAGTTGAATAAAATACATAAACCAACAGAAAGTTAGACTACAATGAGAGCTCTAACTACCTATCCATCCACCTACATATCTATCTAACCATCCATCCACCCTCTCAGCCATCTATTACTCTAGCTATCTATCTACATATCCATCCGTCTATTCACCAACCTATCCTTCCACCGACCCATCCACATACTATCCTTTCATCAAACCATTTATCTGCCTACCCATCCATTTATCCACCCACTCAGCCATCTTTTCATTTACCTATTTATCTACATATCCATCCATTCATCCATCCATCTATCTATTCACCAACCCATCCTTCCACTGACCCATCAATCAATCCACCTACCATCCATTCCATCCACAAATTTATCTACCTACCAATCCATCAATTGATCTATTTATCCAATCTACCCACCAACTCATCCCTCCTACCTTCCATCCATCTTACCATCTGCCTACCCATTTATTCCTCTACCCATCTATCTATACATCCATCCATCCAACCATCTTTCCATCTAACATCTGCCTATCTATTCATTCATCCAAGCAGTCTGCCATCTATTCCTCCACTTATCTATCATATCCATCCATCCAGCAACCCATCTATCTATCCACCTACTATCCTTCCATCCACCCACCCATTTATCTACCTACCATCCACCCATCCATCCATCAATCCAAAGATTCGTCCATCTAATGTCTACCTACCTATCCATTCATCCAACCACTCAGCCATCTATTTCTCCACCCATCTATACCAATCCATTCGCTGATCCATCTATCTATCCACCTATCATCCTTTCATTCACCCATTTATCTACCTACCCATACATCTATCCATCTACCTATCCATCAATCTACCCACCATCCCATATATCTTAAGAACCATCCATTTTACAATCTGCCTACCCATCCATTCATCCACCCACTCAGCCACCTATTCCTCCACCTATCCATGTACATATCCATCCATCCTCCATTTATCCACCAACCCATCCATCTATCCACCTACCATCCTTTCATCCACCCATTTTAATCAACCATTGAACTATCTACCCATCCATCAATCAACAAACGCACCATCCATCTATCTAACCATCTGCCTACCCATCCATTCATCCACCTATTTTTCCCCATCTACATATCATCCATCCACCGACCCATGCATCTACCCACTTACCATCCTTTCATCCACTGATTTATCTACATACCCATCCATCGATGCATCTACCTATCCAATCTACCCATATGCTTACCCATTCATTCATCGATCTGTCCATCTATCCATGTACCTGTTCATCCATGCATGCATGCATCAACCTACTCATCCATCTGTAAATTCATCCATCCATTCATCGATCCTTCTAATCATCTCCCTACCCACCGATCTAGCCATGCACCCATCTACCTATATATCTATCCATCTATCCATCCATGCATCCATCTAACTACTTATCCAACTATCCATTTAAGAGCTTAGGAAATAAATAAAACAAAAGAATGTATACAAAAGAAAGCATATGGAGGTCATGGTATAGCACATACCACCAGTTCAGTGAACATGGCATCCAGTTCCTCGGTGGGGGGCATGGGCAGGGTGGGCTCCATTGTTTGCAGCGTGAAGTTGCTGTCATGGCGGAGGCGGTAGGTGATCTCGGGATGGTCGCTCTTCTTTAGACAGCAACAGAGGAATGACAGGCCCCGCCCTCCTCGCTTACGTGGGGCCATCATGGCCAGAGGCCCAGCCAGTAAAAAGTGTCTCGCTTTAGCTACGACCCCCTATGCAAGAAAAAACAAAAAGAGGTGATGAGAATGGGTCAGATCAAACTTCAAATAAAAAAAATAACACTGTTAATCATTTCTTAGCTCACTGAAACTGAATGACTAAAAAATAATGACTGAATGACTGAAAATGAATAGCTATGCTGGGACAAAACTAAACGCAAAACAACATGACAACACGGCAGAAAATCATACCGCCACCAAGGGCTATTTGCAGCCATATGTCATATGAGATGTGTGATGTATTCAAACTAAAATGTTAATGTATTAAGTAAACTCCTGACTAACAGGTTACATTAGACCTCCCACTGAAGACCAGTAGCAATATGCAAACTCTCTGTATTGGTGCATGAATGAATCCCTGAAACGAATCACAATATAGGCTTGGTTGTACTTTGCAGTTACACTAGTATCCTTAAGTTTTGGGTAATTCATTTTTAAAGAAATTAATACTTTTATTCAGCAAGTATGCATAAAAACAATTGTAGTATTTCACAATACTTATTCTAAAAACATTTACCGACCACAAACTGCATTTACAACAAATGAGAAGAGGGATTGACAGTTTGTGCTGTCAGTAAGACTCATAAGACCAGCACTGTATGATCTAATAACCCATTACAGCACTCACATAAGCCTCATAGACTCCTACAATACACAGCGGCATGATTCAACATGCAAAGCGTCATGTAGGGAGATAAAACAGCTATAAATGCAATGAGCCATTACATCACCCTATTAGGTGAATCTCTTTACAGAAAGAAAACAAAACCTTGTTTATAATGTGCATTATGAATAATATTTAAGTGGATCTGTATGTATCAGTGAAAGGCAACTGCAAAGGAATATTGCATTTTAATGGTGGAAAAACTGGTGCTCTTCAACAAAATTAGTAAAATCTAATATACAAACCTGATGAACTTTTCTTTTTACTCTCATGATTAAACATCAGCTGTTTTCACAAAAACCAAGACGTGGTGGTGTAATGTGTAAAGATCTAGGATAGGAACCAAAAGGTTGTTGGTTTGAACACCAAAAAGGCCAAAGCATGAGCTATAACCACTGTGTAAAAGTTCCTTTAACATGCAGTGAAACCAAATGAGAAGCTCCAAAAAGCACTATAAAAGTTATGCAGCAACTGGTAAAACATCATAAGGGTGAGCAAATGCTGACTATATTTTAATTTAAGAAAATTACTCCATGGGACTGTCCTTGCGATCTGTGTTTCTTCACAATAAAAGCGTCTGCCAAATGACTACTTATTAGTCAGCCACAACATCACTTTGTTTGATCTATATCCCCAGATGTCCCAGATTTAATAAAACAAAAGACACACACACATACACATACGTCTGTCTGTAGTCTTTATCCTCAGACCTCACACAATGGAACTGGCCCTGACCTTCTCAAAAGACTGAACTGTGTTCATCTCCCACTTCTCCATATTAGGAATCATGGAGAAAGTTACTGTGCCCAGCTTTATCTTCATCCAGCTCGGTTTTAATGAGTACACCAGCCCAAGCTCCAGTGCTAAGGCCATCACGACCCCGAACAAGTCAAACATAAACTTCACTCTGAATTTACGATCAGACCCAGAAGCTCAAAGTGACCAGATGTTTCCCTTTAGAAGAACAGGGACATAAAGGCTTAAATGGCTTCAGGATTAGGCTGGAGTTTATAGTACGTGTGTTTGTGTTAAAAGCAGCTCAGTGTACTTGACCCTGCAGAGCAGGTTTACAGTGTCATCATACCCAAAACACAGACTTAAACAGTGATGCCCAACATGATCTGACATGCAGTTTGACCTCTGAATGTTTGTCTGCAGCTCATCTGAGAAAAGAAAATGCTGAAAATGAATCAATTTAAAGCTACACTTTTACACAGCCATCAGAATCAAAATATAAAATGTAAGGCCCTATGATTTCCATGATGCGAAAAACACAGACAGAATCATGGAATCCAGTCATAAAAACTGAATTTACTGTAGAATGCGGAATGTCAAGGGATTTGCCAAATTTTGGATGTACAAACATGATCTGGCCTAGTGTCTGTGAATATTTAATCACAAAAAACTATGTAAATATGAATCTTGCATGTTCTGCGTGTCTCTGTGTGAATGAATGGTGCTGATGCGCAGTTCGTTTACTACTCACGCTTGACGTTCGCAGTGTTTTTTCACCTCTGCTGCCTCAGTATTTGTGTAAATGAAAACTAAACAATCTCTAGAACTTCTTTGACTTGATGAGTATTTTACCATTTCTTTCAAGAAAAACTATCATCATATCATATACAAACAGAAACTTAAAGGTCTTCACAGCAACCCATCAAAATAAAAATATTACTTAAATGTAACGATAGTACTACTACTAATAAAAGTATTATTAAAATATTTTAAGGAATATTTACAATAAGAAGATATTTACCAGAATTCATTCAGAATTCATTCATACTAAACAAATGTAAAAACACAGTATTTCTGGGGGGAATAAAAAAAAAGATATGAATAAAACAATAATAAAGTAAATTTGTATAAAAATCAATTAATTGAGATGCTTTTTATTGTTAGAATTTTGTGAAACCATAAAAACGGAATCCAGAAAATTAATGGAAAACAGAATTTGGTAAAAAATAAAAAAGAATTTAAGAAAAAATGTAATAAAACATTTCATAGGGCCCTAGAAATTAATTAAACATTAAAGATAATTAAACATTGAAGTTTAATGTAATGTTAAACTTTAAAAAAATTGCTGTTAAATTGTGTACATTTCATTATTTCAATTAATTAGACATGCATTTTTGTTTAATATCTTTTTTATATAACCATTAAAACAGAGTAGAAAAATTAAAACAATAAAATAAAAACTTTTTTATAAATTGCAGTTAAATCATGTAAGTTTCATGATTTCTATTAATTAGACATGCTTTAAAAAATAAAAAATAAAAAATGATTTAACCAGAGTAGAAAAATTTAAACGAAGGGGGGAAAAAAAACAGAATCCAGAAAAAAATGAAATTTGGGAAAATATTTTTTTTTTAAATTGCCATTAAATCATGTAAGTTTCATGATTTCTATTAATTACACTTTTTTTAACCATTAAAATGGAGTAGAAAAATTTAAACCAAAAAAAAAAAAACCTGAACCCAAAAAATAAAACCGAATTTGGGGGAAAAAAAATAAAACCTTTGGGCCTTAAAATAAATTTTTACTTTTAATAAATTGCCTTTAAATCACGTAAGTTACACGATTTCAATTAATTTGACATGCTTCTTAATTAGAATTTTTTATTTTTGTTTAACCAAACAAAGTCTAGTAAAATAAGAATAGAAAAGAACAAAATACAGAAAAATTAAAACCGGAATAAAATTAATTTGGGGGAAAAAAAACTAAGCGGATCACATAGGGATTACCTGTTTAACCAAACATAGTCTAGTAAAACTAAAATGGAAAAAAACAGAATCCAGAAAAAATATTCTAGAATTTGATATGGCCTTAAAATGTAATGTTTGTCTCTTTTATTTAAAAGATGGTGGACAATTGATGAAGCTAAAAGCTACAATGAAGATAAAAAAACAGACAGACCAAAAAAAAAATAAATTATCAAAGCTAAAAAAAATTGGAAAATAAGCATATTAACTGTATGCTTTTTTTCCAAAAAATGTAATGTCTGGACATCTGTGAACACCTGACAATTCAAACTAATAAATAAATCATTGATTCAAATCAAATGAACTTGCCAATGGTTTTGAAATCAAAAAAAGGATCTTCTACATGAGTGTGTTTGATTATTTTGTCAGCATTTTGTCAGGCTACACCACTTATTACGGAAGAAAACAATCTTGACACTGGAAATGGTATAGTAGAACTGTCATACTTCAGAAAAAAGCAGTTAAATTAGTGTAGATTTTATAGAGACTTTTTTTTTTTAAGTTTACTTAATTTTCAAATCCTTTCTCAAGGAAAGTAAACTCATTCAGCTCAAACAAGATTCAATGGTAGAACCATGGCTCACATTCAGATGAGAATGAGAAGAAAGGAAGGAAGGAAGGAAACAAAAAGGAAGACAAAGAAAAAGCAAAATTGCAGAGGAAACACTCTTGTGTTTTTTGTGAGGGCTGAAACGAATGATTCACTCGGCCATGTCAACAATCTGGATGTTAACACTAACAGGGCCTTGTGTGATTTTTTTCCCCCAACACGGAAGAGAATCTCGATTCTCACACTGTAACTATTTAGCAGCGATAACCCAGCAGAGCAGACACAGCTGTTCTCCTGAGCAAGTCTGGGAATATTCTCACCACTGGGTTTATTTCATGGTGTGAAAATAGCTCCGGCCTGGCTTGTTGGTCCAACGATCAGTGGGCAGAGACCACACACTTCACACCATAAGAATGGATTCCACATCTATTATTAGATCAACTTGAACAAAAGAAATGAACTGCATTGCGGTTTGTGGTATTATAGGTTGCTCTCTTTTACATTTTTACCATGACAGTAGGCTTTGAGAATCAAGGTGTTCTCAGTCACATTTCACATCTTTTTTTTTGGCTTGTGTGTGATTTGTTTTGTTTTTTCAAGTGAATATGCCTGTAAATCATTCACAAGTGACAAATTTCAATCGTGCCGCTGCTGGACGTCCTTGTTCGCAAGGTCTGTTCCAAACTATGACCCACAAACACCGCTAAGCAAATATTTGCTTCCTTTATTCAACCCACATACAATGCAGAAGCTTATCTGACAAATGTCAAAATAAAAACGGCTAATCCAAATCCACATCTTGTCCAAACGAAGCTCTGGGATCGCCTGGAAGCTAAATAATCTTTACATCCTGGGAAACCCCTGAAATGTAAACATCTTTAAAAAAAGGACTAGCGCAGGAAAGTTATTATTACAAAACCAACAAATGTGTGAACGTATAATAAAACGACAGTCTGCTCCTCATCTTTCAGCTCATATGCTCATGGGACACCACAGTCTGTACCGAGACAGGTGACTAAAATATTTACAACTAAAATAGTAAAAGAATCAGCAGCCAGCCTAAATGAAAGCAAACATGTGCTATGAACTGAGGATAACATTTTATCCCTAATAAAAAATGACATCTTTCCCAAAGCCCAAATGAAATAAGAGTCTCGCTGTGATTGTAAAACACATAAAACGGCCAGTTTGTTTATGTATAAGCTTGTCTTTTCTGAACGGACATCTGTTGACTGAAAAAAAGCACGTCCAAGAAATTCGGAGCACTACAGCTCTGCCTTTGTTCAAGTCAATTTCATTTGACATTCATCCTTGAGAGTGTTATTGCTGTTACCTACAACTAAAAATGTAAAAAAAAATGTTCTGTTAATTTAAATAAAGCTAAAATAATAATAAAACATTTGGCAATTGACTAAAATAAGTATTTTTTATTACTAAAACTGCTAAAGGGTAATTCCATGCAAAAGTTACGTTTTTACTATACTGATAGCACAGATGTCAACATTTGGTGGTTAAAATAACCATGTGAGGTCTCTCTTAAAGTTTTTAAAGCTTTTTTTTTTCTTGTGCATGATTTTTCATAGTCTGGTAAGTGCTATTTTTCAAGCTTGTCACATCCATAACAGTACATATTCCTCATGAATAGACATTAAAATGATCAACAAAGGTTAATTAAAATATAAACGGATATTTCAGTATATTGCCAACACATACATCCTCTAAGCATTTATATGTAAATCAATGTTTTTCTATATTAATATACATTAAAATGTAATTAAAGTTGAATTTCCAGAATCGTTACTCCAGTCTTCAATGTCACATTATCCTTCAAAACTCATTCTAATATGCTGATTATTTATCAGTGCTGGAAACTATTTTTTTTTGGAACCTATGATTTTTTGATCAATAAAGGTTATAAAAGAACAGCATTTATTTAAAATAGAAAGGTTTTCTAACAATATACACACTACTGTTCAAAAGTTTGGGGTCAATAAATGTTTATGAATTGAAAGAAATTAATACTTTTATTCACCTAGGATGTATTAAATTAATAAAAAGTGATAACATAGATTTACATTGTTAGAAAAGATTTATATTTTGAATAAATGCTTTTCTTTTTAACTTGTTATTCATCAAAGAATCCTGAAAAAAGAATCACAGGTTGCAAAAACATATTTGGCTTCCAACACTGATTCCAACATTGAGAATTCTAATAATAAATCAGCATATTAGAATGATTTCTGAAGGAATAAATTATATTGTAAAGTATATTTAAATAAAAAACATTATTTTATATTGTAATAACATTTTGCAATATTACTGTTTTTTCCTGTATTTTTGATCAAATAAAAGCAGCTTTTATGATGAGCATAAAAGACTTCTTTAAAAAACATTAAATGAGAGGGTGTGTCCAAACTTTTGACTGTTAGTGTATATTATATATATATATATATATATATATATATATATATAAATAAATAAATAAATAAAATGTTTTTTTTAAAAAAAATTCAAAAACATATAAAATACAAAATCTACAATGAAATTAAAATGTAAACTGAAAACAAAATAAGTCGCTACAGCTTGCAATATTTGGGACCATAAACAACAGAGAAAATCACTCACTGCCCTTGCCTAAATAATTTTTGTTGCTTATAGTGCATATTGAATAAAGTGAAGACTAGGCAGTGTTTTATTTTTCCTTTTTAATTATTAAGTTCCTAAACTGATGTTAAAATGAACACACTAATGTGACAAAAATGACATTTTTATGCAATGCTAGAGTAAAACACTACTGTTCATCTTCAGAAGTTGTTGTAAAAAAATGTATGCTAGTTGTATTAGAATCAGAATCAGAAAGAGCTTTATTCACCAAGTGTGCGCAAACACTAGGAATTTGTTGTGATTTTACAGGAGCTCTTGATACATGCATACATACGTATAAAAAAACATCACATATACATATACATATACATATACATATATATATATATATATATATATATATATATGACACAAAATAGTTATAGAGGTTCACAGAACTGACTCAGTAAAAGCTAAGTACAAACTGTTTCATCTGAGCATATGGCACTTTAAGCATAATCGTATCGCATATCGAATATTACATTATTTAATGAGTTATCGCATATCTTCAATATCGCACAGCCCTAACTAACGGTCCTTACAAATGGTTAACATTACATCACAGCATAAGCACTAGTCCAGATACTTCCAGTCTCCTCTCCCAAAGCAATTCAGATAAATGGAGGGGAATGGTATCAAATTCTGCAAACCATGTACCGTCTCTATTAGAGGTCAGTTCCAAGAGACTCAAATCAAGGTCTATCTATGACAAGACTGATATTTTCTACAAAAAACATGCACACAAAGGTTATAAGCGTGTATACAGAGTATAAAAGGGAATACTGACAACAAGCGCATTGAAGAAAAGTAGGAGAGAACACCTAATAGAAGGTAGATCTCAAGTAATGTGCATGTCTGTGCAGCAACTGGCATGAAAAAGCCTCCATAACAAGCTTGTCTTATGAAATCTCTCTCTCTCTCTCTGTCATACACCAGTGGAGCTAATCCAGGAGAGCCCAGCCCGTGTATTTCCGTGCTCCACCCTGGTGGCAAGGCCTCTTTATGTAAGCAAAGTTTGATCTTTATGAACGGTTATATTGATCCTGTGTCGGGAAGTAATTCCCATTCATGCTGGATCATGAGTCAGTGTATTATGGGAATACAACAAACTCATGAAGCACGTTTACACTTCAGCACGTCACATTAATAGTTTCAGAAACACTTAAAGCAAAACACTTCACGAAAAGTAAGGGTAGCGTAGTCAATTTGAGGCGGCTTTGTGGTGAGTTGAATGCAGTGCTGTCAGATCACCTCATGTCTCATTCAGGGACCTATGATTTCAGCAAAGCAGAAAACGCAGACGGAATCACGGAACCCAGTTATAAGTGATTTACTGTATAACATGGTAACAACACGGATGGAAAAAATATTACTACTAATAAAATTATTATTAAAATTTTTTAAAGGAATATTTACCATAAGAAAATATTTACCAGAATTTATTTACCAGATGAATGAAAAAGAGAGATGAATAAAATAATAATAAAGTAAATTTTTATAAAAATCAATTAATTAGAAATGCTTTTGGTAATAAAAAAAAAAAAAAATAGAATCCAGAAAAAATAACAAAATTTGGGAAAAAATAATATAGGACCTTAAAAAAGTATTTTTTGTTCAACTTTTTATGAATTGTCATTAAATTGTGTGTTTCATGATTTCTGTTAATTAGACATGCTTTTTAATTATTTTTTTAAACCAATAAAAGTAGAAAAAAATATGAATCTATAAAAAATAAAAAAGAATTTGGTAAATAAATAAAACAGATTTCATAGGGCCTTAAAAATGTTATTTTTGTTAAACTTTCAATAAATTACCGTTAAATCGTTAGTTTCATGATTTCAATTAAGTAGACATGCTTTTTGATTACCATTTTTTTGTTGTTGTTTAACCAAACAAAGTCTAGTAAAATTAAAATGGAAAAAAACAAATCCAGAAAAATTTAAACCGAAAAAACTGAATTTGGGTAAAAAAAATTTAATGGAATTAGGGAAAAAATTAAACAAGTTTCACGATTTCAATTAATCAGACATGCTTTTGAAGTATTATTTTTATTTATACTTATATAAATAGGTATTTATGTTTAACCAAACAAAGTCTAGTAAAATTAAAATGGAAAAAAAACTGACGAAAAGATGGTGGACAACTGATGGGAAACAATGAATATAAAAAACGAACAGACCTAAAATAAAAATGTTACGAATGTTACGGAATTTGCCAAATTTGGGATGAATAAATCAAAAATGGGTCTGTAAACAAATCAAAATGCGATCTGCACTAGTGCGTCTGAATATTAATCTGCAAAAAATAATATATTTAAATATGAATCCTGCATGTTCTGTGTGTTTTTTGAGGAATATTTACCAGAAATGTTTATACCAGAATTCTTTTACCAGAAAATATAAATACACAACACTGTACTTCTGAAAATAACTAAATAAATAAAATTAAGAAATAAATAAATGAAACCATTCAAATGGAATCCAGAGAATTAATGGGAAAAGCTGAATTTGCTAGAAATAAAACTGAATTTAAGGGAAAAAAAAGTGTTTCATAGGTCCTTAAAAACTACATTTTTGTTAAAACTTTTAACAAAACTTTCATGATTTTAATTAATTAGACATTCTGATTAACATTTTGTTTATTTAACCATTAAAACAGAGTCTATAAAATTTTAAATGGAAAAAAACAATTAGAAATGGAAAAATGAAACTTGGAGAAAAAATAGGGCCCTAAACCCTATTCTGCTTGTCAAACATCCACACTTAATCTGACTTTATGCATGCACCAGTCATCTTAAGACCATTTGGGTAGAAGTTTTATAAAAAAAAATAAAAAAAAAAAGGCTCAGAAAAGCTCTAATGCATTTGTTTGTAGATGCCACTTGGTTTGACGCTTCATATCTGATGCAGTGACATTCAGACATTTTAAATGCGACTTGAGTGTTCAAAATTGACCTTTTGGGGCCCACTGTGCAATTTATATTTTCTCTGAAAAGCATTTTGAGAGCATCTGTAGAGCTGCATGCTTCTTATATACCAACAGTCATTCAAATCAGGACATCTGGTGACTAGAACTTGAACAATGACAGGATGTTAATTGTTTTTATATGCTCTGACAGAAGGGTTTGATTTGCTTTAAAGAGCTGTAAAATGAAAGTTCTTATTATCCTCAATCCGAAATAAACTAAAAAAAAAAAAAAAGCAACTGAAATTTCTGCTAGTTTCACAAAACATATTGGTAATTGCGCTCATGAATTCTTCAGATCACAGAGCGCTTTGGCTGTGTCTTCAGATGTTGACAGAATGTCAGTTTAGGTTGTTGTTGGTTTTTACTTTAAAGAGCTGAATGTTCTGTGAAGACAGAATCGCAATTTGCTTATCGGTCAATCGCTAATGGAATGAACAAATCTCACATGCATAGCTTGCAAGCAAAGCATTCGAAAGATTATTAAAATATGCGCATTCTTCAAATACAGTACATGGAAAGACAAGCGTGCCTGTTTCAGCTTTGTGTGCTTAAACTAAAGAGTTGTAATCGCTTTCATTAACAGTCTCACCACATGTAGGCACCGTCTAAAGGGCTTGGGCGGTTGGATTTGCAAAAGAGAGGGTTCTCAAAGAGGCACACAACCCAAGTGATGTCATGGGAAATGTGCTTCTCATGGGCAATTTGCATATTCTTTCTTTACTGGTGCAACGGTTGTAATAGGAACAAGATATTTGAATATGCAGTCTTAAAATAATTTTATATCATGTACATTCAAAACAGTTTTTTTTTTTTTTACTAAAAAGTATTCATGTGCATATGTATTAAACACCAGAATCAGTTAAAGTAACAATATCAAAATGTTCAAAGGCAAATTCATATACAATGCATTATAAGCCGGGGGTGAAAACTTTTGAACAGAATGAAGATGTGTACATTTAATTCTTATTTTGCCTAAATATGATGTTTTTTTTTTCATTTGCATTTCCCTTCAGAATCTACAGAAGATTATTACATTTTCCCAGAAGACAAATAAGTTAAATTTACCCTGAACCTTCTGTAATAGTTGCACATGAGTCACTCAGTTGTCCTCCATGTAAAAAGATGGATCTCAAAGGCATACAGTCATTGTTGAAAAAGGTTCAAATACACAGAAATGCTGGAAAACCAAATAATTTGTGGGACCTGAAGGATTTTTCTGAAGAACAGCAGACTATTTAACTGTTCAAGACAGCCAAGGGACTCATGAACAACTATTACTAAACAAAAAAAAAGGTAAGAACACAGTATTAAGAAACTTTTGAACAGGGAAATGTTTATAAATTAAAGTTTCAACTATTATTTTCTCTTGTGGACTAAATGTAAACGTCTTTCACGTGAAATACCTTATTCAGGTCGGAGCTAATTAAAAAAAACAACATGCATTATGCATGATCTCTCCTATTTTGGCCAAATAATTAACATTTTGCAGATTCTGCAAGGTGTATGTAAACTTTTGACCTCACTGTATATTACAATTGTTATTATAAATTGACTTACTATTGCAAAATATCACAACCCCAAGCTTTTAAAGTGCATTCTAATTCTGCTAGTTGAAAGATACTGTGCCTTTAAACCAAACCAACACTAATGCATGCATCCCAGAGCAAACATCATTCAAGCACTGGAGCTCCATAATAACATAATTGCACAGCAATTGTGTGGACAGATGAAGCAGGATTTTGAGGTCCCATGATGTAGCCAGCAGTCATATCTCTTCCAGGATATGACCTAAAGAGCTCTTTCCATGGGGAAGACAACAGCGCTTCAGCACCAGGCCATCTCAAACAGACCTCAGAGAATAATCTAATGAGTGTGTGGCTGTTAGTCTGTCTTTCCTTATTTCCTGTGCCATTTTCTCCCTCTGTACCATTTATTTTGTACCCGTGTCATCTGCGTGGAAAAAAATCCATCATCATCAGTGCTCTGATATCAAACGCAGTCATGAAACGAACACTAAACCAACAGCTCACATGCTTGCGACATTGTCTGTAATTTTCGTCCTTTCTCATTAAAAGCTAATCCATAGCTCTGGATCAGTGGGCCTGCAGAAGAGTGAATGAGTTTCCATTTTAGAGTTTACATAATGGAGGTCATCCAGTGCTGCTCTCAGGCCAGTCTAGGAACAACTAGAAAACAAACTCTGGCCTTTGGTCTATCATCCAGCAGTCACAAGGCAATGTTCCTAATGGCGAGTTACAGTATTGATCCTTGCTAGACTAATCAAAGCGATGTGAGGTCTGTTATTGGCATGTGCAACCACGAGATTCATCTGGCATTGTGTTGTGGGAGTAAACAAGATGGAAAAAAGGTAATGGGAGCTTTTAGTAAACAAATGCATTGAAAGAAAGAGACTTAAAAAGAGTGACCACATTATATATATATATGAAACTAAAAAAAATATATTCCAAATACATTACCAGCCAGATTTTAATGTTTTTTTAAAGAAATCCCTTTTATTTTTTCAGTTGTTTAAATATTTTTACTATGCAAAATAACTTTTCTATTTGAATACATTTTAAAATGTAATTTATTCCTGTGATCAAATCTAAATTTTAAGCAGCATTACTTCAGTCTTCAAGGAAATTATAGAAATGAATATTTTTTATTTAGCAAGTATGCTTTAAATTGATTAAAAGTGATGATTAAGACATTTATAATGTTACAAAAAAATTCTATTTTAGATAAATGCTGTTCTACTGAACTTTTTATTCATAAAAAACAGAACAAACTCTACTCAGCTGTTTTCAACATAATAATAATAGTTTTTTGAGCAGCCAATCAAAATATATAAATTGATTTCTTAAGGATCATGTGACTCTTAGGATTGATGCTAAATATTCAGCCTTAAAATCACAGGAATAAATTACATTTTAAAATATATTCAAATAGAATAGAGTTTTTTTCCCATAGTAAAAACATATTTCTAAATGTTACTGTTTTTGCAGTACTTTGGATCAAATAATTGCAGGCTTGGTGAGCAGAAAAGACATCTTTTAAAAAAAAACATTAAAAAACTTACTGTTCAAAAACTTTTGACTGGTAGTGTATATTTACATAAAAAAGTAGGATAAAAAGCTTAAAATAACACTTTAAAAAAAAAAGTGTATTTATTAATATAAATAATTTTTTTATTAAATCAAATAAATTAATGAAACATAAAACTAATGTAGGTATGTATTTTGCATGAACTTATAAAACATAAGATAAAAAATAAATAAATCAATCAATCAATACTACCTCTTTAAATGTAAACATTTTGTATATTTGGTTTTAAATTTTGGAATATCTTCAGGTTTTAACAGAGAAAATGATTAAGCCTTTTATCTATGCATGGATAAATTCATTAGATAACCCAGAAATGTCAAAAACAAGTCACATTTCAACACCCACATGTGAATGTTATCTATGTCCCTGTTAAGTCAGATAAATAGTAAGCTTGTTGTGTATACTGGAATGGGCACTTTTAAGCTCATCTGGACTATGCGCATGATCAATAACATCAGGACAGTAGCAGAGACATCCCTCAGGGGTCATAGGCTGCACCTCTTGGGGATTCGAGCACTTACACAAAACAAGAAAGGCAACTAGAGAGAGAGAAAGATGCAAAAATGCAGTCCATCAGGCAGACAAGCCGAATAGTTTTCAAAACACAGACCCCTGACCCACATTAACTTCATTCCGTAGCCACATTTAAGCCTGATTCCCAAGAGCCAGACTCCTCCAGAGTCCAGAAAACCAGTATTATCCAGCACACACGCACACAGTCTGCTGTTGCCAGGCGCGTTTGTGATTCTGCAGCCTGCATTACGTGTGCTAATCCTGTGGCTTCAATACTGGTGATTGCAGTCAAGCTGAGTATATAATGAGTTTCCCCAGGCTCAACTGTGATTGGAGGAGCAAATATGAAGCCACGCATGCTGATATTGGTTATTAATTATTGCTGGAGGGTCATCAACAGGTATCAGCGGTTATCAGGTAGTAAAGCACCATCTAAACATCATTATAGTGATAATCACAATGCAAAATGCTACTGAAAAGGACAAAGATACTATTGTATGTAAAGTTTCACAGTGATGTCATAGAAGAACCATTCTGGGTTCACAAACTTTTCAGTGAACAGTTCTTAAAAGAACCATTTTTTCTTAATGTGAAGAACATTTTAATAACTTTTTACACTATAAAAAACATTTTGTCCATTCTGTTAAATTACACTCAATTAAGCTTTTATAATAATAAAGTTACATCAAAGCTTTAAATATACCTTGCGGAATCTGCAAAATGTTAAGGGAAGAGGGATCATACAAAATGCATGTTACTGACCTGAATAAGATATTTCACATAAAAGATGTTCATATCTAGATTACAAGAGAAAATAATGGTTGAATTTATAAAAATTACCCCATTTAAAAGTTGTTTGTTTGTTTGTTTGTTTGTTTTGTTTAGCTGTTCATGAGTCCCTTGTTTGTCCTAAACAGCGAGCCCGCTGTTCTTCAGAAAAATCCTTTAGGTCCCACAAATCCTTTGGTTTTTCCAGCAATGACTGTATGATTTTGAGATCCATCTTTTCACACTGAGGACAACTGAGGGACTCATATGCAACTATTAAAGAAGGTTCAAATGCTCACTGATGCTTTAGAAGGAAACACGATGCATTAAGTGTGTGGGTGAAAACTTTTTGAATTTGAAGATTAGGATAAATTTAACTTATTTTGTCTTCTGGGAAACATTTAAATATCTTCTGTAGCTTCTGAAGGTACTAAAGTACTAAATGAAAAAAAAAATTATATTTAGGGAAAATAAGAAAAATTTACTCATCCTTATTCTGTTCAAAAGTTTACACCCCTGGCTCTTAATGCATTGTTTTTCCTTCTGGAGCATCAGTGAGTGTTTGAACCTTCTGTAATAGCTGCGTATGAGTTTTTTCAGTTGTCCTCAGTGCGGAAAAAAGGAAGGACTGGGTCATTTTTATCAATTCAACTACTATTTTACCATCTTTTATGTGAAATATCTTATTCAGGTCAGTACTAAACAGAAAAATAACATGCATTTTGTATGATCACTCTTATTTTGATAAAGTAATTAACATTTTGCAGATTCTGCAAGGTGTATGTAACTTATTATTATTAAGTTATTATATTTCTACTTCGATTAGGTTTTTGAAATATAGACATTTATATGGTGGCTAACATAAAAACTTGATGGATTTATTAAAACAAATTAAACACTGAAGAACTGTAAAATTATAAGGAATATGTTATGTGTTGCATACATTTAGCAAAATGCTGCTGTCTAGAGATATTGACGTCTCACGGTTGAAACACTGATTGAGCGATTACATGAGAAAGGATACAGATTTCGGTAAGTTGTACTCTTATTTAACAAACCTTCGGATGTTTATTTATGTTTATTTTGTGCTAAAACTGGTATTAAAGCAACGGAGATGATCAGTTCACGTGCCCCTTCTCTTGAACTGAGGTGCTACAGCGATCTGTCACTCCACATTAAACAGCGTCAAAACTGCATAAGGTTTGAATACTGTAATAAAATGGACAGAATTTGAAATCTGAGACTTTGTTTCATTTCAAAAGTAACAAAGCAATAAGCTTATTGTGATTTATTAAATGGGAAGTGTGTTACGATGTTGTGTTTGTTAAGTGAAAACAGGCTAGACTAATTGATTTTGGGAATTAAGAATCAATATAATTTCGCAAAAATGAGAATCGATTCAAATCGAGAAAACGTTTTTTTAACCAGCCCTATTCAAAAATGTACTTTGACATCTGTGGTGCCATGAAGAACCTTTAACATCAATGGAAACTTTCAATTTAACAAAAAATGTTCTTTATAGTTAAAAAAAAAAGAAGTGTTCATTGAAAATTCCAAAAAGTAGTTCTTGGTTCCAAAAGTGGGTTTTTGCAAGAACCTTTCAGCAAATGGTTCTAAAAAGAACCATTTTACTTAGTGTTTATAACATTGTAAAAATCTAAAAACCAGTTTTCTCCTAAAAAGAACCTTTAATGGTTCTTCACAGAACTATTAATGCCAATAAAGAACCTTTATTTTTAAGAATGCATACAGCATTGCTTCATTTTAAAGAGTGTCAAATCAAAGATTCCAATAAAGAACCTTTATTTTTAAAAGAGTAGTACTGGAGTAAAACATGTGAACATGAACACACACACATAGATGTCTAAACTCTGACCCACATCCAACAAAAACAGATCAGTACATTTGAAACGGACAGACATAAATCAAAAAGGACAGTAACAAATTAGATGAATAAATCACAGACAGGCTGTTTATGTACAGCTGATTAAGTATGTAATTATGTCACTTGGCACACCCACAGGAAAAATGCACACCAGTCTCATTCCATTCATAACACTTCCTCAGTTGAGGTCAGAACTTTACGGCTGCTTCACCTGACTCACTTAGCTAGGGGCATTGGACGAAAAAGACAAAAGGCGCACACACCAGTTCATCTGAGGCCAAAGGGTAAGTGTGCTTAAAGCTTATCGGCAACGATCCATGTGTCTTCACATGGCAACCCACACAACAAACTCTAACAGAGCTACATAAACATCCTTAAACGTCAATGTTAAAGTAACTTCACATTTTGATTTCTCAAAGCATGCTCACCTCTCAGAAAGGCACGTCAAGAGCACATCGTCGCGTGAAATCCAGGCAGCGCGAGCTGTGTTGATCTCAGCCCTGAACGCTGCGGTGTGGGAAGCACGCAGACCGCAAGGGCTCATACATCTCTCACCATCAAATCTGGTCCTGAAATAGCCAGCGAAACTCTCTACTCCACAAGATCAACACAAAAGAAATGAGTCTTCTAAACAGCACAGCCTCGGGTTTAATTCTCCACTGGATTTCCCATATAAGCAGTTTGAATATTTTAATATCTGACTACAACTGTAAGCTTGAGCTCAGAGTCTGAATAAGTGCAGCGTCCAAACACACACACACACACTCAGACAGATGTTCCTGGTCTGAGCAGGACTGCCCTCTTCCTGTACACCACACCTCCTTTCTGAACTGTCCAATGGGAGGGCAATAAGGGGAACTGTGTTGAGTCTGACTTCGCCCACAATCAGAGCTGACAAGTGTACAGTGACAAATAGATCTGAGATGTTAGAGTGAACACAAACAAAGAGGAAAACAATAACATGGATTAGTGAACCAATCACTAGAATTGTGCTTGCGAAGCAGTATTATTAACAAAAAAAGGTAACACTTTACAGTAAGGTTCATTAGTTAACTACATTAGTTAACATGAACTAAAATGACTACAAACTCAGGTTAATTTCAGCATTTACGAATGCATTATTAATGTCACAAGTTGTGTTTGTTAACATTAGTTAATGCAATGTAAGCTGACATGAACAAACAATGAACAACTCTATTTTTATTAACTAATGTTAACAAAGATTAATAAATTGTATGATAAATTGTTGTTGTTAACTAATGTTAACAAATGACACCTTATTGTAAGGTGTTACCAACAAAACTATTAAAATCAAAACTATTTTTGGTATTTGAAATACGGCTAAAATAAACTTAAAGGTTTTAAGTTGAAGTAGTAAGATTGCTAAAACTGAAGTAAAAATGAGTTAAATAGAAATATTTAAAAAACGTAAAGATTAATAAAATGACAAAAGCCCATTACAAAATGTCAAACACTAAAATAAAAACTGAAAATATAAAAAAGCTCAAATTTAAAAAGTCTATATATTAATAAATACTATAATAGTATGTACGTTAGTGCTGGCAATCGGTTAATCAATTTGACAGCACTAAATATTATACTAAAATAACATTGTGGTAGCAAGTTTTGCACAAAAACCAAGCACCACACATTTTCTTCAGAAAACAAAAATAGTTTGTGTAAACAAACTTATTTTGGATGTAATTAATCATGATTAATTGATTTGGCAGTACTAAAATAACATTATGGCGCCAAGTTCTGTGCAAAAACAAGCACCACGCATTTTCTTTAGAAAACAAACCCTAACTTTCACAGACATGGCTTAAGCCTAGTCCAAGACTAAAATGTAAGCTGTTTCAATTTAAAGAAACTTCCACTGAGTGATCTTAAAATATATCAGTGCCTTTGTTTTGTCTCAAGATGCACACCAGTAATGTTTTTTTTCTAAAGCACGTTTATAAAAATTACTTAAATGTCTTAATTAAACTATGGCCGACTCCTGGCTTAAGCTAAGGGCAAAAAATAGTTTGTGCAAACTAACTTTTATTTTAGATGCGATTAATCACAATTTAATCGATTTGACAGCACTAAATATTATACTAAAATAACAAATTGTGGCAGTAAGTTCTGCACACATTTCTTCAGAAAATGGTTTGTGTAAACAAACAAAGTTTTGCGCAAAAACAAGCACCACACATTTTCTTTAGAAAACAAAAATAGTTTGTGCAAACTTTTATTTTGGATGCAATTAATCGCGATTAATCGATTTGACAGCACTAAATATCATACTAAAATAACACTTACATTGTGGCGGCAAGATCTGCGCAAAAACAAGCACCACGCATTTTCTTTAGGAAACAAAAATAGTTTGTGTAAACAAACTTTTATTTTAAGTGTGATTAATCGCGATTAATTGTATTGACAGAACTTAATGTTATACTAAAATAACGTGGCGTTAAGTTTTGCGCAAAAACAAGCAACACACATTTTCTTTAGAAAACAAAAATAGTTTGTGCAAACTTTTATTTTGGATGCAATTAATCGCGATTAATCGATTTGACAGCACTAAATATCATACTAAAATAACACTTACATTGTGGCGGCAAGATCTGCGCAAAAACAAGCACCACGCATTTTCTTTAGGAAACAAAAATAGTTTGTGTAAACAAACTTTTATTTTAAGTGTGATTAATCGCGATTAATTGTATTGACAGAACTTAATGTTATACTAAAATAACGTGGCGTTAAGTTTTGCGCAAAAACAAGCAACACACATTTTCTTTAGAAAACAAAAATAGATTGTGCAAACTTTTATTTTGGTTGCAATTAATCATGATTAATCGTTTTGACAGCACTAAATATCATACTAAAATAACTCTTACATTGTGGCGGCAAGTTCTGCGCAAAAACAAGCCCCACGCATTTTTTTAGGAAACAAAAAAATGTTTGTGTAAACAAACTTTTATTTTGGACGCAATTAATTGATTTGACAGCACTAAATATTATACTAAAATAGCACATTGTGTCAGCAAGTTTTGCACAAAAACAAGCACCACACACTTTCTTTAGAAAACAAAAATAGTTTGTGTAAACAAACTTTTATTTTGGATGCAATTAATTGCGATTAATCGATTTGACAGCGCTAAGTATTATATTAAAAAACACTTAAATTGTGGCAACAAGTTCTGCACAAAAACAAGCACCACACCTTTTCTTTAGGAAAACAAAAATAGTTTGTGTAAACAAACTTTTATTTTGCATGCAATTAATCAATTTGACAGCACTAAATATTATACCAAATTAACACTTACATTTAACACAACAAGTTTTGCGCAAAAACAAGCCGCCCGCATTTTCTTTATAAAACAAAAATATGTTTATTGATGGTTTAAAGTAAACAGTTGAAACGATTAAACTAGCTTACTCTGCCAACAAAGTACAACTCTTTACTTGCTTTCTCTGCGTGCCTAAAAATAAAGCTTGCTTTTGTTCAAGAGAATGCCGTGAAGATAGTAAACAAGTTACAGCAGATTATGCAAGGCTTGATTTGAAAGGAGCATAATTCTGAATGCCTTCTGTCTATTAACAGTTTACAAACCTAGAAACACAGCTGGAGAGGACGATTAAAAAGCCAAACAGCTGTCACAGAACATTTTTAGTGCAGATATGTTAGCGATTATTTCCATTTTTTGGGGAAATATTTCTGACCTTCTGTAGCACAGCATTACGGAGCTCTTAGGATTTTCTGGCAAATGAATAAATCAAGCATTTTTGGTACCAGTTTCAAAAAACATGACATTTGACGTGATACAGCATCTGCAACACATTTTACTTCTGTAATGGCTTTTTTGAGGTAAAAAGAACTGATTGAAATGTGGAAAAATAAGCATTTTATACTCAAATGAAGCTAGGCCTGGATGAGAATGCTGTCAGTGTCGGTTATGGATATTGAACAACACTTTTTTTTAAGTAACATGCACTGCTAAAATAATCCACAATATGTAAATACAGTTTTTATTTAAAGTTTAATTAAACTGACACTTACTAACAGAGTTAAAGCACAGTTAGCATCACCCATATCACTAGTTAACGTCACTCAATTGATCTCCGCCATCCAATCGCCTGTGTTCTTTCACAGAGACATACACAAAAACACGTACACAGTGTCTTGCTGCATTCCTTGAGCACTCTGTTTCAGATATGAAATGCCATTATTTTCCCAGGAAGCAATAATGAAAGCCTTGGTTTCCAAGAGAAGATCAAATTTCCTCTGTTTAAAGGACACGAACCAGAGTGCATCTGGCTCTTTCCTCTTCTGTGCTGAGCACAGGTCACCGAGGTCAGGCTAGGGTCATCGTCAGGAAGTGTGGGTACTGCTAATGGTGATGCATGTCTGTCGACAGCAATTATTGATCATGAACTCTGCTCTTTGCATCAGCGGAGCAGACAAATACATTCACTTCACTGCGTCAGCACAACATCATCGACCATCTGAGATCAGAGTCCGTGCCAAATTTGTTAACATTAATGTTTTTAAATAGAACATCCACACGGCTCTATATTGGAACATTATTGTATTTACTGGCTACAATTGCATTTCCTGAAGGAAACAACGGTGCTGTCGAAGCAACAAAAGATCACTCGTTAATGCATTAGCTGAAATGCCACAGAGACACATCTTGTTTTCAATTGTCTGTGCATCAGCACATGTGGTTTTTGTGCCTATGCTGATGACATTCTGTATGCAAAAAGATGCAAAAAAGACCAATTGCAATTCAGGATGCAATATTACTATGACATCATTGTAGTGTTACATTTCGATTAAAAATACTCTAAAAACTGGGAACTTAAAATTGAAATGGATTAGGTGGTGAATGAATTAATGTAATTCATTAATTATTTTTTTAAAGTATATAGTATTAAAATAAAAAAATTTGCACATTTGCATTTAAACACAACAGAAAGCTGATAATGATGAAACAGATTTAACATGCTTTTAGCTGTAATTTAATTAGATTTATTTTACTGATATATCAGCTTCAAATGCTATTATTTATTGCAAAATAAATAATATTAAAAACAATAATACATTTTGCATGTTTGGTGAAAATAAAATAAAATAAAATAAAATACTCAATTTCAGCTACTCTTCCAATGAGTTAAAAGTGAAAAGAAAAGAAAAGAAAAGAAAAGTGAAATAAAATAAAATAAAATAAAATAAAATAAAATAAAATAAAATAAAATAAAATAAAATAAAATAAAATAAAAACTCAATTTCAGCTACTCTTCCAATGGGTTAAAAGGGAAAAGAA
Organism: Cirrhinus molitorella; assembly: GCA_033026305.1. Lineage (NCBI taxonomy): Eukaryota > Metazoa > Chordata > Actinopteri > Cypriniformes > Cyprinidae > Cirrhinus > Cirrhinus molitorella. The sequence goes on along the minus strand of CM065135.1, from coordinate 28,178,005 downwards.
AATTAAAAGAAAAGGAAAGAAAAGTGGAATAAAATAAAATAAAATAAAATAAAATAAAATAATTTTAACTGCTCTTCCAATAGGTTAAAAGTGAAAAGAAAAGGACAAAACAAGGAAAAAGGTGGAAAAATACAAATAAACCTTATTTTCAGATGCTCCGACAAAAGATTAAAAATAAAACAAAACACAATCAAACCAAATCAAATAATTTGGCTGCTCTTGATATGGATCAAAAAAGTAAATTGAAAAGGAAAAAAATAAATTAAAAGAATAACTTTTTAAATTATTTTTATTTATACCATCCAAGTATAAAGTTATAAAAAAGAAAGTTTTTTTAAACACATTTTCTGTATTTAAACATACAACAACAAAAAAAATAATAATGATGATAAAACAAATCAGCTTATTACAAGAAAAAAAAGCTTAAAAAAGAGATTTTAAAATTGCCAGATTTTTACATGCTTGCCTTGCAAACACTGCAAATTAACTATATTTATTTTACTGCCATTTTAGCATTCAATGCTATTATTAATTGCAAAATAAAAAATAAAAATGTTTGGTGAAAATAAAATAAAATAAATTCAGATGCTTCAACAGAAAAAAAAATAAATAAATAAATAAAAAAAATACAACTTAATTTTGGCTGCTCTTGCGATGGATCAAATAAGTAAAAAAAAAGAAAGAAAGAAAGAAAGAAAGAAAGAAAGAAAGAAAGAAAGAAAGAAAGAAAGAAAGAAAAGAAAAACTCCTGCTGACCTTTTGCACTTATAGTCACTTACCACCTACATCACAACACCAGCCTTTAATTACCCCTCAACAAACCTGACCTCCTGCACCTTGACAAGAGGAAACAATGCTTTCACTTTCTTTCTTCTATCAGTGCATTTAATCATATTGGAACACACGGACATAAGATAAAGCACCTGATCTGATTCTTCGAGTGTAAGGTGTGTCTTGAGTAAACAATCAGAAGAGAAGACATACAGCCGCATCCTCTCTGAAGGGATTTCTCACACCCTTAGACTGTCAGGTATAGAGATGGGTGTGGAAAATGGGTGTGTGCCTGATGACAGGATGTGCATCACGACCCATGGGCCTATGGGAAAGTGTTTATAGCATGACCATAGCACAGAGGGTTATTCCACCACCCACCACTGACCTTCACTCAGATTATCCCAGAACAACCTCCCCGCTCCTTTCAAAATACTGCAACAAAGTGAAGAAATATCACTGCTCCCTTGGCCAAAATCCTCTTATGATGGAATGGATAAAAAAGCTTGGCTTGAATGAATCAGAATTTGGAAACATGGAAAATTATAAAGGTTAGAAAAGGCCAGAAGAAATCACTCACTCATTTCATTTACACATGAGTCATTTTAACACACCCACTCATTACACAGCGAAAAAACCTCATTTGTGGCCATAAAAGAAGGGATATCCTGTTTCCTCAAAATAGAAACAAGCACAAAGTCACTGTCCAAACAGACAAAATCAAACTCTAATAAAAAAACTTGCCAGAAAGATCTTGAAACCGGTGATCCAAATCTTAGCCAAAGTTTTATATTCAAATAAATCCCACCTCTTTTTTTCTTTTTTAAATAAGTCAAAGGGCTGATGTTTTATGGACATATAGTCAATGTTTTGGTTTACGAAGGAAATCGCTTTTCATTATAGGTGTGTTTCACACAGAGGCGGATGAATTCAAGGTGTGACAACTCACAACCTCGCCCTTTAGAAACAACCTGTTATTCTTTAAACATATAGCTGCATATGACAGCTAGTGACAGACAAGTGCCATTTAACCATCAAGTCTGACAGCTAGTGGTATACAAAAAAATAAAATAAAATTACATTAAATTAAATTATGGCTGCTCTTGCAATGGATCAAAAAATGTCAAAAGGAAAAAATAAATGAATAAAATAATATTAGATGGAGAAAATGTATTGTACTTAATTTTTTGAAAAAATAAAAAAATTATATATATATATATATATATATATATATATATATATATATATATATATATATATATATATGTATAAATATATATAAATAATACCAGTAATAATAATTATTCCATGTTTGGTAATGTTTGGTATAAAATACAATAAAATAAAACCCATTTCGGCTGCTCTTACAATTGATAAAAAAAAAAAAAAAAAGTCAAAAGAAAGAAAAAAATACAATTTATAAAATAATATTAGATGGTAAAAATTTATTTACATTTTTATTAAAGAATAAAGTTATAAAAAAGAAAAAAGGAAACGTGTACAACAAAAAGCTGATAAGGATAAAAACAAATTAGCTTATTATTGAAAAAAAAAGAGATTTTAAAATTGCCAAATGCTAGTATTCATTGCAAAATTAAATAAATAAAATGTAAATAATAATAATAATAATTTTTTAATGTTTGGTGCAAAAAAAATTAAATTAAAAATAAAATAAATAATCTCAATTTCAGCTGCTCTTGCAATGGACCAAAAAAGTGAAAAGAAAAGGAAAAATAAAATAATAAAATAATAAATTAGGTGGTGAAAAGTAATTGTATTTTTTTTCTATATATAAAAGTTATATATATATATATATATATATATATATATATAAAGAAACATATTTTGTGAACTTAAACATACAACAATAATTATGACAACAAATCAGATAATCTAATAATTATGTATCTAATGATACTATTTATTGCAAAATTAAATACATAAAATCAAAATAAGATTAACGATTTTTAGCATGTTTGGTGAAAAAAACTAAAATAAAATAAAACTAAATTTTGTCTGCTATTGCAATAGATCAAAAAAAGTGAAAAGAAAAGGTGAAAGCAAAAGAAAAGAAAAAAGGGGGGAAAAAATAAAATCTTATTTTTTAGATGCTCCCATAAAAGATTAAAAATAAAATAATCTAAATTTCGGCTGCTCTTGCAATGGACCAAAAAAGTGAAAAGAAAAGGGAAAAAATAATTAATAAAATAATAATTTAGTTGGTGAAAATTCATTTTAATTTTTTCAATATAAAGTTTTTTTAAACACATTTTGTGCATTTAAACATACGACAAAAAGCTGATAATGATGAAACAAAGCTTATTATTAAAAAAAAAAAAAAGCTTTTAAAAAGCTTTTAAAATTGCAAGCAATGTAATTTAATTATATTTATTTTACTGCCAAATCAGCATCAAATGCTATTATTCTCTGCAAAATCACTCAGACAAAATCTACTCTAATAAAAATACATGCCAGAAAGCTCTTGAAACTGGTGATCGAAATCCAATCCAATTCAAATAAATCCCAGGTCTGATGTGTTATGGACAAGTAGTCAAATGTTTGGTCTACGAAGGAAATCATTTTTCATTATAGGTGTGTCTCACGCACACAGGTGGATGAATTCAAGGTGTGACAACTCACAACCTCGCCCTTTAGAAACAACCTGTGATTTCTTTAAACATATACCTGCATATGTCAGCCAGTGTCGACAAACGCCATTTAACCATCAAGTCTGACAGCTAGTGGTAGCTAACATGGAAATAATTATGTTAGAAACATGACCCAGCATTCCCTATCCCTACCGCAACTATTATGGGCCTCATTAAGTACAGCAGAAAGTGAATAAATAGTTTGTTTTTTCAAAAACAGTTCTGGCAGGACTGGCGGCGCAAACAGACTCGCTTTTGTCCGTAGAGGAGGGGATGAAGCTGAGAGCTATGTGGCCTTTCTTCCACGCCGCAGGATGAATGTAGTCAGTTTTCCCCAGCATTACTGCTCTAATGTGTGCCCCGAAGGGCTTCTAGTCATTGCCAAACCCGAAGAAGCATACTGGTTCACCCTGGTAACAAAAAGGGCAATAAAATTCCCCCCAAGAATCACGCTGCCACTGGCTACTGTTTGGAAACACCCTACCGCATGTGCAGGCACCAACCCAGAGCCAATTAGAGACCTTCAGACTTGATTGCATTTTCAGCCTCAGCGGTCTTGTTGAGAACTTGCATTTCCACTTAAGCTAAACCCACATTTGCACACATTTCATGGCCCACTGAAATGTTTAGTTAACGCTGGCAGGTCGCAGGCATTCCCTTCTGCTAAGCTACCTAGCGCCCTCAGTTCTTGAATACAATGACCTCCAAAACCGCTTTGTTTCAATCCCCAAGCGTATTAGTCGTCGGCCGGTCTTCCTGGTGCACGTGGAGTTCAAGGCTGTGGTATTTCTGTCGCTTTGGTAAACTACTCAAGCCTCTGATGTAGATTCAAAGGACAATGGCTGTTGGCCACCACCTTCTCCATATGGCGAATCCATCGCTCCATCGCAAAACTCACTCCATGTAGAATAAATGTGTCACGCCTTCACGTGTGTCACTGAGGCTAAAGGAAGAGGTTTTCAAACTGGTAAAAAATATATATAAAAAAAAAAGAAAAAAAAATAAATCTCAGATTTAGCTGCTCTTGCAATGGATCTAAAAATGAACAAAAAATGAAAAGAAAAAAATGGAAAAAATAAACTCTTATTTTTAGCTGCTCACATGCAGGTGGTTTAAATTTTAAATAAAATAAAAAATATAAGATCAAAAAAGTGAAAAGGAAAAAAGAAGAAAAAAATGGTGAAAAAAAGAAAAAACTAATTTAACTGCTCTTGCAAATGATCAAAAAAGTAAAAAAAAAAAAGGAAAGAAAAAAGGTGGAAAAAACACAAAATAAAATACAATAAAATAAATCTCAGTTTCAGCTGATCTTGCAATGGATCAAAAAAAGTGAAAAGGAAAAAATAAAAAAAGAAGAAAAAATAAAAGAAAAAAAATGTCAATTTCGACTGCTTTTGCAATGGATCAAAAAAAAGTCATAAGAAAAGGAAAAAATAAAATAAATTAAAATAAAATAAAATAAAATAAAAAAAGAAGAAAAAAAATTCTTATTTTCAGTTGCTCCCATAAAAATAAAAAATAAAATAAAATCTCAGTCTCAGCTGCTCTTGCGATGGAAAAATTCACAAGAAAAGGAAAAAAATAAATAAATAAATAAAAAATAAAATTAAATAAAATGTCAATTTCGAGTGCTCTTGCAATGGATCAAAAAAAGTCCAAAAAAAAAGGGTGGAAAAAACAAAAACAAAACTCTTATTTTTAGCTGCTCACACAAAATAAAATAAAATAAAATAAAATAAAATAAAATAAGAGTACTAAGTAAAGTAAAGTAAAGTTTCAGCTTCTCTTGCAATGGAAAAAAAGTCACAAGAAAAGGAAAAAAGAAAAAGAAAGAAAAAGAAAAAGGGTGGAAAAAAAAATTTCAGCTGCTTATGCAGTAGATCAAAAAAGCAAAAAAAACGGGTGGGAAAAAAACGTATAAAACAAAACTTATTTTTAGCTGCTCCCACTGAAGATTAAAAATAATAAATAAAATGAAATCATTTGGTCTTTATACATAAATATAGCTGCCTTTATATTTAGCTGAGTCACTCACAAGGGGATTACAATGGTTTAGAATAATTAAAAAAAATACTTTAAATGGTTTCAGGCGTGAATTGTATAATATGACATAACACATGCTTACACCTTTACTCTGTAAATATTAGATCGACCCTTGCCATTTTTGCCTAATTTAGAAATGGCTTTGGATTTAATTTATCTAAACTGGCACCGTTCCACTCTGTGTCAAGCTCAAAGTCTACATACTGTATCTAGGAATACCTTCATGAATACCAGTCAAACAGAACTGCACTTTCAAAGGCAGACATTTAGCTGATCTCCATTAAGGAATGTTACCAAAGCTCTTGCGTCAATTATATGTCGCAACAGGACACCATGGGCCGTGGCATTGCTTGATACTACCAGAACCTGCAAGATGGACGGGTTCAATGGCATTTGTGTCCCATATCCATGCTAAAGCACCCTACCAAGGCTTGTTGAAGCACTGGGGTGCCAAGCAAGACTGTAACATGAATAACATGAGATCAGAGCATTGTCCGAGTTTTATCCAGGAGAGAATGGCAAATTTAAACAGCTACACTGGGCTTTTGTTCCACTACACTGGACAGAGCTGGGATAGGCCTCCCAGAACACCTCCTTTATCCGAGGCACACAAACCCTGAGGCACATCCACACACAAACACACACACACACACAGAGAGTCGACTACTTCTGCAAGCTCGCGCAGCGCAGTACAAGACAAATACAACCTGACGAAGAAAAGGCTGACACCAGTACTAAAGGGCAATCTTAACGTCATTGATAAAACGGATCGAAAGAAAAACAGAGGGTGTTTTTACAATGACAATATAAAGTTTGCTCATCATGAAACTGAAATGAGTGGAATGAAAATATGTGTCATATTTAACCACTTAATCAAAAGAAAAGGTATTGCATTTTGCATGAAGAAAACTGAAGCCTTCTAGGACCACTGTGTCTTTTCTGTTGTGTTTCTATTTTCTTATAAAATGAATCAAATTGTAATGTATAAATTCTAATTTAGAATATAAAATTTATATATATATATATATATATATATATCATGGATATTATTAAAATATAATATAAAATAAATTATACATGTTTTTAAATTAGAATATTTTCATTGCATTATGCTGTATAAATCACAAATGATTATAATAGATTTAATCAAATATAATCATCTGTGATTTATACAGCATAATGCAACGATAATGTTTGAATATACTTTATAATAGTTTGCTTTGATAACAAAATAAAATGCTGTATAAATAACTAGTAATACATTTTATAAAAAATAAAATAAAAATAAAATTACAGTATAAATTACAAATGATTATAATGAATTTGCCTTATGAATTTATTATCTGTGATTTATACAGCAAAACGCAGTGATAATATTCATAATTTCTGTAATAAAATAAAAATTGAATTAAATAGTAAAATATAAAATAAAATGATTTAACCTATTATAATCATCTGTGATTTATACAGCATAATGAAATGATAATATTCAAATACATTTTATAATATTGTTTTTATAATAAAATAACAAAATAAAATGCTGAATAAATAACTAATGATCATAATATATTTAATCAAAAATAAAATAAAACAAAACAAAATAAAATAAAATGCTGTATAAATCACCAATGGTTATAATATATTTAATCAAATTTATCATCTGTGATTTATGCAGTATAACACAATGATAATATTCTAATACATTTTATAATATATTGTTTTTATAATAAACTAAAATATATAAATGCTATATAAATCATCAGTGATTATAATAGATTTAATCGAATGTAATCATCTGTGATTTATACAGCATAATGCAATGATAATATTCTAATATAATATTTTATAATATAATAAAATTAAAATAAAAAAATTCTAATATTCTAATATAATATTTATTTGATAATATATTGTCTTTATAATAAAATAAATAATAATAATAATAATAATATTATTATTATTATTTTAATATTAAATTATTAATAATAATTGTATTTTATTCCAAATTAAATATTATATTATATTTTATAATACATTGTTTTTATAAAATAAAAATAAAATAATAAACTAAAACAATGCAATGATAATATTCTAATATCATATTTTATAATATATTGTTTTTATAATAGAATAATTAAAAAAAATAATAATAAAGTGCGGTATAAATCACCAATGATTATAGCCGATTTAATCAAATATAATCATCTGTGATTTATACAGCATAATGCAATCATAATATTCTAATATAATATTTTATAATATATTGTTTTATAATATAATAAAAATAAAATAAAAAAATAATATTCTAATATAATATTTATTTTTTTAATATATAATGTCTTTATAATAAAATAATAATTAATAATAAAAATTTAATTTCATTCAAAATTGAATAATTTTATTTATAATAAAATAAAATTATAATATTCTAATATATTTTATAATACATTGTTTTTATAATAAAATAAAAATTAAACAATAAATAAAAAATGCAATGATAATATTATAATATCATATTTTATAATATATTGTTTTTATAATAAAACAATAAAAAATAATAATTAAATAAATAAAATAAAACAATGCAATGATAATATTCCAATATCACATTTTGTAATATGTTGTTTTTATAATAAAATAAAATAAAATAAAATAAAATAAAATAAAACAATGCAATGATAATATTCCAATATCACATTTTGTAATATATTGTTTTTATAATAAAATAAAATAAAATAAAATAAAATAAAATAAAATAAAATAAAATGCTGTATAAATCACCAATGATTATAACAGATTTAATCAAATATAATCATCTGTGATTTATACAGCATAATGCAATGGTAATTTTCTAATATAATATATTATAATATTATAAAAAAATATTACATTAAACTATAATATTTTATAACATATTTTACAATACCCCCACCCCCATTACATGATAAAAAATATTGTATAAATTGTAATTAGACCAATGTTTTTTAAAACCTATAAATTCTAAATATAAATTAAATTATTGTACTGAGAAAAAGACCTTTTTTAGCAATACTGTAATCAAATTTGTAGGGCTGTCAAGCGATTAATCACATCCAAAATAAAAGTTCATGTTTACATTCTGTATGTGTGTTTACTTTGTATATTTATTATGTACATATAAATACACACACACACAAGTATATATTAAAACAATGTATATATATATATATATATATATATATTTATACCTATATACAATTTAGACTATAAATAAATATAAATATTTTAGATCTAAATCTAAAATATTTTTTCTTAATATATACATGCATGTGTGTGTATCTATATGTACATAATAAATATACACAGTACACAAATATATAGTATGTAAACATAAACTTTCATTTTAGATGCAATTAATCATGATTAATCGTTTGACAGCCCTAAAAATTTGAGAGGAAATTAATTGTAATTAACTGTCACAAAAATATCACAATGCAAACAATTGTTTTAAAAACAATTAAAGATATACATATCTTTTAAAGTTATCTACTGTAGACATAGCAGACTGAGAACATCAAACTGAAAAAACAACAATAAAAGGTATACAGCATAAGCACTTTAGACAAACTAAAGACATCCTTCCCAGTGCTTTAAAGACATCTCTGTTGCCATGGATACAACAGAGGGGTTGTCATGGGCTTGAGGGTTTTGGGTGTTGTCTTCAAACTTGAAACAAGATTACGCTTTCCCTATCTTATCAAAGCAACACGAGCATGTGATTATCAGACCAGAATATCCAAACCGACTCGTCCTTTTCTTGCTTTCAATTTCCGTGTGCACAGCAAAAGCAAACCAGCTCCAAATAAAAAAGAAGTCGTCCTAAAAAAGCAGACGTATTACGCATCTTTCTATTTACAACATATTTCATCATAACACTATGTGCACAAGAGACACATAAACACCACTTAAAATCTAAAAAAAAAACACTTCACCAGATTAGCTCAGAGGCAAAGCCCATGGGAGGGTGGAGTATTGCGTCTGGTATCGGTTGCACTCTGAAAGAAGTCCTGGTATCGTGTCTTGGCGCTACTTTGGCATTCTCTAGCACTGAGATACTGCAGATGTGTCAACGTGACCCCACCTCTGTAATTAAAGACATCTCCCACACGTCTCATGTCAGCATCTTTACAAGCCTCCCCAATTAGGCAAAACAAACTCTCGTTGCTGTGCACGACACATACACACACCCTTTCCTTCAAATAAACTATCAACCCTCTCCCCAAAAAAACTGATGGGACTGCAAGCAGGAATTCTGGGCCATGCTGGAGGGATTTGGCTTATCGCCCAGCATGTTAAGCACTAGAGGTGTGACTAAACGAGAGACGCTGAACACAGCACGGTGCAACAAATTAATAAGGTCAAACGGCCCCGGATGAGCAGTCGCGGATATAAAGGAATGTGGCAATGATTTTCGATGCGAGCGAACCTGCATTACATCCATGAGCGAGCAGCAATTTCGGTCGGATCAGAGACTCTGCTTCGCTTTAATACTTACAGTGTCACTGCAAGTCCGTGCTTGCGAGCTTGATCATAGAAGAATGTTATAGCTGCTTGCTATAGCGATAATTTAAAATGTTGAGGTGGATTGCGTGCAGACGTTACCGATGGCATAATTGAGTGAAATGAATGACAAAGGTTATTTTAATCATCCAAATCATCAGAAAACAGACCCCACAGAGCTTCAGTATCAGTCTGTGATCTTTGCGGTAAAGTTACGGCATACAAAACTTGACAAGCAGTCGTCTTTGCCAAATTGACATATTTCCGCTAAGGAAGGAAGTTGGAATGAGGGAGAAGATTTAAAGGAATAGTTAACCCAGAAATTAAATTTTGCTAAAAGTTTATACACCCTCAGGTCACCCAAGATAAGTTAGTTTCTTCATCAGAACAGATTTGGGGAAATTAAGCATAACATACAATTACAGCAGATTCTTTGCAGTGAATGGGTGCCGTCGGAATGAGAATATTTTAGCCAGAAGCAATGGTTTAAAGTTAAAACGCTTTAATGATTGATTCGCTTTTTACAAACAAACATCTTTTCAGTTCATAAGACTTAATTGATGGACTGGAGTGGTGTGGTTTATAGTGATGTTTTTATCAGCTGTTTTAACTCTCATTCTGACGGCACCCATTCACCTGATAAGCAAGTGAGGTAATGCTAAATTTAATTTCTCCAAATCTGTTTTGATGAAGAAACAAATTCATTTAGTTCTTGAATTGACTGGCAAATTTTCATTTTTGGATAAACTATTTCACTATACAAACGCTTGGATAGCAGCAATATTTTTTATTCATTTTCAAAAAAAGAAACGAAGATTTAAAGGAATAATTCACCCTAAAATTATATTTTGCGGAAAGTTTACTCACCCTCAGATCATCCAAAATAAGTCTGTTACTTCATCAGAGCAGATTTGGAAAATTTAGCATGACATCCAATTATATTGGATCCTATGCAGTGAATGGGTGCCATCAGAATGAGAGTATTTTAGCCAGAAGCAATGGTTTAAAGTTAAAACACTTTAACAATAGATTTGTTTCTGATAAACACAGGTTTTCGCTTCACAAGACAGTAACTGATGAACTGGAGTGGTGTGGATTACTTGTGGTTTATAGTGATGTTTTTATCAGCTGTTTTAACTCTCACTCTGATGGCACCCATTCACTGAGGCTCCACTGGTAAGCAAGTGATGTAATGCCACATTTAATTTCTCCAAATCTGTTTTGTGGAAGTAACAAATTCATTTACTTCTTGAATTGAATGGCAAAATGTCATTTTTGGGTAAACTATTTATTTCACTAGACAAAAGCTTGGATAGCAGCAATACTTTTAATTCATTTTCCAAAAAAGAAAGAAAGTTGGAATCAGGGAGAAGATTTAAAGGAATAATTCACCCTAAAATTAAATTTTGCTGAAAGTTTACTCGCACTCGGGTCATCCAAGATAAGTTAGTTACTTCATCAGAACAGATTTGGAGAAATTTAGCATTACATCCAATTATATTGGATCCTATGCAGTGAATGGGTGCCATCAGAATGAGAGTATTTTAGCCAGAAGCAATGGTTTAAAGTCAAAACACTTTAACAATAGATTTGTTTCTGATAAACACACAGCTTTTCGTTTCACAAGACAATAATTGATGGACTGGAGTGGTGTGGATTACTTGTGATTTATAGTAATGTTTTTATCAGCTGTTTTAACTCTCATTCTGATGGCACCAATTCACTGAGGCTCCACTGGTGAGCAAGTGATGTAATGCTACATTTTATTTCTCCAAATCTGTTTTTATGAAGAAAAAATTCATCTACTTCTTAAACTGACTGGCAAATTTTCATTTTTGGGTAAACTATTTCTTTCACTGGTCAAAAACTTGGATATCAGCAATCCTTTTAATTAATTTTCCAAAAAAGAAAGGAAATTGGAATCAGGGGGAAGATTTAAAGGAATAATTCAGCCCGAAATGAAATTTGGCTGAAAGTTTACTCACCCTCGGGTCATCCAAGAGAAAAGTGTGTTTCCTCATCAAAACAGATTTGGAGAAACTTAGTATTACATCAGCATCACTTTCTCACCAGTGGATCCTATGCAGTGAATGGGTGCCATCGGAATGAGAGTATTTTAGCCAAAAGCAATGTTTAAACACTTTAACAATAGATTTGTTTCTTATAAACACACAGCTTTTCGCTTCACAAGACAATAATTGATGGACTGGATTAGTGATGTTTTTATCAGCTGTTTTAACTCACGTTCTGATGGCACCCATTCACCAGGTAAGCAAGTGATGTAATGCTACATTTCTTCAAATCTGTTCTGATGAAGAAACAAATTCATCTACATCTTGAATGGACCGGCAAATTTTCGTTTTTGGGTAAACTATTTCTTTCACTGGACAAAAACTTGGATAGCAGCAATATTTAACTCTGATTTTGACGGCACCCACTCACTAAGGATTCACTGGTGAGCAAGTGACGTAATGCTAAATTTCTCCAAATCTGTTCTGATGAAAAAAAAAAAGAAAAAAGAAGGTGAAGGTGTCCAAAAAAGAAAGGTGAAGTTTAGTTGCATGTATCTACTAAATGTTAACTTTGACTATAGTGTTTTCACGACACGTCATTGGTGGCACTGAGCGTAAACAATGCCACTAAACCCAACGAAACTTGCATATTTTGCTGATTATTCCTGCTGAAAATGACCAATTACTGTCATGTTTATATTGGGTGTACTAATCGGTCAGACCGGGAAAAACATTTGGAGTACTATAGACTACCAAAAGTTATAACAAATCAAGAAGAAGAGTGCAACAAACTGTCTGAGGAACAAAAGATGTGGTTGGCCAAACTGAACCAGGATTTCCAGGGCAAGAATCTTGAAAACATTCATGTTTGTTTTTATCATTTCCGGTAGGTGAAATATTAGGCTAATATGATATCTTAATTAATACTGCTCATACACATCTTAACCACCTATTAACTTTTGTTTGTCAAAATGTTGTGCTCTTTTCTGCTTACTAAGTCTTTCTCCATATGATTTAGGACCATCCACATGTTTTTTTCTGTGGTTTAGACCACATAAATTAGCAGAACAATGCATTCAGTAATACATACACTGTGCAATCTATGCTGTTGTTTACATTCGAGTATCACCAATATGGCCACACATCCTGACCAAAAAGTGACATAACTGCAAACCTCTATTCATTTCACTGGTCAAAACCTGGATAATAGCAATGTTTTTGCTCCATTTTTCAAAAAAAAGATGATGTTTAGCATCTACTAAATGTTCACTTTGACTATTTTTAGGAGAACACAAACATATTACTACATGACCTCAAATCTAGCAGACCAAATGCCATAAAACTCATAGGGTCTTCATGAACCGGATCACGTTCCATGGCCTCAGTTTAGTCCTCAACAACCACAATATCAGGCTTATTACAGGAGAAAAAAACTTCAAGACATGCGCCAAAAACCAATGCATACCCCATCAAGACCACAAGTTACTAACAATCACTTTGCTCCATTGCACTACACTCAGTGCATACTTCTGTTGTAAATAAACACCATCTTGCAAATTTCACTTTGTAAAAACACGCATCAAAAGAAACACTTTTTACAATAATTAACAACGTTTCTACTGCAACGCTTCTACTGAAAAGTAGATCTTCATTTGGTTAATCATTAACTTCCCTTTGTCCTTCATGAACTGTGGAAAAACATCTGGTAAAACAGTGACAACTACTGTCTGAATTAAACTGAAGTAAATTTAGCATGTAAATGAGTTTTAAATGGCCACATTGTATCAAACTGTCATGAGTTGCTAAGTGGACTTAAGAGAAACACTATAAAGTGCCGTTTCTGAAGTGAACTAGATCAAAATGATGAAATAATCACACACAGACAGAGTTTAATATAAACAAACGAAGCGAAAATGAAAACAAATGTGTTTCATTTGTTTTATAAATCAGGCGAAAATCTTTCGCCAATTGAAGCGCCGATTTTGCCTGCATCTATGTCCCACCCTTTAAAGCCAATTCACTTCATAAGAAGTCCGAAGTCGGCTGTATTTACACTGTTTGTTTTTCCTCGACGTGTCATGTAGCTGTCAGTTTGAGGTCTGAGATTGAGAACTTACCTTGTAAACAGTCCCATCCTCCCCGCGAACACTCTGCTGGACTCGTGCGCTCTCATTCCCCTGTGCAACAATACAGCACGATCCGACTGGCAGGTGACGTCATCCCTTTTAGGCTTCGGGCTTAGTTGACAACAGTGCGCCTGCGCAACCGTTGGGGGCGCAAGTTTCTATGGGAAATGTAGTACTGTTGGTTAAAAACGAGGATGAGAGAAAATGCAACAAGAGGCGGACACAAAAACTATTCAGACATTTAAAACTCAATTGAAAAATATTACAACACTGGTAATTAATGGCAAATTAATGTTTGGAAATGTAAACTGATATTTCCTACTGACACACTACAACAAAAGATAGGCATAACTGACTTAAAACTTTTTTTTTAGCTAGTGAAAATAAGTGTTCTAATAATTTTGGCCACCGCCGTTTAACGACATGCACTACACACAGATTAAAAAATGAAAGATCAATGAGTAACTTACTCCATTCTGTAGTTGCTGCAAGATTTTCTGTTATAATATAAACTTTCAGTGGTGGAAATCTTGCCAAATCTCAGGGGTGGATTTGAGTAGATAAACACCAAAATTAGTTCATAGGAACACACAATCATGGGACCATTAACATAATGAACACTAATTAGCAAGGAAATCTTACTTTTTAGACAAATTTGCATTATTCTGCATGGCTGGATAAATACCCCACTCCAGTTTATCTCTTTCCTTTCTTTCTTTCATTACAGTTTTTATTTAAAACACATATTCTTAAAAAAAAAATCATACCAGACAGACCAGAAAAGTAGTCTATTTATACAACAAGATGTAAATTCAGAATGATCAGAAGCATGTGCAAAGAGTCAAGATGTAAAGATCATTACACATGATATAATACAAATGAACAATACTCATATTATTTTGTATGTATTAAATAATAATTGAAAACTGATGTCACATTACCGGCGTTTCCCAAAATACTTTGTATATGTCAGGGGAGGCTCAGTGTAACACTCACTGCACTTAAAATCAATTGAGGGAAGAGATCCATAGGATTTATTTAGGCAAAAGCAGGCCACAGACAGACTTACAGAGGATTATGGGAATGATTCTACATGGTGGGCTGTCTGGTGGAATTACAGACATGGCAGCAGCTGCGGAGAAGATTGGGCCATGGGGCCACACTAACCATGATCAAATTTTAATTCCCAAAACTACAGTACAATAGCATAAATACCGCCTGCTCTAATTTATTTCCAGGAATCAATGTTATTAAAAAAAAAATTTGGACTCATCAGAGTTTATAACTCTGAACATGAGAGTCAATTCTTGATTATTATTTTTAATTATATTGTTGTCTTATTGTTTAATATTACTGCTTATTATTATTACTACTGTATGTCTTTTGTAACTGATAAAATACACTGTGTATAATATTATTATTATTATTATTATTAAAACATATATTCCATATTAAGCATTTGAGGGCAAATACTGTAATGAGTATTAACTTTCAGTATAAAGTTTCATAAGAATATCTCATATTTCATAGATATTTTTATCCTAGCAAAGTGTCTAGCAAAGTCTATCCACCTTATTCTTCAACACGGAAGCTTATGGGCAAGACTTATAGAGTGAAATAACGAGAACAGCGTGCAGTAAAGGTTAAAACTGTTTGTGTATTCATAAATAAAATAAAACATTAAAATAACACGGTAAGACACATCAGTTTGCGATATCAAGCAGCAAAGCAAGTTGTTTTGTACAGATGAAATAGCTGGACGCAGATGATGAGACCAGAAGCCAGACCCATAAAATGTACAAATGGCCACTCAAATTCTTACTGGAAAAATAAGGCGGATAGACCTTATGCGTCAAAGAAACAAGTGCGCAGCATTGTAATATTCGAAATGCATGTCTTAATAAATAGTAGACCGGGAAGATTTTAAAATGAGCGGTTCATTCATAAATTCGTGCGAACTTACCTTGACTCTGTGGAAATACAAACAGAAGACAAAAGACAATGAGCGCTGCGCTGAAAATGGGTGGAGCTACATAAAGTCAATAGCATTCCATTTATCTGCCAGAAACGTTGAGCTCTGTAAAGCCGCACTTGATAGTTTATGACAGCCACAGTCTAATAGATTACCCCCTAGATTCAATATGAAACTCTTACTAAAACAAAATAGTGATCATAATCATGCTGAGGCTGTGTCGTTTAATACGTGCCGACTCACGCATATGATCTGCTCCGTGCTATCGCGTCTCCGGAGCTCCGGTGTAGACTCTGCGCGCTGCCGCGGTTCGCGTGACACAACGCGAAACCAGACCTCATTTGCCCCAATGGAAAGCATATTTAGTCTGTCTAAATCATTCCCTATCACCTACATTGTGCACTACGTGCCATTCACCATACAGAAATTACTAACACTGTGAACAAATGACCAATCTCAGCAACAGCTTTAATGTCTATTTATAGTGTATAGGGGGCGGGACGCTAGGGATTCTAGAGAGCATTTGATTGGACAGAAGATTTGATGAAAAGCTGAAGTGCAGCGTGATGTCATCAAAATCGTTGATTCATACACATTCTGTTGTAAAAAAATATATATATATTTGTCATTGAATCAAGAAAGTATTCACAAGTGAGTCAGTAGCTCCTTGCACTGGCTCCCAATTGCGGCTCGTATCAAGTTCAAGACTCTGATGCTTGCATATAGGACAACCACAGCTACTGCACCTGCTTATCTGCACTCGCTATTGCAAATCTACACCCCCTCCAGAACTCTGAGATCTGCTAGTGAGTGACGCCTTGTGGTACCATCACAGAGAGGTGCGAAATCACTATCCAGAACATTCTCTTTTACTGTTCCTGGCTGGTGGAACGATCTTCCTACCCTTATCCGGAATGCTGATTCCCTGACAAGCTTCAAGCGACAGCTTGAAACTCCTCTCTTTCAACTCTATTTGCTGTTACCATAAAAAAAAAAAAAAAAATTAATCTCTTTATTCCTTCCCTTTCTAGCTTGTACTTGTCTGAAGCACCACTTGAAATCTGGTATTATAGCACTGCCTGTGTCTGTTTGTCTCTTTAAAAAGAATCGCTCTATGTTCTCCCAACTGTATGTCGCTTTGGACAAAAGCGTCTGCCAAATGCCTAAATGTAAATGTAAATGTAAATGTAGCTTTCCATCACCCTGTTTTTATGTGCATATCGTAGTATCGCATCAGAAACGAGTGATGGAAACACCACATTTAGAATAAAAATCCCTTAATTGCGATTTAAAAGTTTTTACACTCACTTGAGGTGTTTTTTGACTTGTGCCAAAAAGGGTTAATGCAAATAATAAGAGATGGAAACGCATTTGCCGAATAAATTTCTCTGTACGCATCATAAAAATCACATGACTTTGTGCTATTGGATGGCAAAACCAGCAGACCAAGACCCGAGTCTTACACGACTGCGTTCCCAAACCCAAGTGATTTATAGTGCCAGTTTATCAGGAAGTGACGTTTTTGTTCTCTTTGACTCGTTAGATGGAAACGGGGCTTACTGGCAAATGTTTTATGTGATATTCCAATTTTGTGCATTAGTTAAATTCACTTTTGGATGAAAACCCGGCTAATTGAATCATTCATTCGAACCACTTTTCTCCAGAGTCGTGTAGCTCTACCAAAAGTTATAACAAATCAAGGAGAAGGGTTCAAATAACTGTCAAAAAAGGCATTTGTGGTTGGCCAATCTGAACGAGGATTTCCAGGGCAAGAATATTGACATTATCATTATCATTTTCAATCAGGTAGGTGAAATATTAGGTTAATATCTTAATTAATACTGCTCGTACATATCTTTACCATCTATTAACTTTAGTTAAAATACTGAATATAATATATACTGCTTACTGAGTCTTTCTCCATATGATTTAGCAGCTTCAGTAGTACATTACCCATGCAATGCTGTTGTTTGCATCAGAGCATCTGCCACGCATTCAAGTAACTGACCAAATTGTGGTCTTAATTAACATGCAGGTAAGTAACTACGACTATAATCATGATGTTGTGACTGTGACGACCAGAATAAGAACACAGCAATCCTCTGTTCTCACTTCTCTACGCAAACTTTCCACATCTTTTATCTTTCTATTTTTATTTCGACAAAATTCTTGTCCCACTGTTTCTGTCTCCACTCCCTGCTACAACTGTACATAATCGCTATCTCTCCTTTAGCTATTTTGGCAACAGATCTTTAGTCCTAAAAACTCACTAAGGACACGTAACTTGGCTTTCAACGTGCCTCATTGTCTTGGCAGTCAGTAAATGTCTTTTCAGAAGCCAAAGCTGTTTCTTTCACTTCAGCTCAGAGTCAGTACGCCAGACTAGAGCCGTCATGGTTGGAAGGACAGTCTGTTTAATGTATAGAGAGGGCAGCACTTCTAAGGACTAAGCCGAGAGTATTAGAGGTGTGTAAATATTTAAGCAGCCCAGGTCTGCATATCGTTACTTGCACAGAAACTAATGGGAATGAGTCTGTGCTCTCTATAAGCAGCTCAAAAACAAACTGCTCTTTCAAACTGCTTAAGCCAGAAGGATTCAATCCAAACTCTGTCTGGATTACATGATTTATCTATATAATGCTTGTTTGACCCTTAAGCTAACATTGTAATTACTGATTTCGAGCATAATTTTGTTAGAAATCTGTGTGAATTACATCAAATTATACTGAGACATTTGTGACTAGTGTGTTCCATATGCTCACCAAAATGCAGTAATTTTACTGTGAATTTTTAGCCTGTGACAGTCTCATCTTTCACTTTTATTGTATGTAAAAGAGCAGCCAGGATTTTTTGCTTTGGGGTCCATAGAAGAAATAAACAAATTCATTCATTCATCTCCTCACAGAGAGTGCAAATATTCATTGGTAAGGCATCAACTTAAAGCGTTAACTTGCTTTGCATTATATCATTGCCTTGTGTATTTAACAACAAGCTTCTCTTGTTGTCGTATTTGTTTCAGCCGAAATCAACTACCAGAGTACAGATGAAAGGGGCCAGAAGTAGAGTAGATTATGGGCCCTCAGTGGGACTCAAAATCAATCTCATGGCTCTGATCTGCATTTAACCCTTAGGACTGAAATCTGTGAGAAGCTTAAATGCACTCTCGTCGTAAAGCCGTTTACTTCTGTTTAATCTTGGCAGAAACTTTTATACCCACAAAGAGCTGGTTCGCTAAAAGGTTCTCTCATTCAAGCTACTCAATAATGTATAACTAGATAAACATTCTCATATAGCAGTCATTTCAAACAATCATCAATCAATGCAAAAAGAACGTTGCTCATGTCAGAAACAGAACAATATCTTAACCACAGTAAAGTATGTTGTATGCTGCCCGGCATTCCCGGTGCACCATAAAGCATGTAATGTAGCTACTACAATCATAGTCTTTGTTCTAACACAATTACCTGCCTTTTTCCAATCACATGACGAAGTACTTCGCTATTTACATGGATCATGAAGTCCATTTACAGCAGCCTTAGGAAACAAAGCGGCTCCTGAGGTACAGCTGGCAGTTTGTTGCATGTGCAATTTTCCGTTAGTTACAAAATCTGTTATGGAAGCTTATTTCTGTCACAAAATTTAAAAAAAAAAATGGTAATTGTGACTTTTTATCTCACAAATGTGACTTTTTGTGCCATTCTGACTTTATCTCACTAATTCTGACTTTTTTTCTCCTCACAATTCTGACTCAGTTCTGACTTTTTTTTTTTTTACTTTTTACTTCTCTTTCTCTTTAATTCTACTTTTTTCTAGTATTATCAGATATGAACTTGCAATTGGCAGAAAAAAAGAATTGTGAGAATTTTTCCGCAAATTCATTTTCTCCTAAAAAATCTTGCAATAGCGAGTTGATATCTCACAGTTTAGACTTCTTTTTAACAATTCTGAGTTTGTATCTCACAATTACAATTACTTTTAATAAATTAAAAGTTTATGTCTTACAATTCTACTTTTTTCCCATAATTATGAGATATGAACTGACAATTGCCAAAAATAGACAGAATTGTGGGATTGTGACAGGCTTGTTTCCACAAATGAATAAAAAAAAAAAAAATTTAAAATCTCACAATTACGAGTTTATATCTCACAATTTTGATCTTTTATAAGATAGAAATCTTATCGTTTATATAAGACATCTTTTTAACAATTCTCAATTTGTATCACAATTATTCTCTTTTTTTTTCTCAAAATTATGAGAATAAAGACAGAATTGTAAGAAATAAGACAAGCTTGTTTCCACAATTGTAAATATAAAATAAAAATAAATAAATAAAAATCTGCAAGTGCAAAGCTTACAGTATATCTCAAAATTCTGACTTCTTTTTAACAAATCCGAGTTTGTATCTCACAATTATTCTGACTTTTTTTTTCTCAGAATTGCAAGTTTGTCTTGCAATTCTTTTTTTTCCTCAGAATTATATGAACTCACAATTGCCCAAATTATTATTATTTTTTTTTTTGAAAATTGTGACAAGCTTGTTCCAGAAACGAATAAATAAGTGTAATAAGTGTTTATCTCACAACTTGTGAGAATTGTAACAAGCTTATTTCCACAAATGAATAAAAAAAAAAAAAGAGTTTATATCTTAGAATTCTGACTTTTTTCTCATGACACTGGGTTTAGATCTCACAATTATTCTCACTTTTTTTTCCCTCAGAATTGCAAGTTTATGTCTTGCAATTCCACTTTTTTTCCACAGAATTATGATATGAACTTGCAACTGAAGACAGAAAAAAAAGACAGAATTGTGAGAACAAGCTTGTTTCCACAAATTAATTTCCAAAAAATTAAATAAAAATCTTGCAATCTCCATTTGTTCAATTTTTCTTACTTTTTTTCTCAGAATTACAGGTTTGTCTTGCAGTTATTTTTTTGTGAGAATTGTGAGTGTGTATATCTCACAATTTAGACTTTTTTTGTATCTCACAATTATTTTCATGTTTTTCCTCAGAATCGCAAGTTTATGTTTTGCAATTCCACTTTTTTCTCAGAATTATGAGATATGAACTTAATTGCCAGGGGAATTACTATTTTATTATTATTATTTTGCTTGTTTCTAAAAAATGAATTAAAAAATAAAAATCTTGAGTTTTTCTCTCACAATTCTGAATTTTTCTTCTGACTCTGAGTTTATATCTAACAATTAGGACTTGTGAGAATTGTGACAAGCTAGTTTCCAAAAATGAATTTCCAAAAAAAAAGTTTTGTTTCTTGCAATTCTGGGTTTAGATCTCACAATTTAGACTTCTTTTTAACAATTCCAAGTTTGTATCTCACAATTATTCTCAGAATTGCAAGTTTATGTCTTGCAGTTCCACTTTTTCACAGAATTGTTATGAACTTGCAATTGAAGACAGAAAAAAGACAGAATTGTGACAAGCTTGTTTTCACAAATGAATTTTTAAAAATCTTGCAATAGTTTATATCTCACAATTTTGACTTTTGTGAGAACTCTGACAAGCTTATTTCCACAAATGAATTTCCAAAACAAAAATGCTTGTAATAGGGAGTTTATATCTTAAAATTTAGACTGCTTTTCAACAATTCTGAGTTTGTATCTCACAACTTTTTTCTCAGAATTGCAAGTTTATGGCTTACAATTCCACTTCTTTTCTGTGATAAGCTTGTTTCTGCAAATGAATAAAAAAAAAAATTGCAATTGCGTGATTATATCACAATGTATACTTGAAAGCTTGTTTTAGCAAATGATCTATTTGCAATTGTAGAATATGAACGTTGAATTATGAGATATAAAGTCACAATTGTCCTATACATTTATTTATTTATTTATTTATTTTATTCTGTGTGGAAATAAGTCTCATTAATCTGAAGACTTGTGCATGTGCACAAGACATAAGAAAGGTCTTTTATGCAAGTTACTTTAACTTCTACACAGAAATAATAGTTTAATGTCTCTGTTTTAAATAATAAAATGTCTTATTTTAAATTAATTTATTATGTAGCTGTGTAATAAGCATGCAGAGAGACAGTCGATTTAAGTCACCCTGATTTGATTTGTTGCAATAATGACTAGTTAACAATTTTTTCCTTGTAGTTAATTATTACATTTCAAAGTTACAAAATAATATGAATAAAATATTTTTAGTTACATTTAATGTACACTGTCCTGAAGAACATTCATACAGTCATACTTTACTGTTCAAATGTTGTAGTGTGAACACTATGAAACAAATATCAAAATGACAGACATTAGCACCACTTGCTGGTTACAGGTGGTAAGTGACAACATTCTGAGGTGAAGGATTCTGAAGGATTTATTACACCTTTTCACTAAAACAAGCTGTTACAGAAAATCTGAAGATTTTGTCTAGTTCTAGATGTTTGCTCAAAACAGACCTCTCTGATAGACGGTTTGCTCTCAGCTGTTTGAAATACAGTAGATTATCCATATTAACGTTTGATTTACGTAACACAACAACTCAAAGCAGCTGCTTTGACCATTGATCTCATATGTGAGAATCTACAGATGTGGTCATTTCCGTATGACTGCCTGTAGATGCTGCAGCTGAGCCAGGTTAACGCTGCCACCCCCACACACGATCATTACCAGCGAGTCGAGCGGTTTAGGAAGGCGTCCCTCTTCCTGTAGCCTCTGGATGACACCGCTGTACACTGCGGCCAATGACGCTCCGCAGGCCAACTCCACCAACACACGCTCCTCATCTGCATACCGCACACAGTAAGCATAAGCAAGCATTGTTATTGAGCTGTTTGATGGCCTTAATCACAGTGTTGAACTTACCCAGGAACAGCTCCATCGCCTCCAGGGCCTGCAGATCTGTCACCACCTCTGAAATGACATTGGGCCGCTTGCTGTACTCAAACGCTTGCTGGCATGCCGTTTTTGCCCCCAAACATGTCGCTTTACTAGCGAACAGTGATTTACAAAAACATTTAGATGTTCAAACTAAAAAATGTGTTAATTGTTCATGATTTTGAGATGATTTCTTGTACCTTGTAATATCAGGCAGTGTAACCAGAGATCTGGATTTCAGAGCAGCGTTGAGACAATCAGCACCCATTGTCTCCATACACAGGACAGGCACATCTCCCCAACCCACCTCATCCAGACCGTCCATTATCCCACAGAATAGACCTCCACCCCCTATGGACACCACTAAAGCTCCAGGTTTGGATGGCAATGAGGCCTTGAGTTCATGCACAATACTGGAATGACCTTTCCTAAGAGATTTAAACAGCTTTTCATTCTTTACGAAGTCTAAAACCGTGGACTTTAAGGTGCTACAGTATTTTTACTAACTTACCAGACTAGTGGATCGTCAAACGGGTGTATTACAGTAAGATCTTCACTTTCAGCCAAACGTAGGGCCTCAGCATTTGCATCATCCCATACCTACAGCATCAGATAAAGACCTGTCATTTGTATGATTTAGACCTGGATAAGATAACGTAACTGCGTCATATCTAGAATAAAGGCATTTAGGATAATTGTGGTGGTACTTTGCTCTTGCCTTGCCCACAACTTTGACCGTAGCTCCCTGGTCCTTAAGTTTCTGAGCTACCAGTTCAGGGGTCGACGAGGGCAAAACAATAGTGGCTGGGAGCTTGAGTTTTCTTGCTGCGTATGCTGTGGCCATACCAGCATTACCACCTATACACAGAGAGATAGAGAGAAAATGTTTAAAATGTCATTTTAATCACATAATTCTGTTAAAAACAACACATAATTTGATATTTCAATGTTAAAACTACTGAGAGTTTGCCTAAAGGGCCCCAGGGTCAAAAGTGGCTGTACTTTAAGGTTTAGTTCACCTAAAAATGAAAATTCTGTCATTAATTACTCACCCTCATGTTGCTCCCAATGCATAAGACCTTCATTCTTCTTCGGAACACAAATTAAGAACACAAAAAGTATTCTCGTAGATTCATAAAATTACGGTTGAATCACTGATGTCACATGGACTATTTTGTCGTCGTTTTGGTACTTTTCTGGACCTTGAATGTGGTAGGATCCTTGCTGTCTATGCAGGGTCAGAAAGCTCTCGGATTTCATCAAAAATATCCTAATTTGTGTTCCAAAGATAAACGAAGGTGAAGGTCTTAATTAATAACAGAATTTTTCATTTTTTGGTGAACTATGCCTATAAGAAACACCCTTATACAAATGGAAATACAATTAAATGCTTACCATTTCACTCACCTGAAGAACAAATTACACCTTTTGACTTGTTTAAACTTGCAACCTTAAAAAAGCAATACAAATTCATTTTAATGTAATATGAAATCGTCCCTTTAAAGAGCGCTAGATGGCAGTGCGAACGCACAATATACTGTAATGGAGGTAAACGTATTTTATTATTATTTTTTTCAATAATTGATGTAATGCTCAATCCATGCTAACTTTGAAAAGCAACGTCATGCGTTATAACATTTAGCAGCTATATGTATTTCGATCAAATATAATTATGATTGTTCTTTTAAGAAATGCAGCCATATTTTTTCTCACATTTTGACACTTGTATCCTATTCCACGGATTTTGAAGGAACCGGAGGGTTGTGAGCTCTCCATCTTCAGATACACGGTGGTCCCGATTCGCTTAGACATGCCCGTGCTCTCGAGAAGTGGGGTGACGACATGAAATCCATTTTGCTTTGACATTTTTCTCGAAATTTTCTGAAATGCAAATAGTTAGGAAAGAGGTGGACAACATGTCCGATCACGGTGGGTAAAAGCACAAAGCGTACAAACAGTTCCAAACATTAGATAGGTTTCCCGCGTTGTATAGTTGGTTACCTCAGGTCTTCTTTAGGCAAACATATTCAGTTTAAACATAAAATATACAAAGCCGTTTTTATAGTCTACTCACCTTCTGCTTTGCGCTGTCATATGACTCTCTTGAACGAATATTGTGCCTGGAAGTTCAAAGTTCGTTTAATGACAATAAAGTAACCTAATGAACTAATGTCTGAGACCGCTAACGTTAGATAAAACAGCTTGCAAAATTATGTAATGTAGGTTCAACTAGGGCAAGTTACTTGTTCATGAGACAAAGTGCACAATGATATCCTTAAAGTGAGATCAACTCCTAAATAAAAGAGAGGTAAAACTTGTATATTAAATAGTCTACCATATGAATATTTTTATGAACCTACAGAAGTACTTTCTAAGCAGGATAAGCATTTATTTTCAAGCTAAATGAATAAGTAAAACAAAACGCGTCATGACGCGTCATCAATCAGCCATATTGGCGGCACTGACCCGAAAAAAAACTTGCATATTTTGCTGAGTATTACTGGTGAAAATAGTCAATTATAGTCAATTATTGTTTTTTTGTTTGTTTTTTTTGGCTGTACTAATTGGTCAGACCCAGAAAAAAATTGGAGGATGATAGACTGAATATCTTAACTAATACTGCATACTGTTTCTTTACCACCTTTGAACTTTATTTTGTCAAAATTTTGCACCCTTTCCTCCTGCTCTATAGTCCTTCTCTATAGGATTTTAGCAGTTTCCACGTTTTTTCTTTGGTTTAGACAGCATAAATTAGCAGAACAACGTATTCAGTAGTGCATTAACCATGCAATCCATGTATCGCCAATGTAGCTGCGCATCCAGGTAACTGGCCAAATTGTGACGTAAGTGCAAATCCTCTATACAGTAAAAACATTCAGTCAAAACACAGTTAAGTAATATGTAATGAACTTCAAGGCATCAGTATTGTATTTATTGATATTTTGAGACTGAAACCCCAAAATAATTTTTAATCACAGCATCACTCATACTCCTGAAATATTCAATCAATACAACATGTGACTTTGTCCCCAATGTGGAATTTTTATTGTGCACATATACATGACATGTTGCATAAATGGCTCTTGTATGGCAGCACAAACACTAGGCAGATCCTGCCTGTTTTGACAACCATTTAAGCCTGTATCAAGCTGTTTAAAGTATTTTTTTATTTCACTTAAATAAACATCCCTTAAAGAGGGAAAAGATCATGTAGCATAAAAAAATAATAATAATAAAGCCTGACTTAAATTAAGCATAGGAATATAGGTTTATGTGATATGTTGTCATTGTCCCCTGGAAAACAGCCACTGCATTCATTTTTATGGCATCGGTTTTCTTTCCGCATCCTCTTAAAACTCAATTCTTCATCTATGACTACACAATTTCACCTCCTCAAGCCACAAAATCCTCCAC
The DNA here is from genome assembly GCA_033026305.1 of Cirrhinus molitorella. Taxonomy (NCBI): domain Eukaryota; kingdom Metazoa; phylum Chordata; class Actinopteri; order Cypriniformes; family Cyprinidae; genus Cirrhinus; species Cirrhinus molitorella. The sequence continues at coordinate 28,151,644 of CM065135.1, read as the reverse complement.
ACATAAACATATATATGTTTCCAGATCAGGCCACTTCCTTATTATCCATCAGTAGCTTGACCAGCCTCAAGGCCTCTTTGAAACACTTTCCAGCACCTTCCTTCCTTTTCCCTGAATCAGCAACTTCCTAACCGTGGGAAATGAAACACCAGCCCCTTCGGTTTTCCCTTTTGCTTGATAAAAACCACAGAGCACAAAACACTGGAATCCAAGACTGCATACTCTGTCACCAACTCTTATCACATCCACATCCCATTCTGACAGTTACATCCCACTCTGAAACACTCACACACGCACATATACTCAGGAGGTTTGCACTGTGGACGAGGATTGAAAAGCTAACATGTTCCTCAACAGAGATATGGATAAGAGGGACACTGCAAAAACAATACATCATAGTGATGAAGAAAATCTGGGATGCAAACAGAAGACCACTGAATTCCCCACTGTTGGGTAAATCCATCTTGTCCGACACCAGACGTGCTCCATCATCTCGCCACCCCTGTGGGCTCTGTGTTGTGGTGACAGCAAAGACAGGGCAGAGCGCCATCCCGCAGCTTCATGCCGAGTGCTGTTACAGGACCTTGCGCTGTCTCTTCTGGCCACCTATGCCAAGGAACGTTGCCTGGGTTTGATCCTCGGGTACAGCTACAATGACAACAGATTTGATTTTCAAACTTAAATTTGAACAAAATATTTGAATGCACAACAGTGCCTGTGAAGATATCCTACCCCTAACAAATTGCGTGGTACGTAGCCTTCTTTTTCATTAAGTTTGGCCCACCACCACTCGGTCTCGCTGTCATCCCTACGGCTCATGATGGTGAGAGCATCGCCCTCACGGAAGGACAGCTCATCTCCACTCTGAGCTTCATAGTCCCACAGGGCATATACCGTCCCTTTATTCATTACACCCAGCTTCTCCTGTACACCTGGAAGGGAAACAAAGAAGAGCAGGCTTTCAAAATCATTTACAGCCACTATTCTCGAAACACAACCTTAACAATGAAAATAACAACACCAGTGATTGCTACTGATGTTACCATATAGAAACTGAGAGCACTGGACATAACCCTCCTCCATCTCTTCGCACTTGTCTGCTGCCGTCTCCACATCACTGATAGTAGTGGCAAAAATGGCAGCTCCAGACTCCACCAGCAACTTGCAAAGATGAACATTATTGCATGAAGCTGCACAGTGCAGGGGCGTCCTGATCACAAGAGAGAAAGAGTTTGCAACTGTGAATGTCACTTGATAAGTAATAATTGGTGTTTAAATACAAAATGACAGTGGTTATTCACTAAAAACCTTCAGACAAAAGTGATAGTCCTCACCATCCATCACTATCTGCTGCATTGACATTGACCCCAAAGTCCAGCAGGAATTTCACAATGTGGTGGTGACCTGCACATACTGCATTATGGAGAGGAGTGATACCTTCATCATTTGGTGTGCTAGGATTGTCCACCTGAGGATGGAGACACAAGTTGAGGAGGAAACAGTTGGCAACCTCCTACTGAGTCCAGTTTAAACATACAAAGTAAGGAACGTACGGCAGCTGAATTGTACCTCATAAATAATCCTTTGCACCAAATCAAACTCGCCTTCCAAAGATGCATCCAAAAGCAGTGCAAGAGGATTGAATTTGACCCTCAAGCCATGACCTGTCCTTTCAGAGCCGGGCTTCTTCAAGTTGGTGCGTTTGAGCTGCAATATAAAAAATTCAATTAGTATTCATATTTCAAAGAAATAGTCAAACAATGAATACATACAGAGATAAACAAACAGCACTGTCTTAGACCAGTGGCTCTCAACTCTGGCCCACAAGATTCATTTTCCTCCAGAGTTTAGCTCCAATCTTGATTGAACTCATCTGCCTGTAACTTTATAGTTATCCCTAAAGACCTTGATGAACTTGTTCAGGTGTGATTGATTAGAGTTGGAACTGAACTCCAACTGGGCCCGAGTTGAGAACCCCTGGTCTAGATCTTGGGTTCTCGAGGTCTACTTGATCAAGGTTGGTGTTAAACTCTGCAGGAAAGTGGATTTTGAGGGCTAGAGTTGAGAACCCCTGGTCTAGATGGCAAATTGGTTCCTTTACCAAAGCTAGGGTTAAAAGATTGCCGCAGGACTTGTTATATGAATATTGACCCTAGCCAACAAACTAGTGCCAACTCACCGTAGATACACCAGGAGGAGTGCCTGGGTGTGCTGGGGCATCCTGCTCTGCAGGGGAATGAGGTTCTGGTACTGGGCTAGGTTGTGTGTCTGTAACATTTGTGTGGTTGTTGTTATGATTGTCCTCATGGGTGTTCTTAAGAGAATGGTCTGAGGCATCAGCAGACTGGGCACCACCTGAGTCACTAGATAAATGTGTAAGCTGGTTCTCATTATCATCAGCTGTTGGTGACACAGAAGAGGTGGGAGGAGGGATTGGGAGTTCTGGCTCTGCTGAAGGTTCAGCTATGATGCTTGATTCCATCCGGTTTCCATTGGCAGTGTCCACATCGCCCAGAGTTGTGGCTATGTAGTTCAGAGGACTGTCAGGCTGGTAGAAGGGTGTACCACCCACTCCACCCTCAATGCCCCCTGCAAGGGTGTTGAAGCGCTGATATAGGAGCTTCTGGATGTTAGGTCCACTAGGTCCTTCTGGTTCTGTGATGGAGCTTCGTTTCTTTAAAGGTCGGGGAGCATTAGCTAATTTCCTTCGCAGCACCTCCAGGTCAATGTCACTTTGGTAACGAAGAGGGGAGTGGGCCACAGGGGTCAGTTTAGTAGGACTGAGAGGGCGAGGGATGTTCTCCACATTGGGCGGAGGTAAAGGAGTGCTTTCTTGGGCCGCCTCTCTGTCGACCTCATCTGTGAAGGACTGCTGGTAGAGTGGAACTGGAGAAGGAGAGGTGGAGCCCGGTAGGACTGGTTTTCCATATACTGAAGAAAAGAATAATTTGAAAGAAGGAAACATACATAAATAAAGCTAATGTCTGAAATCAATGCAACAACTTCTTACCTGCTTTAACTGTAGCCCTGCTGCTGCTGGAGTAGTTTTTGGCTGTAGGCTGCTGCAGGTACATATTATAGATCGAGCTGGAGTTCATAGTGGCAGGGCCTTTCCTTGGAGACTGGGGGCGGGACCCCCTGTCTGGAATAAAGGGACGTACTGCCACAGCAAGAGGAGGCTCTGTCCTCTCACCCTGAGGAAACAGGGCTGACCCGGAGTGAGGTGTAGGACTGGGAGGCACTGTTATCCGCTGTTGGATCTGCTGTGAAGATGAACCAGAGGCAGGGGGTGCTCTTTGCCAGCCTAAGGTGCCAGGAGCAGAGCGGGGTAAAGAGCTGGTGGCACAGACTGTGGAGTGATGGCCTGTACTGGGATAGGTTCCATAGATGGGTGGAGGCTGCTTAGACAATGCTGTTACTGTCCCTAACAGCTTAGGGGCTTCCTGTAAAGAGACAAAACCACGAGTTAAGCATGAACAAGATTTAAAGATATCTTTCACAAGAAGGATACTGTTTAATCTCACCTTGTCTGAGGTACCCATCTTGATGCTATGATCTTGACTTGTGTCCTTCCAGTCTGGAGGTTTTAGAGGAACCCTATTGTTGCTGAAGGAGGGCCAGATTGCATCATTAGCTGTAGGAAGCGCAGAAGTATGAGTTAGACAGAAAGAGACCGAGACGTATATGAGCTTTCTCCTGTCAGCCTCATTATGACACAGACTGACCTGCTCAATGGGTCATTAAAGCAGGAGATGAGTCTCAAATGGGACTACACTCACATCTCTGACCCCAGGACACTTCTAATCAGGGGTTTGAGTTGGGTATATTTTTGTACTGTCCTCTGCACAGATCCAGCTCTGTTTGGGTTAAATGGATTACTAAGCCTATGCGTCCAAGTCCACTGCTCTGCTTGTCAAAGCCGTGGGCGATGACGCATGTTTATCCCATTCGTCTGACAGACACGCCATCAGACTCGCTGGCAAGTTGACTGCCAAGTCCCACAAAGGAAAGATGCAGTGAAGCAAAGGATTAAACTATATCAAATATGGGGTTTTCTTCTCTTTAAATAGGTCAAATTCTTCTAGGTATTAAGGCTAAATACAGTTTTTTTTGTTGTGTATTCGTAAGGCCATCTTCATGACTACTTACAAAATTAATTTTGTTACATAATTGCTATTTTTTCCACCAGTTCAGTTTAGGGTTTTAGGAGTCCTGTGGATCCAACTTCAGTGACTACTAGGAAATGTTAACTGTACTGCTATTTATAGGATTAGTTCACTCCAGAATTAAAATTCCCTGATAATTTATTCACCCCAAGACGTTCATGTCTTTCTTTTTTCAGTTGAAACGAAATGAAGGTTTTTAAGGAAAACATTTCAGGATTTTTAACTATATAGTAGACTTCAATGGTTATCAATGGGTTGAAGATCCAAATTGCAGTTTTCAAGTGCAGCTTCAAAGGGCTCTACATGATCCCAGATGAGGAATAAGGGTCTTGTCTAGCAAAACAAATAAAAATTTCTATACTTTTTATGCACGTCATGCACTAGCTCAGCAGCTACGACTTTACATAGTCAAGTTGAAAAGGTCACGTGTGACGTAGGCGGAAGTACTGACCCAGTGTTTACAAAGTGAACATGCCAAGTCAAGTCAAACGCCCTTTACAAAAAAAGGTAAAACAAAGATGTCGTACAGTTTTGAAGTTAGAGGAGAAAATACCTATTTGACCTGGAGTACACAGACAAAGAACTAACCATGCATGATCTATTTGAACCGGAGTACACAGACAAAGAATTAACCATGTGTGACCTATCCAACATGATTAAGTAATGCGTGAATTCATAGATGTGCATCCTTTAACCTGTTGATCCCCATTGAAGTCCACTATATGGAGAAAAATACTGGAATGTTTTCTCTTTTTGACTGAAGAAAGACAGACAAAAACATCTTGGATGACACGTGGGTGAGTAAATTATCAGGAAATTTTAATTCAGGAGTGAACTAATCCTTTAAGATAGAAAAATTGGTGAGGCCTAAATTCCCATGTTATTCATTTGGTTTGTCAGTACCCATGAGGTAAGACATTATCCACAGGACTTACCTCATCAGTACTGACAAACTAAGTGCAAGCTAGTGTAGACTGATACCTCAGTGTGTGTGAATAATTTATGATCAAATCAATTCACAATGTCTTTATTTGTTATTTAGCTACAACTGAAAATGAACCATGCTTTTAAAACTTTTTTTAAATGTGTTAAAGCAAACCCAAGAAAATATATGTGTTGTAAATATAAGTCAAACCCAGTCCAAAGAAATTTCTTCTAGATATCATGCCTGAAAAACTCACTAGAAGTACAGTCGGAGTCTGTGGGGGCCTCTGGCCCCTCTCTAGGCTCTGAGGATGGCACCAGAGGGTCCACTATGATGTCTAAGTCTGAGACCTTCCATGGGCCTGCAGGCATCCTCACCCTCTCTTCCTCTGTCCCGCCGCCCCCACATATGTGACACACAAGTGTGACAGACGAATAGGGGGAGGAGAAGAAAAGGTGACAGACATGAGAAAATGGAAAAGCATGTTAGCGAAAAAGGCTGAAAAAACAAACAAAAAGATGTTTAGTGTGACGTTAATGAGAATATCTGAATAAAGGTACGTTTTTGTGGTGCCTTTTAGATGGAAAGTGATACTGCATAACATGACATATCAGGAAAATGAGAGAAGCAAAGAAAGAAATCTGAACTGAGCTGAATGAATGACTTCACAGCAGTGGTGAGAAAGAAGATTCATTTTCAGAGCTGGCTTTCTGCTCTTGAGTGATAGCTATACACAGCTATCAAGAGCTTCAAGACAGTGATATGATACATCTTTCATCTTTTATGTAGTCGTATCTTCCTGAATGGGGTCATGAACCTTGTAAACCCATTTGATGCTCATCATTTACCACAAAGAGCTTTTCTATGGAAGTTTTCTGGTTGAGACTGAGTTGAGAGAGTTCTCAACGCTGCATTCTTTGGACAAATCTCCAGAATTGCTGCGATTTTGTTACAGTCCTGCAAAGCAGCAAATGCAAAAGTAAAATGGTGTCAAGAAAGAGTAGGAAAGGCCAACCTGACTTGGAACGAGCATGGTTGACTGTAGCAGAGGTGGAGAGAGACTGTGGCTTCAGGGGATCAGGCGGTAAACTGTAGCCTCCTTCTTGTCGCCCGGACACTGGGACTTGGATGTAAGGACAGACTGCTGCCACTCGCCCGGAACTGCCTGGGGTGGGCTGAGGGGAAGGAGGACCACTCATTCGGCCAAGCTGTAGAGAAGAGGATTGGTTAATCAAACCACATACTCCCCATATACATGGTTTAACCAATTCTAGAGGATCTTTAAAGACAATAAACCAATGATTTACAATCCAGCTTTATGTAATATTATAGATCTGGTGCACTGACTGTGCATGGCAATTTAGTTGCAGGCTGTTTCACTTGCCTCTGCTTTTTTCTTGTAGAGACGCTCTCTGAGGTCCCCAATACGCTTGTCCATCATGGTCACCTCCATGTTACGCTTGTTAAGCATATCCTTGTGTTGCTGTAGCTTGCTGTTCTGTTCCTGATTTAGCTTGTTCCGGATCTAAATGTTAATACAAACATACATGCGTCATTCGCACGCACACAGAACTGACGATTTTGTTACTGATCTGAATATTTTACCATCTCATCAAATGTCACATGTTTATGCAACTAATATCTTTAGAGTTTGAAAACACGCTTGATAATCTGAATATTTTATGCAGTATCACTGTGGGGCGCAAAATGTACCACAAACAACTTCAGAGAGGATTGAGGAAAGAATAAACAAGTGTGGCAAAACAGGAAAGCGCATTAAAATCAAAGTCTTTCAGAAACTCACTGGGGAATGGAATAGTTTTTGATGATCAAACAGCGTTAATGGATTAAAAGAAAGTTTATTTCCTATTATGTTTCCCAAGTGAGACCACCATATTTAAGATAAACTGAGTTGAATTTTTTTCCGATCTGACTGTGGCTACTTTTTGGTCATTAGAGTTGACTGCAATTGAACAAAACCAAGAAACAGCATCACCACCAACAAAAAGTGTGAATTTCTCTTTTCAGAAAATGTCTACCTGCAGTTCCTGGTAGAGTTTGCGTAGTTCCAGTGCAGCATTGCTGGTCACCGGTCCCCCCAGAGGCTGCAGTCCATTGAGACGTCCCCGTCGCAGATCGTCTAGCTGCTGCGTGAGCTGGTCCACCTTCAGCATGGCTGACTGCAGCTCTGCCTGCTTTTCCTGAAACAGGCTGCTAACATGCTCGATTTCTGCAGCTGATAGACACATGAAGCATTCCGATTATAAAAATACTATCTTGTGTGCAAATGAATGCACGATTGCTGATACGCTTCATACATATGTTAGCGTCTGGATTTTTCAAGTGGGTGTGTGTTCGCGCAAGTGTGTGGGAGTGAGGTTCAGAGCAAATTGCTGCTTTGGCCAGATGTCCACTCCCCAAGTCCACATGTCATAAGACACATTCTAAATAGAGAGGAATGGTATTGTGATTGTTGTTTTTATCTCATGAATGTCATAAGGGGGTGAAATCTGCCCTAGGCTCTTCCACACCCCTACTCCCTTTTTTAAAGTTCAGAGAGGCTCATATTAACTGATCCACTACCAGGAACACAGAGGGAGTAGATGGCAAAAGCAACTGGAGCAAGGGATGAAATTCCACTGTGTGGTCTAACAATAGTAAAAACTGTCAGCTTCAGACCTAGCGGTTTGATTTCTTTAGTGGAACTTTCTTGTTGCCTTGGAATGGTGATATGAGCATATTACAGAGACAGTCCACTTGGAAAATGTGCCTTGCTCAAGGGCAAATCTGTGATGGCTTGTGACTCAATACTTGTGGGGTCTGAACGAGCAACTTTTCCAGTATGCAATCCTGAAACTTAGGGTGTAGGCAAACCTGTCTTGCTCAAGTTCGTTTTCCCCCCTTGGTGCAGATCTTTTGGGCAGATATGAATACAGCAGTCGCACTTGGGTGTGGACCAAACAACCATACCGAGACCCAGCTGAAGAGGTGGTCTCGGCCCGGTTTCAAACGAACTCTGGTATGGTTGAATGGATTAACCAATCAATGGATGACCCTAGCACACATGTGGTTTTGTTTACAATTTCTGGTTCACTTGCAAAAAGGGTAGTGTGAAAGCAAACCACACCAAACCAAAAAAACAACTACATTGTATTTGGTTTGGACCAAAGCAAGTAACCTAGCAGACTCAGCGTTCACACTGGCATTTTTGACAGTGAACCAAATATATTTTAGCATATATTTCAAACACCCCAAACAAAACCGTGTATGACATCAAAGTAACCATTCACCGAATGGTCTGCTCAACACCGCTTTAAGTTTAATACACCTTACTGTTGCGTGTACAAATTATTTTATTTCACCACCTGCCAACTCATGAAGAGCTATAAAAGGCACTTTATATCCTTGTTGTTCCATGTTTGCCCTCTGCAAATTTTTGTTTTGGATACACCGTTCATTTTGGGTCACCAAATCATGTTGCATAGCGTTGCATCTCGTCATTACATCCTGGTTTTGTTCTAAGTATTTGACTGTGTTGCCATTTCTGTCCCCTTGTGTGGTGTGCACCAGGTTTCAAATGGCAACATTCACACTAACTTAAACCGCACTAACATGCAACCAGAGTTTGTTTTAATCTAATCAAACTTGACAAGTGTGAACACCCATAAAGTCAGCATGAACCAGAATTTGTGACTGATTTTTGCTCCATATTGTGACGTATAACCAAGTGAAATGACCACTCAAACAAGTGAAAAATGTAGGGCGAGACTTAATTTTGTCCACTGGGAATTGACCCTTTGCAAAGACCTGCTACTTTGTTACTGTTGCTATGTCCGACAACACGCCAACAGACAAGACAGAGCAAGTTACTTTTGGTAGGAAACAAAAGTCCCAGCTTTCAAATTTGGTCTTTTTTTTTAAATCAAACAATAAATACCATTTTGTGGCTCTTTAATGTGTCGCAACAGATTGCTGTAGAGCCTTAGTTCGTGTTTCAACCACGGACGGACGTCAGTACACACATTTTTTCAAGTTCAAGTCATCTACTGGTTTGCTTGTTGGACAAAATGGCAGATTTGGACATTATGACTGGTCAGATCGCCTGTCAATTAGGGCTGCAACAAACAATTATTTTGATAATCGATTAATCTAACGATTATTAGAACGATTAATCGTCGATTATTTTACTAGCTAATCAGTATACTTTGATTTTCAGTTTTTGCAATTAGTAAAAAATTATGTTACACATATTCTAACATAAATTAAGATCGCTTTAGCATATTTAGCATATTATGTAATTACAATTATTATACAATGAATTGGTAATACTTTGGTTCATTACTTAACATTAGTTAATATGAACTAAGAATGAACTTTTGCAGCATTTATTAGTCTTAGTTAATGGTAATTTCAACATTTACTAATGCATTTATAAAAATCACAAGTTGTTTTTTAACATTTGGTAAACGCACTGTGAACTAACATAAGCAAACAATGAACAGTTGCATTTTTATTAACCAACATTAAAAAAAAAAAAATGATTACATAAATGTAATAAATGTATTGTTCATTCATGTTAATTAATACATTAGCTAATGTTAACAAATGATACCTTATTGTAAAGTGTTACCAAATCTACAAATGGATATATTTGGCACACAAAATGAGATGACAGACAGAGAAACTGTCTTATACACACCATTCTGCCTAACATCTCCTTTTGTAAGACATAAGGATAAGCAACATAATAAAGGTAAGTGATAAGATGCTCTATTTTTTTTTTGGATAAACTATTTTATTCAAAATATGTCTTAAAATACCTTATAGGGTTATAATAACCAAAACAGTTCTGAGCTAGATCAAGCTTTGATCTCTGTAAACCAAACTATCACTGTAATGAAAAAAATAATAATTTTCCCCACTAATAAAAATATTTTCTCACTATCCATCTACACTGGAGAGAGCTGCTTTATAACAGGAAATCAAGTTGTAATTCTAAGTGAAAGCGACGGGTTTTTCATGCTAAATACCGTAAAGCTGTTTGATTTAAGGCCATCTATTGCATAATGTACTATATGAATAAACATGATGTGAGCGGACATTACTGGAGTAAGTTAATGTTACTGAACTGCAGAGCTCGTGCAAACATCCACATCGTGGTAATCAGATGCATTTTTAACTGCTGCTTTCACACTGTTGTCAGTTTTCGTTGTTTACTTCGTTACTGAGAGGAACGCGTGCAATACGTTTACATATTCATAGAAACAACGCTTAGATTCAACTGCGTTTGTTCTGAAGCGCTCTCTTTTTCTCTTGAATCACATTCTACAGTCTTGCGCTACAGCGCCACACTGGTCAAACCGCATTATTGCAGGCTCTTACATTAGGTCATATGAGATCAGACGACTACTCGACAAGAAAAATATTTGTAGACAATTTTTTATTGTCGACGTTGTCGATAATGTCGACTAATCGTTTCAGCCCTACTGTCAATCAGACTCCCTTCAAAAGGTAAAATGATTGGTCATTGGACAAAACTTTCTGCCCAGCCCTCATATACTCATAGTCACTCGTAGATGATTTCATGCTGACTTTATCCACTATGCCACAGAACACTAAAAACATCATTCCATATTAGATACTATCGTAAAAAACATATTGTGCTTGATATTATGGTCATTCATCCAAATCAAAAACATCATATGCCATTTTAAAGTTTTGAGAGAATATATAGTTCAATTCATTTATACAGTGAGTGATCTCTAAAGCTGTTAACCTGGCTGTACATACACAGGTTGCCGTTGATGAGTTTGCTGTAGTCCACTTGGCCCCTCATGGCACGGACCTTCTTGAGTTTAGCTTCTTGACTTTCCACTCTTTCCCTCAACCTCTGGAGCTTCTCACTCTCAGATACAGACTGGCTTTGACGTGGGTCCTGCTGCTTCAAATACCGCAATCTTTGCTCCTAAACACAGGGAGGAGAGGAAACGGGAGGAGAGGACAGGAGAGGGTAACAGTCAATTTCAAAATGGGAGGGAACATGCTCCGCAGATCATCAAAACAAACACGATCACCAAAGCCCTTTCACACACCTCACTACGCACAGTAGAAAGCTGTGAGAAAGCAGGATGGAAACAAGGAAGGAGCAGGTAAGATGGTAAAATAGAGAGCGGAAAGATAGAGACAGGCAATAAAGAACATCAATTTCAGAGGCGTTACAAAAAAATGAAGACGAAGGTTTAACGTTAGCAGAGAATATAACACAGATAATACTGTAATTACTCCAACTGTTTGAAAGCTATTGGTTTTTTGTAATAAAACACACCCAAAATGCGAATGTATGATGAATGAGACTAAAATAGAAAGTGGAGGGAAACACAGGCGTTCGTGCTGACTAGCACTTTCAGGTCTGCTTCAGAGTGAGCAAATACAAAGCTAGGCCTAACAGTCCCAGAGTGTTGACTCAACACAATCCAGTGTTAAATGAACAGACAAACTAACAAAGCATGTTTTTAACTGCAGAGCTACAATGTTTACAGCTATGTAGAACATGCATACACTTTTTTCATATTCCTATATTTTTTCACTCTACACAATGTATCCACACACAAAAGAAATAACATAAAACCAAAACTTATAAAATAGCATTTCAACAAACACCTCTACATAAAAAGGTTCTAAACAGATATGCATTTTTTACCTTGCAGTAACAGGTGAGTTGATGCCCTCTTGATAAACGTTTGTGAAATACACAGTCGCATATACTTCAGAGATCATAGCCAGGCCCTGTGACACTCGTCATTCTGCTACTTTTTTCCCGGGAACTGACTACACCTTCGCGAACACACGTACATGAGCGCACAATCTCCAGTGGTCTTAACGTCCTCCCTCTTCCTGACAGCTGCAGTTCACTGCTGATCTAATTTCCTATGTGAATGGAGTCTCTTTCCTGTTGTTGTTTAAGGAAAAGAACTTGCGTCCAGGCAACACGCACAATTCCCTCCACCGCTGACCTAAGTGTGATACTCCGCTATCAAACACTGACCTCAAGACAATATCTAAAGATTATTGGTTCTCGGAATGGTTCCCAAATGACGCCAGGCTTGAGCTGCACATTTAAAATGCAAATCATTTGAAAGGCTTTAAAAAAAAATCCTGACATGCCCCTTGGAACCAGGCCAGTATAATTAATCAAACATGACAGTTCATGCACTCCAGATGATATGACCATGTGTTCATGTACAGTATGCCCTTTATGCATGTGTGTACACCTGTTTATGCCGGACCATAGGGGTCTTAATTTTCAGAGTCAGCAGGGCAGCATTAACAGATTTGAAAATGAAAAATGCATATCTTAGCCTAAATTGGAATTTGCCAGTTTCTTCTTAATTTAACAGTTCAGGCATAAGAAGAGGATAAAGATCTAAAGATATATGAATAAATAAAGAGATATGAGGATTCATACCGTGGCGCCTACCTTTGCTATCAGCATCTGCTGCTGAGTTTCGATCTGCTGCTGCTGTCGCATTGCCATCTCCTGCAGCTCTGACAGCGTTAACTCCACACGTGGATTCCCCACCTACACACAAACACACACATACAAAGTATCATAGCTTTGCACACAAACAGGCTAAACTTCATTTCTTCAAACAAATGAATAAAAACAAATGAAAACTGACATCTTTTGAATTAAATGGTGATAAAGGTAGTATTATATTGTCGGCATCGGCTGTTGACTACTAGTATATGTAATGCAAATTAGTGAAGACAAATGAGATGTACACAAAATTGCTGAAGTAAAATAAAAATGCAATTTTTGGCCGCTTAATTGTTACAATGGTTTATCACTGGTTTGTATTCAAATTCAACCTATTTTGTTCATTTTCAACCAGACAATGTTCAAAATAAATTCAAAGGTTTATTGAATAATTTATTTTATACTGGTTGTACTGGTACTGTATGACTCCATCCTAGACAAGCTAAGCAGGTTCACCACGTGAAAACTTTTAAAAAGATCATATGTTTTGTGCAGCTTCATACTATTTTAAGCCAGCAACGGACCACCATTGCCCATTTAAAACTAGTTAAGACCAAGTTGGAATTGAAATGCTTTTGGCAGTGGCATTGGGTAAAAGAAATATCTGCAGTAAACAACCATTCAACAACAACAACCATTCACAGAATCACAAGGAAATGCCTAGAGAGAGCGAACAGGATGCTTATAGTTATGCAATGTCCTCCAATTATATGCACTCTATAACATTCACTCATATGTTATGATATATGCACATACATACACACTCAATAACGCAAGTAAAAACAGCCTATATATCTGAATATTCTTTTCATAAACAAATCTCAGATTGTTTTTTTGGGTGACACGTCAGTATGGCACACATTCAAAATAATTGAATCATTGGCTTCTCTCAATTCCCATAACTGGCTCGCTGCACACGTGTTATACTTATAATGACTAAAACACATCTGACAGGCCCTAGTGAGTCAGAGCGCTGCGAAAACCTCATTTTAGTGTGGAGGGTACATTTATCTAAATGATCTCATTGAGGCATCACTGAGATTTTATACGAAAAAGTCAATGTGGCAAGTCCATGTTAAAATTGGGGTTGGCCTGTTAAGATGGAATCGCCACTAGATATCTTCTATAAGGTCTCTGTGCTGTCAGATAAAGCAGACACTCTGAAGAATTGTTCTAGTCAATATAACTGCAATGAGGTCTATAATAACTGGAAAAAGCTATGTTAATATTCTCATTTCATCCTAATGGCTGTTGACTGACTGACTAATGCAGGATGCTGTAGAAATTTTAAATCAGCCATTTTTGTTCATGGATGCTCAATTCTGCTGGCAGTGAAGTGAATCACTTGATTAATTGAATACTGGTAGGTTAAAGTCCTCTTGGAAAGTTTGTATTTACTTGTTGGGAAGTCGTAATTGGTGCGTTCAAGTCGATGTACTCTACTTTTTAATGTTTTTCTTTGATTTATGAAGGTTTTGCAAATCATAATTGTACGATACTTGGGTATTTTGTACGTGCAACTTAGGGGTTGTTTACACAACGACATTTTTAACTAAAAGCTAACGTATTTTACGTATTTGCTGAAAACACAAACTTGTAAAAAACTGGTTTCAAAGTGTAAGTTACAGGTATATGCGCAGACACATAGTGTTTCTTTACAACATGACATTGCCAACTACTGGACTCACATGCAAAATACGACGTTTCTAGAGTTTTGGCTGTCCATTTACACAACAATGCTGTTTTGGGGTGCTGAAAACGCAAACTTGTTAAAGCTGGTTTCAAAGTGCAAGTCACAAGTATTGTGCACAGGCGCTTGGTGTTTCTTTACAAAGTGGCATCACCATTTACTGGACTAGCATACATAATACAGCATTTTTAAAGTTTTGGCCATTTATTTAGACAACAATGGCATTTTGGGCTTCTGAAATTTGCAAACTTGTGAAAACAGGTTTCCAAGTACAAATTACAGGTATATGCGCAGACATGTAGTGTTTCTTTACTGCATGACATCACCATCTACTGGACTGGCATGCACCATACAACGTTTTAGTAGTTTTGGCCATTCATTTACACAACCATAGCTTTTTAGGGTCCTGAAACTGCAAACTTGTGAAAACAGGTTTCAAAGTACAAATTACAGGTATATGCGCAAACATGTAGTGTTTCTTTACAACATGACATCGCCAACTACTGGACTCACATGCAAAATACAGCATTTCTAGAGTTTTGGCTGTTCATTTACAAAGCAGTGCTGTTTTGGGGTCCTGAAAACGCAAACTTCTGAAAACAGGTTTTTAAGTACAAATTACAGGTATATGCGCAGACATGTAGTGTTTCTTACAGCATGACATCGCCAACTACTGGACTGGCATACAAAATACAACGTTTTTGGAGTTTGGGCCATTCATTTACACAACAATGGCATTTTGGGGTCCTGAAAACACGAACTTGTGAAAACAGGTTTTAAAAGTGCAAATTACAGGTATTTGCAAAGGCACATAGTGTTTCTTTACAAAGTGACATCGCCAACTACTGGACTGGCATGCATAATACAGCATTTTTAGAAGTTTTGGCTGTTCATTTACACAACAATGCCATTTTAGGGTCCTGAAAATGCAAACTTGTAAAAAGAGGTTTCAAAAGTGCAAATTACAGGTATATGCGCAGACACATAGTGTTTCTTTACAATATGACATCGCCAACTACTGGACTGGCATACAAAATACAGCATTTTTGGAGTTTTGGCCATTCATTTACACAACAATGGCGTTCTGGGGTCCTGAAAACACAAACTTGTGAAAACAGGTTTTAAAAGTGCAAATTACAGGTATTTGCAAAGGCACATCGTGTTTCTTTACAAAGTGACATCGCCAACTACTGGACTGGCATGCATAATACAGCATTTTTAGAAGTTTTGGCTGTTCACTTACACAACCATAACATTTTGGGGTCCTAAAAACACAAACTTGTGAAAACAGGTTTCAAAGTGCAAATTAAAGATATATGCGCAGACACATAGTGTTTCTTTACAACATGACATTGCCAACTACTAAACTCACATGCAAAATAGAGAGTTTCTAGAGTTTCTAGAGTTTTGGTTGCTCATTTACACAACAATGGTGTTTTGGGGTCCTGAAAACACAAAATTGTGAAAGGAAGTTTTCAAAATGCAAGTTACAGGTATATGTGCAGGCACTGAGTTTCTTTACAAAGTAACATCGCTAACTACTGGACTGACATGCATAATGCATTTTTTTTTTTAAGTTTTGGCCATTAATTTACACAACAATGGTGTTTTGGGGTCCTGAAAATGCAAACTTGTGAAAACAGGTTTCAAATTGCATATTACAGGTATGTTCGCAGACACGCAGTATTTCTTTACAAAGTGACATCGCCAACTACTGGACTGGCATGCATAATACAGCATTTTTAGAAGTTTGGGCTGTTTATTTACATAACAATGACATTTTAGGGTCCTGAAAATGCAAACTTGTGAAAACAGGTTTCAAAGTGCAATTTACAGGCACATAGTAGTATTTCTTTACAAAATGAGATTGCCATCTACTGGATGGCATGCATAATACAGCGTTTTTAGTCGTTTTCACAGATCTGTTTGAACATAGAACATCATCACGTAAATGAAGCCTTAGATAGTTTGTTGTAAAAATAAAAAATTACAATATCATTAATTTCAACAAATTTACCGTCAACAGACGCTGCTTCCGACACGTTTTCTCAACGTCAGGTACCCAAATCTGAAACTTTGGGTTTAAAGAAAGTTGAGTTTCCTGCTCATAATCATGACTTTGTGGTGGTGTTCATGTGTGTTCAACTCACAAGTACAGTCTTTCTGACATGACTTAAACACACCATAAGGAAATCCTGGGAAAGTGCTACTGGGAAGGAAACACTTAGCAAAGTGTCAGACAACACCTGTCAGCCAACAATGTGTCATACATTAATTGTTTCCATTCATACATTACAAATAATTTATCATTAAAAAAAATACAAAACACACATTCTTTCCTGGGAAATCTCAATTCTCTCAGGGAGTGCCATTCTTAGTAACCTTGGATGTTCATTCTGTGGAAAGATGCGCCTGAAATGTGGCTCTCGCCACAGAAAATGAGGTCACCCCTGGGGCCGTTCTGGTGTTGGTGAGCACCTGGTGGCTCTGAAGGAACAGGCCCTTTTCAGAATGAGATCATACACAAAATATTAAAAACATTACGAACCCACATGGCATAAAATGTGAGGAATGTTTTGAAATGCTTTACAGCAGAATGAGCGAATCTGTGACTAAAGCATAAATAATTATATTTCTTTACATTTATAGACAATAGTGCCTACAGTATTATCTACAGGAGACTTAATTCTCTCTACCTCCCTACTTTTCACCCTCTTTTCACATATGACATAGTCCATTAGGTCATCGCCTCCCCGCAGCCACTGCTATTCATATCTTGTCTGACAAATGAGCCGTAATTAGAGTACTTTTAGTTCCTCCTGTCACAAGAACAATTCTCACAAATGCACTTTTTGAGGTCTGACATGGCAGCTACTGAAAAAATGCCAGTTTGCACTCAAATTCAATTCATCACACTTATTGTAGCACAATTTTATAGAAAGGAGAACCTGCTTGATTGTGGAACACCTGTAAATGGGTAGCTGACAAATAATATGTAGGGGAGAGAGAGATAATACGTTTTAGATTGAAAATTGAGCAGAATTTCTATCACATAAGTAAATTTGTAAAACCTGTGTGAGGAGTAACATGATTCAGTGTCATAGCAAATTTATCCAAGACTTTGTATTATACAATGTGCATTTTCAATATGAAACAACGAATTAATAAATTAAAGCATTTTTCCTCAGAATAAAAGCTGTACGGTAACGATTAGTCAACTAATAGTGATAATGAGCTCTGGTTTTTATAGATTAACTACAGTTGAAAAAAAATAATAACAGTTGTGTCATCATGGTTTTTTACATTTTTTAAGTGTTGTGACTAGTCACTCAAGTTGTTTTTTTTTCACCTTTTTGGAGCTCACATAAATGGTTAAAAGAACAATATCCAGTGTAGCATCTCCATTGAGATCACAAAAACTGCATGTAAAAAATGTAGTTTAAAGTAATTCTAGATTAACTATATCATTATCCACACTCACTGTTTGAAATGTCATGTCAACTACCCAAATATTACATGTCAACTGACAACATCCCTTCCCTTTACATAAAGCTGTGATCTATCAGCTCATATAACTAGACAACAAAGTAACCTGATACAACACTTTGACACTTATCACAACTGATCAATCCTTCTTCCTATTGATCAACAAACGAACAGGCAGAAAATTTGAGCAAGCCGGCTCTGAGCTTCACAAATCAATGCAACACAGACCAACGCATATAGATCCACTTAAAAGATGAGCGCTGAAAATACCTGATGAGAGTCCCAGGTTATCCGGCATGATCGGACCTTAATTTTGCTGCATTGTCCTTCAGCTGTGAATTCCTGCACTGTCTCGACGTGGTTCCATTCCATTTCTAACAGTCAGGTGCGCGTTTCCGAGTCTCTAATGAGAAAAGCATCGGCACTGTGTGGACGGATGCAGTGCAGCTGTAGTATCTGCGGTGCTGTGCTCGTTATGAGACCCCAGAGTCACACTCTCACAGCCGCATTACCCTCTCCAAAAAGCAGGAGTGAAGTCATCCAGCACATTAGCGATGAGTCAGGCTGTCAACCCCACTCCGCGCGACTGACTTTGCGTGTTTTTGTTTACTATACATAGTTGCAGTCTCGTGACTCTGATGAGCAATTACAGTACATTAAACACTCAAATGTTGAAAAGAAACGCGTGACCTTTGTAAAATGTTAACATGAATGTGTGATGATGAGGACTGCGTAAGTTTTTTTCCCCCCTCAGGCTCAATTTTGACGTGCAAGCACTTCTCTCGTTCGTAATGTGTGTGCGCGTTTCTTCTGCCCGGAGAGTAGACTGCAGTAGTGATGTCCGATTCCTGAACGAATCATTCGTTGGAGTCGAATCTTTTCAAAGAATCGGTTGAGCATGTTATAAAAAAGCCAGTTTAAATGATTAATTTAAAAGTCAGAAGACATCATTCCAAGTTCTGAATAGTTAACGAGAAAAAAGCTGGATGATTAAACTGAGAATTATTTCTTTCAGATGAGTTGGTTCAGCGGCGTCACTCTTAAAGTGAAATTCCGCTGTGTTTCAGTAAAAAAATTACTGATGAATCCTTATTTGTGACCCTGGACCACAAAACCAGTCTTAAGCAGCACGGGTAGCCTATATTTGTAGCAATAGCCAACAATTTTATGGGTCAAAATTTAAAAAAAAAAATAAAAAATCTTTCAGGCCAAAAATCATTAGGATATTAAGTAAAGATCATGTTCCATGAAGATATTTAGTAAATTTATTGCCGTAAATATATATATAACTTATATATATATAACTTAATTTTTGATTAGTAATATGCATTGCTAGGAACTTCATTTGGACAACTTTAAAGGCGATTTTCTCAGTTTATTTATTTATTTATTTATTGCACCCTCAGATTACAGATTTTCAAATATTTGTATCTTAGCCCTCGGTCCTATCCTAACAAAATACATCAGTGGAAAGCTTAATCAGCTTTCAGATGATGTTGGCAATAAATCTCAATTAAAAAAAAAAAAAAAAAAAAAAAAAATGGACCCTTATGACTTTTTGTGGTCCAGGGTCCCATTTGTCAATGGGATTGACGTATACCGAACTAAGAATACATTTAGCCTATCTTAAAAAATATAAGCAAACAAGTCGTGTGTTTTCTATAAACTGTTTAGAATCATAACTAGCTATAGAAAATTCACGAATGAATCTTTGATGCAAACGGTTAAAAAATTCGGTCAGTTTGATTCATTAGGACAGTTCACTCACACTGCTCGTTTACAGCGGTTTCTCACATCTAAATTATAACGGGATATTTTACGAAGCAGAAAGCAAAACAGAAGAGTGAAGATGGATAGCCTATTTACCTACAATCCACCGTAGAAAACAAAACTTAGAAATGGTTCAAATCATTTCTGTAATCCCTACAACTGAAAAAAAAAATCAAGTTTATGATTTCAATTTGACACGTTTACATTTTCTACGCCCAAAGATCTCATTTACAGGGAATTTACAACAACAAACTGAATCGGTTCAAATGATCCGAGTCAGCCGGTTAAAAAAAATGATTCGTTCGCGAATCGGACATCACTACAGCACGCACACACAGACCCCTCCTCTCCTGGGAGCGCCGCTGTCAGACTGCCCGTGCTGCACCACAGCTGCCCCGCACTCACTTACTCCCAGATGCATGACAGTATCAGACAGAGAATCTGCCATTAATGTTTGCAGCTCTGCGACACAACTTTGCAGCATACATGTGCTTTCAAATGCACCATGCATTACAGTGCACAAGAGGACGCTAAGCAAATTTGTTTAACAAAGAAATACGTCAATTTTGCTTAGAAAAAGTACCATGGTACACTGATTATGCCATGGCACCATGTTACATCTTACTCCCCTAAATAAGTGTACTACTCAACTTTAAATAATACCATGGTATACATGTACAATGGCCAATATAATTTATAATATAAAATACAGTTTTTGCCATTAAAAATTACAATTCTCTAAGCAGGCAAGCGAGTTAAAATGCACACTTTTAAATGCATGTCTTTCGGCAAGATGTGATGCTCATGTGGGTTAATCCATATTAGTATTCCAACAGCGATGAGCAATTGAACAAGGCCGTTTTTGTGCCAGTTGGATGAGGTATCTTGCACAGAAATGGGCACAGTCAATAAGTGCTATAATAACGCTGAGCCAGCCATTTAGCTCCCTCCGTATTTTAATAGCTCCTCGTACTGACCACGGTCACTCATGACTGACCTTCATATGTCCATACGCTGAAAAACACAGCCATTGCCACAGGGCAAAATCTGTGCTCTCAACTTCAGCATACACACTGAACAATATGCATCAGACAGGCATGTGCTTTAGAGCAATGATTTGGTTCTAAGAAAAACAAGACGTTCAGAGGAGAACAATCAGATCAAGAAATCAGAATCGGTCAACTGGAAGTGCATATTCACCATTGAACAAAGCATTTAAACCCCAGGTTTCAGCAGTGGAACAGTTATGGGGCAGTTAATGCACTGTGAATTACTCAAAATTAAAGTATCCACCAAATCAGTGGTTATAAGCTGGTGGGTCATGACAAAAAAATTGCAGGGTTATCATTGATATTGATATTATTGACAGGATCTAGGGTTATTACTAAAACTAAAACCTTTTTATTATTTAAAATAAAATAAACATTAACTGAAATAAAAGAATATATGAAAGAAAAAAAAATATATTTAAAATTATTTTTACAATTATTTTAATGATTTCAATTATTTTATTTTCATTAATTTAGTTAACTTATAGTACTAAAATAACTCAAATTCAAATAGAATGAATAAGTACTATATAGACAATAAAAAATAAAAATGACAAAAATAGACAAAAATAGACAAAAGTACAATAAAACACTAAAAATAAAATGCAAAATTTAAAATGAAGACAGCAAATATAAAAATAATAACTAATTAATACAAATAGTATTACACTGATACTAAAATAGCACTGACATGGAAGGCATTAATTATTTTAAAGAAGTCTCTTCTGCTCACCAAGCCTGCATTTATTTGATCCAAAGTACAGCAAAAACAGTACAATTTTGAAATATTTGTACTATTTATAATAACTATTTTCCATTTGAATATATTTTAAAATGTAATTTATTCCTGTGATTTCAAAGCCGAATTTTTAGCATCATTACTCCAGTCACATAATCCTTTAGAAATCATTCTAATATTCTGATTTGCTGTTCAAAAACAATTATTATTATTGTGTTAAAAGAAGAAAAACAACATTTATCTTTATAAATCTGTCTTTATCATCACTTCTGAATGTAAAGCATTCTTGCTAAATAAAAGTAACAATTTCTATCATTTCTTTCCAAAATACTGATTTCAGGCTCAAATGTTTTAAATAATGATAATAATAATAATAATAATAATAATAATAATATATGTTTCTTGAACAGCAAATCAGCATATTAGAATGATTTTTGAAGAGACTTCTTTTAAAATACCTTTAACTAGTAGTATAAAACAATTAAAATATTTAAATTTAAGGCAGTTTTTCATTTAAAATGACAATTTCAGTTCTGATTTTGGTCACAGCACCATGTCTAATGTAATGGAAAGCCAGTTGAGAAGCACGAAATTTCATGACGAGTGCTAAATGATAATTAGAAGAATTCACTGCGCTGTCTTCAAATGTGATGACACTTTCATTCACAGCATTTGTTTTCTTTTCCTGCTGCATTTAGGCAGAAACACATTGCTCTTTCATGACTATGCAAAGCACCCTGAGGGACAACGTGCACAGATCTTTGGGAATTTTCAAGGGCTAAGCATTCATCTCTACGGACGAAGCATTTGCATTCTCACAGAACTTCTAATCGCATTTTACGGTGAATTTTGATGATCTAATAAAGTTTTATCTGCCGGGTGCAGGAGGTGCAGTGCGACCGAAATGGTAACTCTATAAGCATCATCACAGGGAATGTTACAGGAGCATCTAGAGGCAGAAAAAGAGAGAGTGAAGGTCAATAATAGTGATATCAGAGTGGGACAAGGTCAGCGAGCTCAGAGGCAAAGCTGCCAGGCGGACCAGGCCTGTAAACCAACAATGTGCCTGATAAAAAAGATCTCTTTATGCTCTTGCATAGCCAGTCAATGGACATTTCACATCAGCACTGTGTTAACACATACAAAACCAACGTCACATGAAACGCATCATATGTACGTTTATTTGTTTTGGAGGGAATTAACTCCTTTAGCGAATGTGTCACGAAACGTACATGAAGTTTACGTATTTCGAAAAGTTTCCAGAGGTATTTTTTTGTTATGAGACCAAGTTGAGATTGCAGCTTATTCCGGCCAAAAATCGCCCACAAGTCGGACTTAAACTAAAGACGCAAAGGTTTTTTTTTTTTTTTTTTTTGCTTTTACCTGCCATTTAAGGATCACTTTTTCTGAACTTAAAAAAAAAAAAATTTAATAGTGCAGTAGTAAATAATGGTCTCAGCTGAAGCGGTAAAAAATGTCTAGATTTATATCTGACCAAAATAAAAAATAAAATCTAATTATTTGCTTCAAAACAAACTCTGAGTATTTGTTAATTGCTTTGATGTCACTAAAAGATGCATAAAGTGAGTACTTACTGTATATTTATTTTTTGATGCCAGAAATACATCATATCATGGTATAAATTAAACATATAATTTAAAGGAAAGGATTTTTTTTTTTTACACTTTTTTGACATTATTTTAAAACTTTCAAAAAATAAAAAATCTGTTTCTACAAAAAATAATAAGCAGCACTACAGTTTTCAACATTGATAATAATAAGCAATTATGAGTTATGGCTGTTAAAAATTTGCCTAACCAATCACAGAAATTAATTACATTTCTAAAATACACTGCCTTTTAAAAGTTTTTTTTTTTTATGTTTTTTTAAGAAGTCTCTTATGCTCATCAAAGATTCATTTAATTAATCAAAAATACAGAAAAAAAAAATACAGAAAAAAATAATATTATAAAATATGATTGCAATTTACATTAACAGTTTTCTATTTTAATATACTTTAAAATATAATTTATTTCTGTAATGCAAAGCTGAATTTTTAGCATCATTACTCCAGTCTTCAGTGTCACACGATCCTTCAAAAATCATTCTAATATGCCGATTTATTATCAATCTTGGAAATAGTTGTGCTGCTTAATATTTTTGTGCAACCTGTGATAGATTTTTCAGGAATCTTCGATGAATAAAAAGTTAAAAAGAACAGCATTTATTCAAAATTCTAACAATATTAGTCTTTACTATCACTTTTTATCAATAAAAGTATTACTTTCTTTCAAAGAAAGAAAGAATGTACTGACCACAAACTTTAAACGGTAGTGTATGTTGTTACAAATGATTTCTGTTTTAAATAAATGCCATTTTATTCATCCAAAAAAAAAGATAAAAGAAAAAAGAAAAAAAAAACAGTAGCACAACTGTTTCCAAAACTGATAATAATCATGTGGCACTGAAGACTTGGGTAATGATGCTGAAAATTCAATGTTGCATCACAGGAATAAATTCCATTTTAAAGTAAATTAAAATAGAAAACCACTATTTTAAATTGTAATAATATTTCACAATATTACTGTTATTACTGTATTTTTGCTCAAATAAATGCAGCCTTGAGGATAAAACATGTCTTTACATGTACAACATTTTTGAAAGTTAGTTTACATCCATCTAACCCCATCTAAGCTCTTTAAAAATACATGCAGATGGGCAAACAACACATGCTGACACGTGCATATTCACTTAAACCATCCTGAATAAACTCTGATGAATTCTGACCCTGCGTGAAACGCTAAAGATAATACATGACTGTCTAATGTACAATGTACACAGTCATTCTCAGCTGCTCAGCTGTATTATCAGAGGGAGGGAGAGTTTTTTGGTGTGCCGAACATGTAGCTAATATTTTGCCTTCTGGCCCTTTGACCTGGTTTAAAGTGGAGCACACTTGCAGACTTGCGTATTATGCTGACAGTTTCAGAGTAAGAGTATACAATCAGGCCAGCGCACAAGTTCAGAAGTCCTGAAGTTTATTGGCCGGATGTAATTAAAATATCCTCACATGATACGGCCTGAAAGAGAAGACCCCGCTGCCTGGATTATCTCTAATAACAGCTGCATAATAGGACGCAGGGAGGGCGGCATATCGGGATGCCGCAGTGATCGTGTCACTCATTTATAACATAACTGGTGATGCTGGGAAGGTCCCAATGACCACCTGTTCCATAGCTGTGCAGCTTTATGGGTTTCATGATTACAGTCTGGAATATATTCACAGCTGAGGTCAAAAGTTTACATTCCCCTTTCAGAATCTGTAAAATGTTAATTATTTTAACAAAATAATATCATACAAAATGCATGTTATTTTTTACCTAGTACTGACCTGAATAAGATTTTTCACATAAAAGATGTTTACATATAGTCCATAAGAGAAAATTGTTTAATTCATAAAAATGACTCAAAAGTTCAAAAGTTTACATACACTTGATTCTTAAGGGGAGACACTGCAGGTGAATAGGGTAAAAAAATAACTAATAGTTATCACCTTCCTTACCAGTTAATTGATTACTTTGATAATTGCAAACATTTTTTGTATTACAAGTTTTCTAAAATGTTAGGTTTAAATTAGCCATTATTTAATGAAATATGCACTAATTTGCATACATTTCTAGTACAAAAATCTAAACACTGGATGAAGTCAGTTTCAAAATTCTTGTTTAATTTTTTTTTTTTGTTGTTGTCATATTAAAATCAAATGTTTTTACAGAGGGGATTTTGGGTATCTCATTTTGTCACTCTAATATTCAGAACAGACAGAAAACAATAAATTTTTTACATTTTTGGTGGGAATCAAGCAAATTATATATGAACAAATGTAAAAACCTTCAGGATATAGACAGGAATAAAAATGTAAAGTTTGTAAGTGCTACTGAAGTGGAGATTTTTGGCTCAGTGTAGGAGAAAAAACTCATTTTGAGAAAACAGCCTTTAAATTTTAAATGTACTGTAATTGAAATCTATTGACACAAATAGATAAAGTGCTATAAAAGAAACACTTAACAGTGTGTTTGGATGTTTTCTTTCCACTAATCTGAAAAAACACTTTATGAAAAACCAAAAAGCCCAAAATCTTAAATTTGAGAGGTGCATGAAAAAAGGGTGTTTTTTTGCCTGCAGTGTCCCCCCTTAATACTGTGTTGTTACCTGAATTATCCACAGTTGTGTTTTCATGAGTCCCTTATTTGTCCTTTGTTTGTTTGTCCTTTCCAACAATGACTGTATGATTTTGAGATCCATCTTTTCACACTGAGGACAACTGAGGGACTCATATGCAACTTTTACAGAAGGTTCCAACACTCACTGATGCTTCAGAAGGAAAAACAATGCATTAAGAGTGAAAACTTTTGAACTTTGAAGATCAGGTAAATTTTACTTATTTTGTGTTCTGGGAAATCTTCTGTAGACTCTGAAGGGCAGTACTAAATAAAAAATATATGATATTTATGCAAAAAAAAAAAAAAAAGTGCACATTTTCATTCTGTTCAAAAGTTTTCACCCCTGGCTTTTAATGCATGGTTTTTCTATCTGGGGCATCAGTGAGCGTTTGAATATTCTGTAATAGTTGCATATGAGTCCCTCAGTTGTCCTCAGTGGAAAAAGATGGATCTCAAAATCATACAGTCATTATTGGAAAGGGTTCAAATACACAAAAATGCTGGAAAACCCAATAATTTGTGGGACCTGAAAGATTTTTCTAAAGAACAGCAACAAGGTACTCATGAACACCTATCACTAAGCAAAAAACAACTGTGGATCATTCAGGTAACAACACAGTATTAAGAATTGGATGTAAACTTTTGAACAGGGTCATATTTATAAATTCAACTATTATTTTCTCTTGTGGACTATATGTAACATCTTTTATGTGAAATATCTTATTCAGGTTAGTACTAAATAAACAATAACATGCATTTTGGTCAAATAATTAACATTTTGCAGATTTTGAAAGGGGGGTGTAAACTTCTGACCTCAACTGTACCTACAGACATCAATTTCCTTTGTCTTAAAATACTGATATGGATACTGGCTGAGGAATGTAGATGTGCGTTTTTGAGGTTGGAAAAAGAGAACACTAGCTCCTTTTTCTCTGCATGATCGGTATCAAAGACAGACATACAGTATGGAGTGGAATAGAAAGCACACGGAAACTAGGCAGCGTTATATAGTCGAGTGATCTTTTAAGAAACAGGGAAACCGGTGTATTCTGTTTCTCTAAAACTTCCTGTGTCCGCCACATGAACCAATCCGCTGCAAATGACTTTGGTGGGGGACTGGAGCTTATCAGCACATTGCACACAAGCTCCCTGCTGCGAAGCTTCCAACTTCTAACTTCCAACTGGAACATAATTATAAGGCAACCACAGACAGAACTCATTCTTAAAAGGAACAGTTTGCCCCAAAATGTAAATTCTGTCATCGTTTGCTTAAATGCTTCAAACTTGTGAAACTTTCTTACTTGTGTGGAATAGAGTGTAGAGTCACAAAGGCCTGTCTATCTAAGACAAAAAGGGACCAAAAAAGTCTTCTGATGCAGTGTTGATTTTGTTCAATCAAAAAAGCTTATTAGAAAAAGAA
The DNA here is from genome assembly GCA_033026305.1 of Cirrhinus molitorella. NCBI lineage: Eukaryota > Metazoa > Chordata > Actinopteri > Cypriniformes > Cyprinidae > Cirrhinus > Cirrhinus molitorella. Next base: position 28,124,639 of record CM065135.1, on the reverse strand, counting down.
AAGAAAATATTTGACCTGGAAACTAACTGAAATCAAATTGAATTTGAAGTACTAAAATTACTAGAACTAAAACAGTAATAAAAATACATTCAAGTTGAATAGAAATCTGTATTTAAAAAAAATTATAAAAGAACATAAAAATTAATAAAATTAATTTTACATAAAAAGTAATTTTAATGAAATGAGTGAAATTAGAAGTAAATTTAAAGTCATTTAAATTAAATTAAAACGAAAATATAAAATGAAAAGTTAATTCAAAATAGTAGTACATAAAATTATAAAATATATACAATAATAAAAGATAAAATAATACGTAAATAATAAAATATCTTTGAAAAGTTAATTCAAAATATGAATACAAATGATAGTAGAACATAAAATAATAATAAAATAAATAATATATAAAATAATAAAACATTAAATAATTATATTAATATATTAATTATATTAATTTATATAAATAATATAAAATAATAATAAAATAGTAAAAAAAGTTTTCTCATATGACTCTGTATTGCATATTAACTGTGTAATTATACATTTAAATGAAAATGAAAATATAAATACAATTTAAAAAAGAAAAATGTAAATTTTAAGTACTAAAATTATGAGAACTGTAACAGTAATACATTTAAGTTAAATAAGATTAAAATCTATATTTAAAATAATAGTAATAAAAATAATAAAAGAACATCAAAATTAATAAAATGAATTTTACAAAGTAAGAAAGTCAAAAATAAATTAATTAAATTACTAAAATTAGAAGTAAACTTACTTTAAATTAAAATAAAAATATAAATAAAATGAATACAAATTACAGTAGTATATGAAATAATAAAATCTAAAATATATTAAATAATAAAATATTAAACAATAAGACAATATATAAATAATAAAAAATCTAATTTTCTCTTTGATGACTCAGTATTGCATACTAATTTTGTAATTAGTAATTTAAAATGAAAATATAAATAGAAAATAAAAAAAATAAATAAAAAAATAATAATTTTTAATTTTAAGTACAAAAATTACTAGAACTGTAACAGTAATAAAAATCAATTTGTTAAATAGAAATCTATATTTAAAAAACTATATAAAAATGATAAAAGAACATCAAAATAAATAAAATACACTTTACAAAGTAAGACAATAAAAAATATATATTTTAATTAAATGACTTAAATTAGAAGTAAACTTAAAGCAAATTAAATTAAAATGAAAATCAAAAAAAAAAAAATAATAATATTATAGTGCATAAAATAATAATAAAAAGTCATCTAATTGTCTTATAGATGACTTTGTATTGCATTCTCATTTTGTAATAAGTAATTTTAAAATTAAAATTATAATATAAAAAAGATTATAGTAGTACATAAAATAATAATAACATATAAAATATATAAAATAATAAAACAAGAAAATATTATTTACAAAATTACAGTAGCACATATAATAATAATAAAATACAGGATATATAATTAGGTGAATATGTAATTAGATGACTCATGAATCATGAAAGCTTTCTTTTAGCAAACCAGCCGACAAGTATTGCATATTCATGTTCTAATGAGCCTGAGTTATGTAAAGGGTAAGAGTGTATTACAGTATGTACAGAAATACATAACTGTAAGTTATCTGCACTTTCAATTTCAAGGACAATATGACAACTGATGATATATCTAAAATGAAACATGCTGCCAAGTGTACATGCTCAAAGATAATTTAATTCAAGCTCAGATTAAGGAAAAGTGAAAAGAAGTCGATGAAAACACAAAAATGGCCAACAGATTAAAAGCCTTTTTAAGTCATTTTCTAATCGTTCGCTGCAGTAAAAGCAAAAACGAACCCAGATTTAAATCAAAAGAGTGCTTTACAACGTGACACATTTACACATAGAATCTACAGACATTTATTGCACGAAAAATAGTGTTGCTCGCTTAAGTGCTTTGTGTTTTGGCTACACAGTTTCACCGGAATTACGTGAAGCCTCAGTGAGCAGCCCTCATTACGAGTCTTAAACAGTCCAGAAGGAAAGTGTGACGGAGAACAGCGTGAATGTGAACGTACCCCATTCTCGCAGGGCTTGTCTGAGTTCCCCTTGCTCTTCCTGTCGGCCTGCTCTGAAGTCTGACTTCCTGCTGGAAATAAAACAAGATTACATCATCACCCCTACACTCCAAAAATGGTTGCAGAGCTTAAAAACTCACAGATGTGGACAAACATAATCAGTGCTACTAAACAAAGGGGCATTTTTATATTGACAAAACATAAAATAATAAAACAGCAGTCACACGTATGGCTGTAAAAGAAAGGAATGAAAAGGGTACCTTTGAATCTAATGAGCATATGATCCAGCAGTGGGATTTTGGCTGGCATATTTACCCTGATTACTCAGTGCCGAGACTGTGGGCTGTTTAGCAACGTTTACCAACCTCCAGTCATTTCTCTTTTGTGAGCCTTTGTTTCACCAGCACTTTCAACTGTGCCATCTATAAATAAGCAGCTTAATTCTCTAAATCCAGGGCTGTGTTATTATGTGTAATCCTGTCAGAGGCTCTGGAAATACCTAGACCTTCATGGACCACGCCACCTCTGACAGGTCTGTACACAATCCCACTGACCACTTCCTCTGCTCTCACAGACTAATTTACAATGTAGTGATACCATGAGCTAGAATTTACATTTTCACATTTCATGTGTGGCTTTAATGCAATGTTATGCAGCTGCTTAAAAATAAATAAAATAAAATAAAATAAAATAAAATAAAAAAAAAATAAAATAAAATAAAATAAAATAAAATAAAATAAAATAAAATTAAGCTTGATAATTCAAGAATTAAGAAATTAGAATATATAGAATATATCCCAAAAGTTTGTGATCAGTAAGATTTTTTAAAGAATTTTTATGCTCATGTGAAGGCTGCATTTACTTGATCAAAAATACAGAACAAAATGTAATATTGTGAAATATTATTACAGTTTAAAATAATGGTTTTCTATATTAATATATTTTAAAATGTCATTTATTTATTTTATTTGATGCAAGGCTGAATTTTCATCAGCTGTTACTGCAGTCTTAAATGTCACATGATCCTTAAGAAAACATTCTAATATGCAGATTTGTTTACTTTTATTATCAAAGTTTGAAACTGTTTCATATTTTTTGGAACCTGTGATTCTTTTTTCAGGATTCTTTGAAGTCTTTGAAGATACTTTTTATCAATTTAAAACATCCTTGGTGACTAAAAGTATTAATTTCTTTCATAAAAAAAAAAAGAAAGAATAAGAATGTACTGACCACAAACTTTTTTGAATGGTAGTTTATATTAATACAAAAGATTTATTTTATTTATAAATATCTATATCTATATCTATATCTATCTATATATATATATATATATATATATATATATAATTTTAATTAGTTTAACTTGATAAGTTAACTAAGATGACTAAAACTGAAATAAAAATAAAAATAAACTATATATACATAGAAATGGACACATATTAAAAAATAAAAAAATACAAAAAATTACTAAAACTTAACTACAAGCAAAATGAAAATGGAAATTATGAATTTAATTATATAATTATTAATAGCAGTATAATTATGTTAAAATGAACTGTATTGGCTCAAAAACTTTCAGACTTCAATCTTTAAAACTATTTTACATTTCAAACTCATTAAAAGCTGAAAAACTTCAAACTTGAAGCTTTTAAAACTTTTTCAGACTTTCCCAGTAGGCTTTTTCAAGCCAACTTAAAGTTTGTCTACAAACTTGTTCAGTCTAGTTTTGTTACATATTTTTATTTCATAACAATAAAACAATAAAAAGTATTATTGTACAATAAAGGTGCTTCACAATGCCATAGAAGAACCTTTTTTGTCTAAATGGTTCCATAAAGAACCTTTAACATCTGAAGAACTTTTCTGTTTCACAAAAGGTTCTTTGTGGCGAAAAAGGGTTCTCCAGATTACAAAAAGGTAAGCAAGAGATGGTTCTTTAAAGAACCTTTGACTGAAAGGCTCTTTGAGGAACCAAAAATGGTTCCTCTATTGTATCACTGTGAAGAACCTTTTACGGTACCTTTATTTTTAAGAGTGTATTGTCATATCAAATGGGTAAAAAATAGAAAACTTTTTTTTTTTTTTTGGAATACAATTCAACCCTAAAAGCATGGTTTGCACTCAAAAAGATTTTTTTCAGCATTTTAAGAAAATGATTTAAACTTTCTGTGCAGATGCTCTCCTCACACCAATCATTCATGAATTATTTTTAAATAGTGGTTTAAAGAATTTGGAAAAATGTTTTCATATCATAATATATTTTGCACAAAAAAAGCTAAATGTCTGGGTTTTTTCTTCAATATTGTGCAGCCCTATTTCAAATCAAAATGAGCAATATTAATAGTGATGCATCCTCTCATATAAAACTCAAAGTCTGTATTTGTCTGTGGAGGTCAGACAAATAGGCATGGGCACTTGTCGTCTCCTTTAGTCTGCTGGAGCTGTGGTCTGTCTCAGGTGCAGATATGAGCACAAGAAGGCGGGAGACCAATTACACACAAAGAGGATTAGTTACGTAACTGCAGATAACTGCAGAGGAAAAACTCTGCAAAGCCCAATGCTGACAGGACTCTCATTTAAAAGAACTGAAAGATCGCATGATTGGAACACTAGAAAGCTATTACGCAAACCTAAAATGCCTTATACTAAAAATCAAAATCTTACCTGTTTTGTGGAATGACTCAATGACTTTAGTCAACAATTCTTCTCTTCCTTGTCAGTCTTTAATGAGCATGCTGTCTATGCAGGGTCAGAAAGCTTTCGGATTCATCAGAAATATCTTAATTTGTGTTCAGAAGATTTGGAATAGCAGAATTAATGGCAGAATTTTCATTTATAGGTGAACTATGCCTTTAAATTAATCAAAAGTGACAGCAAATACATTTATAATGTTAGAAATGATTTATATTTTAAATAAATTCTGTACATTTGAACTTTATATTCACCAAAGAATCTTGAAAACACAAACTTTTATGATTTCTGAAGGATCATGTGACACAAAAGACTGCTGTAATGGCTGCTGAAAATTCAGCTTATAAATTACATTTTAAAATATATTAAAATAGAAAACATTTATTTTGAGTTGTAATATTATTTCACAATATTACTGTATTTTTGATTAAATAAATGCAGCCTTGGTGAGCAAAAGAGAAAGTTTAAATCATTTTCTTAAAATGCTGAAAAAAAATCTTTTTGAGTGCAAACCATGCTTTTAGGGCTGAATTGTTGTATTCCCCCCAAAAAAAAAAAAAAAAAAAAATGTTTTCTATTTTTTACCCATTTGATATGACAATACATTCTTAAAAATAAAGGTACCGTAAAAGGTTCTTCACAGTGATACAATAAAAGAACCATTTTTGGTTCCTCAAAGAGCCTTTCAGTCAAAGTCATGTGTTAAAATTTAGGGTATTTTCTGTGAAATGAGACATTTTTTATCAATTTACTCCAATGTATGTGAGTAGGGCACTATTTTAAATTCAGGTATGCCAAATTTTGGCAAAAAAATCCAAAATATGCCAAAGATCTTAAGAGGTTAAAAACATTTAAAAATCTTACATTTTAAACAGAAGTTAAACACAATGGTCCAAAGAAAGAAACCAGGCATCCGACAAAAAAATGCCCTGTCATGGTAATGGACAATTTTGCCTCACTTTTACCTACCTTGAGAAACGTTTGCGATGGGAGACTCCTCATGCCGCAGGTAGAACTTCACTTCCTGTCTCCTTTGCCCCCATTTCTGTAGATGCTCAAACATCAGCTGATCAAAAGGGATCGCTCTTTCTGCGAATAAGTACACAGATGCTCTTTGTTACAGTCTGGCTATAAAACCCTGCACTGGTTCTCAATGTCAGAACTGTTACAATACTTTTCTATTTTAATCTAATCCACATGGTATGAAAACTCAAAAAGAGAAAATGTCCTTTCTATTACAAAATAGCCCTGTAGCAAAACACGGTGGCACGTCCAGATGAAAAAGGTCTGGGTATCCTTGCTGAAGGCTATCCTTACTGTCTTTGACAGTGCGGGCTGCGTGCCATGCGTGGGACACTAGAATAACAGGCCCGCAGGAGCCATGTAAACAAACCTAGAGGCTGCGGCCCAGGCCCTGAGACGTTCTGACCCACATACTGCCACCCACTGTCTAGGACGGACTTTGACAAGGACGTCATTGTTGTGTGATGGACAGTGTTGCTTTCTCTGTGGGATCTGGTCCATGAATGTTTCCATTCAGTGCTATTTAGTGATGTATCTGTCAGCCATATTGAGCAAAGCATGTAGAAATCCGACTGTACTGTACATATGGCGTGTGTCTGTATCAGCTGACTAAAGAACAGTCCCTCACTCTTAAAAATAAAGGTTCTTTGTTGGCATCGATGGTTCCATGAAGAACCGTGAACATCCATGGAACCTTTCAAATTCAAAAAAGGTTCTGTATAGTTGAAAAAGGTTCTTTAGATTTGTATAATGTTCTGCAAAATGGTTCTTTTAAGAACTGTTCACTGAATGGTTCTTCTATGGCATCACTGCAAACTCTTTGGAGCCTTTATTTTTAACAGTGTTGACGTTCAAAAGAGTTGGAAAAAGTGGTGATTTGTGAGACTAGACAGACTAGACAAGAAATTACTATATCATTTTACATTACTGTGTAATATGTTCAATCAACACAAGTCTCAGACTCAGACGGCTCGCCTACAGGCCTTTATGAACCATTCAGGTCAATGTTGTTATTGTTATCTAAAACTAAATCTATTAAACACTGTTTGAAAGAAAAGCTATTTTATGGACTATTTTAATATCTACTTACTAGCTTTCTGAGCTTTGAACGTTTCAGTTGCATTGCTGTCTATGGAGGATCAGAAAGCACTTGGATTTCATCAAAAACATCTGTGCCTTCTGAAGACGGACGAAGGTCTTACGGTTTGGAATGACATGGGGGTGAGTAATTAATGACAGAATTTTCATTTTTGGGTGATCTATATTTTTAAAATTAAGCACTTAATATAGAGAACTAGTCACTGGATAGTTAATGTATAGCAACAAATTGTTGAAAAATGTTCACTGAATTCAAATTTGCATTCTATTCATCCTAAATAAAGTTGAAAATAGACAAAAAGTGCCCAAATGGTATGCTAATTCCTGCAGATTCATGCATATTCCTTTAGCTAACATGGCCCACAATGCAAATGGTTCTCTTTTACTTTTTCAGTTAAATAAATGAATTTTAATGTACTTTATTTAGCCAGATGCTACCACTTACAAACCAACACAAACTGTAAATGACAAGGGACTGTTCAGATGACTATATAAAAAGACTTAAATTGGGCCAGACTTTATGCCAGTTGTCAAAAATCTAGCTCTACAAGAATAAGTCAACCATACTAGCTAAAACCAAAAAGTTCATATTGTCTAAATTCAGTCAAAGCAGCATAGACTATTTATATTTTAGGGCCATATAAATTTATTTATTTATTTATTTTCAATTAATTTTTTTCTGTTTCAATTTTTCTGGATTCCATTTTTTCCGTTTTAATTTTTCTAGACTCGGTTTTAATGGTTAAATAAAGAAATATTAATAAAAAAGCATGTCTAATTAATTGAAATCAAGAAAATTTAACAGCAATTTATTAAAATTGTAATAAAAATTTTATTTTTAAGGCCCTATGAATTTTTTTCTCTCTCTCTCTCTCTCTCTCTCTCTCTCTCTCTCTCAAATTCTGTTTTATTTTTTACCATATTCTTTGTTTTCTGGATTCCATTTTAGTAGATTCATTGAATTTTAATAACCAAAAGCATGTCTAATTAATAGATTTAAAAAAATATATATAATATTACATTTTTCTGGTAAATACATTCTGGTAAACATTCCTTACAAATAATGTTTTAACAATGGTTTATTAGTAGTAGTACCAACATTACATTAAGTCATATATTTCTGTCACAGTTTTTTCAAGTTAAACTAAACTTTTATTTTGACGGGTTGCTGCGAAGACCTGTACGTCTGTTTGTATATGATATTTTGATAGTTTTTCTCAAAAGAAACAGTAAAATATTCATCAAGTGACTCTTAAAGGAGTTTTAGAGATTTTCATGTGTTAATGTATTCATATATTAAGGTGGCAGAGGCTGAAAACATGGCAAGCATCACATGAACTTCAGTATGTGTAGTAAACAAAACCGGGCGTTAAGTAGTATTTTTGCAACTTAAAATTCACAGACACTAGTCCATATCATGATCAGATTTAGATGAGCTGACCTATTTTTGATTTATTCATCCAAAACGCCATCCAAAACTTCATTCGATTTGCTGCTCAAGAAACATTTATTATTATCTGTAGCAATACTTAATATTTTTGTGGGAAGTTCAAAAGAAATGCATTTATTTGAGATAAATATATTTCGTAACATTCTAAATATTTTTACTGTAATTCTTTATTAATGTAGTGTATCCTTGCTGAATAAAACTATTGATTTCTGTAAAAAAAAACTTTAGATTAGTGTACAGTATGTGCTAAAAGACTTGTACCTTTTCCTCTCCAGACCTCAGCGAGGTGGCAGCCGCTCTCCCCAGCCTCCTTACAGAATTCCACCACATCCTTACAGAGTGTCTCTGGGGTAATGGGCACCTCAGTCAGCAACTGTTGATTATCACTCAGGAACACGGTCAGAATCATCTGTGAAGGGGAAAGAATAACATCTTTGTTTGAGTGAACTTCCAGCCTCTCATTTTTGACTGTGTGGGCTTCTCCTTAATCACTCTTGCCTTGTCATAATTCTTGAACTGTTTACGTTAATTTTCCCAGTGGTCTGCACCACAGCCATCTCATCAAGTGAGTGCCAATTGCAAAGGCAGATGAGAGCTAAATAAAAGACATTCAAAAGTTGAGCTGAAATCAAGAGAATTGCATGTTTATTCTACACACTGCCAAGAAAAAGTAATCATTATGCCTGATCTATTATCTCCCACGTACCAAAACATACTGGTAAGGACTTTAACCACACACAAAATGGAAAATATCTAAGGTTTAAAGGAGATTGAGGAAAGAAACATCTGCGTCATACACATACGTCAATCTGCAAGTTATTTTATCTAGTCATCAGATGATACTTCATCCTTCAGTGGGGTTTCTATCAATGAAGATTAAACTAATGGCCAGGAAAATTGGATCAAGAATTGACCAAAAATCTAAGAAACACTGATGAAAAAAAAAGACCCCAAAAACTTGGTCAAATAGATAAATAAATAAAATGGCTTTACAAAGCAGCCCTAAAAATAAAATAACAATTAAAAACATTGCAATTTTTCATAAACACTAGAGTACAGCAAGAATGACTGTAACAAATAAATCTTTACAGGTATACCAGGCATTTGGAAAATGTGTGTATTTTATTACAGCAGTCACCAATAAAATGTAAACACACTGATGTTTCTTTCATCCCGCTACACTTCACTTAAAAATTTAAATACTGTACATCTTACAAATCCATCTGAATTCAATTCCCACCCGGGGCAGGCTTTACTCCTAAAGTGTAACACAATCCCTCCAAACAAGCAAGCAGCAGATTGAAAGAGAAATTCTGTGAGGGTTGGATTACAGGGCAGAGCTATAATAATCTGATTAGGAGGGGGTGCAAACATGCGAGCGTGTGGCTACAGAGAGCTAAGGAAACTGTCTCGCTGGCTGAAGCCAAACAAATCCAGAAAGGGAAATGCTGCTGTGATCTGTGAAGACAGCGGATAATCCCAACCTGGACAGCTGCCTGGAATTTTATTGTCACGAGGTTTCATGTTAAAATAGCACAGGGCCAAAAAAAAAAAGAAAAAAGAAAAGTCAAATCAAACACACTCTATCTGAACAATTCAATTACTGGATCAAAGCCATGACCAAAGAAAAACATTGAAAAATCAATTAAAATGAAAGGAATAGTTCATCCAAAAATGAAAATTCTGCCATCATTTACTCACCCTCATGATGTTCAAAACTTGTATACCACAAAAACTTGATATTCTGAAAAACAGTTTAATCTATAAAAATAAAGTTATTGGGGTCTAAACTTTTGATTGTATAGGCAAAAAACAGGTTTTTAATGACATGAGGGTGATGCAACTATCACAGAAGGTTCGAACAGTCACCGATGTTCCGGAAGAAAAAGCGTTTTGACACTTTTCTTATTTTGCCTAAATATCATATTAAGTATAGAAGCTACAGAAGGTTTCCCAGAGCTGGGGTGAAAACTTTTGACACTTTTCTTATTTTGCCTAAATATAATATTTTTCAATTAGTACAGAAGCTACAGAAGGTTTCCCAGAAGACAAAATAAGTTAAATTTACCCTGATCTTCAAATTTTAAAAGTTTTCACCCTCCAGCTCTTAATGCATCGTTTTTCTTTCTGGAGCATCAGTGAGCATTTGAACCTTCTGTAATAGTTGCATATGAGTCCATTAGTTGTATTCAGTGTGCGAAGATGAATCTCAAAATCATACAGTCGTTTTTGGAAAGGGTTCAAATACATAAAAATGCTGGATAACCAAATAATGTTTGGGACCTGAAGGATTTTTCTGAAAAAAAAAGAAGGCAGTTGAACGGTTCAGGAAAAACAAGGAACTCATGAACAACTATCACTAAACAAAAAACACAGCTGTGGATTAATCAAATCATGTTTAATGTAAAAAGCATAATGTATATATTAGTTAATGTTCACAAATGAAACCTCATTGTAATGTGTTAGCAACTGACAGTCTAAGAATCCTGGGAATAAAGTTCCAGATTCTATAAAAAACTGAAAATAATTTAAATTTGTCCCTCAAATTGCATTAAAAAAACTGAAATTTCTGATTTCTGTCAACATGCTTTTTGTTAGTTCATGTTATCTTGTATATTAACTAATGTTAACAAATTAAACCTCATTGTAAAAAAAATGTAAGCACATCTTTTACTAAATGAGAGTTCCAGATTAAAAAAAAAAAAAAAACTGAAAATTATTTAAACATGTCCCTCAATTATCATAAACAAACAAACAAAAACATAGAAATTATGTACTTATAGTGGAAAGATAAAATATGTGACCCTGGAAGACAAAACCAGTAATAATTGTCAATTTTTTTAAACTGAGATTTATACATCAACTGAAAGCAGAATAAATTAGTTAGGATAGGACAAAATTTGGTTGAGATACAACTTCAGTACTTGAAAATCTGGAATCTGAGGGTGCAAAAAAATCTAAATATTGAGAAAATCGCCTTTAAAGTTGTCGAAATTAAGTTCTCAGCAATGCATATTAATAATCAAAAATTATGCTTATATATATTTATGGTATAAAATTTACAAAATAACTTAATGGAACATGATTATTCATTAATATATTAAAAAAAAAGTCCCGTACAATGTAATTCTATAAATATACCCGTGCTACTTATGACTGGTTTTGTGGTACAGGGTCACATATATACAATAATCCTCTTAGACTTCCATATTAAGTGGATTTCTGTCAACACATATTTTGTTTGTTCTTCAAAGTGTGAGAAGAGAATAATTTTCTCCTAATCAACCGCACTACCACAACTTTTTCAAACTACAGAAATAAACAACAAGCTAATCCCAGCATGCCACAAACATGAGCGTGAAATAGCACACTTTGATTTAACGTATCCGCGATCCATTCCAACTATAGCAAGACTCCATTTAACACTCCTCACTTACACATGCACTTAAAAACAAATGTCAATCTTCTGAAATCCGCCATGCCCCAGACACACTATTTTAAGCCATACACAAGTGCCTAAACTTCTATCCTCAGCGTCTCCTCGTCTGCCCCTATCTTGCTTCTCGTAAGTCCTCCGGACATTTACCTTAGTCGCCCCATGTGGCACGTTGAGTTTCCGGTCTTCGTTCCCCTGTGCCCTCTGCACTCTCTTCTGCAGCCAGGGCCTGGCCTTCGAGGCACTGACCAGGCTGCGTAGCACCATATTGATGAACCTCCTCATGGAGCTCTGAGGCTGGGGTTGATGGATTGGAGGAGCCAGGCAGTCCAGGCGCTGAGGAGCTGCCTGCTGCCACTGGAGTGTGTCTGTCTCTCTCTCTCTCTGGGTGCCTGACTGTCTGTCTGACTGAGTGTGTGTGAGTGGAGATACTATAGAGTGGTCAAGGAAGGGGAGGGTGGGAGGGGGTTTGGGGGCATTTTGGGAAGGGGAGGGGGGCTGGTGAGGGTGGGTGAGCTCTCTTTTCCAAACTGCATTCCCTCCAGGAGCAAGCAGAGGTGCCAGGGGAAGATAAGAAGTATCTGATGACAATACACAGACGCTCCTGTGACATGTCACTGATAGAGCAGACCAAACTCTACGTCACGCTCACTCAGACTAAAACACACACACTTTCGTGAAGTGAAGTCACGTTCATACCACTTACGTTATCAAACTAAGAAGTGTGTAGAACGGATGCACTTGATGTACACGTGATATTACAACGTGCCGATCATTAATTCAGATTAAATACAAACCAACTTTTTACCTTTTTTGGGTAAAAAAGGTTGCTAGGGTGTAATAGATAGTTGCCAGACCATTTTCTAGGCAGTTTCTAGCATATTTTGGATGGTTGCCAAGTCATTGCTAAGCGTCTGGTTAAGGTGTTCTACTGTAGATGTTCCAGAGTGTTGCTTAACGGGTGTAAATGTGTTCTGGGTGGTTGCCAAGGCATTGCTAAGTGGTATCTAAAGTGTTCTGAATGGTTGCCAAGCAGTTGCTAGGGTGTTTTAGGTGGTTGCCAGGGTATCGCTATGCAACTGCTTAGATAATCTACTCTAGATGTTTACAGAGCATTGCTAAACAGTTGCAAAGGTGTTCTGGGTGGTTGCCAATGCATTGCTGGCTGTTAAAGTGTTCTGGATAGTTGTCAGTGGTTGCTGGGGTGTTCTAGACAGTTTTAGAGTAATCTATTGTAGATGTTTACAGAACATTGCTAAATGTTTGCAAAGGTGTTCTAATTGGTTGCCAATGCATTGCTGGCTGTTAAAGTGTTCTGGATAGTTGTCAGTGGTTGCTGGGGTGTTCTAGACAGTTTTTTAGCATGTTCTGAATGGTTGCCAAGGTGTTGCTAAGCAGTTTGTAGGGTGTTCTACTGTAGATGTTTCCAGAGCATTTCCAAGTGGTTGCTAAAGTGTTCTGGATGGTTGTCAAGGCGTTACTAAGCGGTTGGTAGGATGTTCTACTGTATTTGTTTCCAGAGTGTTGCTAAATGGTCGTAAAGGTGTTCTTGTCAGTTGCCAAGGCATTGCTAAGTGGTTACTAAAGTGTTCTGGTGTTGTTAAAGTGTTGGTTGCCAAGAAGTTGCTATGGTGTTCATATGGTCGCCAGGGCATCACTATACAATTTCTAGGGTAATCTACTGTAGATGTTTCCAGAGCAGTGCTAAATGGTTGCAAAGGTGTTCTGGGTGGTTGCCAAGGCATTGCTATGTAATTGCGAGATTACTTTGTCCTCAAAGAAAATACGACCCAGTTGTACGTTTTTGAATCGACCAAATACGACCCATGTTTACGTTTTAAAGTTAAGCGCCCTCTAGCGGTCGTAAAAATAATGACAGTGTCGCGTTGGATCTGACGTCATGGAATGACGTATGAATTTTTATACCGAATTCATGGTAATTTAAAGGTGTTTTGCTAGGTGTGATTCGTATAAATGACCACACCTAACCCCACCCTAAACCTACCCCTTACAGAAATAGTGCAAAATTATGATTTCTAGTGCATATTCCAAAAAAAAAACATACAATGAAAACATGCGTTCTCTGGTGTCGAACCTGTGTTCATATGATTATACCACTTCGCAGTGCAACGCGCCACTAATTGACCTACACATAATGCTAAGGTTGAATTAGATACCTGTTACTGATAAGGGAGCAAATGTTGAATACGCTCTATAGAGACGTATATTTGATGTTGAATACGCTCTATAGAGACGTATTTGAGGATTTGTGAAAACGACTTACGTCGGTTGTATAAATTGGAGGACATGTTGGTAATTGCTATGGTGATCTACTGTAGATCTTTACTGACCATTGCTAAATAGTTGCAAAGGTGTTCTGGATAGTTGCCAAACAGCTGTTAAGGTGTTCTAGGTAGTTTCCAGGGCATCACAATGCAATTGCTAGGGTGATATACTGTAGATAATTACTAAACATTGCTAAATGGTTGCAAAGGTGTTCTGGGTGGTTGCCAAGGCATTGCTAGGTGGTCACTAAAGTTTTCTGGATGGCTGCCAACAGTTGTTAGGGTGTTCTAGGTGGTTGCTAGGGCATCACTATGCAATTGCTATAGTAATCTACTATATATGTTCACAGATTGTTGCTAAATGGTTGTAAAGGTGTTCTGGATGGTTGTCAAAGCATTGCTAAGTGGTTGTTAAAGGGTTCTGGATGGTTGCCAAGCAGTTGCTAAGACATTCTAGGTGGTTGCCAGGGCATCACTATGCTGCAATTTTGGGTAATCTACTGTAGATGTTTCCAGAGTGCTGCTAAACAGGTGGTTACCAAATGCATTGCTAAGTGGTTACTACAGTGTTCTGGATGGTTGCCAAGCAGTTGTTAGGGTGTTCTAGGTGGTTGCCAGGGCATCGCTATGCAATTGCTTGGGTAATCTACTGTAGATGTTTACAGAGTGTTGCTAAACAGTTGTAAAGGTGTTCTTGGCAGTTGCCAAGGTTTTGCTAAGAGGATATTAAAGTGTGCTGGATGGTTTCCAAGCAGTTGTTAGGGTGTTCTAGGTGGTTGCCAGGGCATTGCTATGCAATATAGGGTAATCTATTGTAGATGTTTCCAGAGTGTTGCTAAACAGTTATAAAGGTGTTCTGGGTGGTTGCCAAGGCATTGTTAAGTGGTTGTTAAAATGGTTTGGATAGTTGTCAGTAGTTCCTAGGGTGTTTTAGGTGGTTGCCAAGGCATCACTATGCAACTGATAAAGTAATCTACTGTAGATGTTTACAGAACATTGCTAAATGCTTGCAAAGTGTTCTAATTGGTTGAAAAGGCATTGCTAAGTGGATGTTAAAGTGTTCTAGACAGTTTCTAGCATGTTATGAATGGTTGACAAGGCGTTGCTAAGCAGTTGGCTAGGTGTTCTACTGTAGATGTTTCCAGAGCATTTCTAAGCTGTTGCTAAAGTGTTCTGGATGGTTGCTTAGCAGTTGCTACAGCATTTTAGGTAGTTGCCCAGGGATCACTATGCAGTTGCAAGGGTGTTCAAAGTGGTTGCCAGGGTATAGTAATTGTTAAGGTGTTCTGGGTGGTTGCCAAGACATTGCTAAGCAATAGCTATGATGTTTTGGGTGGTAGCCAGAGCCATGAGTATGCCAGAGTATGATTGCCAAGACATTGCTAGAGTGTTCTAGGTGGTTGCCAGGGCACTGCTATGTAGTTGCTAGGGTGTTTAAAGTTACGGGGTTCTGCATGGTTTCCAGGTATTCTCAAGTGGTTGTGTTTTAAGTGGTTGCTAGCATGTTTAGATTTGCTAATCAGTTGGTGGTTGCTAGGGTGTTGTAGGTGATTACATAAGCACTGCTAAGCGGCTGCTAGGATATTCTAGGTGGATGCATACTTGCTCATGCCACCAAGATATTCTGGTCTTTAGATATGACTTGAATCCCTCCTTAAAGTCTATAGGATTCTTGTTGTTCCATTTTATTGTCTGCCAGATGAATATTGACAAAAGGTTGAATATCTGACTGCTTTGAAAACAAAGCTCTAAAAAAAAAGCCTAACCATAATAAGTATGATAATATTAATAGTGATGTATGCTTTAGCATTAGCACCTCTAATAATTAATATGGACTTGTTCTGAAGTGCTGAGCATCTCTGCCCATGACGACTGCTCAGTATCTAGGCTACAGAAGGTTTTCTGATTCCAAAGAAGGAGCTGAAGTCGCAGCACTCAATGCTTTGTCAATAATAAATCTCAGGACACAGGCAGGCCTTGTCACTGTGGGTCTTGGGCGTCCTGACAAATAGAGCTCTGGCTGGGACACGTCTGACTGGGTAAAGCTGCCCAGTTTCCACTGTAAAAACTGTTATTGCTTCCTTTAGTTTGCAACATATCATAGCATAAGAAGCTTCCTTATGAGAAATCCTAAAAAAGACAACAAAACACTTCTCTAAATATAATCTAATACTGTAAAATGGCTAAGCACCCAAATGTCTGAACATCTAACTCGAAGCATTTTTAATTCATTTGATACAGATGGTATATGTGCCCCTGCTTAAGCATTGTGGGCTTGTTGACACTGTGAATGCTCACCTGATTTACTGTACTGAGCCGTCAATAGGGTGTCCATAGCAACGGCTGCATCCACGGAAACATGTCAGTTCCCCTCACCACACTGCCGGTCAGAGACTTGCATAGTTAAGTGCAGTTAACAGCAGTAAACAGCACACTCAATCTCAGAGCATTTAACGGCCCTGACAGCTCCTCGCTCTCACGGCGAGTGCGATACCTGGATGCAGTGAGCTCAAAAACAGACCAGAATATGTTTGGATTGCACATTTAATGGAAGTTTGGGTTTGATGACATGGAAAAAGCACTAAAAGGAAACTGAAATGAAAAATGGGGGAAAATAAGCATCATGAATTACAAGAAAGAATTCATAAGTAACTCTCTAGCCTCTTACTCACAATAAATAATCATTAGCCACAGTTTTAGTTTTTTTCCATAGAAACAGACAGACCAGTCTTGCCAAATTTTTTTAACTATCTATTTATCGAGAGAAAGAGAGAGAGAGAGTAAGATTTACATTTTTCTTCAAGGAAAATGTAAGATTTACATTTTTCTATCTTCATGAGCAAAATAAATGATTATTAATCATTAATACTAATTAATAATGATGATTATTGATTATGAGTAAGACACTTGGGGTTATGTATGAATAGATAGACAGACAGACAGACAGACAGACAGACAGATAGATAGATAGATATTTTTAAAATATAAGAATTTATATAAAAATAAATTTCTAGATATATTTACATTTTTGTCTAAATCTGCCTATCTTCATGAATGAAATAAACTATTTTTAATTATTAATCATAAAAATAATGATTATTGATTATGAGTAAGAGGCTTGGGGGTTATGTATGAATAGACAATATATAACAATATATTTTTATATATAATTTATCAAACAAATATTTATATATATATATATATTATAGTGTAAGAATTTATATTAAAAAGATTTATAGATATATTTACCTTTTTGTCTAAATCTGTCTATCTTCATGAATGAAATAATTAATTAATTAATTAATAATCATTATGATTATTGATTATGGGTAAGATGCTTGGGGGTTATGTGCAGATAGATAGATAGATACCAAATATCTTACATATATTTTAAATTAATTTAATTAATTTGATCAAAAGTGACACACAAAATATTTTTAATGTTACAAAAGTTTTCTATTTCAAAGAATCCTGAAAAAAATGTATAATGGTTTACACAAAAATGTTAAGTAACACAACTGTTCTAATAGTTATAATAAAAAAGAGAGAGAATTTTCTTGTGCACCAAAACAGAATATTAGAAGAATAAAGAATGGAGTAATTACTGCTAAAAAATATATTTAAATTAAATTAAAAAAAATTTATTTCAAAATGTATTCAAATAGAAAAGTTATTTAAATATTAAATAATCTGTAATATTACTGTGTCTTTATGACATTGCTAAATAATAAATTATATTAACTAACCAAGCATTATATCACATAATAGTGTTGGTTAATAATATTAATTATTAACGTATAATAATGTATAATTGTACATTTGTAGCAATAGCCAACAATACATCAAAATGGGTCAAAATTATAGATTTTTCATTTACGCCAAAAATAATTAAGATATTAAGTCATGTTCCATGAAGATATTTTGTAAATTTCCTACCGTAAATATATCAAAACTTTTTTTTTTTTGATTTGGACAACTTTAAAGGCGATTTTCTTAATATTTAGATTTTTTTGCACCCTCAGATTCCAGATTTTCAAATAGTTGTATCTCAGCCAAATATTAAAACCAGGGTCACATCTTATGTAGCAACACCCACAGAGACATCAGATCATAACTTCCTTCATAATGTTTACTGTCCTCTCATATTGATATATAAATAAACCTGGTCACAAAATAATCAAAGTAACCATTAATGCAAAGGTAATGCACAGGAGACTTAAAGATTCAGCAATACTGTGAGGTCGCAGTTTCAATAATGAGGCTCTGGGGAGATGTGAGCGACACTAGTAGGGACTAATAACTAAAGCACACTCTGGCTCAGCTTTTTACTACAGTGATGTGGGACGTATTAAAGATCCTGAGCTGCCAAGATCCCTGTTCTAAGTGCAGATGAAGTTGTAATCTCACAGCCAGAAAGCTGCCTGCCAGAGTGTAAAGGACAGACAAAAACACAGGATGAGACAGTTGAAATGTGTGTGCGTTCACCTAGGGCACAATTTGTACAATCTATAACTGGAAATTGACAAGAAGAGACAGATTCATGTTCTCACAGCAAATGAAAATCCGTCATGAAAATCCGAAGCTTGAATACTCAGTTCTACAAGAAATTAATAAGCTGTGAGGTAAACAGAGCGCATCTTTCTATTTACTGCCTCAATATGCAAACATAAACTCACTTGTCATAGAGTATAGCTGTCATAGACTTTGCACTATGGGCGGTATGGATGTTTATGAATATTCAAAACGCTGAAAGCAATTTTGCTTATTGCAAGTGGCAAACTTGTGAAAATTCTTCAGACTTTAATTAACTTAACATGAAGACAGATATTTCTGCTTGCTTATCATATTTGATATTTTATTTATCTTGTCCCAAAGGGAGAAAATACTTCTGCACTTCCCATCCGGCACTTCTACAGTTATAAATATTCATATGCACAGTATGTCAACATAAACCCCAGCTCTGAAAATAAAAGACTGAGCTGGGTTAGTGACATACGGATCGCAAACATATCTGGGTATTTTTTCAGAATAATCCTTCAGGTCCCACAAATACTTTGTTTTTAAAACATTTTTGTGTATTTGATCCATTTACAACAATGACTGTACGATCCTGAGATTCATCTTTTCACACTGAGGACAACTGAGGGTTCATTAAGAGCCGGAGGGCAAAAACTTTTGAATTTGAAGATCAGGGTAAATTTAACTGATTTTGTCTTCTGGGAAACATGTAAGTATCTTAAAAATATGATATTTGGTCAAAATAAGAAAAATGTACACATCTTAATTCTGTTCAAAAGTTTACACCCCTGGCTCTTAATGCATCGTGTTTCCTTCTGGAGTATCAGTGAGCATTTGAACCTTCTGTAATAGTTGCATATGAGTCCCTCAGTTGTCCTCAGTGTGAAAAGATGGATCTCAAAATCATACAGTCAGTGCTGGAAAGGGTTCAAATACACAAAAATGCATTAGGGCAAAAAAATAAAATAAAAAAAATATTTGTGGGACCTGAAGGATTCTTCTGAAGAACAGCGGGCAGTTTAACTTCACTATCACTAAAAACACACACACAAACACACACACACACACACACAGCTGTGGATCATTCAGGTAACAACACAGTATTAAAAATCAAGCGTATGTAAACTTTTGAACAGGGTAATTTTTTTTTAATTCAACTATTATTTTCTCTTGTTTACTATATGTAAAAACATTTTATTTGAAATATCTTATCCAGGTCAGTATTAAATAAAAAAATAGCATGTATTTTGTATTATCCCTCTTATTTTAGTAAAATAATTAACATTTTGCAGATTCTGCAAGGTGTATGTAAACTTTTGACCTTAACTTGTATGAAAAACAGTAGTATAAATATATTTATTATAAATGCACAAATCACAAAAAAACATTGTAATTATATTCCATTGCTCCTTTAATACATTACAAACATATCAGTTTATTGCGATCTCCGAAAATTCTGCTATGATCCATGAATATCGTTATACAGAACAATGAAATCTCTTATTTATATTCCGCCTACACTTGGTTATAATGTGAGGATCCGCGAGCCAGAACTCAGGACTAAACTCAAATTTGGCGAGTGGATTCTGACTTTGAAACACCATTGACTAACTGATTGGCCATTGCGTTTCAGAAATTAACAGATATGTCTGTGATTGGCTACAATGTTCAGCACTGCAATACAGCGCAAAATACACGTTGGATTCCGCGTGAGGCAGCTGCCGGTTATGTTCGTCTTGTTGTTTATGTTTATTTAATTATTAAAGTTAATTTTGCCGGTTTCCGCTTCCTTCCTCCTCGAATCTTGAACTTTCCATACACATACATAAATATGGGCTATACAATTTCCTCAGATCATCCTGGCGACCAGTCGGGTCACGACCCAGGGTTTGAAAATCACTGCTTTAGACATGTACAACATCCATCGGTATTGGGTGCTTTATTAATTGAATTGTTAATAATGTGATAACTCCTAAAATTGACATAAACGAAAAGGATGGATTGTTTCAACTCAACTTTGGGTCAAATATGAATTAACTAAACTTTCAGGTTAAAAGTTTAACTGAAAATGAAACCCAACAACTGGGTTAGTCCTTATTTGACCCAAAGATGGATTGAAACAACCTAGCATTTTTTAGATGGTTATTTAAACCAGTTCATTGAAACAAACTGTCTGAAACAACCAGTTTACAGATAAGAATCAGACTTCTCAACACTAATCTCGGTGTGGTGGTCGTTTACAAGATCAATTCTCAAGCTCTAGTAGGATTTAAAGATATCTAAGCTGTAGTATTTTATAATTACATGTCATTCTGAAGTCCTGAGGTTAATCGCACATGTCTGCTTTGGAGTTTGACATGTCATGGAATCATTCCTCTGGTCTACTAAAGGCAAAAAGGAGTAACATGCAGTCAAAAGTGAGGGAATCTCTGTCTAATTTACTACAGGGGAAATGTGCAGTCCATTAACTCCATCAGTTACTTCTAAATCCAATCTGTCTGAACTCCAAATGTGACTGCCCATGCAAAGGTGAAAGGTTAACTTCAGTACAGAGGATGCTCCTTTCATTCACCTTTGATCTTTGACCCCATCTGGCTCTCTGTGTAATCTGTGCTCTAATACCGCCTATTGAGGGACACTGCTGCCTCATGGAGATGGGAAATAAAATGGCAGTTTCTACTCTAACAATATTCTGTGCAATTGCTGGAAAAAGTGCTGCGGGATTTGGGGTGTGAGGGATTTAAAAGCACACAACCCTGAGTGTGTCACAATTCAGGAATTCTGACAACTGACCCAACCTTTCCACAGCTCACCGCATAGCGCCTTAAAATACTCCCCACAGGCTAATGTTTCATTCGACACAGCCACAAACTGCATCACTCTCACACAGAAACAATGACAATACAAGAAATCTGACAGGATGAAGAACGCAAACAGAACCAGAATGTAGAATAAATATGAGTAAAAGCAGAATGAATGAAAAACACATTGCATTTTATAGTGATAAACGGGTGAACAAGACAATTCAGTAACACTTTACAATAAGGTTTTAATTAGCAAATGTATTAGCAAACATGAACTATCAATGAACAATGTATATTTTGAAGCAGTTTATTATTAGTTACTAAAAGTATAATAGTTTATTATTTGTTCATGCTAGTTCACAGTTCATTAATTAACTGCCAACTGTGTTGTGCATCAAATTAACTACAAAATAATTTTTTTCTGAAAGAATCCAAAATTTTGAAAAAAAAAACAAAAACAAAAAACAACTACATAATAGATCATAAACACATTCATGCATTTTAAAAGTGGATAAAGTGTCAAAATACACTACCAGTCAATGTTTTTGAACAGTAAGATTTTTAATGTGTTTTCAAGAAGTCTCTTTTGCGCACCAAGCCTGTATTTATTTGACCCAAAATACTGCAAAAACAGTAAAAATCTTAAATATTTTTACTGTTTAAAAAACTGCTTTCTATTTTAATAAATTTAAAAAATGAAATTTATTTGTGATGCCAAAGCTGATTTTTTAGCATCACTACTCCAGTCACATGATCCTTCAGAAATTATTGTAATATTCTGTTTTGCTGCTCAAAAACATTTATTATATTTATATTGAATACAGCTGAGTAATTGTTCAGTTTCTTGAATAGAAAGTTCAAAAGAACAGCATTTATCTGAAATAGAAATCTTTTATAAATGTCTTTATCATCACTTTTGATCAATTTAAAGTATCTTTACTGAATAAAAAGTATTAATCTTTATAATTTCTTTCTTCACAGGAATAAATTACATTTTAAAGTATATTCAAATAGAAAACAATTATTTTAAATAGTAAAAATATTTCACAATATTACTGCTTTTGCTATTTTTTGGATCAAATAAATGCATGCTTGGTGAGCAGAAGACAAAAAAATCTTACTGTTCAAAAACTTTTGACTGGTAGTGTATTTTTGGGGTCATGTTTAGAGAGAAAAATAAACTATTTTCACTCAGGAATGGCTAGTAAATTTCACAAAACATACTCTAATAATCTTGTTTTTATAATTGTTTTAAAAATGTATGTAAATATAAAATGATCCTACACATTGTCCATGTAATTCACTTTAGTACGTTTTGCAGTAAGCCAACTGCATTCACCCATAATCTGAGAAGCCACATATAGGCTACTGTTGTTTTAACTTAAAATGACATACGGTATGTGATCAGTCACTTACCCCTCATGATAACCAACCTACAATTTAATATTAAAAATTATACTATACACATTTGATATTATATCTGGCACATGCAGTTATTTTTTTCAGTTTGATTGCTTCTCTAACTCGATCCTTACTATGACTGACAAACCATAACAGCCGCATTCCTTCATGACAGTCTAACGGAATCCCGCAGTTCAACGCAATGTATACACAAGTTATGAATGAATGTTGACTGAGAGCTGTCACTCATGCTCGTGACCGAGAGCTCTGAGTCTAGAAGTATCATCAGCTGTTACAAACTTACCGGCATCATGATTGCAGTATGGCGAAATCAAAGAGGAAGATCTGAATAAAAAAATAAGTCTTTAACTTCCAACGGAGAGTGGATAAAAAGTTAATTGATTAATTCTGTTATTCAAGCCCTTTGGCCGTTATGAGTTTGGTCCTGTGAATGTGGTGAAAGGATGCGCCATCTGAACTGGGTCATTTACGTCACAGCGGCGTCCCAATCCAGTGGCTTCGGTGTTTTGTGCAGGTTTTTATGGCAAGCCGTTTTCACATTTAGATCTTTAACTCGTATCTGTTTAGATTTTACTCGTATTTTTTTGTATTTACGTACTATTTACAAACTATTCATTAGAATATTAGATGGCTATGTGTATATATATATATATATATATATATATATAGTGTATATATATATACGAATACTGGAATAGTGTTTTCACGACGCATCATCAAGCAGTAGTAAATGTAAACAATGCCACTAAACTGAACGAAACTCACTAATTTTGTTGATTATTTCTGCTGAAAATGGTCAGTTATTGTCACGTTTTGGGCTGTACTAATTGGTCGGAGTGGGAAAAACATTTGGAGTAGGCCTACTATAGACTCCCAAAAAGTGAACTATTAGGCTAATACTGCTCATACTTATCTTTACCACCCATTTAGTTTGTCAGAATATTGTACCCTGTCTTGCTTATCATTTCTTTCTCTATATGATTTAGCAGTTTCCACACATTTTTCCCATGGTTTAGACAGCATAAATTAGCAGAACAACATATTCAATAGTACATTAACCATGCAAGTGTTAACAGCCGTATGAACTACTGCCAATATCTATTGACTTTTTTTAAGGTAAACAGCTAGCCTAGCTAGTTGTTTTTATTGGTGCCGCTGATAAAATATGATAAACCTTTAGATATCAATCCGCTTATGTGTACATTGGTTATGATGAAACTGGAATAGTTGCTAGCTATTCAAAAACGTGTACTAATGATTAAAACAGCTACCAGCAACATCTGGAATACATACTAGTGAGAAGTATAGCCCAACTGATATATGAACCACAGATAACTATTCAACTAAGACAACTATTTGGCATTAAAAAGTAAATCATTAGGTTTACATTGGAATAGTGATTAAGTATTAAGTAATAATACATTTTGTAAACATATATTAGCAACATAAAATCTACTTTTAAAGGAGTAAATGTTAAACTGGCTTGCCATAGATGTAAACCGTACCGACAACAGAATTACGAATTCTACTACTACGAAGGTTTACCTCGTGAATATTAAAAAGATCATACAGACGGCTCTGGGCAAAACTTCCTAAAGTATCCAGTCAAGCAACTTCATTAATATTCATAAGCCAAACCTTACCATAGTAGGATTCACGTTCCGGCAACATCAATTTGACCGTATGTCCAGTGAATCTGCATTGCACCGACTCGTGGTCAAGAAAAGAAACACCACCGAAAGAGAATTCCACATGCTAGAAATTGCACTGATATTATCTCCGTTTATCCAAAAATACATACAAAAAATTATAAAACAAACTCTGATATCTTAAAAATTCCGTAAAAAAAACAAAAAAAAAAACAGATTTAACATAGTTATTTGTGTATATTATACATCATACATTTATATTACATAAATGTAATTATGTGTATGTATCATATACTGTATTTACTAACAATAATGTACCATGTGGAGTTTCTAAACATGTTCTTCGGCAATATTACAGTATTTTAATTATTATACACAATTCATGAATATTCACCACCATGACATATGCAATGTTTCACATACTATAGCATATTAGATGTCCGTTTACGTCAAAATTTAATTAAGCGAAGAGAAAACATGACAACAATAAAATTCTTTGATTTTTATTCTTTGAATTTGACTCATTTCACAATCAGTTTGGAGAGGAAGTTTTGTTGATTGGATTATTTAGGATTTCATTCATCGGTCCGTTTTACTGACAGCCATAATCTAGTGTCCGACAGTGCTGTGAATCGCTTGGAATGTTTAATATCTATAGCATTAGATACAGTAGTTGTGCCCATGTAACTTTGGAGAAGCTGACAGACTTCAAGAGAAGCACCAACAAAGTGAGTTCACTTACTGCACGATGCTGATCACTGCAGGATGTTGTTACACAATCCAGAAAACTGTAGACACTTAGTTTTAGATAGGGCATAAAACACTAACAACTGCAGTCAATCATTATACCAATGTGTTTGTCACAATGAAAAACATCACCAGCGAGACCCTGCCTGTGAGTTTACAAGATAATGATTGGCTAGACTGTTTTGGTCAAAAAAACACTAATACTGCGTAACCTGTTTGTGTGTGCTTGGCACTGTAATACAGCAAAATCCTGGTCCAATATAGTAATCAAACAAAAACGGATCATAACAACACTAACAATAATAATTATGTCAATAATTTCCAAACATCCTTTGGATGGATGAAAGTTTATTTACTGAATGCAGCAGTTTTGACCATTGGCATCCTTGAAGCGCAGGCGCATCTTGGGTTTGTACTTTTCAAGATACATAAGTTGTTTGGCGTTGAAAGCCCCACGCCTTTTCCTAAAAAGAAAAATGATCGTTCACATCACAAAATGACAAAAAAATCATATCCACAGTAAAGGAAAAGAAACTTGGAATGTGTGACTCACTGACGAATATACTGGACAGCATCTTCGTACATCATCCCGCATTCGATTAAGGCTATGGCCACCAAGACAGGAGCACTAAAAACACACACACAAAACGTGTTCTCATTTAAAACTATTTAAAATTAACCATGAGTCAGACAGCTTGGTTATTAACTAGGACTGATTTAGATAAATGTTGAGGTTCACACCATGACAGCACAAAATGTTCCAAAGGAACGATATGTTTCGGCACATCAGGTCCAAGATAACTCGAAAATGACACGGTGTAATATCTCAGACAACCACAACCCAACATTTCATATCTGTGTGTCAACCTGACTGAGGTACATTATTCCTGATAGTACTTACCGTCCCAATCCAGCAACACAATGTACTGCAATGCAACAGCCTGGTTCATCTTTAAATTTACATTTAAGAAGGTTCAGCCAGTCATCAACAATTTGGTCAGGGGGTGAACAACCATCATCAAAAGGCCAGTCCTAAATGAAAACACATTTCCGCATTAAAATCAAACAATACTCAGCAATAAATCACACACAAAATTCTGTCAGAATCTTTGAGATATTATGGCATGTATGGCTTAATATAACTTAAATGATATCTTTGACTGAAATGTGTAGTAGAAAACCCATGAAAGATTTACATTATTTAAAAAATCCACATTGTTTTATATATTTTGGGCTTTGGGGGTGCCATTATGACATGAAATGGTTGCTATTGTTGCTACTTTTACCGCAACACAATTCAGAATACACAACTCTGGAAAAAAAAAATACTGATAAGATGGTCACAGCTACTGAAAGAGCTTACAGGTGGCTATATGATGAATATAAGCATAGGCTTCAACCAAATGCCATACCATTGATTTTCCCCACAAGGAGTCACAAAAAGTGAAATTCGCACTGAGAAACTTTCATTGGCTGCGGCGTCATCACAACCAGCAAATCGGCAGGATAGCATCTAGTGTTTCTTGTCTGCAGTTTGTAAGCTCTTTCAGTAGCTGTGGTCAACTAAAAGCCTCAAAGGCAAAAAAGACTAAAGTGAAAAGAACAAAGACGCAGGTCTTTATGAAGTTTTATTCATCCACAGGCAACTTCCCATTCTTTTCTCCTTGCTCACTGCTAGGAAAGCAGTGAAGACTAATTTTTCTTGTTGTCCTTCGACTGAAAATTACAACCAAAAGGTCCGCAGGTTGAAGCGACCCCAATAACGTAATATTTAGCGTCTGGAATGCTAATATCACCCGAGCAACCCCACCACAAAACGTGTATTTTACCCTCTGGAAAGCTATTTTTACCGGGGGAGCCCCCTCGAAAAACGATTGTTTTTTTTTTTTTGTGAAAACCTGGCAACCCTGCCAGGCAAAAAGTGTAGTTTTTAAAATATATTTAAACTTCTTATTTTAACATACAAGGTCTTTAAAGTTGTGTTTTGGGCCATTATGCTTTGGCACAGTATCTGTCAAATGAGCTAAAACTGAAAGCACAATATTTGTAGTGTAGTACAAAGGTTTGTAGTGAGATGTGTTTTCACTGAAGCTGGAATTTTCCTTTAAAATCTCTTTTCAACTGTAGAAATTAGGAAAGTAGTATTGTAAATTCCCTACTGTAGTGGAAAGCAAAAATAATATACCTATGATTTTACAATGCAACTGTTTTACAATATTATCACTATTACTGTCATTGTTGTATATATTCTAATTTGTTTGCTTTCTAAAAGCAAAAGCTTTCAGTGTGAATATAATTTTAGACTGAGAGAGTATATTACAAATAAAGAAGGGGCTGAGTCCCCTTTAAAGTTCAGGTACAAGTCAATTCCTTGACTTTTTTTTAGTTAAGTTTTCTTGGTTAAGAACATGGGCTGGACTTCTTAATTTTGAAATGGCTGCAACAGGTTTTCTGCTACATATTTCAGTAAGAGTCTTAATACCCAAGGTTTGCTTTAAAGAGGTAAATCGCAAATCTCACCAAAACTTCAATGCCTTCTTTTTCCACTGGTGTTTTGTCATAAGTTGAATCACAAACCCGGACAAGCGTCTGCACTCCAAAACTCTTTAGCTCCTAAAAGACATCAATAAAAACTAAAAATAAATATTCGGCTTTGACCCTATTGTTAATATTGCTGTTCACATCACCTGCTCCAATCTTGAGCCTTACCTCTGTAAACTTGCCCAGCTGTGAATTGGTGGGATTGTGGGTGATGAGAAACCTCATGCATTCGTAAGTGATCTCAACAGGAGCGGGGCGATTCATTTTGACACTCGAATGAATTTTTAAATCGACTCGATGAAATGAAAACAACTTCTGAATCTTCTACACGGGTAGAAATAATGATTTCAAAATATCTAAGCAATTTGACTTTGAATGTTTGTTGTTTTTTTAAAACAGAAATAGGAGAAGGAGACCACTTTCCACAGCTTTAAAATAAAAACTAAAGAAGGGGACTATCCTTCTGCTTCACAATGAATAATTACCCCATTCAGGAGAGGAGAGATGATCAGTTGGCACTAGAGAGAAGCAACAACGATTTGCTCTCTAGTACCTGGATTGGCTCAAACCGATTCATACACTTTAACTCTGGACAAAAAAAGATGCTTCCCAAAAGTGCAGAATTTTAGACGGGCAGTCAGGTAGTATAATCTTCATATGGCAGGCCCTCTGTTCACTTGTCTACAATGACCAGGTGCTGTGCCTGGCAGAAGTCTCCACTCACACTGACAAACGCCATAAATGTGCAGCCTGGAATAAAAAAAAAAAGGACAGTGACCAATAAATAACCAGGGCAGTGGATCCTAGGGCACATCACAACCAACAAGTGCAGTGAATCAAAACATGTCACCATTAACACCAAATGATTACTGGATATAGCCTACAGCTGAAGAGAAACCTCATTCCACTACAGATATTGACTTTGGCCATTGGATGGATTATAAACTCTCATCATAAAAGCATACAGGCCTTGCACAACACTATAATATGGTGGTATGCATGGAAAATATTTCGCAATTGGATTATATATTCCCCATCATGCACTTACTTTCAATAAGTGAACAGAAAACAAGTTGAGAACTCTGCATTCTATCTCCACCATTCGTGACTGTCTCTACTTTGCACCTAGAAAAGATATAAAGACATAAAACAAGCAATAAACATGACTTTTCTTATATAACATTTAATACGTTAAACATTTGAAATTGCATTCATACATTAATACACCATCATATGAATCTCGAGAAGGTTGATATAAATGAGTAAAGCCCACATACACGTTCTTATGACTGTATGACACATAATCACCACATCCACTGCCCATATACTGTCTATTTTTGAGCATTATCTCATTCTTAAAGGGACAGTTCACACAAAAATGAAAAATCTGTTATTTACTCACTTTCATGTTCCTCCAAATCCATATAATTTTCTTTCTGCTGTGGAAAACAAAGGGAATGTTAAGCAGAATGATAGCCTGTGTCATCATTCACTTTTATTACCTGTTTATTCCTATACAATGAAAGTGAATGGTGACTGAGGATGTCATTTTGTCTAACATGTAGCTTGGTATTGTATTCCACAGAAGACAGAAAATCATAGGTTGGTTTGTAACGACATGAGAGAGAGTAAATAACAAAAACAAAAGAAAAAAATGGTTGAACTATTATTTTATCTGCATAATATATGTGCGTGGAACACAATGGGGTACATTTGCTGACCACACATGAATCTACAAATGTGTAAGACTGATTAAACATCCATTTGATTTAAACATCACATCATAAAATACTAACTTGTTTAACAAAACACAAGAAATTCACCATTCCCATAAGCCTTATTGTGTGAATGTTATAACAACAGATGACATTTACAACGAACATCGTTGTTATCTGACAGTTCGAGACATTAATACACATTTACACGATATGCAGTACATTAAAATGGCATTATAATGCTAAACATTGTTAAAATGTCACAGATGTTTTAACGAGATTAGTTCGCTCTTGTCCGCCTAGCTTATGTTACAACGTTACCTGCTAAATGCGTATATATTTACGGACACGCACAACTTCACAATCTATTAATCGTTTAGAGGTTTATTAATGATCGTAAAAATGTAGGTTTAATATCAAATAGATACTTACAAAGAGCTTACGGTAGATATGAATACCGTGACAAAGAGAGAAAGGATTAAGAGACGCTGCTAGCCGGCTAGCTCTCCCCGACCATAGAGCTCCCGTAACCAGGCGACAATTCCGGTCCCCGCAGATGATTGCTGATTGGCTGGCCGCAGTCACGTGGCCAATAAAAACAGCACCTTTCACAATAGTGGATAGATGTAACTTTTTTATCCGCTAATCGGTTACTACCAATTACATTGATTCTTCAAATAGTTCTACATTTGGTTAGCTGTTTGTGATTATTGCAGGATATATAAAAGTTTCGGTGGTAGGTAAAATGATTTACTTTAAATTAATTAAACATGACTTCATATAAAATAATGTTTATGGGTCATTCTACAGAATTGGTGTAAACTGCTGTCCTACAACAAAAAACACATTTAAAAAGCATTTAAGTATTCAAATCTAACTAAGATCCGTTTATGATCTATTGAAACCCAGTAAGTTAAGTTAATATATATATATATATATATATATATATATATATATATATATATAATCATAATTTATTTGGTACGTTTAATTGGGAGGTGGCTGTCCCGAACCCTAAATGATATTGAAATAAATTTATTCAATTGTTGTTTAAATATTATATATATATATATATATATATATATATATATAATGTATGTTTTAGTCCATTAGCTGTGACTGATTTTAACTACTTATTTTATGATCAGCAAATATTTATTTCAAACTCTCTCATAGCTAAATGGTGAGTAAATAGGTCTCATCATTATGAGGTAAATGTGTTAAAAAGTATGAAAAAATCTGTGTATAACTTTACAGAATGTCACTATCGAACACCATTTTTCTATAATTAAACACTTTTTTTGGGAGTTATTCCATAACATTTAGTCTTTCTACAACTAGAACTGTGCTAGTGAACCATGAGCTGCTTAGCATCTTTGGGCTGGGTTCAAAGTAGGCTCTCTAAAGCAGTCACTGCCGTAACAGGGAACAAATAATCCTTTATTTGGCGGACATAAACAAAATTTTAGTATTTTAGTATGTTTTAGTAGTGTTTTAGTATGTAGGTTAAAATTCTGTAATGTGATGTGGTCGCTAACAAAACATTACTGTCACTACCGAAACATATGTTTTGTCAAAAATAAGGTATACTAAATTATTAACTAAGATATTATGATAGTGTTTGGTTCACAGTATACGTAAACGAATGAATCGTTAAATTTTAAACCAGTATGATCAACTTTTTGCCTTTTACATAGAAAAATTAAATTCAAAATACAACAAATCTCATAAATCACACTTGAAATATTGTCAAAACTGTAATTGTTATTGATTTACCTTTGAAAACTTTAAACTTGAAAAATATATTTACAAGGAAGT
Organism: Cirrhinus molitorella; assembly: GCA_033026305.1. NCBI lineage: Eukaryota > Metazoa > Chordata > Actinopteri > Cypriniformes > Cyprinidae > Cirrhinus > Cirrhinus molitorella. Next base: position 28,093,375 of record CM065135.1, on the reverse strand, counting down.
TGTAAGCAAAATCTTAATAAGTCAATGTAGAGCTTCTTATTAAATTATATATTACTGCACAATCACTAGAAATGTGTACTTTGGGTATTATACAATTTGCATACATACAAAATGTATGGAATTTTTTTGCAGCTCTGACTAAACCAATTCTATAGAATGGCCATTTACGGTGGGGAAAAAAATCACAGATTTTAACCACAGATTTTAAAAATGAAGTTATGTCCCCATCTCCTGGTGAGAGAGAGTTATATCATGTATTACTCTTTTTTGCATTCATAGCCAACACTGAAAACATTGTATACTTCCAGTTTGCTTTAGGATTAAAAAATGATCTTTGTGAAAAATGTCATGTGTTTTAATGTATTATATAATATTTGCAGATTGCTGGGTGTGGTGATGACACATGACAAGGCCGCAAGGCTTCGAAATGTATCCTTACAGGCCAACTCACATTACAGTCCCTGTCTGTAAGATTATATCTAATGAATAGCACGCACCACCCACACTCCAGCACCACACCCTCCTAATGCAGCTCCATCAACGTAGGTGTCTCATGTGAGTAAACCACACTTAACTCAGGTATGATGGCGTCTAGGCCATAGATCAGGTTGGACTGGATTTCCTAAGGGCTTGTATTGTAGTTTCAACCTTTCCCTCTTCTGGTGCTTTTTGTTTTGTTCTTTTTTTGGTGCTTCCTTTTTCAATGTCTATCAGTGTTGTGGTGAAACACGGTAAGAGCTTCTTTTAAACATTACTTAGTATTTATCAAGACAGATTAGCTAGCAAACAAAGATAGGTCTTACGAACATAGCAATCATACAAAACTACATGAAAATTCTGCATTTTTTGATAGTATGTGTATATGAGGTTAGAAGCACAACGTAATAAAAGTTGAGTATTTTATTTATTATTATGCTTAAATATACTGTTTTTATGTTCATCAACGAATCCTGAAAACAGCGTCTCGTCCACAAATATTAGGCATTTCACTGCATAATGTGGATTATGTGACAGTGGAGAATAGAGTAATGGCTGATGAAACAGCTTTACCATCAGAGAAATAAATTACATTTAAGTATACAGTTGGAGTCAAAAGTTTACACACACCTTGCAGAATCTGCAAAATGTTAATTATTTTAGCAAAATAAGAGTGATCAAACAAAATGCATGTTATTTTTTTATTTACTACTGACCTGGATAAGATATTTCACATAAAATAAGGTTACATATAGTAAACAACAGAAAATAATAGTTGAAATGTATATTCATGAAATGACCTTGTTCAAAAGTTTGCATACATTCCTAAACCTGTGTTGTTACCTGAATAATTCACAGCTGTTTTTGTTGTTGTTGTTGTTGTTTTTGTTTATTGATAGCTGTTTATGAGTCTTGTTTGTCCTGAACAGATAAACTGCCTGCTGTTCTTCAGAAAAAAATCTTCAGGTCCCACAAATTCTTTGGCTTTTCAGCATTTTAGTGTATTTGAACCCTTTACAATAATGACTGTATCTATCTTTTCACACTGAGGACAACTGAGGGACTCAAATGCAACTATCACTTAAGGTTCAAACGTTCACTGATGCTTCAGAAGGAAAAAAGGGGGTGAATCTGAAGATCAGGGGCAATTTAACTTATTTCATTGTTCGAAAGGGTTCGGGACAGCCACCTCCCAACTGAAAGTACCAAATAAATTATGATTATATATATATATATATATTAATAAACAAAATAGCTGAAAAACCAAAGAATCTTGACTGTTCTTAAGAAAAGCAGGCAGTTTAACTGTTCAGGACAGACAAGAGACCATCATAAAAGGGAAAAAAACTAGATAATTTAGGTAACAGCATAATATTAAAAACCAAGTGTATGTAAACTTTTGAACAGGGTCATTAAAAAAATCTTTTATGTGAAATACTTTATTCAGGTCAATACTAAATAAAAAATAACATGCATTTTGTATGATCCCTCTTATTTTTATTGTTTTGCAAATTCTGCAAGGTGTATGTAAACTTTTGACTTCATACATATTTGACATTATTACTGATCTTATTGTATTTTTAATTATAAAAATGCAGTCTTTGTAAGCATAAAATTATTATCCTTATACACACACACACACACACACACAATAAAAAGTGTTTTTAACACAAAAATGCTAAAAACATGTAGGAGCAGCTATGAGACATCTTAGCTCTGACAAACCCCAGGTGTGATCCAGCATGACAAATCCAAATTTGGGCCCGCAAAATGAAAACAGCAAGGATTCATAATGAGCAGGTGAAAACCTGTTTGGAAATGTTGTCAACACAGGCTTGTTATATTTAAATGTGTCACCCTTGTGATTGCACAAACTCTTATTATAAGGTTACCTGTCATAGCTTGGAACAAAACCAGATTTTGCTAACTTTTTGATTAAATTTTTTAGAGTAGGCCTACCTGTTATGCTTGGCTGAACGCCTCCGGAGTTTAAATATTAATCGAAGACAAAATCTCCACTGGCTAATTAAAAAGATAATCAGCAACACAAAAAATGACATGATGAAAACCCATTAGGTTTTTGGATAAATTTAGAGCATGCTTTCATGACACCAGTTGTCTAGAGACTCATTGACCCAAACTAGAATGACCTGTTTCTGTGATTTTATCCTTGTCTTGAGTTTTATGTATAATTGTGTTTATTTCAGGAAAACGTTTGTGATCAGCGATGAACTGGTCGGGACTGGAGACCCTTCTTAGTGGGGTCAATAAATATTCAACAGTGTTTGGTCGAGTGTGGCTGTCGGTGGTGTTTGTGTTTCGCGTTCTGGTGTTCGTGGTGGCGGCTCAACGGGTTTGGGGCGACGAGAGCAAGGACTTTGTGTGCAACACCAAGCAGCCCGGCTGTAGCAACGTCTGCTATGACAGCACGTTCCCTATCTCCCACATCCGTCTGTGGGCCTTACAGCTCATCTTTGTCACATGTCCGTCGCTCTTGGTCGTAGCCCACGTCACGTACAGAGAGGAAAAAGACAAGAAGTACACAGCCAACCACGAGGGCACGCATTTATACGCCAACCCCGGAAAAAAGCGTGGAGGTCTTTGGTGGACCTACCTGTTAAGCTTGATCTTTAAAGCTGCAGTTGATGCTTTCTTTCTCTATATTCTTCATCACATATATAAAGGGTATGATCTCCCTCGCCTCACCAAGTGCTCCCTGGATCCTTGTCCGAATACGGTGGATTGTTTCATCTCCCGTCCCACGGAGAAGAAAATCTTCACTTTCTTCATGGTGGCCTCTTCTGCTCTCTGCATATTCATGTGTATCTGTGAAATGTTTTACCTCATTGGAAAGCGTATAATAAAACATTCTATGATGCAAGAAGTGCCACGGCAACGATCTAAAAGACTGGATCCGACCCTCTCCAGCAGCCAAAACTTGAGTGCACAAAAATTAAAAGACAGCAAAATAGACACCACTGCTATTTAATGACAGCGTTGTCGCCAACTTTAGGATACGGGATAAAACAGCTATTTTTCTTCATCATCCAAAATGGTAGCAAAGAAATAAAAATAAACTTGTTATCCAAGTATGAAGCTTAGTAGAGTAATAAAAAATATTTTTATAAAATATATTTGTTTTTAATATATTGTCATCACATGCACTTTTGAATGAACTTTAGAAGCAAAACGTGTTTGAAAGTAGGGAACAAATCTGGGTGAGGTTAGCTTGACTCTAAATACTGTGCTATCAATGTCAACTGGCATGCAAATATGGTATCAACCTCAAAATTTACATGTTTCCAGCACTACCATGCATTTTAAAGTTTTGTTTCATGATATGTTTTTTGTATTTGGATTGTGACATAGAATATCAATTAAAAAATCATTTAGGAGTAAATGTTGCCTTGGTTTCATTGATTTTATGAAATCGACAGGGTGTACAGTTGAAGTCATGCATACATATACCTTGCAGAATCTGCAAAATGTTAATTATTTTAGCAAAATAAGAGGATCATATAAAGTGTATGTTATTTTTGATATTGTACTGACTGAATAAGATTTTTCACATGAAAGATGTTTACATATAGTCCACAAGAGAAAATAATATTTGAATTTATAAAAATGACCCCGTTCAAAAGTTTACATACGCTTGATTCTTAATATTTGTTGTTACCTGAATGATCCAGAGCTGTGATTTTTCGTTTTGTGACAGTTGTTTATTAGTTTCTTGTTTTGTCCTGAACAGTTAAAGTGCTCACTGTTCTTCAGAAAAATCCTTCAGGTCCCACAAATTCTTTGGTTTTTCAGCATTTCAGTATTTTAACTCTTTCCAACATTTGGCTGTATGATTTTGAGATCCATTTTTTTCACACTGAGGACAACTGAGGAACTCATATGCAACTATTACAGAAGGTTCAAACGCTCACTGATGCTCCAGAAGGAAAAACGATGCATTAAGAACCAGGAGTGAAAACTTTTTGGGGTGAAAACTTTTTTTTCTTATATATAGAACATTTTTTTATTTTGCCTAAATATCATGTTTTTTCCATTTAGTTTTGCCCTTCAGAAGCCACAGAAGATACTCATATGTTTCCCAGAAGACAAAATAGTGAAGTTTACCCTGATCTTGAAATTCAAAAGTTTTCACCCCTCGGCTCTTAATGTATTGTTTTTACTTCTGGAGCATCAGTGAGCGTTTGAATCTTCTGTAATAGCTGAGTCCCTCAGTTGTCCTCAATGTGAAAAGATGGATCTCAAAATCATACAGTCATTGTTGGAAAGGGTTCAAATACACAAAAATGCTGAAAATCCAAAGAATCTGTGGGACCTGAAGGATTTTTCTGAAGAACAGCAGGCAGTTCAACTGTTCAGGACAAACAAGGGACTCATGAACAACTATCACTAAACAAAAAAACACAGCTGTGGATCATTCAGGTAACAACACAATATTAAGAATCAAGTGGGTGTAAACTTTTGAACAGGGTCATTGTTATAAGATTCAACTTTTATTTTCTTATGTGGTGTAAAATGTATTTTATGTAAAATATCTTATTCAGATTAGTACTAAATATAAAATAAGCATTTTGCATGATCTCTCTTATTTTGGTAAAATAATTCACATTTTGCAGATTCTGCAAGGTGTATGTAAACTTTTGGCTTCACCTGCTCTGATATTTACCTGAACTCCTCCTTTTGTGTTCCACAGAATAAGGAAAGTCATATATTAAGTAAATAAGGAAAGAATTACATTTTTGGGCAACTATTCCTTTAAAATGACTAACATTAAGGCTTAATAGTGTTTCAAACACTCTCTGAATCTTTTCAGTCCTTATTTTTGTCAGCCTACGCTGCTTTTGTACCTAGAATGCATTTAAAAATAAAATCTTTTAGCACACGGTGCCCAGCGCACTTTCATTTACATGTTACATAAGAAGCACCTCTTGATCTTTTGCCTTCAGCAACCAATGATTACATCCCTCCTACCTTTTCCATCTCACTCACACACCACACACAAATATATCACACTACATACGGAGGGCAACACAAAATGATTTAGTGTATATTTATTTGGATGTGTTTCAATGATAACGTGAGAACAAAACGTGATTCTTTCATCCAATAAGCATTTTATTCGACCTGAATATTTTCCAAGCGCTGGCACGTCGCAAACCGGCAGATACTCTTTCAGTCTTCAGCACATTGACCAGAAAGAATACAGCAAATGTCCTAATGTATGATTCACTCACTCTGTGCTGCTCCTCCTACACATGTGCCCTGGCTTCGGCTCAAATGCACACAGCAAACAATCCATCCCACTCACGAAGGCACACCAGCTCACACACACTTTTTGAAATATCACCATGGACTCATACACATTCAGCTATATTCCTTCTCTACTGCTAAATAATGTTAAGGAATCTATATTGTGCACCATTCAGAATTCTTTTGAGAATGTTTTAGATTCAATTCTCAGATTTGAATTGAATTTAGATTAAAGGAGATGCATCATGAAAATCTGTTTTTGCAACTCTTGTGTGTTTTTAACATAACACTTGTGTTTGACAGTTTAAACACAATAAGTCATGAAAGAAAACTTAAGTTTAAACTAATGTGTTTTTTTTTGTGTGTTTTTCTTTAAAGAAATCTGAGGTACTATCTTTAAAGGCACAGCCCTCTTCTGGAAAAGGGGACAAAAAAAAGAGACATGCACAAAAACAGTGCGTTTCTGCTTCCACTTAAAATAGCCATTTTTTATCATCAAAGTGATAATAAATGATCTGTGGGGTATTTTGAGCTAAAACTTCACAGACACATTTTGGGGACACCTGAGAATTATATTACATCTTGTACAAAGAAGCATAATACGTTACCTTTAAGATTGCAAACAGAAACAGAACTGTAAATTTAATTGTAGTTGAAGGAAATAGCATTTGACAATACATATCGGATACTTCTAGAAACATGTTAATAATTATTAATAAATAACATAATTATTCCAACATTTCTCAAAGAAATGTGTATGTATAGATTTTTTGGAATATAAATTAATACTTTTTTATCAGCAATTGATGACTTATATTATTACAAATTATTATTTATTTTGAACTTTATATTCATAAAAATGTATCATGCTTTCCACAAAAATATTGAGCAGCATAACTGTTTTCAACATTGATAGTAATACGAAATGTTGCTTAAGTACCAAATCAGCATATAAAATCATTTATGAAGGATCACGTGACACTGAAGACTGGAGGAAAAATATGGACAACAAAACCAGTCGTAAGTAGCATGGGTATATTTGTAGCAATAGCCAACAATACATTGTAAGGGTCAAAATTATTGATTTTTCTTTTATGCCAAAAATCGTTGGGATATTAAGTGAAGATCATATTCCATGAAGATATTCTGTAAATTTTCTACTCTAAATATATCAAAAATTTATTTTTTAGTAATATGCATTGCTAAGTACTTCATTTGGACAACTTTGAAGTGTTTTTTCTCCATATTGTGATTTTTTTGCACCCTCAGATTCTAGATTTTCAAATAGTTGTATCAGCCAAATATTGTCTTATCCTAACAAACCATACATCAATTGATTTAGTTATTCAGCTTTCAGATAGGGGTGTGCGATGTTGGGAAAAAAAAAAAAATATCCCAATATTTTCTGGGATTTTATCAATAACAATAATTAGACAATATTTTGCTGTGTGTGTTATTGTGCAGAAGGACTACAGTGCTGACTCAAGAATAACAATAACTAAAGTGATAAAAATGATTCTTTTCCCAAAACTTTAAATTGATTTTTGAATGGACCTTTTATAGGCATTTTCACCTTTATAAAACCTTTTTTTTTTTCTAAAGGTGTGCATCATCTTTTGAGTCTAATTCTTACATTTAATCAGTCAATAATAATAATAATAATACATTTAGGCTGTTATTAAACAAATTAAATAAGTATCAACAACATTCATCTTCGCAGACATGGCATAAAAAATGGCATTTAGATGCATTTACACATGCTAATGCAGCTACATGTGAAATTATTTTAAACGTGAAAAGATACTTTATGAAATTAAAAACGCCAGTAGATGGCAGTAAGTCGCTGTTAATAAGTGAATCATTGCGATTGAACCGAATCATTTCAACGGTTGATTCATTCAGAAACGAAACACCTTCATGTTGCTCAGAGACGCAAAACAGTGCTGTGGCTGTGTTTGGAATGATTTTTGTTGGCGAAATCAAGCAAAAACAGGAAATACGCTGTCTAAAACGTAAGTCTTGTAATATGAACTTCTTGTTCATTGAACTGTTGTGTAAAAATCAATATCACATTTGTAGTCATGCCGATTTTTGAAGGAAAAACGGCACTCTTCGTGTGATATTGTTTCACTATATGACATGATATAAATATATACATTTTCTATCCCATATCTTGAATTCTGTGATCATTCTAAATGTATTTTAATAGACTGAATCATGCAATGAAAGAATACACTCTAAATGCCTACTTACTAGATTTCATCACGTAACGTTATCCATGCACTCTGTAGGTGTTTTGTTCGTTTTTCGCATTAATACTCGATAATGTCAAATTACACGTCTTTGAAATAACAATTACCATATTATCGCAGACGATATATATCGCACACCCCTACTTTCAGATGATGTGAAAATCTCAATTTAAAAATAAAATACCATTATGACTAGTTTTGTGGTCCAGGGTCACAAATATGAAAAAAATCTTACCAACCCCAAACATTTGAACAGCAGTGTTGAATTGAACCACACAACATGAAGCAGCTTACAAGTTTACAAGCAGCTTAAACCAACTTTCTGTTCTTGCCCATTTTGTTGTTGTGTAACTGTAACATGTTGATTTTCTCTTCCCTTCATTCCAATTCAATATCCTGTGGGGTGGGCAGTTTATTTAAAATATTCTGACTATATATTACATTAGCATACATTTTCTGCCATATAAATATACAGATATATAGAGAGCACCTATTCCATACTCATAAATTAAAAGGGAGAGTTCTTAAATTCTGTTTTATGGTTTAAGATATATAATAGAGACATCATAGTGCTGGGAATGCATGTCATGCATTGCTGCAGGATATTCAGTTGAGGCCAAAAGATTCAGGTTGTACCCAGAAACAGTGACGTTGTTGATGCATATTATTCATAACAGATGGAACAAAACGAGCCTAATGTAGGCTACCGAGGAACAACGTTGGGCGGCAGCAAAATCCCATGCACCCCAGCAGCATAGACACCAGAAGATAGTGTGTTCACTGACACTCGACCCACTTATGTATTATCTTGGCACACAATGCATTCAGTTTGGCCTCATTTACACTGAACTAATTAATTTAACTAAAATAGCCCATGTGGCCTCTACAACACCACCAGAATTTCAGGCTCCTTCACTCTGATCCCAAATAATTCACATGAGAAATCATATATATATAGGCCATGAGACAGATGGAGCGATGGAAAGGAGGCTAAAGGGGGGTGGAGCTCGAGAAGGCTATCCAAAAGCATGCTAAGTAAACAGCTAAGAAATGTGACAAAAAGAAGACTTCAATCGTCCACATTTCATTTATTGACAACCCAGGCAAAACGCATTTCCTTTGCAAGGTGAAACAACACTCCCTGCTGGATTTAAACTTTATAAACTGAGCTAAGCACACACATTTTACTGCATATTAAGCATCATTTGTGCTATAAACTGTGCTCCTTTATTGATAAGGTCAACCTATTCGCTATTTAGCACATTATCACAGTCAGTTCTTTTTAAAATGACCTCAGTAACATATAACATTAATTATTGTTATACAGAGCACACGGCATATAGCAAATAGAGTATCTATTACTGACATAATGTTAGTGTGCAAGAGATTTTAAGCTCCTATGCTTGATCTCTGATAGTTGTATTGCATCCACGATCACCTAATAGCCAGACTTATCAGTTAACATAAATACTTACTGGTCAACATAACATTGAAATCAATTACAACTCAATAAAGCTGTCCACCATAACATAAACTTTAAGAACAAAAATGCAGCTTGAAAGTGAGACTTAAACTGTGCTTCAACAAAACTGCGATCAAGAACACATCCAAATTTTATTGTGAATACTGGTGAATGTAGGAGCCACGACTTGGAAATTATATGTACATTATTAAATAATGAGAAAGAAAGAAAACCAAAAACTAAAATGCCTGTTTATGATGTTTAGAATTCTTAAATGGGCTCTAACACAATAGGTTTTCCAGTGCGGTAATAAGAGTTAGGATACAGACTTCACCTCAGTGTGTGTCTCTGCCCCCTGTGTGTACTGTGAGGACACCTCTTCCAGCTCAGCTCTCTCCTGTACAACAATAGCAGCCAACTCCCCAGGCTGGCAGGAAATCTGCTGTGCTTGGTTGCCATGGAGCAGTTTGTCTGCATCCGATTGGTCCTCGCCGAATAGCTCCTGCAGCACCCCCTGCTCTAGCTCCTCCCAGTAGTCCCACGCAGGCTTGGAAGAGTTTGGCTCGGCTTCAGAATCGGTCAGGTCTGAGTCCCAATCGCTATCTCCTCCTACAGCAGAAGCCAGAACAAAGTCTGCCTTAGAACCGCTGTCCTCCGATTCAGAATCATATACCGAATGTCCCTCTGTAACCAGTAGGTGGCAGTCAGGAGCAGCTAGGTAAACAAAACTATCTGTAGAGAGGAAGTCGCATTCGTCGGGGTAAGGGCAAGGTTTGGCAAAGGAAGTAGGAGGTGGTGGCTCCTCCAGTGCAGGTTTGGTCTTGACGCTGTCTTGTGTGGTTTGGGGCAGCACTGAAACTGCCAGGTAGACAAAACTATCTGTGGCAACAAACGGATCTGCATCACTCTTGACTAATAACGTTTGTTTATCTTCATGTTTGGAGGGGGACAGCGGTAAAGGCACATCAGTCTTCGATGTGTTCACAGTGTTATGAATCTCTTGGGTTTTAGATCTGGTGTCCACGGGTTTCAAGCGTGCTTGTATTTCTGTAGCTTTGGTTGTGATCTCTTTACAAAATGCTTGTCTTCCTAGCTCTATGCTTTGAGCTCTCATCCCGGGATCTTTTTTGTTAAAAGTTGCCAGTGTATTCGCTTTCGGAGTTGAAGAGTACGTCCCAGTCTTTCTGACTTTTCTCTCTTCCCCTTGACTAAGAGATTTAATGCTTTCAAGATCTGACATAACTCTTTCATTATCAGAAGTGATGTCCTCTCTACTGGTCTGGCTAGGATTTGACATGTAGACACCACTCGAATCAGAGTCTAGCGTCAGGTTGGAATCTGGCGACTCGCTATGGCCATATTTGCTTCCCATTTGGGCGTCAATGGTGGCAAGGTCTAAACTAGTTGGGACCTTTTCATGAGCAAGTTTAAGGCTCCCTGGCTGAGTCACAACAACATTACCTTCACATGTTTGTAAATTGTACTGAAATTGGGGTTCGTCGTCATCTTGGCTTTCCACAACCTCTCGGTTCATTCGCTCGATCTCCAACATGTCTTCAACACCCAGTTCTGAGCTCGTACCTGACGGAGCTTGTGAGCCGCCAAACCCCGATGGAGGATGTAAAAGAGGCCAGCGCCTTAGAGAGCCAACACTTTGCAAGTCTTCATTCCACGTCTCATCCCAAAGTGAATTAACCATCTCTAAGACAGCTTCCCAGTTTTCTTCCTCACATTCGAGAGCGGTGTTTTCAATGCCTGGCTCAACGCTCTCCTGTATGAGTACCATTTTGCTCTCTTCTTCGAAAGCTTCTTCAATCACACTTTCAATTTTGCATGCTTCAGCTTTACGTTCCTCTTGCTCCCGCAAGAGCTTCCATTCCTGTAGAGTGCAATCCTTCAAATCTCTTGTTAATGTAGACTTGCCGAGTTGTCCATCCACATTTCCCTGGTGCTCAGGAAATGGTGAAAGACGAGGAATGGTCTTTTTGTCGGAAACACTTCGGATTAGCAGAGAGGGTAGTGGGGGAAGAATTGGGAGGTTATGTTCTGCACCACCTTGTCTTACCGTCCTCCTCCTGCCGATCAGTCGCCGAGGCCAGGTGGACTCCATCGGCGTAGGGGAGACTGCAGGTCTTTTTGATGTTTGGGAGCGCAGAAGGGGTGTAGTGTCAGTTTCAGGTTCTGGGGTGGTTGGAGGTGGTTCTTTCTCAGGCTCAATGTTCTGGGGTTTAAAAGTCAGAAACAGGTTATCTTTTCCCATGCCCCCGTTGTCCCTCATACCTTGACCAATCTCTATTTTGTCTTGGTCTTCTTGACCACACATCAGGGCACTTACTGATAACTCTGACAGAGGTGGTCTTGGTGAAGATGGGTGGGTGGGTAAAGACTGCCTGTTGAACTGCTGATGGTAGGGCAATGGAGAGGGAGAGAAGAACACAGAAGGTGTATGTGTACCAGTGGAGAAAGGGGAACCAGAGAACGGTGAAATCTGTGGGGAGGTGAAGCTGTTTGGAAAGAAGGCAACTCCTGGGTTTAAGTAGGTCTTTTCTCCTGGGGAGAGTTCGAATGTTTCTGGGAACTTTGGTGGAGACAAAACCTTCCAGGAGTGCCGGCAGAGGTTGTCCTTCTTGCCACTCTCCTGGTGATGAACCCGCTTGTTCATGGATCCGCTTGGAGCCGAGCTGCAGGATACACTTGGGGACGCCGACCTCACAAACCCTCTTGGTGACTTGCTCAGTTCATCATTTGCTAATTTCAGAGAATCAAAAATGAACCTCTCATCCAGTTTTCGCCCACTGCTGCCTAGCACAGAAGACCTTGTGTCAAACATGTCTCCACCTGCTCCTAAAGAACCATTACTGGAGAAGTCAGTTTCTCGACCCCTTCTTGAACCCAGTGTGCTGTGTGCCGAACTGTGGTCGATCTGTTCATTGATACACATTGTGTCATAAATGGAGCGTTGAGGGATATACCCATCTTCGTTGTAGCCCTCTCTGTCATCCCCTTTTTTCGAACAACAAGGGCTCTGCCGTAAGCAGCCGGGACGGCTCAATGGCTTTCCCATTGTGTCACTTCTTGATAATGGCCTCCTACACAACCTCCAATACAATTTTTCAAAAGTCTATAGCATGACGTCGCCAGAGCATGTGTACCAGGTCTTCTTAGCAATTATTAGAAACAGACATTTTTGATTTAATCAAAATACTTTATAAAACTTACTGGTCTTCTGGTGACGCAAAGTGATTAGATACTTAGAAGTGGCTTCAGTATCTCCACTGGAAATAGAAATGAAAATTCAAAACATAGTTTTGACAGCAACATCAAGTGGGAAGGAAGCAACTTTGTGAGTCAGTTCGCATTACATATCCATGTAACACAGAGTAGCTTTTAATTTAGAAATTGACATGAAGCTGTATGTATGTCTATCCCCTCCGTTTAGCCAGATATAAGCCATTCTGTTCCAAATTTAGAGCTCCCATTCTCCTGAGGCAGCATCTTTACACTTCAAAAATGCACAGCATTAGAGCAAGAACTCACTTCTTTTCCTCATTCAAATGTGACATAACACTTCTCCATGGTCTCTTTGCCTCTTGCCTCTCTTCATTTTGTTAATCACTGACGTAACTCTAGCAATCAAAACATCGCAGAATGACAGATGGTCGGTCCAAGTCCCTTGTGCACTGGTGGTCCAGGTGTGAAAAGTGTACAGGAATCCAGGCACCCAGTCTGTATTCCAGCATTATCTTGCAGCTCTCAGACTCTTGTCCTTCGTCACACAGAAACACAGTTGGTTTGATAAATAGCCTCTTATTTCAACACCAACGGCAGCTCTTTCTCTCTTTCTCTCCCTCCTCTCTCTTACTGCCTCACTATCACTCTCTCAGCTCCCTCCCCTGAGTTTTGAGGCTGCTTCAGGGCTTTAGCACTTATCAGGAGCTTAGGACTTCTTTTTTTTTGCCTCGCTCATTTCATTTCCTTTCAGTCACTTTTATCTCAATTTGGTTTGACCTCTAATAAGATGGCTTAGATTTTCATCAGTCGTCATCTGCATTTGCCAATACCCTTGTCTGATCTGTGTAAATAAGAACCTCTTCTAAATTAAACGGTTAAACAGCACTGCTTTTAAAAATCTAAGTTTGACATTGTGCATTTTTCGAACGACTATTCAGTCATGCACTGCCAGATTGTCTGTCTTTGTTGTACTTCTCTCTCCCACACACTCTCCTCTCATTCTCGAACCCTCTCGAATCACACCTCATCTGCCCGGAGCACGCCCACACACTCTTTTTGAACAGGCAATATAAACGTGATCTGTCCCTGAGATGCGCTATCTTTCTGTCCGCCGTGACCAATTGTGCATGTACGAACAATTGGTAGGAGATATAGTGATCAGCATTTGCCCTTTAACGACTGTAGATATAAATAGTTCAGCTGCCTCACTTATGTATTGCTCCCCTTACGATAGCCAAGCGATGCTGAAAGTCAGTGCGGGCTAAATTGAATGTGGGACGTTCAGGTTAAGTCAAACAATAATGGCATTACTAAAGTCAGATGCATATATACATATAAGTGCTTTTCATATCTGAATTGCATGATTCACAACAGCAGCAGCACATTCAGAATCCAGTGTGAAGCACAAGCAACAGCTCTTGTCTCTGTTACCATGGTAGCGAATGACAATTGGCTTTACATCGTAGGCTGGCGCTGCATCTATCTGTGCAAATATCAGCATAATCATGTGGCTAAACATTGCTTATTTGATTCCCCATTGTTGGCCTGTCAAGGTCCTGTCACTTGAACTAACAAAGCAGGACTGCCCTCTATTGACTGAGACATGACACTTTGACTCCATCAATGCATCACACACATAAATGTTGCATTAACAGCTTTTCTACAAGTGAGACACCTAATTACAGAAACCAAGCAAGGTCCTGACTATCAGAAAAAGTACTTTTTCTTACTGTTTCTGAAAGACCAAGCAAATTGGAGATTTTAGGGTATGTATTAGCTTTGAGGCCATCTGTTCCTGTACGTCTGGAGTCTAGAAAAAATTCATTTCAGCAGATTCGAACATTCAGAATTGTCCTTTTGTTCGGTGCATCTTATACACATGGGAATATACATTTTTTTTGTCAATTAAAGTGCTCTCAGAATGGGATTTACTCACTCCTGTGTTATTGAAGATGTTCATGTCTGTCTGTCTTCAGTCGAAAAGAAAGGTTTTTGAGGAAAACATTTCAGGATTTCTCCTTGTATAACTTACATATAGTGGACTTCTATGGTGCCCGTGAGTTTGAACTTAAAAAATGCAGTTTAATTGCAGCTTCAAAGGGCTCTAAATGATCCCAGTCGAGGAAGCAGCGTCTTATCTAGCGAAACGATCAGTTATTTTCTTAAAAACAAAAATCTCAAATGCTCGTCCTACAGTGAGGGTAAGTCGAAAAACTCCCATATCATTTTCTCCTCCAACTTCAAAATCATCCCAAACCTACATCACTGCAGAAGTACCGACCCAGTGTTCACAATGTGAACGTACAAAGAAGAACAAACACCAATTACAAAAAAGGTAAATCAGCTAAATGTAGGATGACTTTGAAGTTGGAGGAGAAAATGAGATGAGAGTTTTTTGATATACCCTAACTGTCTTGAAAAGGAGTACAGAGAGTACACAAAGAGCTAGACAACATGAGCATTTGTGGTTAATAAGTATATACATTTTTATTTTTTTCAGAAAATGAGCAATTGTTTTGCTAGATAAGACCCTTATTCCCTTAGCTGGGATCATGTATAGCCATTTGAAGCTGCAATGAAACTTTAATTTGGACCTTCAACCTGTTGGCCACTATAAGGAGAAAAATCCTGGAATGTTTTCCTCAAAATCCTTAATTTCTTTTCAACTGAAGAAAGAAAGACATGAACATCTTGGATGACATGGGGTGAGTAAATTATCAGGATTTTTTTATTCTGGAAGTGAACTAATCCTTTAAACCAAATTACTTTGTGGCTGTAAATCGTTTTCCATGATCCTTTAAATGTCAATAAATGAAAAAGTAGCCATTATACAAAACACAGGTTAAAATCAAAGGCAACCATTGCGAATCTTACCAAAGTAAACCAGTCACACGTCTGAGAATTCATATATATTTTCAAAGGTTACCAACAATGACATGATGAATGTTCAAACTTAAAAAGCTTTCACTAAATAATACTAAATACTGAGAAACAATATCTACTGTGACTAAAAACCAAACAATTCCCTCCGAATTTCATTTTCTGTAACATTCATGATAGAATAAGTGACTTAAGGAATGTCTGTTGAGCTTGTGCACAAATTCAGTTTCGTTCATTTCGGTTTGTGTTCCATTCCTGTCTGAATAAAAGTTATGTAGATGTCATCAAATGTCTTGAGCTCTTTTTTTAAAGCAAGTTCTCAATGTTTTTATTAAGAGCTTTCTTCATCTGATGAGTCCAGGTACTTTTGCTGATGCTTAGAGTCCAGGTGAATGTCTCGTATAGCTACGATACGTGTGAGCATGCTCTCCATCATGGTGCTATCCAATGGCTCAGCTGAGTACCACACAGGGCTGCTGGGGTGGCAGGAGGACTCAGGCTGCAGGTAGAAAAGATCCGGACGCTGCTTCACAGAGTTTGAGCTGTGGATATACAAAAGAACGAACGTTATAAAATTTCCCTCTCAGGCAAGAACAATTTAAATGAAGCTTATTTTGTGTGCAAAACTCAAACTGCGCCATTCAACGATCTGCAGAATTGTAATTCAAATCAAATCTCAAAAAATTACAAAAGCATGATATAAGAATGAAGAGAGTAATAAACTACACTAAATGAATAGTTCACTCAATGTTCAAATGAGTGTTATTTTCATCCGTCTGTGAAAACAAAATGAGATGGAACAAGGCAGAAAACCCAAGCAAACAGCCAAAAAAAAAACATTAAAAAAAGAGGGTCATTTTCCTATTTATATAATAGTTTTTTTTATTTTAGTTGTACCAATTGTGTTATAAGCTGTCATATTAATTTTTTTTTTTTAATTACCTTCATTTTTATTTCAGTCATTTTAAATTTAATGACATACACTACCAGTCAAAAGTTTTATTTTTGATGTTTTTTGAAGAATTATCCAAGCCTTTATTTATTTGATCCAAAGGACAGCAAAAGCAGTAATAGTTTTACTATTTAAAATACCTGCTTTCTGTTTAAATATATTTATTCCTGTGATCAAAGCTAAATTTTCAGCATCATTACTTTAATCTTCATTGTCACATGATCCTTTAGAAATCATTCTAATATGCTGATTTGCTGTTCAAGAAACATTTGTTATTATTATTATCAATATTTAAAACAGTTGAGTACATTTTTTAAAGATTCTTTGATGAATAGAAAGATTCAAAGATCAGCATTCATCTAAAACAAAAAGCTTTTGTAACATTATACACTACACAATTCAATAGATTGGAGTCAGTATAATTTTTTGGAGGAAGGAAATGATAGAAATTATACTTTAATTTAGCAAGGATGCTTTCAATTGATCAAAAGTAATGATAAATGATAAAATGATAATATAATGTTATAAAAATTCTCTTTCAGATAAATGCTGTTCTTCTGAACTTTCTATTCATCAAAGAAACCTGAGAAAAAAAACTTTTTTTTATTGATTTCTGAAGGAACGTGACTGGAGTAATGATGCTAAAAGATCAGCTTTGAAATCACAGGAATAAATTAAATTTTAAAATATATTCAAATAGAAAGCACTTATTTTAAATAGTAAAAATATTTCAACATTTTACTGTTTTTACTGTACTTCGTATCAAATAAATGTTGCTTGGTGAGCAGAAGAGACTTCTTTAAAAAAACATTAAAGTTCTTACTGTTTAAAAAAAACCTTTTGACTGGTACTTTTTTATGACAACTTTCATTTTTAAGTGAACTATCCCTTTAAAACAGCACTCACCATTTTGAGAGATAGAACTCGTAGAGTCTGACAGGACAGCGTAAGGGGTTCTCCACATTCTCAGGCATCTCCAAAAACTCCTCTTCCACCGTCTCTTCCTCTCTCCTCCTTTTACCAGCTGGTGCTTGATGTTCAAATAACACAGATCAAGAAATATTATGAGCACAGATGCACACACTTGTGACTCTGTAAAGATTTAAACACCATGTGGTCATTGCATCTTCAGCACAGCCCTCACCTTTTTTGTCCTTTTCCTCTTCTTTGCTAGGTAGTTTGAATTGAAGACAAGCGGTCGCGCCACTTTTGGTGGTCTTCGTGCAGTGGGAGACATTGGAGAACGCAAGGCGTTGATGCTCTTCAACCGTTTTGAGGTTGAGCAGCTTGGCTCCAAAAAACAGCAGCGTGTTGAGCAGAACAATAGGAGACAGAGCGCCCAACTGCTTGCATTCCCAAAGATACTCCTCCTCAACTCGTGAGTGTATATATCCTGAAGATACATAAAAGCAGAAGTCATAATCGCCCTAAAAGCCTATTCACAATAAGAGTGAATTTTTACATCTTGTACCAGGGACCAAAAAAAAAAGTTTAAGGTTGGGTAGATTTGATGATGCTGAAAATTTGCCTTTGATCACAGGAATAAATTACATTTTAAAATATATTAAAATAGAAAGAAGTTATTTTAAATAGTACAAATATTTCACAATATTACTGTTTTTGCTGTATTTTGGATTAAATAAATGCAGGCTTAGCGAACGAGAATTCTTAAAAGAAAAACATTAAAAAATTTACTGTTTAAAAACCTTTGACTGGTAGTGTACACATTAAAAAAAAAGTACATTTTGTAAACTGAATAAATAAATAAGTGTTGCCAAGAAAACATTTTTTATTTAATTTGTTGTAGTAAAATAATAAACTGAAATAAAAAATAAATTAAAATTAAAAAAAGTAATTGAATCTAAAATTGAATTTAAAAAGTATTAAAACGATACTGGCATCTCAATGATACTAAAATAACACTGGTTCAGATGTATTTAAAATATTTAATTTTTGAAAGTGAAAATATTCCATGTAGTCTGAAACTGTCAAACCATGCACAATAAAATTACAAAAATGAAACTTAAAATATTTTTGCTATTAAGCTAATCAGCTTTATATGTCATCATTTAGACTCTCATATGCTGGTGTGCATACAAATAATTAAAGGTTTGTGCATATTAATGTTGAAATCATCTATGAACAATAAAATATAAGCTTTTGGATGATGTGTACAGTACTGCCATTTCATTTATTGAGCTGTTAATATGGGCTCAAAGGTTAGTGTGTGTAATTTGGTAATTCTGAAAAGGACTGTTACCTCCAGGTGGTAATGCATTTCCCCAATCTTTCAGCAGTGTGGTGATGTCAGCGATGAACTGACTATAGAGTGAATCCGTGAAGATATTTTCAAGACGCTCATTTTCAAGCAGGCACTGAAAATTTAGTAAAGAGGTCATGCTTATTAGAACATTTGTGTCCCTGGATGACAAAAACAGTCTTAAGTAGCATGGGAATTTTAACATGATTTAACATGATTTTCTCAATATTTAGATTTTTTGCATCCTATCCTAACAAACCATACATCAATGGAAAGCTTATTTATTTAGTTTTCAGATGATGTATAAATCTCAATTTCAATAAATTGACCCTTATGACTCAGGTCACAGGGTCACATAGTATAATACATTACAGTCATGGCCAAAAATATCGGCACCCTTGCAATTCTGTCAGAAAATGCAACACTTCTCTCAGAAATATTGGCAATATTGGCAATATAGTAATCACACTTGCAACCATTTAAAATGGAGAAAAGTTGACTCAACCTTTGTGTTGCGTCACATGGAGCATGGAGAAAAAAAAGAAGTGTAAAGAGTTGGATTTGAGAGAAACAATTGCGGAAAAACATGCACAATCTCAAGGCTACAAGTCCATCTCCAGAGATCTTAATGTTCCTGTGTCTACTGCGTGCAATTTCATCAAGAGGTTTACAGCCCATGGCACTGTAGCTAACCTTCCTGGACATGGACAGAAGAGCAAATTTAATGAAAAATTACAACTAAGGATTGTTCGAATGGTGGATAAAGAACCCCGATTAACTTTTAAATTCAAGCTGATCTGCAGACACAGGGCACAACATTGTCAGCTCACACTACCCGTCGCCATCTGAATGAAAATGGATGCTATGGTAGGACACCACTGCTGACACAAAGACATAAAAAAGCAAGACTGGAGGTTGCCAAAACTTATGTGACAAAACCACAATCCTTCTGGGAGAACGTACTGTGGACAGATGAGACAAAAGTAGAGCTTTTTGGTAAAGGACATCATAGCATTGTTTACAGAAAAAGAAATGAGGCCTTAAAAGAAAAGAACACAGTCCCTACAGTCAGACATGGAGGAGGTTCAAAGATGTTTTGGGGTTGCTTTGCTGCTTCTGGCACTAGATGCCTTGACTGTGTGAACGATATCACAAAATCTGATGATTACCAAAGAATTTTGGGGCACAACGTAGTGACCACTGTCGAAAGCTGCGTCTCCACCAGAGGTCAAGGGCCAATGACCCAAAACACACTTCAAAAAGCACTCAGAAATGGTTACAAAAAGGAAGTGCTGGAGAGTTCTGAATCCCATAGAGAGACCCATGGAGAGATCTCAAAACAGCATTTGGGAGAAGGCATCCTTCAAATCTGAATGACCTTTTTTCCCCCAAGTAATTTTGTCCAATACATTTTTTGGGTTCTGTGTGGAATTGTATCAGAATTAACTTTTCTTCTCAGTTTTTCTGTGTTCCAACGCAAAACAAACGAACAAAAAACATTTGCAACTGCAACAATTTTCTGAGAGAAGGGTTGCACTTTCTGACAGAATTGCAAGGGTGCCAATATTTTTGACTGTAAGACGTATATCAAAAAAGAAAGAAAGAAAAGGACAGAAAAAAAGAAAAGTTAAGCTGGATTTTGTGGCAAATTATTTATTTTTAAGTTCAAACCTGCTGAATTCCCAGGCACAGGTAGTAGATGCTATCGGGTTCGTAAGGCTCGCCGTTCGGCCTGCGGACCTCCTTGATGAAGCGGCACAGGCCATAACTCAGGTCCGCAGAAGTGCACTGCAACAAATCCTCCTTCACAGTCATGGGGCCTGCTGAATAAGACACAGTGGGAGAAGAAAAAGTTGTTAAGACACATGGTGGGTCAGCGCAATGTCACAAACTAACTGTGACAGTGACCTTTACTAACGACACACGCTGTGTTGAGTCATGAAGCAGACGGAGAGGTAGCGACTCCATGTTCTGACCCATATGTGTGAACTTACCGGACTGCTGCTGCTCCTGCTCCTGCTCGCTCTGTCCTGTTTTCATTCGCACCCAGCTGGCCCAGGCTTCAACACCATACATTTGGTTGAGTTTCGAGCTGGAGGTACTAAGCCAAACTCCGCCCGACGTATCGGTGCCAGATCGCTTACGACCCTGAACGAGACACAAAAACAATCTTTGTTACTACACAAGAAAGAACCAGGACATTATGAAAGAATAAACTATAAAGATTAAAAAAATCTCTGAAAATAAGTTGGTTTGGAATAGCAAATAAGTCAAATTACTATAACTGAAAATAAAGTAAAACAGAAATATTTAAAAACATTACTAAAAAAATTAAAAGATGAAAATTTAAAAAGCTAAATCAAAATATTAACGAATACTATAATTTTATTACTGTTATTTCAGTGTATATATATATATATATATATTTTATACAATATATAATAGTAAATAATATTGAAATAACACTGGAACTATCCTTTTAAAATAGAGGAAGATGAATTACAGTGTAAATAAAAATAATAGAAAAAAATATATTATTATATTCTATTATAGTGTCATTATAAATGTTGCTTTAGTATTCATCTTGTTATTAGGATGATTATTTTCCCTTTTAAAGGAAGCTTGCAGCATATCAACAAGCAAGAGAACAAACTCAAATCATGATTTCATGTCTATTTGTTTGCTTATTTGGTCAGTAGTTACATAATAAATAAGGATAAAAGTACACTGAGCCAGTCATTAGCAAAAAATAAGACTCCTCTGTGAACCCTAATTACTGTAGATTTCAAAATAAAATAAAACAAAAAACATTTCTTTTCCAGAAGCAGCAAGAATTTTACTGGCAAAAAATATGAATTCTACAATGACAACAACATAAAGGCTTATACCAAACTCTCACTAGAAATAATAAATATGTACTTTAAATAAACAAATACATCAAACATATAGCAATGAATGAAGCCAAAGAAAGATGATGCCCAAGTATGCCTTACACAAAGTAAAAACATAAACGATACCATTCAATTCTGGTAAAGCAGGCGCAGACTCTTCAGAAATGTAAAAAAAAAAAAAAGCAGCACATTTTGACAGATGCCGACACATTCATCTCCTTTTATGGCGACTTTCTTCAACTGCAGCAGCCTCCATGGCAACCACTCCTCCATCATCATCTCCTTCACTTTCAGCTTCTTCTGTCCCCATCTGGCCTGCATTCAGTCTCATTGTATTTGGCTGCGTGGTGTTATGTACAAAGTTCTTGGTATCTTTCCGCATTCTTTTCTAAAGAGCCTCTGCTTCACACTTTAAACAAGCTAGACCGGTCTTATGTGCCAGGTTCCCTCCGGAGGGATACGAACCATCCAAATGCCATCTGACGGCGTCACACTTCTAACTGCACCCTTTTATTTTCTTTCCCGTCAGAAAAAATGTTCCTGACAATTTCTGGTGCCAATTTTGAGATCTGTATCAATTCCTCTATAGTGTCACCGACACCAAATTTTCACCACATTTCTTTTCTGAAAATACCATTGTTAAACAACTCCTACAGGTCATCAAATCTGGGATAGATTTTATATACAGTTGTGGTCAAAAGTTTACATCTTCCTTTTAGAATCTGCAAAATGTTATTTTACCAAAATAAGAGGGGTAATATAAAATGCATGTTGTTAGTACTGACCTGAATAAGATATTTTACATAAGTGTTTTTTTTAACATCTATTCCAGTTGAGAAAATAATAGTTGTTCAAAAGTTTACACCCCCTTGATTCTTAATACGTGTTTTTACCTGAATGATCCACAGCTGTGGGTTTTTTTTTTTTTGCTTAGTGATAGTTGTTCATGAGTCCCTTGCTTGTCCTGAACATTTGCTTGCTGTTCTTCAGAAATATCCTTCAGGTCTAACAAGTTTTTTTGTGTGTGTGTGTGTGTGTGTGTGTGTGTGTGTGTATTTGAACCTTTTCCAACAATGACTGTGTGATTTTGAGATCAATCTTTTCACACTGAGGACAACTGAGGGACTCCTATGCAACTATTACAAAAGGTTCAAAGGTCACTGATGCTCCAGAAGGAAACAGGATGGATTAAGAGCCGGGGGTGAAAACTTTTGAACAGAATGAAGGTGTACATTTTTCTTATTTTGCCTAAATATCAAATTTTTTCATTTAGTACTGCCCTTCAGAAGCTACAGAACATAGTTACATGTTTCCCAGAAGACAAAGTAAGTTAAATTTACCCTGATCTTCAAATTCAAAAAGTTTTCAGTGAGCATTTTGCATACGAGTTCCTTAGTTGTCCTTAAACAGACAAAAATGCTGGAAAACCATTTTTTTTTCCTTAAGAACAGCAGGTGTTTAACTGTTCAGGACAAACAAGGGACTAATGAACAACTATTACTAAACAAAAAAACACAGCTGTGGATCATTCAGGTAACTATTAAAAATCAAGAGGATATAAACTTCTGAACGGGGTCATTTATATAAATTCAACTATTATTTTCTCTTGCGAACTATATGTAAGCATCTTTTATGTGAAATATCTTATTCAGGTCAGTACTAAATAAAAAATAACATGCATTTTGTATGATCCCTCTTATTTTGGTAAAATAACATTTTGAAAGGGGGATGTAAACTTTTGACCTCAATTGCGTATTAAACCATTCACATTTTTTTTTTTCTCCTCCAATTTTAACTTGTGGGGAAACAAGTCCAAGAAATGATAAGAAAAACGATCCAATTCATCATAGATTAAGCTAACCTCACAAATAAATTGGAGCCAGTATTTTAAGCTTTGGAAAATAGGAGTTTTATTTCTGTCAGTAACCTAGTAAAGCTCTGTAATGAGCAACAGTCTGTAGGGATGATGGGACTATGACATCTACATGTGTAATTTCAGCACATGACACATCTGAATAAGTGTTAAAAGGAATGGATCACCCACAAATGAAATGTTATTAGTTCATCTGTTTCACAGAAGAAAGAAATCATACAGGTTTTAAATTACATGAAGGTGAGTAAATGTCTTTCATGACAGAATTGTAATTTTTGGTGAACTATTCATTTAATGAAGAGTTTAATTTAGCTTCTTGTTTCAAAGCACATCCAAAACCAGAGCTGGATTCATATTTTCTCTTACAGATTTTCAATTATTTTTTTTTTAAATGTGGCATGAACAATACTGTTTATTTCCAGAAATAACAGTGACATTATTGAGTAAATTAAATATTTTATTGAATTCATTTAGCCAGATGTACACAGACTCCTCTGACTGATTTATGTTTATTAAATGGTCCACAACATTCAAAATTTAATGGGAAACCAACTTTTTTTCATGTTTGTTCATGTCCACAGTCCACAAATTAGCCAAATATTGAACAGCAATTACATTTGTTAATCTCCATGTGAACTCAAATGGTTTATTGCACAATGCCTTGTATAACCAAAGGTAAATCTCCCTATTGAAGTTCCCACTACTTTGTGGTTTCTCTCTATGTAAACAAAACAAACTTGATCACAGAACAATAAAATAGCCTTGTGATTTGCCATTGACAAAGTGAAAAACATCAAAACCTACATCTGCCATGTGTAAATCATTTTTAAAATGACCAAATTGTAAACTACCAATAGATGACAAGCAAGAAATGATACAAATGCTTTCAAACATTTAAGTCCTGAAGCTTGACAACAGATACAGCCAAAATTATCTTAAATATTAAAAACCTTAAAAAACTAAGCTTTCTTGAAAGAAGTTCTCTCTGAAGTTAGTGTAGGGCTGGGCGATATATATTGATCGATAAATTCATGCGCATCTCGTCAGTAAAGCCATTTTTTTTGATTAGCGGTAAATCTCCATTCACCTGTTTTCAAATGGAGCGCCAGTTAATACACAGAGCCGTAGATCACTGAAAAGCTACCCCAATTAATCACCCGCAAAACTGAACCCGATATTGCTTAGCTTGTCAGTGATCTACGGCTCTGTGTATTAACTGGCGCTCCATTTGAAAACAGGTGATGGAGATTTACCGCTAATCAAAGAACCGGCTTTACTGATGAGATGCGCATAATATCGATATAAATATATATCGCCCAGCCCTAAGTTAGTGTGCTCGCAACTATATATTGATCAGCTTGTCATTTGATATGAATTGAATCTTTAGCTAAACTATACAATTTCAGAACCATTACTCATGTATAATAATTATACAAGGCATTTGAGACTTCTAAAGCTTTCATTTGGCAGACTTCATAATTAGACAAAAGACTTTGGAAACGCTTCAGCCTTTATCATTCATCTAAAAGTTGGGAAACAGCCCACTTTAACAGACTTCACACTTCAACCTTCCAAACTGTCCAAAGACTCTGGCCGATTCTCTGTCGTTCTGTCGCTCGTGACAAATGCCTCCGAAACAAGCCAGGAATCTGATTCTGTCAGATTACATACCCTTTTTCTGGGAGGGTGGCTGTCTCGGCCCCTCTTACGTCTCTTCAGCGTCAATACCAGTCTGTTTTCTTTAGCTGATCCAGGGTCAGCTGATACTGTGAAAATGACAATGTGCATTATAATATGTAGATTTTACACATTATAAACAAAAAAATCACTTTGTAACGTCATTCAATTAGGTATTACTAGCAGAAGAAACATTTTGTGCACTGCGTTCCAAAAATATCACTTGTTTTTTCATTTAAAGGAACACTCATTTCCCAACTACCCTAGAGTTAAACAGATGACTTTTACCGTTTTCAAATCCATTCAACCGATTTCCGGGTCTGGCGTTAGCACTTTTTGCATAAATCATTGAATCTGATTAGACCGTTAGCATCTCACTCAAAAAATAATATTTTAAAACTTGACGTTTCTGTAGTTACATTGTGTACTAAGACCGACAGAAAATGAAAAGTTGCGATTTTCTAGGCTGGTATGGATAGGAACTATATTCTCATTTACTCAACTTTTCATTTTCTGTCGGTCTTTGTACACAATGTAACTATGGAAGAGTCAAGTTTTAAATAGGAAAAATATTGAAACTCTTTGGTCATTTTTGAGAGAGATGCTAACGGTCTAATCAGATTCCATGATGTATGCTAAGCTATGCTAAAAGTGCTACCGCCAGACCCGGAAATTGGCTGAATGGATTCCAAAACAGTAAAACTCATCTGTTTAACTCTAGGGGGAGTTGGAAAATGAGCCTTTTTTTTTTTAAGGGGAGTGTTCCTTTAATTATTACATGCTATAAATTAAAGCTCTGGAAAAATGCAGGACAATTCAATTATTTTAAGTTAACACTGAGTCAATGGGCCTCATTTATGAAACAAACGTATGACTGAACACAAGTGAAGTACCAAGACTTGTTTACATCATGGATAAATTTAGCAACCAAATGTTACATGGCAAAACATTTGGATGTCAATGAGAGAGGCTTTTGAGCCCAATGCTGTTTACTTTCGCTTTATTCATTTATTTATTTTAGCTCGACATTTGTATTCTGTATTCACTATAGCCTAATTTGTGTTTTACTTTATAGTTTAATATACAATTTTATAGCTACTCTTTTTTTATTCTTCTTCTGTAATACCGTTAAATTTAAAGGGTTTGTTGTGGGTTAAGGAGAACTAAATAGGCTATAATGTTCATAAATGTTTTGTTATATTTATTGGTATTTAATATATACACTGTATAAATAAATGCCATTGTTTGCAAATATAATGTTAAAGGTGTTTTTAGAGTAAGATCAATTTCTCTTTCATAATTTCCTCTTTTTGGCTGGGATTCGTTTCTACGTGTCGTAAACTCTACGAGCAAGGCTTCTAAACTGGTGTGTTTTTAGGGGCGTGATATTTAAAATGATGACTGTTTTCAGCCTCCACATTTATCAATGTACGATCATTTGTACGATGGGTTTGGCGGCATACGAATGATTCATAAATCACACATGAACTCTGTCGTAAGCTGATTTGTAGGCTCGTTTCTATGTTAGATTGATAAATGAGGCCCAATGGGTTTTGAGAAATATGGACAAAAAGCACAACTCTTTAAGATGTTGGCATGTTCGACTGAAGAAAAAAAAATAAAGGGATAAAATTAAAGGGGTAGTTCACCCAAAAATGAAAATTACCTCATGATTTTCTCACCCTCAAGCCAGCATAGCATAATCTCTGGTGAGAATACACTAGTCTCAAGAGAACCAAGTTTTATTTACAGCTCCTTTTGGCTTACATCAAAATCCTATGACATTTTTCTTGACAAATTTTGTACATCTAATTTGTGACCGTCATTTTATTTTGCTCTCTCCACTGCAGTTACGGTTTATAAATTTTAAATATGTATATTTTTCTTACACAAACACAGATTCTCTTCAGGACTCCTTTATTAACCCCCCTGTGTGGAACACTTTTAATGATGGATGGATGCACTTTATTGGATTTCAAAACCTAAACAGCATTCAGTGCCATTATAAAATTTTTTTTTATATAACTGTGATTGTATTAGTCTGAAATAAAGTCACATACACCTAGGACTGCTTGAGGGTGAGTAAATCATGGGGCAACTTTTTTTGTGAACTATCCTTTTAATTGCAACTAAATATTTGAATTAATTAACTTACCACGAGGAAAATCATTTTCCAGATCTGGCTGCTCTGATGATAAAGACGTGGTCGGAGCAGCTACTGGCTCCTCTGGATCCATCGATGGCACCGGAGGCTTCAGGTTAGCTCCAGGATCCTCAGTATCTGCCCAGCTGAAGGGTGTTGGTGTTGATCTGGCCTCTGACTCCAGATCACCACTGTAAGTGCTGCCCTGGTCTGAGCAAGACAATAAATGCAATACATGCTTGGATAAAAATGTTTGGATAAGCAAACAGGTCCAATAGTAAAACAATATTTATGTACCATGTGACACAGGCTTGTCTTTTCCCTTCTCCACATCGTCTTCTTCGACTGAGCTCTGAGCAGGCAGGCTAGATTTAGTGTCTTTCTGTTCTACAGCTTCTTGAGATCCAGGGATGACCATGGGAACAGGCACCTGGGAGGTAACAGCACATAATGACTCAAGATGAGTTTTAAACTATAGCATATAATAATTTTAGGTGATTACAAAGATGACATACCGGTAGGGGTAGGCCCAGCGGAAAGGGTGTGTACTGGGTGTATAGATGCATTGGCACTGGGATGTAGATTGGCACCGGTACGGGCACCGGCACTGGCACCAACTTCACCGTCTCTCCGTTTTCATCAATCACTGAGGATGGAGAAAGTGTAAATGCAACATGTCATTTTAACATATTTTGCATTGCTTATGACTGGATGGCATAATGATTTCTGGGAGACGTGATGGTAAAATTGAGGTAGGCCAACCTGTTTCACACAAATTTGTAGATACTGGAGGCTCTGGCTGACACTGGACGCCTTGCTCTTCAGTAATAGGTCTGCACATGAGAGCTTTGTTCTTCAACATTCTGCGATATGGAGTACCTGCCACTGCAGCATCTGTTTGTGTGCTCGCCTGTTAGAAAAATCATTACAAAATCAAAATGATAGTTGATTTCATAAAAATTACCACGTTCAAAAGTTTACATACACTTGATTCTTAATAATGTGTTACCTGATGCATTAAGAGCCAGGGGTCTAACCTTTTGAAAAGAATGAAGATTTTTCTTATTTGCCTAAATGTCTATATATTTTTTTTTCATTAGGTACTGCCCTTCAAAAGCTACTTACTTGTTTCCCAGAAGACAACAGTTAATGGTACCCTGAACTTCAAATTCAAAAAGTTTCACCCCCCAGGTATTAATGCATCCCGTTTCCTTCTGGAGCATCAGTGAGTGTTTGAACCTTCTGTAATAGTTGCATATGAGTCACTCAATTGTCCTCAGTGTGAAAAGATGGATCTCACAATCATAGTCAGTGTTAGAAAGAGTTAAAACAGCAGGCAGTTTAAACTGTTCAGGACAAACAAGAGACTCACAAACAACTATCACAAAAATAAAAATAAAAACACAGTATTGTGAAATTTTAAACCAGTTCGTCTTTATAAATTCAACTACAATTTATACGTAAACATTGTTTATGTAAAATATAATATTCAGGTCAGTACTAAATAAAAAAAAGAGCATGCATTTTGTATGATCCCTTTTATGCTTTTTTTTTTTTTTTTTGGTAAAATAATTTTAATTTTTCAGATTCAGCAAGGTGTATGTAAACTTTTGACTTCCACTGTATATTGTGTTAAAAGTTTCTCATTTGTTACTTTGAGTTCAGAATAGCAAGTTTTTATTTCTATAAATGCATCTTTACATTCATTACCAAGTGTTTTTGAAAGAAGTTTCTAATATTTGACCAAAACTACAGTAATATTGTTACAATTTTAAAAACATTTCTATTTTAAAATAGACTAAAATGTAAATGACTCTTGTGTTGCAAAGCTGATTTTTCAGAAATCATTACACTAGTCTTCAGTGTCACATGATCATCAGGGTTCCCACTCTAAGCCAAATGTCAAATTCCCTGACTTTTCATGACTAAAAAGCTGAATTTCCATGACCTATAATGAACAGATCCATCCACTTGCAAGCTTTATTTACTTGTTTACAGACGTTTTTAGTACAAAACTATGGAAGCCCGTTTCTGCCACTAAATAAAAAATATAAAGATAAAACTCACAAATCAGACTTTTTTTTCCTGCAATTTTGACTTTTTTTTTTTTTTCGGAATTGTAACATATAAATTCATTTCTGAGGAGAAAAATACTTATATGTTCACATAATTGCGAATTCATATCACACAATTCTGCCTTAACTCTCAATTGCGAGTTTATATCATGCAATTGATATTTAACTGACTTTATAACTCGCAATTGCGACTTCTCACAATTCTGACTTTTTTTTCGCAACTGCTAGTTCATATCTCACAATTCAGAGAAACAGAATTGTGAGTTTGTATCACGCTATTGTGAGAAAATAAGTCAGAATTGTGACATAAGTCGCAATAACCTTCTTTTTATTTTTTATTTAGAGCTGGAAACTGGCTTTTTCTGTTATATTTCTACAGAAATTAATTTATGTTTATAACAATCTGAAGTGGTCATTTTGTAGCCAAAGCTCTAGAAATGAATTTTTTTTCTGGCATGTTTGCCTTAGTTATCTAAGCTGGTGACTGCATTTGACTTCAGTGATTGCCAGTTGACATGCGGGAAGGGAATAAAATGGCACTGAAAAATAGCCTAACCATAAAAATAGGCAAATAAATAAAAACGGTACAGAAAAGTTCAGTCTGATAAACAGAAACTAAAATGTAAAGCAACAAACAAAAATCCCTGATATTCCATGACTTGGACCAAAAAATATTAAATTCCCTGACTTTCAATGACTGGAATAGATCTTTTAAAATTCCATGATATTCCAGAATTTCCATGACCCGTGGGAACCCTGGATCATCTAGAAATCATTCTAATATGCTGATTTAGTGCTCAGGTACCATCTCTTATCAAAGTTATCAAATCTTGAGGCCGTATTCACCTTCAAAAATGTATAAAGTGCTTTGAGTTTTGGGAAAAGCTCTATGCATAAATGTAACAAATTAATGAAAACAGTTCTGCTGCTTAATATTCTTAAAACTATGATACTTTACTGATCAACTGAATTCTGTGTGTTCACATTTGTTAAAATAAAGAGATTTATTTGAAATACAATCTAAAATGAAGTTCTTGCTTAAAAAAAAATCTTAACCCAAACTTTTGAATGGTACCGTGTACTTTATAAAACACCTTGTAAAAATGTGTGCATCAGTACTTACTTCACCAATGTTTTTTGAGCTGGCATTTGAGGTAGGTAAAGCTCCTGCAAAGAAAATTCATATCATTAAAACAAATTTAAAAAGACTTTTTGATTCCATTTAAGGCCACAACAAAGAAAAACAAAACAGCTGAATACCTGTGAGAGCAGTATTTCCAGGTAATGTGGAGGCCAGCGACACCACACCACCAATCACAGGCATGTCTTTCGACAAAGATAATGGAGCTTGAACTGTAGTGGTGTTAGACGCAGTGCCTTCAATAATGAAGCAACAAGAGTGAGTCCTTCTCATAATAAAAACAGTTTTGAAAATTACATTTTACAGTTGAAACACCACACTGTTGGTCTTTATAAATAGGTTTAATTTCGCTAAATACAGTGGTGGCCAAAATTATTAGAACACTATTAGTATTTTCACAAGCTGAAATTGTTTTAAGTCAGTTATTTCTATCTTTTGCTGTAGTGTGCAAGTAGGAAATATCAGTTTACATTTTCAAACATTCATTTTGCCATTAATTGTAATAACCCAGTGAAATTTGTGTTTGCACAAGGAGTCTGTGCTCCACACAGACATCTGATCTCATCGTCATCAAGTCTGTCTGAAATGACACAAAGAAACAGAACAAACTGAGATAGACTAAATCCAGAAGAACTGTGGCAACTAAGTGCACCTATAGGGCAAAAGCTGCTTTAAATGCAAAGGATGGTCACACCAAATGTTGATTTAATTTAGTTATTAGAAGTTAATTGATAAAGAAAATCTGTTTATGCCATTATTTCTGACAGCATCCTCATTTTACAAAATTTTTACACAAGTGCCTAAAACTTTTGACAGTAATGTAGCTTTTCAGGTTTCTTGAAGCATTTTGGAGACGTTGCCACAGTTCTTCTGGATTTAGTCTGTGTCAGTTTGTTCTGTGTCATTCCAGACAGACTGGATGATGATGAGATCAGATCTCTGTGTGGAGCACTGGCTGTTGTCAGACTCCTTGTGCAAACAGAAATCTCACTGTTACAATAAATGTCGAAATGAATGTCTAGAAATGTAAACTGATATTTCCTACCGACACACTACAGTAAAGATAGAAATAACTTGAAACCATATTTTAGCTGGTGAAAATACTAGCATTCTAATAATTTTGGCCACCGCTGTAAATAAAGGTGTTAGACACAATGTCAACCGGTAGCCCTACTATATAGTTCTGCAAACGTACCGTTGCTTGCCGGCTGATGAGGGGTAATGCACTTTGAACAGAACTGCAGCAAACAGGACAGGTTACAAAAGTGTCTTGTTGTTCCATCCCAGACGAGGCTTTCCTTTAGTGAGCCCTGATTCCTACAGCCATGACACTTGGCCATCTAAAATAAATTCATACGAAAATGATGCAAAAGTTAGTAACAGTTATAAAAAGGATATGAAGAAGAGTTCAGATGCAAAAGGTCTTTCTTTAAAAAATGCATTTTTAATCAGGCTCTGATGAAGTACCGGTACTTCTGATTGGGCCGAGGCTGGGATTTTAGCGATTTTGAAGTATTTGATGGACATATAATATGTGTTACTCAGTATCATCATCTCATTTTTTCGAGATGGCTTTTTGGGATTTTCGCATCTGAACTCTTCATATCTTACATACAAAAGCAAACACTGATGATCAGTTTACAATATAATTTAAACCCAACCAAGGTTTTTCTTAAAGAAATAATCGCAAATATATTCCTAACCTCATAAAAGAGCACTGTGTACAGAGACATGCACTCCTCTGTGCAAAACTCCTCAAGTTTGCCCCCAAAGAAGTTCTGAATGGTTTTGTGGGTCATGTTTTGACAGTAGGCACAAACCCTACATTGACCTCCATGTCGCTTGGCAAGGTCGTGCTTGAAAAGCAGTTTACAGCCTACAAAAGAAGAAAGAATAAATGAAAGGCAAGTAAATGTACGTGGAAAGGCCTAAACCCCAGCCATTATTTAGCAAAGTACTTGTTTTTCTTATTGACTCTACATTTACATCAAGTTACCACCTGAAAACATAAACTAAATTGTTTATTGTAAGCAAATGTAAGAAAATGTCCCAAGAAACGTATTAATATTAATGTGAACTGCATAAGCAACTCAAATTAGAACACAAATTATCAAGCTGTAGGATTTGTGGCCAAACCACAGATGAAATAATCAAGTGAAGAGGTTTCACAAACCTTCACAACAGAAAGATCTCGGCTGCTTTTCATACGTGATGATGTCTTTGACCACTTTCTCTATTTTGCAGTATTCGCACAAAGCTTTCACGTTGCTTTCCCTCTTGTATGTGTCGCAACACGCTCGAGAACAGAACAACCCTGCGTGACCCTGAGAGAAGGAAAACTTGTTTTAACATTGTTTTTGAAAAACCACAAGGAATAATTTCACTAAATAATTACTATCTGGCCAATACTGTCAACGTCACACTTGCAATTGCACTGAATATCAACAGCTGTGATTCAGCCACTGATTCTGTCACTCTTGCTCTTTTTGGAAGCTGTACCTTGAACTGGAAAACCTCAGGCTTTGAGCTGAACTGATTCTGGCACTGTTTGCACGTCAGCCGCAGTGTGTCAGTGGACGAGGGAGGCTTGTTTGGCCATTGCTGCTGGGCATCTTGTGAGTTTACCACACCAGGAGCCGGCACATAAGTCGGAACCGGATTTTGATTGGAGGGTGGTACGAAAGGTGGGAGAGGGTTGTGGTTTGGGGCAGGAACACTGGGTGAAGTTTGAGTGGGCTGGAGATGCTCGCTGGTGGGTCGAGGTGGAGCGGCGCTCTGAGGCTGAGGTCCATGTGAGTTTCCGTTCATCTGGGTATGAGGTACAGGTGCATTCAGTTTCTCCTATAGAAAGAGAGGAAAAAAAAAATCTGACTGTGGAAACACCCACCAAAGATAATTTAATGCTATTTGTATGTTAAATGAGAAATCAAGTAGAGATTACAAATTGTAGCTTTAGAAAGAAATATTTTATTTGATTCATCTTAAAATTAATTACACAAATGTTTAGGCTATAATGGCTTAACAAAAACTATGGAACACAAAAGAAGATAATTTGAGAAACATCTCAGTACTTTTTGTTCATAC
The DNA here is from genome assembly GCA_033026305.1 of Cirrhinus molitorella. Classification (NCBI taxonomy): domain Eukaryota; kingdom Metazoa; phylum Chordata; class Actinopteri; order Cypriniformes; family Cyprinidae; genus Cirrhinus; species Cirrhinus molitorella. The sequence continues at coordinate 28,059,712 of CM065135.1, read as the reverse complement.
ACTGAAAGTAGTTGGTATTAGTAATTTTGTTACCAACAGTTTTCAGAATTATTTTATGTTGCACAAAAAATGTTTTAAATGGAATGAGGGTGAGTAAGTGATGACAATTGAAATTTTTGGGGTGAATTATTCCTTTAATGTTTCATTATTATTATTTTACATTTTTTTTATTTTGTTTTTAATGAAATGATACTCTAAGAAAATAAATCTGCCAGTAGGTGGCGATGAATGTCTTTTTTTTTAAATAAATAAATAAATAAAAATGAAATAGAGACAGTAAAATGCAATACCTGGAATTTGCCCACACAATCTAATGAGCAGAAGTTCCTAATGGACCCATCAGAAATGGCAAGGTGATACTGAGGAACGGCTAACTTCTTGCAAGTTGTGCATGGGAAAGAGGTGCCTAAACATCAAAGGAAGACAGATTAGCGCAAGAAAACACTTTTTAGGTAAATCCCACAAAATCAGCAATGTTTCAAACATTGAACACAATGCAATTTTTATTTTATTTAAAAAAAAAATGAACATTAAATTAACTTTAATTAGTTCAAATTAACTTTGAAATAGGTTATGAAATTGTTTTAAATTGTTTATACTTTTAATGTTTACTTTTTTTATATAATTTATTAAATAAATGTCAAACTTGTTTCAAAAATGAAATCAGGCTTAAATAAGTTGTGACAGGCTTAAATTGAGTAAAATGTAAGTATATTTTTAATAAAACAAAGCCTTTTATTAATTACATGCATTTAAAAATAATTTTAAATTAATAAATTAAAAAACATCACTGTAATTAAAATTACAAAAAGGGAAAAGTAAAACCCATAATGAAAATAAAAAAACACTACTGAAAATTATTAAAAATTAAAAGTAAAACATAAAACTGACGTTCAAAGTACAGCAAAATACCCTTATTTTAGTAAAATTAATTTAATAAAATTATTTTTTTTACTAAAAGAAAGCCTTTTAACAATTAAATGTTTAAAAAGTAATTTGAAATTATTTAAAAAAAAAGAAATCACTGTAATGAAAGTAAAACACTACAATGAAATTGACTTTCATATTACATTAAAATACGCTTAATTTAGTAAAATGAAAAAAATGTACTAAAAGCCTTTTAATAATTAAACGTTTTAAGTCATTTTAAATTAAAAAAAAAAAATCACTAATGAAAATTACACAAAAGTAAAAGTAAAACATGGAGTAAAAAACTAATGAAATTGTCTTTTTTCCTTTTATAGTAAAATACGCTTAACTTAGTCAAATTAATGATTTTACTAAAACTAATTAAATGTGTTTTACAAAAAAAAAAAAAAAAAAAATGTATATATGTATATATATATATATATAAAAATGTGAAAAAAGGAAAAGTAAAACAATATGAAAAACGACAGTTTTTCATATTGCAGTAAAATATGCTTAATTGTCATCAGAGCAAACAAAGCAAAAATTATTAATGTTTTTATTTATAAATGTGTTTTTCAAAAGACATTTGTCACACTCTGTTACCATACAATATTTACCTGTCAGACTGGGAGACGCTTGACTCAAAGCCACACATCTTTGAGAGCAAAAGAATTCTGTGACACCCTGTATGTTTGTCCCTTCCATCATTTGTTCAATATTTTTGACATCTTGGCAGTAGGGACAATGAAGCCTCTTGCCACTTTTCTGCAACACAGTGAGAAAGAAAACAGCTTTAAGTCCACTAATTAACATATTTTTGGACTTTTCAACTTGTTTCGATTCCAAATTAATCACAGAGAGGAAATGGAATCGGGAAACAAATCAAATTCAAATCTGCATATCCCAGGGGAAGTAAAAATGAATGAATCAGACCATGAATAACAAACACAGCTTGAGCCGTCAACAGCAATTTCATTTCTGTACTGTTAGGGTACCTGTTTGTAAGTGGCGATGCATTCGGTGCAGCAGAATTTTTTAATACTATCTTCTATCTGAACCAAGTGATAGTTTCCTGAGGCTGTACAGTTGCCACAGTTCTCGCAGTAGCTCATGTAGAGGTTTCTGGAAGACCTGAAGCGCGCAAAGCATTCGTCGCTGCACAGCTTGTGCACAGCACCCAGATGAGTCACTTCATGCTGAATCTGTAAAGCAAAGGAAAACAGTGCACGTCTTAAACAACATTTAACTGAATGGATTCCTAGTTGCACTGTTCTATGACCTTGCAGTAGACTAAAGAGATGTTTACACGAGAATTATGTGACAGTTTTCTGCATCTCGCATCATAAGTGTTGCGTTTTTAAGACAGCGTCATGTTAAAGTCAGAGGACAATTATGTGTCTTCTTTTACCATCTATGGTTTATTTACACTTCCCTGGTGAGATTATTTTTAAAATGATCATATTCAGTACATTTACAATTGTTTAGGTGGTACATTTAAGCTGTTAAAAAGCTTATCAAACTGTGCAAGAGGCTCATTAGATCATAAGGCAAGATAACAACACAAAAAAGCATTTTTAAGATAATTGCCCCCTCAAGCAGGATTACACCATGTTGAGGGCCATGTCTGTTCTAGTTGTTTGTGAATATAAAATCTTGTACTCTTTATTTGAAAAACCGAATGGATGTAGATTGTAGTTACAAATAACCTTAACCATCTGCATTTATCGAAAACAATTTAACCCATAAGCAGGTAGCAAATTATGCAAAAAGCATACCAAAAAAGCAACAAAACGTTTGTTAAATCTAAATTTACATCATGTGTATAATTTAAGCCTTACCTCTTTGACCAACTTACACACACCGCATTGTGTATATAGATCTGGAGGTGCATCTTCATATCTGTCTTTATAAATACTTAGACAAGCCGGGCTGCAGAATTCCTTTAGTGTGTTCATGGAGCCCACTGGGATGGTTATCAAGTCCTTTAGATTGACAATGACCCTTTGGAACAATAAAGATATAAAAAAATGATCACATTATGCATAATCAAATATTTGAACCGTTATCAAGGATATATGTGACCTTGGACCAAAAAAACAGTCATAAAAGTCAATTTGTATGGTTAAGATAGGACAATATTTGGCTGAAATACAACTATTTGAAAATCTAGAATCTGAGAGTGCAAAAAAAAAAAAATCTAAATATTGAGAAAACCACCCTTAAAGTTGTCCACATGTAGCACTTAGCAATGCACATTACTAATCAAAAATTAAGTTTTAATATATATACAGTAGAAGATTTACAAAATCTCTCATGGAACATGATCTTTACTTAATATCCTAATGATTTTGATACAATACAATGTATTGTTGGCTAATGCTACAAAAATACCCATGCTACTTATGACTGGTTTCGTGGTCCAGGGTCACATTTGTATAACTTCATTAACTTATGAAAAGGAAAACATAATCAAGTTTCTGAACCATTATCATTATTATATAATTGATTCTCATATTTTTAAAGCTAGCTGTTCTGTCTTTAAGTGAAAAAAATACTACTACTTCACCTTTTTGTTGTTCCAAATTAACATTTTTCTTTCTTTAAACATAATAGTAAGTGTTCAGATTTTCTCAGCTGTTGTATTCCATAACAAAATGACCTCCTTTGTATTACTGCAAACTCTCTTTTGGCATTAAAAAAAAAAAAAGTACTGTCGGGATTTACCAAAGACATGCACTGAAAAAGGCTTGGACGCAGTTATTTTTGCAGCTGACCTTATTGCATATGCATTTGTAGGAGTTTCCCTTTCAGGCAAAAAATGAATGGAAGCCGAGTATTTAAATAAATCATGCAATGGGAATTACTAAGATTTGTGGTAGTCAATTTATGGGTATTTGAGACATTATTTAATACCCCGGTCTTGGTAGTTCACAATGGTTTGAAACAACATAAGAGTAAATAAGAAATGGACACAGTTTTTTGGGTAAACTATTCCTTTAAAGAGGACACTGAATGGCCATTTTCCAAGGTGGTATGATTCTTTAGGGTCTTCATGAAATGTCTGCAACGTATTTGGTTAAAACTTAGCAATGGTCATGTAAAACAACACCCTTTTCACCTTCTCCAAAACAGCTCAGTTTACAGCAACCCATTTCGGTTCATGTCTCTTTAAATGATAATGAGCTACTGTTCACTCTGCCCCTTTCTTTTGTTTTTGTGTAATCAGTGGTTTGTTACAATCAAAAACAAAACTAATCCACTGTGTCCTCAGTGGCTCTGATGTCGGGAGAAAATAAAGACTGGCTGAAGGTAGAAATATGCTAATAAGGGACAGTCCATCAGCAGTCATGGGTGGGGCTTGAGCAATATGATGTAAAATTGATCAAAATATGTACCAGTAAAATTGATAAAAATTTGGGTCAAATTTGATTTGACACTTTGACCTGACCATGTTTTGTTACATACCTTTCTATCAAAGTTATCTGACGATATTAAGATTTTTTGTTCTGACAGTTTAACTTTTGAGTTCTTATTTTGAGTCATATTTTATTACCATCTTCTAAACTATAGCAAATAAATTGTGATAACGTAAGAAATTTTGAAGGTGCCCAGGTAAATTTGGATTTGACTGTAATTCCTTTGTGATTATCAAGATGAATTTGTTCTGACAGAGCTTAACTTTTGAGTTCTTGTCATATTTTATTACCATTTTCTAAATGTGAGACATGTTGAAGGTGTCCAAATAAATTTTGTTTTGACTGTATATGCAACTTGAATTTTGCATCCGATGTCCCCATCAACAGATTTTTCAGTTATCTATACAATTACTAAAGCGACAGAAGATGGATTCATTGTATAGTAAACGACAAAGTATATAAATAATCAGAACTCACTTAAGGCAGAGGTGGCAGGTCTTCTTAGGTGCAATAATTGGGGTAAACTGAACTGAGGGTAAACTGAAACTAGTTAGACACACAGTGGAGCAAAACAGCTGGTTGGAGCCTTTTCGTTGGAATGCCGTTTGACCCTTCTGGAGGACTTTAGAACAGCCTGAGCAGCAGATCCTCACTGTGGGTGGAGGAGCATGGACCTGGGGTGGCTGGGGAGGAGGCTGCAGGTGTGCTTGTGGCATCATCTGCGGCTGCATTCGGGAGTGAGTCTGGATTTGAGGATGCATCTGGGCCCTGGGCTGCAGCCGAAGCTGAAGCTGAGTTTGGGATTGGGCTGGCAGAAGTATAGTGGTTCCTCTGAGTGAAGCAGCTGAGAATGAAGACGCATGGGAAGGTGCCATAGATGCTGTAGCAAAAGACAAACAGGTATTTGTAATAGCAATCACATTTTGTAACATTATAAATGTCTTTACTATTACTTTTGAGCAATTTAATACATCATTGCTGAATAAAGTAATAATTACTCTTACAAAAACATAAACAGCATATGTAAATATTAATTATTTCACGACTTGACTTGACTTTTTACAATTTACTTGTGTCTGAAAGTTGCTTTAATGGCTGGTTGGTTAAAATATGGTTTCTTAGAATGGGAGAAAAAGCCTTTTTTAAGCAAATACACCAAGTCAAAAGTTTTAATGAAACTGGAAGATTCTGTTCTGCCCACCAAGCCTGCATTTTATTTGATCTTTTTCATTGTATTTTCTACTTTTGCTAAAGTACAGCAAAAAAAATAATAAAAAAATACTATTTAAAAATAAGAGTTTTCTATTTGAATATATTTTAAAATGTAATTTATTCCAGTGATTTCAAAGCAGAATTTTTAGCATCATTACTCCAGTCACATGGTCCTTCAGAAATCATTCTAATATTCTGATATGCTGCTCAAAAAACATTTTGAAGTAGTTTTTTTCAGGTTTCTTTGATGAATAGAAAGTTCAGAGGAGCAGCATGAAATAGAAATCTTTTGTAACATTATACGTCTTTATCATCATTTTTGATCAATTTAAAGCATCCTTGCCAAATAAAAATATTAATTTCCATCACCCCCCCCCCCCCCATCCCCCTTTGGAGCTTTCTATTCAAAGAATCCTGAAAAAAAAATGTACTCAACCGTTTTAAACATTGAAAATAATGAAAAATGTTTCTTGAACAGCAAATCAGCATATTAGAATGATTTCTGAAGAATCATGTGACACTGAAGACTGGAGTAACGATACTGAAAATGTAGCTTTGATAAAATACATTTTAAAATGCATTAAAATAGAACAATAGTTATTTTAAATAATAAAAATATTTCAAAATTTTACTGTTTTTGCTGTACTTTGGATCAAATAAAAGCAGGCTCAGTGAGCAGAAAAAAACATTAAAAATCTTACTGTACTGGTTGTGTACATACATACATACTGATCTTTACCGACCTTCATCAATAAGCTGACAATTACTGATATATCACCCAGACCTTATTTCACACAGTTATTACGGACAGTAACAGCAAAGCTGATGATAAACAGTTGAGTCACGAATGGAGAAAGTGAAATCTTTATTTACTTACCAGAAACTGCATCACTGCTGTTTCCACTAACAGAGAAAACAGAGCTAATTCTCAGTTCATCTGATGCAGAGGAGGCCTGAAATCATTCAAAAGTATTTTTTTTTTTTTACATATTACAAGTTTTTACAACAGATTGAACTGCACAGAACAAGACCAAATCTTACCTCATTCTCATTATTTTCGAGCTCCTGTTTAATACGGCTCGTGTCGGACTGGGGCATTAATGCTTTATCATATTCTTCATCAACAGGCTCATCCTTAATTTGTATGACAGGTGAGTAACTTGTGTCTCTCTCTGCGCTTTCAGGAGGAGGATCCGGCTGCAACTAGGAACAAAAAGCACTATTATCAAACATCACAGTCGTATTTAACACTGGAACAACAACACTAACACTAACAAGCAGGCAAAAGTGTGAAATGGGCCTAAAATAACATTTCCCTTCAACTACTTACACTCAATGGCCACTTCATTGGGCCCACCTGGACAAATGCTCGTTAATGCAAATGTCCTTCAGCACCCTCCCAATTCCTTGCAGAATTTAAAGGAATATTTCACCAAAAATTGAGAAGTTACTTTACTCATCTCATACTTTACTCATATCCAAAATGTAGAGTTTGTTTCTTCATCAAATTTAGCGTTGAATGAATCTTCTGCAGTGAATGGGTGCCATCAGAATGAGAGTCCAAACAGCTGATGAATACATTGCAATAAAAAAACGTGACTCCATTCCATCAACTAATGTCTTGTAAAGCTAAATCCAGATGAATCAATCATTAAAGCATTTAAACTTTAAACTGTCACTTCCAGCCTCTGAAGTCCCCTGAAAATCCACTGACAGAACTGTTCTCACTTGTAATCTGTGAATATTTCTCTTTCTACTCAAACAAGATGACTTTTTTTCAATAGAGCAAGTGATATTTTGGATAGAGGGCTCATAATTTAGCTGGAAACAATGGGTTGAAATGAAAAACGTCTTAATGATATATTTGGTTTTTTACATACACACAGCTTTTCACTTCACAAGATGTTAACTGATGGACTGAAGTCGTTTGGATTACTTGTGGAATATTGTGATGTTTTTATCAGTTGTTTGGACTCTTATTCCTTTAAGATGTTTTAGGAGCAAAAGTGGGTCATTTTTTTTTCCAACTAATAAAGTGGCCACTGAGTGCACATTTCTATTAACAAACCATGTCAAATGTCTATACTTACAATAGCATCACTTCGCGATGACTCAATCCTAAGTTCAGACTGTACATCTTGGATATCTGACGCAGAAGAACAAAAGTAGAATTTTGATATTCTTCTAAGATTACATTCAGCTCATCATAAAACCAGTGTACTTACACCAGAGTAAATTATTCAGGGGAAAACAGCAGAATTACTGAAAATAAATTTCATTTTATTTTACCTATAATAGTGTCTGATGAAGGGGTAACAGGGGTGTCCTCAGAAACCTTCGCTCTCTCCTCATCCATTTCTACAGAGCCATTGATAGAGGAGCTGTTCTCTTCTGTAGTCACAAAGGATCACAATTGTAAAAGCTGCATTCCGATTTATCGTTAACTCACATTAAAGAACTAGTTCCTTTAAAAACCAAATAATGATTTACTGAATAATTATACTAAAAGAGAAGTTCACTTCATCTAGTGAAATGATCGGTTATTTTCTTTTGGAAGTTCAAACTCACGGACACCATAGTCAAGTATATGGAGAGAAATTTTTAAATGTTTAAAAACATTTCTCAATGACTGAAGAAAGAAAGGCATGAACATCTTGGAATGACAAGGGGGTAAGTAAATTCTCTGTACATTTTTGTTCTGGAAGTGAGTCTCATTCACCAACAATGGCATGGCTTACTTCATATTTATACACACAGTTAAACCTGTCACAAAAAAAAAAAAAAATTAACACTTAACTATTAAAATTAACTATTTTATAAAGACCCCAAAATATGCATGTGGTTTCAGTTGTTCCAACATTTTTTCTGCAAATAAATTTTAGTATGAAAGTTCTTGGTGAATCCTAATTTGTTTGTGAAATCACAAATCAGACCCAAGAAACATTTTCACATATGACAGTTTGCCTAGTAAATAAATGTTCAAACTCACCTGCATCTGCACCACTAGTTGGCACTCCATCTTGACTTTCATTTTTATCATCACTGTTCCTTTCTATCTGATCCAAAGCCTTCTGAGCAAAGCTGCTGTCTATTTCCCAGTCATCTTCATCTGTTCCAAAAACTGGAAGTCCATCAAGCTCATCATCCACTGGCTGACCACTGCTGCTCTCACCCTGATCAGCAGATGTTTTGACTTCAAGCTCTAAAAGATATGGAAAAAAACAAGGATGCTTTAATACACCAAACTAATAAAATCTGACAAACAAGAAACAACAAATGGAGTTCCAGGTGGAATAAACTTAAGTAAAGGTATTTGTTTTTTACCTGATGACTGGTCCATCTGGCCAGATCCGCTAACAGACTGCTGACTTTCTAGAATTCAGAAGACATGGAAGGAGTGAAATTCTTTTTGTTTTGGTAACAACATACTGCAAAAAGCAAGTAGAATTTAAGGAACAAAAGGGCAGTTGACATATAACTTATTTCACTGTGACTGCAGCATGAAATTGACACTCTCATGAAGAATAGTAATACAAGGTGTGTTACTTTTACAAAAAGAGGAACAAAACATCCAGTTGTCAGGACAATTTAAATAAAATATAAATGTTATAACTATTTTAAATGCAAACTGAAAGTGGCTGTTTTATACATATAACTGTAAAACATACCAGCTAGATTCATGATGAACTTCAATTTATTTTAAATAAATAGCAAAAAGTTAGAGCTGGCAACAAACATTATATGAGTAAAATACATGTTTGCAAGTATCGGTAAGCAATTGCACAATCCCCTAGCCACCTATTCAGAACATGCAGAACTGAAAAGTCAACAAACACTGCAACAAAACCTGCTAACACAAAGACATAAGACATTTTGGAAACATCCAGTGTGATTTAACATCATGATATCACAATACATTAATAACAAAATCCTAGCATTTCACATGTAATATTGTGAAATATTATTTTAATGTATTACATTTATTCCTGTCATGGTAAAGCTACATTTTCAGGTAGTCATTACTCCAGTCTTTAGTGATCAGAAATCCTTTTAATATGCTGATTTGGTGTTTCAAGAAATATTTCTTATTATTATAATTATGTATATTATCTATTTTTGTGGAAACCATGATAAATTTCTTTTTTTTTTGATGAACAGATTTGATAATGATTTTTGTTTTATTCATTTGTGTATTTCATGATTTATGTAAATATTTTTAAGTCATTTGGCCAATCGATAAATGTATGCATTTAATTATAAAAGTTAATAGATTGTTTTACAAAATAAAGTTGCATGTTACATGTCAACTGCCCAATTTTTGTAAAACAAATGCATATTGATTGGATCATAAGCTCTGAAATTGAAAATGGGAAAAGAATGCCAAAAAAACAGCAGCTTGTGCCATTTAAGAGTTCAGAAATAAGATCATGGAATGGAGAGTAGGCAGAACTTCTACACTCCCATCGGGAAAAACATGTAAAGACTGTTTTACTGGATTAAATGTGGGATGATTTATCAATATTTAGAGAAAACTGTACATTTTACTGCATTATATGCTAGAGTTGACTTCTGCCAATTTGTAGACTACACTAGCATACAGAAAGCATTTTTCTTTTATAACAGTGAAATTTTGCCATTTTATTGGCCATGGATAGTGAGAGAAGACACAGGAAATAATATGGGAATCTCAGGAAAACCACAATAACACATGCCGGAGTACATGCACTAACAGGTTTCCATCTATTCAGTGATTGAGTCCTATTCATATTTAGTATTATATTTAAGCTTAGCTGATTCATTCCTATGACAAAACCAGAGAGATCCAAATGAATGTGACAGCAAACCTGCACTCTCAGCCTCATCTTCACGCTTAGATCTCTGTGACATTACGTGGGTTCACTGCTGGAACCGAAAATATGCTGTAGTCAATATTTAGCACAGCAAAGCAGCTTGAAAATGTCAAGAACACATTACTGAAAACAGATTTTGAATAAAATGAAAGTAATTTTTTCCTAGTTAAGAAAAATGAAGCCACAAGGGTTTATATACAATTGCAAACTGCTTCTATTACAAATCTTCAAAATCAAGTTTTATTACACTAAAAATCTTTTGGCTGGTAATGTTTTTTAAAGAAGTCAAGCCTGCATTTATTTGATCCAAAGTACAGGAAAAACAGTAAAAAAGTGAAATATTTTTAGTATTTAAAATAACCGCTTTCTATTTGAATACATTTTAAAATGTATGTAATTTATTCCTGTGCTCAAAGCTACATTTTCAGCATCATTACTCCAGTCTTCAGTGTCACATGATCTTTCAGAAATCATTCTAATATGCTGATTAGGGCTGTGCCAATATTCGGATGTGAATTATCATGCATATCTCGTCAGCAATGCCGGTTCTGTGATTAGCCGTAAATCTCATTCACCTGTTCATTCATGCAGCCGCGTTTACTACACAGAGCCTGACAAGATGCGCATGATATTGCATCTAAAAATCGGCACAGCCCTAATGCTGATATGTTGTTTAAGAAACATTTTGTATTATTATCATTATCATCAATATTTAAAATAGTTGAGTACAATATTTCAAATTCTGATAAATAGAAAGATTCAGAGATCAGCATTTACCTGAAATAAAAAGCTTTTGTAACATTATACACTATACCATTCAAAAGCTTGGAGTCAGTATATTTTTTGTGTTTTTGTGTGTGTGTGTGGGTTATAGAAATTAATACTTTTATTTTATTAGCTAATGATAAAGACTATGTTACAAAAGATTTGTATTTCAGATAAATGCTGTTCATCTGAACTTTCTATTCATCAAAGAAACCTTTTTCAAATTGGTATTGTTATTGCTGTACTTTGGATCAAATAAATGCAGGCTTGTTGACATTAAACATTACAAATCTTACTGTTCAAAAATGCTTAACTGGAAGTGTATATGCTTTTGTTGAACCCATCAGCCTGCATTATTTCAACTTATTTAAAAAAAAAAAAAAAAAAAAGGTGTTTAACAGCATGAATTTTTACCCATCATTCTACAAAGAAATCTCCACTAGAGAAATAAAATACCAAAATAACTCTTTAGCGCCTGCAATGAAGCATTGTGAATAACAGTCAACCCTCCCTACACTCTTTTTGCAACTACTTGCAAAATATAGTTTCTATCTCTACACATCTATCTATCTATCTATCTATCTATGAATATTGTATAGTAGTCAACATTTGAAATGGACCAAAATCTTTCATCAAAGTTGTCCTAAAACCAAAACAATACCTGTTTACGTCTTAAGACAACTTTGTGACTTCTTCAATAGAGCATCATAGCCAAGCCATTGTTCAGGTAGGATGCTCTTTGGTTAGTTTTCTATCCACAAAGTGGAAAAAAACAAACAAAAGGACATTTGGGTGTTTTTTTTTTTCAGGTTCAAAGCCTTCAATCAGAGTCTGAGAGCTTTGCCTTCCGTTGGAGGTGGATGCAGGTTGTATGGAGCTCCTCAGGTACATTCAACTCAGTTGATGTTCAAAACATTCCTTCAGTAAAAACTCCTGTTGTTTCTTCCAATTATGATGGCACCCCCTAACTGACTGAACATACCATACTTGACATTGCTGAAATTAATAAACTACTGTTGATGTTTACCCTCAGCATCAACAGGAAGTTCAAACACAATGTGAAGTGCTCTGCTTACACCCAGGTAAGGACCAGGTAAGACTCTTAATAATCTGACGTAAAAGTTTTGCTAAAGCAGCAAATTACGTATTTCCGGTCCCCTGGTTGAGAGTATGTGTGACGTCATAGAGGACTGAGCGTGCAGGTCTGAGGCTAGAACACAAACACACCTCAAAATAAATAAGAACCTCATCGGTTTAAATACCCATTTATTTCAATATTAGTGTCACCCGTATTGCAATGAAAAGCCATCCACGCTTGTACACGTTGTGCAACAGTTACTGCATGAATCTGCATTAAAAGATGCCTGATGCAGACTTTCTGCACGCAGTGCATTATTCCGCCATGTTAAAAATGCAACCCAATATATTTAATAAAAGCGATGTTGTGCGCTCATGAGCGGTTATTATTGGTTTTACCACAAGATTTAAGGATGAAACTATTGATCATCAGCATCGTACCCAAGTACCCGCGTTCTGCATTCGCAAGCGTGCTAGCAGGCTACATATGAGAGGGAACATAGAGGAAATGATGCTTTACAGTGAAAGAGAGTTGTGTGAGAGTTGTAATGGTATACTTACGAGGAGATAAATATCAGCTCTCAAACGGGGGATTTCATGCGTTCTCTTGATGTTTTAAACGTCTTTCGATCTTCACTGTTGTATTGTACGTACAAAGCCTTTTGCCAAAGCAGCAACGCGATTCGAGCTCCTGCTGCTTCCCAACAAGCTCGATATGTTTTGCTGCACCCAGGTGTCCAGGAGGGAAAATGCAGGGCCATAAACCCTTCAACTGTACTAAATACAAATCACAATGGGGAATTATTTATCTACACGTATGATTTAAATAACAAACATGTACACTACCAGTCAAAAGTTTTTGAACAGTAAGATTTGTAATGTTTTTAAAGAAGTCTCTTCTGCTCACAAAGCCTGCATTCATTTGTTACAAAGCACAGGTAAAACAGTACAATTTTAAAATATTTTTTACTATTTAAAATAACTTTTCTATTTAAATATATTTTAAAGTGCAATTTATTCCTGTGGTTTCAAAGCAAAATTTTTAGCATCATTACTCCAGTCATTTGATCCTTCAGAAATCATTCTAATAGCCTGATTTGCTGCACAAAAAAACTTAATAATACTATTATTATGTTAAAAACAGCTGGGTAGATTTTTTCTTTGATGAACAGAAAGTTCAGATGAACAGCATTTATCTGAAACAGAAATCTTCCGTAACATTACAAATGTCTTTATTGTCACTTTTGATCAAATTATAGTATCCTTGATAAATAAAAGTATTGATTACTATAATTCCCTCCCCTCCTCCAAAAATAGACTCCAAGTGTTTGAATGGTATAGTGTATAATGTTACAAAATATTTTTATTTCAGATAAATGCTGATTTTTTTCTTCTTATCATCAAAGATTCATGAAAAACTGTACTTAACCATTTTAAATATTATTATTATTAATAATAATAAAAGTAAAAACAGCAAATCAGCATATTAGTATGGTTTCTGACAGATCATGTGACACTGAAAATTTAGCTAGTGTACACAAAATTTACAACAATGTGGGAAGAAAAAACAATGTGGATAGGAAAATTGTGAAAGGGGTATGAGAAAATAACAATATAAGGGTAAAAAAAAACTATTCTAGTATTTTGCTGTTTCTGGAACCAAGAAGTAACTTATCATAATATAATATAAAAACAGTAATATATTTTTTCAGTGCATAAAAGTATCCCAATAATACCAGACTGAACAGTGTGAAACAGTGATGTGTGTTATTTAGCAACAATTAATTCTAAAAATAATCGATGTATAAAGGTACACAATCTCATTTAATATCAGAACAGATATTTCTCATTCAATATCAGCGAATATAATGCCGTTTTCTTAAAAAATGTTGTTATTCTTTATAAACTAGCAAACAGTAGATTAGAACCAGTCTCTCAAGTGTCAGATCAAGTGTATTGTACTGATATTTAGGACCTAATATATAAATAATAAAAAAACAAGAGAAATAGGACGAATAAAAATAAGATGATAAGCAATTAAATATTACATCTTTATCAAATACCAAAGCACTGAACACAAATACGGCTTTTATTTTGAAAACACAATTTAGATGCTTCTACTTCCGGTATTCCCCTGCCATTTGAAGGCTGTAGCAAGTTGTGGCTTTCCAAGCAAAATCATTCATCTGTTAGCTTCTTTAAATAGTTTTTCCAGTTGAAAGGGATGTTTCGTAGAAAGCTTACAGCCTTAGAATATCACAACCCTACTGGATTTGACTGTAAAGGTAGGAATGTGCCTAAAGTAAATAACGTGTTGCCACCTCATGCTCCTAATACTGATAACGTACACTCACGATAATAAGAAGCACTTAACTATTATAGGTTTAAATTGACTCTTAAATAATCACTCTCTATCTTCGGGCCTTTAGTCTGTCATATTTGTTTAGTGCTGTATTGCTATCATGTGGTAATAAGGGTTTAACCCATATGTAAAATGCGTAATTAATACCGTATGTGCTCTTTACCCAGATGAAACTGAATTTAGAAATTTCATAGTTTGGCTGGAAGATCAAAAAATCAGACACTACAAAATTGAAGACAGAGGAAACCTCAGGAATATTCCCAGCTCAGATTGGTCTAAACATTTTGAAAAGGTGAGGCAGATTTATGTTTATATATGTTTAAATTCTAAAAAAATGTATACCTTAAGTTCATCATGTCCTTTGTTAATCTTATGTATCATGTGTTACATGTGTGTTTGCAGTACCTTCAAGATGTGAACTGTCCATTCAGTGCTCAGGAAAGACAGGAGACTGTTGACTGGCTACTGGGTCTTGCTGTTCGTTTTGAGTATGGAGACAATGGTATGATTATTTACTTGAGATAACCAGCTATAATTTTTTTAATGGTTGATATAATATTCAGAGAGTAGGTTGGCCCATATTCACTACAGTTCAAGTGTTTGGAATCAGTATGATTTTTTTGTAACAAACAGCAAAGATGCATTCAATTGATCACAAGTGCCAATAAAGATGTTACAAAAGATGAATAGATGACACTAGGTGGCAGTATTGGCATGTACCGCGTGCAGCTGTCCCACACATTTGATTCCATTTATCCTCAAAAATGCTTGATGTTCCTAGATTTCCTACCAAATAGTTTTGACAGCTTGAAACCCCTTGTTTGCATTGCATTGACCGCTTGTGTTCTTTTTCCTCCCACAGTGGAGAAATATCGCAACTGCAAACCTGTGACGGAGAGCAGTGATGCTCAGAAGTCTGCAGACCCGTTAATTAATCTGGACAGTGAGTATTCCCTCCCCCGTACATCTTTCCAATCTCCAGTCCTGTTGTTATGAGATGGAGGAGGCTGATTAAAGAAACCAGCTTGAGGGCTCAAGTGGCTTTCCAAGCATGTCTGAATAAACTGATTACACACCCACCTCTCTCCACAACCTACAATGAGTGGGCTGAACTGAACCAGTGACCCACAGCTGGAAGAACGCTCCAAATGTCAACTGAATGATGACACACAGGAAGGACAAGGTTCACTGAATGGAAAATATTGGGCTCTGCTGCTGTTTATTCTTTATTATGGTCTTGGTCTAGGTAGATGGTTTTGATAGAATCTTGTTTCCAATGAGGAATTTTTTTTTCATTTTACATTTAGATCTCACAATACAGATTTCAGTACTCACAGTACTTTTCTCACGGTACGGAGTACTAGATATTCCCTTACTCGTAATTCTGCATTTTTTCTCAGAATTGTGAGCACTGTATACTATATATTTTCCTAGTTTACATTTTGCAATTCAGATTTCAGAAATCAAATTTCAGTACTCGCAATTTTTCCTTCAGATTCTGTGTTTAGATCTCACAAATCAGATTTCAGTCCTCGCAATTCCTACTTTTTTTCTTAGAATTCCAACCTAGTTTACATCTTGCACTTCTGGCTTTATCTCCGATTCTGAGAATAGTCCTAGTTTACATCTTCCAATTCTCATATTTATATGACAGGGTTCCCACGGGTCATGGAATTTCTGAAATATCATGGGATTTTAAAAGGTCTTTTCCAGACATTTAAAGTCAGGGAATTTTATATTTATTTTGTCCAAGTCATGGAATATCAGGGATTTTTGTTTGTTGCTTTCACCAAAATGTAATTTTTTTTATACCATATTTTGTTTTCTTGTGTTGTTTCACGCATTTTGCCTATTGCTATGGTTATGAAAGCATAAAAATTCATTTAAAAAAGTTAATTTCTGTAGAAATAGTACAGAAAAATATCAAAGTGCATTTAACGGGTAAAAAAACTAACGAATAAACAAAAAAAGTATATGTGTGTTTTTTACTAAAAATATCTGTGATCAAGTAAATAAAGCTTGCAAATGGATGGATCCGTTCATTATAGGTCATGGAAATTCAGCTTTTTAGTCAGTGAAAGTCAGGGAATTGACGTTTGGCTTAGAGTGGGAACCCTGTATATGATCTTACGATTCCGAGTTTATATCTTACACTCGGATTTCAGTAGTTTTTTTCTCAGAATTGTGTACTGAGTACTAGATATTCCTAGTTTACATTTTACGATTCTGACTTTTTCCTTCAGATTCTGAGTTTAGATCTCACAAATCAGATTTTAGTCCTTTTTTCTTAAAACTGCAACCTAGTTTACATCTTGCACTTCTGGCTTTATCTTAGACTCTAGAGTTTATATGATCTTACGATTCGGAGTTTACGTCTCGCAAATCAGATTTCGGTACTCAGAATTGTGAATACTGAGTACTGGATATTCCTAGTTTACATCTTCCAATTCTGATATTTATATGATCTTACAATTCTGAGTTTACATCTTGCAGTTGGATTTCAGTACTGCCTTTTTTCTCAGAATTGAATATTGAGTACTAGATATTCCTAGTTTACATTTTGCAATTCTGACTTTTTTCACCTCAGATTCTGAATGATCTCACAAATTAGATTTTAGTACTCACAATTCTGACTTTTTCTCAGGATTGTGAGTATTGAGTACTAGATAACTAATTTACATCTCGTAATTCTGACTTTTTTTTTCTTTGATTATAAGGTTTATATGATCTTACGATTCTGAATTTACAACTCGCGAATCAGATTTCTGTATTCAACTCTTTCTCAGAATTGTTAGTACTGAGTACTAGATATTCCTAGTTTACGTCTTCTAATTCTGACTTTTTTTTTTCTCAGATTCTGATATTTATATGATCTTACAATTCTGAGTTTACATTCTGACTTTTTACTAGATATTCCTAGTTTGCAGGTTTTTCTTATTTTCTAATGTTTATATGATCTTTGAGTTTACATCTCGCAAATTGGATTTCAGTACTCACAATTCTGACTACCGAGTCACTGAGTACTAAATACTCCTAGTTTACATTTTGCGATTCTGACTTTTTCTTTGATTCTGAGTTCATATGATCTTACTATTCGCAAATCAAATTTCAGTACTCGCAATTCTGACTTTTTCCTCATAATTGTTAGTACTGAGTGGTAGAATTTCCTAGTTCACATGTCGCAATTCTGACCTTTTTTTATTTTCTGATTCTGAATTTATTTTAATTAATTTAGTTTACAATTTTTATTGTACTTGAGGGACTATTCTTCTCAGAATTGCAACTTTAGTTTTCCCAGAATTGTGAGAAAAAAAGGTCCAAATTGTGAGAAATAAACTCAGATCCATGGCAAAGTTAAATCATGTTTTCTTCTTGTAATCAGCAATTTAACCAGTTAATTGGTTTGTTATGTTGAACTGAAATGAAGTTATTTCTCTTTTCAGGTAACAATCCGGATTTTAAGGCTGGTGTTTTGGCTCTTGCTAATCTACTCAAAATCCAGCGACATGATGACTATTTGGTAATGCTTAAAGTAAGTATGGTTCATTGTGCTGATGGTATGAAAAATGAGTCTTTATCCAGTGTGTTTAAACTCAAGTTATTTTGTTATTTGCCTTCACAGGCCATTAGGATTCTGATACAGGAACGTCTGACTCCTGATGCTATTGCAAAGGCCAGTAAAGCAAAAGAGGTAAGGTATTTACCAAAAGAAACACAGTAACATTGTGACACTTTTACAAATTCAAACTCTTTTCTATGTTAATATGTTTTGAATGTAATTTATTCCTGTGAAGCAAAGTTGAATTTTCAGCATCAGCAGTGTCACATAATCCATGAGAAGCTCAATTATAAATAAAACTTCTTTGTTCTTTCGTAGGGTTTACCGGTCGCACTTGACAAGCATACTTTAGGATTTGATACCGGAGGTAAGTTTGCATTTGCAAATTATTTTGGAGTTTCCCACATCTACCTGTCGTCTTACATTCTGCAGGAAAATTCATATATTGTTAGCTTTCAAAAGAATCGTAAGCAGAAAGAATTTGTTTTCCCATTCCAGATGCGACTCTGAACGAAGCAGCCAGGATTCTTCGCTTGCTTCACATCGAGGAGCTCAGAGAGTTACAAACCAAGATCAACGAGGCCATCGTAGCAGTTCAGGCCATCATCGCCGACCCCAAGACAGATCACCGCCTCGGAAAGGTGGGCAGATAAAAACATCTGCCCGGACCTTGCTCCAGAGACCACAAGACATGCTTTGTGAAATATGCTTGTTTTCATTAACCACACCACAAGTATTTTGTTTGAATTCAAGACATTTTTGTGGGAATGCCAAACTGGACAGTTTCATTTCTTTATTATTCATTTGCGTTGCCCTGTAATTAAAAAATGTAAAAATTTATTACAAAATGTAATTTCATTGTAGCCTTATGTGGAGGCACTTATGAAACGTTACATGGGTTACCATAAAAAATGTTTTTGTTTCGAAATAAACCTTAATGCAATGCAGACAAGTTTTATGGCCAGTTTGTTTTACCCTGGAGCAAGAAATTCAACCTGTTCTGCTTTAAACCTCCAACTGTGCATACTGTAAATTTAAGAAAATAATCACTGCAGAGCCAAAAATATCTAAACGTCTGAAACATAATGCAAGCAGACATATTAAAGTTGTCAATCACATTTTATTGTTATAAATATCACATCTTACAAAAGATACAAAGGATTAAAAAATTAAAGTTGGTAAAAGACCACTTTGGGTGTTCCACTTAAAAATGTTAACTTTTTCCCCCCCACAAAATACTGTTTTAGTGTATTTAAAAACAAATGACAAAACTAAACAACCTCTGAGGGTATTTTTTTTTATTTGTTAGTTTATTTGTTTTTTAACAAAAAGTCACATACAAAAGTACAGTAGAAATGTAGAAATGAGGTATAAAACAAATTTACAAAACTATTTTGAGAAAATATTCACGCTTTTATGTTTGTAAATTTGCACTTTGGCATTGACGGTGACGTTCGTCGAGATTTGCGGCTTCTGCGATGGGCTCTCTCCTCGGTCCATTGCGATTACCACAGCACAAGCTCTCCAAACACTCGCCCCAAAATAGCACCATGTAACGCTGGCTCTGTCATTAGCGTCTCCCTAGAACACAATTCGCCGGAAATCCTTAGAAAGATACGTTTGGGCAAACATGACAACATTTCATTTTCTACCGAGGGAAATTGCCTGCTTTCATATGTTAGTACAGGTATACAAACACTTACTCTGATCTTGTTTGACTGTTTTCTGGTCTGTAAAGAACCGACATGCTTTGAAGTAACAGTGTGGCACCAGTGTTTCATCGCCTCAGAGCCTTAAAACTACAGTGATTTGGCAGCAGGTGCCTTGTACTTTTCTCTTAAGTGCCTGTAGCTGACAGCTCATGTCTCAAATATGTTATCCTGTTATTTGCTTGAAAAGAGGTCACATTGTAAATGTGATGTGCTTTTTAGGTGTATAGACACTTTTAAAAAATCTGTTTCATGTAATATTTTTAAATCATAGTTTTACTAAACTACATTTCAATACATTTTTTTTTAATCTCTTGTTTATGGAAGCCTGTTTCCACCACTGAATAAAAAAAAGGAATTATCAGAATTATGATATAAACTCATTGCGAGTTATAAAGTCAGAATTGTGAGATATAAACTCAGTTCAGAGAAATAGTTGCAATTCTGGGAAATAAAGTCAGAATTTTGAGTTTATGTCTCACAATTCTGACTTTCTAAAACAATTCTGAGAACATAGTCTTTTTTCCCTCAAAATTAAAAAAAAAAAAAGAGTCAGAACTGCAATATACAAAATCGCATTTGTGAGGAAAAAGAATTGGACATTTTTATTTCACAATTCTGACTTGAATTGTGTGTTTGTCACGCAATTCTGAGAGAAAAGTTAGAATTGTTACACTGTATCTCGCAATTTATAACATCTCACAATTCTGACTTTCTAACACGCAATTGCAAGTTACTAAATCAGAACTGCAAGATATAAAACACTTTTTTCCCCTCAAAATTAGAAAAAAAGTCAGATACAAAGTCGCATTTGTTAGAAATTGTGAGTTTGTCACCCAATTCTGAGAGAAAAGTCAGAATTGTAACACTGTATCTCGCAATTTCTAACATTGTAACTCGCAATTCCGAGTTTATATCTCACAATTTTGACTTTTCTCTCAGAATGGCATGATACAAACTCAATATTCTGACTTTTTTTCAGAACTGTCAGATATAAACTCACAATTCTGAGAACATAGTTTGTATCTCCCCAATTTTTAGGGGGAAAAAAACTATGTTCTCAGAATTTTATATCTGACAATTCTGACTTAGTAACTTGCAACTGCGTGTTAGAAAGTCAGGATTGAGATATAAACTCATAATTCTAAGAAAAAAAGTTACAATTACATGATATAAACTCACAATTCTGACTTTATTTCTTAGAATTGCAACTATTTTTCAGAACTGACAGTATAGCTATCAATTGAGAAAAAAAGTCAGAATATCAAGTTTGTATAAAAATTCGGGAGACGCAAACTGACTTTTTTCTCAGAATTGCATGATACAAACTCGATATTATGATTTTTTTTTCAAAACTGTTAGATATACTGTCAATTCTGAAAAATAGTTGAAATTCTGAGAAATAAAGTCAGAATTGCGAGTTTGTATCTTGTGACTTTCTAACACGTAACTGCAAGTCAAGTCAGGATTGTCAGATTTGCAATTCTGAGAACATATACTATTTTCCCTCAAAATGAAAAAAAAGTCATAACTGCGAGATACAAAAACACATTTGTGAGTTTTTATCTTCCAATTCTGACTTTATTTCTCGCAATTGTACGTTTATGTCATGCAATTCTAAGACAAAAGCAAAATTGTAACTTTGTATCTCGCGATTCTAACACTGTAACTCGCAACTGCAACTATAACTGACTATAATTCATAATTACAAGTTTTATTTTTCACAATTTTGAGAAAAAAAGTCAGAATTGTGAGATAAAAAGTCGCAGTAACACTGCCCTGAATAAACACTATTTTTATTCAGTGGCGGAAATGGGCTTCCATACTTATGCTCACTAGGTCTGCATTCATTACTGAAATTTTATTACTAATTATATATATATATATATATATATATATTTTGAAATATATTTGTCCTGTGATGGCAAAGCTGAATTTTTAGCATCATTATGCAAGTCTTCAATGTCACAAGATCGTTTAAAAATGCCAAAAACAGTTATATACCTTTTTGTTGAAAACCGTGACATTTTTCAGGATTCTTTAATAAATATAAAGTTCAAAAGAACAGCATTTATTTGAAATAGAAATCTTTTGGAACATTACGAATGTCTTTAGTGCTACATAGACTACTAAAAGAGTACAAATAAAATATATTAGGAAGACTAAAAGGAGTTATATACTTTATGACAGAAATGTGTAAGTACCATATAAACAGTGTGGAGGAGCGACTGTAATGCCATACAAATGAGACCTCTGATCAGGCAAGTGCTCATCTGTTGACTGGTTATCTCGACTGAGAGCGATGACACCATCCCTGAAACACCACAGAAGAAAATATAAAATAAGATTAGTCTTTGTTGTAACAATTGATACCTTTAACTTTAATTGGACTTCACATTAAATACTGTATAAATAACCTTCAGGGGTTCTGTTTTTAATAAATTTAAAATAAATAATAAATTATTAATGTATAAATATACATTATCTACACCACTTTTCCGTTTGAATGCAAATCATGTATTTGATTTTGTATATGTACTGTATATAAATGGAAGTGAATGGAGCATAAGGTCTAGCGTGACGCAAAAACTGAAGTGTAAAACAGGAACAATCATGAACATATGCTCTTGTACATTCATGTGTTGTGCTGCTTTACCTCCTCCAGTCTGTGTAATAGTAGTGATTGGCAAAGGCGACCATGCTGAAGGGGTAGTTTAGATTACTTTGGACCACACGTCTCCCTGTCCCATTAGGTGATATACACTCCAGTTGCTTGGTTCCTGTCCAACACAGGGGGGAAAAAAAGGTTATTAATGTGCTTTTACAATGCCAGTCTGTTAGCATCATCTGATTTAGATATACAACATCAGAATAAGCTGCAAAGTGCATGAAACATACTGCCCTGCCAGTCAAAAGTTTTTGAACAGTAAGAGTTTTTTTTAAAGAAGTCTCCTTTGCTCACCAAGCCTGCATTTATGTGATCCAAAGTACAGAAAAAACAGTGAAATTTTGAAATATGTTTACTATTTAAAATAACTGTTTTCTATCTGAATATATTGTAAAATGTAATTTATTCATGTGATTTCAAAGCTGAATTTTTAGCATCATTACATCATTAGCATTAGAAATCATTCTAATATTCTGATTTGCTCCTCAAAAAACATTATTATTCTGTTGAAAACAGCTGTATAGAATTTATTCAGTTTCTTTGATGAATCAAAAGTTCAGAAGAACAGCATTTAAACCATCCTTGCTAAATAAAGGCATTCATTTCTATAATTTCTTCCCAAAAGCTTTGGATATTTCTGGGGGAAAAAATGTGCTCAACTGTTTGTGACACTGAAGACTGGAGTAATGATGCTGAAAATTTAGCTTTGATCGCAGGAATAAATTCCATTTTTAAATATATTCAAATAGAAAACAGTTATTTTAAATAGTTACAATTATTTTTTGTAAACTGTTGCTGTATTTTGGATCAAATAAATGCAGAAGACAAACAACAAAAATCTTACTGTTCAAAAACTTTTGACTGGTAGTGTATGTCTAAGCAAAAACTGGCCTACATTATAAATAGGCTCCAAAAAAAATGGTAGTTTATAGTCTTGCGTGTAACATACCTGCATCAGCCCAGCAGACCTGGCGTGTGGTGGAGTCGTAGGTCAAAGCATTGGGCAGTCCAACGCCCTCCTGTACCAGGACTCTTCGGTTTTGTCCGTCCACAGAGGAGCTCTCAATTTTAGGAGCTTCTCGGTTCCAGTCAGTCCAGTAAAGTGTTCTGTGAAAAGATTCGTTTTACAAAATAGAATTCATTAGAAAATTAAGGTTTTAAATAAATTAGCCCATTAGAATGATTTCTGAAGGATCATGTGACAATGGAGATTTAGCTTTGCATCCCAGAAATAAATTCTATGTTAAGTATATTAAAATAGAAAACCACTATTTTAAAATGGATTCATATTTTTTTCTGTATTTTAATCAAATAAATGCATGTATTGCAATGCAATTCATATAAATTTGTTCATGTTTTTAAAAGATGGGTCTTCTGCTTATGAAGGCTGCATTTGATCAAAAAATACAGTAAAATACTGTATTGTTACATATTACAATAATAAAAAATTTATTTTAATACATTTCAAAATGTAATTTATTCCTACGTCAGCAGTCATTACTCCACTCATTGTCACATGATATTTTTCATGAAATAAATCCAGACTTAAGGAGCATAAAATGCTTCTTTCAAAAACATTAAGAAAATCTGAATTATTCCAAACTTTTGTGCGTTGAGATATACAGCTTTTGACATGGGTGGAAAGATGACACAGTTTGATTTCATTCAAGTGCTGAAATTCATGTTTTTCTAAATCTAAAACATAAAAAAGCGCTCTGCTCTATTTAGCATTGATTTAAACAAGATGTTTTAAAGCAAGGCCTATGCGAGCAACTCATGAGTCCCTCAGGAAATGGTAAATATAACTAGCCGACACTATGGCTAAGTTGAATCACTCGCTCGACAAAGAAAGATTTATAACCGTAAACTGTCTTACATCTCTCCCTGAGGATTTGCGAAGCACGAAATCTCAATTTCAGGCTATTTGAGGTAAAAGATATTTATAAGACCAACTCTGTTGGGCAGGAAATCAGCTGACAATGCAGTTTAACGCAACTGCTTGTATAATTAAATATTTGTTTCGTAAAATTCTTGACTAATGCATCAGACTTCAACCCAGATGGCCTGTTAATCGGAACCATCACCTCACGTATGCATACATCTATGCGTGACGGCAAAAACAAACTAGCACGTAGCACAAATCGCAGCAGCAACAAACACAAACACACATTAGCAGCTATTCTCATGGCCCATGAGGTTTGTATTATATCTCCTGTCCTCCACCCAAGTTCAGTTGCTCCAGATGTTGCAGATGGCTGAGTTTGTGGAGTTGCTGGCCCACACGTTGACTGCCCTCCCTGGAGACCTGAGAGCCAGGCCAGACATTGAAGCAACACTAACATCTGGGCCAATTTGTAGCCTTGCCCTATTATTTTCTCTGCCTCCCATACACATCCCAACCGTCTCGCTCTCTCGCTTCTCTATAGCAGATAACAGATTTTAGGTTTTAAAGCGTTCTTGTAAAGGAAACATGGGAAGCTGGTGATGGAGAGGAAATGAGGGTTCATTAAAGCAGCCAACTGCAAGATCAATTAAGCTGAGATGCCCTTTTTAATAGTTTTAATGGTGGTTTAAATGGTGGCTGATCCAATATGTTCAAAATAAAAATACAGAAAATGTGTAAAAGATACAAAAATATTTTATATAATTGATATTATTAAAAGCAGTACTTAAAGGATTAGTTTACTTTCAGAACTCAAATTTAAAGATAATGTACTCACCCCCTTGTCATCCAAGATGTTCATGTCTTTCTTTCTTCAGTCTTAAAGAAATTATGTTTTCTGAGGAAAACATTTCAGGATTTCTCTCCATATAATGGATATGTATGGTGCTCCCAAGTTTGAACTTCCATAATGCATTTTAAATGCAGCTTCAAAGGGCTCTAAATTATCCCAGGCGAGGAAGAAGGGTCTTACATAGCAAAAGACTGGTTATTTTCTAAACAAATTGACAATTGATATACTTTTTAAGCTCAAATGCTCGTCTTGTCTTGTCTACGCGATGCACATGCGTAGTCTTTGTGATCTGGGTCAATAGAGTTAGGGTATGTCGAAAAACTCCCACCTTGTTTTCTTCCCCAACTTCAAACCATCCTACATCACTGCAGAAGTACCAACCCAGTGTTTACAAAGTGAACATACAAAGAAGATCAAACGCCGTTTACAAAAAAAGGACGATTTTGAAGTTGAAGATGAAAATGAGACGGGAGTTTTTCGACATACCCTAACTGTATTAACCTGGATCACACAGACTAAGCATTCGCATCGCAGAGACGAGACAAGACGAGCATTTGAGATTAAATAAACTGTCAATTTGTTTCGAAAATAACCTTCTTTATCGTCTGGGATCGTTTAGAGTCCTTTGAA
Organism: Cirrhinus molitorella; assembly: GCA_033026305.1. Classification (NCBI taxonomy): domain Eukaryota; kingdom Metazoa; phylum Chordata; class Actinopteri; order Cypriniformes; family Cyprinidae; genus Cirrhinus; species Cirrhinus molitorella. The sequence goes on along the minus strand of CM065135.1, from coordinate 28,033,820 downwards.
GCTGGATTTAAACTGCATTTTGAAAGTTCAAACTTGGGGGCACCATAGAAGTCTATTATATGGAGAGTAGGGATGCTCACATTGACCGTTTAACCGTTAACCGCCAGTAAGAATTTTAACCGATTAATGATATCAGTTAAACGGTTTAAAAGGTTTTTTTCTACAAGTATTTTTTTACTTTGCTGCACGGTGAAAGAACAATGCTATACATAAGAATTTGTTTACTCACAGGCGAGTGTCGACACGTGCAGCATGCTTAGGCTATACAGGCTTATATAAATATGGCTATACAGACATATTTCGCAGAGCAAGCACCTGCTTCACCTTCACTTAACTGATGCAACCTATACGCAACACAATGGCAAGCGGCAATATTGGATAAATGGCTATCAGAGTGAATCCGTGAGTGAATGGATTCTGAATGGATAAAGTGCGCAATGGGCGCTGCGCTCCCTTACAATCACTTGAAATGTAGTTCATCGCTTTCTCAAAGTTAATAAAGAGTAATAAAAGAACCTTTAAACTGCTCAATTAATCTCTTATTTACATCATGTCTACATTTTCTGTTTTAATGATAGTTCACGAACGTAGAGCAGAAATGAACAGAACACTACCGGCATTTTGGATGCTGAGAGGATTGTAACCTAACCGCCCCCGACTGGCCACTGCATTCATAAAGGCTTCAAAAACACGCTATGAATAGAAACATACATATGTCCATTGGATGAGAAGCCCCGAACCGCAAATTGACCGCAGATATTTGTGATGGTGTTTTTGCCGCGGGTCTAACAGTTAACAGGCAGCGCTCCAGTCCTACAGCAGGTCGCCATGCACGTCTCCTTCAGCTATTAAAATTGTTACATTTTGTATGTAATGGCAAATTGATTATATTTCGTTTCGTTTTTTTATTAAGTTAATTTAGAAAAACTTTTGGAGCTTTTTTTTGCTCGTTAAATATAAGTTTTTTTTTTGTTTTTGTTTTTTTTTAAGTAACGAACAGCGGCCAGCGGAAGACTGTTCATAGTCTGATCAATTTGCCTTCTCAAATCATCACGACTTGCATTAAATAAAATATAGATCTAAAACAGTTAAAGTAGCTAACCTAGATAAATGTGCGCAAGGTGCATTTCATTTTTGGAGAGTGGAAGCTGGAACCGCTTTGCAGGACATGGAGGCGCCAGCGCGATTATTTGCATTTTTTTCAGTGAATATATAAATAGAAAGCTTTAAATGATTACTTAACGAAACAAAACAAATCGGAAAAATCTATTTGATTAGGCTATGTAATCCGTAAAGATACATTTCTTTCTAAAGGTGCATTCAAAAAGGAGATTGGGAGTCAGGGTCTTTGCGACACTATTCTCCGCTGGTGCGTGATAATTTGAGGATACGTGATTTTTTATTGTTGCTCTGCTGCTGTGTATGCTGCTGTTTGCGAGTTAAAATAAAATATTTGTTTGTAATTTTTATGTATCATCATATATTTTTATTTTATACTAATTTACTATTCTAATTTGATCAGTTAACGGTTAATGTTCGGTTGACGAGCAGCGGTTGTCGGTCAGGAAAATTAACCAAAATGAGCATCCCTAATGGCGAGAAATCCTAAAATGTTTTCCCCAAAAATATAATTTCTTTACGACTGAAGAAAGACAGATATTAACATCTTCGATGACAAGGGGGTAGGGGAGGTATGGACATTATCTGTAATTTTTTTGTTCTGAAAGTGAACTAATCCTTTAAAAAATGCATTGCATGATGAATTGGTGACATGATGCATTAGGCTTAAAGGGATAGTTCACCCATAAATGAAAATTTGGTCATTAATTACTCACCCACATGTCGTTCCAAACCCAAAAGACTTTTGTTTATCTTTGGAACACGAATTAAGCCGAAGATAAACAAAGGTCTTAAGGTTTGGAACAACTTGAGGGTGAGTAATTAATGACAGAATTTTCATTTTAGGGTGAACTAGCCCTTAAGCATGGAGCATTACTTCAGACCTTGCAAGGAATATGGAAAACAGAATATGATACGCTCTAGAGCATTACTTTTTAAATTTTAGGTACTGGTTTTGGTACTAACAAGGTTGGAAAGATGGCTCCAAGTTTGATATTTTTAAGTAGTTTGAAGCACATACCCTGTAGGGGAGTCCACGATGATGGCTCTGGGGTTTACTAAGTCTGTGTCAAACAGAACACGCCTGTCACTTCCATCAAGGTTTGCTGTTTCAATCTTGTCTGATGTGCTGTCCACCCAAAACAGTTTCCTACGGTGGACATCTATAGCAAGACCTTCTGGACTCGTCAGAGCTGAAAAAAAAAAGAACTAATTAATCACACTTTTTCTTAGATTAATCATTATTAATCATGATTAATCCCATCTAACATTAAAGTAGTGCTGGGCAATGATTAACTGTGATTAATCGCATCCAAAATAAAAGGTTTTGTTTATATAATATATGTGTGTGTGTACAGTGTATATTTATTATACTGATAAAGACATATTTATATAATATATAAATATATATAAACATATATTTTTTTAAATATATACATGCATGTGTGTGCATTTATATATACATAATAAATATAGACAGTACACACACATTTGCGATTAATCACAATTAATCGTTGCCCAGTACTACATTAAAGTTTTTAAATATACTTTTATATTGCAATAATTTCACATCCAATCCAATTAATGTAGAAACAACATAAAAACAGTATACTTATATATTGTTTTATGACTGAAGGTGAGTATCACTGACACCAATATTACTGATGTCTCTAGGAATTTTTTTTCCCTAATATTCAACCATTGGCTATAGCCATTCAACATTACAGTATAATTGAGAGCTGTCAATGTTAACATTTATTAGACTTCATAAAATAACAACTTCTAATTTAAGTGGATTTAAAACAACCTTCACATAAATCCATTATTTATCTGTGCCCTTTAGCAAGTAGGAAATATACAGATATTGAATAAAGTTATCAAACACTAAATTAAATATAGATTAATCCTTAACGCTACAAAACTACTTCTTTTTTCTTTTGTTCTTTGATTAACAGACATCGCAGCAGCTGGGTTGTTAGCTTATTTGGCTGCTATTACTTTAAGAGCTGCTGCTGCCAAATGTGTCGTGGATCATTGGTGCTTTACACATTTTTACACATTTTTTCGCATTTGTATGTGCAATTGAAGCGTGCGTTAAACACAGTATAACGGCTGACAGGACAGGTAAATTCATTTTTACTAACATGGCCTGACAACATCTCAACTAACCGCAGTTCACTGTTGTTTTTCTAACATGCGTGTCTGAAAAGTGCATCTGAAATTCTCCCATTTGATGTGGTCATAAAGATGTTCTGCGACTAAATAAATGCATTTCTTGTCAAGAAAAAAACTAAAGGAGCAGTTGTGAGTGGGGTGGCCAACCCTAGCTATGCCCCTGCATTAAATATTTTTAATGCTGTTAAACTGGAAAAATTAATTGCCTGTGTTAACACGCTAATTTTGCTAATTTTATATTATATGATATAATATCAATCTGATTTTTAACAAAAATGCACACCTGTGTTGATAATGATCTCAGGTTCTGATCCAGGCTCTAGACTGGCTCGACTGATTGTGCGTCCAGCCAGATCTGTCCAATAAACTTTTCTTTCTCTGCAGTCATAATCAATGCCGACCACTATAGAGCCCTGAAAGAGTAAACAGGAGAGAATTAGTATGCTTTTTTTCAAAGCTGCAGACTTCAGTATTTCAATCAATAGCGTGCAAGTCTCACATGTAGAGCAAGCAGCACTGAAGATCTCTGCTTGTCCATCTGAGTGCCATTGAGAGGTAAAACTCCAATCTGCTGACCCTGGGCATAGAGCAGGGATGTGCCTGTTGGAGGCGGGGTCACATCTGGGCGTGGCTGAGGGTGCATGGTGGGAGGGGCCACAGTAGGTATACCTAAAATGTAGCAGATCATTTTAGCTTGGAAATACAAATCATTTTGTTGGCCCTTTTTCTGAACGTGAACATGAGATTAAAATAAAATGCCCAAGCATTAAACCATTTAACCAGTGTTTTTTCATGAGAAAACTGTGGGTTTCACAGCAAGTGACACTCACAGGCAGGTTTCACAGCGTCGTGTGAGCGGGTTCCTGGTACTTCCCGCCCATTTTGGTCCACGCACCAGCAGTAGCTGTTTTCTCCGTAGCACTGAACCGGGTTGAACTCCCCAGCAGAGTCACACTGAGGTAGATAATGCTGGGAATCTGGCTGGCCTCCATATTGCTGCAACAGACTGGCTCTCCAGCGCTCACAAACAGTCTCTGGACGCTGGACTGGAAGCACTGGGTGTCAGAGGAGAAACCAGGAACATATTACTGCACAATATGGAAATATTTATCCATAACCAATACGAGATTAATCAAGTGAACAATGAAAACTGCCAATGACTAACCCAAAATGAAAAAAAAGTATATATTAAATATATTTTACATTTTTTAAATGAAATGATTTTATAATGTGATGATGAGAATAATAAATATATTGTTGTTATTGTTGATTATATCATTATGAATAAGAAATATATTATTTTAAAATAATTTCAAATATATAAAATAATAATAATTTACAAAATAATCTAAAACTTAAAACAAAAATTATCTAAACTTGAACCTCTGACACTTAGAACTACACACAAGTAGATATTTTTTTATCCAAAGATGTGAATTTAATTTATGCGCAAAACATCAAAAAAACATATGTGAATGAAGCACCGTTTTCATCCAACAAGCTAAAAAGAACAAAATCGTCACTTCCTGATAAACCGGCACTAAAAATCACTAAGAAAAGTAGGAGAAGACACTGAATATAATAATATTCACATACAATAAATTACTTTTGCCTCAGAGCAAGCAGACAAAACAAAATAAATGCTGTCATTGCTTTCAGTGGAGGATGCCTACTTAGAACGCAGTTGTGTTAGATAATTATACAGAAATACTTTGATGACAGACTTTACTCAGGCATTTCAGAATGATCAATACAACATTTCTGAGATCAGTCCACTGGTAGTGAAGTTACCCCATCCCATCATGCAAAGTCACAAGACTTTTTTAAATGTGCATGGAGGAATTTATTCGCTAAATACGTTTCCATTGTATTTTATGCACATTTTTTCTTATCTGATAAAAAGTTTATCCTACTAATTTGTGCGCATACGTTTTTAATGAGCTTTTTTTAAAATTAACATCTACCATCCAGCTTTTTTTATGTGATATTCCAAAATATCATATTCCAAAATAGGTGAAAGGAAAGATAGCTAGTGTATTTTATGTTTTCTGATTCATAAAATTGAATTTAATCAAAAAGAGTTCAACACGTTTCTTTCTTCAGTGTCATTTTTGGCTACCAAACGGGAGTTGAAATAGGAGGCATTTCTAACTATGGTGAGAAGAGGAAGCATTCATTGGTGGTGTTAAAATGGACTAAACTTGCTGCTCATATTTTCCTCCTGCTCTGTAATCTGGATGAACACAGTGCAGACTGGACTCTGTGAGTTCTGCTACAAATTAGACTGATTACTTACACATGATGTGAAACTACTTGGCAAATTAGAAAGCCTATAACTGACAAAGAACAGCGTGGTGACCATTTCAAACATGCTTTAGATCTGTTGCCTATGTGAAAGTTGTTGCTACAATGGTATTCTATTATGGTTGGTCTAAATCCCATTAGACTAAAATCTCACTCCATTTGATTAGCTGCGATTGCATTGTTTTGGTTTTATTTAAGGGTGCAAAATTATATGAAACTGTGAAAACTATGTGCGCAGCACTCTTACCAGGCTCGTCACAGTTTATTGTTGGGGCTCCAGGTGGAGTTCGGGTTCCCGCTCTCTCCTGTCCTCTACTGTCCACACACCAGCAGTGACCTGTGGACCCATGGCACTGCTGTGACCTGTACTGACCCTCCTCATCACACTGAGGGATGTAGGCTCCTATCACAGGAACACCACTATTTCCACTCCTAAGACTGTCTCTGTGTTGCTCACACTGGGTCTTGGGGCGCACTGGACGCACTTGGGATACAAAAGAGGTTTGTTATTCACCCATCACACCCTTCAGAACAAAAACCTTGCAGGTGGTTCTGACAACATTCAACTTCCATTAAAATTCAGTATTTCTTTTTAGAAATAAACATTGTTTTTAATCGTAACTAAAATAGAAACTTATAGAAACTGTTTTCATTCATTAAAACAAGGCTGGATTACAATAAAATATCTAAAAATGTTGGCAATTAACTAAATAAGCTGAAGTTGAGGCTAAAATTACTTAAACTAAAATAAAAATTAATTAAAGCTATATAGAAATTGTTCTATTGAAAGAAAAAAAAGACACAAGTAAAGCACACAAGTAAAGTGCTAAAACCTAAATTAAAATTTAAATATTTAAAATCAAAACAGGAAATAAAAAATATCTATATTAATAAGCGCTATCATATATGTTAACAATAATAATATACAAGTACATAAATACTTATAATAATGAAATAGCAATGGTGAAGTGGAATCTAGAATACACAAGCCTCCTCTAACTAAAATACAACAAAATGTCAAATGAAAAATGTAAGCTAAAATGTAAAAAACAATGAAACGTACACCTAAAATCCTTAAAAATTAAAATTAGAAATGCTTTCTTGTCCACTAACAAACATAAAATAAATTTAAGTTGAAGTACTAAAATAAATAAAATCAAACTTAATAGAGATATATATAAAAAAAATTACAATTAAAAAAAACTTAAAATAATTAAAATGAAAACAGAAAATATAAAAATAAAAGCTATGTCAAAATTGGAATAACTATTTATTCCGATTTAACATACCAGGCTCATTGCAGTTTATTGTTGGGGCTCCAGGTGGAGTTCGGGTTCCCGCTCTCTCCTGTCCTCTACTGTCCACACACCAGCAGTGACCTGTGGACCCATGGCACTGCTGTGATCTGTACTGACCCTCCTCATCACACTGAGGGATGAAGCCTCCTTCCAAAGTAACACCACCATTTCTGCTCAAAAGACTGTCTCTGTGATGCTCACACTGAGTTTTAGGACGCACTAGATGCAGATGAGATACAAAAGAAGTTTGTTATTCTCTAATCACACCCCTCAGTACAAGAATGTCAGGCCTCAAGTTACTTCAGTAACATTACAGTGCTTTTGATGAAGTTAATGTTGCAGGCGGTTCTGATGACATTCAACCTTCTCAAACTCATACAAAACAAAATATCAAATAAAAAATGTAAACTAAAAATCTCAGAAATGCTGCCTTGGCTACTAATAGAAATCAAATAAGTCTGATTTAAGTTGAAGTACTAAAATTGCTAAAACTTAAATAAAGATAAATAAATAAAATTAATAGATATATTCTAAAACATAATAAAAATTACAAATACACATAAAAAATGATTAAAACGTACACCAAATTAATTAAAATGAAAAAAAAAAAAAAAAATTCAATTAAAGATATGTCAACAGTTTAATAAATACTTTAACAATATATAAATTATATTAAAAGGGTTACTCCACCAAAATGAAAATTTTGTCATTAATCACTTACCCCCGTGCCGTTCCAAATCCATAAAAGCTTAGTTTGTCTTCGGAACTCAAGATATATATGATACATTCTGACAGCTCTCTGACCGTTCCATAGACAGCAATGTAATTAACATGAATTGTTGAATAAAGTTGTTTTTTTGTTTTTTATTTTGCGTACAAAAAGTATTCTCATAGCTTCGTAAAATTATAGTCGAACCTCACATGGATTATTATACCGATCTCCTTGCTACGTTCCTGGATGTTGTTAGAAGCTTTTCCCAAAACCTTGGGATGCCCATTATAATAAATAAAAATAATTATTGCATTTTAATATTTTTTTAGAATAAAATAATGTCTTATATCTTATATCTTAAACCAAGAATTTTTTCATGTCCCTGAGGGGTTTGTACTTAGAAAATTATTAACGAAATGTGCATAGTGTCTGTAAGTTTGGCAACTATGTAAGCATTTATTTTTGTTCCTTTCTTGTAAAAAAATATTTTTCTAAAAAATTGATAAATATTTTATAAAAATCTAACTTTAAAGTTATGTCCCTCATTATGAACTTAACCCTGTCACACTAACCATTTTACGCCCATAATAATTTAGACTCCACACTTATGTGACATCATTAACCAATCCAGGTCTCTTTAATAATGGTGCAGAAAATGGTTAGTATAATCATACTTTTTATTCATATCTTTAAGGCATGTTATCATCAGGGAGAGTACTGTCAAGCTAAACAACTCAACCCTGTCACATAAAATTAAGATGGAAAATTACTACTTTTTCAACATTTTATTTTAATCCATAAGTATATACAATGTACTTATGTTATTGCGTCCATATATGATCTGCTCTAGTACACTACATGAGGAGCAGTGCCATTTTGAGTGAAAAACCACAACCCCGTCACAAATATATGTATTTCTCAATGTTACGGGGTCATAAACTTGCGACAGGGTTGAGTTATTTGCTTCATTTATTACTAATTTTAATGAAAAAAATATAAAATAGTCATGGTTTCAGTAAATATATATACTTCAAAGTCATGACAATGCATATATACAAAACCAAAAATGTTAATTTAAGGCAATGTATCCTTTCAAATGTGTTACAGTCTTCAACCCTGTCACACATTGTCATGTTAATATTTTTAGAAAAAATATAGGGAAGACAAATAAGAACAAAATTATTTCTTGCTGATTTCCATCTGACATGTTAAGGGCTAAAACAATAAAAATGTGGTTTTAGTTGAAATTTTAAATTAAAACTATTTTTTACAAAAATAAAAAGGCCGTAGATGCACAATTTGTATATTTTTAGCTTTAGTCCTATAAAAATGTGAAAATGATAATAAATGTTACAATTTTTATCATTAAATTGTTATCAGGCACACATGAGCAGTAGGTACATGTTTGTTTTATAACAATTTCTGTGTAAAATCCTTTTTAAACCAATCCCATTTTGTCCGTTACGGGGGTTGAGAAAAAGAGGTGTCTAAAGCTGAAAACAACTGAAAATAATAAAAGGTCTTTAATGCCTGAGGTGGGAAAATATGATTTTTTGGAGGTTTGATATGTGCCTAATGATGTGGGTATGTGGAAGTTGAATCAAATGTAGCTGAAAAACATGTATATTCCAAGTTGAAAATGAACCGAATCCCAGGAATGACCCAAATAATGACAAAATTTTCATTTTGGGGTGGAGTAACCCTTTAAAATAACAGCATCTAAAATTTAAAAACTATCAAGAATTTGTAGATTTGTAGATATTCTAACAAAAAGAGCTACTGCTACCTCTCTAGAACAGATCCCATGACAATTAATTACTTTTTTAAAAAGTGAATTTTTTTATAAAATAGGACAGATGCCCTATTGAGGGAGGCCTGTTTCTTACCTGGCTCATCACAGTTTATTGTCTGGACTCCAGGTGGAGTTCGGGTTCCTGCTCTCTCCTGTCCCCTATTGTCCACACACCAGCAGTGACCTGTGGACCCATGGCACTGCTGTGACCTGTACTGACCCTCCTCATCACACTGAGGGATGTAGGCTCCTGTCACAGGAACACCACCATTTTCACTCCTAAGATTGTCTCTGTGCTGCTCACATTCAGTCTTGGGATGAACTAGATGCAGATGAGATACGCCAGGTTATTCTACCACAAAGTTACTTCAAAGTTACACAGTTTTTGATAAGATTAATGTTACTGGTGGTTCTGATGACATTCAACCTCCCCTAACTCAAATAAAAAAAGAAAATCAAAAATGTAGCCTTGGCCACTAACAGAAATAAAACAAAACGGCAACCTCTTTATAACAGATCCCATGACAATTAGTTTAAAATGAATGAACTTTATATAAAATAGGACAGATGAACTATTGAGGGAGGCCTGTTTCTTACCAGGCTCATCACAGTTTATTGTCGGGGCTCCAGGTGGAGTTCGGGTTCCCGCTCTCTCCTGTCCCCTACTGTCCACACACCAGCAGTGACCTGTGGACCCATGGCACTGCTGTGACCTGTACTGACCCTCCTCATCACACTGAGGGATGAAGGCTCCTATCACAGGAACACCACCATTTCCACTCCTAAGATTGTCTCTGTGCTGCTCACACCGGGTCTTGGGACGAACTAGATGCAGATGAGATACGACGGGTTATTCTACCACAAAGTTACTTTAATAAAGTTACAGAGTTTTTGATAGGATTAATGTAACTGGTGGTTCTGACAACATTCAACCTCCCCTAACTCAAATAAAAAATGAAAATCAGAAATGTTGCCACGACCACTAACAAAAACAAAACAAAACAAAACTGCGACATCTCTATAACAGATCCAATGACAATTAATTAAAAATGAATTAAATATTATATAAAATAGGACAGATGACCTATTGAGGGAGGCCTGTTTCTTACCAGGCTCGTCACAGTTTATTGTTGGGGCTCCAGGTGGAGTTCGGGTTCCCGCTCTCTCCTGTCCCCTACTGTCCACACACCAGCAGTGACCTGTGGACCCATGGCACTGCTGTGACCTGTACTGACCCTCCTCATCACACTGAGGGATGAAGGCTCCTGTCACAGGAACACCACCATTTTCACTCCTAAGATTGTCTCTGTGCTGCTCACATTCAGTCTTGGGACGAACTAGATGCAGATGAGATACGCCAGGTTATTCTACCACAAAGTTACTTTAATAAAGTTACAGTTTTTGATAGGATTAATGTAACTGGTGGTTCTGACGACATTCAACCTCCCCTAACTCAAATAAAAAAAGAAAATCAGAAATGTTGCCATGACCACTAACAGAAATAAAACAAAACTGCAATGTCTCTATAACAGATCCAATGACAATTAATTAAAAATGAATAAAATATTATATAAAATAGGACAGATGACCTATTGGGAGAGGGCTATTTCTTACCAGGCTCGTCACAGTTTATTGTTGGGACTCCAGGTGAAGTTCGGGTTCCCGCTCTCTCTTGTCCCCTACTGTCCACACACCAGCAGTAACCTGTGGACCCATGGCACTGCTGTGACCTGTACTGACCCTCCTCATCACACTGAGGGATGAAGGCTCCTTCCAAAGAAACACCACCATATCTGCTCAGTAGACTGTCTCTGTGCCGCTCACACTGGGTCTTGGGACGCACTGGACGCAGATAAGATACACAAGGGGGTTGTTATTCTCCCATCACACCACTCAGTACAAGAATCTCAGCCATAAAGTTACTTAAAAAAAAATCTTTTTTTGATAAAATTAATGTTGCAGGTGGTTCTGATGATTCTAAAATTTTGAAAAAACTATGAAAAATGTCAACTCAGAAATGGCCACTTGGCCACTAACAGAGTTGAAGTACTAAAATTGCTAAAACTTAAATAACAATAAATACATTTAAATTAATAGATATATTTTAAAATGTGATATAAATTAACAAATACATGTTAAGAAAATCACTAAAACTTAAACTCAAATATTGAAAATTTTTTAACTTGAAAATCTAAAAATAGCAGCTACGTCAAAATTGTAATGAATACTATAACAGTATATAAATTATGTTCAAATAACAGCATATAAAATTTGCAAAGCATCTAGAATTTGCAGACATTCCAACAAAAATAGCAACTGCTACCTCTCTATAACAGATCCCATGACAATTAATTAATTTGAAAAAGGAGACCTATTGGGAGAGGGCTATTTCTTACCAGGCTCATCACAGTTTATTGTTGGATCTCCAGGTGGAGTTCGGGTTCCCGCTCTCTCCTGTCCTCTACTGTCCACACACCAGCAGTAACCTGTGGACCCATGGCACTGCTGTGACCTGTACTGACCCTCCTCATCACACTGAGGGATGAAGGCCCCTTCCAAAGAATCACCACCATGTCTGCTCAGAAGACTCTCTCTGTGATGCTCACACTGGGTCTTGGGACGCACTAGAGGCACATGAGACACACAAGGGATTGTTATTCCTCCATTACACCAGTACAAAACCTTAGACATTAAGTCATAGAGTTTTGACAATGTTGCTGGTCATTCTGATGACATTCAGCCTCCCCTAGCTAAAATACAAAAAAAAAAAAAAAAATCAAATGAAAAATGTTAACCTAAAAATCTTAAAAAAAAAAAAAAAAATCATTAACAGACATAAAATAACTTTGAGCTAAAGTACTAAAATTGCTAAAAAAAAAAAATAATAATAATAATAATAAAGATAAATAAATTCAAATTAATAAATATGTCAAAAAAATTTGACAAAGGCACATAAGAAAATTACTAAAACATATATTAAAATAATTAAAAAACAGAAATAATTAAAATATAAGCTATGTCAAAATTTGAATAAATATTATAACATACCAGGCTCATCACAGTTTATTTTTGGGGCTCCAGGTGGAGTTCGGGTTCCCGCTCTCTCCTGTCCTCTACTGTCCACACACCAGCAGTGACCTGTGGACCCATGGCACTGCTGTGACCTGTACTGACCCTCCTCATCACACTGAGGGATGTAGGCTCCTATCACAGGAACACCACCATTTCCGCTCCTAAGATTGTCTCTGTGCTGCTCACACTGGGTCTTGGTACGCACTGGATGCAGATGAAACACACAAGTTTTTTTTTATTGTCCCATCACACACTCATCCATACAATTACAAAGTTTTTGATAAAAATGTTATGTTGCTGGTGTTTTTGACAACATTAAATTTCTCCTAACCAAAATAAAACAAAAATATCAACTGAAAAATATAAACTACAATTTAGAAAGCAATGAAAAATGTAACTCTTTAAAAATGAAAATCAGATGCCTTGGCCACTAACAGCTATCTCTCCATATACTGTATCTCTATAATTGATCTCATGACAATTAATGAATTAAAAATGTTTTTATATTTTTAAAACAGGACAGATGACCTGTTGAGAGAAGCGTATTTCTTACCAGGCTCGTCACAGTTTATTGGTGGGGCTCCAGGTGGAGTTCGGGTTCCCGCTCTCTCTTGTCCCCTATTGTCCACACACCAGCAGTGACCTGTGGACCCATGGCACTGCTGTGATCTGTACTGACCCTCCTCATCACACTGAGGGATGTAGGCTCCTATCACAGGAACACCACCATTTCCGCTCCTAAGACTGTCTCTGTGCTGCTCACACTGGGTCTTGGGACGCACTGGATGCAGATGAAACACACAGGTTTTTTTTATTGTTCCATCACACACACATACAATTACAAAGTTTTAGATAAAAATTTATGTTGCTGGTGTTTTTGACAACATTCAATCTCCCCTAACAAAAATATAACAAAAATATCAACTGAAACAAGGTACACTACAATTTAGAAAGCAATGAAAAATTTAACTCTTTAAAAATTTAAATCAGATGCCTTGGCCACTAACAGCTATCTCTCTATATACTGTATCTCTATAATTGATCTCATGACAATTAATGAATTAAAAATGTTTTTATACTTTTAAAACAGGACAGATGACCTATTGAGAAAAGCTTATTTCTTACCAGGCTCGTCACAGTTTATTGTTGGGGCTCCAGGTGGAGTTCGGGTTCCCGCTCTCTCCTGTCCCCTATTGTCCACACACCAGCAGTGACCTGTGGACCCATGGCACTGCTGTGACCTGTACTGACCCTCTTCATCACACTGAGGGATGAAGGCTCCTATCACAGGAACACCACCATTTCCGCTCCTAAGACTGTCTCTGTGCTGCTCACACTGGGTCTTGGGGCGCACTAGAAGCACACAAGGTACACATGAATTGTTATTCCTTTATTACACTCCTTTGCACTTTGTTTATATATAATAAAAGGGTTTGTGCAAGTTAAAGAGTTGCCAAACTCTAAACTCCAATAAAGTTATTATCTGTTTTAAACACAGGAGGCTTTGACAACTCTCAACCTTCCCTAAAAATCCTACTTTTTTTCAGAAAAGAATGCAATACATGTCCACAACAGAAAAGGTGTATCTCTTCACATTTTATGTCATCTTCCTTAAAGGGGTCATCGGATGCAAAAATGTGTGTTGGCAGTGTGTGTACACATTTACCCTATAATGATAAAAATCCACCCAGTGGTTTTTATTTAATCTGTATAAATAATTCCCCCTTTTTCAAATCAAGCCATTCTCAGCTTCTTGTCTGTGTGACGTAACACCAACATAGGACACTCCAACGTAGATCGATTGACACATCCATCCTGAGTGAGCTAGGGGTAAGCGTGTAGCATAGTGTAGGAAATAAATTCTGATTGACACAACCAATAAAATCTTTAAAATCAGCTGTGGGGCGGAGTTTGCGCTGAAGATGATTGGGGGAAATGTGTTTTTGGCTGTCTGTCAATGGGAGGAAGCCACGCCTTGTTTTAGATAGCCCACCCCGTTTCGGAGTTAACACCCCCATTTGGAGATCACCAGGCTGCAGTAAGCCGCTTAAGACGTAGTGGATGACTTCTGTTTGTGAATGGAATGGCCTCACGATCCACATAAATGCATTTGCGCATATCATCCGTGATCCAGCTTCACTTACAACAGAGATGAGTATATTTTTTTAGTAAGCAAGTTTCATGGCTAAACACGCTAAAGTAAACAATGGCTCGTCACTCCACAGAGAGAAGAGAGGGGCGGAGTGAGCAGAGCTCATTTGCATTTAAAGGAACATGCAATAGAATCAGTTGATTTTTTACAGAGCTGATTTTGACAAGGTAAAAGGGTGTTTTTTTACACTACTATTGAGAATTTTTAACCAAAGTATATTATAGACTTTTCATTAAGACCCTAAAGAATCACATCAACTTGTGGAAAATGGGCATCTGATGACCCCTTTAAACTCAAGGTTAGGGCCTCTTTTCCCAGACTGCAACTGGCCTTTGTGGAATTTCTATAGGATATAGACTACCATTAAAAAGTCTGGGATTAGGGCTATGAAAAAACTCTACTTTTCTTACCTGGCTCATCACAGTTTGTAGATGGGGTTCCGGGTGGAGTTCGGGTTCCCGCTCTCTCCTGTCCCCTACTGTCCACACACCAGCAGTGACCTGTGGACCCGTGGCACTGCAGTGGCCTGTACTGACCCTCCTCATCACACTGAGGGATGAAGGCTCCTGTCAGATGAACACCACCATGTCCGCTCTGAAGACTGTCTCTGTGCTGCTCACACTGAGTCTTGGGACGACCTTTGATGCAAATGAATGTGATTTTATAGAATTTGTGACTTTACTTGAATAAAACAATGTTAAAAATCCAAATAACTACAAACAGCTACCATTTTGAGGGTGGCACTGGAAACCATCTCCATGGTATCCCGGTTGGCACTGGCACTGGAAAGATCCCGGACTGTTTGAGCACAAGGCCTGGGTGTGGCACGGCTGGTCGCGACACTCGTCCACATCTGCTCATACCACAAAACACAACACACACTCTGTAGCTTAACAAACACCACAATAGCTGCATTTCTCAGGATGTTAGTCTGAGTCACTCTAGCTGTTGCCTGGAGGCTCCAAACTCCCACTATGCCGTCAAAGACCAGAGCGCGCTGAACAGGAAGGAGAAGAGTTAACTGTCCTCTGACCCTCTTGTGTTCTTCAGCTGCATGTCTCCTACGCACATTCCCTGAATGAGGACATTGGGTCATTGTTTCAAAATACCCTCCCTTCCCCAGCGTCTCTAGTTACCCATGCCTCTCTCCGCACTGCAAACCCTTCACCTACAGCATTCAGCTGAGAGAATGAGCCTGTGTTTTACCAACACTTAACCTCTGAAACACATCACATCCCACTGGCAGCATGCAACTCAGACTGAGTCACATATAAACTGCTGACTGTGTTCTTAAAAGCTAATGTAGATACACTGCATATTGCGCAATGTAGTACGCTACCAGTAAAAAGTTTTTGGACAGTAAATGTTTTTCTGTTTTAAAGGGTTATTCCACCCCAAAATGAAAATTTTGTCATTAATTACTTACTCCCATGTCGTTCCAAACCCATAAAAGGTTTGATCGTCTTCAGAACACAATTTAAAATATTTTGGATGAAAACCGGTAGCTTTTTGACTGTCCCATTGACTGCCAAGTAAATTACACTGTCAAGGCCCAGAAACGTATGAAAGACGTTGTCAAAATAGTCCATCTGCCATCAGTGATTCAACCATAATTTTAGGAAGCTACGAGAATACTTTTTGTACGCAAAGAAAATGAAAACAATGACTTTATTCAACAATTAGTCTCCTCCACGTCACTATAGTGACATTTTTGTAAGTATCCCCTGGACGCAAATAGCGTACCCTGTTCTCTGTCAGCTGCAACACGTGGATACGCTGTTTTGGTTCAAATCAAAGCATAAATACAACCTAGAAAATGAATCCGTGTGTTGTGGCTGACACAGAACAGCGTATGCTGTTTACATCCAGTGGATACTTTCCAAAATGGAGCTATGGTCAATGGGACAGTCAAAAAGCTACCGGTTTTCATCCAAAATATCTTAAATTGTGTTCCAAAGACGATCAAACTTTTTACGGGTTTGGAACGACATGTGGGTAAGTAATTAATGACAAAATTTTAATTTTGGGGTGGAGTAACCTGCTCAACTCTTCTGCTCACTAAGCCTGCATTTATTTGGTCTAAAATACAGCAAATGCAGTGATATTGTAAAATATTTTACTATTTAAAATAAGTGCTTTCTATTTTATTGTTCAAGAAACATTATTTTTATTATTATTATTATTATTATTATTATTATGATCAATATTTAAAACTAATTTATTATTATTTGTTATTATTATTATTATAATTTATTTGTTATTATTAGCAATTTTTTTTCAGGATTCTTTGATGAATAGAAAGGTCCAACGATGAGCATTTATCTGAAATCATTTAAAAAAGCTTTTGGAGCATTATACACTATACCATTCAAAGAAATCATTCAAATTAAAACTTAATTTAAAAGCAAGGATGCTTTAAATGGATCAAAAGTGATGATAAAGACATTTATAATGTTATAAAAGATTTCTATTTCAGATAAATGCTGTTCTTCTGAACTTTCTATTAATCAAAGAAACCTGAAAAAAATTCTACCCAGCTGTTTTCAACATATTAATAATTAATAAACGTTTTTTGAGGAGCAAATCAGAATATTAGAATGATTTTTGAAGGATCATGTGACTGGAGTAATGATGCAAACAATTCAGCTTTGAAATCACATGAATAGATTACATTTTAAAATATATATTCAAATAGAAAACAGTTAAAAAGATATTTTAAAATGTAACTGTTTTTTCTGTGCTTTGGATGAAATAAAAGCAGGTTTTGTCAGCATAAGAGACTTCTTTAAAAAAAACATAAAAAATCTTACTGTTCAAAAACTGTAAATTGCCAAATAATATGCATGTTTAATGCCACAAGCAACATCCAATTTTATCTTGGAAAAAATTTACAATATCATTCAAACAGTTGGTGTTGTTCACCAAGGCTGCATTTATTTGAACAATAATACAGTGACAACACTAATATTGTGAAGCATTTTAATATATTTTAAAATGTATTTTTTGTGAATAAATTACTGCAACTATCACTTCAGTCTTTATTTTGATTAACCAGAAACATTTCTTATTATTTTCAATGTTGAAAATAGTTGTGCTGCTTAATATTTTTGTGGGAATGGTGATGAATAGACGAATAGAAAGTTAAAAATAACGAAATCTACTTGAAATATTTTGCAAATTTCTAAATGTCTTTACTGCCACTTTAGTGCAATTTAATTCACCCTTGCTGAATAAAAACATCAATTTAATTCAAAAATAAAAATGTTACTGACCAAAAACTTAAGTTTTATGCATTAATATTTTTCATTTGCATTATTTAAATATAAATCTTAAAAAGATTTGAATCATTTATATTACATTTTTAAAAATCCTGTCAGCCCAAACTAATAATGAGTCAAGAAATAGCATGCTATATGAATTTTCTATGAATAAATATTATAATTTTTAGAAGTAGTATAAGTAGTTTTTATTATATACTTCCAAACAACACAACTGACTGTTTTCCTTAAGAATAAATTAAAACAAAATGTACAATAATGTAAATAATTAATGTAACAAATAAATAAATAATTTATAATAATAATAATACATGTGACATTTTATGCTTTCCATTGATGTATGGTTTGTTAGGATAGGACAATATTTGGCCGAGATTCAGCTATTTAAATATCTGGAATCTGAGGGTGCAAAAAAATGTAAATATTGAGAAAAATCGCCTTTAAAGTTGTCCAAATTAAGTTCTTAGCAATGCATATTACTAATCAAAAATTAGGATTTGATATATTTACAGTAGGACATTTACAAAATATCTTCATGTAACACGATCCTTACTTAATATTCTAATGATTTTTGACATAAAAGAAAAAATAATAATTTTGACCCATACAATGTATTGTTAGCCATTGCTACAAATATACCTTAATTATGACTGGTTTTGTGGTGCAGGAGTTTAATTTTTATATAAGAATTTTATATGTATAATTGCATGGCATTTTTCTGAATTCAAAGCCACCCAATGCCCATAAAGCATCAAATAAACAATTGTCTCTGAATGATAAATAAGACTATCCAACGTAAACACACAAGTTTGTTAGAGTTGTGTCAAATCCAAGCACAGGAAATGAAGATGTTTCTTACCCTGACATGTCCGACCATCGAATCCAAACTCAAATCCGCTCTCACACTGACAGCGATGGCTTCCAGGCAGGTTCACACAGTAAGAATGAGCACCACAGGAGCTCAGACCTTCTGCACACTCATCCACATCTACAGAGAAAGAATAACTGCTCAATTACAACTCATAATGCTCTAATGTTGACTAATATAACACTACAAAATTCATCGTTTTCCACACTATAAGAGGAGCCTTGGTGTGCGTCAAACGTGTCAGGTGCTGGAGATATAAAGCATGCATTGAGATCCTGTCGTTTGTGATGACAGAGAAAGATAGCGAGGGATCTCGTCCCTGTTGCAGTGCGTGGGAACAGGCCTGAGGCTCTGGGTGGGTTAAGAGCTGGTCAGCAGGAGACCTGGTTTTGATCATTGCTAATTACAGGGTGGATAAGGAACACACGGTCCCTCTCTCTCTCTTGATTTTTCTCCGCTCGCTTTCCTTGACCCCCTTATTATCTACTCTAAAGTGAAGAGTTCAGACAGGTGATAAAATTATCCTCTAATAGGAACATGATGCCTGAAAACACACACATAAAACTCACGTACACATAATCAAGTGCAGACAATGGTGTCAGAGTCAGAGTTTATTCTGATTAATTGCTTTGTTCCAAAGAAACACTTTGAAAAGAACTGATTCACTGAATCAAATAAAATTAATGAGGTTGCAAAATAAATAACTGATACCAATATTAATAATTACAATTGTAATATTCTTTCTAACTTTCCAGTTTTACTGGTAAAAAAAATAATAACACTTAATATTAAGGACCAATTCTCACTATTAACTAGTTTTTCTGTTTTATGGATGCGTCCAGTGATGTAACAATGCTGAGAAAAGTGCAACTTTATGCAAATGAGCTTTATAAAATTTATAAAAATATTTACATATATATATATATATATATATGCCTGTAAGGATTATTTTTTAACATTCATCTTGTTTTTTGATATCATATATAATCCAGAATGTTAATTTTTAAGTTAAAAAAACTGTTCTAAAACCAACAATTCACTGAATCAAATAAAATTAATTATACAGGTAATATAATAAAATATTCTCAGGGAATTTTATTTAAAAATTTATTTTAGGTTACATCTGGTAATTTTTAACAACAAAATAAGCGAAATTGTTGCCAATATTATTATTATAATTATTATTAATAATAATAATATTAAAATATCATTATTTTTTTCCAGCTTGCAAAATAAAAAACTTGCAAAATTAAACAAACTAAATACATTTAATTAAAAATGTTTTTGCAAAGCTACACTACCAGTCAAAAGTTTTAGATTTTTAATGTTTTTAATATCTCTTTTGCTCACCAAGCCTGGATTTATTTGATTCAAAGTACAGCAAAAACAGTACAATTTTGAAATAGTTTTACTATTTAAAATAACTGCTTTCTATTTAAATACATTTTAAAATGTAAATTATTCCTGTGATTTTAATGCTACATTTTTAGCATCATTACTCCAGTCACATGATCCTTCAGAAATCATTCTAATATTCTGATTTGCTGCTCTAAAAACATGTTTTAATATTATTATGTTGAAAACAGCCGGGTAGAATTTTTTTAGGGTTCTTTGATGAATAGAAAGTTCAGAAGAACAGCATTTATCTGAAATACAAATGTTTTTTAACATTATAAATGTCTTTATCATTTTTTTGCAAAATCTTTTACTATTAATTTCTATTATATATATATATATATATATATATATATATATATATATAAAATGTTACAAAAACTTTTTTATTTCAGATATAATCCTGAAAACAAATTATAATAATGAATATATATATATATATATATATATATAATATTGATAACAATAATTAAAGCAACTCAGAATATTAGAACTATTTTTGGAGGATCATGTGACACTAAAGACTGGAGTAATGATCCTGAAAATGTAGCTTTGATCATAAACTGGAATAAATTACATTTTAAAAATCAAGAAAAAACATGCACATCCGTATGAGTACATAGGGAGTTTTCCGGAGGGGAGGTGCGATTTGCTCTCCCCCCTTTTCAAACGGGGAAATATCAGGTGGTCTGAGCCCCCCAACTAGCTTAAAGCTGAGGATGTGGCCTCTGCGTGTGCAGCTCAAACAAAAATGCCACAGCAATGTGTCTTCGCTTACAAATCTTCCCCAGCCTCACCGCAGCCCCACAGATCTCCCACATTCCACCTAAAGAGTGTTTAGTCTTTCTGTTGTTTGGCCTGGTAACAGAAGAAGATGAGAGGGGAAAGACCCCTGGGCACGTTCATGATTCACTGAGGGTTTCCTCTACTTTGCGTTTGACTCGCTGGATAGGAAACGTCTGGTTGCGCTAATGCACTACAGTGGTGATGACCCCACTTCTGAACGACCTGCAATGTTGATGTTACGCAGATGCATGGCTCTAATGAAGGAAGACGAACGTTTTGGGTTATTCCCAAAGTATTCCAGACCCACGACTGATTAAACAAAGTGTCACGGACCTGGAATTGAATTTACAGCTCAAGCGGGTGTGCTTGCACAGGAAGGTATTTCCATATAACTTCTCTTACCATAACAGTTACGTCCGTCTCCTTTGTAACCTGTGGCGCACTGGCACGAAAACAGCTGTCCCTCGCCCGGCACGCACTGTGCGGTTGTGTCACAGTCATGATTTCCAGAGTAACAGGGATTCACATCTTCTGGCTCTGGGTCTCCAGCTGCAAAAAGAGATGAAGGCAACCAAATTATAAATAGGAACGCAGGAAACTGAGCTAATGTCACTACAAATAACTTCTTATGTAATGTCCATGGATCTCAGATGGATAAGTCCCATAGAAAGCTAGGCAACGTGAAATACAGAGCTCAATAGTTCAGCTCATTCACACCAAGGACTATAACTTCAACAATAAAGTTTTAGTAATTGCTCTAGGGCTGGGTTTTGACACAAATTTCAATTCTATATTGATTGTTTTGGATATATATCAGGTACACTACATGCCAAATTTTCTCAAGGAAAAAAATCTCTTCAACTAATGCTGTAAAATATACATGAGAGTCGGTTGGTAGCCTACAACATTACTGTAATATTGAAGACTACAATGAACTGATTTGTATACAAATGCTTTAAGTTTTTATAATAATAAAGTAACAACTACATAATTATATTTCTACTCAATACATTTAAATGGTGGCTGTCATAAAAACTTGAGTTCATTTTTTTTAGCTGACTAACAAGTTTATGTTTACCGAATATGTTTTCTCTGAGGTAAATGTGAGGTTACATGACATTGTTTACAAGATGCTATATTAGTGACGTCTTTTCGCGGTTGAAACACTGATTGAGCGATTACATGAGACAGGATAAAGATTTGGGTAAGCTGTACTCTTTTTTTAACATACCTTCAGCCGTTCATTTGTTTTATTTCTGTTGAAACTATTTAAAGTGGAGGAGATCATCAGTTTATGCGCTTCGAGCTGCTGCTCATTTGAAGTGAACTGAGGTGCTACGGCCAGGGTTGCCAGGTTTTCACAACAAAACCCGCCCAATTGCTTCTCAAAACTAGCCCAATCGCGTTTCGAAGGGGTCCCCCGTTAAAAAACGCATTCTGTAGGGTAAAATACGCGTTTTTTTGTCTGGGTTCCCCTGGTAAATTCGCATTTCAGGAGCTAATTATGACGTTATTGAGTCAACCCGCGGACATCAAAAACAACACTGCACTAGTCATATTTAGCCCCCAAAATATGAATTTACCAGGGGAACCCCGATAAAAAGTAGCAGTTGGGTGGGTTTTGGTGTGAAAAACTGGCAACCCTGCTGTTACTCTCCACATTAAACAGCGCCAAATCGACATTCATTGTTTGAATACTGTACAGAATTTGAAATCTGAGACTTATTTCATATCAAAAGCGGGGTTGCCAGGTTTTCACAACAAAACCCGCCCAATTGCTACTCAAAACTAGTGATATTTGGCTAATATCTTAATTAATACTGCTCGTACATATCTTTACCACCTATTAACTTAGTTTGTCAAAATATTGTGCCCTTTCCTGCTAAGTCCTTCTCCTTATGATTTAGCAGCTTCCACTAGTTTTTTCTCTGTGGTTTACACAGCATAAATTAGCAGATCAGTGTATTCAGTTAAACGTGCAATCCATGCTGTTGTTTACATCCGAGTATCTCAAATATAGCCACACATCCGGATAACTGACCAAAATGTGACGTAAATGCAAACCCTCTATTGTTGGAATCACTTTCCGAAAAAAAATTCCAGCTGTTGAACAATAGAAACGACAAGCCAATCAGAACCCACCCAACTTTAGAGAAGCTGAGCATTTAAAGTGGCTGAAATCATAATCAGATATAAAAATAAACATAAAAATGTCTTAATGATGTATTTGTTTATTACAAATATGCAGCTTTTTGCTTCACTAGATGGACTGGAGTGGTGTGGATTACTTGTGGATTATTGTGATGTTTTTATCAGCTGTTTGGACTCATTCCGACGGCACCCATTCACTACAGAGGATCCACTGGTGAGCAAGTGATGTAATGCTGAATTTTGTCAAATCTGTTCTGTTCTATAATCATTTACATTTCACATAGCCTGAGGGTGGGAAAACTTTTGGCAAATTTTTATTTTTAGCTAAAAACTGTTGACAGTTTCTTGGGCAAACTAAAAATGTTCCTTCTAAGGCATCGCTGCAAAAATCCCCTTTAGTATATAACGATTTGTGCCAGTTTATAATACTGATTGATTGCACTGCTGTTTATTCAAGATACTAAACTAACTCACCAGTGAACACGCACTGGAAATGTGACTCACGGATGAATGAGTCACTGTAGATGTTTTAAAACCTCTGGCCAAAGTCTGAAACAAAGCTTCTTAAAAAAATGAAAAAGTAAAAAAAAATTGAAAGAACTTTACTATGACAGCCAAAGGGAAAGCGTGATGTTATAAAACCACAGACCTTGAGTAATGAGGGTCTTTGTGATAAACGTCTATTCACAGGTGTTAACATATGGAGAGGTGTGAACACTTGCTTCCCGACAAACCTATACGATTTCAAATGGTCTTTAAATTTGACCTTGGAGGTCAAAGTACTTGACCTGGAAAACACAACACCTTTAAAAGGGTCTTTAAATTCGGGGTGGTTCACACAGCATTACTACAACTACAAGTGGACTTCGTTGACAACAGGACTTCACTGTGCTCTTACCCATACGGCCTACCATGAGGGACCCATTGTTGGGACCCTTGGGCCATGCGGACTACCCTCACCCCCACCCAACGCCTACTCATCACACATTAAAAACAGCTTGATTTCCTCACCCCGGGCCAGGGACCAATTTGGCCAATTATCAAAGGCAGACAGGAAGACTTTTGTTTGAAGTGAGAGAGAACGAGAAAGACGGTCCCCTTTAAAGTGACACCACAGGGGAGGGGGAAAAATGGAGAGAAACTACAGGACAAACGTTGCCAAAGTGGGTCGGGGGGTTCTTTTTAACTTTGTGCTAATTAAAGGGACAGCGGCAGAACGGCGGGGCGGAGCACTGGTTAACACGAGACTTTGAGGAAAACGAAGGGGGTGGATGGACCAGGTGGGAAACTGCTGTCGCGAACAGGAAAAAAACACTTCTCGTGTTGTTCACACAACAATACTTATGTCAAGAGTGTGTGATGAGGGGTTTTGGAGCTCAGACGTTAAGACTTGTGCTAGAAGAAACAGAAGCTGACTGACTGACATAACATACTGACCATCATTGTTTTACTTATTCATCCAAACAAATGAAAAACTTGTGCATAATTTGATTTACACAAGTAGGACATGTTTCTGGCCCAACATCCATCCATTCTCCCAAAAAACATTGATCAGCTAATAAAATAAAGCAATAAAATAATATAAAATATAGTAGCATTACATTAAATGAAATAATGAAAAGAAATAAAAATAAAACAAAATTAAATTAAATTAAAATTAAATTAAATAAAGATTAAATTAAACAAAATCAATCAAATCTAATAAAAATAAAATAAAATAAAAATGAAACAAAATGAAATAGATGAAATGTAATTAAATAATAATATAAAATATAAAATGAAATTAAATTAAATAAAAATAAACTGAAATAAAATAAAACTGAAACAAAATGACATTAACTGAAATAAAATAAAACTAAAACAAAATTAAATTAAAATGAAGTGAAGTGAAATTAAATAATGAAATGAAATAAAATGATCTAAAATAAAATTAAATAATTTAAATAAAATAAAAATGTAATTACATTAAATAAAAATTAAATTAAATAAAAGAAAATTTAAGTGAAATTAAATACATGAAATAATATAATAAAATTAAATAAAATTAAAATAATATAAAAATGTAATTAAATTAATTCAAATTAAATTTAATTAAATGATATTAAATAAATAAAATAAAATTATATAAAATAAAATAATAAAATAAAATAACTAAATTAAAAAAAAAACTATTACATTAAATAAGATATAAAAATAGAAATAAAACTGCAAATGTGATGAACTGCATACTGCTGTTATTACTGTAAAATTAAAATAAAATGATACAAAATAAAACTGAAGTAAAATGATACAAAATAGAATAATAAAACAAAAAATAAACTACAATGAAATGAAATAAAATGAAAAAATTAAATGAAAATAATTAAGTAAAATAAAATGAATTATATATATTTATATATTTTTTTTATTATTATTATTATTATTATTTTATTATTATTATATTATTAATATTTCATTGTACTTATTTTTTTTTTTTCATTTTAATTTTATAAATTAAATTAAATTAAATATGGTGGCGCCTGAATGTAACTTGGAACTTTCAGGTAAAATAGAGATATTGCTTTTTTTTAACGAGCCTGGAAAAGAGTCAAATTTGGTGCTAAAGTGATAAACTGATGAACTTCTAAAATGTAAAACTTAAATGAACAGATAAGAGCTGTGTTTGCTTCTAGGGCGTTGCCAAGATGGCCACCAAGTGAACTGACTTTGCCCTGAGCAAATTCCATCAGCCCCAGGTTGTGGGAAAAAACATCATTATCCACATGAAACTCTAACAGCTGGTCTGAAATGACTGAGAACGGAGATTCAGCTACACACTCCTCATATTCACAGTCAGCAGGACCATAATGACATGATATACGGTCATATATAAGCGTGTGAATCCACCTCAGTCTAATCTAATATCTTAGATGTGTCAGCACTGGTCTAATTACCATACGTCAGTCGTGCCGAACACGCTGGACAGACAGTGGCAGCTGTGTTTTCCAGCCTCGGCCAGAGCACATGCATGGCTCTCTTGGGTACAGGGATTCCGGGGTGTCCTTCTGTTCCCACAACATCACTCCGCAACTATTCCTCTACCCACCACCCCGTTATGGATACTTTGTCTGAGTAAACACAATAATAACTGCAGTATGAAATTCATCATATTCGCTATATATGTTATATATCAACATCTGGAGGAGACAGGACTCAAACAGTAAACACTCTCATAAGCCATGATCAGGCTAAAAAACTACCACAGTTCATTTTATTATTTAACATAAAATCAAGCAACTAGTTTCTGTAAAATAATAAATAAAATAAAATAAAATGTTCAATTCAATTCAATTCAATAAGATGAAATTAAATGAAATTAAATAAATAAAATGGCAGCCTTGAAATGTGACAGCAATGATCAGGAAAACTGACTTTTCAACTAGGGATGCACAACTATGAAATAAAAAAGAAGTAAGATTAAATAAAATGAATTAAAACCTACACAGAGAATGTGATGAATTTCATACTGCTGTTAAATAAATAATAAATTTAAAAATATGACATAATAAAATGAAATAAAATAAAACCTATATATTGAATGTGATAAATTTCATACTGCATTACTTCATTACTGTAAAATAAAAATAAAAGAAAATTGTACAAAATAAAATGAAATAATACAAATAAAATAAACTTTTAATGAAATGAAATTAAATGAAAAAAATAAATAAAATTAAATTTAAAAAAATTTAAATAAATTAAATGAAAACATAAAATTAAGTAAAACCTATATAGCAAATGTGATGAATATCATACTGCTGTCATTACTGTAAAATAAATTAAATTGAAATGACATGACACAAAATTATATAAAATAGAATAATAAAATAAAAGTAAAAATTTAATTAAATACAATTAAATATAATTAAATGAAATAAAATTAAAAAATATATTAAATTGAACATTAAATAAAACCTATATAACAAATGTGATGAATTTCATACTGCTGATATTATGGTAAAATAAAAATATAATAAAATTAAATTATACACAATAAAATGAAATAATACAAATAAAATGAAATAAAAATTTAATTAAATTAAATAATGAAATAAGATTAAATAAAACCTATATAGTGAATGTGATAAATTTCATACTGCTGTCACTACTGTAAAATAAAATAAATTGACATTACATTAAATAAAATTAAATAAAATAGAGTATTTAAATTCAATAAAACCCTATATAGAGAATGTGATAAGTTTCATACTGCTCTTATTAATGTAAAATAAACATAATATACAGTATGAAAAATGTATATTAATTTTTGAGATTCACTAAACATTAACTTTGAGTGAGAATTAAATGACAATAAAAGTAATCTTATCTAAATGTAAAAATAGCGAGAAATGAGAATAATCATTCCAATAATGGCCAATATATTTATCCAATACTGACCAATCTATTATCTAAAATATTTATTCTGTATAAATAAAAAATTAAAATCTAATAATTTAATCAAATATCAAAATGGCGCTAATATACCATGCATCCATGCTTTCAGCAACTTTTCAGCTTCAAAGCATTTCCCTTCCAATATTTTGATGACATTTGGTGGTCCAATTTGAACGCAGTGTTCAAAATTCCCAAAATGCACATCTCCACCTCTTTTCATCAAACTAGCAAACATTTTTTATCCTACATGAGGCTTAATGAGAAAATTCATTATGATGCAATGCAACAATACTCTGTCTTCCCATATGAACTTCCAATCCATTGCAAACTAAAGGAAGGTCACATCAGGATTTGACGATTGTGCAACTTTAGGAAACTGTATCTTACTTCAGCCCACGGACTAGATACAACACAGCTGGAGATATGCTCATCACAGCCCCACTTATCATCCTAAAGTCAACATCCACAGCACCAGCCAGGAACCAGAGGGCCATACAAAGCGCAATGTAATGCGCCGTCGTCCAACTAAAACCTAGTTTCAGAAAATACACAGCCTTACAAGGTCACAAATCGAGGGGTTAAAAAAGGAGCGTTTGATTTATTCCTTAAGGGAATTCGCTGGATAAAGGGATTTGTTACAAACTGCACACACAAAGCCCTGTAAAATGCTACAGGCTCACTTCACAGACATAATTCATTTTAAGTGCAGTCCTCCTCGCTCCAGCCCCTGGGTCAGCTGTCTAATGCCGGGAGATGGTAGAAAGCAGCAGGTGCTTCGGGGTGGTTATCTTAGACCTCTATTTTGCATGATGAAGGCAGCTGAACTCAAGCCAGTGTAAGTCCTGTGTGAAAGCCAGACGTCTCATTGCCACATCAGTCAGCATGTTAATAAAGAAACTATGCCAAAAATGAGGGGCGGACTACTAAAAGAATGAGCAGGAGGCCATACACAAGGAGGTCTTATGCAGATTTTCCACCAAAATCCACCAAATTTCCACCAAAGTAAACAAAAGATGGGCTATTCCCACAGTTGAAACTGTTAAGCCAGTGCAATTCCAAACATAATCCTGGGTTATCTTGTTACATGTTTCACATAGTTCACCCTGGGATAGTAATTAGCTTTGGGTAGTTAGGTTTTAAATGTTCGTCAGGTTCTGAAAATTCAGGAAAAAAAGTTTCAAAAATACGTAAATACGTAATAAGTAATTTCTGAATCACTCCACTAAAACAAAGCAAATATTAAAATAAAAAAAAAATTAAAAAATCGAGATCAGTACATGAATGTGAGTGTAACTGCACAAAGCTTGTGAATAATTAAAGGGAGAGTCCCATGATTTACTCTCACTCAAGCCATTCTAGGTGTATATGACTTTCTTCTTTCAGACCAGTGTTAATTTTGACAGCAAATTTTAATGTAGTTTTAGTCATAGTCTTTTGACTAAAATGCCATTCAGTTTTAGTCATATTTTAGTCATCTGAATTGTTTTTTGTTTTAGTCGACTAAATATCATAAGACTTTAGTCGACTAAATCTACAGTAAATTTAGTCGGCTACAATTTATTGGGTTTAGTTGCAGTGCAATGCATTTATTAAGCATTTCTCTAAAATTTCCAAACTCATATATAGGTCTGATATTAAGGTTTAATCATGATAAACATACAATTTAACTGTGGTGATACACAACATGCCTTAATAATAAAATTGAATAAAAACACTTTAAAGAACATAAAGAACATGGTCTTCTTTTCAATGAAATACCAATGGTTATATCAGCTAATTATGCATTCTTTATAGTAACTTATTTACCATATTCTTCATTCTTTCAAACAGACATGTTTATTTCTATAAATTAATTTAGATTTATCTTTAGGGCTATGTAAGTGATTCAGTCAAGAGCAGTGTGTGCTTTACTGTGTTTCTTTTGTTGCTTTTGTTAACATCAGTGATTCGGACAATAGCAACTAAATGTGGCTGCTAGCCAGTTTGTACGCATCTAACCTCCTACTATGCAACCGATTTTTCTGAATTAATCTCTTTCCATATCGTCTCTCCCTTACATTTTTGTCTCGTTTTTATTTGTTGACGAAAATGTCATTCACAAAGAATTTAATGTTGGTTATCGTTTCCTTTACATCTGTGAAAAAAATGGCGTTAATGAAAATTATGACGAAAATTAATCATCAAACGAAATTAACACTGTTTCAGACAAAAACAATCAGAGTTGAATGAAAAAACTGTCCTGGTTCTTCCAAGCTTTATAATGGCAGTGAATGGGTGTTTTTGATTTTGAAGCCCAAAAAGTGAATCTATCGATCATAAAAAGTAGTCCATGAGGTTAATAAAGGCCTTCTGAAGCGAAAACAATGCCTTTGTGTAAGAAAAACTTTAACTTTTAAATATTTAAAGGGTTACGCCACCTCAAAATGAAAATTGCCATCATTAATCACTTACCCCCATGTCATTCCAAAGCTTTGTCCATCTTCGGAACGCAATTTTAGATATTTCGGATGAAAACCGGGAGCTTTGTGGCTGTCCCATTGACTACCAAGTAAATAACACTGTTAAGGCCCAAAAAATATAAAATAGTCAAAATAGTCCATCTGCCATCAGTGGTTCAACAATAATTTCCAAAGCTACAAGAATACTTTTTGTATGCAAATATTTAACAAATCTGTAAGCTGTTTGTGTCTAGGGGATACTGTCCAAAATGGCGCTACGTTGACGCGCAGGAGACGAATTGTTGAATAAAAATTTTATTTTTGATTTTCATAGCTTTGTAAAATTATGGTTGAACCACTGATGGCAGATGGACTATTTTGGTGCTGTCTTTCATACTTTTCTGGGCCTTGACAGTGTTATTTACTTGGCAGTCAATGGGACAGCCACAAAGCTCTTGGTTTTAATCCAAAACAATATCTTAAATTGTGTTCCGATGCAGATTTGGAACGACATTGGGGTAAGTGATTAATGACAACATTTTCATTTTGGGGTGAAGTAACTTTAACTTTATAAACTGTAATTTTTGGTTCCACCAGGGTATTCATTCCAAGCGCTGGCAACCTACCTCCAAGAGGGCCAATCTTGTTGGTGATGGCGTATCGAAGGATGCGCTCCTCTTTGACGTACATAACAAATATGCGCTCCATTCTCAGTTCCTGCGTCTCCAGTCTGCTGCGGGGCCCGTGAGTGCAGTCCCTGTATGTGATGTTCTGTTTGAGCTGGAAAGTGTGGGTCTCCGCTCCATTTTCGGCTGAAACGACTGTAAACTCACGCACGGATGTGGAGGTAATTACTGAGAACAGGAAAAACGCAAGGGTTTAGAAAAAAGCAATTCACAAGAAACTTAGGGCTTTCATTTTAGACTCAAAATCCCATAGGATTTGATTGTTAAGCAACCACATGTTCAGCAACATGAGAAATGGCTTTTATTTAGGATGCATCAAGATCAGACACAACTTCCTCTGAAAGGAAATAGAGCAGACAGGAGACTCAAGATCTATTTTTTTTTAGCTCAGATTTTCTGTTCCTTTTCATTTTTTTAGGGCTAAGCCATTGTCAAAGTCCACAACTTCATCTTAGACCATTTAAGTTTAGTATCGGAGGATCATAACTCCAGTCTTTAGTTTCACATCCTTCATAAATCATTCTAATATGCTGATTTGATGCTTAAAAAACATTTATTATTATTGATCTTGAGTTTACAGCTTTGATGCCTAATATTTTTGAGAAAACTCTGATAATTTATTTTAGGATTCTTTTATAAAGTTCAAAAGAACACCATATATTTGAGACAGAAAACAGAAATCTAACATTATAAATGTCTGTACTGTAATTTTCTGTAATATTGACCTGGTAAATATGAAATAGAATATATATACTATATATACATACAAATGTTTTTGAACTGTAAGAAGTCTCTTCTGCTCACCAAGCCTGCATTTATTTGATCCAAAACACAGCAGAAGCAGTAATAATGTGAAATATTTTTACTATTTAAAATATTTGTATAATATTCCTATTTACTATTTAAAACTGCTTTCTATTTAATTATGTAATATTTTTTATGTAATTTAGTCCTGTGATTAAAGCAAAATTTTCAGCATCATTACTTCAGTGTCAATATCAACATTTATCTGAAATAAAAAGCTTTTGTAACAGTAACACTATTTCATTCAAAAGCTTGAAGTCAGTATATATATATATATATATATATATATCCCCAGATAAATGCTGTTCTTCTGAACTTTCTATTCATCAAATAAAAATAAATAATCAATCAGGAAATTGAACCAGGGACATTAAACAAAGATGGACAGATTTCTTCCTCTAGAACTTACATGAAGGATAATAATGGTAGGTGTCCTTAAATGGCTCCATCTGTACTGTGGCACCAGGAGGGATGAAGGGAACACTGCCCTGTAAATGAGTGTCCACATTGAGGTAGTTCTGGGTATCCAAACCCGTAGCCGTCTGGACGATGGTGAGACGCTGGTTACTGGGATAGAAGGTCACATCGGCATGGCGAGTGAATTCGGCACCTGTGAAACAGAAATGTTGGTTTTCAACATGATTACAGGTCGTTAAACAGCAGTGTTGTGGCTTGCTCATTTTACTGCAAACAAATATCACAAAATAAGATCCAGATGGGGGCTGTGACCCTTCTAATGGTGTTTGATGAATATTCAGGTGTTTTCAAAAATCAAAAACAGGTTTTCATACAAAGTGAAAACATATCATTATACAGTGGAGCACCTGATTTAAATAAGGGGAAGGGGTTGAATATCAGACTAGCAAAGCTCTTGTGGGACTCTATTAGTGAGAACAAAACCTCTAAGCTTGAAATCTCCCAGCAGGAGGCCATGTTTAACAAACATTCGACACCATAAAAGAAGCAGAAAATGAGAACATGACGGCCTCACCGGTGATACTGAAGCCATTAAGGCTGTTTGGCAGCTCCAAGGCGAAGAGCCAACCAAACAGACCTCCAATGGGGGCCACAGGCATGAGAGCCCAGCCCACCGGCTCTGGGACCTCACTGATGGCAGTGTACGCTCGTCCGTCACCCACCACGATGTAGGCATGTAGGTCAATGCTGTCTAGCTGCACTGCTGTGCCACCCACCAGTATAGTTCCTCTGACCTTTCCGTTCACACGATGAGGAGCGCCTGAGGACAAGATGGAGATGAAATCAAAAAATGCTTAGAATGAGCTTCTGCAAGTATGTGGATGGCTAAAGTTGAGAACTAAATCTGAGAAGTACATTTTTCCATTTGCTTTAGAATTATTGAAGAAAAGAAGCTTCTTTTCTGATCTAGATAATCTTCACAAATAAACTACTTTAGGACACCTATTTTAGCCTTAAATAACAGTTAAAAACGTCTTAATGATGGATTTGTTTCTTGCAAACACACAGCTTCAGAAGAAGTTAACTGATGGTCTGGAGCTGTGTGGATTACTTATCAGCTGTTTGGTCTCTCATTCTGATGGCACCCATTTACTACAGAGGATCCACTGGTGAGCAAGTCTGAACACTGTGTTTGAACAAGAAATGACGTGTACTACAGAACCCCTAAACTGAATAAATAGAGGGTTTGCACTTATGTCATGATTTGGTCAGTTACCCGGATGCGCGGCCATTTTGGAGATACTCGAATGTAAACAACAGCATAGATTGCATGGTTAACGTACTACTGAATACATTGTTCTGCTAATTTATGCAGTCTAAACCACGGGAAAAACATGTGAAAGCTGATAAATCATATAGAGATGGACTTAGTAAGCAGGAAAGAACACAATATTTTGACAAGCTAAAGTTAATAGGTGGTAAAGATATGTACGAGCAGTATTAATTAAGATGTTAGCCTAATATTACCTGACTGAAAATGATAAGAACCAACACGAATGTTGTGAAGATTCTTGCCCTGGAAATCCTGGTTCAGTTTGGCCAACCACAAACGTCTTTTGTTCCTCAGACAGTTTTTTTGCACTCTTCTCCTTGATTTGTTATTAACTTTTTGCAGTCTATAGTACTCCAAATGTTTTTCCTGGTCCGACCGATTAGTACAACCCAAAACATTGCAGTAACTGACCATTTTCAGCAGCAATAATCAGCCAAGCAGTTTTGTTCATTTCAGTGGCATTGTTTTCGTTCTCTGACGATCAATGATGTGTTGTGAAAACTCTATACGAAATGGGAGGAAAAATATATTTCAGTGTTTTCTCTTGCAATTATATAGTTGTGTAATTATACCGTTTATAAATTGCAGGCATCAAGGAGTCCCTATTAATATGCGGAGCACTCAAATTGCGCTTTTTACTTTCACTTTCGAGATTCACGATCACACATACTCTTTGTATATATTACAGAGCGGCAGTACTTACCACATATTTTACAAGGTTAGATGTTTGTCAGTGGTGCTCAGGATCTGCGAATCAATCGCCATTCTCCTATCAGTCACCTCTCCTTACTCTGTTTTCACGACATGCCATCAACCGGCCATATTGGTGGCACTAAACGTTAGAAATGCCACTGAACCGAACGAAACTTGCATATTTTTCTGATCATTGCTGCTGAAAATGGTCAATTATTGTCATGTTTTAGGCTGTACTAATCAGTCGGAAAAAACATTACTGTACAGTACTGTAGACTTCAAAAAGTTTAAAACAAATCAAGGAGAAGAGTGCAAAAAAACTGTCTGAGGAACAAAAGGCATTTGTGGTTGGCCAAACTGAACCAGGATTTCCAGGGCAAGAATCTCGACAACATTAGTGTTTGTTCCTATAATTTCTGGTCAGGTAGGTGAAATATTGGGCTAATATCTACGTATCTTTACCACCTACTAACTTCAAAATATTGCGCCCTTTCCTACTTACCGAGTCCTTCTCTATACGATTTATCAGCTTCCACACAATTTTTTCTGTGGTTTAGACAGCATAAATTAGCAGAGCAACGTATTCAGTAGTACATTAACCATACAATCAATGCTCAATTAGTAGACATGGAATATTGTGTAAGTTTTACTTTTATGGTAGAAATAACAGACTATCCACTGCTGTATGAAACCTTTTTTTGAGAAGACAAAAGTCATAGGGGTTTGGAAAAGTTTTGTAAATAAATTAATTCTGAAGTAAAGTGTCTTTAATTTACAAACTGCTCTCAAAAGGTCCACTTTCTCCAGTTACTCAGCTGTTTCAGAGTGCTTCTGGACACTTTTCCCTCTTCACACCTCCCTTACCGGCCACACAAAGCTCTTACTGTATACACTTGCATATCCAACAGCTGAGCAAGCTTTTCCACTGAATATTTTCTCTCAGACACAAATGTCTGTCATTCAGCACAAGCCAGACGTGACGCTTTGAAACAGGGCTCAAGATTTCTTTCACACACTTGATGTTCACAGGTAAATTACAGTCTTTCAAGGCCAATGTGATGTCATTGTCTTGAAAAGATCCTGTTACTCAAACCCCATGAGAGCCGGCGAATGACTCACTAGGGAAATCCACTCAGGTTTTCCAAAAGATCAAGTGTTTCTGACATATAACTTCCCACAAAATTGTTGTGGCAGCCACAACTCTTAATAAAAAGACTACAGAATAAGTTGTGGGTATTACCACAACCAGTTAACCCAAGTGTTCGCCAATTACAGGCAATTAGTGGGCACTCGGCACGTAAGTGAAAAGCCCAAGTTAGACAGGAAATAACTGTATGGAATTTGCATACCTAAAAGTGTGAGCCAATTCCTTTGCATTACAAAAATATACATCTTTAGTCTTAAATATACTGTGTTGGAAAGACTAACACTGGTAACGTATCCCCAGAGATGTACTGTGAATGTTGTTCATACTTTCAGAACAAGGTCATGTTATGTGTGGCTCTTTTTACAGCATTCCCGCCCCGATCTTACCATTTGGCAGGCAGTGACGGCCATTGCCGTAGAATCCTGAGTTGCAGTGACAGCAAAAGCCAGTGGAGTAGTCTGTGCAGTGTGCATTCTGACTGCACTGCTGCTGGAAGCGCTCACATGTCTCTTTATTATCAGTTGAGTAATGGATCACTACAGGAGAGAGCGGAAAGAGAGACAAAGTGCTCTTAAATGGGCTAGTAAAGTCAAACTCATTCATGAGTCATAGGTTAACCCTTACGAAAAAGAAGTTTACTCAAGTGTGCTTTTAGTATACCTCTTTTAAACTAAAAATAGGAAAGTACACTTTCAGTTTACTTTTTATGTACTTTTGAAATGTGCTTTATAAACTTCTCAGAAATATATTTAAAATGACATTTAAGTATACTTGACTTATACTTAGAAAAAGTCTAAGCTTATTTGAGCTATACTTGTGCTCTGAGAATCTGTATTTTCATTGTTATACACTAGAGGTGCTATTGCAATTTGTCTGTACAGAATTTCCAAAACACAAGTGAAGAAGAAACCGAAACAACACATGCTTCCAAACGTAATCTAACATAATCATCAGACATAACATAGTGCTCTTAAGTGACTAAAATGTATTTAATATTATTCAGTGTATAATAATTATGCATATATTATTGAATTATTGCTAATAGTATTATTTTACTATTATTTATATACTATTATATATATTTTGAATTACTATTTTCTTACTTTTTTATTTTTCACAGTAGAGGTTTTTGCCTTCATTCATTTTTTGTTTACGTTTTTCTTGTATTATTAATATTTTGAATTAGCATTTTAAAATTTTATGTTTTGTCATTTTTCTGTTTTAGGTGTTTCTGTTTAGCTTTTCTTTTTATTTTTTTTACAATTTTTAAATTTTTACAGTTCAATTTTTTTTTTAATTTAGGTTTTTCATGTATGATTAATATTTTGAATCACCTTTTTACAGTGCAATTTTTATATTGTATATATTGCCTTTTTTGTTTTTGTTTTATCTATTTAGTTTTTTTTTTCATTTGTCATTTTCTATTTTTTTACTCTTTTTTTACTTTAAGTTTTTTTTAACTTTTTTTGTTTTAGGTTTTTCCATTTTTTTTTTTGTCCATTTTTTGATTCAATTTTTTAGTTCACGTTTTATTAAGATTTAGATTTTTCTATTTTTCTTTTTTAAAATAATTGTTACAGTTTACAGTAAACTTTTTAGGTTTTATGAATTGTATATTTTGTCATTTTTTATGCTTTCTTTAGTTTAAGTTTTGAATGCATCTTTAATATTTTTAATTACCTTTTTTACAGTTGTTATTTTTTACAGTACAATTTTTACGTTTATTAATTTTCTGTTTTGCCATTTTTTAGTTTGTTTTTTCTATTTGTTTATTATTTGTATTTTTCAATTTTTTTGGTTCTTTTTTTACGTTTTTCATGTATTATCAATATTTTTAATTACCATTTTTATTTTTTATTAATGTGTTTTATTATTATTTTTTTTTTCTACATATTTTTTTTTTCCATTTTTTGATTACATTTTTTTTAGTTTAGTTTTTCATGTAATTTTAATATTTATTTATTTTACATTTTTAAATTTCTACATCATACATTTTTAGTTTTAAATGAGTTAAAACTTAAAAATAACAGTAACAACACTGCTATCTAAACACAAGCATTAACATATATTAGAAACAAGCAAAAGTTTGTCTAAAGTACGATTGGTCAGTAAAATTTTCAGGGCGGTGCTTAGCAAAGGTTCAGTCGATATATATCACTATTCTTCTTGAATCATTCAACTCTCACCTCCAGAGTCAAAGTTCACTTTCTCCTCAACACTAAACACTTGACCACCAGAAGGGTGAGGTGGGACATCCTTCACAGGATTCGGGTACACCTGCAAAATTGCGTGCTTTGGTAAAGGCCGCTGGGGATGGGTCACGTCCTCCGGTGGAAGATTATATGGATCTGGCTGAGGAAACTCGCCTGGACCAGACACTGAGGGCTGAGGTGGAGACTGACCAAGGGGCACCTCCTGGTTGAGACGCTCCAGTACGGAGGAGTCCTGCTCTGGCTCAAGAAACTCTGTTGTGGTGGGTTCTTGGAATTCTGGATCAATGGGATCGTACTCCTCCTCATCTGTTTCTGTGTAGTCTTCTTCAGGAAACACAGCACCCAGGACCGGGGGAGCTTTGGGTAAAACAGCCTCATGCTGTGCAGGAACGACATTCTGGAAGGAATAACTGTTTCCAATGTGGAAGAGCCAAACGCCAGGCTCTCCTATGTTTCCTTTTCTGAAGAGAGATTTAATATTAAATTAATTATATACAATCGAATTATAATATAACAAATGCTGAATTAAAAAAGTAACAAAGTCCCATTTAAAAATGGTAAATCCTCTGATGCTTACTGGTAAAGGTTCTTGACGGACTGCTCATTGCTGGTGACGCTGTAGTAAGGCCCCTCCGTCCGAGAAAAAAAGAGGTATGACAGCTCTCCTCTGGTGAAGCCCACACGAGCTGGAAGCTCGATTTCGACATTGTAAGATTCTTTGGGTCGTGTCCCAAAAAACTGCAGGCCATCCTCAGGGTATAGGAACAGTGCATAAGTATCCTTCTCATTGTACGCAAGCACCACTTGGAATGTGTTCTCCTAGAAGAAAGAAGAGCTTTAGTGCAGCACTTTAGAAGGTAATAAAATTTTCAAAACATATCACCTGTAAACATTCCATTATACACTGCAAATCTATCTGAAATACTTTACTTCTCCTTATTTTTGGACAAAGTGCTCTGTAAGAGACTCGTTTTCTCTGTACATCAATCAGTACTGGAAACCATGACCATCTAGAACATCAGGGAAATACAAATTTGGTGTTTCTAAGACCTTTACAGATTTTACAAGCAGTATAATCCACCAACTTTGAGGAGTTTCCCACATCAATAGCGTCTCTTATAGGGCTGGGCAAAAAAAAAAAAAAGATTTTCAATTAATCGTTTTTTAAAAAGCGGCGAATCAGTCTTTTCCTGTATTTATTTCAGCAAACATTTAAAACAAGATCTGAATAATGTTATCATTGGTCTTCTCCACTAGATGTCACCCCTTTATTTACCTATATGCGTGACTTGCGATGCTCATACTACAAAACCGCAGAAGCATTTGATATCACGTGTAAAGGCGCCATGATTTCCGCAACGAATGAATATGTCGAATAGAGACAGAGCGCATTTAGGCCACACTGGAGGAAAACAATCCAACGCTCCCCATTGACTTTGTATTGCCGGAAGCTGCCTTCCTGTCATTTCTGACTTATAACAGAACAATGTCTAAAAGCTGTTATGTTACAAGGTATACAGTAAACCATCTAAAAAACACAGAACTACGTTTTTATAAGCTGTTGACCCCAAAAAATGAGTGTTTAAGGACACATACTTGCAGATGTCAGGGAATTTCACGATGAGCCATTCATTTGGATAATTTCTCCAACAAACGGAAGGTAAGGAAAAGGAGCACTGACACAGACCAATAAAAAAAAATGTGTTTATCAATATATCTTGTCCTTTCAGGTTTACATAGTGTAGGAGAATCCTTTGACATGGTTAAAAATAATAAATGTTTACTGTCGCCGATTAATTTTCCCGCCAGTGGGCGTAGTTCTCAGAGTAATATGACACATTGTGTCCTATTCTCCCATTGTGTCTCTAAACGCTCATTTTTTGTGTCGACAGCTTATAAAAATGTATTTCTGTGTTTTTTAGCTTGTTTACTGTACACCTTGTCACATAGCAGCTTTTAGACATTGTTCTGTTTTTTGTTATAAGTCAGAAATGACAAGGAGGCAGCTTCCCGCAATACAAAGTCAATGGAGAGCGT
The DNA here is from genome assembly GCA_033026305.1 of Cirrhinus molitorella. Taxonomy (NCBI): domain Eukaryota; kingdom Metazoa; phylum Chordata; class Actinopteri; order Cypriniformes; family Cyprinidae; genus Cirrhinus; species Cirrhinus molitorella. The sequence continues at coordinate 27,994,516 of CM065135.1, read as the reverse complement.
TGGATTGTTTTCCCCCCGGTGGGCGCGGTTTTCAGATTATGGTGCGTGTCGATCTGTAAAGCGACAACGACGTTTGTGGTGTTTTCAACTTCTGCCGTCTCTCTATATGACGATATGAACACACAACATCATCTCCAGGTGCTTTGAGAGTCACTTTATTAGCACTTTACCGTTTAATTTGAGAAAACTACCGTCATATCACATTCGTCGTTTACTCATGTCATAACCAACTGTTACTGTAACTCATGTGTGTTTTTAACATAAACTTGTGTGTATTTGACAGTTTAAGTGCAATAAGACATGAAAGAGAGCTGTGTTGGTGTTTCACAGAAGAAAGTAATGCTTATAAGATTGTAAAACATGATGGTGGATACATTTTGGGTGGACTTTACCTTTAAGTAAACTTTTCTAGACATCCTAATGACGTTTCAACCCACATATCAAGATGCCCTTCCCCCTTTCCAGCCTCTCACGTACACACACAGAGGATGTGTGTGAAATTCCTCTCCGCTGTTTAGTAATCCAAGCTGTCCCCGAGTGGAGCCATCACCTCCACAAAACAACCCCCCAATTCCAGAGAGACAATACTGCATCTGGCTTTCAGAGAGCCTCGGGCTTCCTCATTCCCCAGTATGCATCCCTCCTGGATCCCCTCACCCAACCCTGCTGCCTTCAGCTTCAAACTCTTAATTGCAGGACCACACTGCCTCGAAGCACTGCAGAAACACACCCATAAACAAGATTGTTTAAAGATGTTATAGTACGAAAAGAAAAATTAGGCCCCCACAATGAAAGGGGTCTACGGACTTGAAATAGTACTACGTCAATACTACCAACTTCCCCTACTTCTTCCATCCTTGAGACGTCTGCAGACAGACAGACATGTGGGGGACTGGAGGGGACACAAGACTAGATAAGGCAGTTTAAATCCCAAAGGCAAACATGAGATATCATCCAGAGATTTCCACCATTTAGACCCCCTGAGCTTCAGCAAACTCTCCAAGCGGAAACGTAGTAAATCAACTCAAGGATGTGCTTTCTTTAAACAAGCCCTTTGGCCCACAGCTCTTCAATTGCAACCAAGTAAAATTTAGTAAGCAAACATTGCTTAAGATAGTAAACAGTTCTAAAGCATGCAACTCTTTAGTCATTTAGTCAGACTGCGGTCTGACTTTCTACCCAGTAACCACGCATAAGCCAAACAGCAGTATTGAGCCAATTTATCACAAGTACTTAGTATGGAATACCAAACTAGTATTTAGTATATTCTTTGAGACATTTAGCTTCGGTGATATATACTGTATATACAGAAGTCAAAAGTTTACATACACCATTCAGAGTGATCATATAAAATGCATGTTATTTTTCATTTAGTACTGACCTGAATAAGATATTTTGCATAAAAGATGTTTACATATCGACGTTACATATCACAAGAGAAAATAATAGTTGAATTTCTAAAAATGACCCCATTCAAAATACATACCCTTGATTCTTAATACTGTGTTGCTACCTGAATGATCCACAGCTGTTTTTTTAGTGATAGTTGTTCATGAGTCCCTTGTTTGTCCTGAACAGTTAAACTGCCCGCTGTTCTTTAGAAAAATCCTTCAGGTTCCACAGATTCTTTGGTTTTTCAGCATTTTTGTGTATTTAAACCCAAAAATGACTGTATGATTTTGAGAGCCATCTTTTTACACTGAGGAAAACTGAGAAACTCATATGCAACTATTACAGAAGGTTCAAATGCTCACTGATGCTTCAGAAGAGACAAAGCATTTATAGCCAGGGGGTGAAAACTTTTGAACAGAATGAAGAAGTGTACATTTTTCTTATTTTGCCTAATTTTTTTTTTATTTAGTACTGCTCTTCAGATGCTATAGAAGATACTTATATGTTTCCCAGAAGACAAAATAAGTTACATTTACCTGATCTTCAAATCCAAAAAGTTTTTACCCCCAGCTCTCAATGTATTGTGTTTCATTCTGAAGCATCAGTGAGTGTTTGAACTTTCTGTAATAGTTTCAGTGTAAAAAGATGGATCTCAAAATCATACAGTCATTGTTGGAAAAAGTTTAAATACACAAAAATGCAGAAAACCAAAACATTTGTGGGACCTGAAGGATTTTTCCGAAGAACAGCAGGCAGTTTAACTGTTCAGGACAAACAAGCTACTTATGAACAACTATTACTAAACCAAAAAACACAGCTGTGGATCATTCAGGTAACGACACAGTATTAAGAATCAAGTGTATGTAAACTTTTGAACGGGGTCATTTTTATAAATTCAACTATTATTTTCTCTTGTGGACTCTATGTAAACATCTTTTATGTGAAATATCTTATTCAGGTCAGTACTAAATAAAAAATAACATGCATTTTGTATGACCCCTCTTATTTTGGTTAAATAATTAACATTTTGCAGATTCTACAGGGTGTATGTAAACTTTTGACTTCAATGTGGCTTTTACTATTTACAGTTAGCACTGCTATTTTTTTTTTTTTGCTGAATGCTATTAGGACAGATCCACAAATGCCTTAGAGTACAGTAAAATTCCTGATAATATTTACTCTGAGAATACAAACATGAACATGGCCTTATGCAACCCAAACAAGAGAAGAAATGCTGCTTCCGGAACCAATGAATAACAAATGATAATTCTTTATGTGCAGTGCAGCTGTTTCTGCTCAGCTGTCTGGATGAGAAAGCCGAATGTGCACTAGAGGCTTGAAGAATGGCCCATTCTAGGGCTGGGCAGTTTGACCAAAAATCTGTATCACGGTTTGTTTTCTGACGGTTTATTCCCCTGACTGTGCCTTTATATGAATCAATATGCAAGAAACAGTTGCAGGACCTCTGCATTTGAATCACGATCCAAACAAATTTCCATATTGTAGCATAAGCAGTTTTTGATGTAAATTAGTTTGTATAATTAAAAAATGTAAAGCACAGAACGGTCTGACCTTAGATTCATGAAATTATGCTACATAAAACACGCCTGCACAAAACAAAAACATTAGAAGGGCTGACTGAGAACGCAAATTCAATCTCTGACAGCAGGTGGCACTCATGGAACAGCAGTCATATAGTTTTCATGACGCGTCATGAATCAGCCATATTGGTGGCACTACATGTAAACAATGCCACTGACCGAACAAAACTCACATATTTTGCTAATTACTGCTGCTGAAAATGATCAATTATTGTCATGTTTTGGGCTGTACTAATTAGTCGGAACAGAAAAAACATCTGAAGTAAAATAGACTGCCAATCAAGGAAAAGAGGGCAAAAAAACTGTCTGAGGAACAAAAGGCAAACCAGGATTTCTAGGGCAAGAATCTTGACAACATTTGTGTTTGTTCTTATCATTTCCAGTCAGGTATGTGAAATACTGGGCTAATATCTTAATAAATATTCCTCTTACGTATCTTTACCACCTATTAAATTTAGTTTGTCATAGAACATGCACAAACTGTAAAATCTATTCAAATATAAATATGCAAAATGTTACTGTTTTTGCTGTACTTTGGATTAAATAAATGCAGGCTTGGTTAAAAAAAAAAAAACATTAAAAAAAATCTTGACTTGACTGGTAGTATATAATTATTATAGCATATAGATTAGATTGCCATTTTTTAAATTCTTCACATTAATATTTTTTATTAATTATATTATATTTTATTGTATCTTTAAATGAATCTTTATTACATTACAGTATTTTTTTGTATTAATAAATCCTATAAATTAATATAAATGTTGGATTTTAAGTGCATTTGTGTTTGCTTTTGTGCAATTTAGGTAATGTGCTTAGTGTTCAGTGTTACATTTGACAGCCATAAAGCTTTATGTGACAATATTTAATAAAAAAAAACTTTACTGGCCCACCAGACCCCTGAGAAACTCTGTGGCTTTAATCATAGAAAACCTTCCCAAGCATTTCTGTGGTATGTGAGGTGTTGAGAAGACCTAATCACTGTGGTGACAAGGACAATTAGGAGCAATTCAATCCCCCCAACTGTTCCTGTGAACTGCAGGTAAAATTAAAAGCTCTGGGATAGATTAGCAGGTAAGTGGGAGACGCTATTGTACATTCAGACACCCTCTAGGCCAGAAAAAAAGATTAGGACAGTCCACAGATGATCTTAGATAACCTCAGCCTAAAAGGAGTTCAGATAAACCCAGACCTCTAGTCACATTCAGCACTGCTTTAAGAAGTTGTCTTACCCGATTGGATGGACTAGAGGTGCGGGTGACCTCCTCATAAGCGGACACATTCTCCCAAGTGGCGATAAAGGCATGGGTTGGGGTGAACGTGACATCTGGAAAGCCTCTCTTGACGTCTGCTTCCATTCGCTTCAGCACGGTAGGAGACTCCGTCTGCCGGTAGAAGATGGATCCTTTTCCTTTGCTGGTGTCAATGTCAGCCAGGAAGGGGGCGATGACAGGGAAGTCGGTGGGGAAGCCGTCATCTACATACTGCTTCTCCATGGGAAGATCCTGAGTTGAGATGATTCCATTGGTGGCCACCTAAAACGAGAGAAAACAGAACAGGAACCGTGTATAATGATCTAATTCTAAGGCCATATTTTTACTTTTTTTGAGTAAAATTACAGTTATAACTTGCAGATAAGCTCACTGCAGAAACATTTAAATTATGGAAATAAAAAAATTTACTTTTTTCAGAAACAAATAAAAACGAGATGCCATTACTGACATATTGGATAGATAGATAGATAGATAGATAGATAGATAGATATACTTACATATAAATTAGTGAAGAACGCCTCATAGAAGTACATGGGTTTGGTGAGAGTGATGACTTTAGACGTCTCATCGTCCCCTTCTTGCAGAGTTGCATCGCCGTAAAACATCCCATATGGATAGATGTCATGTCTGTCAATGGCTGTGACATGCTGAACTGTCCATGAAAGTTGTAAAAAGAAGAGCGCTATTTTGTCCCACGTCATTTTAGTGAACAGTTGCTACACATGGAGCTTGTATTCATGCGGCACACTCAGTTTGAATGAGTTGGAGTGAGCGGTGATTTTAGGCATGAAGGTGGGAACTTTGTGAAACAGCATTGAACGGGAGGGACTGTGGGAGGTCACTCGGACGTTGATTGGCTGACGGGTGACACACGGGACACTATTTGTATTTCATTACAAACATTAGAGAAGTGACTTTGGGGAAAAATTAAGTCTTCATCGACTTAATGGCGAAGGTTATTAGGAATTATTTTAAATCAATGCCTTCTTATATAAACACATCTCATGTGTGTCACAAAATGTTACATTTACTAAATAAAACAATGTTCGTATTATGTTATTTTTATTTTATTGAAACTTTTTTATTATGTTAAATAGCTGCTTCTTTTTAAAAACCGCTAATGTTGTTTTTCCTGATTTACCTGACAGTTTCCTGATAATAGTTTTTTTAAAGATAGCTTTAATCCAATTATTAATCGAATTATTCAGCCTGAAAGAGAACTATGCCTATTGTACATCGCCTTTAATCAATTTAAGTAGTGTAAATACTGGATAACAAATGGATGAGTGTCACAAATCACTGCTGAGGCTCATCAAAGGCTCAATGACCGTGAATATTCACACTGCTCGTTTATTAGATTAGTTACTATTATGTTTGCATTTGCATGGTGAATATTGCATGCTACTTTTTTCCCTTGTTTATAATGCATATGTGACCCTGAACCACAAAACCAGTCTGAAGTAGCACGGGTATATTTGTAGCAAAAGACAAAAATATATTGTATCTTTTATGTTAAAAACCATTAGGATATTAAGCATCATGTTTCGTGAATATATTTTGTAAATTTCCTACAGTAAATATATAAAAACATAATTGTTTATTATACATTTTTGCTAAGAGCCTAATTTGGACAACTTTAAAGGCGATTTTCTCAGTAGCCTATTTAGATTTTTTTTTCCAGATTCCAGATTATAAAATAGTTGTATCTAGTTGTATCAGATATTGCCGTATTCTAACAAACCATACATTAATGGAAAGCTTTATTCAGCTTTCAGATGATGTATACATCTTACGACTGGTTTTGTGGTCCAGGGTCACACATATTGTGTAACATACATGGTCATACTGTGTACAGGTCCTTCTCAAAAAATTAGCATATTGTGATAAAGTTCATTATTTTCTGTAATGTACTGATAAACATTAGACTTTCATATATTTTAGATTCATTACACACAACTCGAAGTAGTTCAAGCCTTTTATTGTTTTAATATTGATGATTTTGGCATACAGCTCATGAAAACCCAAAATTCCTATCTCAAAAAATTAGCATATCATGAAAAGGTTCTCTAAACGAGCTATTAACCTAATCATCTGAATCAACTAATTAACTCTAAACACCTGCAAAAGATTCCTGAGGCTTTTAAAAACTCCCAGCCTGGTTCATTACTCAAAACCGCAATCATGGGTAAGACTGCCGACCTGACTGCTGTCCAGAAGGCCATCATTGACACCCTCAAGCAAGAGGTCTGTGGGAAGGAAAAAGTGTGGCAGAAAACGCTGCACAACGAGAAGAGGTGACCGGACCCTGAGGAAGATTGTGGAGAAGGACCGATTCCAGACCTTGGGGGACCTGCGGAAGCAGTGGACTGAGTCTGGAGTAGAAACATCCAGAGCCACCGTGTACAGGCGTGTGCAGGAAATGGGCTACAGGTGCCGCATTCCCCAGGTCAAGCCACTTTTGAAACAGAAACAGCGGCAGAAGCGCCTGACCTGGGCTACAGAGAAGCAGCACTGGACTGTTGCTCAGTGGTCCAAAGTACTTTTTTCGGATGAAAGCAAATTTTGCATGTCATTCGGAAATCAAGGTGCCAGAGTCTGGAGGAAGACTGGGGAGAGGGAAATGCCAAAATGCCTGAAGTCCAGTGTCAAGTACCCACAGTCAGTGATGGTCTGGGGTGCCATGTCAGCTGCTGGTGTTGGTCCACTGTGTTTTATCAAGGGCAGGGTCAATGCAGCTAGCTATCAGGAGATTTTGGAGCACTTCATGCTTCCTTCTGCTGAAAAGCTTTATGGAGATGAAGATTTCATTTTTCAGCACGACCTGGCACCTGCTCACAGTGCCAAAACCACTGGTAAATGGTTTACTGACCATGGTATTACTGTGCTCAATTGGCCTGCCAACTCTCCTGACCTGAACCCCATAGAGAATCTGTGGGATATTGTGAAGAGAAAGTTGAGAGACGCAAGACCCAACACTCTGGATGAGCTTAAGGCCGCTATTGAAGCATCCTGGGCCTCCATAACACCTCAGCAGTGCCACAGGCTGATTGCCTCCATGCCACGCCGCATTGAAGCAGTCATTTCTGCAAAAGGATTCCCGACCAAGTATTGAGTGCATAACTGAACATAATTATTTGAAGGCTGACTTTTTTTGTATTAAAAACACTTTTCTTTTATTGGTCGGATGAAATATGCTAATTTTTTGAGATAGGAATTTTGGGTTTTCATGAGCTGTATGCCAAAATCATCAATATTAAAACAATAAAAGGCTTGAACTACTTCGAGTTGTGTGTAATGAATCTAAAATATATGAAAGTCTAATGTTTATCAGTACATTACAGAAAATAATGAACTTTATCACAATATGCTAATTTTTTGAGAAGGACCTGTATATGTTTCATGTTTTCGAGACCTCGTCACATGTCTTGCTTGTTTGTGGTGCCATCTAGTGGTTATTCCTATATGAATATCTAAATCTGATCATGAGCGACTTGTTGCTTTTAGAAATGATCACTCGTTTGAAACATGTACTGCAGAGCACAGGTCAGTGTTTTGTAAGTAAGAACAAAGTTAATGAAAACATTGCAATGTTGAAATGACACTATCAGTCAAAAGTTTTTGAACAGCAAGATTTTTAATGTTTCAATGTTTAATGTTTCAAGAAGTTCGTTTGATCCAAAGTACAGCAAAGTACAGTTTTCTATTTGTATATATTTTAAAATGTAATTTATTCCCGTGATTTCAAAGCTGATTTTTTTTTCTTCAGAAATCATTCTGATGTCTCATGTGGTGCACAAAAACATTTATTAGTATTATTATGTTGAAAACAGTGGAGTACATTTTTTTCAGGTTTCTTTGATGAATAGAACAACATCTGAAAAAAAAAAACCATCATAAATGACTTTATCATCACTTTTGATCAATTTAAAGCATCCTTGCTAAATAAAAGTATTAATAATACATTATACAGACCCCAAGCTTTTAAATGGTAGTGTTTAATGTTACAAAAGCTTTTTATTTCAGATAAATGCAGAAAAAAAATACTCAACTGTTTTAAATATTGATGATAATAACAATAATACAAATGTTTTGCCATTTTGATTTATCTTCTCTCAGATCACTGAGTAACAACAAACACCACTACAGCACTTTCCTAAAAAATGTGTGTCAAGCAATGCAAGCAATAACAAAAGATCAAATTTGAAGTCATTTGATTTATACTGTTCAAAACTTTGGGTTGGTAAAATTGAAAATACAGTAAAACAGTAAAATTCTGACATATTAGAATTTCAAACAGTTTTCTATTTGAATATGGCATAAAATTATTCTTAAAAGTCATTCTTCATTGTCACATGATCCTTCAGAAATCATTCTAATATGATTAGCGTGTACTTGAAAAATTAATTTATTTAACATTCTAAATGTATTTTCTGTCATTCGTGATCACTTCAATGCAATCGTGTTAAATCAGTACCTTATTTGGCATGCAGAGGGCGCAAGATGAAAACAAATAACACAACCTAATGACAGCCCCGTATACGTTTTTAGTTTTTTTTTTTTGTTGTTTTGTTTTGTTTTGTCTTGTCTTTCAAATAAAGCTTTTGTTAGCACTCCTATACAGCTAAAATGTATTTATTATTTGTTTTAAGTAACTTGGGTGATTTCGATCATAAACTGTACAATAAAGCTTTCCAATATGATTTTGTTAGTGGACGTGTGTTTTTTTGTTTGTTTGTTTTTTTGTCTGCTTGACGCAACTGGAATATGATCGTGTCCAGATGTACTTGTGATGTTCCTAAATTTCAGTGAATCTGATCTAGACGCTTCAAGTTTCATGGCAATGTTCCTAACCTTGTTTGGCTTGTCAACATTAGCATAACCCAAGCTATTTGCGCTGTAACATATTCCAAGTATTTACATACAACCATCACTGCCACAGTAGGGAGTTCAGTACTTGGGTGGAAATACACCTACATAGTTAATAATATGAATAAAACTTTTAACTTTTATTATTCTTCAACGCGGAACTAAGCCTATGGGTGATCATCCGGACGGTTTGCACTACAAACCAGTGTGTTCATAATTAAGACAATACATTAAAATAATATGGTAAGACACTCCAATTTGCGCTATAATGTTGCAAAACGAGCTGTTTTGTACAGCTACAAACAGCTTCGGATGAGTCCCGAAGCCAGACCCATAAAATTTACAAATGGATAGCCCGCACTTACTGAAAAATTAGTCATTCTGTAAATTTGTAAATGCTTTTATCATATCATAAAAAAAAAAATAACATTGCACACAAATAACCAGTAAGCCCTAAAGTAAAAGAGCACAAAAATCCCTTCTGGCAAGACAGTTAAATGTGTATCAGCATGTCCTGAGGTCAGATCTGTACATGCCCAACCATCTAATCTTTCAACATTCTTAAAATTCTGTTATAGCTAGAGGAAGTAGATTTAAATATGTGAATATTAAGAAAAGAGTAATGCAGAACTTTTGAACAGGATGGAGATATGTAAATTTTTCTTATTTTGCCTAATTTTTTTTCATTTAGTACTGCCTTTCAGAGGCTACAGAAGATAGTTACATGTTTCCCAGAAGACAAAATAATTTAAATTGACCCTCATCTTCAAATTCAAAAAGTTTTCACCCCCAGCTCTTAATCGTGTTTCCATCTGGAGCATCTAAATTAATACTTAAATTAATACCATGGTTCAAAGAAAATGTTGAAAATAATGTTTTTTTAATAATATAATACAGTTGTGGTCAAAAGTTTACACCCCCCTTTAAAGCGTTTAAACCTTCTGTAATAGTTGCATATGAGTCCCTCAGTTGTCCTCAGTGTGAAAAGATGGATCTCAAAATCATACAGTCATTGTTGGAAAGGGCTCAAATACACAAAACTGCTGAAAACGTTTTTTTTATTATTATTTTATTTTTTTTACTGAACTGTTCAGGACAAACAAGGAACTCATGAAAAACTAACCTAAAAAAAAAAACAAAACCCAGCTGTGGGTCATTCAGGAAACAACACAGTATTAAGAATATTGAGTGTATGTAAACTTTTGAACGTGGTAAGTTTTATTAACTCAACTATTATTTTTTCTCTTGGACTATATAAATGTCTTTTATGTGAAATATCTTATTCAGGTCAGTACTAAAAAAAAAAAATAATAACACACATTTTGTATGATCCCTCAAAATTTGCAGATTCTGAAAGGGGGGTGTAAACTTTTGACCACAACTGTAGTATATTATTAAAAAAACATTAATTTCAACATTTTCTTTGAACTATGGCTTAATAAAAGTATTAATTTATTTAAAGTTATTTAATAAGAACTCAAAATCAACTAGTGAACAAAATGTTGTAGAACATTTTTTTATTTATAAGCTCTAATGAAACCTAATTACAAAATCTATAAAATTCATGCAATTTATTAATAAAAGATTAAAAAAAATTATAATACTTTTAAGTGACCATTTTTTTAAGGATCCTTCTTTCCATGTAGTCTTTGGTGGCATGATTTAATATGTAATTTTAAATATTCTTTCTTAATATTGTTTATAACATGTTACCCTTAAGTTAAAGTTTACTTTTTTAAATTTATACCATTATAATAGTTATTTGTTTACTACTATGTGTATATATAGAGTCCGTTGCTCTTTTGGGACCCCAAACCGTCAGGAAGTAAATTCTCAAACGGCACATGAGGTTTTAAGGAAGCTCAAATTTCTCATTGCTGTGTCTGTGTGTGTGTGTGTGTGTGTTGAGGGTGGGGTCAAGACAATGACGTTGTTTCACCAGTCAAGGCTCATTCAGCAGGGGAACTCATGGCTCACACTACATTCTCCCACTGCCTCTTTGCCTTCGAGAGCATGGGGGAGGCAAAGAGGCAAGTCTGTCTGACTCCAGAGGCATTGAAATACTTGTATGGATCTGTTTTTTGGAGAACACCATCCTTACACTGATGAACTGCATTCCTCTACCTTGGTGAACCACTTTAGATTCTGTGCCTGAGAAGAAATACAGACTAACTGAATGCAGTTTATGCAGTTTATCTAATGTAGAGTTTGGTTCCAAACATGCCAACCTAAGCGAATTCAAGAAAGCTTAGAGAATTTCCAAAAAGATCTACAACAGGAGTTTTGGCAGACATGGATACAGATAACAAAAACTGCAATCAAAGTGTGAGCGTGGAGCAGAACGGTGGCCCGGCCGTCAGCGCATTGATGTTCGCAGCTGGAGTTCTCGGGAACGTGATTGCTTTGGTTCTCCTGGAGTTTCGCAGGAGGAAGGAGAAGAACCGGCAAAGACAGTCTCTGTTCCATCTGCTGGTGACCACGCTGGTCATTATGGATCTAATGGGAACCTGCTTGATCAGTCCCCTGGTGCAGACTGCATACTTAACCAACACCACACTGGTCGGGATGAGCAAGACTCACGCAGTGTGTGAGTATTTTGGATTTGCCATGACTTTTTTCAGCCTGGCGACGCTTTCCATCCTCCTCGCCATGGCACTGGAGAGGTGCCTCTCCATCGGGTACCCCTACCACTACGGAAGGCATGTCACCAAACGCTGCGGATACATCACCATCCCTTGCATTTATTTAGTCTGCTTTCTGTTTTGCCTAATGCCGTTTGCAGGATTTGGTAAATATGTACAATACTGTCCTGGGACATGGTGTTTTATTGCAATGAATCCAAAGGAGATCGAGGACCGGGTTTATGCCAACGTTTATGCAACTGTCATGCTGCTTATTGTTGTATTTATAGTGGCATGCAACTGTTTTGTTGTTTACCATCTGGTGTTAATGTACCGGAGGCGCAAAATGAACAGAGGATCAGTGCAGACCCGGAGTAAAAGGGACAGGAGGTACTTCTCATGGGCAGAGGAGGTGGAACATCTCATTCTCCTGGTCTTCATGACAGTCATTTTTGTCATTTGCTCCCTGCCGTTAATGGTAAGACTTACAGTATCTTAAAAGGATGAATGAAAGTGATTTGCAGTGAATTTAGTAAAATATTGACAAGTTCAGGCTGCATTTATGGAACTTTGTTAAAGATGACCCTGGACCACAAATCCTGTCTTAAGTAGCATGGGTATATTTGTAGCAATAGTCAACAATACATTGTATTGGTCAAAATGACCGATTTTTCTTTTATGCCAAATATCATTAGGATATTAAGTAAATATTATGTTCCATGAAGATATTTTGCAAATTTCCTACCATAAATATACTAAAACGTAATGTTTGATTAGTAATAGGCATTGCTAAGAACTTCACTTGGACAACCCTAAAGGCGATTTTCTCAATATTTAGATTTTTTTGCACCCTCAGGAATATATATTCAATGGATAGTTTATTTGTTCAGCTGTCAGATCATGTATAAATTTCAATTTAAAAAAAGGACCCTTATGACTGGTTTTGTGGTCACAAATGTAATTTCTATAAATGCTAAGTTGCATAAAAAAAAAATATATATATATATATATATATATATATATATATAGTTAAAATATTTGTTTATTGTTTATTGTTTATTTGGATCCCCATTAGCTTCCACAAAGTGGTTGCTAGTCTTCCTGGGGTCCACAACTTAAGCCAACACAAACAATCATACAAATAGATAAAAAATAAAAATAAAAAATGACAAATTTACATATCAGCTACATCGCAACAATTTCAACATGTAGCATATACATCTACATATTTATAAGCATATCTTCACATTTTCTTCGAAAAACATATGAACATTTACTCTTACGTATATTTATGGGAACCATATTCCAAGCAACAGAGCCACGATAAAGTACAGTCTTTTTCATCAAATTTGTTTGTGGACACGGTAAAAATAGTTGAGCCTTACTCATGTTATATGCAATTGCACAATAATTGTTATTATTAAACAATGATATTTGTCTATTTATAGATTTGTAGCAGAAGATTTAAGTCAAGAATTTTTTGTTTATTAAATTAAAAATAAATCTACTATATATATATATATATATATATAGGTAAAAATATGACATATAAAAAGTAAAGGTAAAAAATATATTTTCACTAAATTACCTAATATTATTGATATATTAAAATATTGCTTAAACTGCAAAATGTGCAAAATTACCAAGAGATATCTCTACTTTATTTAACCCATTAAAATCAGTTCTGTTGGTATTAAATTAATGTATCTAGGTTGACTTGACTAAAACTGAAGATGTTTTAAGGTCTTTTTTTAATATATATTTATATATATATATGACCCTGGACCTACATTTACATTATATATATACAGCTGAATAAATAAGCTTTCTATTGATGTATGGTTTGTTAGGATAGGACAAATATTAATAAATTAACCTTTAAAGTTGTCCAAATATTATGTTTTGATATATTTATGGTAGGAAATTTACAAAATATCTTCATGGAACATAATCTTTACTTAATATCCTAATGATTTTTGGCATGAAAAAAATCCATCCATTTTAAAATATAACTTTTTATATTATTTGTTTCTTTCACTAAATTTGTTTTGAGGTTTTATAAAAGAGACATTATTGCTTAACATTCTTGCACTGTTTCCCGCTTGAGCCTATTAAAAGAACAAGATGTACAACCAGCTGGTTAGAATTGGACAAAGTAAATCAAAAGCAAACAACATCATGGATGCTTGCCTATTATAGTTCATGTCATTGGGCATGGGGATGTTATGGTTTCTAAGAAACCACATATTTAGTTGCACTGACAGAGAGGAATGGTCATAAAAATGAAGAGGTTTTGACCCATCTTGGAAAAGCTGGAATTCATAATACAAAATGCCACAGAAACAACATTATCAGTGCATGAAAGCATTCAGCATTTTCAAAAGGACACTACAGTTCATCTAGTGTTTTCATAATCTTGGTGGCACAATCATTTAATCTCCCTTAGCTTCTATATCAACATTAGCTTTCAGTGTGAGATTTAGATAGCTGGAGCGTATTTTTCTTGGAGTGTGAAAAGCAATTCAGACTGTGGTTGTCATACACAAACACTGTTGGTGCTGACAGACTGATACTGTTTTATATAGCCTAGCTGAAACCAGACTCACACCTCTCACTCACCCTTCACTGATCTGCAACAATGGTACACACGTTAATTATTTACAAATGATAATTAACAGTAGGTGAAAGGACATTTAAAGTATTACGGTGAGTATTTGTAGCTTCCTATGACTCAGAGATTGTTGCAAACTTACTGCTGATTCACTGGCTTGAATTGGGTTTATTAGGGACAATCAAATTTCAGCATAAATTACAAGTAATATAATTTCACATCCCAGCAACCCACTGACTAAATTTGTGGGAAGGGGTGGGTAAATGCAATGATGGACGGCTCCAGTCTGGTGAAAGGTTACGCAAAATCAGAATAATCCAATTACATAATAACTTCCTTAGGATTCAATGCCATGTGAGAAATGTTTATAAATTTATTTTATGTATATTTGCACTGATGAACTTGACTAAACCTGACTCAAATACTAAAATGGGATAAGAGAACATATCTGAACATGCAAAGTGATAATAACACATTAGCTTTAAGATTACAGTTTGATGAAATGCAGTGCATGAGAGTTTCGTAATACTTTCATCATACTCGACGGTCTGCAAAATCAATTCTCCTTGACCAAACCCCTGAAATAGTTCAATCCATTTTTGTGTGTGAACAAAACAAACTTAGAAACACAACATGAATCATTTCTGCTCAGTTATTTTTAAGACAATAAACTGTGAAATTATGTAAAGTTTTTGAGGTGACCTTATGAATCATTGATGGGAAGTACAGGATGAAGACATCTAAAGTGGATTATATTATATATATTCCCGCTTCCTGCTATTACTGCTTGCATGTCAGACTGCACCGTGGTTACGCTTGTTTATGTTTTTAAGTTGTATAATGCCCACCCAAAGTCTAATTCAGTTATAGCTGAAATCTTAGTAAAAGCAACAGCTTCTTAAATTGGAATCAGTGGGAGGACTGATAAATCTCTTGCTTTTTAAAGTCTCATCTGTAATTTTAGTGTAATAACACGCTGATGAGAAGTAATCTGATTTGTGCACATTATCTTGTGTGTGAGTTGAAACACATCCACGTTGCTGTCATTAATATTGATTAACGAGCTCTGAGTCTTATAGAAGCATGTCAACTATAAAACTATAATGGGTTCTCACTTAACCGATTAGATATGGTTTGTGGGATGTGGAAAAGACCATGAATTATTCAAATCTTAAATGCAAAACTATACTTCGGACCAGACAGTGTACACAGAGGCTCTCTATATATCTCACCACAATGCTTTCATTACAGTTAGTGCTAGCAGCTGTTACACCACATGATGATATTACATGCTGTCTATCTATCTATCTATCTATCTGTCTGTCTGTCTGTCTGTCTATCGAACTAAAAATAAAAAAGGGTCCTCAGAACTGCGACACAAAGTCATACTTTAGATTTTTTTCTCAGAATTGTAATATATAAACTCACAATTGTGAATTATAGTCAGAATTGTGAGATATAAACTCTTTTTCTCAGGATTGTGATATAAACTCGGTTGTGAGACAAAAGTCACAATTATGAGATATAAACTCACAATTGTGACTTTTTTCTTAGAATTGCAAGTTTATATCTCACAATTTTGACTTTATAACACATAATTGCAAGTCATTTAGTCAGAATTGTGTGATATAAACTCATAATTCTGAGAACATATCAGTCTTTTTCTCCATCAGAACTGGACTTTATAACTCGCAAATGTGAGTTTATACCTTACAATTCTGAGAAAAAAATAGAAAAAAGTCTTTATTTCTTGTGATTGCAAGTCAGTATTGTGAATTTTTATGATTTTATAACCTGCAATTGAGTTTATATTACAATTCTGAGAAAAAAAAAACATGTAATGAATAACAAAGATGTTTATTTCTTGTGATTGCAAGTTTATATCCGTTGTTCTGACAAAAAAGTCAGAATTGTTAGTTTATATCTCACAATTCTGATTTTATAACTCACAACTGCAAGTTTATATCACATTTCTAAGGGAAAAAAATGAACAACCCGCAATTTGTGAGAAAAAAAAAGTAAGAATGGCGAGTTATCTCGCAATTGCAAGTATATATCTGCTATTCTGACAAAGAAGTCAGAATTGCAAGTTTATTATACTCGCAATGTGAGACAAGAAAAGTCATAATAGTTAGATAAAACTCAAAATTGTGAGAAAAAAGTCAGAATTGTAACATGCAAACTCACATTCCCAAGAAAATAAGTCAGCATTGCAAATTTTTATCTCGCAAATTGCATGTTTATATCTGCTATTCTGACAAAAAAAACTTCGAATTGCAAGTTTATATCACAATTCTGAAAAAAAGATGTTAACTAGCAATTTGTGAGAAGAAAAGTCACTGTTCACAATTTTGACTTAATTTTTTCACAATTGCAAGTTTATATCTGCTATTCTGACAAAAAAAGTCAGAATTGCCGGTTTATATATCACAATTCTGATTTTATAACTCACAATTGCAAGTTTATATCACAATTCTGAGAAAAAAAGATGTAAACTTGCAGTTTGTGAGAAAAAAGGTCATAATTGCAAGATGCAAACTCGCATTTGCGAAAAAAAAGTCAGCATTGCAAATTTTTATCTCTCAAATTGCATGTTTATATCTGCTGTTCTGACGAAAAAACTCACAATTGCAACTTTATATCACAACTCTGAGAAAAAATTCAGTTTTTACCTCACAATTTAGACTTCCTTTTTTCACAATTGCCAGTTTATATATCACAATTCTGATTTTATAACTCACAATTGCGAGTTTATATCACATTTCTGAGAAAAAAAAAAATGTAAACTTGCAGTTTGTGAGAAAAAGGTCATAGTTGTTACATAAAAACTCACAATTGTGAGAAAAGTCAGCATTGCAAGTTTTTATCTAGCAATTTTGACTTTATTTCTCGTGAATTGTAAGTTTATTCTGACAAAAAAAAGGTTATATCTCACCATTCTGATTTTATAACTCACAATTGCAAGTTTATATCACAATTCTAAGAAAAAAAGATGTAAACTTGCAATTTGCGAGATGAAAAGTCATAACTGTTAGATCAAAACTGTCAGAACTGTACGTTTTTATCTCACAACTCTGACTTTATTTCTTCCATTTGCAAGCTTGTATCCACTATTCTGACAAAAAAATTACGAGATTATGTCAATTTGGAGAAAAAAAAAAGATGTAAACTTGCAGTTTGTGAGAAAAAAATTCATAATTGTTAGATAAAAACTCACAATTGTGAGGAAACAGTCTTGCAAACTCGCATTTGCAAGAAAAAAGTCAGCATTGCAAGTTTTTATCTAGCAATTTTGACTTTATTTCTCGTGAATTGCAAGTTTATTCTGACAAAAAGGTTATATTTTTCTGACAAAAAAAGATCAAAACTCACTAGCAATTTTGACTTTATTTCTCGTGAATTGCAAGTTTATTCTGACAAAAAGGTTATATTTTTCTGACAAAAAAAGATCAAAACTCACTAGCAATTTTGACTTTATTTCTCGTGAATTGCAAGTTTATTCTGACAAAAAGGTTATATTTTTCTGACAAAAAAAGATCAAAACTCACAATTGTGAGGAAACAGTCTTGCAAACTCGCATTTGCAAGAAAAAAGTCAGCATTGCAAGTTTTTATCTAGCAATTTTGACTTTATTTCTTGTGAATTGAAAGTTTATATCCGCTATTCTGACAAAAAAGTTATATCTCACAATTCTGATTTTATAACTCACAATTGCAAGTTTATATCACAATTCTAAGAAAAAAAGATGTAAACTTGCAATTTGCGAGAAGAAAAGTCATAACTGTTAGATCGAAAACTGTCAGAACTGTACGTTTTTATCTCACAACTCTGATGTTATTTCTTGCAATTGCAAGCTTATATGCACTATTCTGACCAAAATTGCGAGATTATATCAATTTGGAGGAAAAAAAGATGTAAACCCGCAATTTGTAAAGAAAAGTCAGAACTGTTGTGAGAAGACTGACAATTACCTTTTTTAAATGTTTTATTCAGTGGAAGAAACAGGCATCCATAGAATTCAGATCTGGAGTTGTTGATATTTTTCTGAAAAAAAATTCTGAACATTTATTTCCCTGCTTGACATTTGATATATAATTATTGAAAACAGATATGTGTCTTCATGCTTCTCTGTTGTTGTTGTTTTTTTTTTGGTAACTCTCTCAGTGCTGTGCTCGGAATAATCATTAGCTCTGACAGCATCATCTGTCAGAGTGCCATGTGTGGTTAAGGATGGATGCCACTTCTGAATTACCTTCTTCTTCTTCTCTCTAGATCCGTGTATACATCAACTCCATGGGAAAGCCTGGAGGAAACAGCAAGACTGATCTCATAGCTCTGCGGTTCCTCTCGGTCAACTCCATTATCGACCCCTGGGTGTTCATCATCCTCAGCCCCTCGGTTCTTCGCTTCCTGTGGGGGGCACTGTGTAAGACCACCTTCATGCCCTCCAGAAACTCCCTGTTCAAAACATCCATTTCCAAAAACCCAGCAGGCCAAATCGAGCTGTACCAACCTAGTTCCACCTCGGTGGAGACCACACACTTTAACAAGTCAACCGTTCAGATGATCTGACGTGATGAGGACAGTAATTTAGGGACTGGACGGAGCCATCTATCTGTCTATCTATTGTTCCATCAATCTAAGAACTTCTTAACTGATTTGTCTGTCATTAGAAAGGCCGATCTGGTTTGTTTGTTGATCAAAAAACAAATTTAGAAACCCCCTGAGGTCGTTTAACTGAGTGAGATAAGACCTGTGAGGTCAAAAGGATAAGTTATGTTCCCTCAACCACTACAATAATTATTTTGAGACCAAGGGCCCTGTCAGCTGCGATCGCCAGAAGAACTTGAAAAATGTTCAAGGCATGTTTCAGTCACGGACACAGAGGATATTCTGTGTGTGGACTGTCTGAAGACAGAAAAACCGTCCTGAAGCTACCATTCCACAATCATTGCTCATCCAGGTTTCCTTTTCTTAGGGGGGTTGTGCTTTCAAACAGGTCAAAGGTTAAATGACATGTCCTATGCAGTATTTCACTCTGGACACTTTTGTTGTCAAGTGAATCATGTGATTTGGTTTCCTGCATTTCAAGTCAAGCAGCTCTTCAAATGTTACATTTGAAAGCTGCCTGCTTGTATTTATATTATCAACATATTTATTATGCTTTCATTTATGTTGATACAACATATATGTGTCTTCATATGTATGTAGGCTGACATGATTCAGTGGTAATCAGTCATTTCTTTCATGTGAGAGATTTTGATTGTACATAATTATACATAGTTATAAGCATATAAGCATGACGACATGCGTGGTGCAGTTTAGTAGCTACAGACCTATTATTTGTGTCAAGATACTTGTTTTTTGACATGACGGCGTTTCAGTGCCACGTAAAAAAAAAAAAACTAAGATTATGAGATTAAAGTCGTAATATTTTGAGAATAAAGTTCAAATTAAGAGAATAAAGTCTAAATATTTCAAGAATAAAGTTGAAATCATGAGAATAAAGTTGAAATATTTTGAGAATAAAGTCTAAATGTTTAGAGAATAAAGTCAAAATTACGAGAATATAGTCGAAGTCTTTTGAGAATAAAGTTGAAATAATATGAGAATAAGGTCTATTTCAAGAATAAAGTTGAAATTATGAGAATAAAGTTTAAATATTTTGAGAAGTCAAAATATTTCAACAATAAAGCCAAAATTATGAGAAAATCAAGTGTTTCGAGAATAAAGTCGAAATGTTTCAAGAATAAAGTCGAAATATTTTGAGAATAAAGCCGAAATCATGAGAATAAAGTCAAAATATTTAGACAATAATGTCAAAATTATGAGAACAAAATTAAAAATGTTTCGAGAATAAAGTAAAAATGACAAAAATAAAGTCGAAATGTTTCAAGAATAAAGTTGAAATATTATGAGAATAAAGTCAAAATATATTGAGAATAAAGCCGAAATCATGAAAATAAAGTCAAAATTATGAGAACAAATTAAAAATGTTGCGAGAATAAAGTCAAAATTACTAGAATAAAGTCGAAATGTTTCGAGAATAAAGTTAAAATATTGCGAGAATAAGGTCTATTTCGAGAATAAAATTGAAATGTTTTGAGAATAAAGTTGAAATATTACAAGAATAAAGTCGAAATATTTCGAGAATAAAGCTGAAATCATGAGAATAAAGTCAAAATATTTAGACAATAAAGTTAAAATTAAGAAAATAAATGAAAAATATTTTGAGAATAAAGTCAAAATGTTTAGACAAAAAAAAATTACGAGAATAAATTCTTTATTATTGTAATTTCAACATTATTCTCTAAAACATTTATTCTTTATTCTTGAAGCATTTCAACTTTATTTTCGTAATTTCAAACTTTATTGTCAAAATATTTAGACTTTATTTTCATAATTTCGACTTGATTCTCAAAATATTTAGACTTTATTCTCGAAACATTTAAACTTTATTTTTGAAATTTCGACTATTCTCAAAATATTTCAGCTTTATTCTTGTAATTTCGACTTTATTATCTAAACATTTCAACTTTATTCTCAAAATTTCAAATTTATTACTGAAACATTTTGTCTTTATTCTTGTAATTTTTTTATGCGGCACTAAAACGGCGTCGTACTTTGAAGCTTTTGAATGTACTTGTGAAATAATGTGACTCTTGTGTTGTCCATGCATGTAATTTATGTTTAAGTGTTGTGAAATTGTCTGTTAAACGTAACATATTCTAATCATAGCCGTCCTAATGCACTGCGAAAAAGAGCTAATCACTAAGAAGGATTGTGTGTGATTTTGAATTAAGAAAGCAAGCAGAATGCAGAGTGCATTTTGGATTTAAACATAAGGAAGTAGAATTAAAATGAATACAAAAATCATACCCATGACTTAATATTTTTAACTAAAAACCAAAAACATATTCCAAATCATGAACTGAAATGGATCCAGTTATTCTATTTAATTTTACACAAACCTGCTCATGGGTCTTCATAAAGAAAGAAATAAAGCAGGCATACTCTCCCTAAGGCTATAAATAAGTACATAAATGCTTGTCTAGTGCATTGGTCCCATTGTACATATTTAATGTTCTTCCATTCCAGTGCTGTGATAAACCACAGGACTTGAGGAGGGAGGTTTTCTTGCCATGTGTTTTTATTCAGGTTACTAGTCTGTAAACATGTTGACACTTTAACAAACATTAACTAACTTGCCTAGCGAAATTTTCTTCAAACTGCTGATCCACGAAGCAACTGACCTAAATTGACCTTAGAAGAAAACAGCTTATCGCAATCACACGTTTCGGAATGTAATTATATGTGATAATATGAGAAGCTAAAAACGTTTGCAAATGAAACGTCTGCCTACACGATGGAGTAATCACTGATAGACAGGAATGTCTACATGTTTGAGGTTGTGAAAGAAGCCATGCCAGTTTGAAATCGAGGACAGCTTTACTTACTTTTTTTTGGTGAACGGATGCTACGTACATCTGTATGTGTTGCAGCAAAGTTTCTCAACATTTGGTCACATAACAAGGGTTTTCCCTCGAGTTTGAAAACCCCTGAAGGTTTATGAAGAAACTGCAGTGAGTGAAAAACTAATAATTAAATCCTAAACCTGTAACATTAAAATTATGAAAATAAAAAAAAATACAAATCTGAAAAATCTGCTGAAAATGTACTCATCCTCAGGCTAGGAGTTTGTTTCTTCATCAGAATATGTGGTGAATGGGTGCCGTCAGAATGAGAGTCCAAACAGCTGATAAAAACATTACAATAATCCACAAGCACTCCACACGACTACACTCCATCAATATAATATCTTGTGGAATGAAAAGCTGTGCTTTTTAAAGAAATAAATCCACCATTAGGGCTTTTTAACTCTAAACCATTACTTCCAAGCAAAATACAAGTAATAAAGTTCATCCTCCAGTGAAAAAGTTTACCTCCTGTTGTCCTCAGTTTTGGACTATTTTAGCTTGTAAACAGTGCTTGATCTGTGCAGATTCCTCTAAGACAAAACAACATTTTACCACAGAAAGCAATATTTTGGATAAAGGAATTGTATTTTAGCCAGAAGCAATTGTTTAAAGTTAAGACATTAATTGATGGACTGGATTCATGTGAATTAAAGTTTGCTTCTTCATCAGAACAGATTTTGAGAAATTTAGCATTATGTCATTTGCTCACCAATGGATCCTCTGCAGTGAATGGGTGCCGTCAGAGAGTCCAAACAGCTGTTAAAAACATCAGAATAATCCTCAAATTACAATTCATCAAGTGTAGTTGGGCTGCCGATAAGATTGTCAGACTTTATTCTGCGATAACAACCTGCTGGATGTACATTATCCCGCTTATTACATGGCTTCTTGCCACAAACGTAAATAATTAGACATAAAACCTTGATCTGAAATATTTGAACGCAAAGCTTCAGTGAAGGAAGCCTCAAGTTCAAACTAGATGGCATTTAAGGGAGATGGTGCAGTCATAGCACTTATTATACGACATTTCACCATAGATAATAAATAATTATGGCGATAAAAGATGTTGATTTATGACGAAAACATTTCGAAATCTTACCAGTTTGTTAGTTATATTATAATCCATTAACGTTACAGTGTACAAAACAATCGTCCCAAAATGACAGCAGCTGCGTTTGTATGAAACGAGAGAAGGAGTCCGCGATATGACATAATTAATTAAATAATTGTACTCGTAATATTGAATTGAGTTTTAAATATTTTATTAGCCAAACAAAACGCAAAGTTTCCACAAAGAAAAAATGTTTCCAGCAAGCGAACAGCGCCGACTGCAGGCAGTTACCCGGATGAGCCTGTTATTCGTTTTTCTGGATGTTATCTGGGAATATCAAACCTTGGAATGTGGTGACTGACCAATCAGAATCGAGTATTCCACGAAGCGGTGTAATAGTATAATATATTATGAAAGGAAAAGCTGTTTGTAAGAAACAAATCCACAACTATTAACTTTAAACTATCACTTTCAAGCAAAATACCAGTTCATAAAACATAATAAGGATTCCTCCAGTGAAAAAGTTCCTCTCATATCAAAATCTGCCCAAATATTTGTTCAAAACTGTGTTGGACTAGCTTGTAAACAGTGCTTGATCTGTGCATATTTCTCACCTGATTCAGATGAGATGTCTTCACAAGATGTTAAGTGATGGCCTGGAGTCATATGGATTACTTGTGGATTATTATGATGTTTTTACCAGCAGTTTGAACACTCATTCTGACGGCACCCATTTTAAATTTCTCCAAATCAATTCCAATGAAGGAACAAATTCATCTATATCTTGGATGGCCTGAGAGTAAGTTTAATTTTTTGGTGAACCATTGCTTTAAATACCATGTCATATCACCATTAGCCAACATCAGAGTACCAAGAACATGCTAATGTGTTCTTAAATTATTAAAATATTAACTTAAAATCTCAGGTAAAATCTTCAAGTAAATATTTTAGGTCAAAGGGGCTCAGCTGATAAATAACATTAGGAACGTCCCAGAAATATCTCTGTTAAAATGGATCGTAAACTCCTGCAAATGTCCTCTGTGCCACACCATTCCCATCAAAATAATTAATGTAAATTATTCTAAATAATTGGGCTGTAAAAGTGCATCACTGGATTGCCCCAAATTACCCAAGCATAATTTATGTATAAATGATGCAGTGCTGTACCAGTGCAGAGCAATCCTGGTTCATTTGGTCTGTGGGTTTGTCTAGATTAGTGAATTCACTCCTAGGTGCCCTCAGTCTTGATCAGTACACCACATGGCATGTGTGTGACTCAAGGGAAAGCACACTGGATTTACCCACATCTCATAATTAAAAAACAGAACTCACCATATTAGCTATTCAACAGATAAGAGGTTCATCCCCACATCACTCACAAAACCAACTCAGTTTATTTATCAACAAGATTGCTGTCATTACTGAAAGTTGAAATCTCACATAGCTTGAGTGTGATTGTGGGAACTCAAGTTTTTTTAAGCGGTAAATATCATGCGAATATTTAGATAACAGCGCGGGGTCCTTGTGATGCTCGTGACATGGTGCACCCTCTGGGAGTGTGGGAAGCAGGACACAGATTTTGATTTTGATCTGTCTTGAGCTCAGCTCAAGCAAACCTCAGTCAACATGGTAACATACACTGTACTGCCAAAAGTATTGGGACACCCCTTTCTAATGAACAGGTTTGACTACTTTAGTAATTTCCATGAGCACTAATCTTAATGTTTAAGCATATAATGATATTCTAGTGTAGCAAAAGTCTGGACAGGACCCTTTTTTATTCTAACACAACAATGCCTTTGTGTATAAGGCAATTTTCAGTCAATGTGGAAGAACTTAACTGGTCTGCATAAGGCAAGTTCTAATCCCTGCTGAACACCTCTGGTGTGACTTTAAATGCAGACCTTGTGCCAAAAACTCATCAGCGAAGACCAATGACTTGTACATACACTATATGGACAAAAGTATTGGGACACCCCCTTCTTTAGAACAGAAAAAGGCACTTCCAAAACTGTAGCAACAAAGATGGAAGCATAATTCATGTATTTAAAATTTGTATTTCCATCTCTGTTGCTTCAGTTTTGGAAGTGTCTAAAATGACTGTACCCATATTCACAAGTCATTAGCTTCTGGTTGAGTTTTTTGCTCAAGGTTTGCATTTAAATTCACACCAGAGGTTTTCAACTAGGATTAGGACTTGGCTTATGCAGACCAGTCAAGTTCTTCCACACTGACTGAATCAAACATTTCTTTATGAACCTGTCATGTTAGAATATAAAAAGGGTCCTGTCCAAACTTTTGCTATAAAATTAGAAGGACACAATTCTCTAGAATATCATTATATGCTTAAACATTAAGATTAGTACTCATGGAAATTACTAAAGTATTCAAACCTGTTTGTTAGAATACTTTTGGCAAAATAGTGCATCTATAGTAAACTACAGCATACAGTTGAGCTCAGGTGCTTACAGCCATCGTGGGAACTAGAATTTCCTGTGGTTCTTTCAGAAAACACCTATTCAAAATCTTTACTGCATCGCAGATGATACAATCAGTTTTGAAAGTCTTCAAACTGTCACTATCAGTCCAAACATGCTTTTTGTTTCTCTGAATACGGTGGCAATGAGGTGTCGAAGTGATTTGTTGTTGAAGTGTTTCCCATGATGCCTGATTCTTTGTCTCTCGCCTCTGTGGTGCTTCACAGGCACGTGTAGAAAGTCTATTGATTCCGAATAATATATGTGTGTTCACAGACCTGCGTTCTCATTTAAATAACTACATGAGCCGTTACGGCTTCTAAACTTGTTCATTACCTGCTTGTCGAGTCAACAATTTCTAGTCATGTTTCTGAGAATTGTCAGTTATGTATTTCAAGGTAATGCATGTTAATCATCCGTTTCCATATGGCACTGTAATAAACTGGTACGACTGAAACAAATATGCTTTGTCTTATTTGTGTGAGTGTCATGAAACGGGTCACAAATCTGACATTTCATGTCTTTCTTTTAAAAGAAATTTAAAGAGAAATGTTTTTGAAGAAAACGTTCCAGGATTTTTCTCCATATAATGGACTTCAATGGTGATCAACGAGTTGAAGCTGAAGTTTAAAAGGGCTCTACACAACCCCAGCTGAGGAACAAGGGTCTTATCTAGTAAAACGATTACACAGTCAAAGAACTAACTGCATGTGGCTTTTCCCAATGTGATTATGTAATGCGTGAAGTCACAGATAAGCATTTGTGGTTAAAAAGTATACAATTTTTTATTTTATTTTTTTAGAAAATGACAGATAGTTTCAGAGATAAAACCCTTATTTCTTGGCTGGGATTGTGCAGCACCATTGAAATGGCTATTTGGACCAACATTGAAGCCCAAAAAAAAACCTAGAATGTTTTCCTCAATAAACTTATTTTTGATTGAAGAAAAAAAGACATAAAGATCCTGGGGTAAGTAAATTATCAGGAACTTTTTATTTTGGAAGTGAACTAATCTTTAGTTACACAAAATGCAATTTCCTTTCTTGTTTCTTTTGATTTTGGGGTGAAATATGAGCGGGAAATGTTGTCATAAGATTCACCTAATTACACCAATGCTAATGAAAGCTATCCACGGTAATTAGCATCAACGATGGTAATGAAGACTGAAGACTCATGAAGGACTGCCGCAGTGGCCTGTTTAATCTCATGGAAGTTTTCATTGTAATCACATAAAGCAGATCTAACTGTGTTTACACTTCTATTTGTTTTCTGACGCAAAGGGAGGATGCTGAATGCAATGATCTGTGAGGTTATCTATGATCCTCAGCCAGAGCACCAGCGGATGACTAGCAGGAAACAGCAGGAAACAGCTGCTCATCTCTTGGGAGATAGCTGATGCCACACATCAGTAAATACCCATCATGGTGTATTACAAGCACACACTGACACAAGACTCTTTAATGGACATTGCTCATACATCTTACCACCCACTTCGTCTCACTTGTCTCTTCTCAACCTCCCCAAACACTCTTTCCTATATTTCTCACCCAGGGACAAGAAGTCGATATCCGCTGTGTAATCATATCTGGAACTCTGTGAAGTTTAATGTGGAGTGAAATGAAGCAATTTGCTGAGCTCAACAGTATTGCTCCCTGATGACCTTATACTTTAAAGGGATAGTTCACCAAAAATACAAATTCTGCCAAATTTAAAAACGTTAATATTTTCAAATGTTTTTTTAATATATTTTGTACATACAGTTGACCTTTAAAAAATGTTCTACATTGCTGTTTTACCTTTTTTTAAAGACTATTTGACCCTCCTTGCGTGTTCACTTTGTAAACACTGGATCTGTACTTCTGCAGTGATGTAGGATTATTTTAATGTTGGAGGAGAAAATGAGTTGAAATTAGTTGAAAATTAGAAAAATGGGAGTTTTTCGACACACCCTGTCTTGAACCGGAATACAAAGAGTACACACAGAGCTAGACAAGACGAGCATTTGAGGTTAAAAAGTATAAATTGTAATTTTTTTTTTAGAAAATAACCGATCGTTTCACTAGATAAGACTCTGCTTCCTTGGCTGGGATCATTTAGAGCCCTTTGAAGCTGCATTGAAACTGCATTTTGGAAGTTCAAACTCCATGCACCACTGAAGTCCACTATATGTGTAAAAATCCTGAAATGTTTGCCTCAAAAAAACATAATTTCTTTACAACTGAAGAAAGAAAGACATGAACATCTTGGGTGACAAGGGGGTGAGAAAATTATCTGCACATTTGAAGATAAGGGTAAATTTAACTTATTTTGTCTTCTGGGAAACATGTAAGTATCTTCTGTAGCTTCTGAAGGGCAGTACTAAATAAAATAATATGATACTTCCTTCTGAAGAACCTTTTGTAAAAGTTGCGTATGAGTCCTTCAGTTGTCGTCAGTCTGAAAAGATGGATCTCAATCATACAGTCATTGTTGGAAAGGGTTCAGATACACAAATATGCTGAATAATAATTTGTGGGACCTGACAGTGGGCAGTTTAACTGACACAAAAACACAGCTGTGGATCATTCAAGTAACACCACAGTGTTAATCAACTGTATGTAAATTTTTTAATGGGGTCATTTTTATTAAATGATTATTTTCTCTTGTGGACTATATGTAAATGTCAGTATGTAAACTTTTGACCTCAACTGTATACATTGCCTTTTAGAAGTACACTGGCATATAAATGGTCTTGAAGCCATTCAACTACAATTTTGATGTCATATGATCTCAATGAGTAACAAATCAATATTTCCAGAAAGCAGATTTTAAAATAGGATTTTGTTGATGGATTTCAGCCTTACTGACCAAAAATTGAATAATATACAGGTCTGGAATGCATTAAAAAATGTTTTTAATTAATGTCATCACTTTGTACCAATGGGAAATCCCTAAAAACACTCTGTAGAATAAATGTTTATTTTTTTTTAGTCTGGGAAGTGACCACAAAATGACATCTATAAATTCATGTCATACCCGCAATGTCCTTGGCCAAAGCAAGAGTCACCAAATGGCGTTGTGTTTCCCATTACGAAGAAAACTCCCAAAACAGCCAATTATTAACCAGCTCATGCAATTGGATGATTTTTATTTGCCGTTCTGCTTTTGATTAGTACAACTGAGACTGGGCTAATTAGGCATAACATTCATGTCCTGTCTGCAGTGAAAGCCAGGGGTTGGGCATACGGGAAAACACATAACCTCAACTGATCATGTTTGCTTCTGAACAGCTCTGGCCAAGCATGCAACCAATGGCGTGGACTTCCCAGCCCAAAAATAATTCAGATAGCTACTTAGTAATTCTGGAATGGGCCCAGTATGACAAGCATAAACCTCAGGAGAGAACAGCTCAGCCTCGATGTTCATGAGAACTCTGGCGAGACTCGATTGGCGGAAGACCATGAACTATGTGACAGAATGATGTTGTAAGATGATCATATTCAGAATTATGTTTTCATAGTTTTCTGGATGTCACTAAAAGGGTTTTTGTCAACAGTTGCACCTTGAAATACTAAGCAGCCAGCATCTGCTTGTGTAATAATTTGTGCCAGAGGACTGCAGAACTAAATGTAATGAAAACAACCTAACAGCACTGTTGTTAATTCAAGATGGAACCAGTTTGCTTGGACAAATTAACTTGATTTGTTTTTATAGTCAGAAGCAATAGAAGTGGAGCTAAAATAACCTCTCCATGTTCAGTCCATTTCAACACAGCTAAAAGATCACTGTGTCGCTATTTTTCAGTGGCCTTAGTTTTGGAAGCATTTTCTTTTTTTTCTCATTTAAAAGGAAAAACGCTTGGGATTTTCTGCATTCTTATAATGAAATATATCACGTTAGTTTTCCTTTCTGGCTTATTTAACTATAATCACTCTCATATGCACGAATAGGTCTTTTTTTGGTCACTTAATGCTTGTTATATATCACAGATCCGTGTAAATTATCCAACTTAGGCTCAATTTTCTCTTGGCACGTCATCAGCTTTCTGTATAGTATTCTTCCATAGAGATCTAAACATTGCCGTCACTGTCATTACTTATATCTTGTGACTGTATATGATGCTAAACATTGCTTCAAAACTCCTACTGTTGCTACGCACAACATATGGATGATGACCCTTACCCCTGTCCCTGCGGGTGTCGTCTGTTTGGTAATAATACACAAGCCATTGTTATTTTTAACAGTCTCTGACCTTTCTACAGTAAGACAGAATTGGACAAAGGGATAAAAACCCTGAAAGACCTGATGGCATACTGGCCTTTGTACACTATTGGCTTAAAGTCTGAAGCGTCTATCAGCCACTGAAAGAAAAGTAACCTCTTGTAAGAACAGAGAATGCTTTTACACATCCTGAAACTGAAAAGCATCCATTTGCAGAGCTGTCACCAAAAGCCTACCTGATCTGATGACAAAAACGTACCTGTGGGAACTTTTTCACAAGATGCGAAATACGTACAGTTTCCAAAGGTAATAAACATTAAAGGTGATAAAACAGCAAGCACTTGTAATCATTTTACAAGTTTTCAGATAATTTCTGAATGGAACGCATCCCTTAATCTCTCTTTCTCATCGTCCCTCATACTCATAGTAGACCTACAGCACAGAAAAGTTTGATCATAATGTCTTTAAACTCTAAATACCATACCTTATTACTTGTCTTCTTTTTAAAGAATGCCAGAAGTTGCGCTTGCAACATTTTGCACGAAAACATGCTTGAGTTCGCGCGCAGTCGTGACTCCGTCGCTTTATGAGCGCGCATAACGCGCGTCTACATTTAAAGTAATGAACTTGAGCCGGCAAAAGACGCGACATGTGACGCCCCCTAATACCGAGCTCTGAATGGCCGATCACCGTCATTTAGTTTATAAATTATTATACAGAGATAATTTTAATATTTCATTTGCACTATATGTTCTACATAAAACACAGCATTATTAATCTAAAGGGATGGAAAGGGGGGATGGTGGTTTTACAGAGGGGATGCTTTTTCTCTTTTTTTCAACAAGGGGTATGCCATCCCACAGCATCCTGCTCAAGCCCTGATAGTAATGGAAACACATAAGCGAATTACACCAAAAACCAGACACATAAAATTTACAAATGGCCACGTCAGCTCGTTCTAGAAAAATAAGGTTAATAATCAGTCGTTTCAGCATTTGAAGGAAAAAAGATGACAGACATAAGTGAGGTGATGTAAAGATAAGACCGTTTTGTCTATTTGACGTCTGCATTTACACCTGCTAGATGTAGTTTGCAATATGTCTATTGGACGTTTCCTATCAGATGTCAAATAGACGTCTATTAGATGTCTTTAAGATGTTTAGGATGTATGTAAAACTGACATCTTACAGATGTCTGGCAGACATGTGTACACAGCAGATGCTTTCCAGATCAAGAGATCTTTAAAAGACATCTTGCAGACGTATGTGTGCTATCTGGGTACCTTTATAGTCCAAAAACTAAATTCAGGAAAAACTCAGTACACTCAGCAGTATAAGAGGATGCGTAATGCTAAAGTGGTTATGTAAAGTTATTAACACCAAATATGCGTGTTAAACGTGGGTTAAACTGCACCCGGGGTTTAGGAATATATTGTCCCCCCGATAGCAAACATACATCTCGGAGACATCTATTTGACGTCTGCATTTACATCTGCAAGACATAGTTTGCTCATCTGCAATATGTCTATTGGACGTTTCCTATCAGATGTCAAATAAACGTCTATTAGATGGCTTTAAGATGTTTAGAATTTATGTAAAACTGACATCTTACAGATGTCTGCCAGACGTTTGTACACAGCAGATGCTTTCCAGATCAAGAGATTTTTAACAGACATCTTGCAGACGTACGTGTGCTATCTGGGGTGAAATGTCCCCTGATAGCACATGTACATCTCGAAGACTTCTATTTGCATTTACCTTTGCAAGATATATTTTTTACGTAGTTTCCTTTTCTGCAATATGTCTATTGGACATTTCCTATCAGATGTCAAATAGACTTCTATTAGATGTCTTTAAGATGTTTATGATTTAGAATGCATGTAAAACTGAAATCTTACAGACGTTTCTACACAGCAGACGCTTTCCAGATCAAGAGATCTTTAACAGACATATTGCATACGTATATGTGTAGAGGATTTCGTTTACTTTAGGTTTAGATTTAGAATGACCCAGGGTTAACGTTAATTAGTTCAAGTGTGAAATGTCCCACAAAGTACCTACAAAACACTTAGCAATGCACCAACACACTCAGAACATCTCAGCAATGGCAACATCAAAATGTGAACCTACTGTGTTTCCTGACAAACGTTCAAATTTCCTAACAAATGTAGGAGACAGTAGTGTATGAATCTGAACATACTACTCACACTATTTATACAAAACAGAATAAAATAGTGCGTAAGTATGCGAATTGGGATGTATTGACTGACATTTACTGTTACCCTGTATTTTGAGTTAAGGGGATAGTTCACCCCAAAATGAAATTTTTGTCATTAATCCCTTACACCCAAGTCATTCCAAACCCGTAAAAGGTTTGATCGTCTTCAGAACACAATTTAAGATATTTTGGATGAAATCCGGTAGCTTTTTGACTGTCCCATTGACTGCCAAGTAAATAAAACTGTCAAGGCCCAGAAACATATGAAAGACGTTGTCAAAATAGTCCATCTGCCATCAGTGATTCAACCATAATTTTATGAAGCTACGAGAATACTTTTTGTGTGCAAAGAAAGCAAAAATAACGACCACAACACACGGATGCGCCGTTTTCATTCGAATCATTGTGTAAATACACATAGAAAACGTATCCGTGTGTTGTGGCTGATACAGAACAGCATTCGCTGTTTACGTCCAGTGGATACTTTCCAAAATGGCGCTACGGTGACATAGAGAAGACGAATTGTTGACTAAAGTCGTTATTTTTGTTTTCTTTGCGTACAAAAAGTATTCTTGTAGCTTCATAAAATTATGGTTGAACCACTGATGGCAGATGGACTTTTTTTTGACGTCTTTCATATGTTTCTGGGCCTTGAGAGTTTAATTTACTTGGCAGTCAATGGGACAGTCAAAAAGCTACCGGATTTCATCCAAAATATCTTAAATTGTGTTCCGAAGACGATCAAACCTTTTACAGGTTTGGAACAACATGGGGTAAGTGACTAATGACAAAATTTTCATTTTGGGGTGGAGTAACCATTTAAGGCTAATAGTAAATGTCGCTGTCTTCTATACTGGTTAGCTTTTAAAGTCACAACACAGTTCCCATGTGAAAAGATTCACATTTGACTTAGACATCAGGAGTAGTCTTCTGGGCCTTGTAAATAGGCTACCTCCCTTACAATCTTCATCGGTCTCCAGGGATGTCGACAGTCGAGCAGAAACAGTCAGTTTTTTGCACATGGAGGAAGTGTTGCAGAGCGCATGTTTTTGTTTTGTTTTGTTCTTTGAAACTGCTTACTTTGTTTTCCCATGGGGTCTCTGAAGCGGATGTCACTCCTCACACAGTACTCAGAAAATGGGCCAGACGATGTTGGTTTTTTCTGAAGGAGGACCTACCACCTGAAGCCTGCTTACGCCAAATAGGCATAAAGGTTAGACATCAATCCCTTAACACATACATTTCTTAACAGGATTCGTTGGTAGATTCAGAATAGGGTTTATACAGTTTCAAATTGTGATCTCTTAGCGTTTCAGTGTCAGCAAGATTTTCAAAAAGAAATGAATACCTTTATTTACAGCATGCATTAAATTGACCAAAAGTCACAGAACAGACATTTATAATGTTACAAACACTTTTACAAAACCCTTACAAAACTCTTTATTAAGAAAAAAGAATCCTGAAAAAGCACCAAAGTTTTCAAAAACAGTTTTCAAGAAACAATAAACAGAATAACAATGGTGGCAATTATGAATAAAACGGTCTGACTTTTTGTGACCCAAGATATTAGATAATAACCAGCTACCAAGAAACAGATCTTGTTGCAGCTTGTGCTGCAAACAAAACACCCTCAGTCAAGCATAAAACACGTAAATGGCAAACTGTCCATACTTGCAAAGATCAAGAGATTAATGCCTACCATCACCTGCGCTGCAGCATATCGGGTCTGTATTTCATCTGTGATGGATGTGGGCTAACGTTCAGCACGAGATACAATCTAAAGCATCAAGCATTGGGCCAAGTTCATTTATCCACCACCTGATTTATTTATTTAGTTTTGCTCAAGGACATACGTGCAGTTTTATGTCTGAGCTGTGGGGATGTTTATTTCAGGCTGAATCATTAAAATATCAATATTTCTCGGCATTAAATTAATTCAGTGGCTGCAGATACACAGTAAGCACAAATTAATATTTTTTTTGAAGTAGAAAAATATAAAATCACACACCATTAATTCAGGTGAGGCACTTTAGTTGAGGTCAAAAGTTTACAAAATAAGAGGGGCCATGCAAAATGTGTGTTATTATTATTTTTTTTATTTAGTACTGACCTGAACAAGATATGTCACATAAAAGATGTTTACATATAGTCCACAAGAGAAAATAATAGTTGAATTTATAAAATTACCCCGTTCAAAAGTTTACATACGCTTGATTCTTAATACTGTGCTGTTACCTAAATGATCCACAGCTGTTTTTTTTGTTTTGTTTTGTTTAGTGATGAGTTTTGTTCATGAGTCTGTCATTTGTCCTGAACAGTTAAACTGCCTGCTGTTCTTCAGAAAAATCCTCAAGGTCCCACAAATTCTTTGATTTTCCAGCATTTTTGTGTATTTGAACCCTTTCCAACAATGACTATATGATTTTGAGATCCATCTTTTCACACTGAGGACAACTGAAGGACTATTACAGAAGGTTCATATGCTCACTGTTGCTCCAGAAGGAGACACAATGCATTAAGAGCCAGGGGGTGTAAACTTTTGAACAGAATGAAGATGTGTAATTTTTTCTTATTTTGCCTAAATAACATACTTTTTTTTTTTATTTAGTACTGCCCTTCAAAAGCTACAGAAGATTCTTACGTTTCCCAGAAGACAAAACACGTTAAATTTACCCTGATCTTCAAATTTAAAAAGCCCCATTTTTATAAATTCAACTATTATTTTCTCTTGTGGACTATATGTAAACGGTAAACGTCTTTTATGAGAAATGCCTTTTATTCATATTATATATAAATATATATATATATATATATATATATATATATAAACAGAAGCTAACCACGTAATTACTGTTATTGATTAGCACATCTGCATTTTCCTGCAATTTTTTATATTTATTGTGATTATAAGTGATTACAGCATTCTGTTACACATCACCCTTCCCTCTCTGATCATATTAGTCCAACATATCATTATTTAATATCATTAACAAGCAAATTGAGTTAGTAAATATCAATTCAATACAGACAACAAACTTCATAAGGAGCTGTGGAATACCAATGAAAGGTTTTCTTGTGGAAGACACACCTGGATGCTAAAAAAAACACTGTGTGTAGTGATGTCAGACAAAAGTCCATCAAACATGTTTTTACTTGCGTCTACTTAAAAATCCTGTCCTTGTATAATTAAACCTGGCAGTTTCAGAAAGGTTTGTGCTGCATAAAAAAAATTGGTTTTACCCCAAAAATAATAAAATTGGAAAAAATACTTTTTTTTTTTTTTTTTTGAGTAGACTGTGCCTTTAAATCTTACTTTTAAATCACTATAGTCCACAAAAGTCACCGTATTGCACATAAATCCTGTTGCAAGACTGAATATCCTCATTCCTGTTTGTTCTCATGACTTAGAAGATCCTCATTCTGTTGTGACTCACCAACAAACATGAATTTTACACTTGACATCTTATTAATGTGAAGTACTTTCCTTGACACATTCTTTAAAGAGATCTTGCTTGGTCTTTTAGCACTAAAATACTATTTGAATGAAATCCTAAACTTTATAGCTTTCTTGTAGCGGCATGCACATTTCATAACACACTGCAATGCACTGACTTGATTTGAGCCAAAATAAAGAAACGAAATGAAGGAGAAAACAACTTCTGCTTCTGGTTTTCCCCCCAAACAAGCCATACATAACACTACTCACAAGTGCGTATTGCTGTCATCAGTTTCAGCTTAAATAAGCCCGCTATCAGACCTTTAACCCATGAGAACAGAGGAAATTGCATGCTGTGGTTGAACTTTAAGCCAAAAAAAAAAAAAAAAAAAAAAAAAAAAAGCATTGCTGATTTTGTTGAAAACGTGACTGCAATCACACACATTATGTTAAAACTGATTTCCTGCTTGAGGCAGTGGCGCTGAGAGTTAATTACAAAATGTTAAATGTCAAATTCATTAGAAAGGCTTAGAGGGTTGTTTTGTCAATAAAATGACTGTGTATGTCCTTCAGCTTTCAAAGCAGTCATCCTTCATTTCTTCAGAACTCCAGATCAAGTAGCTCGGAAATAGCAATTTATTCCTTGGGCCAGTGTCACGTTTGATTACTAAATCATGAAAATGGGTCCTATTCTTCACTTTTTCTTCCCTTTCAGTAATGGTGGAAGACAATAACTCGGGGGGGAAAAGAATTGCTGTCTATGGAGGGTCATAAAGCTCTTGGATTTCAGTAAAAATATCTTAATTTGTGTTCCGAATATTAACAAAGGTCTTACAGGTTTGGAACGACATGAGGATGAGCAATTAATGACAGAAGTACTGTAAATATGGTTCTTTGCGTTTTTGCATCGACCCAAGAAAGAGCATTTACAGCATGGAAATAATAAATGATCCATTAGGTATTTTGAGCTGAAACTTCAGACTCATTCTGTGGACACCTGAGACTTACATTAGGCTACATCTTGTAAAAAAGGGCAGAATAACACCAGTTTAATAAAAACTGAAATACAGCAGTCATTGTAAAACTCCACCTACTTCTGTTGGTATAAATCAATCTGCAGCAACAACTTTTGTATTTGTATGATTGCAACCTTTTGTGGTCAGATGGTCTGATAAAGCTAGCGCAATAATGTAGCTGAACGACACAAACATTTCTGAGAATAATTTGGTGGTAATGACAGACATCATTACCACCTTGAGGGTCAAGTTTCAGGCTACAGGCCTGAGAACTGAGGGGGCAGATTTAAAAATGCATGTAAGTACCAAGCACCAAGCAGGTGTTTTGTAGTCAAACTCGATAACATTTCACACAGAACTCAAAAATGGACTGGACAAAATTATTGTCACCTTGTTAAAATATTAAGAAATTATTGCTTTTCATAAATGTGATGCTTCTGTAATTTGTATTTAGACACCTGTGGCAAGTAACAGGTGTGGGCAATATAGTAATCACACTTGCAACCAGTTAAAATGGAGAAAAAGTTGACTCAACCTTTGTGTAGTGTCACACTGAGCATTGAGAAAAGAAAGAAGCGCAAAGAGTTGTCTGTGGATTTGAGAGAAAAAAATGTGGGAAAACATGGACAACCGCAAGGCCACAAGTTTATCTCCAGAGATCTTAAATGTTCCTTTGCCCGCTGTGCGCAATATCATCAAGAGGTTTACAGCCCATGGCACTGTAGCTAGACTCCCTGGACGGAAGAGCAAAATTAATGAAAAATTACAACAAAGGATTGTTCGAATGATGGATAAAGAACCCCAATTAACTTCCAAACAAATTCAAGCTGTTCTGCAGACACAGGGTTTCATTCACCATCTGAATAAAAAGGGACGCTATGGTAGGACACCACTGCTGGCACAAAGGCATAAAAAAGCAAGACTGGAATTTGCCAAAACTTATGCGACAAAACCACAATCCTTCTGGGAGCACGTACTGTGGACAGATGAGACAAAAAAAGAGCTTTTTGGTAAAGGACACCATGGTGGAGGTCCAACAATGTTTCAGGGTTGCTTTGCTGCTTTTGGCACTGGATGCCTTGACTGTGTGAACGGTATCATGAAATCTGATGATTACCAAAGAATTCTGGGGTACAACGTTTTGACCAGAGGTCATGGGTCTTCCAGCAGGACAATAATCCAAAACACACTTCAAAAATCACTCAGAAATGGTTACAAACAAAGCGCTGGGGAGTTCTGAAATGGCCAGCAATGAGTCCAGATCTGAATCCTATAGAACACCTGTGGAGAGATCTCAAAACAGCAGTTGGGAGAAGGCATCCTTCAAATCTGAATGACCTGAAGCAGTTTGCAAAAGAAGATAGTTAAGGGTGCCAATAATTTTGTCCAGCGCGTTTTTGGGTTCTGTGTGGAATTGTATCAGCTTTGACTTTTCTGTTTTTTTTTGTGTGCAATGCAAACAAACAAACATGATGTGTCTCTTAACACAATGCTGTTATGTGATTATATACGCTAAAATTGCCAGCTGTGAATATGCTTAAAATCCAACCAATACTATATTGCAGACAAAAAGCCTCGATCAGCAATGTAAATCTTACCACCTGCTTCATAATTTACAGTGCAAACCACAGACAAACCATTACAGAGCCATTACTCTAAATTACCAGGAAATTCAGCACATTTTTTGGATTTTAAAAACATGCTTTTTGTACGTCTATCAGGAGGCTGAAGAGACAGATACATCACAGCCAACACACTCTTCGAAATGGACATGTGTTCTAGGCAAGAGTAAATGAATAAAACAAACATCCTTGACCTTACATAAAAGCTTTGCATTGATTTTTAAAATCAAAATTACATGCAGATCATGTGACTATCTGGGACAATCTGGAAATCTAATAAGTTGGTTAGTGTGGATTTCATCTAAGTTCTCAAGAATTTGTCTGCAGATCGATGGGACCATAAGAGCTTCTAGTCAAAATCAATAAAACAATGTGATTGGTCCCTAGTGCATATCCTCAGTGCACTGCCCTGATAGCTAACGTCTGAAGTAATTTCTTGCCAGATGCGGCAAGATGATTTCACTAATGGCCATCATTATGTCATGATGAGTAGGCAACAAGTTCAAACAAGTTTTAAGATTAGACTGTAACTGGACAGCCAGAAATAGACATTATGATATGTTCATCGTTCACACTACTGTTCGACAGACTGTGGTCAGTCTAGGAAAAAAAAGTGTCACGAGATGATAACGAAAGAAAAACCTGTTTTGAATGACAAAACTATGATGAAAATTTTATGACATCTTAATCAACTAATAAAAACGAGACAAAAATGTTAGGGAGCGACAATTTGTGAAGAGATTCAATCAGAACGAATCTGCTGTGTGGACAGGATGGTTAGATGTGTACATTTGAACTATAACATATCTGTCTGGCAGGATGTAAGCTAGCATACATTTGCTGCACGTCTCAGCATGTCAGTATGTGGAAGTAAGAGAAGAGCAGACATGTATGGATAAATTTGACCACGCAAAGGAGAACTCAATTCGGTACGGTTGACACCGAAGCAGCACCTCTCCCACAGCACACAAGTACTCTTTCACGTCTCATGAACGGAGAAATAACACACAAAATGATGTTGAATTGTCAATTTTGATGAGTATTCACATAAACACACTCAGTTAGGTGAACTTTAACAGTTGGGAAAGTATCAGTAAATTGCATCTGTGGATTTGGTTTTAAAGAGACAGCAGCCTAATTTAGTTGCTGTTCTGTGGCATTGATGTTAATCAAGCAACAAAAGAAAGACAGAAAATCACTCACTGCTCTTGACTGGATATCTTTAGTAGCCCCAATAAAGATTAATCTAAATTTATTTATACAAATGAATATGTGGTAAACAAGTTGTCGTAAAGAATGCATAATTAGTAGGGGTGTGACGAGACACTTATCCCACGAGACTGGGTTCACGAGAATGAGAAAATACGAGATTTTTAAACTTTTTAAAAAAATCCTCGATGATATATATTAAAAATAGTATTTTATTCAACTGAAAAACATAAAATGCAAAAAAAAAAAAAAAAAATTCTATTTGAATGAACTACATGCCGTAATAAACATGTAAACTAAAGCTGCATGATTCTGGATAAATTGAGAATCACAATTTTTTTTAAATAAATTGGAGAACACGATTCTCTCACGATTCTGAAGCAAAAATACAATAAGAAATCTACACAAAATAATGTAATTTACTAGTGGTTCAGAGAAAATGTTCATTGCTTAAGTCTTTTGAAAAATATATTAATTTGAACTAAATTAAAAATATCTATATCAATGAAGAAGGAGTCAGTGTCTCAATTCATAAAGACTTGTTTCACTATTGGAATCTCCTTAATGAATGATTCAATGGCAAAAGCTTTTTTTAAACATGTATAATGGCGTAAGAGGATATGCGTTACAATACATACAAGTATTAAGATACTTTCGTTTTGATCGCTACTGTAGACAATAAGTGTTTTTACCCAAACTATAAACTTTTATCTCAGTACTTGTGTTATTTAAATGTATGTACCACAGAAATAATGATTATTATGTGGTTGAAAAAAAAGTTTGTGTTGCTCTTTCTGGATCAGCAGCAGCAAGAATGCAGATTTTAATGTCTTTAACAC
This sequence comes from Cirrhinus molitorella, assembly GCA_033026305.1. NCBI lineage: Eukaryota > Metazoa > Chordata > Actinopteri > Cypriniformes > Cyprinidae > Cirrhinus > Cirrhinus molitorella. The sequence continues at coordinate 27,954,606 of CM065135.1, read as the reverse complement.
CTGTTTTACATCGTAAGAGTCAGTGAAGCGTGAATCATTGTCATTCAGGAATAAGATCACGTGGGTGTTTGAATCGAGATTGCAATCTTTTAAAAATTAATTGTGCAGCTGTAATGTAAACAGTGTCAAATGTTTTGCTAGGATATCTGATATCCATACCAGCCTGGAAAATTGCAACTTTTAATTTCCTGTCAGTCTTAGTACACAATGTAACTACAGAAGAGTCAAGTTTTAAACTGAAAATCTTTGGTCATTTTTGAACAAGATGCTAATGGTCTAATCAGATTCAATGATTTATGCTAAGCTATGCTAAAAGTGCTACCTGCAGACCTGGAGATCGGCTGAATGGAATCAAAAATAGTAAAACTATCTGTTAACTGTAGGGGAGTTGGAAAATGAGCCTATTTTCAAAAAAAGTGGAGTGTTCCTTTAATATCAAACCTTGGTCATTTTAGAGAAATGCTTAATAAATGCATTACACTAACTAAACCCATTAGATTTTAGCTGTAGACTAAACTAAAACAACTCCGATGACTAAAATATAATTAAAACTAAATGGCATTTTAGAAAACTTAGTTTACAGATTAAAGAAATTTGATGACTCAATATGTGAGACTCACCTTGTCATTAAAGCACCACTTTGCTTAATTGCTAAAACTATGTTCACTGTAAAAGTAAGAGAGCTCATGAGAAGACGTGGCACAGATACTGTAAACAGAGGTCTATATGACTGAATGCTTATGGAGTTTCCATGCAGGCTTATCCTATATATTGACCTTCACATGGGTGAACGTATATATGCGCATTTAAAAAAACACATGCATTCAACCACATACTGGGGTTGCATTTCACTGCCAAACAATTGATATTTAAGATGTTCCCAAAAACATCTGCATTAAGGTTTAAATACTGGATACAGATCCCGGGCTCATTTAGTAACTTTGGTTTGAATTAAAAAGTAGTTCTTCCCTCGTTAAATGTGACGCTAATTAACTTTAACAATGCAATCAACCAAAGATACAGCCTCTTTCAGGTTTGACGTTAGTCTTTCCACCATGAAAGCAGCACGATATGGTAAAAAACTCAGCTGCTGTTCTTCCATGACTGAAACAACAGACAATGTACGAATTTACAAATCTCATCCATATGTGAAGCTCTGTATTTGTATAAAAACATTGCCAAACAGGCACTGTAGGAACCAGAATATGCTTTAGATAAATAAACACATTCAGGTTTTAACTATCACATTCCGTGAATATAAAGCTACAGCACTAAAATGTAAACTAGCTTGATTTCATTTGGAAAAAGTCCATTTGATTTGTGAAAAATAAGTTAGCGTTGCTCTGATATACACACATTTCTACAAAAAGCTTTGAAGACATCCATCACACGAATTGTGAAATCTAACAGATGTCAAGCAGTCATGTGAATTGCTTACATAACCTTCTGTGCCATGGCTTTATAGTTCAGAGTGCTGGCGAGGTGCTTGGGGGTTCTGTGATGTATGTGAGGTTTGTCTTTGGTTTGGGGTCACATGCTTCTGCTCTCTGTGGTCTTCCCTTCGCCCAGTCTTCGTTTTAGGACCCCTCTGAGCTGCGTAAGTCGGCGCTTCTTGGTCCATTATTGCCAGAAAGTCGAAGAATGGCACAGGAGGGCCCCATTTCCCATCTGGGATCAAGCCTAAAAGAATAACAGAGGAAAACAACCCAATTTTGTTGTTTGTGACGTCTGTCGAATTTGTTTCACGAGTGTTGGTGAAGAACAGCTAGCATAACTTGAGTAAACACTGATTACTCTGTGTAGATGCTACTTATGACAACAAAACAGCACTTGGGGAGTAAATAAAGCTTAATACCTGGAAATTTGACGTAGAGGAGTTACTAATGGGGAGTGACAAGTGCTTCCAGATGTCTCGGTATGGAAACTATGTAAACGATCTACTATAATCCCTGTGAAAACCCAAGAAATTTCACATACAGACAGCATAGCTGCATGCTATAATAGAGCAATTTATGTTGAATGCAAATATTTCTCATTAAACACTAAGGGTTAGTCTTTTGATTATATTGCTTTTATATAGCTTTTTATATTGATTATACTTAATTATACATCGCTGAAATTAACTCTGAATTCACAAAAAGAGACATTAAATGGACTAAAAGATCAAAATGTACTGAGGCTGCATTTATTTGATCAAAAATACAGCAAAAACTGTAATACTGTGAAATATTACTAATTAAAATAATTGTTTCCCATTTTAATATATTAAGGGGCCAAGCACCGAAGGCACCTATTGTATCCGTTGGCATTCTTTTTCTTCTTCCGTTTCTTCTGATCTTGAGTCTATCTTGAGTCATAGAACCGTTTGCGGGAAAGTTGTGAAATTTAGCAAATTGATAGAGAACAATCTCAACATTAACTATAGCAAATTTGGAGTCTCTAACGCAAACTCTCTAGCGCCACCAATTGTCCAAATTTTCACTCGTTTATGCTAATAACTCCTGAACCGTAAGGCACAGAACCAAATTTTTTTCTGAATCCTTGGCTCATGTAGAGTCGAATTAATACCAAACATCAAAAATTGTAAGGTTTAGTTTTTTTCTATTTTTAACTGTTTGAAAAACCTACTTTTTCAAACTCGTCCTAGACAGTTTGTCTGATTTTCACCAAAATTGGCTGAGATCATCTTCCGACCATGCTGGCAAAAAGTTATGTAATTCAAGTTGATTAGTCAAACCGTTCTCTAATAATGCACGGACTAAATAAAGCACACAAAAATGGATGTCAGGTTTGGCGTATTGAGACCAAACTTGGTGTGTGCTACCTGCAGTGTTTCAGTGCAGTGACACTTAGTGGTCAGGAGATTTCAGAAGAACTCTCAATGCTTTGGTCATAAATAAGATTCAGTATACCATGCTGAGTCGAATGATACCCAGTTTTCCCATGTCTGCCATTTTGGGCGTCGGTCATTTTGAATTTTATAGTAAAATGCTATATTTTAGGCACGCATTGATGTATTGTTACAAAACTTGGTATGAGTCATCAGCACTATGCCCTGAAGGAGCCTGTACCACCTAGTGGAAAAATCGAATATTTGCATGGTTGTAACTTTGGGTGTGGTCAAATTATTTTCACGGGAGTCACCTTTTTAGACTCCTGAATCCTTGCCGAGTCCACTGATACCAAATATGTCAGGTTTTGCCTTGGTTTGTGCAACGTTGCATTTTAACACTTAAAAAACATTTGCCAGTATCTTAGAAACCGTTACTCCTATCGACACAAAACCACCATAGGAAATTCAGAAACATAGCATGCCGACTCAACACTGATGCCCAACTGCCAAAATTTTGCTAGTAAGTGGCAAAAAAAAAAATGCAAACAAAATCAGTCATCTCTCATTTTTTCTCTACTCGTATATAAAAATGTCTATAACTGCAAAACAAAACAAAAACAAAACACACATATACAGTGGGTACGGAAAGTATTCAGACCCCCTTAAATTTGTCACTCTTTGTTATATTGCAGCCATTTGCTAAAATCATTTAAGTTCATTTTTTTTCCTCATTAATGTACACACAGCACCCAATATTGATAGAAAAACACAGAGTTGTTGACATTTTTGCAGATTTATTAAAAAAGAAAAACTGAAATATCACATGGTCCCAAGTATTCAGACCCTTTGCTGTGACATTCATATATTTAACTCAGGTGCTGTCCATTTCTTCTGATCATCCTTGAGATGGTTCTACACCTTAATTTGAGTCCAGCTGTGTTTGATTATACTGATTGGACTTGATTAGGAAAGCCACACACCTGTGTATATAAGACCTTACAGCTCACAGTGCATGTCAGAGCAAATGAGAATCATGAGGTCAAAGGAACTGCCTGAAGAGCTCAGAGACAGAACTGTGGCAAGGCACAGATCTGGCCAAGGTTACAAAAAAAATATTCTGCTGCACTTAAGGTTCCTAAGAGCACAGTGGCCTCTATAATCCTTAAATGGAAGATGTTTGGGACGACCAGAACCCTTCCTAGAGCTGGCCGTCCGGCCAAACTGAGCTATCGGGGGAGAAGAGCCTTGGTGAGAGAGGTAAAGAAGAACCCAAAGATCACCTTCCAACAAGACAATGACCCTAAGGACACAGCTAAAATAATGAAGGAGTGGCTTCACAACAACTCCGTGACTGTTCTTGAATGGCCCAGCCAGAGCCCTGACTTAAACCCAATTGAGCATCTCTGGAGAGACCTGAAAATGGCTGTCCACCAACGTTTACCATCCAACCTGACAGAACTGGAGAGGATCTGCAAGGAGGAATGGCAGAGGTCCCCAAATCCAGGTGTGAAAAACTTGTTGCATCTTTCCCAAAAAGACTCTGTATTAGATCAAAAGGGTGCTTCTACTAAATACTGAGCAAAGGGTCTGAATACTTAGGACCATGTGATATTTCAGTTTTTCTTTTTTAATAAATCTGCAAAAATGTCAACAATTCTGTGTTTTTCTGTCTGGGGACACTCATAAAGAATTTGGTGGGACTGTGTCTCTTGTTGGCGCTATAATTGAACAAAACATGAAATTGCCATTGAATACAATTGAGTATTATGGTATAAAATGCTACATTTTTACCAATGCATTGGTGTACCAATAAATGTAATTTATTCCCGTCATGCAAAGTTGAATTTTCAGCATCATTACTCCAGTCTTCAGTGTCACATGATCCTTCAGAAATAATTCTGATAGAATTAATCAAGAAATATTTATTTTTATTATCAATGCAATAATAAGCAGTTTTTGAGTTTGTATTACACTCGTGGATCAACAGATGTGCTAAAAAAAACCCTCAACAACAGAGATCGCTTACACTCCTCTTCTCATAAGTTACTGATGCAGAGTCTCCTGCGATCATTAATGTGGTGTGGTGGGATTAATCAGCCAGCTGAAATGTTTTGCCGCTCTGACGAAATGCATAGTAACCGACCAAACATGCTGCTTGCTCAAATTACAGGAAAAGCGGACGTCTGGGTCTTTGGAAATTATTTAGGAAATGAGAATGATATTGGTTCCAAAAACATTTTTAGTGGTGTTTTAGTGGTGTATAGTGACCAGCATGAGTATAAATATATGGTGATTTACAGTTAGAGGTTTTTTCCCAACACCTCAAATCATATGGTTTGTTGGCAAGAGGCATGACATTACAACAATCTGACATATGATTCAGCTGGTGGACTAAAAAAAAAAAGTGAAAGACTTAAACTGAAGAGGGACCCAAGTCATATCTAGAGTGCTGAATAACAGATCAGTAAACCAACCACTTAGCCATCACCCTTGTAACACTCCAGCTCCACTCCATAATATACACAAGCAGTCGAAAGAAGTTCTAAATATTAAGCAGCACAACCGTTTTCGACATTAATAATACTTAAAATTCTTCTTGAGCACCAAATCAGCATATTAGAATGATTTCTGAAGGATTACGTAACACTGAAGACTGGAGTAATGATGCTGGAAATTCAGCTTTGCATCACATTACATTTAAACAATAAAACAGAAATAGTAATTTTTTTTTACTGTATTTTTGATCAAATACAGTTGAGCTCAAAAGTTTACATACATATACACATGCACATGTTTATTTCACTAAAATAAGAGGGATCATACAAAACGCATATTATTTTTTATTTAGTACGGACCTAAACAAATTTTTCACATAAAAGACATTAACATATTGTCCACAAGAAAAAAAATTGTTGAATTTCTAAAAATGACCCTGTTCAAAAGTTTATATACGCTTGATTCTTAATACTGTGTTGTTACCTAAATTATCCATGGATGTGTTTTGTTTTGTTTTTGTTTAGTGATAGTTGTTCATGAGTCCTTTCTTTGTCCTGAACAGTTAAACTGCCTGCTGTTCTTCAGAAAAATCATTCTGGTCCCACAGATTCTTTAGTTTTTCAGCATTTTTGTATATTTGAACCCTTTCCAACAATGACTGTATGATTTTGAGATCCATCATTTCTCACTGAGGACAACTGAGGGACTCATATGCAACTATTACAGAAGGTTGAAACGCTCACTTTAGAAGTGCTTTAGAAGTAAAACGATGCATTTAGAGCTTTTGAACAGAATGAAGATGTGTACATTTTTCTTATTTTGACTAATTATCATATTTTTGTCATTGTCACATTGCTACAGAAGATACTTACATGTTTCCCGGAAGACAAAATAAGTTACATTTAAGTTCACCACCATCTTATCTTGTGTAAACATCTTTTATTATCTCTTATTCAGGTCAGAAAAAAACGTGCATTTTGTGTGATTCCTCTTATCTCTGTAAAATAATTTACATTTTGCAGATTCTGCAAGGTGTATGTAAACTCTAAGAAGAGTATAGTAAATATAATAAATACATCATACAAAATGTTATATTATAATGACAGGAAATTATGAAGGTGTAACAGGATATGAAAATGTAACTCATCGCTCCCATGAGCACAATGAGGAAAAGTCTTTTTTGGAACATCTAAAATAGCAAAACCTTAATGTGGTGATAACACAGAGGGCCACTCATTATGCAAAGTTTCCATGTGAAATGCAAAATTAAAAGCAGAACTTAGTGTTTCGAGAGTGAATCCTTTCTCTGGTCGCACAGAAAAGAGAAGGCCAAACCCATGGGAATGATTACATTTGCCGCCCCATTACACATACAGGACCAAAAAAAATAGGCTTGCTTTACAAGTCATACATGAGACAATACACGGACAGCCTAATAAAATCCACAGTCCCGTATAGCAGAAAGGAAACAAACAACTGTTGTGTTTTCCTAGTAACTAGAGTCGCAAAACAGGCACGTATATTATGGCTCTTTTAACAGCAGTACAAAGGACATTTTATTATAATTACACTAATGCTTCAAGGATAAAATTCTGATGATGTGCAGACAATTGTGTTTGCTCTGCATCTCACAGGCATATGAAATTTAATAAATATCTGGCGATGGATAAAGTGCTTCATCCATCTTCATAAAACACATTTTAACCGACAGACGGATGAAGCCATCTTTTTCGGAAGTGCAAGAAGCTGCCAAAAAACAGTCGTCCGGCCCCAGGAGTCCAGCAGAAGGTTTCGGGGAAATAACTTGTAACAATCAGACACAATTAAGGGATACGGTTTCCTCTCAGCACCATAGGAAGCAGATGGGAGATGCTGAGAAGTGGGTATAAAACCAGTTCAGGTTTTGACGCTGACAAAAGCAAAACCCGCTCTGAGACCATCAGCGGAATGGAGCGGCGAGTCTTTGGGGACGTGCGAGTGAGAGCGCATTTTGAAAAGGCATCAACAGAGTTGAGTGCTGGATATGAGTGATTGGGCTTGTTTTTTACCACAAACAACAATAGTGATTGTATTAGGGGAAAAGCGTTGAAGAAGTTCTGAATGGATAGGGTGTGATCTCACAAACATTGGTGTGTGTAGGAGTACTTTGTGCCAGCTTTTTCAGGGCAGGGGTGTCATGTGATGAGTGGTTCCTGGAACTGTAGGTACGTAAAAGACATTGCCAAACAACTGCAAGGACATATTTGATGTCTTCAAATGTTTAAGTACTGTAAATGGTAGTTTAAGAGGACGTACAGTATGAAGACATTCACACTTGACATTTCCAAAGTTACCACACAATAATATTCGAGTGAAATTTATGCAAATAATTTGCCAAAAAGACACAGCCAGGTGGGACGCAGCATGTCTCCATTTATTTTCAACTAAGATGTTTCCAATTAATTCTTCTGTCATAAATGATAGCAAACTACTGACAAAATCACTACCTATGTGAATCTAAAGATATAGATACCATTAACTGATACAAAAATGAAATAAAATAATGTAAATGGTAAAAGGTAAATGCTAAAAGTATAATCAAAATAAAAATCTAAAATTTAAGTTTAATCTTGCGATTTAATCTTGACTTTTTTCTCAAAATTTAATGACTTTTTCTCAAAATTTAATGAGTTTAATCTCAACATTTAATCGCGACTTTTTTCTCGAAATGTAACGACTTTAATTTCGAAATGTTAATTTTCTTTATTATTGCGTGGCCCTAATCCTCTTTCGTAATTTTAACATAATATAATAAAAAACTTTAAAAATAAAATATAAAATAAAAGCCCAATTATCTTAAAATTATTCTTGACCTTGGATGAGGCTTTAAGTCTATTTTCCTGTTTTCCTTTCAGGCAAAAGTCAGACTGAAGCACAATATAATAAAAATAAAAATCTAAATAATCTGAATTCAATATATTTTAACATAGTATAATAAAACATTTAAAATGCTATATTTTTTACATATAAGCTAAAAATAAAAATAATAAAAAGTTTGCAAAATGCAATATTTTAATACTAATACGCAAAAATAAATAAATAAATAAATAAATAAAATAAACCCTAAATATCTACAAAATTCTTGGCCTAGGATGAGGCTCTAAGTCTTGTCTTTTATTTTCCTGTTTTCCTTTTCAGGAAAAAGTAATGAAAAAAATAAAAAATATAAATTTTTAACATTAAAAATCTAAAAAAAAAAAAGTTTTTGCAAAATGCAATATTTTAATACAAATTAAAAAAAAAAAAATTAAAAAAAAAAAATTAAAAATTAAATTAAATAACATAAAAATATCTAAGAAATGTTTGATCTTGGATCATCTTGAGGCTCCATGTCTTATATTTTCCTGTCAGGCAAAAGTCAGACTGAAACACAATATAATAAAAAAAACTATATAAAACAATATAATTTGAATTCAATCATTTTTAATATAATATAATAATAAACTTAAAATGCTATATTTTAACACTAATAATAATAATAATAATAAAAACATATATAAGCTAAAATAAAAAAATGTTTGAAAATGCAACATTTTAATACTAATATGCTAAAAAAAATATAATAATATAAAATTAAATATCTAGGACATTTTCGACCTTGAATGAGGCTCTATATTTTTTATTTTCCTTAATATTTTTAACATTAATAAGTTAAAATAAAAAATGTTTGCAAAATGCAATAATACAGATTAAATTTAAAGATTAAATCACATAATAGCCCAAATATCTAAGAAATTCTTGACCTTGGATGAGGCTTGCAATATAATAGAAATAAAAATCTAAATTATTTGAATTCAATAAATTTTAACATAATATAAAACAAACTTAAAATGCTATTTTTTTAACATTCATAAGCTAAAAAAAAAAAATGTTTCAAAATACTTTAAATACTGATATGCTAAAAAAACTAAAACTAAAAAAAAATATTTAAAGTGTGTCCAGAAATGTTAATTAAATTGACTGTCTTGGCAAAAAAACATGACTGATTTTTACTTTACTTTTTTGGATTAAAATCCTCTAATTAAATGTAGCTATCAGGACTCACCTGCTGGTTGTTCCTGTCTATTTTCCACATCATGAATCCATTGCAGGACATTCTTAGCCATTAGGGGGCGCTCTGGTGGGAAAAGGAACACCTCTCCTCCAGTTTTTAACCGTGACATCACCAAAGCAGGAAGTGGAGGTACAAAGCCAAGATACTTGTCCAGGATAGACCTCCCAACAGGTGTCCGACCTCTGAAACAACAAAACCCCACAGATGACATTTAACAAAGGGTTTGCTTAAAGTGAAAGCATTTTGATTAATGTGTCTAACAGATCATGCTCACAGATGGATCCAACATGGCAAGAAGGAATCCAGCTGTCCAGAGCTCAGTGGTTGCTTTATCTCTGCTAAAGCCTTCGTACTCTCTGTACTGTCCTCCTTTCCGATAAAAAGCAGTAGCAAAGGTTTCCCAAGCTCCAAATACCAGGGAAGATTCTCCACGGTCAGTTCAGGCTGTAATACAAAACACAACATATTTTCATCTTAGGAGTTTTCCGCTTAGGAACAAAAAGTGACTTTTATTGCAATAAGATGGCATTTCGAGACAGAGTGTATTTTCAGAATTGCGGAATTCAGTCACATCCAGTCATAATCGCAGAATGTCATGGAATGTGTCAAATTTGGGATAAGTAAATCAAAAGTAGATCAGTATACTTGAATCAAGATGCAATATGGACTAGTGTCTGAATATTAAACCGCAAAAATACTACGTAAATATGAATCCTGCACATTTTGTGTCTATGTGTGAATGAATGCCGCAGACACACGGTTTCATTTACTACACGCATACTGAAGTGCGCGTGACACTAGCAGTGTTTTTTTAGCCTCTGCTGCCTCAATATATGAGTACATGATAACATTAACATAAAGGCTATTTATTACTTCTTTTGAAAAAAAAAAAATTGACATATACTTACAAACAGAAACTATTCTGTAGTAGTACTATTAGTAGTAATATTATTACTTAATGTAATAATAGTACTACTAAAATTACTATTAAAACATTACTTAAGGAATATTAACTAGAAAAATCATTTGCCAGAAAAATGTAAATACACAACACAGTATTCCTAAAAAAAAACAAAAAAAGAACAAAATAATAATAACAATAGTTTTTTTTTTTTGTTTGTTTGTTTTTAAATAAAATAATTATTTAGAGATGCCTTTGATTTTTACAATTTAATGAAACCATTAAAATTAAAATAGAATGCAGAAAATTTGTGGAAAACATAATTTGGTAAAAATAAAAATGAATTTGAGAAAAAAATATATATATATTTCATGGGGCCTTAATTTAATTTTTGTCAACCTTTAATAAATTGCTGTTAAATTGTGTACGTTTAATGATTTCAATTAATTAGACATGCTTTTTGATTAATGAAGTTTAATTTAACCATTGAAACAGAGTATAAAAATGTAATGGAAAAAAAATTAAACAGATTTCATAGGGCCTTAAATATTTTTAGTTTTGTTAAACTTTTAATAAATTGCTGTTAAATTGCGTAAGTTTCATGATTTTTATTAATTAGACATGCTTTTAGATGAATGAGATTTAAATGAACCTTTAAAACCATGTAAAATAAAAAAAAGGACAAGCTTAACCGAGGTCGATCGGAACGAAACTCGGTGAGCCTGTTTGACTCGCGCCCCAAAGGTCTCTGAGAAATTTGAATGAAATCGAAATCGTTTGTTAAAATAATTGAGAAGAACCCTACTTTTGCAAACTTGTCCTAGGTTTTTTTGAAACAATGCAGTAGAATGATTACCCTTTGGGAAGCTATAATGGGGTAATTTTAGGAAAGGGGCCTGTCCAAACATACCCAAAAGCCTATAAAGTCTAAAGGAAAACTCAAAACTTCACAAAACCTTGTGAGCACATGTGAAAGGTGATTCTAAACAAGCATGCAAAGGGAGATCGGATCACAGCTGGCGCTATAACAGGCACAAATGTTAAAAACCTTATTTTTCTCTGGTAAATTACCTGGATTTGCCAAAAATGCATTTTAAACATTGATTTAGGTGGTTACAGGCTTGCCAAATAACATGTAATGTCTTTTTTCTTATGTGCATAAATGCCTTAAAGTGCTTGAAATCCGATAATCGCTGCTTGCAGCTACATTTATTATTAGCATTTATAGTATTTATCTTGAAATAACTTTTGTTTTTAGTTTTCATTTTAGTTTTAGTCATTTTAGACATAAACAAAATTAAAATTTCTACAAATAATAATATTTTATTTTATTTTTTACTACAATTTTTTGTTGTCTGTTTTAGTGTACGTTAACAACACTGCTAACTTCGTCAATGTGGAGATCCAGGCAATTCATATTACTTAAATTCCAGTAAAACACATGTGATTTCAATATAAAGTACCATTGAGCAACTGTGAAATACGGTTTTGGACACTGTGGTAAAAAACAACTCACAAAATGATCCAGCTCCACTCTTTGTATAAGTGCGACATGATCCGTTGGTGAGGATGATGGGAGAGAATAAACCTCATAAGGAACTCCAGGGCCGTGGGACACCAGTAGAGCAGGCAGGTTTACTGACAGCCCCTCCACCCTAATCAAATACAGAGCAGTCAGCTGGAATGGTTTCTGACATTACACACAGTCCACACATGTAGCATCTTGTTAAGACACTTACAATTTCTTTGAATGCAAGGTATAATCTCAAGTAGATTACATCATCAAAACTGTCAAGATACCATTGCTCTGCCTCTTTGTGGGCAAACAGCCCAAGAATCGTCTCTCCCCTGAGGAGTCTTCCAGCTTCCTCAAATGAAGTTACACCTAAGACATAAAGAGCACATGATTGACAAGTTCCTGTGTATATTTAACAAATTACGCAATACATGCTGCACCCATAAAATAAATTTTCATTGCCATGATATAAAAAAGAATGAGTTTATGAGCGGTGTAACATCTGAAGAGGTCATTCCACTTAGATTGTTCCACTTACAATGTCAAAGTCAATAACAGTGGTAGTTGGTTTTTACATATCCATTCTATAATTCCTTCTGATTATTAAAATTAAAGGGGACATACCATGAAAATTAGATAATTTTTTTTTTTTTGTGTTTAAGCGGTTATAATCGGTTCCCGGTACATCTACCAACCCAGACAACGTGAAAAAGGACAACCCAGTAACTTTGTTTTGGTAAGCCTTTCTCTGCAAGCATTTAAAAAAATCAGCTGCTCAGATTTCACTTCACCCATGACGTAGGAAGGGGATCTTATTATAATATTACAGCCCCTTAATCAGCTCGTTTCCACCCACGGCACCATCCTTTTGTTTTCGCAAGCGACAACCATGTACCAGTTCTAACGCCATGGTGAAAGTTTGAGCAAAGCATGCTAACTGTTCTGTCTTTGGCTGCACAGATGAGCACAGAAAACCGTTTAGTCTCCCGGCCTCAGAGAAGACAGTAGAGCAGTGGATTTGTATTTATTTATTTACTGTATATTATGCTGCTGCCACACAGATCTAATATAAACGTGGTTTCTTTCCCAGCGGTTTACCTTCACAGACAAAACCGACTCTTTCATGTGCATGTCTCTTAATGCAAACGAGGTGCTGCTCCCCGCCCCCTTTTCCAGAATAAGGCTGTGCCTTTAAAGTTCATACCTCAGATACTCTGCCAAAAAACATCAAATGATGACATAATTTTCATTTTTGGATGAACTACATTTCAATATTTATATGTAAACACTTCCTTCACTACTTCTAATGCTGGGATTCTTCAGAAGGTTATGAACACAACCAAGATAAGCAGCTTTTAGTCTTTTCATTAGTTCTAAACGCTGGCTTTTGAAAACTGACATAGAAGAGAAAAAGTATTTTGTAGCTTCATAAAATTACGATTGAACCACTGATGTCCCATGGACTATTTCATTGATGTCCTTACTACCTGTCTGGGCCTTGAACTTGTCAGTTGCATTGCTGTCTATGCAAGATCAGAAAGTTCTTGGATTTCATCAAAAATATCTTAATTTGTGTTCTGAAGATGAACGGTGGTTCATGGGTTTGGACCAACATGAGGGTGAATAATTAATGACAGAATTTTCATGTTTGGGTGAACTATCCCTTTAAGATTTATTCGTCTATATAGTTGAGGTCAAAAGTTCAGAATCTGCAAAATGTTAATTATTTTACCAAAATAAGAGGGATCATAAAAAATGCATGTTATTGTTTTTCTAGTACTAACTTGGATAAGAAATTAGGGCTCCACGATTTGGAGAAAAAATCTAATTGCGATTTTTCTAATCAAAATTGCGATTTAAAATGCGATTTTACTACTTCTTAAAAGTGCTACAGGTTGGATGTGGTTTGATTAAAGTTGCTACATCACGTGGCAATACAACAAATTTATATCAAAACTAAACAAAGCATAATAACAGATGTGTTCGTGAGCCTCACGCCATAAGTCTTCGTTTAGACATAAGGAAATCAAATTTTAAAATGCACACTCAGCACCGCCAAGCGCTTCCCGCGACAGTTAAAATGAAACCGAAAGTAAGACTCGCACGCACATTGAAAAGCAATTTTAAGAGAGCGACTCCCCAATGCGCGCAAATTAGGCATTTAGGTGCCAAGTCGTCTGCAGGGCTTTGCTCTTCTGCAGACACACTTTGTTGGGAAGTTGAGCCGCTGCTCCCGCTCATCTTTTTCAAATGGCATTAACATTATTTGCTTGTTCAGTCACTACATGCAGTGTTAAAATGCCCTCTATTGGTACTCGCATCAAACATAATATACGCAAGAAGACGTAATATGCACATGAAACAAACTGTCAAAAACGACGTATATGCTTGTTACCATATCGAAATAATCGCAGCTCTTGCCATTTGAAAATCGCACCCTTTCAAATCGCGATTTCGGTTTACAAACGATTAATCGTGCAGGCCTAAAAGAAATTTCACATAAAAGATGTTTACATATCAAGAGTCTATCTGAACTTTTTTTGTAAAATAAGCATTTTTATCAGGCTCCTATGTATAAGTTTCTACCTGAGTACTGGTACTTCTGATTGGGCTGAAGCTAGGATTTTAGCGAGTTTGAGGTATTTAATGGACGTATACTATGTGTTGAGGGCATTCTCTCTGTATCATTATCTCATTTTTGACCGGTTTTTAGAGGGTTTTGCATCTGAACTCTTCATATGGTCCACAAACTTTTTAAATTTGAAGATCATACAGTCATTGTTGGAAAGGGTTCAAATACACAAAAATGCTAGAAAAAACAAAGAATTTGTGGGACCTGACAGATTTTTCTGAAGTTTAGCAGACAGTTTAACTGTTCAGGACAAACAAGGGACTCATGAACAACTATCACTAAACAAAAAAAAAAACAAACAAACAAAGCTGTGGATCATTCAGGTAACAGCATAATATTAAGAATCAAGGGGATGTAAACATTTGAACCGGGTAATTTTTATTAATTCATTTTCAGTTATTTTCTCTTGTGGACTATGTGAACATCTTTTATGTAAAAATATCTTATTCAGGTCAGTACTAAATATACAATAACGTGCATTTTGCATGATCCCTCTTATTTGGTAAAATAATTAACATTAAAGGGGGTGTAAACTTTTGACCTCAACTGAAAATATACTCTATATATCACAGTGTTCCTGGGAAAAGTTGGCTTACCCTTGTCATGTGTTGAACTGAAAAGGCCCAGCACTCTGACAGGGGTCAGATATACATGTTTACTGTACACATCTCCCTCCAAGAACGACTTGACCTCAGCAGAGGAGGATAGATGGGTAGGACTGGAGACCAGACTCCTGCAAGAACAAAAGGTACCTCATTAATAAACGCCACGTGTGAAATATTCAACCGAGACGTCTTGTTTAAAGACTATTGGCTTTCTGGGTGGGAATCTAGGCAGCGCATTTACGATTACTGCACTGTTGTCTTGGGAACAGCTATTAATTGATTTTTTATGGTGCTCTACAGATAAAACACTACAATTGCCTTTATCAGCTCACAGCCAAGAACATAACAGAAGGTCAGTGGAGGCACAAACTGCAAATGCACTCTTCATTCACCAGGCCTCTAATTTAAAAAAGGCAGCTCACTTTCAGGTTAATCCTGAGTGACGGAGACTAAATCACACCTAGAGGATCTGACCTTGCATGCGAAAAAGGACGTAATACACTCACAGTAGTATGAACCTGTGTAGGCTCTTGGTTCCCAGCATCCCCCTATAGAGCTGAGCAGCAGACATGGGCCGGTAGATCAGAACAGTGGGGAAGGAAGTGACGTTCTGATCACTGCAAATGTCAGTCCATTCTCCACAGTTTACTGCTGCCAACTGCACCCCATTCACACCTGAACATGATAAAGAAAGGGAAAACAGAGAGATATGGTTTTAACATATGCTGATATTAACTACACAAAACATTCTGACTGAAGTTTGTGCACATTTTTAACACAAATGATATATATATATATATATATATATATATATATATATATATATGTATGAATGATCCAAAGTACAGAAAAAAAAGTACAATTTTGAAAATAACTGTTTTCTATTTGAACACATTTTAAAATGTAATTTATTCATGTGATTTTAAAGCTGAATTTTTAACATAATTACTCCACTCATTCGCATCAAAAATCATTCCAAAATTGTGATTCGCTGCTCAAAAAAAACATTTATTATCATTATTATTATGTTGAAAACAGACAAGTAGAATTTTTTCAGGTTTCTTTGATCAATAGAAAGTTCGGAAGAACAGCATTTATCTTTTGTAACATTATAAATGTCTTTATTATCACTTTTGATAAATGTAGCATTCTTGCTAAATAAAAGTATTAATTTCTTTAATTTATTTTACAAAAAAAACTACTTTAAATATTGATGATAATAATAATAATAATAATAATAATGAAAATGTTTTTTGAATAGCAAATCGTATTAGACATATAGAGTGATTTCTGAAGGATCATGTGACACTGAATACTGGAGTAATGCTGAAAATTTAGTTCTGATCAAAGAAATAAATTACATTGTAAAACATATTCAAATAGAAAACATTTATTTTTAAATACCACAAATATTTCAAAATGTTACTGTTTTTGCTGTACAAATAAATGTAGGCTTGGTGAGGAGAAGAGACTTCTTTAAAAAAAAACATTAAAAATCTTTAAAAAAAAAACACTTTTGACTGGTAGTGTATATATGTATTTGTATATATACAAAAAAAGTGATACACACTGGCACAAAGGTGAATAAATAATGACAGTTTTTTTGAGTATATTTAATTGTATTTAATGAAATCATTTTAAGAAAGATGAGGAAATCATTGATGGAGGAAATTACTTCATATATCAACTAAAAATTTGACAAGTCTGTTAAAAAACATTACAAAAATGGCTCAGAAAAGGGAAGTTAGTCCTGAGAAAAATCATTTGTTTGCAGATTCCACTTGCTTTTATTTTATCATCTAATCAATGACTTAAGTGTCCAAGTACTATTTGAGGCCAGTGTAAAAGCAAAACAATTACGTATAGATCGAGAATTACTTAATCTGAAAATGGATTCCATCAAATGAATCAATAAAGAACAAAAAGCATAACATAACTGGATTTACAAAATTTGTACATTCTCTGTCAATTTTCTTCACCACTGAAATGTTTTTACCTTCAAGTGCATCCGCCACCTCTGTATATGACTGAATGAAAGCCATACAGACAGCATCCCCTAGAGGACAAAAGTGGATATATCAGTCTAGATTCGTGTTATACATCAAATACAATGATACAAAAAGTAAAACTCACATTTAAAATAAAACAGCACCACTGTGATTCCATTCTGTGTGACTGTTGTTTGAAAAGTGTCTGAAGTGAGTTCAACAACGGATTCCAAATCCAGCATAAGATCACGGTCTCTATACACAGACTCGGACACCTCGTCATCAAGGATATCTGCAAAAATTCAAATTCAGATGCCAGTTCAAAGCCATTGGAATCACAGTACTAGTTAGAAATGTTCACATAAATGGCATCCTACCAGGATCTGACCAATGTTCCTCATCTTCTTCTTCGTCTTCTAACTTGTGTTCTTGCAAAAGTTCTTCTTTGAAAAGTTTTACAACCTCTTCACCGCTATTCAGGGTAAAATATTTTACATCCTGCTGAGAAAAGCTTTTGTTAAAAACAGATTTGTCAAACAATCACAACCATGTTTAAAGGTTATGCTGACCTCCTGTGGGAGTCTGTAAGCAGCGTTGTATTTCAGCGGTGTTTTTACGTTCGGACTGTTCCTGAAAAAGGACGAGGAGAAAGAAACTAATCAAGATCAAGAGGGAGATACTGTGTTGACTGAAAATAAGATCGGTGGACGGCAAATTAGAAATTTGTATTGGATGTTGTGTGGATATCACAAAACTGACCCAATGTGCTTTCTTTAAAAATGTCTGCACTCCTTTTGCACATGAGACATTAGAGCATCTTTTGCTCAAAAACTTTCTATACTTCTGAAATTATTCTTATTTTAAACTGATGGATGGGAAAATAAATATTACCAATAATATACAATTCCTCACCTTCAAATAAAATTCAGAAATCCACAAAAAAACAGAAACCAACCACCTAGCCTTATTTGGAAAAATTATAGAAATACTTTTTTCTTTAATGCTAAAAATTAAGCTTTGAAATCACAGAAATAAATGAAATAAATAAAAAAATAATTTTAAATAATAAAAAAAATAAATTTTAAAATATATTCAAATTGAAAACAGTTATTTTAACCGCTTAATTGTCACCTGTCCCCTCAGTGGGATGCCTAGCTTTACTTTACCATTTTACAAATAAATCCTAATTTAATCATGACAAACTATATATTAGTGGGAAGGTCTAAGACTCCTAAATAGATATTTTACAATTGTTTTGTTACAAATTATGTAGGAAAAGTAATAGATTAATTTATGACAAGAGGGCACCTCATGTACTTGATAATAGGAGCTCTGACCTTTGTCACAAAAAGACTTTCTTCGTTTCCTTTTTCTTCAGAAATCATAAGAAATTATATATCACTTAAACTTAAAATCTCAAAATTCATTCTTTGAAAACCCTTTTAAAATCAGACATTGAATTACCATGAAAAATGTACATCAAAATCACATTACAAAATGTTTTGTTCATGAATTCAAAAAAAAATTAAGCTTTAATACTGTATTTTCACATCTATGTTCAAAAATGGGAGTGACAGTTAAAAGGTTAAATAGTACAAATATTTCAAAATGTCACTGTTTTTTGCTGTACTTTGGATCAAATAAATTTTGGGAATACTTTTAATCAGAAAATATGTATTAAATTGATTAAATGTGACAGAAAAAACATTATACATTGTTACAAAACATTTTTAATAAATGCTGTTTTTAAAAAATGCTTTACCTTTATATGCAAGAAAAAATCTTGAAAAATCTGAATTAGAATGATTTCTTAAGGATCATATGACAAATAAAATAATTAAAATGTATTCAAACAGAAAACAATAATTTTGTATCATAATATCTCACATTATTTATTTTTATTATTTTTGATCAAATAAGAGAGATTTATAGATAAATAATCTCTTTCATAGTATATGTCATGTTTTATATATTTTTTATATAAAATATATATTAAATAATATAGGCTATATATATATAGACAGAGAGAGAGAGAGAGAGAGAGAGAGAGAGAGAGAGAGAGAGAGAGAGAGAGAACAATAACAAAACTATAACAAATAAAAAAAATAGTAATACATTATAAAAATAATAAAACAGATCAAAAAAAATAATAATACATTTTTAGTTCACAACATCAACTGCTTAAGGCTTAAGCTAACTGCCTACTGAAAATTGTTGCCCATTATTTCCCACTGAATCCCATTGAATATGAATACTGAAGTTAAATGGATAATTCAACCAAAAATTTTAATTCTGTCATTAATTACTCACCCTCATGCCGTTTTAAACCCGTAAGACCTTCAGTCATCTTCAGAACACAAATTAAGATATTTTTGATGAAATCTAAGAGCTTTCTGACCCTGCATAGACAGCAACACAACTCAGTAGTTCAAGCTTAATTTTATGAAGCTATGAAAATACTTTCTGTGCACAAAGAAAACTAAAATAACAACTTCCTTCAACATTTTCTTCTCTTCAGTGTCAGTCTTTGACATGCAATTCAATTTTTGAGTGAACTATCCCATTAAATAAATTGCAGTGTTGTTTTTGTTGTCATCAGCTGTACCTGTGAATGAGCACTACTCCGACTTCCCCGCGTAGCTGCAGGGCGAGAGTTTGAGCGGTGGCCTGGTCCAGGTGCTGGGTTTGAGGCTGAGAGAACAGATACAGCACGGGCACACCAAGGTGCATATGAACCACATCTACCTCAGACGGGTCCAGCATCGCCTCTGTCTGCCAGAAAACAAGTCCACAACAAGTCCAAAATCAAATTGAATGGATTTGGAACTGAAGTGAGAATCAGAATTAAAGCTCCATTTCATTATTTCTGGCATATATGATGGGAAGATTTTCTTACCACTAGAGGTGCTTCCATCAGCTGGAGGAAGGTGTGTATGTTGATGGTGTTGAGTGGTTTCGTCATGGGAGTGCTGGGACATGGATCAGACTGCCTAGACACACCTTTACAGTGCAGAAACCACAGTCGGGCTTGTGAGGAAGAGGAATCGACAACCCTGTGATAGTTTAAAAAAGCAAACAAACATAAAATTTAACCACATTTTTGTTACTTAAAATGAACTACACTACCAGTCAAAAGTTTTTGAACAGGAAGATTTTGAATGTTTTTTAAAGAATTCTCTTCTGCTCACCAAGCCTGCATTTATTTAATCCAAAGTACAGCAAAAACATAAAATTCTGTCATATTTTTACTATTTAAAACAACTGTTTTCTATCTGAATATATTTTAAAATGCTATTTATTCCTGTGATCAAAACTACCATTACTCCAGTCTTCAGTGTCACATGATGTTTTTTGAGCAGCAAATCAGGAGGATCATTTGAAATGATCATCTTTGAAATCACAGGAATAAATTACATTTTTAAATATATATTCAAATAGAAAATGGTTATTTTAAATAGTAAAAATATTTCACATTTTTTTCTGTACTTTGGGTCAAATAAATGCAGTCTTGGTGAGCAGAAAAAACAAAAACACGACAAATCCTACTGTTCAAAAACTTTTGACTGGTAGTGTATATCACATCTCTGTTTATTTTTATGCTTTGAGTACCTTAGTAAATACTGAAACTAAATCACTCTTTAAAGTAATATAAAACTTACCCCATATGTTTGAGGACCAAAGAGCCAGTTGTCTGAACAAACTGGTATTTGGTTCCATACACAAATGCTGCCTCCATCAAAGCTCTGTGCTCTATCCCCCCAAAATAAAAACACAAGATATATAATATTGCTTCATTCCAACCAAGACAATGGACTACAGAGAATATAGAGAGCGTACCTGGAAGGCCAAGCACTGGTATGTGACCGACCACAATGTCACTGTTTTGTTTGGCTGCGGTCTCCACGCGCAGCAGCTCAGCAGGTGTGTGCACATAACGGACCTCATTGAAGAGGACAGAGCTGGATGGAGGAAATAAGGCACACGTTCAAAGGTCAAGGTCGTCACTGTAGTTCCATCAGACAATATATGCAACGTTGGTGGTACTGTGAAAGTTTTAAAAAAGAAGAACTCACAAAAGAACATGAGAAACAATTGCATTGACGTCAAATACAGTATCGATGTCGAAATTCCTCAGGACCTCAGAGCCTCTGGAATGATAAAAGACAAAAAAGATTTATGTTGATGTCATTTCAAACATGTACTACTTTATGGAGTCATACAAAAAATATTTACACTTTGTCTTATTTACACTACCAGTCAAAAGTTTTTTAATAATAAGATTTTTATGTTTTTTAAAGAAGTCTCTTCTGCTCACCAAGCCTGCAATTATTTGTTCAAAAGTATAGCAAAAACTTTTATTATTTAAAATAATTACTTTCTTTTTAAATATATATTCTAAAATGTAATTTATTCCTGATTTCAAAGCTGAATTTTTGCATAATTACTCCAGTCACGATTCTTCAGAAATCATTCTAATAATCTGATTTGCTGCTCTAAATTATTATTATTATGAAAACAGCTGAGTAGATTTTTTTCAGGTTTCTTTGATGAATAAGAACAGAAGAACATAAATGTCTTTATTTTTTATCACTTTTGATCAATTTAAAGCATCCTTTCTAAATAAAAGTAATTTCCATCATTACCAATAAAAAAAAAAAAATAATAATAATAATAATAATAATAATACTGACTCCAAGCTTTTGAATGGTATATAATGTTACAAAAGGTTTTTTATTATTTTATTTATTTTTTATTTTAGATCCTTCTATTCATCAAAGCATCTTGAAAAAAATTTACTCAACTTTTTAAAATACTGATAATAATAATAATAATAATAATAATAACAATAAATGTTTTTTGAACTGCAAATCAGCATATTAGAATGATTTCTGAAGGACCATGTCACACTGAGGACTGGTATAATGATGCTGAAAATGTATCTTTGTACACAGGAATAAATTACATTTTAAACAACATTCAAATAAAAAGCAGTTATTTTAAATAGTAAAAATATTTCACAATATTACGGCATTTGTTGTATTTTTGATCAAATAAATGCAGGCTTGGTGAGCAGAAGAGACTTCTTTTTAAAAAACAAAAACAAAAAAACCAAGTGTACAAAGTGTATTTTTTTTAGATGTCCCCATTCATTTTGACTTTAGTTGTTTTTCTTTTTACTTTTAAAAATCTTACTAACCCCACCATTCTGAACAGTAATGTATATATAATGATGTGAGGGTAAAGTTTAAAACTTATACCTGAACAAGTATGCCTTGGTCATTAGCTTTTCTTCTGTGCAGTAGTTTGCTATAGCATCTTTAGAACAGTTCACCTGTGAAAACAGTCAGTTATTCAAGCTGATATTATTGCAATATGTAACCCTGGACCACAAAACCAGTCATAAGGGTCAAATCCATTCCATTGATGTATGGAACAATTGATTTGATGATACTTATGCATTTGTTAGGATAGGGCAATATTTATCCAAGATACAACTATTTAAAAATCTGGAATCTAAGGGTACAAAAAAATAAAAAATAAAGAGAAAATCACCTTTAAAGTTGTCCTAATTCATTTCTTAGCAATGCATATTGCAAACATGCTGATGCAGATTTCTGGTGAGACCTGAAATGATTTTTCTCACCTTTACAACAGATATTCCATAGTCCTCTAGGGCATCAGCTGACATCTCAAGCTGTTCCATGAACAGTTTGATGGTTGGATTGACTGCAAGAAGAACTAGAGCTTATGTAATAGCCTATGAACTTTAAAAATTAACTTCAAAAGTTTTTTGACACCTCAAACGCATTGATTCAGCAAATGCGCTGATGTGCTGATCTGACAATTTGATCTTGCTTAGCTTTGCATATCATGATAACTGTTCTGCACTCATCTGCAACACATTTATCAAAGTCTCACCATGATTTCCAAAGTATACAAAGGACGTCTTCCCTGTGGACATCCTCTCCATGAAGCTCTGGCTGGAATCTTCTATCAGTTTGGAGAAACATTGCTCTGCTGTTAGGCTAAATAAAAACGCAATCAAATAGACGATGCACATGGTGCCCTTTTCTACTTTATGCACCTTTAACTTAGTTCATATTAAGGATGAGCTCAGTAAATCTGGTATACATTGTTTATCCATATAGCCTGGGCTGTGCTACTAAATGCGTCAGGCATACCCTAACAGATTGGGCAGCCTATAAAAAAATTATAGATATACAGTCATTTTGACTATACAAATCCATTAGGCTAATGATCAGCGTTCAATGTTACCAATGCAAGTACTGAAAACCAACATCCTCAAACACTAAAACAACATGCGCAAATGTTGTCCAATTAAATTTGTGGGGCGGGTGTAACAGTGAGCAGAAAAGCAATCAGAAAGCTCAAAACACAAAGCGCAACCAGTGAGAAAACCAATGAGAATGAAGGAGGCGGACAATTTATGGCTCATCGGTGAAAGTGAAACGCCTGTCATTTTGGCTCGAATGTAACTGCATTTTTCTATTCACCGCTATTTCAACTGAGAGCCAAGATGGCGACTAAAGCGCGCTGGTTTCCAGCTTCATCCTATTGGCCAGTACGTGGGGGCCCGAGCGTGGTCGCTGTCTACATTTAATAATCGCGTTTTTTCACAGAGTTGTTTTTCTTTACTCGGAGGGAGCTGCCTTGCAGAGATTTGGAATTTTTTGTTACCTATACTTATTTGTTTTTCCATTCCTTTCCTATAAAACGTCCAAAAATCAACCGCATGCATGCATAAGCATGCATCTGAACATATTGTACATCAGTCAATTTATAAACATAATTATTGCATAATTATCCAATTATTTATAAATGCACACTGTTATGTTAGCAATTAAAATCTTTACCATTGAGAGCGAGAACTTACAAAAACAACATTTGCAAATGTTCAAGCATTACTGAAAACAACAATACTGATACTCAAAAAAAAATTGAAAACGTAGAGGACCAAAGGCAGGACACCTAAACGACAAATGATTGGTTTCTCAAAAAAGTAGGCAGCGGTGTAAATCGCTTTTCAGCGAACGTACTTGAAAAGCCTGTCATTTAGGCTCGAATGCAACAGAAATTTTCCATTCAGCGCTATTCAAACGAGAGCCAACATGGCGACACAGTCGCGTCAGATTCTAGCCTTTTCTTATTGGTCAATAGGCGGAGTCAAAGCTGCAAAGCTAGACAGCTGATCGCTTTTTTCTAGCGCTAGAGTTGGTTTTCTTAGCTCGGAGGAAGCTGCCTTGCAGAGATTGGGGGAACTCTGCTGTTTTTTTTATTGTTTGTTTCCACATTTGCTTATAACCATTCGAGAATTAGCTTTAAAGTTCATTCCATACGACAAGAAGTTAGGGCAGCCGTAGTTTTATATTTTCAGCTCATGTCATTCGTAATTAAGTTGGACGTTTTTCAGTTTCTCCTCATTTCAGAACGTCTCCATGAAAAGTTTCATGGAAAAGGATAACGGTAGAGCGTTCTGGATAAGTCGACGTGACAGCGAGCATCCCGTCGATATGTTGTTTTTACTAGAAAACCAGGTCAGTGTCAGTCTTTGGAAGGACTCATCCTCCTCCTCCTCATCATCATCATCCTCCGCCGAACTGATCCAAGCTGCGGTTCCCCCGTCCGTGCAGCTCGGTCTCACGGTTCTCTACACGGTTTTGTATTCGCTGCTCTTCGTGTTTGTTTACCTGCAGCTCTGGTTGATTCTGCACTACGGACACAAGCGCTTCAGCTACCAGAGTGTTTTTCTCTTTCTGTGTTTGCTCTGGTCAGCGTTGAGGACGACACTCTTCTCTTTTTACTTTAAAAATGTTGTTCAAGCAAACCAACTTCAGCCTTTGCCGTTCTGGCTCCTGTATTGTTTTCCAGTCTGCCTGCAGTTCTTCACCCTGTGTCTGCTCAACCTTTATTTTGCTCAGGTAAGTCCCACTTTGCTGTTTCCCCAATTTGTTTTTGTTTACACACCATCAAAATGCGTCTTTATGACATGTAATATGTTACATAGAGAGAATATGAATCCTTCTGCATTGCCATTTCCATGCAACTCACATCTAAGTGGGTCCCTCCCACCAAATGTGTTTACTTCATGTGACTGACTTGGAACTTCATGCTGTAATTGTGATTAAAATCATCGTCATACTGTCATACAGTCAAATTATGTTTAAAACATCTAAAGACATTTATCATGTTCATGATACTAGGACAAGAGCACAGCTGGAGGTCATCAGTTTTTGCTCAAGCCCCTCTGCTTGGCCACAACAGTGCAGTTCACAGGACGGTCTGAATGAGGTCTATTATTGCCACTTTTGGTCCATCCTTCCACCCTTTGTAAAGTCTTGGCCGTCTCTGAATGCATAACCTCATCGTGCAGGGGATGAAATATTGTTCATCTGCTCTCCAAAGCTTTATGCACTGGAGAACAGAACATTACAGGCCTCTATTCTGGAAAAAGAAAAAAACTACTTTTCATGTCAGTCCAAAGCTGTTTGATTTAGGTTATTATGTAGACCACAAAAAGAGATGTTTAGAAGTATGTCCATGCTGCCGTGTTCCATACAGTGAAAGCGAATAGTGCTCCAAAAAAAGCAACATTTTGCACTATATTACAAGTCTTTTAATAGTATATGTTGGTTTTGTCATAGAAACTGATATAAATGGTATGTTTGCGATTTGAATATGCACTTATATGCGACCCTGGACACACAAAACCAGTCATAAAAGCTGAATAAATAAGCTTTCCATTGATTTATGGTTTGTTAGGATAGGACAATATTTGGCCAAGATAAAACTTTGATGAAATCTGGAATCTGAGAGTACAAAAAAATCAAAATATTAAGGAAATCACCTTTAAAGTTGTCCAAATAAAGTTCTTAGCAATGCCCGTTACTATCAAAAATTAAGTTTTAATATATTTATGGTAGGAAATTTACATCATCTCTTCATGGGGCCCGATCTTTACTTAATATCCTAATGATTTTTGGCATAAAAGAAAAATCTATCATTTTGACCCATGCAATGTATTTTTGGTTATTGCTACAAATATACTCGTGCTACTTATGACTGGTTTTGTGGTCCAGGGTCACAACATTTTAGTAGACGCAAACGTGAATGAGATACTCAGAACTGCATACAAGCTGTATTAAATACATTTATGCTGTTTTTATTGTTTTATTATCATTTTTGAAGTTTGAAAGCCCTGTTCATTTTCTTTTTATGAAAAAGAGAAGTGGCATTCTGATTAACTTCTCTTTTTTGTTTCTCATAAGCAAAAACGGCCCCTTTAAAAGTATCTAATAAGTATACTATAAATGAGAGGGTAGTTAACTTAATGTTCGTTTAGTCTATCGTTTAGTCAAGAACAAAAGTGCATATGAGATTCTCATTATTATTCACGTCCCAAACTCAACAAATGCATGCTTTGCCCTTTCCGTTCTGTCCGGCATCACCCGGCTCTGATATGAATCTAACCTTGCTTATATTGCATTTTATTTTGTCCGTAGTCAGCACGTAGAGCTGTGGCACAATCAAACCTGACTGACAGGCCCTGCAGTCCTGTTAGATTTATTGACAGCTTTGTTTTATGCAAGCACCGTTTATGCCTGTCTGCAGCCTTTCCCCTTACACACACATTAAGTTGCGGAGGGTTGCTCGAGAGAGCTGTCTTTTGTTTGTGCGTATTCCTCCGGAGCTATTTGAGATGTGGGCATCGTACCGACACTGCCTGAACAGCGCGAGTTGGCATTTGAAGGTGCGAGCCAATCAGAGGCACCTGCTGCAAGAGCATTACATCACCCTGCTCAATCCTGTACTATTCCAGGCACAACAAAAGGGGTGTGCAGCATTCTGTTCTGAGAACAGCCACCGCACAGACAAAGACGCCAAGCACCCCGACTCTCCGAAAACAAAATTGCATCAGTGGGGTACTGTACATATACGATTGGGTCATTTGTGTGGCTGTGATCACTGTGTTGTGTTCTAGTGCGTTGTCCACTCAGTAGTGACCTAATGACCACTATTTTAAGTCAGCTGTTTGCCCCACATTCATTTTCCTTGATAATTGGATGTAGCGATTGATGTTTCATGCTAGTTGCTGTAGAAACGGGTTAGCTGTGTCATATCGCATCAGTTATTTAGGTGTTAGTTTGAAAGGAAATGCAGCATTATGCATAATATATCTGTAAAAACAAACAAACATGCACACAAATATTGCATATAATAAACAATTTTTTTTATAATTTCTATGTTTTTTATATATTTGTAATTTTTTAAAGGTTTATATAATTTAATAGTTGTAACTGTACAATAAATATAAATAATATTTATTATTTTATAAGTAAATATATTTTTAAGTAATTTCATAATATATATATTGCAACATAAATTTAATATGCAGCATTATGCATAATATATCTGTAAAACACATGCACACAAACATTGCATTTGATAAACTTTGTTTAACTGTTATTGTTAAAGATAAGCTTACATATAATTTAATATGTATAACTACAATAAATATAAATAATATGTAATAAAAAATTTAAATATATATTTGTAAGGAATTAAATGTTTTGTGTGTGTGTGTGTGTGTGTGTGTGTGTGTGTGTAAAATATGTATATACGTTTTATAAAATCTAAAATATATAATATAAAAAACTATAAAATATAAAATTAATATATATAAAAATTACTTATATAAAATAAGTGTGTGTATATATATATATATATATATATATATATATATATAATTTAACCCTTTTTTTAAATATATATGAATGTTTATCTGGTAATTATTAACTACTAAATAAATAAATAACATAAATAACTGAACATAAATCAGTGTATATTAATTCATATTATATAAAAAGATAAATAATCTAAATTAAAAATAATACATTTGTTTAAAAATATTTATTATTATTTTAATATTATTGTTATTGTCTTTTTCATTTGTCGTGGAACTTAAATCCTCTGTTGTTTTTACAGCCAGAATACAGAGAAAATGCTGTCTCTTTAGGGAAATAAAATTGCAACACTGTAAATAATGCACTTTATTCTTTGCAAGTGTTGAGTCGTATTTTACAGTTTTCGTATCTGTTCTTCCTCTGTCTTCCAGTTCCCTGAGGTGGCACCAAAGTGATGACCAATTAATTTTTCAAATTACACTTTCAGCAGCTCTTGTGCGTGAAGGAAACACATTAAAGGCGTGTGTACTGTGAACACCAACTGTTTACGTGCAGCAGAAACTCCCCCGTGAATCACACGTGTGATTTCTGCATGTAGGTGTGTGAGTGTCTCATCACATGAGACCTCATCAGCAAAGCCCTGCAAAGAAAAGAGATGGGCCATTTTTCACTCTTGGATGTTTTTTTGCTGTTAATGCAGTTGGTGGCACATGGGCGGCAGTTCTTGGTGCTGCCCAGGTGTTATTTTTAACCATTTCACATACATGTAAAAGAATGTTTCAGGTTCAAAACAAACAAAAATGGTTTAGCTACATCTGTGACATGCTGGCAGTTATGTAATACATTAATTTTGGCTTGTCCCTCAATTTGTAAAAATCTAATACCATTAATAAAAAGTCCTGTTTAGGGTAATACACTTGACAGAGGCGTCCTGGAGAGTTTAAAAACAGAAATGTGCAGCTTGTAGTTTTGTTAAAGCATCTGTTATTATTTTTCTCAGGTTAATAATAGCACTGCTGGTGCTAACGCTTCTGAAGATAGATTTTTCTTATGTAATCAGCCACTTTCTATTATTCTTGTGCATATAATAAAGGTTTCAGCTTATCAGCTCTACATGGCCATGACAGGAGTTCAAAAATTGGCTGTAGGTTGGCACAGATATGTTTTATGATGTTTCATGTTTTTGAAAGTCTTTTATGCACACCTAGGCTGCATTTATTTGATCAATATAGAGTAATATTATTAGAATTTAAATGAACTCTATTTTAATATATTTTAATAAATTTAGTAATTTATTCTTGGGATGGAAAAATTAATTTTCAGCACCATTACTGTAGTCTTCAGTGTCACATGATCCTTCAGAAATCATTCTAATATGCTTATTTGCTGCTTAATTTCTTATCATTGTTGAAAATAGTTGTGCTGCTTAATATTTTTGTGGAATAGTATAAACATATTAATAAAAATTACTGACTTACGGTAGTGTGTCATGTAAAAGGATCAGTATCTATGCTTTCAAACCACTGCATTTTAAAGTTTATTCATATACGTTATATTACATCATAGATTTGTGACAAGCAGTGTGCTTATTTTCTTCACAAAATACATGATAAATCCAAACCATAGACTTGAAGTCAAAAGTTTACAGAATCTGCAAAATGTTAATTATTTTACCAAAATAAAAGGGATCATGCAATTTATTTAGTACTGACCTGAATAAGATATTTAACGTAAAAGACATTTACATATAATCCACAAGTAAAAATAATAGTTGAATTTAAAAAAATTACCCCGTTCAAAAGTTTACATACCCTTGATTCTTAATACTGTGTACCGGAATGATCCACAACTGTGTTTTTTTTTTGTTGTTGTTGTTTAGTGATAGTTGTTCATAGTCCCTTTTTTGTCCTGTACAGTAAAACTGCCCACAATTTTTATTTTTTTATTTTTTTGCAGCATTTCTGTGTATTTGAAGCCTTCTCAACAATGACTGTATGAATTTGAGATCCTTCTTTTCACACTGAGGACAGCTGAGGGACTCGTATACAACTATTACAGAAGGTTCAAACGCTCACTGATGCTTCAGAAGGAAACAATGCATTACGAGTCAGGAATTTTAAGTTTCTGAGGGGCAGTACTAAATTAAAAAAATAAGAGAAATGTACAATTCTTTATTCTCTTCAAAAGATTTTACCCCCTGGCTCTTAATGCATTGTGCTTCCTTCTGAAGCATCAGTGAGCGTTTGAACCTTCTAGTTGCATATGAGTCCCTCAGTTGTCTTCAGTGTAAAAATATGGATCTCAAAATCATACAGTCATTGTTGGAAAAGGTTTAAATACACAAAAATGCTGAAAAGCCAAAGAATTTGTGGAATCTGAAGGATTTTTCTGAAGAACAGTGGGCAGTTTAACTGTTCAGGAAGCTGTGGATCATTCAGGTAACAACACGGTATTAAGAATCAAGTGTATGTAAACAGGGTCATTTCTGTAAATTCAAGTATTATTTTCTTCTTCGGACTATATGTAAATGTCTTTTATGTGAACCATTTTATTCAGGTCAGTACTAAATAAAAACAACATGCATTTTGTATGATCCCTCTTATTTTGGTAAAATAATCAACATTTTGCAGATTCTGCAAGGTGTATGTAATCTTGACTTCAACTGTATATGGATTTCAGTTCTGAAACGTGGTGCAAATGGAAAGAAGGTTCTTGTGATACGATTGCATAAGTTTGCTTATTTAATCAAATGTTCTGTATAATTTAATGTAGTTTTGAAAGAATGACGTCCTTA
Organism: Cirrhinus molitorella; assembly: GCA_033026305.1. Lineage (NCBI taxonomy): Eukaryota > Metazoa > Chordata > Actinopteri > Cypriniformes > Cyprinidae > Cirrhinus > Cirrhinus molitorella. The sequence continues at coordinate 27,924,045 of CM065135.1, read as the reverse complement.
ATGTTGATAATGTCAGGCCTAATTCCATATCTGTCATCTCTTGACCAAAAAAAGCTGCTGGGCATGACATTTCTTCAGATTTGAAACGTCAAACCACAGATTCATGGCTTGTTTCTGCAGCTGTATCAGCTGAGACAATCTTATTAATTCAGTTTTGCAGAGGAATCTTTATAATGGGCAGCCAAACAGAGGCATCACCCCCGCGCAGCTCCGCTATACGACTTACTGGAATGTTGTTTTCTTATTCCACACTCACCCTCTTTGTCCTTGTAAACCATCCATGATATGCAAGTTTGGTGTAGATCATTATGCCATGTTCCTCACTGCCAATTGCACTCCTCCAGTGCTTTTGTAAACTCATATTTGAGGCCAGGTCACATGATCGGGATCAGTAACAGAAACGTGCCACCTAATTTGTTTAACAAACTTAGGCACCTGTTTGAGATGTTCATTGGCTGGTGTTGAATCACATTTCGCTCTTTGACAGCTGACTTGGAGAAGTTTAGGCTGGAATTTGTCTTCGGCTAATGATTTTAGCAGTTGTGCTGTTGTGTCAGGAGTGGTTCGGGACGGCTGTTGTTAATCTGTAACTAGGCCACAGTTTCTTTGGCAGGGATCTCTAGGTACTGTAGACCTGCTTGTCATGTAAAGGGAAGAAGTGGGTAACGAGGACAGTCCACGAGAGCATTGAAAGAAAACAGCCGTTTAATCCTTCTGCTTCCTAAATTAGCTGCTTGTTTGTTCCTGGTAAATACAGTTGTTGTTTCTCGACACAAGTGGGCTGAATTTGACTCATATACTGTTATACTGTGTCACTATCTTAAAGTGGCCATGTGGTACTCCTTTTTGCATTGTTTACCCCTTCCACCCAGTAGTTAGTCATGGTGTCTTGCACCAAAAACAGTTAACATATCTACACTAGCAGTCAAAAGATTTTTAATGTTTTTTAAAGAAGTGTCTTCTGCTCACCAAGTCTGCATTTATTTGATCCAAAGTACAGCAAAAACAATTTTGAAATATTTTTACTATTTAAAATAACTGTTTTCTATTTAAATGTATTTTGAAATGCAGTTTATTCCTGTGATTTCAAAGCTGAATTTTTAGCATCATTATTCCAGTCACATGATCCTTCAGAAATCATTCTAATATTCTGATTTGCTGCTCAACATATTATTATTATGTTATTATGCTGAAGTGAGTAGAATTTCAGGTTTTTTTGATAAATATAAAAAAAGTTCAGAAGAACAGCATTTATCTGAAATAGAAATATTTTAAAACATAATGTCTATATCATCACTTCTGATCAAGTTAGCATCTTTGCTTAATAAAAGTATTAATTGCTATAATTAAAAATAATTATAAATCTATAATTAAAAATTAATAAATTATACCAACTCCAATCATTTGAATGGTATGGGGTATAATGTTAAACAAGCTGAACAAGCAGATGAATGCTGATCTTTGGATCTTTCAGTTTATCAAAAAATATATACTCTGTTTTAAATAATGATGACAATAGTAGTCAAGTCAAGTCAGCTTTATTTATATAGCGCTTTTTACAATACAAATTGTGTCAAAGCAACTTTACAGTATCAAATGGGAAAGTAATATATCAATAATTCAAAAAGAACTTTAAACAATTTTAGTTTGAGGAAATTGATCAATAGTTCCAAATTAATAAATTGTTTGTCCCCAATTTAGTTTCCCCCAATGTAGTTGTTGTAATAGTAATACAAATGTTTCTTGAACAGCAAATCAGCACATTAGAATGATTTCTGAAGGGTCATGTGACACTAAAGACTGGAGTAATGATGCTGAAAATTTAGCTTTCATGACAGGAATAAATTACATTTTAAAATAAATAATACTATAACTATACAATAAAATACTAAAACTGGATAAAAAAAACTTTTGACTGGTAGTATATACATAACCATTTAACACCCTCATTCTTCTTTAGGAATAAACTGATAATTTTTGCTACTGTACCTTTAAGACAACGTAAGTTATGTAAGGAATAACTGACGACGGACTGTTGAATTATTAGAAAAATAATGCACACTCGAGGTGGTGATGCGGCCATTACCTTGGGTGTGTATTATTTTCTTCTAATTCAACGGATCAGAGTCAGTGGTTTCGCTTATACTACAGTTAGTACACCTACGGTTACCACACCTTGGCTTAAGACATTGTTCATATGTTGTATTTCAAAACACTCTTCAGGTTTTTGCGTTTAAAACGGTCTTGTGTGTAGGATTCATTTCCTACACACTAGTTACAGATTCATGCCTCCATTGCTTATTCCAAAATGTCATTTTAGACCTAGTAACAGCGGCTTGAGCCGTTGATAGTAATGATATTGATAGTTGTTAATACAGTTATGCGAGAGAAGCGTGTGTGAATTACCTGAGTCTCTTTGTCTCTCAACAGAAAAGTTCATCTGCTTCAGAATTGCCATTATTACCTCACTAGTAAGAAATGACAAGTAGCTTTTAAAATGCTAAACTGTTTACTGATAAAATCATGTGTCAATGCTGACAACACATTTCTGTGTGTGTATGTTTCTGTGTGTCCATCTTGAATGTGTGTGCATTTGTAAGGGAGAGAGAGCGGAAGAAAGAGAGTATATGCTTTCTGTATGTAATAAACCACAATTTTGTGGCAAATACACAGAAATAATGTGTTATTTTTATCTTGTTGTTTACTATATTTAATTACTTGGTCAGTGTCATTGTGGGTTTTGGTTATTTTGCTGTTTTCAGTTGTGATAATTTTTTTTAATGATGAATGATGAAATTGTTTGTGAAGTGATATGGACATGTAATGCAGTCAAGGCCTGTCTGGAACTACTTTGCGGACCTTAGGATGTTAACTAATCAGATTCAAGCATTCACTGACCCCATAGTATAAGTATTATTCTTATTTACATGAATGTATTAAGATGTAAACAAGTTATAGGTTATTCATGACTGATCTGTGAATGTGTACAAATTTTAAATGTTTTTTTTTTTTTAAAGTAGCCTCTGTATGAAAATTAACATATAAATAAATCAGTCAAACAAGTAACATGAAATAGTTTGAATTAAAAAAAACATTTTCTATTTTAATACATTTACGAAATTAATATTTTTTTAACTAAAATGTAATTTAGTGTCATCTCATAACTGTGACTTAGTATCCTATAATTTCATCTTTTTGTCAATTTCACCTTTTTATCTTATAATTATGATTTAGTATCTCTTTTTTTTTTTTTTTTAATAAAATGAATCATGAATTTAATCAATCATTACAAACAAACAAAAAAAGTAAAAGTGAATCATTTTTCTTTACTGACTTATAAGAGCCAAAGCATCTCAAGAGAAGAAGATGAGTATAAGTAGAAGAGAAACTAATGAAACACATTTAAGAACAAGTTAAAATTATTTAAGAGAGGGATTCACCTCTCTCTAAAATGTGTTATGGCCTCTTCTTCAGGTCCATGAACTATACCTTGAAATGTGTGAATTTTTTTGGATGCTTTCAACACATACCGCTATGCTTTTCAGGACTTATGCACAATTAAACTGTTAACTGCACTGAAACTCTTCCCACATCAGACTGAATTTCACACATCACTGTTAAGAAACTACAGGTCCTTCTCAAAAAATTAGCATATTGTGATAAAGTTCATTATTTTCTGTAATGTACTGATAAACATTAGACTTTCATATATTTTAGATTCATTACACACAACTCGAAGTAGTTCAAGCCTTTTATTGTTTTAATATTGATGATTTTGGCATACAGCTCATGAAAACCCAAAATTCCTATCTCAAAAAATTAGCATATTTCATCCGACCAATAAAAGAAAAGTGTTTTTAATACAAAAAAAGTCAACCTTCAAATAATTATGTTCAGTTATGCACTCAATACTTGGTCGGGAATCCTTTTGCAGAAATGACTGCTTCAATGCGGCGTGGCATGGAGGCAATCAGCCTGTGGCACTGCTGAGGTGTTATGGAGGCCCAGGATGCTTCGATAGCGGCCTTAAGCTCATCCAGAGTGTTGGGTCTTGCGTCTCTCAACTTTCTCTTCACAATATCCCACAGATTCTCTATGGGGTTCAGGTCAGGAGAGTTGGCAGGCCAATTGAGCACAGTAATACCATGGTCAGTAAACCATTTACCAGTGGTTTTGGCACTGTGAGCAGGTGCCAGGTCGTGCTGAAAAATGAAATCTTCATCTCCATAAAGCTTTTCAGCAGATGGAAGCATGAAGTGCTCCAAAATCTCCTGATAGCTAGCTGCATTGACCCTGCCCTTGATAAAACACAGTGGACCAACACCAGCAGCTGACATGGCACCCCAGACCATCACTGACTGTGGGTACTTGACACTGGACTTCAGGCATTTTGGCATTTCCCTCTCCCCAGTCTTCCTCCAGACTCTGGCACCTTGATTTCCGAATGACATGCAAAATTTGCTTTCATCCGAAAAAAGTACTTTGGACCACTGAGCAACAGTCCAGTGCTGCTTCTCTGTAGCCCAGGTCAGGCGCTTCTGCCGCTGTTTCTGGTTCAAAAGTGGCTTGACCTGGGGAATGCGGCACCTGTAGCCCATTTCCTGCACACGCCTGTACACGGTGGCTCTGGATGTTTCTACTCCAGACTCAGTCCACTGCTTCCGCAGGTCCCCCAAGGTCTGGAATCGGTCCTTCTCCACAATCTTCCTCAGGGTCCGGTCACCTCTTCTCGTTGTGCAGCGTTTTCTGCCACACTTTTTCCTTCCCACAGACCTCTTGCTTGAGGGTGTCAATGATGGCCTTCTGGACAGCAGTCAGGTCGGCAGTCTTACCCATGATTGCGGTTTTGAGTAATGAACCAGGCTGGGAGTTTTTAAAAGCCTCAGGAATCTTTTGCAGGTGTTTAGAGTTAATTAGTTGATTCAGATGATTAGGTTAATAGCTCGTTTAGAGAACCTTTTCATGATATGCTAATTTTTTGAGATAGGAATTTTGGGTTTTCATGAGCTGTATGCCAAAATCATCAATATTAAAACAATAAAAGGCTTGAACTACTTCGAGTTGTGTGTAATGAATCTAAAATATATGAAAGTCTAATGTTTATCAGTACATTACAGAAAATAATGAACTTTATCACAATATGCTAATTTTTTGAGAAGGACCTGTAATTGCTGCTATGATTTAGTATCTCATAATTTAATCTTGTTTGTATTTTTTTATAGACTGTGTCTCAAAATGTTGTATTTTTGTCAATTTTGCCTCTTTATCTCATAACTGTGACTTAGTATCCTAAAATTTAATATTTTTGTCAATTTCACCTTTTTGTTTTATAATTATGACAGTATTTCATAATTTAATCATTTATTTATTTATTTTTTTATTTCAAAATCAAATTACTGCTTTGCATCTTGTAATGTCATTTTGTCAATTCAAACTGTAAGTTTATCTACTTCAACAACAGCACTGTTATGAGGAATGACAAGTAGCTTTTACGTTTCTAAACTATTTTACTGATAAAATTGTCAGAGCAGCGCTGACAGCACGTTTCTGTGCACTTGTATGTTTCCGTGTGTGTGTGAGCGTTTGTTCGTTTGTAAGAAAGAAAGAGCGGGAGAAAGATAGCATGTATTTTCAATATATAATAAAATGTACGATTGTGGCAAAAACATGGAAATTGTCGTTTTTATCTTGTTGTTTACTATATTTTTACTATACTTGTTGTTTACGTCAACCAATCAAATTCTAGCATTGAACAGCCCCTCCCCCTATAATAACTATTATTATTGTTATTTACATCAATAGCAGAGGGCCTAAGACAGATCCTTGTGGCACACTATACTTTACTAGTGATAAATGAGATGATTCCCTGTTTAAGTAAACAAAATGATAAAGACCAGACAGGAGGACCTAAACCATCTTAAAGCCTGCCCTTTAATAACCGTATAGTTTTGTAATCAATCTATGAGTATGTCATGATCTATAGTGTTGAACAAACACAGCACTAAGATCAAGTAAAACTATCAATGAGATGCAGCCTTGGTCTGACGCAAGTGCAGTTTTTGTGCTACGATAGGACATGAATTAGTAAAACAAGTAACTTTGTGAAATATTATGACAATTTAAAATAACAGGTTTCTATTTTAATACATTTTTAAATGTTATATTTATATGCTGATTTGGTCCTTGAATTTTGATTGTGCTGCTTACCGTTTTGTGAAAACTGTAAAGCTACTTTTTTCAGGATTCTTTAAAACCAGTATTTATTTGAAAGTGTACTGTCACCTTTGATCAATTTAAATTCCTTCTTTCTGAATAAAAGTATTTATTCATTTAAAAAAAAAAAAATTCTACCCCAAACAGGGTCACCTAAATAAAAAAAATGTATTACAAGCCACAAACTCCTATTTTAGTTTCACATGGTCTATTAAGTATGCTGTTTATCAAGTGTCATGTTATCTGGTGTCTTTTTTTTATGCTGTGTGTTGACAAAGCTAGTGTGGCATCACGTGGAAGTGTAACCTTTATGATTTCAGTTACCACAGCATGTTTGTTCACACTTTTCTTAATGTTTCTCTTCAGTCTCCTGTTCATATTCCTGTGGAGGTTTGTGTTTGCTGGCTCCAGACCTTATACAAGCATTTGTGTCATGGACATGTAAAGTATGACTCATTTGGCTTGTGCTTTGTGTAGAAAGAGCTCCAAACTCACATCATTTCTGCTCCCCAAACACACACACACTTGCCCGCCTGAATGACTGCAAGCTAATCAGAATCAAATAGATAGTGGGAATGATTGTTCCAATGGTTGCTAAACAGGTTTCTTTAAGACTGCTGACAAAAACTATTGTGTTTTTCTTTTATTATCTGGTCTTAAGAGTAGCGGTCATACAATAGGCGTGTGTTTTGGTGCTGTTTTTATTTGTGGTATTGGGTGTGAGTTGGTAAAGCCTGCAGTTTGGGCATGAAGTTGGCATGCCTTGACCTGAAAACTGCAGTGCTGTTTTGAACTCCTGTTGTCCTTTGTAGCCTGATGTTTGACTGTTAGCATTAAAGACTGTCTGACATTTAAAGTGATTAACTACAGTTTGTTTTACGTGCCTTAGGGGTGGATAAAGCTGATGGATAAAACCAAAATGTAGAGAAGCCCATGTATCCCAGATAATGTCTTTTTTTTTTATTTCATAATTTTTTATTTTTATTTTGACTATTTCTTTTGAAAGTATCCTATAATTTCATCTTTTTGTCAATATCGCCTCTCTGTCTAATAATTATTTTTGTCTTAGTATCTCCTAATTTTGTAATTTTGTCAATTTTGCTTTTATCTTAACAATGACTTAGTATCTCACATTTGAATCTTTTTTGTATACATTTTTACTTTTCATGTCATAATTATGACTTGGTATATCATAATTTAATCTTTTGTAATTGTTTTGAATTTTCATGTCATAATTATGATTTTAGTATCTCATAATTGTCATATTGTCTTTTTTTTTTTTTTTTTTTTTTACCAACAATTAATATGTTTTGTATTCATTTTGACTTTTTACGTCATAATTGTGACTTAGTGTCTCATATTTCAATCTTTTTTATTTATTTTGACTTCATGTCATAATTATGACTCAAGATCTCATAATTGTCATATTGTCAATTTTTGTTTTACCAACAATGACCATTATCTCATAATTGAATACTTTATTGTATTCGTTTTGACTTTTTTTGTAATAATTATGACTTGGTGTCTCATAAATTAATCTTTTTGTATTAATTTTGACTTGTCATGTCATAATTATGACTTAGTGATTTTCTCAATTTAGTTTTTTATCTTAACAATGACTTTGTATCTCATAATTGAATCTTGTATTTATTTTGACATTTCATGTCATAATTGACTTAGTATCTCATTGTCATTTTTGTCAATTTAGTTTCTCAACGATGACTTGGTATCTCATAATCTTTTGTTTATTTTGACTTTTCATGTCATAATTATGACTTAGTATCTCATAATTGTCATATTGTCAAGTATTTTTTTATCATAATTGAATATTTTTTGTATTAATTTTGACTTCTCATGTCATAATTATGACTTAGTGTCTCATAATTGAATATTTTGTATTAATTTTGACATTTCATGTCACAATTATAGCTTATCTTATAATTGTCATTTTTGTCAATTTAGTTTTTATCTCAGCAATGACTTAGTATCTCATAACTGAATATTTATATAATTTATATGTCACAGTTATGACAGTATCTAAATTTTGTCTATTTATTATTATTATTTTTTTTTTATTATCTCAGCAATGACTTCCAGTAATATCCCATAATTTCATTTTTTTTTTTTCTTTTATCTTTTACTAATTATGACTTAGTATCTCATAATTTTGTCAATTTAGTTATTTAGCTCAAAAATGACATGGTACCTCAGTTAAATCTTGTTTATATTAATTCTGACTTCACCTTTTCATATCATAATTATGACTTGGTATACAATGATTTCATTTTTTTGTAAATTTCACCATTTCATCTTATAATTATGACTTAGCATTTCATAATTTAATCTTTTTTTTTTAATTATTTTTGACTGTACAAAGTCATAATTATGACTTTTTATCTCATAATTTCATCTTTTTGTCAATTTCACCTTTTTATCTCATTATGACTTAGTGTCTCATCATTTTGTCATTTTGTCTATGTAGATTTTTTTTGTAATCTCAACCATGACATAGTATCTCATAATTTAACCATTTTTGTATTAATTCTGACTATTCATGGAATAATTATGACTAAGTATCTCCTAATTTCTTCTTTTTGTCAATTTAACCTTTTTATCTTTTTTCTTTTCTAAACCACTCCTTGTAGCAGCATAGAAACACACTCATCAATGATTAAAACACATGCAGCCGGACTCTTGGAAATTGTTGCAACTGCATGAAATAGTTTGGTTGGCTCTAAACTATCCCAAAGAGTCTTTCAGAGTTTGTAGGCCTGTTTACTGTTTTGACCTGCTCTAACTTCACACATAATACAGAACCTCCATCTCTCAGATGTGTTCAGTTAGAATTTCAGACACAATCTTGTACAAAAACAAGTATTAAACAGACCAGAGGGAAGCGTTCCAGTTTTGTTTCCCAGTGTAGGTAGATGAATCATTGGCTTTAAACCTCCTCAGGGCCCTCTTAACATGAGGCACTGAAGGGAAAGTGTGTCTTTGCAGGGTTGTGTTCTGATTATCAAGGAAGAAAACAGGAAATGATGAGTTCAACCATGTAAACATGTCAGAAGGCCTCAGTGTCCATTCAGATGAAAGCTCTCCTTCTCTTTGGTTTGGTAAATCAGTCATATGCACTGAGCAGTTGCATGTGATCTGATTTTAGGCTAAGCAAGCGAGAGTCATGTCTGTGGTTTTTTATGAAATTCTTTACCAACTTGTTAGACAAAACTTGTTCGGGTTTTTGTTTTGTTGGGGCCAGTAGTTTTTTTTTTTTTTTTTTTTTTTAATTGAAAAAATATTAATGTTCTGTGGAGTTTTCAATCTTTGAAGACATTAATATTAATGTTAAACCAAGCAATTTGTCTGTTCGATAATATTACATCAGATATATAGGATTTACAAGACAACAGCTTTAAGGCTGTAATATTGTGTAGTAAAAGTAATTACACACTAGTAGACTGTATTCACGTCAAGAAAAGTTTGCTTAATCATGGAATAAAGCATCTTGCGTGAATTTCAAGCATCACAAATAGCGATAACATTTCACACCATCAGTAAAAGAGGAAGAAGCTTAGTCTCACAAAGTCTCATGACACCGAACCGCAGCATTATGCACTTTCAAAAGCATGACTCAGTGTGATGTGGATGTCTTATGGCAAAAATACGTTTAAGGAACAGAGACAAATGTCTGCATGTGGGTCACAGAAAGGGCTTACATATCACCTCTCTGAAAAGACTGCCGTCTGCTTCCTTTTTTTTTTGTCCTTTTCTGTGACTGGCCAAGCATAGCTGGCATGTGTGTGAGAGCTGAGTGCTTATAAAAGTCATGAGTTCACATTTCATCCCAACCAAAACGTGTCTGTCATTGTCCAAAATATATTTGCTCTCTCACTTTCTTGTTGTTTTTTCTTTGTAATTCCATCGTTTTTTTTTTTTTTTTTTACTTATTGGCTAATAATAATAACCATTTATAACACTCTAGCAGTCTAGCATTATGTTTATAACTTTTGCACTAAACTTTTTGTCAGAGAATATAAAAATCAATTTTTTTAGGTATCTTTTTTTCATATCTGACCTGTACCTTTCTCCACCTACTGACAAACAAAGACTTGTAATATCTAATCTGCAAGCAGGCGGTGCCTGTGTTGAATGTGGAGCGTGCTGACCTTGTTTTTGCTTGTAAGACTGTGTGGTTTGGGGTGGGGAGCTGGAGAGCAGATAGATAGGAGGTTTTAACGCTGCCTTTTCTTGGTGAAAGCACAGCGCTCGGGGCGACACGGTTCCCTTGAGCCTACCGCTCTCTCGTGAGATGACAAACGTGAGGTGCAGTTTTTGCTATGTTTATTTTTAGAGACTTTCTGCTGTTTAACTCTGAATCATGCTGTGCCGTGTCCCGGTGGAGTCTGCGGTGCGTCTGATGACAGAGAGACACATGAGGATGACACACATGAACACGCATCATTCGCAACACAACACAAGTATTGACTACTGCATCTTTTTATCTCTGCTAGTTTCTTTGTTAAATTAAATGTTGTTTGCACTGTAAGAATGAGGTTTTTCTTCTCAGCCAGTAATAATGTTTTTCACCCTCTTCATTACTTAAAATTAAGCAGGCTGTTTTTGCTAATGAATTAACACTTTTATCCAGCAAGGACACAACAAAATGATCAAAAGTGACATTGTTTTAGAAGTAAATAAATCAGTACATTGAATAAAAATTGGCCCTATACATGTGTAGGATACAGTTGAGGTCAAAAGTTTAATGATTTTGAGATATATCTTTTGATACTGAGGACAACTGAGGGACTTTTTCTGCAACTATTACAGAAGGTTCAAACACTCACTGATGCTCCAGAAGGAAAAACATGCATTAAGAGCTGGGGGGTTAAAACTTTTGAACAGAATGAGGATGTGCATATTTGTTTTTGTTTTTTTTCCATTTTAGTACTGCCCTTTAGAGGCTCCCAGAAGACTAAATAAGTAAAAATGATCCTGATCTTCAAATTCCAGAAGTTCTTAATGCATCGTTTTTCCTTCTGGAGCATCAGCTTTTTAACCTTCTGTAATAGTTGCATATGAGTCCCTCAGTTGTTCTCAGTGTGAAAAGATGAGTCTCAAAATCATACAGTCATTGTTGGAAAGGCTTCAAACACGCAAAAATGCTGGAAAACCAAATAATTTGGGACCTGAAGGATTTTTGAAGATTCTGCTTTACCATCACAGAAATAATTTACATTTCTAAATATATTAAAATAACAACATTTATTAAAATTATAAAATCACTGTTTTTGCTGTTTTCGTGCCTGTATCTTTAAATGCAAATGAGCTGCTTTCAGCCTCCTTTTTCAGAATAGGGTTGTGCCTTTATAACTCGTATAACTCCGATAAAAAATAGCTGTTTGGTTTTGATTATCATGCTGAAATCATGTAAATCATGATTTTTCATACAGGGTTTTCACACAACATGTGAGTAGTAAACTAAGTTCTCTTTCATGTCTTATTGCGCTTAAACTGTCAAATACACACAAGTTTATGTTAAAAACACAAATGAGTCACAAAAACAGTCGGTTATGTCTGTGAAGGTAAACATCTGGTAAAGAAATTGCATGTTTGTAGTAGATCTGTGTGGCAGAAGCATAATATACAGTAAATAAATCAGAAAATCCACTGCTCTCTTGTCTCCTCTGAGGCTGGGACTAAAACATTTTCTGGGTTAGTAGATGTACCAGGGACCCGATTATAGAACTTAAACATGAAAAAAAAAAAAGTCAGATTTTCATGAGATGTCACCTTTAAGCTTTGTTTGCAGTAATAATGTAGGTGAAAGGGAGAGGGAGCTTTGCAATGTGAACATTAGCATATGTCTGCATAGTTATTTTTATTTGGAAAGTGTAAAGAAATGATGTTTATTGTTTTATTTTTACTACCACTAAACAAGAGCGGAATAATATTTGTGAATTTTAATTTACATAATAACTGAATTCATTAAAAGGTCACCATGAATTCATCAAGGAAGTTAATTAATTCTTGATGAAACCTTCAAATTTAATTCTAAGTAACTGCGTATACACTGCCCTTGCTGCATACTTACAAAATGGCATCTGTTCTCAGTTTGCACATGTGCCACCGATGGCTGTCAAGTGCAGCCTGTCAGACAGGTGTCGTACTCCAGTCAGTAAATGTCCGCACTCGTCCGGTGTGTTCAGCTGTTTTCCACCTGACTCCTCTTGTTACTTATGAGCAATGCTCATAAATGTCCTTTAAAAACCAACAGCTTTTGCTGTAATTCTAGCAGGTTTGTTGTAATAATCCTGTGTTTTTACAGAGATCACTTGGTTCAGTGATTCTCATTGTGGTCTATGATCTTTGAGTGTTTCATTCCATGTCATCAGCCATGTGACTAGAGAAGAACAGGACTAGGATCCTACATGTGTGTGATCAGGAATGTAGAAATGAAGTGTGAGTTTTCACTGTTGTTTCTTAATTTAAGAACCTGTCAAATGCCCATAATCCCTTGCCTTATTGGATTTTTTTGTTATTGTCTTCTGTTAATTACATTCATGGTACTTATTTTTGTGTCACAAATCTCAAATTTTTATGACAAAATAGCTAGATTTCGATTATCAACTTTTCAACTTTTGATATAGGGTTTTCACACAGCATGTGAGTAGTAAACTAAGTTCTCTTTCATGTGTTATTGCGCTTAAACTGTCAAATACACACAAGTTTATGTTAACACAAATGAGTCACAAAAACAGTTGGTTATGGATGTGAAGGTAAACATCTGTGAAGACGAAATCAGACCCAATTTTTTCAGAAGTGCGCAGGACACCAACTTTTGGAAGCTTGTTTTCGCCACTGAATAAAAAATGTAAAAAGGTAATTGTGACTTTATCTCACAATTCTACTTTTTTTTTTCTTGCAATTGTAAGTTTACATCTTGCAATTCACTTATTTTTCTCAGAATTGTGAGATATAAACTCGCAATTCTGCAAAATAAACTCACAATTCTGAGAAATAAAATCAGAATTGTGAGAACTCACAATTCAGATTTTTTTTTTCTCAGAATTGCGAGCTTATACCTCGCAATTCTTGCAATATAACTTCTGACTTTATAACTCGCAAATGCTAGTTTATATCACACAAATCTGAGAAAAAAAGTGAGAATTGCGAGTTTATTCAAGTGTATATTACGCAATTCTAAGGAAAAAAATGTCAGAATGTCTTCGTAATTATTTAAAACTAATTGGATATGTGTGAATAAGATGTTAAAAAGTTTTTGCAGAATGATCTACATATTACATTTTGACTATAAATGATATTTATAGTTGTTTATAATCACTGTAGGAATTTAATGTATTATGGGTAATTTTCCAACTTCAAAGTAAAACTGAATTTTTCAGCATGTAGGTGCAGATGAGGTCAGTTTCTGTTCCTGTTTCAGTACTGCTGTGTTATATATTGTACAGAGAAAGCCTTTGATGGCCTAGCATCATTATTTTGAAGTTTGCGGTCATGCATGTGTTCGTATACTACCAATTAAAAGTTAGATTTTATTGAATGCTTTTGAAAGAAGTCTCTTGTGCTCACCAAGCCTGCATTTATTTGATCGAAAATACAGTAAAAACATAAACATTGGGAAATTACTTTTCTGGTTAGTTTAATATATTTTAAAATGTCATTTATTCCTATGATGGCGAAACTGAATAGATGCTTTCAATCAATTTAATGTGTCTTTTCTGAATAAAAGTATTATATTCTTTCAAAAAAAAGATTGAATAGTTTATGTGCTTGGGTGTTCATCACCCTGCTAATAGATGTTTTGATCAATTAAATGTCTTTTCTGAATAAAAATTGTACCCTTTTTTTTTTTTTTTTTTTTCTTCAAGAAAAGAACCTTACTGACCTCTCTTTTTGAACGGTAGTGCATATGCTGAAATGTATATTACCTGCTAATGGATGTTATGGACTTTGTGTGAGCTACATGAAGGCCATGTCAGAGAGAAAACAGTCCATGAACGCTTATCACTGATGGTTGTGCAAGCTCCTGTAGTTGTGCTTGCCTTGAGTTGACCTTAAGCATAGAATTGCTAAGACCTTAGGTATAACCAGTAAGGCCTGAGGTGTTTACTTAACCAGGAGTTGTTTCTGTTTAAACGAACTGAGAGATACAACCTGGTCCCTGGTCATCCTTATCTTTGGTTTAGCACAAGCTAGACATCACTTGGCCTGTGAGCAAGTACAGATAGATGTTTCTTGGTGAAAAAACGTATTTTCTGCACTGATAATACCTCTGCTCAAATAACCAAAGTTAGAGTTTGTCCTATAAAAATAAAAATCCTTCTGTGTTCTCTTCCACAGGTGATTTTCAAAGCCAAAGCGAAGTATTCTCCAGAACTCAACAAGTACAAGTAAGAGATTTTTTTTTTTTAGCTGTGAGTGCTGTGAATGAAATTAAGTGGTTGCTTAGAGAGAGCCAGTATGAACAATAAGCTCTTTCTTTACATTTTAAGTGCTTTAAACGGTTGTCACCCATGAACTCTTGTGCAACTTTCACTCTGGGTTTTTTATCTTGGTTCTTGCAGAATAGGCAAACTGTAGCCGTGATGGACCTTAACTGTCTATATACATTACATAATTTAAAGGGGACATTGGATACTCCTTTTCCACAACTTTGTGTACAGTTGATAAGAGGGATCATACAAAATGCATGTTATATTTTTTATTTAGTACTGACCTGATTAAAAAGTAAAAAGTTAACATACACTTGATTATTAATACTGTGTTGTTACCTGAATGATCCACAGCTGTTTTTTTTTTTTTTTTTTTTTTTTTTTTTTTTTTTTAGTAATAGCTGTTCACGAGTCCCTTGTTTGTCCTGAACAGTTAAACTGCCTGCTGTTCCTCAGAAAAATCCTTCAGGTCTCACATATTCTTTGGTTTTTCAGCATTTTTGTGTATTTGACCCTTTTCCGACAATGAATGTATGATTTTTGCGATCCATCTTTTCACACTGAGGACAACTGAGGGACTCATATGCAACTATTACAGAAGGTTCAAATGCTCAATGATGCTCCAGAAGGAAAAACGGTGCATTCATTTGAAGATCAAGGTAAATGTAACTTATTTTGTTGTGTGGTTAAACACGCTGAAGAGCAGTACTAAATAAACAAAAAAGGAAGATTTACACATCTTCATTATGTTCAAAAGTTTACACCCCTTGCTCTTAATGCATCGTGTTTCTTTCAGAAACATTAGTGAGTGTTTGTACCTTCTGTAATAGTTGCATATGAGTCTCTCAGTTGTCCCCAGTGTGAAAAGATGGATCTCAAAGTCATACAGACATTGTTGGAAAGGGGTCAAATACACAAAAATACTGAAAAAGCAAAGAATTTGTTCGACCTGAAGGATTTTTTTGAAGAACAGCAGGCAGTTTAACTGTTCAGGACAAACAAGGGACTCATGAACAACTATCACTGAACAAAAAAATCTGTGAAATATCTTATCCAGGTGAGTACTAAATAAAAAATAACATGCAAGTTGCATGATCCCTCTTATTTTGGTAAAATAATTAGCATTTTGCAGATTCAGCAAAGTGTATGGAAACTTTTGATTCATGAAATATCTGTAACATACTTTACTTGGTTAAAACTCCTCAATGGACTCCTCAGAACCTGTATGTTTGTTTAAGCATACTGTTCATGCTGATCTTTTCCATAAATGAAGGAATAACACTCAAAACTCAATATTTCATGTTCAAATATGGTGCATTAAGATGCATTGCACTATGTTTGTGTCATATGGCTTCAGAAGATTGGAGCAACTACTTTTTTGACTGTTTGACTGCCCCAGCACTCATTTACTCATCTTTTGTGTTCCACACAAGTACAAAAATCATACCACTTTGGAACAACATCAGAGTGAGATTTTTTTTTTTTATTTTTGGGTGAATTTAGGAGGATTTAGAGATTTTTTTTCTTTTGGTTGAAATATCAAAAGACTCTAAAGAAGTTTAAGCCAACTTAATACAGGCCTGTTAGTTTTTTTTTTCCATTTGAAGCATCAGTCTGTACAAATACAGGCTTTGATCAGGTTATTAGAGTCTGATGCCTAGTGAAAAGCTTGGAGATCAAATCCCACCCAGTCCTGTCTGAGTCAGGATGAGTGGGAGGAGGGCATGCGGTGGAATGGAGGGGGAAGGGGGCAGAGGAAAGGACTGACACATGGCCCAGACAAAGCTAAGCAATGGGTTCACTGTGCTCATCAGTTCAGTGTCTTTGAGCTTTCATCTAGTATCTGACCTATTCAATATGAGTGAAGCATTTTGATTAGATTATTAAACATAAAACACAATGCACTCAATAATGTCTAATATGAACATGGATATTTAGTCAGGATAAAATGAAATAATTTAAAGGGCTGGTTCACCCACAAATGAAAATTCTGTCATTAATTACTCTGTTTAAAACCTATAATAGCTTCGTTCATCTTCAGAACATGAATTAAGGTATCTCTGATGAAATTTGAGAGCTTTCTGACCCTTCATAGAGAGCGATGTTTTCTTTGCGCAAAAAAAGTATTCTCGTAGCTTCATTACATTACAGTTGAACCACTGATGTCACATGGACTATTTTAATGATGTCCAGAAAGCTCTAGGATTTGCTCAAAAATATGTTCATTTGTGTTCCGGGTTTGGAACAACATGAAGCTGAGTAATCACCTTGGATGAACTATGCATTAAAATCTAATAACATAATGTAGAAGTTTCAGTTGTTCATATATAATTGACCCTTCGCAAACAACTTGAATGACAGGCGATCTTACTAATCATAACACAGAATCTGCCATTTTGTCCAAACAAACAAATCAGACAGCAGAGTAGATTAACTTCGATGGACTTAAACTTGTGTGTATTGATGTCTTTCCATGGTTTAAATGATATACATTCTGAAGTTCATTAATGTTTTTTTGTGCTTTAAGTAAAGAAGAATGACGATCGGTTCATGTGTAATTGATCTAATAAGGCAATACAGTGATCTGTCACAACACATTAAAGAGCCACAAAACGGTATTTATTGTTTGAGTTTCTTAAAAAATGACATTTTAAAGCTGAGACCTTTTTGCATACCAAAAGTAACTTGCTCTGTCTTGTCTGTTGTCATGTTGTCAGTTTTTTCTTTGCGAAGGGTCAATTAAGACATGACTCAAATTATTCATTTCATATATTTACAGTCATGGGCAAAAATATCGGCACCCTTGCAATTCTGTCAGAAAATGCAACACTTCTTTCAGAAAACTGTTCCAATTGCAATATTTTGGTATTCACATGCTTATTGTTTTTGTTTGCACTGCAACAACACAAAAAACAGAGAAGAAAAGTTAAACAAAAAAATTTCACACAGAACTCAAAAATGGACTGGACAAAATGATTTGCACCTTTTCAAAATGATAAGAAATAATTGCTTTTTTAAGCATGTGATGCTCCTGTAATTTGTGTTTAGACACACCTGTGGCAAGTAACAGGTGTGGGCAATATAGTAATGACACTTGCAACCAGTTACAATGGAGAGAAGTTGACTCAACCTTTGTGTTGTGTGTCACACTGAGCATGGAGAAAAGAAAGAAGTGTAAAGACTTGTCTGTGGATTTGACAAAAAAAATGGACAACCTCAAGGCTACAAGTCCATCTCCAGAGATCTTAATGTTCCTGTGTCCACTCTGCGCAATATCATCAAGAGGTTTACAGCCCATGGCACTGTAGCTGTAGCATGGACTTTCGACAGAAGAGCAAAATTAATGAAAAATTACAACGAAGGATTGTTCAAATGGTGGATAAAGAACCCGATTAACTTCCAAACAAATTCAAGCTGGCCTGCAGATACGGGGTACAACAGTGTCAGCTCGCCATCTGAATGAAAAGGGACGCTATGGTTGGACACCACTGCTGACACAAAGTCATAAAAAAGCAAGACTGGAGTTTCCCAAAACTTATGTGACAAAACCACAATCCTTCTGGGGGAAAGTACTGTGGACAGATGAGACAAAAATAAATTTTTTTTCCGTAAAGGACATCAGTTATTTATTCCATAGAGGGTGCTACCAAATATTAAGTTAAGGGTGCCAATAATTTTGTCCAGTGCATTTTGTTGGGTTCTGTGTGGAATTGTATCAGATTTGACTTTCCTTCTTTTTTTTTTCTTTGTGTTGTTCCAAAATAATAAATGTGAGTACCAAAACATTTTGCAACAACTTTCTGAGAGAAGGGTTGAATTTTCCTGACAGAACTGCAAGGGTGCTGATATTTTTGGACATGCCTGTATTTATTCTTTCTCTGAAATATTTTTTTCTCTCTACTCTCAATAGGGTGCCCCTGCGTCTAGGATTTCTACTGGCGAGTGTTTTTTTCCTGGTGGTGAATGTGACGTGCGCCATGCTGGTTCAGGGTGATGCAGCTGAGAGTCAGGTGAAGGATGCTGTTCTGGCACGAGTGCTGGTTAACGACAGCCTCTTCGTGCTCTGTGCGATCTCACTCGCCATCTGCATCTTCAAGATCGCTAAAATGTCTTCTGCCAATGTCTACCTGGAGTCAAAGGTAAGTGGACATGTGGTTGGATTTGGAGATTTTTGTATACTTGCTTCCTTCATATTTCATTGGGATTCAGATGATGACAGTGCAGTGTCTTCAGTATGACAGGGTTGCAATAACAACTACTTGCATTGAATGGTGTTGAAAAAGTAATTGCTGTTCTGTCTAAATGTGGTGGTCTTTGTGATTGTGATGCAGGGGACATCAGTATGCCAGGCCACGGCCATTGGGGCGGCAGTTATCCTACTCTACACTTCAAGAGCCTGTTATAACCTGGTTGTGGTGGCTCTTTCTCCTGAAGATCGGCCCAGCCCATTTAATTATGGCTGGTACAATGTCTCTGACCAGGTATGTTTAACGTAACTCTATATAGTGTTTTTCTATAACAATATATTATATTGTAATATATTGTTAATTCTATGTTATTTAGTTTAATAAAAAAACTGAAGTTGATCAAAAGACAGATTTTATGAAGATGAAGTTACAAACAGTTTTTGTTTCCAATAAATTCTGTTCTTTTGAGCTTTTGAGGCCTGGAAAACCCTTGAAAATAGTACATGAAAACTGCTTGAATTATTAAAAGACATGCATTTATGAAATAAGTGTTACATTTTTTCCAATAAGCACATATCTTTTTATGCAAAATTCATGCAATAAAAAAAAATCTTACTTTTTTTTGCTTTATTTCAGTTAAATGTCAGAAAACTAACAAGCTATGCCAGTAGTAGTACTAAAAATGGCTTGTGTAAAAAAACTTTAATCATTAATTTCAAAGTGATTTACTAGCAAAAAACAGATTAAATTAAAAGAGCCTTTCATTTTCAAATTTTGACATTGCGTGTAATGATTTAAAAAGCACGTAGCGATGAGTGAAACTGACCCTTTTAAAACACTAAATCCAAACGGATCGTGTTTCGCGAATTAGTTTTTTCATATCAGGACTTCAAATCGTATATCACAAATCATTTAATTAAGATTAGAGCAGGTTTGTGAATCACTAAAATGATTCAGTGTTTTGAAGCACTTCAAACGGAAAGCGTTTTGCGAATCAGTTTTTTCATGTTGGGACTTTAAATCATATTCATTCAAATCATTTAGATCGGGACTTCAAATCGCATAGCACAAATTATTTCATTCAGATTGGGACTTCAGAGCGCGTATTGCAAATCATTTAATTAAGATTAGAACAGGTTTGTGAATCACTAAAATGATTTGGTGGTTTGAAGCACTCCAATTAAATGGCGTTTCCTGAATTAGGTTTTTCATATCGGGACTTCAAATCATATATCACAAATCATTTGATTTAGATCGGGACATCGGAGCAGTTTCGTGAATCATTTGACTTCGATTGGAACTTCAAATTATGTATAGCAAATCATTTGATTCAGATCGGGACTTCGGAGCAAATCATTTGATTTAGATTGGAACAGGTTTGTAAATCACCAGAATGATTCACTGTTTCGAAGTGCTCCTATCAGACCGAGTTTCGTGAATCAGTTTTTTATAGGGACTTTAAATCGTGTGTCAGAAATCATTTTATTTAGATCAGGACTTTGGAGGTGTTTCACAAATCATTTGACTTAGTGACTTCAAATCGTGTATCGCAAATCATTTGATTCAGATCGGGACTTCTGAGCATGCATTGTGAATCATTTGATTTAGATCGGAACAGGTTTGTGAATTTTTTTGCAACTTGAATGATTCAAATGAAATGATTCGCGATAGAAGATTTAAAGTCCCAATCTAAATAAAATATATTATGCAAAGTTTCGATCTAAGTCAAATGATTCACTATACACGATTTGAAATGATAGATAGGGACTTCAGAGCATGGATCGCAAATCATTTGATTTTAGACTGAACTTCAGAGCGGGTTTGCAAATTTTTTGCTTTAGATCAGAACTTTGAAGCGCGGACTGTGAATCATTTGTCAGATCAGGATTTCAGGATTTATTTATTTTTTCTTAAACATTAGAAAACTTCAAACCATTAAGGCAGTACAGTTATTAAAACAAAACAAAGAAAAAATAATGTATACACACATACAAATCCCTTATGAAAATGGATCATGGTTTTTCTATAGTAAAAGTGTAGCATAGTTTAACTCTTTAGTAGTGATACTTTGCTTGTGCTTTATTTTTGCCAGTTTTTATTCGTATATTTTTATTTATCTTTTTTTGAATTTGAAAGAAGACATTGTTTGTGAAGTAAGATCTCTGATTGAGGTCCTTATAAATGAAAAAGTAGTGCTTAAAAGTCGTGGAATTTCATTTTACAGTATCTGTATGAACCCTGTATTAAGTAATAAGTAGTAAATATTAAGTTGTTTAAAACTGTTAATAAAAAGAAATGTTTCTTGAGCCTAAATCAGCGTTTTAAGAATGATTTCTGAAGGATAATGGTACACTGAAGACTGGAGTAATGATGCTGAAAATCCAGCTTTGCATCACAGGAATAAATTACATTTTAAAATATATTCAACTAGTAAAGGGCTATTTTAAATTGTAATAATATTCCAAAATATTACTGATTTTACCATATTTTTATTCAAAGAAATGCACCTTGGTGAGCGTAAGAGACTTCAAATACATAATTTTTTTTACAGAGCCCAACCTCTTGAAAGAGTGTATGTTGAAAGCATAAATATGTTAAACCCGCATTGAACTTTTACTGTCCCAGATAAACAAGTCTCAGAAAGCTCACTGCTGTTAGTGCACAGCTGTTTGAGTTAATAATCAATGTTGTTTTCAGCTTTATGTGAGATGTATGAACTCATTATGTATTTATTCTTCTCATTTGCATAGTTGCTAATTTAGTTTGCCCTGATTTAGTACTGCATCCTTCATGTGAATTATGTGTGTGTGGTACAATTGAAGAGTATAATAAAGGCTGTGTAATGAATTTAGGGATGAAACGATTACCGGTTTAATGATAAATCGTGATAAAAACCCTCCAAGGTTAGTATTATCGTATCATATTTAATTATCACTAAAACCGTATCTGATTACCGTGATTTGAACAACTGAGGATAAATAAATACTGTGTTGCATTTTTAAGTAACAGTCTCGCATGTGCACAGCACGCAGCACGTTTTTTGTGAAAACGTGGCAGAAAGATGGGTTTCAAAAGAGTGCTAAGGGAATTATACAAATGTATATGAATGAATTAATTATATAAATGTACCTCTGAAAGTTCTGACTGGTTTAGAAAAGATTCAATGGCATTTTGTTTCTATCTTTGCTTTCGTAATACTTGAGATAGTGTTCTTAATCGCAATGCTGCTTTATCCACGGAGGTTACGGGTAGGGCTGTGCAGATAATCGGACGCGATATCATACGCATCTCGTCAGTAATGCCGGTTCTGTGATTAGTCGTAAATCTCATTCACGTGTTCATTCATGCAACCGCGTTTACTACACAGAGCCGTAGTTCACTGATAAGCTACGCAGTTTCGCGTGCATAATCGATATATATCGCCTGCGATAATGAAGGCGATGTTTGCGTAGCTTGTCAGTGAACTACGGCTCTGTGTAGTAAACGCGGCTGCATGAATGAACACGTGAATGAGATTTACGACTAATCACAGAACCGGCAATACTGACGAGATGCGCATGATAATTTGCGTCCAAATATTGCACAGCCCTAGTTACGGGAAACAGCTGTAATTCAGCTTTTCCATAAGCACCATCTAGTGTCAGGGAGTGGATTTAAAGAGAGTTACATTTACACTCAGCCTGTGTGCAGTTTTTGACTGGCCAAACAATTGGACCGGTTTTGCATTCCCTGCTGTAAATTTTGACCGGTTGATGAAAAACAAGCTTATGTGGATTCTATACATTTTAACAATTCAGATAATGTATCTAGAAATAGAAGATAAAATACATATGAGGTTTACCATTTTACGGAACCTTTTCAAAGTTTTATCTGAACGTTTCGTACATGTTATTAGATAAACTGTTGTCAGTTATGTTGTCATTTAAAATCCAGATATCACAGGTAATGTTATTGTTTTAGTGTTTATGCAAAAAGAAAGTAATTTTATTTATTTTGGTTGATTTTATATACAAAAGTTGGTGAAATGTTTCATGTGTCAGTACTTTTTGAACATTTCCAGCATATTTTATCAATACCGTGATAATACTGATAACCGTGATCAGTTAGGTCACTATAATCATGATAAGAAATTTTCATATCGTTACATCCCTAAATGAATTACAGATTATGCCTTTATGCTGCATATTCACAAATACATTTCTTTACTTTGTTGTTTTCTGAAAGAAACGTTGACTGCTTCGTTCATTCAAAATAAAGTAATTCAGCATGGATTACACTTCTTTGCGCAGTGCTCCACAGAAACAATCCATTTGAGGGGATTTAGATGGATATGGGCTCTGTGGGGGAAAGGTCTTTGTTTTGCTATAAATAGCCCGGGCAAGGCTGCTGTGGAGAAAAGGATGGCTGGCTGGCTGCCTGGTGGTGACCTAGTTTGGGTTCACCTCTGAGACGGGCCGACAGGAAGCCGAGGTTCCCCTGATCAGCCTGCCTCCTTCTCTGACTCAGCTGCATATGTTTGGGTGGCCGTCTGCTTGCTTATTCTTCATAAAGCTACTTTGCCTCATGCGAAGCTGTTGTGAGGATTTGTCTCTCGCTGTGTTGATGATGCGTTTAATTCTGGGATTGTTTACATCCTTTCTTATCCTGCATTGTCTGCATTTTTGCGGATATTCGTTTACATGTTTGTGCTTTTTCTTTGTTGTACGTCACTAGCTTTGTCTTGTGGTTTTCAGTGTTTTTTATGGCGGCATGATTTGAAGATAAACTGGTTTATAATTTGAGTCTGACAACTGATTTATAAATTTGAGTCTAGATTAACTAGTCTAATTAAAAGTCTAAAAATTCAAGTCTTCATTTTAACCATTGGCCTATATTTTTGGGTAAAAATGCAGGGAGCCTTTAAATCTTTTATATAAAACAAATTCAATATAGAAATGTTTAGCATACATGCCATTTTGATGTAACATTTGTGTTGCACATATTAAATGGGAAAATGTCTTATGTGACTAGTTACGTATGAAGGTATAATTCTTGCTTTATTTTTTTATTCCTGTCAAATAAATGTAGTATCTACATTGGTATTTTTGCAATACCAATGTTGAATATTTTTTTAAAAATATTTCTCAAATAAAATTTGAGGGTTTTGCTGCCTTATTTTTAATTACAATCAAATAAATGTAGTGTCTACAGTGAAATTGTTGTAGTATTTATTATTATTTTTTTTTATATTTTACATTATTATTATTATTATTTTTTTTATATTTCTCAAATAAAATTCAGGGTTTTGCAACCTTAGTTTTCATTCCCAATAAATAGTGTTGTGTACAATAATATTTTTGTAGTATTTATATATTAGTATATATTAGTATTTACTTTTATTTTTTTTATTTTTCCAAGTAAAATTTGGGGGGTTTCCTGCCTTTTTTATTCCCATCAAATAAATGTGTTGTCCACTGTGATAATTTAGTAGTATGTATATATTTGTATTTATTAATATTTTGAATTAGCTTTTATTTTCATATTTCTCAAATAAAATGTGGGGTTTTTGCTGCCTTATTTTTAATGACCATCAAATAAATGTAGCGTCATACAGTGACCTTTTTTGTAGTATTTATTAATATTTTAAATTATTTTTTATTTTTATATTTCTCAAATTAAATTAGGGGTTTTGCAGCCTTAGTTTTAATTACAATCAAATAAATGTTGTGTCTACAGTGAAATTGTTGTAGTATTTATTAGTATTTTTTAATATTTTACTTATATATATATATATATATATATATATATATATTTCTCAAATAAAATTCAGGGTTTTGCAACCTCAGTTTTCATTCCCAATAAATAATGTGTTGTGTACAATAATATTTTTGTAGTATTTATATATCAGTATTTATTAATATTTTGAATTAGCTTTTACTTTTTTTATTTTTCCACACTAAAATAGTGTTGTGTACAATAATATTTTTGTAGTATTTATATATTAGTATATATTAGTATTTACTTTTATTTTTCCAAGTAAAATTTGGGGGGTTTCCTGCCTTTTTTATTCCCATCAAATAAATGTATTGTCTACAGTGATAATTTTGTAGTATGTATATATGAGTATTTATTAATATTTTGAATTGGCTTTTATTTTCATATTTCTCAAAGAAAATGTGGGGGTTTTGCTGCCTTATTTTTAATGACCATTAAATAAATGTAGTGTCTAAATTGATATTTTTGTAGTATCAATATATTAGTATTTATTAATATTTGGAATTGGCTTTTATTTCTGTATTTCTCAAATAAAATTTGGGGGTTTTGCTGCTTTATTTTACATTCCCATCAAATAAATATATTATCTACAGTGATATTTTTGTAGTTTTTATATATTAGTATTTATTAATATTTTAAATGGTCTTTTATTTATATATTTCTCAAATAAAATTGGGGGTTGTGCTGCCTTAATTAATTAAATGTAGTGTCTGCAGTGTTGTTTTTTTTGTATTATTTATACATTAGTATTTATGAATGTCTAGAATCTTCTGTTAAGCTTTCATTTATATTAATTTCAGTTTGAGTTTTTAGTTTTAGTATTTAAACTTTTTTTGTTATTTCAGTAGATTTACATTTTATTTTAACATTATTTTTACAGATTATTTTAGGTTTAGACAACAATAACAACTCTGCTGTCTACTGTGACTAAGGTCTATTGGCCTTTACAGTGAACCGATACATCAATATGCTCAGAAGTGGAAAGTTCTCGCTGTTAAATGTCTTGCATTGTGTTTGCGTCTCCAGGCGGATGCGGAGAAGATCAATGGGGAAGCCTATGTGGTCTTTGGGATCATCCTGTTCTTCTGGGAGCTGCTGCCCACCAGTCTGGTGGTGTTGTTCTTCAGAGTGCAGCGGCCCAATCAGAACCTGGTGAAAGTCTAATCCTGTCTCACTTCTCTAAATCTGTCCATCAATATCACAGCTGGACACTTACCCAATGACGAGAGCCGCGATCGGCTTTTTAAGCCCCAGCTGAGAGTTGTTTTCCTGTCAGATAGAATTAATTACTCAGACGTCTACCCCACTGAAAACAACATCCCATGCTGCTGTGTTAGTCACGTATTTGCCTGTCTGTGTTGGATCATCCAATCATGCGCTTTTATTTATACTTTGTATATGTTGTTTCCACAGACACCAGGCGGCATGATCAACAGTCACAGCTTTAGTTCCAGAGCGTATTTCTTTGACAACCCACGCCGCTATGATAGCGATGACGATCTGTCTAGAAACACAACTTCCAGAGGAGAAAGATGCAGGTTTGTGTACTCACAGTTTTAAAATAGGAGTGTTTAACTCACAAACTTTTCACAAAAGATAGGAGTGTTATGTATACTTATAGTTAAAGGGATGAAAATCCCTGCTGAAAAAAACAGCTAAAACCGGCCTAGGCTGGTTGGCTGGTTTTAGCTGGTCATAGCTTTTCAGCAGGCTGGTTTTAGAGGGGTTTTGGCCACTTTCCCAGCCTGGCCAGGCTGGTCTTATCTGATCAGGCTGGGAGACCAGCTTAAACCAGCTAAGACCAGCCAACCAGCCTAGGCTTTAGCTGTTTTTTTCAGCAGGGATTCTGTCATTATTTGCTTAACATCATGTCGTTCCAAACCTGTAAGACCTTCGTTCATCTTCAGAGCATAAATTAAGTTTTTTTGATGAAATCCAAGAGGTTTCTAACCCTCCATAGACAACAATGCAACTGCCATGTTCAAGGTAGATAGTAAGGACATTGTTAAAATAAAAATGTGACATTGAACCGTAATGTTGTGATTATGAAGCTACAATGCTTATGAACCATAATCCATGTCACATGGACTATTTTACAATGTCCTTACTATTTTTTACCAGGCATTGAACGTGTCAGCTGTATTGCTGTCTAGTCTTGGATTTCATCAAAAAATATCTTAATTTGTGTTCCAAAGGTCTTAAAGTCTCCATGAAATTAAAATGAATGTTTTTTTGGCTTTTGTTATGAATATGTTATCCTCAAGGTTTTCTATAAGCTAGTGTGTTTCAAAACAATGACAAAATTTGCGTTTACAAGATATGTGCATTAGTCTCATCACTTCCGCCAATATGGATCAATGATTTTGATGATTCAGTTTCTCATCAAACCTTCTGTCCAATCAAATGCACTCTAGAATCCGTAGTGTCCCGCCCCCTGTACTATAAATAGATGCTGAAGCTGTGGCTGAGACCTATCACTTGTTCACAGAGTTCTGTATGGTTCAGACAGTGTAAATATGCTTTCCGTCGGGGTAAATGAGGTCTGGTTTCTCGTTGTCATGCGAACTGTGGCAGCACGCAGTCTACTCTGGACTTTGGCCCCCTTCCAGAGACGTGATCGCATGTATTAAACTACACAGCCTCAGCATGATTATGATCACTATTTTGTTTGTCATGTTGAATCTAGGGGTTAATCTATTAGACTGTGGCTGTCATAAACTGTCAAATGAGGCTTTAC
Source organism: Cirrhinus molitorella (assembly GCA_033026305.1). NCBI lineage: Eukaryota > Metazoa > Chordata > Actinopteri > Cypriniformes > Cyprinidae > Cirrhinus > Cirrhinus molitorella. The sequence continues at coordinate 27,896,704 of CM065135.1, read as the reverse complement.
CAAGCTCAACGGCTCTGGCCCGAGTCAGATATAAATGAAACGCTATTGGCTATTTTAAAAAGTGGGCAGGGCTGCTCGATATTGCTCACCCTGTTTCAGTTGAAATTACGTCACCACATAGAAGAACGCTGCATGTTTCCGGCATAGACTGTAAAAAACATGGATGTCGTGTCAGTGACGTCACCCGTAGGTTTCTGAAGAGCGTTTTTGAAGCAAAAGTTGGACGGGGCCTGTCGTCGCCATTTTGGAAGCGTGTCACTCCAGGAAAATAGAAAATGAACAAAGAGGCGGGACGTGGGTGGAGCTAAAATGTCATATTTTTACATTTATTAAAATAATCCTGATAAAGTAACACCCTAAGAAAAAACAAACTCAATAACACGGCTGAGATGCCAAGTTCAACTGCTGGAATAAGCTGAGGTAATGTGACGGCTGCCTGACACCTGTCACTCAAGTGGTCACGCCCTTAATTATGCAGAATTTTACTGCTTAATATAATTTAAAAGGGTGAGTTAGAAAAAAATTCACCCCCCTCAGAGTTGTCATGAAGGGCAAAACTAGCTGCAAAAACCAAAACCACTTTTTGTACCAGGCTGTAAACATGTTTTTATCTGTTATAAAGTTGAACATTTTAATACGAGAGTCTATGGGGATTTGCTCCCTTTTGGAGCCAGCCTCAAGCGGCCAGCCGATGAACTGCAGCTTCAGTCACTTCCGTATTGTTTCAAGAGCGAGAGCGGGAGGTTGCCGCTTGGTTTCAAGGCACTTCAGTGGACCTTTAAAAAGGCCCGTTCACACCAAGAATGAAAACGACAACTATTACTATAAAGATAACGTTCTAAAAATCGTTTAAAATTTAAGAGAATAGCTGAGTTCACACCACAACTGTAACGATAACGATACAGGGCAACAACATCGTTGGGATTTCTTATAAAAAACTGACAGCTAATCACACTTCATTCAAATTTAAAGGGCTTGCGCATTTGAAAAAGCAGACGACATTGTAGAGAAGCAAACAGAGTAACATAAAATTACCTCAGGGTTTAAAATTCAGCGCAAGGTTGGACAACATTGTCTTACCTTCTTTGAAGTGCAGTAGAAAAGAGTCTGTATTATTTTTATTCCACTACAATGACTTAGTTATAGATCAGATAGTTTACGCTAGATTCACTGTTTAGATGCGCTTGAAACGTGTGTGACTGAGGACATCTACTGGTTGAAGTCGTGTAAATGCAACAACAAAACAGACGCAAACATATATTTTTTACAGGTTTGGAACGACTTGAGGGTGAGAAATTATTGACAGATTTTGTATTTTTTGGCTGAACTCCCCCTTTAAATTATATCTCTAAGTCTGAAGGTTCTATTTTCCAGCAGTATCCTGTCATCCACGCCACAGACGGCCCCAAGTTGGTACGGCTCGATCCAGAGGAACAGCAGCCTAACGGCGATCCCACACCTGCTGAACGGCCCACAAACATCAACCGCTCCTCTTCTGTTTGCCTACGGCAACATTCAGACCAACCAGCACCACAATTACTATTCCACCCCCCAGAACTACTACTCAACCTCCCAGACACACTACTCCACCCCTCAGAACTAAAACAGGTACATTTTTGGAACAAAATAACCAGGGATATCATTGAGCAAGCATATGGTCGTCTTTCTGCCCACATTGATGCAGCAGGAATTTACCATAAGGGGACCATAAGAGGGTGATTGGAGGGGAGGGTTTGTTTGGACCAAACAAAGAAGCTTTTCCTGTTCTCATTTCTGAAAACCATCCATCCCATCACTCAACATTGGCGCAATGAACTCCTAAGAGCCTTCAGCACATAAACTCCCCTCTGTGAGTTGGGATGTGCTTTTTGCACTTATTGTGGGCCTGCATTTCATATTTGGATCAATTGGAGTGGTCGCAGGCCAGAATTTGGTGTTGCTGGTGATGGTGGGATTTTTCCATTTTTGGAGAGTACGCTTTTTATATTCCAGTGTTTTGGAAAAAGAGCATGACAAAAAAGCATTGGTACTAGGACCCAACGTGCACTGATATTCACATGTGACTCTATTGAGTTTCTTTATTACGTTGCCAAAGAGTCCGTGCTTAAATCCAAGGTAGTAGATTTCCACACTTCCTGAAAACGGAAAGTCCCAAAATCTAGCGTATTCAAAGGAACCAAGTCTGACTAGAAAGACTAACTCTACTTATATTCTCTAATATTTTGGTACTTGGCTTTTGAAGGACATTGTGGGCTTGTGGAAGCGTATATCAGTAGTCGAAATCTAGCATACCATTCTCCAGGGATGCCTGAAACGGTGCCATCGTATGATTTTCCTAGCCGAAAACATGTTGCACAAAATGTTTGTATTGAACATGTTTCATAAGCTTTATATCATCATTCCTGTATAATTATATTTCAGGAGTGATTGTTCAGCAATCGATGTCCCATATCCAGCTTCCATTTACCTGAAAAAAAGTAATTGTTTTGTGTTTTAGCAAAAAAAAAAAAAAGACAAGCTTATTTTTTTAATCCCCTAATTTGCTGCTCCATATGTTATGACCTGTGTACAAGATATCAACAATCATTTGCCTGAAGCAATCATCATTTGTGGTGTAAATATTATAGATGGGCAAAACTCCATATGCACCTGCTCTGTTATTGGGTTTATTTTTATTAAAATGTGTTTTAAATTGCGTCTTGCAGGGTTTTGTGTATGCTGTATGGAAAAAGCAGATGATTTTAATTGATTTGAACATTTTAAGGCGGCCTCATCTCTCATTTCCTTGCTTTCTGCCAGCTAACGTGTAGCAAAGCTTTTTAGTTGTGAGAGAACTTGAGCGTTCATTGATGGGAAAGTGATGCGTTTGATTGAATGCTGATTGGGTTAATTTCCTGACAAATGGCAGACAAGATGAGGTGTGTGAGTTGGTTGGTTCATTTTTTTTTTTCTTTATTAATTTATAAATGTGAGTCTGGTCAGAAAAATGTTACTGTGAAATGTATCATATCAACTTTTGAATCTTGCAAAAGAGCAAAGCCTTTGTTATTTGTTCGAGGCCAATGAATGTAACTTGTTTACCCATGTTCATAGTTCATTAAAGATGTACACAAGCACTACCATTAAAAAAAATAAAGTTTTATTGCACTGTTTTAAAAACAAGTTTTGTTTTGATCAGAGTTTTGGTCATTTGGTGTGATGTATTCTAAGAAAATGGCAGAAAATGAATGATGTTTAATGCAGATAGCAACTCCAGTGTTTCTGTATCTTCAGTTTTTTTTTCATTCAAAAAGAAAAAACAGTTTTCATTTCTCTTAATAACTGTCTAACACATCTAAGTGTGTTTTTGTTTCTTGGCTGAACTACTGGCCATAATTGAATTTGTAGTGATTGGATCTTACAGAGTCTCATGGAGCAGCTTAAATTAGGACAGAAATCTTGCTTCTACCTCTGAAAATACAGCTGATGATCCTAATGTCTGATTCAGCACTTTGGTAGTAATACATGCTATTAATTCATATAATTCAGATTATGTCAAACATTGGCAGTTGTGTTACATCCTACATATGTAAATGTACATATTGAATGCATCAAAGTGTTAAATGAATAACCAGAAATGTATAATGGAACTTCTAAAAAAAGACACACCTAAACCTCCCCAATACTTATCATATATCACAAAATAACAAACAACTCAACAGAATCTCTCTCTTTTTTTTTTTTAAATACTATGAAAGCCAATTTCCGCCACTGTATAAAAAAAGAAATATTTTTGAATTGTGTGAAGTTGCAAGAAATAATTGCAAGAAATAAAGTCAGAATTTCCATTCTGATAAAATGTAAAATCACAATTGCAAGAAAAAGTTGCAATTACCTTTTATTTTTTATTCAGTGGCAAAAACAGGCTTCCATAAAATAAAGTCAATGTTGAGAGAAAAAAAAACCTAGGTGCTAAGGCATACATTCAAAAAATACAATACCTAATTTTAACCATTATTTTTAACCTTCCAAAAACATTGAAATATATTACATCTATTGAGAAATGGCAACTTGGCTTCACATATGCAAAATACACAAATAAAGTGGCTTATGTCCCTTTTGTAAAACATTTGAAGTACATTGATGTATATTTACAGCTGAAGTCAAAGGTTTACACACACACACACACACACACACACACACACACACCTTGCAGAATCTGCTAAATTATTTGACCAAAATGAGAGATCATACAAAATGCATATTGTATTTTATCTAGTACTGACCTGAATAAGACATTTCATATAAAAGATGTTTACATACAGTCCACAGGAGAAAAGCTGAATTTATCAAAATGACCCGTTCAAAAGTTTACACACACACACACACACACACACACACTAGATTCTTAATAGAGTGTTGTTACCTGAATGATTTTTATTTTAGTGATAGTTGTTCATAAGTCCCTTGTTTGTTCTGAACAGTTAAACTGCCTGCTATTCTTCAGAAAAATCCTTCAGGTCCCACAAATTATTTGTTTTTTCAGGATTTTTTGTGTATTTTAACCCTTTCCCACAATGGCTGTATGATTAAAAGATCCATCTTTTCACATTGAGGACAACTGAGGGACTCATATGCAACTATTACAGAAGGTTCAAATGCTCACTGATGCTCCAGAAAGAAACTCAAAGAATTTGTGGGACCTGAAGGATTTTTCGGAAGAACAGCAGGCAGTTTAACTGTTCAGGACAAACAAGGGACTCATGAACAACTGTCACTAAACAAAAACATAGCTGTGGATCATTCAGGTAACAACACAGTATTAAGAATTAAGTGTATGTAAACTTTTAAATTGGGTCATTTTTTAGTCATTTTCTCTTGTGGACTATATGGAAATGAAATGAAATATTATATTCAGGTCAGTACTAAATAAAACATGCATTTAGTTTGATCCATCTTATTTTGGTAAAATGATGAACATCTTGCAGATTCTGTAAGGTGTATGTAAACTCTTGACCTCAACTGTCTTGTAAATCATTTCAAGTATGTTAATGTATATTTATGTATTTTCAATTAGTTCCCAAGAAGCTACATTATTTTTGGTCACCTATTCAGTTAACGTGAAGTATTTTGTAGGAAATGTGTAATAGTGGACAGGGAGCCCTAACAATACAGTTTTGAGACTAAAGTGCTCAATTCTTAACTATAAAACACCTGAAACATTCTGAAAACAGTAATTCAACCCAAAGCAAATCTGTCAAATTCTTGTCTGTGTCTGAATGATGGCTTTTACAGTCACTGTTTGAGATTTGACAACAGCGACCGGAAGTTCTCCAGCTCTCTGACACTTGTGGAGATCCTGAAACAAAACAAGACACATGTAAAGGACATTTCATCTAAAGATATCCGGACAAAAATAGATATTGACATACCTCCCGAAAGCATTGAACAAAGAGACAATTTCCTGCCGGCTGAGCTGAAATGATGGATTGGTGTTGCTTGTGTTGGGCATTGCCTCTATTTGCCTTTCTGAGAACAGGATTTTCAGCGCAGTTCCTAGGCCCTGGGTCTATAAAAGAAATTCACTGAACATCACATATCAACACAAATAACATCATCTGGGTTACCTGTCATGATCTTTTTCTCATGTTATAAGAGTGGGCACGGTTTTAAGGGTCTGGCTTCCAGTCTCATCTGCTTCCAGCTATTTTTAGCTTTACAAAACAGCTTGATATTGCAAATTTGGTGTCTTACCATATTATTTAAATTTATTATCATAATTATAAACACACTGGTTTGTAGTGCAAACAGTTTTACCATTTATTGCACTTTGTTATTTCCCTGATGGTATATAGTGGCTAATGAACCGGAAGTCTCACCCATAGGCTTTCTTCTGGTGTTAAAGAATAAGGTGGATACCATTACCATCTTACCTGCAATTTGCCCCAAAGTCTGCATTTAAAGCACTCAACACAGTCCATGATGCGTGAGATGTTTTTAAAAGTCAGCTTGAAGTCTTCCTAAGGTTAAGAAAGATGCAACTAACTTATTACTTCTTCAAAAAACATATTTCTGGAACACTGTTAATATAGCAAATACTGACTTTCAGTTTCATGGCTTCCTTCCTATTTCCAGCAAACAGAGCAGTCTCATCAAAATGCAATGGAAAGGATCTGCAAATTTAAAATGGTATATATATTAGGATATATATATATAATAAAAAAAAATGCTGTAATGTGAAATATTTTAAAAATAAAATAAAACACTTTAAAAGGCTCGTTTTTTGATGCAATCATTGCAATGCTCTTACTTGGCCACATGGAGGAGCTCTAGCAGCAGTTCCTTGTTCTCATTGTCTTGTGTGGGTTGGCCAGTGTACAAATGGAAGGTGGGACGTTCAAAATAAGGGAGTATTTTTGCCAGAGCACGCAGCTCAATGAGGTACAGGAAGTAAAGGTTGCGTAGCCTCTTTGGCCCTTCCCCTTCTGTCAGCTCCTCGTCAAACCTAAGCTGGAACTCCGAGACGTTGTGACCCCACTTCATTTCGAACCAGTTTTCTGACCAGTTGAATAAAATCAAACAATTAAACACTCTAGCTTAGAGGGATAGCTCACCCAAAAAAGAAAATTCTGTCATTAATTACTCATCCTCGTGTTGTTCCAAACCCATAAGACCTTCGTTCATCTTCTGAACACAAATTAAAATATTTTTGATGAAATCCAAGAGCTTTCTGACCCTGCATAGACAGCAATGCAACTGACACATTCAATGTCCAGAAAGTTGTTAAAACAGTCCAAGTGGCATCAGTGGTTCAACTGTAATTTTATGAAGCTCAGAGATAACTTTTTGTACTTTATTCAACCATTTCTTTTCAGGCCAAGACTGACATGGAAGAGAAGAAATTGTTGAATAACGTCATCATTTTTGTTTTTCTTTGTGCACAAAAAGTATTCTCATAGCTTCAGACACTTGAGGTTTAACTACTGTTATCACTTGGGCTATTTTATTAATGTCCTTACTACCTTTCTGATCTAAACATGTCAGTTGCATTGCTGTCTATGGAGGATGTGAAAGCTCTTGGATTTCATCAAAAATATCTTAATTTGAGTTCCGAAGATGAACGAAAGTCTTACGGGTTTGGAACAACATGAAGGTGAGTAATTAATGACAGAATTTTAAACAGTTCCAGAATTTTTCTTAAACAAAACAAAGTGGCGACTTACCGTCTAGTAGGTACCTGGCGCTCAGGTGTATGTTTATACTGGAATGCAGTCCTGAGATAAGCCTGAAGAATGCTCGTTTCTCTACACACAAGCCTGGGGGAATAACAAGAGGAACTTCTGAATTAAAATATACAGTGGTACTGTATATTTAAAATTCAGCACCTTTAAGCAGAAACTTACCTTGTAGCCAGCGGTAGAAGCCCTGCCCTTTATTAAGAAACAGAATTGTTAATTTGTAGCTGATCAAATCACTGGTTAAATGGATTTGAGGAGTGTAACCTTACCATCGTCTCCTAAAATGGAGGGAAAGAAAGAGAGAGATGATTACAAGGATTATGGGTAATGAGCATCACTATATGTGACCCTGGACCACAAAACCAGTCTTAAGTAGCACAGGTATATTTGTAGCAATAGCCAAAAATATAGTTTTTTTTCTTGTATGCCAAAAATTATTAGGATATTAAGTAAAGATCATGTTCCATTAAGATTTTTTTTTTTTGCACCCTCAGATTCCAGATTTTCAAGTAGTTGTATCTCGAACAAATTGTCCTATCATAACAAACCATACATCAATGGAAAGCTTACTTATTGACCCTTATGACTGGTTTTGTGGTCCAGGGTCACATGGTCCATGACATGGGTCTACTGCATGCAAGATCAATGTGCTTAAAAACAGACAAATTTTAGACTTGAAAACATAAAATGAAGCACGAATTAATGCTCACCACTGTTAGGATTCAAAGGATTCAGTGGCCGTTTAACTGAATATGGTCTGAGAAAGTAGCAAAAAAGAATTAGAGCTGTTACAACTTAATGATAGTCAATACAAATATTAAATCAGGGTGCAAATTTTGGGTGGGTTTTGAGGCTAAGAAGATTAATTAAGCGTATAACCTTTATGGTTTTAAAAAAGTCTCTTTTGTTCACCAAGGCTGCATTTATTTGATTAAAAATACAGTAAAAACAGTAATATGGTGAAATACCGGTACTATTATAATTTAAACTACCAGTGCACAAGCATTGTGGTACTTCCATTAATGGCATCGAAGACTGACACGAAAAAAAAGAAATTGTTGAATAAAGTCATTGTTTTTGTTTTCTTTGCGCAAAAAAAGTATTCTCGTAGCTTCAAAAAAATTATGGTTGGACCACTGATGGACTATTTTAATAATGTCCTTACTACCTTTCTGGGCCTTGAACATGGTAGTTGCGTTGCTGTCTATGCAGGGTCAGAAAATGCTTGGATTTCATCCAAGTATCTTGATTTGTGCTTAAAGGATGACAAAGGTCTTACAGGTTTGGAACTACTTGAGGGTGAGTAATTATTGACAGAATGTTCATTTTTGGGTGAACTATCCCTTTAAATGAAATCATATCACTGACAAAAATCCCTTATAACGTCAGCCCTGTGAAGCTCACTTAAAGTTTTCCACACTTGTCAGAATGAATATGATTGTGACTCTACTTGAAACAGTTCTCCTCATATATGCTGTTCCAGATCCGCCAGGCCTCTGGTCCTTTGTAGCCGGTGAAACGCTCAGGGTTGAGCAGGAGGTCGACATACTGTGATTCAGGCGAGTCTTCATCTAAGAAAAGAGAGAAATCAATGAAGCAGCCTGTGGAGGATGACTAAAGCATACTGGTCTACAGCCCAGGATGTACTTGCCAATAATCAGACTCCTCAAATAAAAAGCAGACTATCAATTTTTCAAAACCTTGATTACCATCCAACATGCAGAAACGGTCCGATTCATCATCGTGTTTCTTCCACTCCTGAAGAGCCTGGCGTGTCTCATCACTACATGGGGAAACATTGAGAGAGAGGATTTCCACAAACAATGTCAAAAAGTAAAGAATTATGGGTATTCCTAACAGAAACATAAAATACCTTAGAGAGCCGTTGACAGCTCCAAGTTTCTCCGCCTTTTCACACTCCTCTATCTCCAGACTGGCTGCTTCTGAATACTGTGGGGAAAAATAATCAACATCCACCAACAACAAAATATGTGACATCCACCTTATTTTTCAATGCAGATGTAAACTGTTTTCTGGAACTGTAGCAGTCAACTGTAAAACTGTTTGCACTACAATCTATTGCTTTCATAATAAAGATAACACATTAAAATAACACAGTAAGACAAACCAGTTTATACAACAAGCAGCAAATTAGCTGATTTGTACAGCTAAAAACATCTGGAAGAGGATGAGAACGGAAGCCAGACACATTCAATTTACAAATGGCTGCGCCTGCTCTTACAGGAAAAATAAGGTGGATACACTATATGACTTTTGAATACCTTATAACTGCTGGATTTAAGGCCTTCTGGTACTTCACCCTGCACAGAAAGAAACAAGGAGCCTTTACAAGTCATATAAAATCCCTAAAGGCAAAATCAACTGAATGAACATTGAAAAGCTTACCGGTGTGCATGGTTTTACAGCACAGTATTTGAGTCCACACTGACTGTGGTCTGTCCAGAATGGGCAGGGGTTGTTCAGATTGACCTGAGCATAATACTGAATATTAGACATGAAAGAACAAACAACGAATAGATATTTTCACTCTGTTGCCAACAATAAACTCACCTTATAAAAGCGGAAATAATCAGATGATAATAGTTTCTGTAGTTTGGGAAAGATTTCTTTGTTGTTGAAGCTGTCGATGGTCTCAACATCACAAGCACAATCATCAAGAGTCCCAGTGACCTACAACCAAAATGTAACCATCTAATCAATGAAAACTGACATTAAAATCAGTCTTGGTACATGGTAATTTAAATGGTAATGCTATAGTGTGTTTTCACGACGCGTCATCAATCGGCCATATTGGTGGCACTGAACGTAAACAATGCCACTGAAGCGAACAAAAATGGTCAATTAGTGTCATGTTTTGGGCTGTTCTAATCTGTCAGACCAGGAAAACAATTGGAGTACTACAGACTGCTAAAAGTTGTAACAAATCAAGTAAATGAGTGCAAAAAAACTCTCTGAGGAACAAAAGGCGTTGTGGCCAAACTGAACCAGGATTTCCAGAGCAAAAATCTTGACAATATTCGTGTTTGTTCTTTGTTCTCATTTCCAGGCAGGTAGGTGAAATATTAGACTAATATCTTATTTAATACTGCATGTATGTATCTTTAAACCTATTAACTTTAGTTTGTCAAATTATTGCGCCCCTTACTGCTTACTAAGTCCAACTCTATATGATTTAGCAGCTTCAACACGTTTCTTTCTGTGGTTCAGACAGCATAAATTAGCATAACAACATATTCATTAGTACATTAACTGTACAATCAATGCTGTTGTTTACATCCGAGTATCTCCAATATGACCGCGCATCCGGGTAACTGACCAAACCCCTACATAAGTCCAAAACCTCTATTGCTAAAATTAACAAGATAATAGCTTTTAAATAATACCAAAACAACACTGTTTCCTTGATATTTCCAGGTATGTACCATATGCGTTCTGACTGACTGACATTTATATTTACTATGACGAATGATGCATCAATATTAGTGATGTTGATGTTCTTACCTGGCAGAAGCACCTGTGCGCAGCGGATCCTGCTGTCGTCACGTGGACGCTGGCGAGTAAAAGCGCCAACAGAATGAGGGATTTCATTGTCGTTTGTCAATAAATCGAGTTCGGCATAAACGGGTCTGTTCAGTGAATGCTTTCTCTTGTCTTCACACAGCTGCTCACCCGTTACGTTGTTTCTGTACAGTACTACGTAGTTCAAGTGAACTGCACGTCGCTGGAAGACACGTTACTCACAGATCACTTCCGATTCAATCATCCGCTACGTGAAGTACGTGACTCCGTTACTGTTGAGAAATGACTGATGCAATAATGAATATCTGGGCCTAACGCTAATTCACAATATTTTGTGACGAAATATGCTTTCTTTGACTCTCGTATTAAATTGTCAGTGAATCTGTCAGGCTGAAATGTAAAATAACCAGCAACTCCATCTTTTGGATAAAAAGTGCACTACATGGAGTGCACGACAAGATGTCGCCAAAGACTATGTTCTGTGCTGTATCTTATTTTCTGATAGTGAAATGTACGTATGCTTTAATCCAGTTTTCTTTTAGGTTCCTAGTGATATCTGATCGTTACCTTACTTTTTGTTATCATCCTATACAGAAGAATTTCTAAAGACAGAACATCTGTTTGTTTTATAGAAATGTATAGAATGTTTTAATAGAAATTATAAATTTAAATGTAATGCAGCAACATGTTTTAGATTATATATATATATATATATATATATATATATATATATATATTTTTTTTTTTTTACTACCAGTCAAACTTTTTTTTAAAGAATTCTCTTCTGCTCACCAAGCCTGCATTTAGTGGATCCAAAATATAGCGAAAGCAATAATATTGTGAAATATTTTTCCTGTTTAAAATAACTGCTGTCAATTTGAATATATTTTCAAATTTAATTTATTCCTGTGATCAAAGCTACCTTATCAGCATCATTACTCCAGTCTTCAGTGTCACATGATCTTTCAGAAATCATTCTAATATGCTGATTTGCTGTTTAAGAACCATTTAATACTATTATTAATATTTAAAATAGTTGAGTAATTTTTTTCAGGATGAATAGAAAGATCCAAAGATCAGCATTCATTTTTATTGTATAATGTTTTTATTTAATAATTATTATTAATATTATTTTGGAAAAGAAGTTATAGAAATTAATACTTTTATTTAACACGGATGCTTTAAATTGATTAAAAGTGATGATAAAGACCTTTATAATGATTTCTATTTCAGATAATGCTGTTCTTCTGAGCCTTCTATTCATTAAAGAAACCTGAAAAAAATCTACTCAGCTGTTTTCAAAATAATAATAATAATAATAATAATAATAATAATACATTTTTTGAGCAGCAAATCAGAATTAGGATTATTTCTGAAGAATCATGTGACTGGAGTAATTATGCTACAAATTCAGCTTTGAAATCATTAATAAATTACATGTTAAAGTATATTCAAATAGAAATTGGTTATTTTAAATAGTAAAAATACTTCTAAATGTTACTGTTTTTGCTGTACTTTGGATCAAATAAATGCAGGCTTGGTGAACAGGAAAAATTTAAAAATTAAACAACACGCATTCTGGTTTACTTATTAAAATATATAAAATAATTAGTGATCAAACAAAATTGTATTAGCTATATTTTAACTAAAAATTGGGTAAAGTCAAGTAGTTTTAATTGACAAATTGGTAAAGATTTCAAATGACAAATGACACTTTGGGGCTGGACTGTGATCCTTAAATAGTTTTTTTTTCTCTAATAATTACGTTTAAATCTAAGAACTGTTGTTGTAAATATGCAATAGATAAATCCATAAATATTCTCGGATTCACCTGCATAATACTAAAATTTACCAACGTCAGTACGTATAATATCTATCTATCTATCTATCTATCTATCTATCTATCTATCTATCTATCTATCTATCTGGCAGTGCAGCAGCGCCATCTTATGGACGGAATCCACCACTACAACGCGCCTCGCAGCAGTTGAAGAATTCAAGGGCGGAATCGAATGTATCCCAGTTTCCTTTTTCGACACTTTGTAACCCACTTTCAGCGCGTCACAGTAGGTCAAAATTACAATCTTGCGTTCTACCACAATCATCCTCAGACTTCGACTGAAAGGACTGTTTTTAACAACCCCCTCCCCTCAAAACAGTTCAAACAAAACTTCCACCCCATCGTCCAGTTTGATGCGGACACCTCTTGGACTCTTTTTCTCCTTAAAAAATTCCCTGATCCACGGTCAGTCGTCTCCTGTAGGATAAGCAATACGATCTGCTCCCCAACTCCATTCTCTATTTTTGTGCTTCCTTGTGCTGCCAAGCCCCTGACGTAATGCTCCGTGTTAATTATTAGCATGTGGGAAGCGATGCCGAGACTCTCCTCTGCTGCTTAAACAAGAGCGACTGACTGCGGGGAGAAAAACCTCGTCAAGATGGCCAAACACACTGACCCAGAGTGAAGGGGCACCGCTCCCCGTCCCGTCCAGTCCTGTCCTGTCCTGCGACCAGCACCAATGCAACTGCGCCTTTAGGTGAGTGACTTCTGAAGCTTTTTACTCCAGCATTTTAAGCCTTTACGGTACAAACCAAGTTTGCAACATCTCTTGTCCCCGCTTTTTACCACAGCGATAGCTTTATGTAGAAACTCCGAGTATGAAAAATAACAATTAGAACGCGTCTGTTTTATTCAAAGTTTTGGGTTGTTTAGTAACTATAACTCATAAACGCGGCATTTCGGGTGATTTAGCCATTGGTAACCCACCAAACTGCTGACTTAGAGCGGGGAATTGCTTCATATGTAAAGGGTTGTGAAAATGAAGAGTGAATAGTGTGTACAGACTTACAGTAGGGACAGTCGAGCAACAATTTTTGGGAATGTTCTGGACAGTCTGCGATTCAGATCGGATATTATTTGAGACGATCGCTTGGGCTACAGCATGTATGAACGCGAATAGAAACTGAAAGCCTGTGTTTATTTTTATTTGTCCACATCTGAGTGTATATATTTAGGTCACCATACATGATTGAAGATATTGAGATTGCATTATTCTTGCTGAGTTCCCGGTTAACAGTTCAGCTGTGAATAACGTCAGCGCGGGCTTTTAATAGAAGATCACTAAATAACGTTTAAGCATTCTTGCGATCTCGTTCGTGCCCGTTAATGTGTCAGCTAGCCTCTTAGGCAAATTCAGGATTTTATTTGTCATCTCAGACTAGAGTCTTTACAATATTTTCCGAAAAAGCTTCAGTTCACCGATTCATTCTGCATGAGTAATCGTTATGCCAGTAGGTGGCGATAAGTGAATCCCTTTTTGTGTGAATGAATCACTGAATCGCTAAATCCGAAACCGCTAGCATTGTCAGTTACAAATACATTTCCAAAATCGAAGTCTTGTATGATGTGTGGGCTAACACTGTCAGTTCGAAGTCTATGTCACGATTTGTTCAGTTACCAGGATGTGCGACCATATTGGTGATATTTGGATGTAAACAACAGCATGGATTGCACATTTAATGTACTACTGAATACTCTGTTCTGTTAATTTAAGGTGTCTAAACCAAGAAGAAAAAACATGTGGAAGCTGCTAAAATATGGAGAAGTAAGCAAGAAAGGGCAATATTCTGACAAACTAATATTAATTGGTAGTAAAGATATGTACGAGCAGTATTAATTCGGATATTAGCCTAAAATTGTCAAATACCGGACTGGAAATGATAAGAACAAACAGAAATGTTGTCAAGATTCTTGTCCTGGAAATCCTGGTTTAGTTTGGCAAACCACAACCGCCTTTTGTTCCTCAGACAGTTTTTTCCACTCTTCTCTTTGATTTGTTATAACTTTTGGTATTCTATAGTACTCCAAATGTTTTCCCAGTCTGAGCGATTAGTACAGCCTAATGACAGTAATTGACCATTTTCAGCAGCGATAATCAGCAAAATATATGAGTTACGTTCAGTTCAGCAGCATCGTTGACGTTTAGTGCCACCAATATGGCCAATTGATGACGCGGTGTGAAAACACCAAGAGTCGCTCATTCCTAAATAAGATGTGCTCATTCAGTTCGTTCTCGAACTAGAAGTCTTCTTTTTTAATTTAGTTAAACTAATGCTATTTGTGCATACTATAGTCAGTTAGTGAACTGAAACTAAGAGTCAGTGCTTAGAAATGGACACAAATTATTATCGTTCTCTTAAATGATTCGTTCAAAGCAATGATTCATTCACGAATGAAACACGACTGGATAAAGCAGGTTTATTTTTATTTTTGGCTTCTTATGAAAGGAAATTGGAGTTGTTTCATGGACTGAGACCTTGTGATATTTGCCAACTCGTTATAAATGGTTGACCTGTTCATGTTTCTTTGAAGAAATATTACAAACATGTCTGGAAGACTCAAGCAACAAGCTTGTGGCGTGTTTCCAAAAGCTTCTGAAAGCACCAATGGGATTCAAAATATGTAGATTATACAGCTGATAGTCTACTAGCTGGTTGACTAATAGCTAGCTGGCCAAATCAGCCTAAGGTAGTCAGCCTGTGTTTTGGAACTGGTTAAACGGCTATATGACCATAAACCAGTTTGCAAAAACACTTGCCAGCTTTAAGCTGAAATTTTCACCAGTGCTTGACTAATTGTGTTTGTATTTCTTCTAAACTACGGACTGTATAATCACTACTCTTTACTTTCACAGAAAGGAGATGTTCTCTGTGGAAAATGCCATCAAGACTAAAGCTGGACAGTCACTGTATGCTGGAGGAAAGCTGAGGAAACTTTTGTAAGCCCCAAGTGGCCAAAGGGTTAGAGTGCTCCAACGAACACCCTCTCGAAAGCTTCAAAACAGGGATTCCCTAACTCCGAAACCCAAGAACAAAGATGCAATACATTGGTACCCAGTAGCAAACATCTCAAAGGGCTATTTTCTGTCAAACCTCAGGTGAAGATCAAAGCAAGTGCATTTTTGGATACGTCTGTGTGGTGATTCTCCATTGGGTGGTGGCCATCTCTTTCTCTCCCCCTCTCAACGAACCCAATTTCCAAGTCTTGGTACCGTGAGCCTGCCCACCAGATCATGATGTTTCGTGACCAGGTGGGAGTCCTCGCCGGCTGGTTTAAGGGATGGAACGAGTGCGAACAGACGGTGGCGTTACTGTCGCTCCTCAAGCGGGTCAGTCGGACCCAAGCACGCTTCCTTCAGCTCTGTCTGGAGCATTCCTTGGCTGACTGCACCGAGCTGCATGTTCTGGAAAGGGAAGCCAATAATCCAGGTCAGTACAGAGGCTACCAGCTTTTCTGCTGGGACTAACCACAAATGCGAGCAGGTGGTATTGAGATCCACCTGTTCTTAAGCTTTATTGTTTAATGCATAGGTGTCTGGGTGTCTCTAATTCACCCATAGGTGGAACAGAAATTCCACAAATCTGTATGTAATTAACATAATATGCAATGTTGTGTATGTAATCTATAGTGGGAGTGCTTTAATGTGGGCGTGTGACCATGGAAACTAATATCTTAGAAACCAAATAGCCCAATTTATTCAATGAAAGAAACAACATGCTGGGTTTAAGGCCTGTGGATATTTTCATAAATGTACAGTATAAAAGAACTATTGCATATTTCGCACACATACATACGTTCTGCTCTCTAAAAGCCGAACATGGGATTCCCATCAGAGTTTATAGTGGGCTAGGACTCATAAAGAGCCTCCTTGTGTCTTGCAGTGGTGCGTGTTGTATTTTATATGAGGGATTTTAGTGCGGCTCTGTCATTGTTATTCTAAAACATCAAGATGAAGACATCAAAGAAGTTTTTAAAAGTGGTCCTCACCCTGGTGTGTCCGCTGACATTAAAACCAGCTGACGGGCTGTGGCGCTGGTTGGTGTATTTCTGTATTCATACATTATTGGACTGTGATGATGAGTTGCTGGTTTGTTATTGCAGATGGTGGATTTGCATGCTTGTATGTGGTGGTGACCTTTTGAATGAATCCAGTGGAAATGTGTGTGCACGTGTGTCTGTCTGTGCATGCCTACCTGTGCGGTTCACCTCGGGCTGTATTACGCAGCGGTGCCTATGTCAGCCAGAGCGATGTCAGCTTCCTATTACTCACCAGACAGCAGGGATTCTTTGGTTAATCAGCGTATTTTCTTTCCTTCAACCAGACGTCTGGTTTTGCCCGGACCCTCGTCAAGCATCTCAAACTGAACTCACTTTAGGCGTTTTAGTTTAGTTTTCCTTTGTGAAGGTTGTGTTTTGACTTGTTTAGCTCAGCAAACTTGTAACCGATCTGATATTTTACAGTTTTTGAATTTCTAGGCTTGGGTGTGGTTTTGTACTAGAAATCTGTTCAGGGATTTCTAGGAAAGATTAAGGCTAGTTAGGTGATTTATTTATTTTTTAATAAAGTGTAATTATGTGTGATAATGTGATTAAGTTAGCAAAATGACTGTTTCTATAGTAATGTAAATGTGTAATTAATTATTAACCTATTTTACCATATAAAATAATTCAAATGTCTATATATATATCATAATTTTCATGGTTTAATATTATTTTAAATATAAAATTCCACAGTATGTGTAGCAAAGTTGTTACACCAAAAAAGTTAGATGTATTACTTTTGCTATTTATTTCAAATGTAATCTTTAGTTTATTGTCATTGCAGTCCCAATGTACCTGTGTATTTATTTAGTATCAAAATACGCAAAAAGCAGTAACATTGTGAAATATTTTTACTATTTAAAATAACTGCTTTCTATCTGAATATATTTTAACATTGTCAGCATCATTACTCCAGTCTTTAGTGTCACATGATCCTTTAGAAATCATTCTAATATGCTGATTATTATCATCAGTATTTAAAACAGTTGAGTAAATTTTTTCAGGATCCTTTGATGGATATAAAAATCTGAAGATCAGCATTTATCTAAAATAAAAAGCTTTTGTAAAATTATACACTATACCATTCAAAAGCTTGAAGTCTGTATAATTTTTGGGGATGGAAGAAATTATTATGAAATTGAAATTAATACTTTTATGTAGCAAGGATGCTTAAAATTGATCAAAAGTGTTGATGAAGTAATTTATAATATTACAAAAGATTTCTATTTCAGATAAATTCTGTTCTTTCTATTTTTTGAGCAGCAAATCAGAATATTAGAATGATTATTGAAGTATCATGGGACTGGAGAAATTATCCTAAAAAATCAGCTTTAAGATCACAGGAATAAAATACATTTGAAAAGATATTCAAATAGACAGTTATTTTAAATAGTAAAAATATTTTACAGTTTTACTCTTTTTGCTGTACTTTGGATCAAATAAATGCAGGCTTGTTGAGCAGAAGAGACTTCTCTCTCTCTCTCTCTCTCTCTCTCTCTTTATATATTATATACATGTCTGAATGAATTGATTTTAACTCAGCATGTCAGGTTAAAAGGTATTTTAGAATGACTAGTCTCATCTGTCCTCTGAAATCAAAGGCCCTTTTTAGTTTACAAACCAGTAAATGACCACATAAAGACATTCCCATTCATTAGAACGGTGTATACGGAGTTAACTCGCAGCTGGAAGTTGAGTGGAAAGATGCAACTATTTGGAAAGAACTGCGCCAATGAGAGGAATCCACAATGACCTACTTATTTCCTTCTGTGAAGGAGCTGCCTTGTTCCCCTGACCCAAATGATGCAACTTATTTGCCTCTCATCTCCACATCGCACACTGTAACAAAATGCATGTGTGTTTTGCATTTGACTCACAGGTAGTATTGTGTATATCGTATTCAGTTTCATTGTTTCTAATAGGGCTATTTTTTGCCTTTGGTAGAGTTCGCATTTCCTCAGTGCTGCCTTCATCTAGTTATATTAGTCTTTGGTGCAGTGGTTTAATTTGGCATCTATGTGGATCTCTAAAGACAGTGAATCCAAAACACACACAAGGTTACACAATCCCAGCTTAGGTTTTGTTGTTGTTTGAATTTTTTGAGCGTTCCATCCAGCATGAACGGTCAGATAAAACAGAGTGAGTGAGTGAGTGAGTGTGTGTGTGTGTGTGTGTGTGTGTGTGTGTGTGTGTCTATGTGCGTAAACGGGAGAGGGTATGTGTTTGTCGGAATATTATTCCTGTCTGAGCTGGTGTTTAACCCTTGGCCCTTTTTCCGCCCCTCCACCTCACAGCCCAGAGGCAGCAGAGTCCGGACAGGAGGGGCACTGTTGTTATGAATGACTGACTTCATACCTCTGTGTGTGTATGGGTGTGTGTCCATCTGTGTGTGTGTTTGAGATGATGAAGGCTCTCGGAGTTGTTTTTCCAACATGGTGGCCTCTGTGTGAGATTCACTGAAATGTACCTTCAGAAATGTCAAACACCCATATATATCTAAACCAAACCAGCTGCACTGAACTGATGCTCTGTTGTGATGGGTAATGTGACAGGAGAGTATTGGTGCAATTTTTTTAATCCTTGCCCCCCATCATACACTAAGTTTAAAAAGCAGGTCATATGGTATTTTAGAGTGTCCTAATATTGTGTTGAGTCCCTTACAACAGGTTTCAATGCATCTAAGGTCAGAAAACATTGTAAGTTTATTAATAGAATCATTTTGCAATGATTTCGAAACAGTTCGTTCAAAGCAGTTCTGAGCTGTAAACCCCTCCCTTCCGTAAGCCTACTCTGCTCTGATTGGTCTTCTGGCCAAGTCTGTTGTGATTAGTCTTTCCGTATACAATGTGAACAAATCGTGCCCACAGCTAAAGTTTAGCTGCTAAACTGTAAACGCATCACAAAACAATAATGGTAGATCTATTATCCGAGTGCTAACGTGACCAACTGATTAAACAATAGTTTGTAAACCAAACTATGGCTACATTCTTTATTATTAAACAAGTAATTAGAACAACGGCAGTCTACATTAATCGACACACTCTTAGGAAATAGTGGGCTTACAGCAAATTATCAGAACTATTTCAGTAAGATATTGTGGTTTACCTGGAAACCTAAAGCTGCACTAGGTATACATCACATGTTAGCACAGAAAACTTATTCTGAGCACACAATTGAAAATATACACATCGTACTTACAGGTTGTGGTTTGGAGACGCTTGTTGGTCCAAACAAAAATGTACGGAATTACCTTTAACCTGTAAAATGACGAGCACTCAACATGATGCTTAAAAAAATAATCCTTTTTTCTTTTTTTTTTTAAAGATTTATTTTTGGCTTTTTATTATTATAGGACAGATCAGGAAGGACAGGAAGCGAAGTGGAGAGAGAGAAGGGGGTAGGGTCGGGAAAGGTCCTCGAGCCGGGAATCGAACTCGGGACGCCCGTTGCGCAACGGCGCTGTATGTCGGCGCACTGCCCACAAGGCTATCGGCGCCGACAAAAAAAAAAACAAAAAAAAAAAAAACAAAACAAAAATTTATCCTTTTAACCACTGATTCTTCACATTATCATCTTTCAGCAATAAAAACAAAACAAATTTGCTTTCACAGCACAGAACACAGCGTCTTCTTGACATGAGGTAAACACACTAACTAGCGGAAGTGTTGTCGGGCAGGTCAGATATTATGTTAATGTATTACCGAGTGACGTGTATCTGTAACAGGCTGAAGATTTGAAAATACAGCTCATTGAGGCTCAGAGTCGACTCTTTCTTTTTAGAGACAATATCTGTATTTATCATGCACTTTTTTTGATTAACAGCTTTGCAGACTGTTTACATTGATAAAATAGCTACATTAAAAAAAAATATTTTTTGAAAACCCATATGACCTGCTCTTTAATGTCAAACTGTAGAACTATGATATATAATCAAGTCATGACCTTAGTTTATATTTTGGCGAACACTCATAATCACAGCATAACATGGTTAATTTTTCCCCAATATAGTGGACTTCAGTGGGTGCCCAAATTGCAGTTTCAGTGCAACTTCAAAGGGTTCTATGTGATCCCAGCCAAGGAATAAGGGTCTTAACGAATTAAACGATTGGTCATTTTCTAAAAAAAAACTTATATACTTTTTAACCACAAATGCTTGTCTTGCACTAGGTCGACTACACACATTGGATAGTCATGTTGGAATCAAATGTTTAATCTCAGTTTACAAAGTGAACATGCAAAGGACGTCAATTGCCCTTTACAAAAAAAAGGTAGAAAAAATGTCATTGGACGATGTTGAAGTTGGAGGAAAAAATAAGATTGGGTTTTTCATCCTACACTACCTTTTTGAACTGAAGTACACAGACGAAGAACTAAACGTGCGTGACCTTTCCAACGTGATTCCCTAATGCGTGAAGTCACAGGTGCGCATCGCTAGTGCTAGTGCAAGATGAGCATTTGTGGTTAAAGTATATACATTTTAAATTTTTTAGAAAATGACCAATCGTTTCACTAGATAAGACCCTTATTTCTTGGCTGTGGTTGTGTAAAGCAATCAGTTAAGTGTACATTATTTAGTAAAATGATGTCCACTTTAATTAAAAATTCTATAACATACCTATTTAAAACTTCTACTCTTCTGTAGTTATATTGTGTACTAAGACCGACAGAAATGAAAAGTGGAAAATCACAACTTTTCATTTTCTGTCGGTCTTAATATATACGATGTAACTACAGAAGTGTCAAGTTTTAAATAGGAAAAAATATAGAAAATATCTGGTCATTTTTGAACAAGATGCTAATCAGATTCAGTGATTTATGCTAAGCTATGCTAAAAGTGCTACCGGCAGACCCAGAGATCGGCTGAATGGATTCAAAAACGGTAAAACTCATCTGTTAAACTGTTTAACTCCACTTTTTCCAAAAAGTGGTCCTTTAAATCCTTGTCAGTTTAAATAAAGGGTACATAACATACAAAGTTTCACCTAATCTCATGTTATTCCTGAGTACCTATAAAGTAGTACTGTATCCTTATTATCTCCAAAAAGTCTTTAGTTTTATTATACTTATGAAAGAAAATTACAGCTTTCCGATTTTCTCCGGAAAAACCCAAGCTTCTGGAGGCGCGTTGTGGGCAGAGCTAAGTTCGACGATCGCATGCGCTGGGATTGACAATAAAACACACATTTGATGCTGTTTGATGCTGTTTCACTTACTATCTGCAGTTCTGAATCATGACCGGGATCTTTTATAGCTGGGACCGCTCCATCTTTCAGTATCAAACAATGTGCAAATCCAGCATCAAACTGGTCCTCGTATATGAAACGCTCGTCAGCAAACACACACTACACTCCATTGCTGTCCCAGAAAAAGGAACTGCATCCACTGTTCACGTAACGCTGGGTTCTTTGGGAAGCTGAGCAAAGTTGTCTTTGCCTTACAACCAAAACCACACTTCTTTAGAGACATTCTTCCCGAGTAAATCCCTTGCAGCAGTGCACTGAGTGCAGCCGAATGAATCGCGTTGATGTGCGCGCTCGCTCTCTCACGGTCTAGCCGCCGTGAGCTCGTGCGCCGCAGGCACGCTTTTCCGGGAGAAATGCTCATATAAGGAGTTCCACCACTGTCTACGTCATTAAAGCCACGATCGAAAAAAAAAACAGCCGAAACTTTGACAGCAGGCGAGTGCCAAACTGAGCTTTCTTTGGTGCCTTCATCATTTACATATTTACATACATATATAACGCGTATTGATTCCGATTCGCACTTTATCCCAAACCAGCAGGTTCACGACTTCTTCAACACCTAACAGTATTACTGCTCGGTCCCATCGCCGTATCGGCTCAAATGCATAAGCATTTGCACTTATTATGGATTCAACAGTCCGTGTTATCTTGACTGGCTGCTTCATTTCCACGTTAAGCTTCAATTTGGACCTCAACCTGTTGAAATGTGCTTGTGTGCTTCACTGCTTTCATCCACTGGCCTTGAGACACACCTCCCCTAGTGACCAGTGTCCAGACCCTTGTCCTGTCCGACCTGTTTGTTTTTTCCACTTCTGCGTTTCATAGAAATGTCACTGAGCTGTTTGGAAAAGAAAGAGTGCTTGTTTCTGGTTTGGGTGTCGAACTGTTACATCGCACCCACGCATGAGCAAACAGTTTATTTCTGGCCCTCGCTGTGTTCCGTGAACTCATACACAACCCCAGGGACAGCCATGGACAACCTGCCAAATATATTTCTTTTTCTCTGAATCAAACTCTACTTTTTCCTAGTGTCAGCCCTTTCTGAAAGCATTAGATGAGTGGAGTCTTTCTGAAAGGCCTTTCCTTTTCTTCTTTGTTGGCAATAACAGCACTTGAGCACAATGATAATAGGTAGGACTCACAGGACATTTGGAGAACTTCATGTGAGGTGATGTTCTCTCTGTCATGTGATATGTAGAACAGAAAGGGTACTAGGGCAGTTGCTGGCCAGTTAGGAGTCAATAATACTCCCAGTATGACCAGTAATAGTAGGTTAAGATCTCAGGTTGTTGGTTCAAGCCCTGCAAGTAAAATTGAACCATCATTCACTAGTTGTCCCACTTATTCGTTGAGTAAGACGTAACCGCAGGTTGTTCTAGGAAGAGGTTTCCTGTGATAAGTGGATAAAATCGCCAATATCATCTGTCTTGTGTTGTTCTGTTGGAGTGTTTTTTTCCCTTACAGAGCTGTCTTTTTAGCAATGCCTAGCAATGCTTTATCTTTTCCAATCTCCAGACTTGAAGACCCTCTTCTTCTTGTTTAGCAAGTCTTTTTTGACTCTAGTGATTTCATGGCTTGTTGTTAGTGAAATACAATGTATTCTTACTATCATGTTGTTTCAGAAACATAAGACTTTTGTTCATCTATAAAACACAAATGTTAGATATTCCTAATAAAACCTTGAGAGAATTTCCACAGAAAGTTAAACTGGGTAATGAATTTTCTCTCTTAAGAAAAGTGTCTCTTTAAGGTATTGATGCTCAGTTTACAAATGATTGACAATTGATACCCAAGACAGAATAAATACAGTTATATTTCTACATACTAGTTGATCAGCTGTATTTCATTTTATAGATGAATTACAATATGTTTGAGTCTTAGTGGAGTCAGTATTGATTATGATACTAAGTTTGAACCATTTGTCATCTTATAACCTAAAATATTGAAACACTGCTGTTTATAATAGAACATAAGCTTTAATTTATAATCAGTATACTGAAATATCAGTTTTCTATATTGATTACATCTCATCCTTTTCCTCTCGACCAACCTCAATTAATTATTAAACATTCATAAATCCTTTTGACCCGGCCTTGACTATCCACTTTGTCAATTAAATGGCAATTAAATTTGTTGCTTTTTTTCAATTAAATATTTAAAAACCTTATATATGTATACAGAAGCCCTTGGCTATACAGAAGGCTATGTCAAAATTCAAATGAAAAAGTTGTAGTGTAATCAGCATTAGCATTGCCCTCTCAGACACATTTTACTTGCTACTTGTTTCCCTCTCAAGTAAAGTTGTTGAAACCCTGGCGCCGATGTTAACTTCGTTAAGATGTCTCAGAGAAATGCTGAGCTTGGATGACATCAGCACTTGAGTCAGTCTGGGTGATAACTTACTCATCACCTGTTTCTCATCTTAATGAAAGGCAAAATATGCTCATCTCAGCGAAAAAGAACGGATGACATGCAGGTACTTGAAAGCCATAAGATATATCATCCTTTCTCCTTACTGAGTAACGCCGCTTGCTTTCCTTACGGCATCTTTGCTGCTGTTGAAGGAGGCTGTTTATTTTGCTGTCTTGTCTACACTGTTATGCTCAACTGCAAATTGGTTTGATTCGCTGAGACAGCAGTTTCATCTTCCTTTGTGTTGATTTCACGCAGGATTCATGCATGTTGCTGTTTAAAGGAACACTCCACTTTTTTTTGGAAAATAGGCTAATTTTCCAACTCCCCTAGAGTTAAACGGATGAGTTTTACCATTTTTTTTTCTCCATTCAACTGATCTCCAGGTCTGCCGGTAGCACTTTTGGCATAGCTTAGCATAAATCATTGAATCAGATTAGACCATTAGCATCTCATTTAAAAATGACCAAATATTTTTGATATTTTTCCTATTTAAAACTTGACTCTGTAGTTACATCGTGTACTAAGACCAACAGAAAATGAAAAGTTGCGATTTTCCAGGCTGATATGGATAGGAACTATACTCTTATTCTGGCGTAATAATCAGGGAACTTTGCTGCCGTACCATGGGCAGCGTACCAATGATATTACGCAGTGCCTGAAAATAGTCCCCAGCTAGGTAACTTTCAACGTGACCAGCACTAAGCCACTAAGGTAAGAGTAAAATAGCTGGGGACTATATTCAGGCGCTGCGTAATATCATTGCACCTGCTGCACCCATGGTACAGCAGCATAGTTCCTTGATTATTACGCCGGAATGAGAGTATAGTTCCTATCCATATCAGCTTGGAAAATCGCAACTTTTAATTTTCTGTCGGTCTTTGTACAAGATGTAACTACAGAAAAGTCAAGTTTTAAATAGGAAAAATATTGAAAATATTTGGCCATTTTTGAATGAGATGCTAATGGTCTAATCTGATTCAATGATTTATGCTAAGCTATGCTAAAAGTGCTACCGGCAGACTGGAGATCGGCTAAATGGATTAAAAAAAATTAAAACTGTTTAACTCTAGGGGAGTTGGAAAATGAGCCTATTTTCAAAAACGTGGAGTGTTCCTTTAATGGTTGTAAAACGCTTGTGTCTTGAAGTTTGCTAAATAAGATTTTCCCGTGAACATCTTTGAATTAAAGATGTCATGACATAGATTCGCTATTGCATGTGAGTGTTTTGACAACACGATAAAGACCAAGCATTATGAAATCATTTACTTACCATTTGTGATGCAGCTGCAGTCAGATCTAGTACTGCTTCATCTTTCAACAAATGTTTCTTTGCATGACACTCTGCCTCATTTACAAAACAACATGCTTTGTAGTCTGACCAATCCAATCACTTGTTCCTTTTGCTGGGACCCTTCTGATATCTATTCAAAGACATGAACGAGCTGTTTAAACCAAAAGCAACTGTTCTTTCACTTAATTTGTCCGATTGGTGATCCAAACGAGCCATCATGTCATGACCCCTTTAACTTCCAACTCCAATCAGGATTCAGTCACATAAAGATGTTTGTAAAACATTATTTTTATTATGCCTCAGATATACCTGTTAAAACAATATACTAGTAGAAATTTGTCAGTTAAAGAGTAAAGACTTATTGCTTGTGCTTAAAAAATGTAGAGCAGATAGAGATTAATATTATGTATTTATTTAAGAATAAAATAGTTTTATTGCAATGAACATGGCTATACGTTTAAAAAAAAAAGGATCAGAAAGATTTTTGATGTTTTTGAAAGATGCTCACAAAGGCTTTAATCAAAAATATATATTAAGATAGTAACATTATGATGTTTTTAGAGTTTAAAATATCTGTTTTCTATTTTAATAAGTTTTAAAATGTAATTTCTTCCTGTGACGCAAAGCTGAATTTTCAGCATGATTACTCCAGTCTTCAGTGTCACATGATTCTTCAGAAATCATTCTCTAATATGCTCATTTGCTGCTCAAGAATCATTTCTCTGCTTTTTTGTGGAAACCTTTTTTCAGAATATTAATGAACGTAAAGTTCAAAAGTTGAAATCTAAATCTTTGTAACTTTATTAACATCTTAACTGTCACTTTTGAACAATGGAATGCATATTTGCAGAATAAAAGTATTAATTTCTCCTCTCCACATCCTATGTTCTTCCTCATGCTCCTCTCGGTTTCATGGTTCATAGTCTCCCACACCGTCAGACTGGTTCTATAGCTTGCGCCATACGCTTGGTGAGCTGTCAGTGCACCCTTGACTGCAGTGCGTCAGAAGACACACTCGCTCTTCACATACCCAACAATTCTGTTTGTTTTACTGTCTTGAGTGCATCTCTCTGGTGAGGCTGGTGTCATGTCTCTTTGCAGCTACTGTCTAGTATGCGTTATTCTGCAGCTGGTAAATGCATAGCGCAGGCAGCTGCATCATGGTGCCACAATGCAGGACTTTGTTCAAAAGTGCTGATTGTGCTTTTAAGAGGTCAGGCTGAGATTTTCCCCCTCCCACCAGTTCGCTCAGCTCCCTCTCCAGACAGTCGTGAAGCAGGAGTGGGTTTGTATTTGAGTGTGAGGATGTGTTTCTTTCACTTGCCCTAAATGGGACCATTTTTAACAGATGGGCCTGTATTTTTGTGCAATTATATAACCTCCTCGAAGGAATCTCTGCTCTCTCTCTCTCTCTCTCTCTCTCTCTCTCTCTCTCTCTCTCTCTCTCTCTCTCTCTCTCTCTCTCTCTCTCTCTCTCTCCTCCAGGTACGGAAATAAAGATTTCTTCCGAATAGGAAAATAATGATCAGTGAATGAGGACGGGGTTCAAGTAGCACAGGGGCCCAGACATTTCCTTAAATAGAGCTCTCTGCGCTCAAATCCGCAGACTTGAGGCTCACATTCCAGGAATAGCTCCGGCTGTGACATTCTGCGGCACACAAACACACACATAACCCCTGGAACGTCCACAGGTAGACTAAATTGATGTTCCATTCCAGCGAGGCTTTTACAGACATTACAGTCGTCGGGTTACAATGGCACTTCGTGCCAGAGGTTGTCCCCAAAGTTTCCTTAAGGAGTGAAAAGTCTGTGAAGCCTGATTTTTTTTTTTCTTGGAACTTACTGAATTTCAATTTGGACCTGATCAAAAGCTTTTTTTTTTTTTTTTCCTTGCGTACTATTTTTGGTCCTATTTTTTTTTTTAGGTGGCCTTAAAGGAGAAGTTCACTTTCAGAACAAAAATTTACAGATCATTTACTCACCCCCTTGTCATCCAAGATGTTTGTGTCTTTCTTTCTTTTTTTTTTATGCCAAAATGTATTAAGATATAAAGTAAAGATCATGTTCCATAAAGATGTTTTGTGAATTTCTTTTTTTTTCTTTGCACTCTCAGATTCCAGATTTCCAAATAGTTGTATATCGGCCAAATATTGTTCTATTCTAACAAACCATACATCAATGAAAAGCTTTTAGTTGATGTTTAAATCTCGGTTTCTAAAAATTGATTATAAATTGGGATCAGTAACATTTTTAATGTTTGTTAAAGAAGTCTCTTATGCTCATCAATGTTCCATTTATTTGATCAAAAATACAGAAAAAAGTAATATTATGAAATATTATTGCATCTTAAAATAACAATTTTCTATTTTAATACACTTTAAAATATAATTCATTTCTTTGATGCAAAGCTGAATTTTCATCAGCCATTATTCCAGTATTCCGTGTCACATGATCCTTCATAAATCATACTGATATGCTGAATTATTATCAATGTTGGAAACAGTTTGCTGCTTTATTTTTTTGGAACCTGTGATACTTTTTTTTCAGGATTCTTTGATGAATAAAAAGTTCAAAAGAACAGCATTTATTCAAAATAAAATTTCATCTTTCAGCAAATGTTTGTGAACTCTGCATGACACTGTGCCTCATTTACAAAACAACATGCTTTGAAGTCTGATCAATCCAATCACTTGTTCCTTTTGCTGGGACCCTTCTGATATCTATTCAAAGACACAAACAAGTTGTTTAAACCAAATGCGTCAAAGTGACCAAAATCTTTCTGTCTTTTTATCAATTAAACACATCCTTGCTGAATAAAAGTCCCATCAAGAACCCTGAAAAAATGTATGACAGTTTCCAAAAAATATGCGCAACTGTTTCCAACATTGATAATAAATCAGCATATTAGAATGATTTCTGAAGGACCATGTGACACTAAAAACTAGAGTAATGATGCTGAAAATTCAGCATTTTATCAAAGGAATACATTTTATTTTAAAGTATATTAAAATAGAAACCACAATTTTACATTACAATAATATTTCACAATATTACTGTTTTTTCTGTATTTTAATCAAAGAAACACAGCCTTGATAAGCAGAAAAGATGTCTTTTAAAAACTCTAAAACAAAATCTAATATTAAAATACTGTTATGTATCCCTATTAAGGCAGCATGAGATATATGCACTTGTAAAAATCAATTTGCCACAGCACAGAAATGAACTAGTGAAATAAAGTTAATTAAAAAAAGTTCCACAGGTAGACTACATTTCCATTCCGTTCCAGCACATCTTTTACGGCTGTTACGGTCGTCAGGTTACAGTGGCACTTCCTGCCCAATGTTGTCTTGTCTGGAGGGCATGAATGAAGCAGGTTTTTGGGGCCAGAAGCTGAGGCCTCAGTGTTTCCTCACTGACTGCTGATGTGGTGAAATTTTAGCACTCTTTAGCAAAGCAAACATAATCTGTCATATCAAAAGAAAAATACAATGAGTAAGTATTCATTATCTTAATTAAAGAGGAATCGTTCATAGTCAACATATTTTTGCGGTTGTTGTAGCGATTATCACAAATAAATCAAAATATCGGAATGTGTCTTTTTGTCAAGATCAGGCCAAACCTGTTTTTGCACTATGGCGCATTTGGGTCAGAAGGGAAACGGCGGAGCTCATTTGCACAGGTTGAAAGCTCGTCTGGGCTTTCATCAAATGCAGTAAAGGTCAGATAGAGAAAACGTTTCGGGGTCACTCTTGAATGGGTTCGCATGTGGGCCGTGACGAGCTTCCTGCATTTGAGTGCGAGAGCTCATCATCCGTACCGAACAATAGACAAACGCACAGATGACTCGGAGCCACAGTGACTGCTGTGTCTACTGACAGAGGCAGGTGTTTCCCACTTTGTTGTCTGTCCAGCTGAGCTCAATGGATAGTTAGCCTGCGCTGCTATTTCCAACGTCGAACAGGATTAGCGGCCATAAATATCACCGGCTCGAAGGAAGAGAGGAAGAAAGTGCACGATCGAGTACAGACGAACTCTCAGCACAAAGCGCCTGCCAAGCCAAAATTAGAACTGTCGGCCTCATTCTCTAATTTCTACAGCAGACGTAACATTTGGTGATTGTGTGTGAAAAGGAACTGAGGAGGCGGATGAGCTGAAGCTGCATGCGGACGGCCTCTGGGTAATTAATTCAGCTGACCGAGGGCAACTCTGTCTGTGTAGGCGTCAGAAGGTCAGGGCCTTCGAGACAGACAGAGGCAGATGATCATACCCCGTTTCCACCAAAATGGTGCTTGTGCCAGAGTTGGCACTGTGGCAGACCTCCACAAATTTAACTGGCCTGAGAGACGAATAATGACGTAACTGCCTATTACAACATAACATCCTCGCAAACAAACATGCTGTGTCATGGTCTTATTTTTGTAGTTTATTCACAGTTTTGAGAATGTAGCATCCAGTCTTGGACCATCTGTGTGCCATCAGCACTTTTGAATAAATGTCATGAATATTGTTTCACTGATAATATAATGTATTCATAATATGTTCATTTATAATTTATTCATTTCAGTTTATATGTTAATAATTCATATTAAGATATAAAAGCTTTGTGCATTTGTGTATATAATTATTTGTATAAAAAAATTGTGTAATTATATGCAGTTTATCTATATTAATATATACTTTTTAATATATAATAATAATAATTAAATTAAATGTTATTTCGTATATATATATATATATATATATATATATATGTATATGTGTATATAATTATTTTCATATTTAAGCTTAATTATATATAGTGTATTTATGTATATATGTATGTAAACAGACAAATACATTTTAAATAATTTATAATAATTGAATTAAAAATGACACATAATAAATGAATGTGTATTTTTGTAGAATCATTTTTTGTTACATGTCATTAAATCAGTTTTATACAGAAAGATTTGTATAATGTACATTTGAACATTTTATTTTAATACTTTAGTTCTGTAGAAATTATTTGTGTATATATAGCATTTGTGTATATATAGCAAGTACATATTCAATATAAAATACAATATTAATATGAATAAACGTAGAATTTTAATTATATATTGTGCATTTATGTATGTATACATATATATATATATATATATATACTTTTTGTAGAATTAAAACTTAATTTTTCATATTTTAATAAATCAGTTTTATACATAAATATGTGTATATCTAATATAATTGTAACATTTTATTATAGTATATTAATTTTATTTTATTATATATATATATATATATATAATATATATATATATATATAACATTACATATTAAATATAAATATATAAAACTATATTAAAATAAATATATATACTATATATATATATATATATATATATATATATGTATGTATGTGTGTGTGTGTGTCGGTGTGTGTGTATATGTATGTGGTTTTTTGTGTACTGTACTACACAATGTGTCTTGTCTTTGATGGAAACATGGGACTACTTGGTTTGCTGTCAGCTCGAAATGACACTAGTAAACAGAGACTGAAATGATCTTATATGGCCAGCTTCATCACTGATATCACTGGAAAGAGGGGTATCAGTGATTTTCTCATGTGTATGGCTTGTCCCAGCTACTGTACACGCTGAGTTTCAAGTGCACTGTAAGGCCCAGACAGGGTGCCGGTGGGGTCCGGGCCTGTGTAGACCTGTAAAGACAGAGCCATTGCCTGTTAAAGCTGCTTTTGAAGAAAGGTGGGGCCACTAAAGTTCAACAGGGGCTTCTTACGTTCTCTCTCTTTCCCTGTCAGCTAAAGCGTCAGCCTCTCCATAGCTTCGTGCACGCTCCCCGTGGGTGTCATTTCAGGATACCACACGTGGATTGGGTCATTTTTTCATTCTTTCCTCTGTTACTTCTTGGAGTGTCATCTGAGGCTTTTCTCTCAGCTTCCCACTCACAGGAGTGTCTTATTCCAGACTCCTGGGAATCTTTTCAATGGGGCTCTGTCCTTCACATGGAAGCGTTTCCACTGGTCATTAGGTGGAATGCTGTTTGGTTTAGCCATTCGGTAATTCTCCTCGCTTTCTTTCTCTTCCCCTCCCTTGCCTTTCTCCATATCATTGATGCTCCGTATTTCTCTCCACCCACCACTACTCTGCTGAATGCATTAGATCTTGGGGAGCCCGTTTAAGGAAGTGTTTGCTAAAGTAGCGTTGAGGGGGATGATCTCAAAAAGAAGGTATGTGTCTAACCAGCGTCGTTTCGGATGCAACGCACCCCAGTCGGAAACTGTGCATTCTTCTGTTGGACCTGTGGTATGCCAGCACATTCCGCACTGCTGAGCTGGAGCAAGCAGCCAGAGGGATGGGTGGGGCATCCTCGCTCGCTCACTCGCTCGCTCACACACACACACACACACACACACACACACACACACTCACTCTCTCTCTCTCTCTCTCTCCTTCTTTCTCTTCTCACTCTCTAGCCACTTTTTCCAAATAGGCCATTTTTCCTTTCCCCACTTTCCCTCCTGGAAAAATCTTTTCGATGCGAGTTCGTACCGTGTCCACAGACCAATTCCAGTGTTGTTTTTTCCCCCTCATAAGTGGAAAAAAGTACAGACAGACCTCATTTTTAGACTTTCTGATGTGTTATACAGCAGGTTTGGTTCCTGTGTCTGGTGCTTATTGGCATTGTGAATCTGAGCAGAGCTTGTGTGTCCACTGTCTCCGTCCCAAGAGATTTTAAAAGCTGTGCATCATCCTCTAAGGAACACATTGTGTCCTTACTGTGTTGACTCAACAACTATAAAAAAGGAATGATCCCATTCTAAACCATCTCTTGCTGTGTTTGTTGTGCTAACAAGGCAAATGTCGGACAATAGTTAGGCCAGGATCACTGTGGATGCAGCCACATGATGAACTTTACCAAAAAACACCATGTTATTACCATGTTTTTTAATACTGTAAAAAAATGTTAAAGTGTGTATTTTTAGTATGTGAACTACTAGTAAACGTTTGGGGTCAGAATATAAGCACATATATATATATATATATTAAACTTGACAGCAAAAACATTTATAATGTTAGAAAAGATTTCCATTTCAAATAAATGCTATTTTGAACTTTCTACTCATCAAAGAATACTGACAAATCATGTTTCCTCAAATTTAATAGTTCACCCAAAATGAAAATTAATTACTCACGTCATTCCATACCTTCGTTCACCTTCAGAACACAAATTAAGATATTTTGGATTAAATCCAAGAGCTTTCTGACCCATAGATAGCAGCGCAACTACGACATTCGAGGCTCATCAATAAAATATTCCATGTGACATCCATAAATCTATGAAGCTACGAGAATTCATTCATTTAAATATTTGACTAGTGAAGCCTTCACCTTCCCCAGCTCCACCTGTATAGATCTGCTATAGAGTAATTTTTTTATGCTATACATATAGGGGTTATTTCAAATATGTGCAGCAGCAGTATTTCTCACAGCAGCATGTCTGTGGATGTATTGGAGGTAGCAAGTCTCGGTACTTGCATTGCCGCAGTAGCACCATAGCGTATCTATTCCACCAAAACCAGACATGTTAACATTGCCATATTACCATGCTTAGGGCAGTATGAAATCTGTTTTAATTTTCCGAAATTCTATTTTATTTTTTTTCCAAATTCTCTTTTTTCTGTTTTATATATTTTTTTGGGTTCTATTTATCCATAAAAAAAATTTTAGACTCTGTTTTAATGGTTAAGTAAAAAAATATGAATCAAAAAGCATGAACTGAAATCATGACGTTTTTAAGGCCGTATGAAATGTTTTCTTTCTTTTTTTTTTACCAATTTCTGTGTTTTCCATTAATTTTCTAGGTTCCATTTTAATTGATTAATTAATTGATTGATTTTTAATAATCAAAAGCATCTCAAATTAATTGTTTTTTTATAGCAAACATTTTGTTAAATTATTATTATTATTATTATTATTATTTTCAGAAATACTGTATTATGTATTTACATTTTTCTGCTAAATAACTTCTGGCAAATATTTTTTCTGCTAAATATTCCTTTAAAAATAATGTTTTAATAAGAATTTTATTAGTAGTAGTAGTAGTAGTAGTAGTACTATTATCACATTCAGTAATACATTTCTGTCAGAGTTTCTTCAAGTTAAACCAAACTTTTATTTTGACAGGCTGCTGTAAAGGGGTCATGGGGATGCAAAGTTCACTTTTTGAGCATAAATGTGTGTTGGCAGTGTGTGTACACATCTACCCCATAATAATAAAAATCCACCCATTGTTTGTAAAAATAATTAATCTGTAAAAATAATTTCCCCGGATCATCGGTGTTACAGCAGCGAGTTTTGCTAAACTAAACAAAGGATCGTCACTCCACAGAGAAAAGAGAAGGGCGGGGCGAGCAGAGCTCATTTGCATTTAAAGGAACATGCATTAGAATTTTTTTTTTTTTTTTTGCAGAGCTGATTGGTAAAAGGGTGTTTTTTTTACACTACTATTGAGATATTTTAACCAAAGTATATTTCAGACTTTTCATTAAGACCCTAAAGAATCATATCATCTTGTGGAAAATGGGCATCCAATGACCCCTTTAAGCTTCTTAATGTCTGCGCTATTTATTCACACAGAGACACACAGAAGTAGCAGGATTCCTATTTAAATAGTATTTTTGCAGCTTAATATTCACAGACACTAGTCCATATTGCGTTTTGATGTAGCTGTAGAGACCTACGTTTGATTTATTCATACAAATTTCTGCAAATTCCAAATTACGTTAATTAATATATTATTTGGAAAAATTCATTGTGACACCTCAAGACTATTTAAAAATGAATGAAAAGGCAAAAATGTATTACTTGTATGTGAAGTTTTATATATAAATGCCATAGAAATATTATATAAATAATTAATGTTATATAAAAAGTCTCATATAAATGTGGCTGTAACATGGTATTACTATCTGATGCCACAGTACTTTTTGTAAGGGACAAAGGTGAAAACGGGGACACGAAGCAGCCTCTGATCCCTTGTCTTTCAGTGACCTTCTTGGAGTGTGTCGGCACAGGGTGTGTGTGTGATTCAGCTGATGCAGTCTCTGATGGTCTCATATAAATAGGGTGTTATCACCAGTCCACTGGTGTTTGGAGTCAGTGTTGTGGCCATCCTATTTTTAGCACGAAAGAATCATGTGTCTGACAAACACATCTCCTCCCATGCAGACGTGGGCGTGTGCATGACTGTTTGTATGACTGTGCGAGTGTTTTTATCAGCCGCCAATTGTGTCCCTGGTGTTAATGGAGCATCTGGTGGCATACGATGGGAGTTGAGTGTTACCGAGGCGTGTATCCAGGTCAAGAGGGGCACTGATGTTGTTACAGCAGGGGGGTTATATTCGGTCTCTCATTAAAAGTGACTCAAAGTTCAACTAATTAAAAGGGGAAAACGTCTGTCTGCGTACGCTCAGCTGAACGGTCTCTAATGTGCACTGCTTGGGTTTACCCACCCATCTCCGTCTGGTGAACAGCATGTCTGTGTTTCTGTTTGTTAAAGGTCTGTTGATTTTAAAAAGGATAATTGTGTTCCATTCATAACATAGACCTACGATTATTTGCTTCATATGTAACGTCTCATATAACCTCATATAATCAGTAACAAATCAGTTGAATAAATGATTCAGTGACTCGCTCATAAAAAAGTTTGTGTTTTGAGTCTGTATGAATCTGTGTGAATCTGTATGAATCTGTATGAATCTCTGACTCACAGTTATTTGTGTTGTTCCAGTGTAACATACACTACCGGTCAAAAGTTTATGAACAACAAGATTTCTGCTCACCAAGCCTGCATTTATTTAATCCGAAATACAGCAAAAGCAGTAATTCATCTAAATTTTCTGTCTTCAGTGTCACATGATCCTTCAGAGATCATTCTAATATGCTGATTTGCTGTTCAAGAAATTTTTTTTTTTAATTATTATTACAAATATTTTAAAAAGTTGAGTACATTTTTCATAGTCTTTAATGGACAGAAAGATCCAAATAAAAAGCTTTTGTAACATTATACACTATACTATTCAAAACCTAAGAAATAAGAAATTATAGAAAAATAATACTTTTATTTCGCAAAGATACTTTAAATTGATCAAAAGTGATGATAAAGACATTTATAATTTTGCAAAAGATTTCTATTTCAGATAAATGCTATTCTTCTGAGCTTTATATTCATCAAAGAAACCTGAAAAAATCTACTCAGCTATTTTAAACATAATAATAATAATAATAATAATAATAATAATAAATGTTTTTTTTTTTTGAGCAGCAAATCACAATATTAGAATGATTTCTGAAAGATCATGTGACTGGAATAATGATGCTAAAATTTCAGCTTTGAAAATCACAAATAAATGGATCAAATAAATGCAGGTTTGGTGAGAAGAAACTTCTTCAAAAACATTAATAATCTCACTGTTCAAAAACCTTTGACTGGTAGTGTATTTACATATGGAATAATGTTATAAATTAATAATGCTATTTAGCATTATTAGTTATTAGCTTTCTCAGCGTGTCTTAATTTTACGACGGCGTTTTAGTGCCATGTAAAAAAAAATTAAAAAAAAATCTAAGATTCCGAGATTAAAGTCGAAACTTTGAGATTAAAGTCGAAACTTTGAGATTAAAGTCGAAACTCCGAGATTAAAGTCGAAACTCCGAGATTAAAGTCGAAATGTTTCAAGATTAAAGTCAAAATGTTTCGAGAATAAAGTCGAAATACTTCGAGAATAAAGTCGAAATATTCCGAGAATAAAGTCGAAATACTTCGAGAATAAAGTCGAAATATTCCGAGAATAAAGTCGAAATACTTCGAGAATAAAGTCGAAATGTTCCGAGAATAAAGTCGAAATGTTCCGAAATACTTCCGTGCGGAAACAAAGGCCGTTGTGACGGTGACCTGCTTGATTTATTAGCCTAATGTTTATTTGATGTCTGTTTTTAAAAGCACGGAAGAGAATTTGTGCTGTTCTGTTTATGCATTTAGAAACGGAACATAACAAAACATAACGTTTAGATATTGTTTCAGCTATTAAAACAGTTCCGTTTTGTATGTATGGCATTTCGTTTCTGTTTTAAGTTACCGCAGTAAAGATAGTTTGCGAATTTCGTTTGTCTATAAATACACCGTGCGCTGTCATAGACATGAAAATATAACTGAATGCCATTCTCCATGATTTATGAATTCAGGTGACGGCGTCCTCCTGGCCGAAATAATGTTTTAATCATTGATACTTTTAATTGTATAATGCCTATCGCTCAGAAAGTTGGACACATAAGATTGAAACTGTCATTTTCATCAGCTTGATTTGTGAATTTTTTTGCGGCAAAGCTCTTGTCCGTAAACCCCTTGGTATGGCAAAGTGATTTTGTGTCTGTTTTTATTAAGTTAAGTTGGAATGTTGTTGGGAGGATTTTTTATTTGTCAAATATAAATGTTTTTTTTTTTTTTATTTATTTTTTTTTTTTTTAAGTAACGAACAGCTGCCAGCAGAAGACTGTTTGTTTGATCATTTTGCCTTCTCAAATCATCACGAATTGACTAAAATAAAATCTATAGATATAAAACAGTTAAAGTATAAAACAATGTTGGTTTAAACGTTAAATATCGTGTTCTAGGCGCATATCCATTCGTTTGTGCGGAGAGTGGAAGCTAAAGGCTTGCAGGCGCCAGCGCCGTCACTTGCACTTTTTTCCAGTGGAAACAATTTAAAATTATCCATCAAAACAATACATGCCTTACAGGCATGATAAAAACATATGTGGAGAGCTTTAAATTATTACTTAACGAATTAAAACAAATCAAAACCAAAAACTCTTTCATAATGTAGATAATCTGTAAAGATGCATTTCAAAGTGAAGATTTCTAGTCAGGATATTTGCGACACTGATTCAGAATACACTAGTTTATTCATAAATAATTCAAATGTCACCTTACGCTCCCACACATGCATTTGTTATTTACAAGGAATACACCTTGATGTAGACTATTATAAAATAAAATAACGTATATCGTATATCGTTTTAATAAATACAAATCAGCAAACACTGTGGAACCAAATAAATATGAAAATTCCACTATCTTAGATAAACATTTAACTGAGTTAAGTTTTTACAGATCAGAATAGTGATGTTAGTGACACAGGAAAGGGTTAACTGACAAAATTATACTTTAAAACCTTTATCAGAAAATAGAACCCAAGGACTCAAGGAAAGGTAGCCTATAACAATCAAACTGTGGAAGGTCACAATCAAAATACAAATCGCGATAGTCACAATAGTCTATCAGTCTATCAGAGCTGGGTATGATAATGGCTTGGAAACCGTTATTCGCTGGAATGGCAAACATTATGATACAAGAAAATGGGAGCAGTGCAAAGACAAGCGATAAAAACTTTTCACAAATCAGGTTTGACCTAAAAACAATGTTTTTGTATTCGAGAAGCCTGCGTGTTTATTGATATAGAACACCTATCTTTCACATTCCTTCCTGGCGGACTTACAAAACGGAACTGTTTTAATAGCTGGAACAATATCTAAACATTGTTTTGTTATGTTCTGTCTCTAAATGCATACAGAACAGCACAAATTTTCCGTGCTTTTAAAAACAGACATCAAATAAACATTAGGCTAATAAATCAAGCAGGTCACCGTCACAGCGGCCTTTGTTTCCGCACGGAAGTATTTCGGAACATTTCGACTTTATTCTCGGAACATTTCGACTTTATTCTCGGAATATTTTGACTTTATTCTCGAAGTATTTCGACTTTATTCTCGGAATATTTCGACTTTATTCTCGGAATATTTCGACTTTATTCTCGAAACAATTCGACTTTAATCTCGAAACATTTCGACTTTAATCTCGGAGTTTCGACTTTAATCTCGAAACATTTCGACTTTAATCTCGGAGTTTCGATTTTAATCTTGAAACATTTCGACTTTAATCTCGGAGTTTCGACTTTAATCTCGGAATCTTAGATGTTTTTTTTTTTTACATGGCACTAAAACGCCGTCGTATAATTTAGGGCTATGAAATCTGTTATTTTTTTCTCAGATTCTGTTTTATTTTTTTCAAAATTCCGTTTTTCTGTTGTCAGTATTCCATTCTGTTTTAATGGTTAAATGAAAAAATATTAATCAAACAGCATGTCTGATTAATTAAAAATCATGAAAATTACACTGCAATTTATTCAAAGTTTATTTTTTTTATTTTTTTATTATGTTTTTTTTTTTTCTCAAATTTGTTTTATTTTATCAAATTCTGTCTTTGCCAATTAAATTAAATTAAATTAATAAATTAAATTAATAAAAAATTATAAATTAAATTAATAAAAACAAATTCTGGTAAATAAATTCTAATAAAAAAAAATTCTGGTAAATATTCCTTAAAAATAAGGTTTCTGTGATAGTTTCTTCAAGTTAAACCAAGCTTTTTTTTCTGTATTCCACGAGCGCCGCACATGCTTCAGTATATGTGCCATTTATTGACACATAGACATGCAGAACATGCAGGTTTGTATTTAAATAGCATTTTTGCGGCTTAATATTCACAGACTTTGATTGATGTTTACTGACCTACTTTTTATTTTACTCATCACAAATTGGGCAAATTCCATGACATTCCACGTTATGCAGTAAATTTCATTTTATTACTGGATTCTGCAATTCCGTCCACGTTTTCCACATCGTGGAAATCATAGGGCCCTATTAATTACATCATGCCATTTTCTTAGTCTGTTTCCATAACAGTAGGTAAGAATCATTAATGATTCAGTGGCATGCTTATAAAGTGTATTTCTGAATGAATGAGTGATTTTGAATGAATTGTTTTCATGAATTTGTAACTCATAAAGACAGTGGCTAAATTCAAAATAGATGCTACTTTTACTATTTTTATTTTAACTTTTAGGAATAGAATGATGGCATGATAGTATGAATTTAGTCAATCAAAACTTGAATTTAGTCAATCAAAACTTGTTTTGTCCC
Source organism: Cirrhinus molitorella (assembly GCA_033026305.1). Taxonomy (NCBI): domain Eukaryota; kingdom Metazoa; phylum Chordata; class Actinopteri; order Cypriniformes; family Cyprinidae; genus Cirrhinus; species Cirrhinus molitorella. The sequence continues at coordinate 27,857,078 of CM065135.1, read as the reverse complement.
AGAACGAATCAGGTGACTCCCTCATAAAGATAGTCAGGCAGGCTTTGGAGGAATAGTTTCTCAGTGTTTTTGCTCAGGCCTCGCTCCTCTGGAGTGGTTTGTGCACTCAAACATTGTGCTGTTGAAGAGCCGCATCTATTTTAAGCCAATCGGAAGGTTAAGTGGAAGGGGTGGAGAAATTACAAATTACGACCAAACGCAGGGATGTTTGAAAGCTCTGTTCGCTGAGAGTGGGCGCCACGTGGAGTTCACTAGAACGCAGTGTTTTACTGTCTAAAAATGACTCAGTGAAGCCTTAAAGAAGGGCTTTCCTCAGACTGACCGCTGTGAATCAACTGTGATTCACAGAGTCCCTGCAGAATGTTGCTTTCATTACGTTTCTGTCTCGTTCTCCCTCTTTGTTTCAGTCACGTCCAACCTTTTTGGCTCCAGAGCTTTGGTTAATAGTTGTAAACATTTAAACTACAGTAAAAGAAGGGCAGTGTTGATGGATAATCAAAAGATTATTAAGAGAGTTTTGGACACAGAAAAAGAGATGAAACATTCCTGTGAGAGTCACGTTCCAGCTCCGGGGGTCTATGAGCCAACTGCTAAGCTATGACAAATGAGTCAGTATATAATAATGTACCTTTTGGGAACTTTACAGCTAGCCAAGTCATAAAATCATTTTGCTAACCAGTTAAACCATGTTGGTTGGGCTGGAACACCATCATAAACCGGCTTGAACCAATCCAGTCATATGACTTATGGCTTCTACAAAAGCTTTTACTTTTCTTTAATAGCCTCAGAGCTCATGGTTTGTCTCTAATATTTGTAATTAGATATTCACGATATATTACAGATATTTTTTCTATTTTTTTTATTGAGCTAGAGTACAGCTAAAACAGTAAAATGTTGATTTATTTTTTTAATAACTGTTTTCTATTTAAATATATTTAAAAATTTCAAAGCTGAATTTTTAGCATCATTGCTCCAGTCACATGATCCTTCAGAAATTATTCTAATATTCTGATTTTCTGCTCAAAATAAACGTTTTATTATTATTATTATTATTATTATTATGTTGTTGTTGTTGTTGAAAACGGCTGAGTTTTTATAATAGAAAATTCAGAAGAACAGCTTTTAACTAAAAATGGAAATCTTTTGTAACATTATAAATGTTTTGATCAATTTAAAGCATCCTTGCTAAATAAAAGTATTAATTTCTATAATTTAAATAAAACAATAGTGTATAATGTTACAAAAGCTTTTTATTCAGATAAATGCTGGTCTTTGCATCTTCCTATTTATCAAATAATCCTGAAAATGTACTTAACTGTTTTAAATATTCATAATAATAATAATAATAATAATAAAATGTTTCAATCAATCATTACTGGCCTTCAGTTTAATATAAATGCATCTTAAAATCAGTTTTGCTATTTTCAGACATGTGTCAGAATTTAATGCAAGTACGCCAAAAAAAATGTGTGACTGTTCGGATTAAATTAAATTTGCATGCATGTCTGTCAAATGAGGTGAGTGAGTTTCCAATATCTGGTCTGTTCTTATATCACACAATATCAGATGTAGGATTCAGCGATGAGAGAAAGGATGATGTAGAAAGAGGTCCGACGTCTCTGCGATCGGATCCTGAAGGAAGTGAACGGGGGGGATGGTGGCAGAGGAAGTCAGAATCCTTGAGATGTGTAAGCCGCATTGTTTTAGCAGCAGCACTCCCTCTATATCCAGCTGGATGGGTGGAGCGAAGGAAGAAGAACTGTGTAATGAAGGAGGAGTGTGGGAGTCGTAGAGGAGCTGGCAACCGCTGAGGTAGAGCAGGACGCTGGCCAGTTTGAATGCTGGGCTCTAATTTTAGTAGAGGAGTGTTACTGAGGGTCATGAGGACTTTATTACCAGATAAACTCATCACAACCTTTGGCAAAGCACAAAATGAACCGAGCTGAGTGGTGACACATAGTGGTGGACGTACAACCTTCTCTCATCACTCAGTGGATGTAATTTATCAAGAATTCTCCTGTGTTTCTGACTAAGCACTTAATCTAATTTTGACTCTTGAAACTTTCTTTTACTTATTTTATACCCCCTTAAAGGAATAGTCCACCCAAAAATGAAAATTTGCTGGAAATGTACTCACCCATAGGCCATCCAAGATAAACAGTTGAAGTCAAAAGTTTTGCACACACCTTGCAGAATGTGCAAAATGATAATTATTTTAGCAAAATAAGAGAGATCATACAAAATGCATGTTATTTTTTAATTAGTGCTGACCTGGATAAGATATTTCACATAAAAGATGTTTACATATAGTCCACAAAAGAAAATAATAGTTGAATTTATAAAAATGAACCCGTGTACATACACTTGATTCTAAATACTGTGTTGTTACCTGAATGATCCACAGCTGTGGATTTTTTTTTGTTTAGTGATCGTTGCTCATGACTCCCTTGTTTGTCCTGAACAGTTAAACTGTCTGCTGTTCTTCCAAAAAATCCTTCAGGTCCCACAAATTCTTTGGTTTTCCAGCATTTTTGTGCATTTGAACCTTTTCCAACAATGACTGTATGATTTTGAGATCATCTTTTCACACTGAGGACAACTGAGGGACTCATATGCAACTATTACAGAAGGTTCAAACCCTCACTGATGCTTCAGAAGGAAAAACAATGCATTAAGACCCGGGGGTGTAAACTTTTGAACAGAATGGAAAAGTGTACATTTTTCTTATTTTGACTAAATATCATATTTTTCTCAAATAGTACAGCCCCTCAGAAGCTACTTACATGTTTCCCAGAAGACAAAATAATTACATTTACCCTGATCTTCAAATTTCAAAAATGTTCACCCCCCAGCTCTTAATGTATAGTTTTTCCTTCTGAAGCATCAGTGAGAGAATCAAGTGTATGTAAACTTTTGAACAGGGTAATTTTTATAAATTCAACTATTATTTTCTCTTGTGGACTATATTTAAACATCTTTAATGTGAAATATCTTATTCAGGTCAGTACTAAAGAAAAAATAACATGTATTTTATGTGATCCCTCTTATTTTGGTAAAATAATTAACATTTTACAGATTCTGCAATGTGTAAGGTATGTAAACTTTTGACTTCAACTGTAGATGAGTTTGTTTCTTCATCAGCACAGATTTAGAGAAATTCAGTGTTACAGCGTTACTCTGCAGTGAATGGGTGCTGTCAGAATGAGAGTTCAAACAGTTGTCACAATAATCCACAAGTAATCCAAATGACTCCAGTCCATCAATTAATGTCTTATGAAGCAAAAGCTTAATGTTTGTAATAAACAAATCCATCATTAATGCATTTTAACTTTGAACCATCACTTCTAGCCAAAATATGAGTTCATGATCCATAACAACACTTCATCCAATGAAAAAGTACATCCCCTGTTGTCCCACCCAGATATTTGTTTTGGACTGTTTTCACTTAAAAACGGAGCTTGATCTGAGCATATCATTTCTGTCTTGATTCAGACAAGGCAACTTTTTTACTGGCGAAAACGCACAACTTTTCACTTCACAAGATGTTAATTGATGAACTATTGTGAGTCATGTGGATTATTGTGATGTTTTTATCAGCTGTTTGGACTCTCATTCTGATGGCATCCAATTCACTGCAGAGGATCCATTGGTGAGCTGATAATGTAATGCTAAATTTCTCCAAATCTGTTCTATCTGTTCTATTTCTTCAACAAGACACTCTTTTAAGTGGTTTGTGATTGTGGTTGTACACATATGGTCTTATTTAGTACTGAGGATATTAACGTCATCAAATGTACACTTTTGTATTGCCTTTTGTGATTTAAAGTCTGGGTTAGTAACTGAAAAAATGTGGCTTTGAATACCCTCATAGATGAAGGACCACCAGGGGGTGTGAATTGGGTTTGTCTACTTGCCCTCTAGAATCGCGGCTGCCCATCAGTAAAAATGGAAGTGCCTGAAAAAGACTCCCAGAGATACACTTAATCATGAGTCCGCAGTCGTCCTCAAGTCTGTGCGTCTGTCTTTAGCATGACATTGGTATGAGGTATAAACAAGCATAGCTTCGTGCTAAACATGACAGAAGACCTCTGAAACATCTCTACTTGTACACATGCTGACGATCCTATTAACTACTATCACTGTCATCAATTTAAAGTGCAAAACATTTCTTGATAATGACTATTTTGCATTTGCATACTAGTGAAAACATTTCATGCTCACATTTTAACCTAAAAGCCAAAAGTAGAACTGTATCTTTATTTTGATTTTGGGTTGAAATGTGACCTGGACGTGTTGTTGATAGCTTGATTATGATCATGTATCATTAGGCTTACAAAAATACGTTTTTGGATTCCATTTGTGGCTCCATGTCCAAAGTAAAGACAGACTCAGAGAATAAATGAGTCATAGACGTGATTTGGAGGTGGACAGAAGTTCACTCTGTGGCCGGCGTTCTCTATTATTGGTGGTGGACAAAGGCTCTGCAGTGACCTTAAAGTATCTATAGTTCCTATGGTTCATTTCTGAGGCATGTTACAATGGGTTGTGCGACCCTGGTTATGAATAGTGTCCTCACTGAATGCTTAAAATGCGGCGGTTATTTTAAAGGAAGTGTCAAAACAGGGATGCTTTGCTCATGTTATTTCATCCAGGCTTAAATCACTGTGTACTTCCCATGCCTGGTGCAATAAACCAGACTCTTATTTTATTATTTTATTTTATTTTAATGTGTCCATTATTGAAAACTTATAAAATTGAATTCTATTAATTTAATTACATTTTTTTTTTTTTATTAAGATGTTCTTTCTTTAAACGGATGCTACACTTTTTTGGCACAATTTAATTTAATTTAATTTAGATTTTTTTTTTCATTTGAAGTTCCATTTTTACTTATTTTTATGTATTGTAATATGCCATTTTGATCTTATGCTAAACTTTGAATTTTATTTTATTTTATTATTTTATTTTAATGTGCCCATTTTTGAAAACTTATGATAAACCTCAATTCTATTAATTTAATTAAATTGTATTCTTTTTTTATTTTATTAAGGTGTTCTTTCTTTAAACGTATGCTACACTTCAAATTTCATTTTTTTAAGGTGTTCTTTCTGTAAACATATGATAAACTTCTATTTTTTTTTAAATAAACTTTAAATTCTATTAATTTTATTTTATTACAGTGTTCTTTCTGTTAACGTATGCTAAACTTCAAGTTTGAACTCAATTTATTGTATTTTATTTTATTTTAATGTTGCCGTTTCCTGAGAACTTATGCTAAACTTCGAATTCTCTTTATTTTATTTTATATTATTTTAATGTGCCCTTTTCTAACAACTTATGCTAAACGGCGAATTCTATTTTAATATAATTTTATTTTATTTTAATGTGCCCTTTTCTGAGAACGTACGCTAAATGTCAAATTCTATTTTTTTTTTTATTTTATCTTAATGTTCTAAACTTCAAAATCTATTTATTTAATTTTTTATTTTTTGTAAATGCTTGCTTTTATTTTTTATTCCATATATTTTACTTTATTACATTATTTTATTTCAGGATGACCTTTACTGTTTATGCTAAAAGTATTTGTATTACTTATTTTATTTTTAAGATGCTCTTTTCTAAAAACTAACGCCAACTTTTAAATCCTCTTTTCCTTGTTTTGCAGTGGTGATCAGTCAGTGGCAGAGTGAGCCAAAAGAACGGGTCATCTCCCTGGTTCTTACCCACCTGCCTCTCCTCAAACCGGGCAACGTCGAGGCCAAGGTGGAGTATATGAGTCTCCTGCCAAAGATCTTGGCCCACACCATCGAACATGGCCGGCACTTAGAGGAAAGCAGGCAGCTACTGTCCTATGCCCTCATCCACCCCGCAACCTCCCTAGAGGACCGGGGGAACCTCGCCCTCTGGCTCAACCATCTAGAGGAGCGGGCGGCCGCTCGAGGAGCCGGAGACTCCCTTGAGCGTGCGCCTTCATCTCACCACAGCCAGCCTCCGCACCTCTATCCACACCACCAGCGCTACGGGTCGGATGACCGCCTCAACGGGTGGCAGAGCTCGAGGGACTCTGGGCTAGGAAGTTGGCAGCAGCAGCAACAGGGCTGCGAAAACGGGCACCTCTCACTGTACCCATCATCCTCCGTGCCCTCCACTATCAACGCTGTAGGTACAGGCAGTGGGACCAACACAAGTAAGTGGGCTATTCTTCACTATCGGGCTTAATGTGGGATGCCGTCTGTCTCCCATTGCTTAACCACAGGTGTTTCATATAAGCTAGCTGCTGTTTTGTCTATTTCGTCTAGGGCTATGCGATATTGAAGAAAAATGCAATATACCATACCTTGTTAAATAATGCGCCACAATATTGCTTTAAATGTGCGAAATCTATTTAAATTGTATTTTAAAATATTTAAAAATGAAAATTATATAACCAGTATAAATATTTCACATTCTTTCTTGGAAAAGAAAGCATCACTACAACTTCTGAAAGTGACCAGCAGAATTTTAGCGTTACATAAAAAGCAATGTCACAAATCTGAAAATGCAACTTCAACATCAATATAAACAAACAAACAAAAAATGAATGCAACTTATTTTATATCAATGTAACGTAAGCAAACATGATTGACACAAATCACAAGCATAGATGGTAACAAGATAACAGTTACAAATAAAGTAAGGTCTAACAGTAGTATTCAGGTACAGAAATGTAATAACCAAGTGTAAAATACGACTAAATAGTGTTCAGTGTATGAATTAAATGTAGATGAATCTTTGTTAAAGTTGCGTTTTGTTGTTTGATTACCATTAGTGACATATAGACAGCAGCACATATTAATAGGCTGCTGTCCCTTTAAAACCAACTGCACAGATTCAATATGATGACACACATCAGATTTCTTTCTCAGCTGTTTACATTCATTTAAAGCATAACTGGCTGCGTTTACAGGAATGATTGTTGAGGCGGGTATTTTGGCATAATTCTGTGAATGTATGTTTCTGTTCAAATAAAAGAAGATGTGAAAGACGAATCAACTCTGTGTTTTGCACAGTTGGAAACACGTAGTTGTTGTTTTCTGCAACTTAAAGGATTAGTTCACTTTCAGAACAAAAAATGTACAGATAATGTACTCACCCCCTTTCTTCAGTCATAAAGAAATTATATTTTTTGAGCAAAACATTTCAGGATTTCTCTCCATATAATGGACTTCTATGGTGCCTCCAAGTTTGAACTTCCAAAATGCTGTTTGAATCCAGCTTCAAAAGGCTCTAAATGATTCCAGACGATGAAGAAGGGTCTTATCTAGTGGAACGATCAGTTATATTCGAAAACAAATTGACAATTTGTATACTTTTTAACCTCAAATGCGCATGCGTAGTCTGTGTGATCCGGGTCGATACAGTTAGGGTATGTCGAAAAAACTCCCTTCTCGTTTTCATCTTCAACTTCAAAATTGTCCTACAACACTGTTTTACCTTTTTGGTAAAGGGTTTTTGATCTTCTTTGTATGTTCACTTTGTAAACACTGGGTTGGAACTTCTACAGCATTGTAGGACGATTTTGAAGTTGGAGAAGAAAAGGAGATGGGAGTTTTTCAACATACCTAGGGCCCTATGATTTCCGCGATGCAGAAAACGTGGATGGATTTGCAGCAAATGTCACGAAATTTGTCAAAGTTTGGAAGAATTAATCAAAAGTATGTAATCAAATATCATCGATATAAACTAGTATGTGTAAATATTAAGCCGGAAAAAGACTATTTAAATATGAATCCTGGATGTTCCACGTGTCTCTGTTTATGAATGGCGCAGATGCGTATTTTGTTTACTACACATACTGACGCAATGCGTGGCCCTCGTGGCAATTTCAGCATCTGGTGTCTCAATAAACATGGACATGAATACATGAACAACATCTCCAGAACTGCTCTGAGAGTCACTTCATTCACATTTGACCGTTCCATTTGAGTAAAATTTATTGTTAGCTTCCAGCTGCAGCTGTATCCAATCTAGCCACATCCAGCGTCAGTTACAGGTATTCAGGACAACCCGTCAAAATAAGTTCGTTTAAACTAAAGATGACAGAGATATAGAATGTACGTAATACTACTACTACTACTGTTGAAAAAATTAATAAAACTTTCTTTTTTAAAGATAGAAATAACACAATATTTCTTTCATGTTTTAATTTTAATAGTAAATCCTCTTTACTCGCCAAAAATAAAATGTGTTTAATTTTCATGATTTAAAGATAAAAAATAAAAATAAAAAAAATGATGCCTTCTGTTAATATAAATACACAACACAGAATTTCTGAGTGAATAAAAATTCACAAGGCTATTGTATGAATAAATAAAAGTTGTTATGCAGTCAAATAATTAGACATGCTAAAACCAGAATTTGGTTACAATAAAATACAATATTTCATAGGGCCCTAAACATGTCATTTTTGTTTAACCTTTAATAAAGTGATGTTAAATTGTATACGTTTCATTATTTGAATAAATTAGACATGCTTTTTTGATTTATTAAGATTTTATTTAACCATTAAAAAGGAGTCCAGAAAAATTAAAATGGAAAAACGGAATTTGGATTAAAAAAATAGAAATGTGGGAAAAAATAAAATGGTTTTCATAGGGTTCTACATACCCTAACTGTATTGACCCGGATCACACAGACTACGCATACACATCGCAGAGACGAGACAAGATGAGCATTTGGGGTTAAAAAGTATTTAAATTGTCCATTTGATTGCAAAATAACCGATCGTTTCCCTAGATAACACCCTTCTTCATTGGCTGGGATTGTTTAGAGCCCTGCATTTAAACTGCATTAGGGAAGTTCAGACTTTGGGGCACCATACATATCCATTATATGGAGGGAAATCCTGAAATGTTTTCCTCAAAAAACATAATTTCTTTACAACTGAAGAAAGAAAGACATGAATATCTTAGATGACAATGGGGTGAGTACCTTATCTGAAAATGTTTCTTCTGAAAGTGAATTAATCCTTTAATGCACCTAACGTGAACCAAGTCAGTCACGTTGACCTAAAACGCTTTGAAGTAACCTATTATTAAAATGACTCCGAAATCACATGCCATTGCGATATGCATATTGCAGTATTTGCATTTGCAATATTTCAATAATTTCGACATATTGTGCACGCAGCCCTAATTTTGTCTTTGGCAAGTGAGATTAAAACAGCTGCAGATCCAACACTGACATTATAGTGACCCTCTCAAATCCCCACTCATTTCCTCCTGGACAATTCGGATGTTGTACTAAGTATGATAGCCCAGCATCAGAGGCCTTTCGGCCCACGAAACCAGAGGAAAAAATGTGTACATGCGGCACTGCCATGCTGTGGGCGTAACAAAGATATTCAGATTGAACATATCTGTGGTCAGAGGACGATATTTCCAGCTAAGAATGCAAGGGTCTTTTTTTCTGATGAAGGAGACAGCTGAGGATATAAATAAGGGCACATTTAAAGCACTGCTCCACCAGATCCTCTTTATTTTTGACTACTTTGAGTACTTAACAGCACAAAGGACTGCTTTCACAACTCACCTCCAGCAGACTCAGGATGTAAGCTCTAAAAATATTATCTTATCTGTCCACTGGACAAAATATAGTTGTTTCCTTTGACTTTTTGTGTTAAATGCTTTAGGGTAACCCTCTAGCATGTAAGCTAAGGCTGCGCATCAATACAGATTTCCTGAATTCAATTAGATTCAGATTCACAAGCTTTCAATTGGATTTAATTGCAATTTTGATATGATTCATTTGGGCATTTGCCCCAAAATAACAAAAAAAACTTTTTTTCATTGCTTGCCCCCCCCCCAAAAAACAGCATTCTAACATGCTAAAAATTAACAACAGGGCCAGAACTTAATATTAATCAGAATAATGAATAATCAGTGGAATACACAAAACAGAATACAAATAAAACTAATAAAAAATTACAAAAGCACATGACAAAATTACTAAAAAGTAAACTTAAATAGTTTAAAAATAATGCTAAAATTGCACCGATGCAATCAATAAAAAGTTACATTATTTGAACAATAAAAAATATATTATTTAGTAGTAAAATAATCTCATTGATAGCAATAATTTTCCAGTTATTTCTTAATATTTATTAATATATACAAAAAAATGACAGAATATTTACAAAAATATTTTAAATGCATTTAACATTAAAATGATCTCATCGATAGCAATAATTTTCCACTTATTTCTTAAAATGTATTAATAAATTAAAAGAAAATGTATTTAATGTTAAAATGATCTCATCATTTGGTAATAATTTTCCAGTTATTTCTTTCTCAAATCCTGTGAGAAAAGCATATATCACTGATTAATTAATATATTAAATAATATTGATATAATAAAATAAAAATTGTAATAAATGAATATATTACATTTGTAATAACATTTTTCTTCCAATTTAAAATAAGAGATAGCATATATAAAATCTAAAACTCTTGTGAAAATCTGTAACTGAAATAAACTCAATCTGAAGTATTAAAATGAGTAAAACTAACTGAAATAAATATTAAATAAAGCTAATAAACAATACAAAAATACATGATAAAATGAAATTGAAAACTGAAAATATAAAAAAAAAAGATAAATTCAAATTATTAAATACTATAATAAATAAGACTAGTGTAAACAATAAAAAAATATATTTTTAGCAATAAAAAATATTTAAAATGCATTTAATATTAAAATGATCTCATCTTTTGGCAGTAATTTTTCAGTTATTTCTTTCTCAAAGACTGTGAAAAAAAAAATGAGGATGATGATTATTTATTAATGTTTAATAAACATTTTACTTGTTTTCTGTAAATATATTAATAAAGTGCTACAGGTGTATATTTACTTCTTTACAACAAACCCTCAATCATGATTCTTAAATAATCCAATCTTATAATATATAAAACCATCTTAGAACGTTGTAAATTGTTCCCACATTCTCACCGTTGAACATTTGTAAATTGAATTAGAACAACATCCTGTGTCCTTCTTTCTTTACCCACACAAACACCCTCTCACCTCCCCAGCTAAGCACCGCATACCATCCCAGCTCTTCCCTTGTAAGGTATCCTTTGTGGGGGGTTTGTATTTAGGGAAAATGGCTAATATTTAGGGACTGTAATGTTAGCTGGGCACCTATTTTAAACTAGCCCGCGAAGACCTATACATAGTCCAAACATTTACAGCCGCATATAGGAGGAGAGAACGCTCTTCACACGGCCCATAACGTATCTTCTCCATCTCGTTCTCTGTTTGTTTCCTGTCCAATGTTCCAGAAGAGGAAGACAGGCTCACCTGTTTAGTAGGTGCAATGGAAAAGACTCGCAGCTTGTTTGCTTTGCCAGGTTTCCCCAGCACCCCTTTAGTGGAAACAAATAAACTTGTGTTGGTTGTTCTGGCTAAAGCAGTTTAGAGCTACAGAAGCTGTTAGTCAGACTAGTCTCAGATGTTTGCTGTGAAAGTTGTTCAAAAATGTAACCAAGCATGAGTCTGCTTGAATATTTGAGAAGACGAACTGGTATTGATAATGCATAATTTGCTTGTCCTTAAGGATGGGAAACAGGATGGAGATTTGTGAGTCCATAAATGACTATTTTATTCTTTAGTATGTTGATTTATCGTTTTACAAATCTCTTAAAAAGATTATACAAGTAATAAGTAAATTCTAAATATGAAATACTATAATAGTTTATAAATAATACTAAATTAACACTATAAGTGGAAAACAATAGAAAAGATCATTATTTTAACAATAGAAATATTTAAAATGCATTTAATATTAACATGATCGTATCAATAATTATCCAGTGTGTTAATAAAATAAGTCAATTCAAAATATTATATACTAAAATAGTTTATAAATCAAACTAAAATAACACTTGTGTAAACAATACAAATTTTAATTAATTGAACAATGAAAAATATTTTAAATACATTTCATATTAAAATCTTAATAATTGTCCAGTTTATTAATAAAATAAATAAGTAAATTCAAAATATTAAATGCTAAAATAGTTTATAAATAAAACTAAAATAACACTTGTGTAAACAATACTAATTTTAATTATTTGAACAATCAAAAATATTTTAAATACATTTCATATTAAAATCTTAATAGTTGTCCAGTTTATTAATAAAATAAGTAAATTCAAAATATTAAATAATAAAATAGTTTATAAATAATACTAAAATAACACTTGTGTAAACAATACAAATTTTAATTATTTGAACAATCAAAAATATTTTAAATACATTTCATATTAAAATCTTAATAGTTGTCCAGTTTATTAATAAAATAAATAAGTAAATTCAAAATATTAAATGCTAAAATAGTTTATAAATAATACTAAAATAACACTTGTGTAAACTATACAAATTGTAATTATTTGAACAATCAAAAATATTTTAAATACATTTCATATTAAAATCTTAATAATTGTCCAGTTTATTAATAAAATAAATAAGTAAATTCAAAATATTAAATGCTAAAATAGTTTATAAATAAAACTAAAATAACACTTGTGTAAACAATACAAATTTTAATTAATTGAACAATGAAAAATATTTTAAATACATTTCATATTAAAATCTTAATAATTGTCCAGTTTATTAATAAAATAAATAAGTAAATTCAAAATATTAAATGCTAAAATATTAAAATCGTATCATCTGATGTTTTCATCTTATCATTTGGCAATAATTGTACATTTTATTTTATTAAAATAAAATGTATTAAAATTTTATTAATTTTATTAATAAAGTCAGCCCAAAATATTACATACTAAAATTGTTTATAAATAATACTGAAACAACACTAGACTAGTGTAAACTATACAAATTGTAATTATTTGAACAATAACAAAAAAAATTTTAATGCATTTAATATAAACATTTTAGCATCTGATCTTTTCATCTTATCATTTGACAATAAGTTCTAGTTCAATAATAAAACTTTTTTTTACCTTTTTTTTTTAGTATATTAATGTCATTTTATGCATTTCTAAAGATTATTAAAAGTAATTGAAAAGTTTGTGTAAACCGGATCAAATTAAAATGAAAGATGAAAATTAAAAATAAGTCAGTTCAAAATATTAACTACTATAATAGCTTAATAAATAATACTAAAATAACACTAGTGTAAACTATAAAAATGTAGTTCTTTTAACAATAAAATGTAACTAAATCTAAAACCCTTATGGAAATCTGTTCATTCATTAGTAAAACTGCAACTGAAATAAATGTAAACTAAAATTAAATACAAATAATAAATCAAACTAATACAAATTGAAAATTGAAAAAATAAAATTCAAACTATTAAATACTATAATAGTTTATAAATAATACTAAAATAACACTAGTGTAAACTAAATAAAAAATACATTATTGTAACAATTACAAATACTTTAAGTGCATTTAATATTAAAACTTATCATTTGGCAATGACTACTGAAATAAAATATAAATTAAAACTAAATACAAATATTAAATAAAACAAATAAAAAATACAAAAGTATATAATAGAATTAATATGAAAATGGAAAATATAAAAGTAAATTCTAAATATTAAATACTTTAATAGTTAATAAATAACACTAGTATAAACAATAAAAATTATAATTATTTTAACAATAAAAATATTTCAAATGCATTTAATATTAATATGATACCTTTTTTATTTAGTATGTTGATATATCGTTTTATGCATCTCTAAAAGGATTATAAGAAATATAATTGAAATGTTTGTGTAAACCAGTGTAGCTAAATCTAAAACTCTTATAAAAATCTGTTCGTTAACTGAAATGAACTCAATCTGAACTACTAAAATGAGTGAAACTATACTTTAAATAAATATAAACTCAAACTGAATACAAATATGAAATAAAACTACTATAAATACAGAGGTACATGATACAATTACAATAAAAACTGTTCATATAAAAACTAATTGTAATTATTTTAACAATATAAAATATTTTAAATGCATTTAATGTTATAATGATCTTATTTGGCAACAATTTCTTTCTCATAGTTATTTCTTTCTCAAAGGATAATGAAGTTTACACATTTAAATTAAGAGCTGCATGGTATGCAGTAACACTCAAATACGTAGTAGAAAGTATGTTAGATGGTATAACGTTTAAAAAAAAAAAGAATTACTATTTATTATTTAAAATAGCCCTGGAATATGAAATCATATCCTGTTGCTCATATTCATTGCAGTCCAAAATAATTTTGCGTGCTTAAAGTCTAATATGACCGCCCGTACTACTCGACCCCCTGATTGTCCACACTGACTAGACAGAAAATAGCAAGTTTTAAAGTTCACCCTTACGTCTGCTTAGTGACAACAGAGCTACTAATCGTGGCTTGTAAATTTGAAGCCTTTGACAGACGTTCCAGAAATATAACATGTTTGTCTTTGGGGTGATCCCTGTGGCCCAATCTCACGGTGCATGTCTGTTTCTTTTCTTGCAGTCCTGACGGGTGGGCAGCACAGTCCTCTGAGGCGCTCGGTGTCTCTGACCCCTCCGATGAGCGGTGGATCTAACCAGCCTCTGGGGCACGGATGGCTCTCCCAGGAGGACCTGCGTCCCCGCGGGCCGGCCCCGGATCACGCCCCCATCTCTCCTCAGAGCAGCGTGGCGTCCTCGGGCAGCGGAGGCAGCGAGCACCTGGAGGAACACGCCGCTGTCCGAAGTACATTCCATGAGGAGGGCAGCGGGATGAGGGGTGAGACACACAATTGTTTATGAGTGTTTGACACTTAACCAATCAGGAATCTATTTTTTATGACAAGTAAATAGTAGGGATGCAACAACACAGTAAGTCCACAGTTCAACCATGGTTTTTGGTTCAGTTCTGACTTGCCACATCAGTGTTTTTTTTAACAAATTAACAGCAAAATACTCCTGTATACCTCTGTACACTTGAAAAAGCGTGGATTATTATATGTCTGCTTAATATTTCTTTTGAGAAAGGTGTTATTTTTTTATTTTTATTCAAAATAGGATGGGTTTCATTCATAATGGAAGCCAGAGGGCGCCCTCCTGCAGAAAATCCACATATGCGTCAAAGAAGTAACACTGATAGTGTTTTCTGGGTTTAGGCCATAGACACCCCATTGGACCAAAGACTATAGAGTATAGCGGCCCATAGAAACAGTCGCTAATCAGGCATCTACGTATATATATCTATGATTGGACCGCTCCAAGCAAGTAGATGTGTCCGCCATCTTGGAACGATCAACTTGACATCATTCACCATACTATAGGTTCGCAGACCAACGGCTGTGCAGGATTGTGGCATTTTGAATATTCAGTGATTACTATGGTGAATGACGTCAAGTTGACCGCTGCAATATGGCGGATGGCTTCTAATGTCTAATCTAATGTTATTTTTGTCACACTGTACAACAATAATACTGTTTTTGTATTATAGTAAATGCCAAGTTTAGGGCTGGGATGGGTGTAGACCAGGGTTCCTCAATTAGTTTTCACCGAGGGCCAAATTCTGCCAACAATACCAAGCTGAGGGCCACCGACCATGTTATGACCGAAATGTTTGCTCTTGTTGTTGTTGTTGTTGTTGCTGCTGTTTTTGTTTTTATTGTTGTTTTTTTGTTAAAAGAGTCAGAAGATAAATATTCTTATATAATTATAAGGGTTTTTTTTTCACAGAAGTCATTTTTGTATTCAGATACAGAAAACTAAATAACTTTCCTGGTTGAATATTAAAAACAAAGGAACAAACAAAAAATCTGGATTTCCATGTCAACTGTTCCTGCTCACACTGGGTCTGCACTTTCCCTAATTGCAAATTTAATTATTAGATCTATCAGCATTAATATTTTTAGATTTTTGGGGGATCAAACTGTGGGTCACTGTGTCCCAACCAGACGTGACACGATAAAAGGTATTTTTCCATGTAGTTTTTGTCCTAACCATGCGCGCAGTGACAAGCGAAAGGGATTTTATTTTTCGAAATGGTTTCAATTTCTGCGACGTTGCGGCTGGAACAACATACAAACTATGACAGTGATAATCCCAGGTATTGATTACATGCTTTATTCATTGTTAAAATAGTCTAATGTGAGTTTAAATATCATATTGCGTGACATTTATAGCCATACTGAAAGCAACAACAGATTACGTCAGATCTAAAAATAAAATAAAACAAACATTAAAACTGTGAACTTAATGCGGACCAACAAGTGTTTTCCATGACAAAGAAGGTATCAGTCACTGAGTATGTAGTTTTAATAATGTTAAATATTTAAATAGCTATTTATATAGGTTTAATATTTATTAATCAGATTACAAACTTGTCAGTTTCGTTGTGAGTACAGTGTGCTTCTCGCTTTTGAATGGCTGTGATATTTAAATGATTCTGTCGCATTGCGTTGTTGCATCGCATCTGGTTAGGAGTGTGAAGTGGCTTTCACACCGAACGCGGAAAGTGCTGCGCTGGCCGCGGGGTTCACAGCCCTTCAAAGCGCAGCGGTAAAAGTTCAGCTATTTTAAACTTTGACCGCGGCTTGCGCGCCAGTGGTGCACTCCGCTGCTTGTGCCCTTAAAAGTCGATGCAGCAACAAACCGTCCTCGCGAGGCGCAAGCCAAGCCAATTGAATAGATTTCGTAGCGCAGTGCTTTATGCGTTTGGTGTGAAAGCCCTTAAAAGGCTGAATTTTCATGACACATTATTTGAAATTAGCGCGGGCCAAATAATTTTCTCTCGCGGGCCGGATGTGGCTTTTAGAAATTGTTCTGTTTTTTGTTATATGTCTGAAATGACAAGAAGGCAGCTTCCCGCAATACGAGGATTGGCTCTGAACCGTGGTTGAATGGCAACATTGTGACAATGCAGTAACAACCAGGACGACACAACTTAGAACCAACAACCTTTTAGCCATGTTGTTACAACGTTGCTAAAAGGTTGGCTACGTTGAGGCAACCTTCCATTCCAGCCAGGAAATATAAAGGCATTGCTATCGCTATAACTGAATAAAAACAAGATATAAAGTTAAATGTTTTGCATGATATTTATTGTAAGGACAATAAACACTCGTCTGTCTGTAATAATACATAGTTCATCTGTGTTCTTCAAGCCATCTCATATATTTTCAAAATGAAGTATATTTGTAAGACTAATCGCTAATCGACATACATAGAAAATTAGTATAGAACAGTGGTTTTCAAACCCTGGGTCGCCAGGATGATTTAAGGAAGATGTATATGTATGTAACAAAGTTCAAGAATCAGGGAAGAAGCAGCAAACGGAACCTTAATAACAAAATAAACATTAACAACAAAATGAAAGTAACGGCAGTCGCCTCACGCCAGGCTCCAGTGCGTATCTGTGTTTGCGTGTATCAGTCAGAATCCACTCAGACTTTTTTTCAGTCTTGAGTTCTGCAAGCTAATCCTAATTATAACAAAGTGTGTAGACATGATGAAAATAGGAGCTTTACTGTGCAGTGTAGAGAGAAATTCCTTGATTGGCTAATAACGGAATTTTCTGAGATTGCGAAAAAACTGAAATGAGTGAGCACTTTAGGGCTTTCTTTAATCCATTCAGAATTTTAATTTACTGCTAAGAGGAACAATGTGGTAAACACACTGCAATGTTTCGGGAGTGATAGGAGATTCCCTTTTGAAATCACAAAGATTGACATATGGATAATCATAACAATGAACTGGACAAAATACAACTCAAGGCCGGTGTGTGGAGTCACGTCAAATTAAAAAGAAAAAAATATTGAGAATTGTGACATGATTGTGACATGAATATGAGTATTGTGACATTCCTAGTAAATCAATATTAAAAATCTAGAAGCCCAGGGTTTTTAAAAATTAGGTCACCTACAAGAAATCATTTCCTGTCTCTCTCAGATGTCCCAGCATGGCTGAAGAGTCTCCGTCTCCACAAGTACGCTGGGCTCTTCTGCACCATGACCTATGATGAGATGATGTCACTGACAGAGCAGCAGTTGGAAGCTCAGGTTGGTGTTTCATTGTTATGCTGCAAAAATGACTTTCTTGCTTTATATTTTTGTCTTGCGGTCTAGTTGAAATAATTAAACATATGTGACCCTGGACTATAAAACCAGTCTTAAGTAGCAAGGGTATATTTGTAGCGATAGCCAAAAAAACATTATATGAGTTTGAACTTCCAAAAGGCAGTTTGAATGCAGCTTCAAAGGGCTCTAAACAATCCCAGCAGAAGAAAAAAGGGTCTTATCTAGCAAAACGATCGCTAGAAAGAATTGACAATGTGAATGTGCATTTTTAACTTCAAATGCTTGTCTTGTCTAGCTCTCTGTCAACTCTGTGTATTCCGGTTCAAGACAGATATGGTAGGTCAAAAAACTCCCATCTCATTTTCTCCTCCAACTTCAAAATCGTCCTACATTGCTGTTTTACCTTTTGTTTTGAAGGGTGTTTGATTTTCTTTGCACGTTCACTTTGTAAACACCGGGTTGCTACTTCTGCAGAAATGTAGGATGATTTTGAAGTTGGTGGAGAAAATGAGATGGGAGTTTTTTTGACAGCTAGACAGAGCTGGACAGGGCAAGCATTTGAGGTTAAAAAGTATATCAATTGTAATTTTTTTTAGAAAAAAACCAATCGTTTCACTAGATAAGACCCTTCTTCCTCGACTGGGATCATTTAGAGCCTTTAAAGCTGCATTTAGGAAGTTCAAACTCAGGGGCACTATAGAAGTCCACTATATGGAGAGAAATTCTCAAATGTTTTTTCTCAAAAAACATAATTTTCTCTGTATTTAAAATTTTTTTGCAACCCCAGATTCCAGGTTTTCAAATACTTGGCCAAATATTGTCCTATCCTAACAAACCATACATCAATGGAAAGGTTATTTATTCAGCTTTGAGATGATTTAAATAGACACTTATGACTGGTTTTGTGGTCCAGGGCCACAAAATGATAATAAGATACAGTGGTGACCAAAATTATTAGAACACTAGTATTTTCACCATCTAAAAAGTGATGCTTTAAGAAACTTACCTGAAAAACTGCGCAAGTGCACCTATAGGGCAAAACGCAAAGGATGGTCACACCAAATGTTGACTGAATTTAGTTAACAGAAGCTAATCGATAAAGAAAATATATTTATGACATTATTTTTGATGGCTACAGTACCCAAAACTATTAACAGTACTGTAGCTTTGCAGGTAGGTTTCTTAAAGCATCTTGGAGACATTGCCACAGTTCTTTTGGATTTAGTCTCAGTTTGTTCTGTTTCTTCATGTCATTCTAGACAGACTGAATGATGATGAGATCAGATCTCTGTGTGGAGCACTGGCTGTTGTCAGACTCCTTGTACAAACAAAAATCTCACTGGATTATTACAATTAATGGCAAAATGAATGTTTGGAAAGTAACACTGACACACTAGAGCAAAAGATGGAAATAACTGACTGAAAACAATTTTTTAGCTGGTGAAAATACTAGTTTTCTAATCATTTTGGCCACCGCTGTAGATGTTTTTCAAGATGTTTTTACAAGCTGATGTAAATGAGTCATGTGCTTAGAGAAATCAATCCAAATTTTTGGAAGTTTATGATTAAAACATGAAAAAAACATTTGCACATCATTCCCTTTTGGATTATATTTCTTGCCGTATTGACTTCTTTTCCTTTGTGATCAATTCAAAAAGATTTACTGGCCACAAATGAAGAATTTATTACCATGCTTACTCATTTGTTCCCTCAAAATGTAATAAAAATTAGAGTACGATGAGTATGAATTAATGAAACATAATTTAAAAAATAATTAATAATTTGTTCATATGTTATGCATGCCATGTTCAAAGCTCAGTCAAAAATACTGATTAGTTTTGCAGATCACCAGCTGAAGTGCTGAAGTGCTGAAGATATACTTAAGTAAATGTGATTGTGCTAAAGTGTAGCTATTGCAAGTATACTTCAGGTGCACTTTCAAATATCTTTCATTTAAAGACTGATATTATTTAAAGATCATAAAATCCTCATCAATAGTGACATTTAAACACATTTTAGGCTTAATAAGAAATGTGCATTGTGCACTAGTATACTCCAAATAGTTGAATTATAATTTTTATATCAGTAGGTCTTGAGTGATATGCCATTACATATGTTAATAGATGTAAACTATATTTAGTATGAAATGAATTTATTTTAAATATATTACTTTTTACTAGTGCATATGTAGATTTGTACATTTTATATGTTGTAGCAGCTTTGCATAGCATGAGGTATGTCGTTATGTCATATAGCATGTCTGATTTAGTTTTAAATGTTGTTTTTCTCTGATATAGCAAGTCACCAAAGGAGCACGGCACAAGATCATCATCAGTATTCAGAAGCTGAAAGACAGACAGAACATGCTGCGCTGTTTGGAGAAGGTCAGAGCCTCTCTTTCCCCATCTCAGTCTATTACAACCCATAGTCTTTGTTTTTGTGCACAGTCCTGTATACATTAAAGGATTAGTTTACTTCCAGAATAAACATTTACTCACCTCCATGTCATCCATGATGTTCATGTCTTTCTTTCTTCAGTCGAAAAGAAATGAAGGATTTTGAGAAGAACATTCCAGGATTTTTCTCCATATAATGGACTTCAATGGGGATCAACGTGTTGAAGGTCCAAATTGTGGTTTCAATTCAGCTTCAAAGGGCGCCACACGATCCCAGCCAAGGAATAAGTGTCTTATCTAGCAAAATGATCGGCCATTTTCTTTTAAAAAAAAAGTAATAAATAAATAAAATACTTTTTATCATTTTTATTCGGACCTTCTACTGTTGGGTCCCATTGAACCCTTACAAAAAAGTAGTTTATTCAAGTGTACTATTAGTATACTTATTTTAAACTAAAAATATAGGAAAGTATACTTTCAGTATAATTTTTATGTACTTCTCAGAAATGTGCTTAATATACTTCTCAGAAATATACTTAAAATGACATTTAAGTATACCTGACCTATACTTAGAATAAGTCTAAGCATATTAGAGCTATACTTTTGCTCATCTTCTGTACAGAATTTCCAAAACACAAGTGAAGAAGAAACCTAAACAACAGATGCTTCCACATGTAATCTAACACAATTGTCAGACATAAAACAGCATCAAAACCATAGATATGTAAAATTGTGTAATTAAAACAACATAAAATGTTGACCCACGAAGAGGTAATAATGACTGTCAAGCTTTGGGGTGTTGTTCAACTCCATCTACGTTTTGATTATCACGAATAGTCTATAGTATTTTTAATTTATGAACCTTACTCACATTCAAGTGTTTATAAAAAAAGAGTGCATGAAGCTACAATAAAATGTTTTTGTTTACAAGCAGATACCGTATCTACCGCTTTCTTTAGATGTTTTGTACACTCAGATATTCATAGATATTCATAGACATAGTAGTATACTTAAACTATGAAGTTTACTGAGGCTATACTTCAAAGTGCATTAAAATGCATAAAAAGTAAACTATCACTGTACCTATAAGTTCACTTTTAGTATACTTGCTGTACAAACTGAAAACATAGATGTAAAGTAGTATTGTACTCAAAGTTTACTACTGTTATACTTAACCCTTTAAAACCGCACGTATCATATTTGATACACGAGTTTCTAAGACATATATTGAATCGGTGAGAGCGATACTTTCTGTGAAAACCGGTTGTATCTATTGTGATACATGTATTCTGCCATCTAGAGGACTTTCACTGCACTGCAGGCAGTAGAGGGGTGGTTTTCAAGCTTTTCAAAATGACGGCTGCGATTGGATCACGCCAGATGCGTTAGTCAAGAAAATAAAGGCTAATTTCAAATTGTTAAGGTAAAAATAACATTTGTATTGCACCTAATATAATTAATTAAATACTTTCTGAATTAAAACAATGCATAATTACTTAATAATTTAATCGTTAAATTACAATTAAAATGTGTTAGATTTTGTGTATCAAATTTGATACTGCAGGTATTAAAGGTGCTTTATGTCTAAATAGTCATGTCACATTGTTGTAATGTAATCTACTTTATGACTACCAAAATACAAACACACACACTACTGGGGTGATTCAATTAATCTAATTAATGACTGAAATGTCATATTAAAATATATATTGTGTTAAAAATGCACATATTACATTTGAAACTGCAGGTATATAAGGTTTTTTTTTATCCCTGAACAGTCATGTCACATTTTTGTAATGTACCTACCACAATGTTATCTTACAATACATTTAGATTATTTTGACAGTAATAATTTATCTAAAATCATAATCAATATGCTGGATTCATAATTTTGTTATGTGTATTTTAGATGTCAAACACATTAGAGGAGGAAGAGAGAAAAAGAAAGGGTAACACTTTCTATGAAGCCTGAATTTATAATACATTATAAGGGTATTCTTTAGGCATTATAATGAATGCATAATGCATTATAAAAAACATTATAATATGTTATACCATCTCATGAATAATCAAAACAACAATTATAATACATAATAATACTTACGTATTTGAGGTTAACCTTTTATAGTATGATTATTTATAACGCACAATGAACATCATATTAAATCTACATTTATAATGGACTATATCATATTACTTTTTTTTTTTTTTCTTCATTTTATTTTGTTGGTCCCCTTGGTCTGTTGACTATAAGCAACTTTGCAGCTGCATGTCAACTAACACTCCTTAGAGTATTAGTAGACTTAGGCTAAGGTTAGGGTAGGTCAAAGTTACATATAATCAGTTTGTCTTTTGGGCAACTATCAAAATAAAGTGTGTAAATAATATAAACCATACATTTAGCATACTACTAATTATAAACACTGCTAGCTGACATGTAGTTGCAGAGCTACTTATCAACAGCTTTCAAAATGGTACCATCAAATAATAAAAAAAAAAAAAGTTGAAAGAAAATGTGTCATTTTACACATTCATCTGTTTTGATACCTGATCTTATGGATGTTTGAGGAAAAAAATATTATTATTATTGTTATTAATACTACTTATAAGTGGTCTTTGTTTGCTTTAAGTAAAGTAACATAAGTAAAATGGCAAGAAATTAGACTTATAATACATTATAACTATGAGAAGTATAATTCATGGTTACTTAAGTGGATGTGTTCATTGTGTGTTATAAATCATCATATGCTTAATAGCTATAACTACAAATAAGTAAATATTATAATGCATTACAACTGTTCTTATGAATACTCATGAGATGATGTAACATATTATAAGGTTATTTATAATGCATTATGCATTCATTATAATGCCTTAAGGATACCCTTATAATGTGACAAGACAGGTCACAATCAAAAAGCAGTCAGTGAAGGATAATGCATAAAAGAAAGAATACAGATGGAGAAAACAACAATTTCAACCTCCATCTGTTGATTTCATTTCATCTGATGAGGAAGGGACCAAAGACAGGTTCTAAGCAAATCTTCCCCAAAAGCCTAATGTATCAAATGTGATACAAAAAATATATCATAAACAAAATGAGTTGGCAAAAAAATTTTTTTTGATTTTGTTTCAGAGCCTAACAAACATCTAATTTCCAAAAATATAGAATTTTCTGCCTATTTTTTAATGGTTCAGGCTTTATAGGGTTAAAGTATACTTCAAAGTATACTTTTATATACTAGAAAGTGGGCCAATTTAGTCCCAATGTATACTTAGAAGTATACTACTAGTACACTGATATTTGCATACTTACTACCTAAAGTTACTTAAAATAAACTTGAAGTATACTTCTTTTTGGTATATGGAGAAAAATCCTGGAATGTTTTCCTCAAAAACCTTCATTTCTTTTCGACTGAAGGCGACATGAACATCTAGGGGTGAGTAAATTATCAGGACATTTTTATTTTAGAAGTGAATTGATACTTTAACTTTACATGCCTTTTTTACGGTTTCAGATTTGGGTTTGAACCTTCAACCTTTTTCCAGCCTTGATGTTTAACTGCAGTGCCACACTAACTCTGAAGCCCAAATCTCTTCCATTATCACTTTCACATGCAATTTTAATGTGGGTTAATTATTAAATGTCATCTATTTAATTCAAGGACACAATATTTGAAACAACAAGAGACAGGAAGGAGCCAGATGTCTAATTTCAGAGCAACCTTTTCATCAAGCTTTCCATCTCGATGCATTTGTAGCATCAGAAATAAGACACCTCCTCCTGATAGCTGGATCCATTTAAAGTTTTAATGTCCTGCATGTGTCGGCCCTGTTAAGAGTCGCACCGTGCGACGGGGAAACAAACATGCTCGTATTTTTGGTAGACCTTTATTTTGTCCCCACATGTCATTTTCCGCCTCATTACATGTCTGAAATATCCCGACACCCGACAGTTGCCCGTATTGAATTTATGGAAGCGTCCAAAATAATGCTGCACCGCAACCTTGAATATAACAACTACGCTCACATCCATTCATTTGTCATCTTCTCTCTCTTCCAGGACATTTTGGAGGGAGGGAATCTACGTGCTCCTTTGCAGGAGCTCCACCAGATCATCCAGTCGCCCATTAAAGTCTGCAGCACAGAGGAGTCTTCACAGCGCCACCTGCTGAACGCAGAGAGGAAGAGCAGCATCGCCAGTTCCCACCTGGGTGGAGGAGAGACGGAGGGCAGCTCCACGGTCATAGCCGAAGGAGACATCCCCGCTCAGTTCACTCGCGTCATGGGCAAAGGTTCATACGTAGTTCTTCCCGTAATCGAACAATTATTTGAGGCTTTGAGGAATGTTTAGGTCACCGCTTTCCATTTCCAAACAACTTTATCTTACAGACAGAAAAATGGGTCATAAGATGTCAGACAGAGATTATATCATTTTTCCATAACTATATGAGTTTAGAAGTCAGACTGAACTAATATATTTTTGGCCATTTTCTGTTTTTGTGACAGTTTGCACACAGCTCCTTGTCTCTGGGTCAGATGAGGAGAACATTAGTTCCTACCTACAGCTTATTGATAAGTGCCTAATCCATGAGGTGAGTCGTCATTTCTTAATTCATGAAAGCTTTCGGTTTTATCTTGAAAAATTCATTTTAGTTTCATTTTAATTATTCCCAGTGCATGCAATCAAGTCCTCACTTGTTGAATATCCTGTTCCACTCAAAAAAAAGTCACATAATGGAAGTAAAATAGTGA
Source organism: Cirrhinus molitorella (assembly GCA_033026305.1). Taxonomy (NCBI): domain Eukaryota; kingdom Metazoa; phylum Chordata; class Actinopteri; order Cypriniformes; family Cyprinidae; genus Cirrhinus; species Cirrhinus molitorella. Next base: position 27,831,869 of record CM065135.1, on the reverse strand, counting down.
ACCAGTGTTGTTTTTGTTACCCAAAACTGAAACTATTAAAAATAATTTTTAGGTCATTAAAGGAATGTACTAAAACTAAAGCAGAAATAAAAATATATAAAGCTGAATGGAAATAAAAAAAACAAAAACATGTGAAAACTACTAAACTGAAGCTAAAAATAAAAAATGGTAATATCAAAATAAAATCTAAATAAAAATGTTAAAAAGTACGATCATATTTTATATATGCCATTCAAAAGTTTGGATTTTTAATGTTTTTTTTTTTTTTTGTCACTTATGCTCATCAAAGTTTATTTATTTGATCAAAACTACAGGGGAAAAAAGTAATATAATGAAATATCACTGCAATTTAAAATAACAGTTTTCTGTTTTAATATACTTTAAAATATATAATATAATTTAATATGATTTCTGTATTTCAAAGCTGAATTTTCATCAGCCATTACTCCAGTCTTCAGTGTCACATGATCCTTCAGAAATCATTGTAAAATGCTGATTTATTATTAATATTGGAAACCGTTGTGCTGCTTAATATTTTTATGCTTAACCTGTGATACTTTTTTCAGGATTCTTTGATGAATAAAAAGTTCAAAAGAACAGCATTTATTTAAAATAGAAATCTTTTCTAACAATAAGTCTTTACTATCACTTTTTATTAATTTCTTTCAAAAGAGAAAAATAATTACTAACCCCAAACCTTGAACGGTATATATTGTTACAAAAGTTTTCCGTTTTAAATAAATGCTGTTCTTATATTCATCAAATAATCCTGGAAAAAGTATCACATCATGTGACACTGAAGACTGTTCATGATGCTAAAAAATCAGCTTTGCATCACAGAAATAAATTCTATTTTAAATTGAAAACCACTATTTTAAATTGCAATAATATTTCACAATATTACTGTTTTTTCTGTATTTTTAATCAAATAAGCACAGCCTTGATGAGCAGAAAAGACTTTTTTGAATCTTACTGATCCTAGACTTTTAAATGGCAGTGTATATATGTATATTATATATTTACTGTCTTCTTATCAGGTTTTAAATATTTACTCTGATTAAAAAATATATATATATCATATTTTAGGAGTATGTTAGCATTGACATAAATTATGTTAAAGCTAATAAATATGGACTTAAATTCACTAAACAGTAATTTTGATTTCATGATATTAGCATTTATTAGGGTGCGAGACTGTCGACGTCAGCAGATGGCGGTTCTGTTTTGTGTTATCCTTATTATTGAAAGTAATGAACATATTACACACTAAATTTAAAAATAAGCAGCCATAGTCCCATTAGACATGGTTCTGGAAGGATCAGTTATGAGGTGTGAAGTATGTTGAGCAGGAATAGAAATCCTGAGTCTCTCTCTCCAACCCCTTGCAGGCCTTCACAGAAACACAGAAGAAGAGGTTGTTGTCTTGGAAACAGCAGGTGCAGGTGCAGTTCCGGTCAATTTCACGCAAAACTCTCCTGGACCTCACAGGACAGAGAAGAAGGTAAAATGAATTTTGCAGGTCAAGGTTCAGTTTAGATTCTGTCTAGGATCCAATGATAAGGCTATGATGCTATAAATATAATTTCAAAATAAACATAATATTTTTTACACATTGCTCTGATGTATTTATACTCTTTGGGCCAGTATTATTGAAGTTGTAACCCTATGTTTTATCTTTCAAAATGTCCATTGTTATCCTTGAGATTCTGTTTGGTGATAATTTGACATCAACCAAAATGTTGAAAACATGCATAAAAATTACATTTTAAAAATTGTGATTCTACATGTATCAAATAATCTGTAACCTTTTCACATAAAAAAAAATCATGTACAGTCAGATAATCATTACTACAAAATAAATAGCTTTTGTAATAGTGACATTTGACTGTACATTATCATTCATGTTTTTATGAATGATTGAGTAAATTTCATTGGAAGTTATTCACCATGACAGCTGTCATCTGATTAACAGGGCAGTGTTTCCCGACAAAACCAGGTTTGCTCAAGTTTAACAGAATGAAGTCATACAGTGGGCTGAAGGACAGGCATTAGGCAAGAACAGTCCTTTTGAGGTTTACTCTGTCAGATACGTTGATTGATTTAGGGCAGAATTATTCCCATCTGTGTTTTTATTTATTGGGCTAATACTTTAATGATGATCGGATACCACAGACCACACAGATGTGTTTAGGACCATGAGTCACGGTTTGCCATCACTCCCTATTCTGGATTGCATCATGGGCTGAAAATAGAGCACATGATACTCAACAAGAATCTCCTATTTCATTCCACAGTATGAGGCATTACAGACTTTTACATCAGTGGATCTCAAACTTCAATTTCATAGCTAAAACATGATTTTGTTTTCCGCTTTTTAATAGAAACTAGGGCTGACAACTCTTTTAAGTAACTAAAAGTAACAAAGTATATATATTTGAGGGGTGTTTCCTTCGAGGAGGCCTCCTCAAAATATTGGGTGAGAAAAAAAGTTGTAGTACAAAAATAAAACGCTTGTAACGTTTACCAGTGAGTAAAGTTACAGTGGGAGTCTGCGTCTCTTCTGCCTCCCCTGAGCCCATTAAGTTTAAACAGACCCCCTAAAGCGTGCAGTGAGTTTGCTGGGGGGTACAATTGAGGTCAAAATTTTACACCCCCCTTTCAGAATCTGCAAAATGTTAATTATTTTGCCCAAATAAAAGACATTTACATATAGTCCACAAGAGAAAATAATAGTTGAATTTATAAAAATGACCCTGTTTAAAAGTTTACATCCCCTTGATTCTTAATACTTTGTTCTTATGTGAATAGTCTACATCTGTGTTTTTTGTTGTTGTTGTTGTTTAGTGATAGTCCATTTGTGTAGTGATTTTTAGTCCTATCTTTTCATGCTGTGGACAACTGAGGGACTCATATGCAACTATTACAGAAGGGTTCAAATGCTCACTGATACTCCAGAAGGAAAAATGATGCATTAAGAGTCAGGGGGTGAAAACTTTTTGAATTTTTGAATTTGAAGGTCAGAGTAAATTTGACTTAATTTGTCTTCTGGGAAACATGTCAGTATCTTCTGTAGCCTCTGAAGGGCAGTACTAAATGAAACAAATATAATATTTAGGCAAAATGAGAAAAATGTACACATCTCCTTTCTGTTCAAAAGTTTTCACCCCTTGGCTCTTAATGCATAGTTTTTCCTTCTGGAGCATCAGCGGGCATTTGAACCTTCTATAATAGTTGAATATGAGTTGCTCAGTTGTCCTCAGTGTGAAAAGATATAATACAGTAATACAGTAAAATAATACAGTATGAAATCACACATACAACTGTAATTGAGAATGAATGGGGGGAAGCCACATGAAAAGAGGCATTGATTGGATATGACTGGTTATGTTTGGCTGTGATTGGTTCATGCGATAAATTCTGCCTCTTGTGTTTGTGCATGTTCTGCATTCACGAATCAGTCTGAATGAATAATATAATGTTATTTTTTTAAATGAGTAAATGACTCACATGCTAATATATAACCACTTTGTTATATCAAAATGCCATGAAAAACAGATCTGTGGGAGTTTTTAGTAATCAGCTTGGTGAAATGTAAAGTAAATCTCAGTTTCTGTAATAATAATTTACCCTTTTTTTATTTTATTTAACTATTAAAAAGACTAGCTGAACATAAGTTCACAAATAAAATATACTGTTTAAATTGTTATTGCCTTGAGTTATTTAGTTTTAGTTACACTAAAAACTTTGAGGACTAATAATACATTTGTTTAATAATTTTACTTTTACTAAACTTTTAAAGTTGATTTTGCTTATAGCATCTGAGTAGTATTTAATGACACTGTTTGTCTCATTCCAGCAGTCGTTACGGTCAGTCCAACTCACTCCCAACCACAGGCTGCGTAGGCAGCGGCGTTCCCACCCGGAGGAACCTGCGCCAGTATCAGATGCGGAGTTTGCCTGGTGTAAGACCCATTCTTTTGGGTACCACCGGCCTGTTTGGACCAACCCCACGAAGTGGCAGCAGCACCCCTACCGGCCTGAAGCAGGGAAGACAGGTTTGTCATTTCAGAAACTTGCCCTAGTGCCCTCACGGTGGCTTTTAACAACACTGAACCCGAAGCGTAAATGACTCCATTACCACTTCAAACTGAAGGGAGCACTAGTTTTTGAAGTGGATGGAGCTGGAGGCAATTTACAGCATTCCAGAAATCGTACATCACTGCTGAATGGAACAACTGAGGATCGGGTTTTGGAAGCGTAGTGATAACCTGGCATTCTTGCGTGTCTGCTCAAACATTTTTCTAGGCACGCTTACAATGGGAGGAAGTTCCAACTGCCTCCCTGGTTCGGAGTCTGTGGATGGTGGGGTTAGGTGCGCGAAACAGCCGATGAGTCATATGTGGGGAGAAGTGCAAATGGAGGGAGGAGAGAGAGAGAGAGAGGGGAGGGAAGACAAGAAGAGGAGAGAAAGAAAGAGAGAGTGAGAGAGAGGGAGCTAGTCAGAGGCAGTGAGAACAGTGCACAGGCATTTCCTGTTTTTCCCTGCTCCTCTGTACGGGAGGGCCAGGAAAGGGGGAGAGGGAGTCAAATGAAGGGAGTGAAAGAGTGAATGAAAGTTAGTTATGCAGGTTAGAAGAACTTGTTCACATCAGATCACTACATGAATGGATGAAACTTACTAAATGATCAATTACATGTCCAGGTGATACATCAGCCTAAAATCCATAAGGCCCCATGAAATGATTTTTTTTTTTCCAAATTCTGTTTTCTATTAATTTTCTGAATTCCATTTTAATGGTTTCATTAAATATGAAAAATCAAAAGCATCTATAATTAATTAATTTTATTTAAAAAAAATACATTAGGCAGTGTTTCTGTCACAATTTCTTCAAGTTAATCCAAACTTATTTTTGACAGGTTGCTTTACTAGCAAAATACTTTTACTTAAAAAGAAATGGTAAAATGCTCATGAAGTGACTCTCAGAATCGTTTTAGAGATTTTCATGTGTTCATATACTCATAATATATTGAGGCAGCAGAGTCTGAAAACACAGCGAGTGTCGCTCGCACTTCAGTATGTGTGTAGTAAACCAAACTGTGCGTCTATTTTTGATTTATGCATCCAAACTTTAGCCAATTCTGTGACATTTTGCGTTATTCAGTAAATTCCATTTTTATAACTGGATTCTGGGATTCCATCAGCATTTCCCGCATTGCAGAAAAAAACATTTGAAAATATTCCCCCCTCCCCAATTTCTCATAATAATATAGTATAATATAGTAATAATAATAAATAATAATAATTTAAAAAAAGTATATGTGTGTGTACGTTATATGAATTTTACAAGTTAAAAATTGTTGTTTTACAATAATAAGAATCATAATTGTGAATAATGAGAATTATTATGTAAATAGTTATGTAAAGTCTTGAACCGGAGTAATTTTAGATAAATATGCTGAACTGTCATAAAATTGTCACAATGCAAAAAAATAACCTAACATAAAATTATATTAAAATAAATAAAAATAAATTGTAAAATATAATTGTATTATGGTGAAATTTTGTTAGATTCATATACCTATGTGACCCTGGACCACAAAACCTTAAGTAGCACAGGTATATTTGTAGCAATAGCTAAAAATACATTGTATGGATCAAAATTATCGATTTTTCTTTTATGCCAAAAATCATAAGCATATTAAGTAAAGATCATGTTCCATGAAGATATTTTGTACATTTCTTGCTGTAAATATATCAAAACTTAATTTTTGATTAGTAATAGTAATTGGACAGATTTTTTTGCATCCTCAGATTCCAGATTTTCAATTAGATCTCAGTAGCTCAGCCAAATATTGTCCTATCTTAACAAATTATCAATGGAAAACTTATGTATTTATTATATTTTTTTTTATTATTCAGCTTTCAGATGATATATAAATCTCAATTTTAAAAAACTGACCCCTATGACTGTTTTGTGGTCCAGGGTTAAATACTGTATGTTTCATACAAGAAAAGTCACATTTCACATTGAATGAATTGGAAAGGATGTCATTTTATGTAGTCAAGCAGTCATTATTATGTGTAGACCAGCAAAAGGCTTCATAATCAGGTGATAATCAGGTTTTTAATGCATTATCCATTAGTGAACTCGCTTATTTACCATGTCAGTCTCAGTATTCACATGAGCACAGATTGTAGTATGATGTGATTGTAATTTGGCTGTTATGTGTGTTTTTGTGTTAGGGTTTGTGGTTTGCCAATCCAGGGGGCAGTAACAGCATGCCCAGCCGCACTCACAGCTCAGTTCAGAGGACTCGATCACTACCCGTCCACACCAACCCACACACCATGGCCATGTTCCAGCAAACAGGTAAGAGACAGGAGCTCAAACACACTGATCATGTGTAAAAGAGGCAACAGTTTGAAATGGTTTCCCTTCAGTTAAAGTGCATGGGGGTAAAAGTGCATGTAAATGACCTTAAACTTTAATTGGACAGTTTATTATTTGTATATTTATTTTTTTGCAAGAAAATCAATAATCAGTGTTTGAGTGTGCAGTACATTGTGCTGCAACAAAAGTATCTATAAATGCAAATTTTTTTCCTTAAATGATTTGTTCATTCCTAAATTAAAAATTCCTGATTATTTACTCACCCCTATGTCATCCAAGATGTTCATGTCTTTCTTTCTTCAGTCGAAAATAAATTCAAGGAACACATACCAGGATTTTTCTCCATATAGTGGACTTCAATGGGAGGTCCAAATTCTGCAGTTTCAGGGCAGCTTCAAAGGGCTCTACACAATCCCAGCCGAGGGAAACGATCTAGCAAAACGATCTGCCATTTCTAAAAAAAATAAATAATAATAATTATCTATTTTTTAACCACAAATGCTTGTCTTGCTCAGTGTCTGTGACTTCACATTCAAGTTGGAAAGTAGTGACCCAGTGTTGTTTACAAAGCGAACGTGCAAAGAAAGTCAAACGCCTTTTACAATAAAAGGTACACATCGATGTCAGGTGATTTTGAAGAACTAACTAACTTCGCGTAGCTAGTGCAAGACAAGCATTTGTGGTTAAAAGTATGTAAATTTTATTTTTTTAAGAAAATGACTGATCATTTTGCTAGATAAGACCCTTATTCCTCGGGTGGGATCATGTACAGCCCTTTAAAGCTGCATTAAAACTGGAGTTTCAGGACTTTCACCTCGCTGGCCACCTTTGAAGGCCACTATATGGAAAAGAATTCTGCAATGTTTACCTCAAAAACCTCAACTTCTTTTTAACTGAAAAAAGAAAGTCATGAACATCTTGGATGATAGGGGGGTGAGTAAATGATCAGGAAATTTAAATTCAAGAGTGAACTAATCCTTGAAGTGAGCAGACAGCACTTTTTAATTTTTGTGGATTATAAAGATGTATTATTTCATTCAGCATGCTGACACCCTGATTATAAATATTATAAATATAAATTCTCAGGTAATGGAAGTGTAGAATAGCTTTTGTCAAGATAAAAAGACTAAAATATCTGTTAGCGGTCAGAAACAAACTCTGTTTTTCTTACTGAAACAGTGTCACACATTCAAAGCGGAACTTTTCCGGCTTCTCTGTGCTGCGTGCTCCACTGACACACATTCAGAGCAGACAGATGTTCCTCTCTGTCTGTGGCTCCACTCTGACTGCAGCTGAAACTCACTTCCTTTAGTTCGCTCCGTTCTCATGGATCTACAGAAATACTGTAGAGAGAAGAAAGAGGGACTGAGCACTAGAGTGTGTACAGTGTTTTTGTGTGCTAGGTTGCATGTTACAATGACTTTCTTTGTGCTTTCTGCCACTTTCTCTCTCCGACTCGTCCCCCCTGTGTTCTTATTGCCGCCCATCCGAATGTGTTCACATTAACGCCTTGATTAATTCAACACCAATAAAGAGGCAGCACTGTGAGAGGGAGACTCGATGGGCCTTACAGGATTTGCTGCTTAAAAATAGCAAGTTGTCTGTTCCATCCAGCCAGTGGTTGCCTAACTCAGCTCTTCCTTCCCACAAGGGATTTTCAAAGAACCGTTTGCTGTTGACTCAGCTAAAGACGAGCACAGTAAGGGCCGGCCCAGCCCGAGCAGCGCTGCTGGAGCCCTGAACACTCAGAGTCTGCCCCACAGAGACTGAAGCTACTCTTCAGAACAGAGCTAACACTGTAGGCCAGTGTGCTATTAAGGGAATTATGAACACAGTCAGTTCACAATCAGTTCAGTGCAATTTGCAAGCATAATGGCTGTGAATTTTGAAAATTGAGGTCGCATTTTGAGATTTTTGATCAATTGTAGTATGATGACTAGGATGTAAATGAGACACTCGCTGAGTGTTTTGAGTTGGTTGATGGTCAAAAGACCATCTTTTTGAAATTAGAAGTGAAGGTCTGGGCTTGTAACTGTTAAGGTTAATGGTTTAAACCTAGCAAGGGCAATCTGTATTTGTTTTGCTTCTGAGGAAACACTCCCCAATTGCTCCAACAGGATGCTTTATTTAAAGGAACGGTCACCAAAAAAACCCTGAAAATTTAGCCACGCTCAGGCCATCCTGTAGATGTGTTTGTTTCTTCTTTTGGAACAGATTTGGAGAAATTTAGCATTAAATCATCAATGGATCCTTTTCAGTGATTGGGTGCCATCAAAAAAGATCATAATGGTCGATTGTTTTTTACAAACACTGATGGACTGGAGTCGTGTGGATTACTTGGGGATTATAGTAATGTTTTTATTAGCTGTTTTGACTCTCATTCTGACGGCACCCATTCATTGCAAAGGATCCACTGGTGAGCAAGTGATGTATTGCTAAATTCTGATGAAGAAACAAACTCATCTACATCTTGGATGACCTGAACTGGAGTAAAGTTTCAGCTCATTTAAATTATTGGGTGAACTGTTCTTTTAATAAGTATCTGGTAAAAAGATAAATCAGATCCAGGTTCAAATCTGACCTGCATTGTGTGCTGTCCCATTTACTGATGTGCTATCTGTTCTTATCTACTGTTTCTGTCTCAAACATGAGGTAAAAACCACAAATAACCACAATAACCATGTTGGTTGTATCAAGACATTAGTCAATGTCATGCAGCCCTTACTTGACTCATGTGTTGTTTATTGTCATAACTTGTTAAAGTTGACTCAGATTGTTTGTCATTTTTGCAGATTTACAGTTGCCTGTGACTGAGCCTGACATCAATAACCGTTTGGAGTCTCTGTGTCTCAGCATGACTGAACACGCTCTGGGAGGTACGTGTCCACTTCTTGCGCAGTTCATAAATACTGCACTTAAAGGAACAGTTTACCCAAAAATGAAAACGACAACTTAAGTGTTTTTTTTTTTTAAGGAAATTAATACTTTTATTCAGGAAGGATGCATTAAATTGTACAAACTTTCTATTTTAAGTCTTTTGAACTTTCTATTCATCAAAGAACCCCGGAAAAAAAAGTATCAAAAACAAACTGTTTTAAACAATAATAAGAAGGAATGTTTCTTGAGAACCAAATCATCATATTAGAATGATTTCTGAAGGATCGTGTGACACTGAAGTTTGGAGTAATGATGCTGAAAATTAGAGGTTGACTGATTTTACCGATACCGATAGCTAGGTTGGACCACACTGGTTGGTCCGATACCGACCGATAAAACTAAAACACTGGTCTACTATTTAAAGAGGGGACTGAACCATACTTTGTAAAAGAATAAATGTATTAATATTAATTATATATTTAAAAATATCTGTCAATGTTGAAATTAGCACACTAACAAGGAACAATACAGCTTTTATTAATCTTAGTTAATGCTACAAATGGACACTTATTGTGAAGTGTTTCCATTTCATATCAACAGTCTTTAAACATCTACACAAAAGCCATAGTATTGAAATTACATTATATTGATATTGTATGTATAGTCTCACAGTTTAACTTCTTCTATTCTGAAACACTTGATGAATATCTAATCAAATTAACAAAATATTTTAGTCACAAACCGAGCAAAAGCCCAGCGCCGTGTCTGGAGATCTCGTATCAGTTATCACACACACCAGAAACAAACTCTAAGTAATGATATGAAAACATGCACTATAGTTTGTTGTCCATGTTTTAAATCCGCATCTGAAGTGTCCCGATGAACGTGTGTAAACAAACAAGACGTGTTGTCAGTGATGTCTGCCTCTAGAGGCCGCTTTTATCATACATATCTATGGCTTTCATACTGTATAATGACAGCAAAGCCTTCTCAGCCACTTCAGAAATGGACGGAAACCCAGAAAAACTATCGGCATGGATTTGTGCCCATAACCGATAGTTCCGCCAATCAATTATCGGTGCCAATTAACCGGCAAAACGGATACATCGGTCGAAAATTAATCTACTGAAAATTAATCTTTGCCTTCACAGGAATAAATTGCATTTTAATATTTATTACAATAACAACAACAGTTATTTAAATATAAAATAATTCACAATATTACTGTTTTATTGTTATATTTTTATTAAATAAATGCAGCCTTGGCAAGCATAAGAAACTTCTTTCAAAAAAATTTACCCTGGACTACAAAACCAGCCATATGGGTCAATTTTTTTTACAATTAAGATATATATTTATAAGTTTTGATATATTTATGGTAGTAAATTTACCAGATATCTTCATGGAACATGATCTTTACTTAATATCCCAAAGATTTTTGGCAAAAAAGAAAAATAGATAATTTTGCCCGTTACAATGTATTTTTGGCTATTGCTACAAATATACCCATGCTACCTAAGACTGGTTTTGTGGTCCAGGGTCACAAATCATAAAAATCTTTTTTGGTTATGTTTTGTTAAGATGTGAAACTCTAAAAACAGAAACTATTAGTCTAGTAGTAGTCATTGTTATTTGAAGATATTTACACGTATTGATGTCTAAATACTTAAAACTTTAGTAACTTACAAATATTTACATAATATTTGTTTACCAATCTGTGCGAAAAAAGCGTCTGATTTTATCCCCAATCCATGAGAACGGAATTTGAGGAAATGGTTTAGATCTATGCTGACCATGGCAGGATCATGAAACCCCAGAGGACGGTTTCTGTTAGGAGCATCCCGTCTGACACTCATTCAAAAGGTCAAAAAGCCTTTTGAAGTTTTGTTTTCCTTTGAAAGTGTTCAAGGGAAGACTTTTTTTCCCCTCCTAAACATTTTAATTTGACATTTTGAGGTGTTTCTTTGGTGGGAGCTTTAGAGGATCCATTAGACACAACAATCTTCAAAAAAGAAAATATTGTGACTATCAGTTTCAGACAGGAAGGAGCGTTACTTTGTATCCACACGTCGTGGGATCAATGCAGTGAGCATTCCCATGTGAAGTGGTGGTTTTCTTTGCATAAAGAGTGTTTTTTTCTCTCAGGGCTGACACACAGAGGCTTTCAGTGCAGTGGGCTCGGCGCTGGACAAGCACAGCTTTGTGTTGGGGGAGTATAGGGAGACAGACAGGAGAGAGGCAGGCAGACAGGCTGAATCAGGAAGACGGGTAGAAGCAGTGGGCAGCTCTGCGGTGAGCTCAGGAATGACCCGCTCGCTCCACAGCTGCCAACAGAGCCCATAGTGTTCTTGTGGCAATGTACCCCTAGACTTCCCCTCCCCTCAGGACCTCCACCTCTTCTGGTCAGCAGCCTGCCTGGGAGTTTTGTGTGCCCTCATTACGTAGAATGAGACTGCTTGCTCTGTGAAACTGTACGCCCGGGAAGTCCAATTCATTTTGAATTAACCAGAAGCAAAAAAAACTGATTCATTGAGTTTTTTGAGTCACTCAGAGGCTTCCCAGAAGCCCTGTGTGTTTTTTTTTTTTTTTAGTAAGTTATACAAGTTACACTACCATTCAGAAATTTAGGATAAGAAAATGTTGGTTTGTTTTGTTCTTGTTTGGAAAGAAATTAATACTTTTATTTAATGAAGACTTTTATTGAAGGGTTTAGGGTAAGGAAATTAGTTTTGTTTTGCTTTGAAAAAATGAACACATTAATTTAGCTGGGATAATTGCTTGATATTTTCATTTTAATATTTTAAATATTGTAAAGTTACAATACCATTCAAATGTTTCGGTTCAGCAAGTTTTTTTTTTTTTTAAATGAATGAATTAAATTAAATTGATCAAAAGTGATTTATGTGTTTTCTATGGAAGCCTATGGATTTCTGTAATTGCAACTTTTTAGCTCTCAATTATGACTTTTTGTCTTGCAATTGCAAGTTTACATCTCACAATTATGACTTTTTTCTCAGAATTTGAATAATATAAACTCGCAATTCTGACTTATTACTTTTTTCCTCAGTTGCATGATATAAACTCACAAATCTAAATTTTCTCAGAATTGCATGATATAAACTTGTAATTCTGACTTTTTTTCTCAGAATTGCGATTCTCATCACAATTTAAACTTTTTTTCTTAGTATAAACTTCTTTTTCTCAGAATTACTATTCTCACTTGTTTCTTAGAAGTGCTTGATATAAACTTGCAGTTCTGAGTTTTTTCTCAGAGTTGCGTGATAAACTCGCAATTACAACTTTTTTCTCATTTGCGTGATAAACTCGCAATTCTATATTTTTCTCAGAATATAAACTTGCAATTTTTACTTTTTGACTGAACTGCATGATGTAAACTCAAAATTCTGACTTTTTTTCGCAGTTATGTGATTAAAAACTCAGTTGCATGACTTGCAGTTCTGTTTTTTCTCAGAACTGTGTAATATAAACTAGCAGTTCTATCTTTTTTTCCTCAGCATTCTGACTTTTTTCTCAGTTGCGTGATATAAATTTGCAATTCTGACTTGAGACTTCCTCAGAATTGTGATATAAACTCGCAATTCTGACTTGTTTTTTAGAATTGTGTCATATAAACTTGCAATTCTGACTTTTTTCTCTGTTGTGTGATTAAAAACTAGCGATTCTGAGTTTTTTCTCAGTTGCATGATAAACTTGCAATTCTGACTTTTTTCTCAGAATTGTGTAATATAAACTAGCAGTTCTATCTTTTTTTCCTCAGAATTCTGGCTTTTTTCTCAGCTGCGTGATATAAATTTGCAATTCTGACTTGAGACTTCCTCAGAATTGTGATATAAACTCGCAATTCTCACTTGTTTTTTAGAATTGTGTCATATAAACTTGCAATTCTGACTTTTTTCTCTGTTGTGTGATTAAAAACTAGCGATTCTGAGTTTTTTCTCAGTTGCATGATAAACTTGCAATTCTGACTTTTTTCTCAGAATTGTGTAATATAAACTAGCAGTTCTATCTTTTTTTCCTCAGAATTCTGGCTTTTTTCTCAGCTGCGTGATATAAATTTGCAATTCTGACTTGAGACTTCCTCAGAATTGTGATATAAACTCGCAATTCTCACTTGTTTTTTAGAATTGTGTCATATAAACTTGCAATTCTGACTTTTTTCTCTGTTGTGTGATTAAAAACTAGCGATTCTGAGCTTTTTCTCAGTTGCATGATAAACTTGCAATTCTGACTTTTTTCTCAGAATTGTGTAATATAAACTAGCAGTTCTATATTTTTTTCCTCAGAATTGTGATATAAACTCGCAATTCTGACTTTTTCTCGGAATTGCGAAACTCACAATTTTCACTTTTCTTAGAATTGCGTGATATAAACTTGCAATTCTTACTTTTTTTCTCAGAATTGTGATATAAACTTGCACTTTTGAAATTTTGAATTACATGATGCAAACTCAAAATTCTGACTTTTTTCTCAGTTATGTGATTAAAAACTCGCAATTCTGAGTTTTTTCTCAGTAACATGATCAACTCACAATTATTTCTTTCTCAGAACTGCGTGATACAAACTTGCAATTCTGACTTTTTTCTCAGTTGTGTGATTTAAAAACTAGCAATTCTGACATTTTTCTCAGTTGTGTGATTAAAAACTTTTTATTATAATTGCATGATATAAACATGCAATTCTAGCTTTTTTCTCAGAATTGCATGATACAAACTTGCAATTCTGATGTTTTTCTTAGAATTGTGTGATATAAAATCGTAATTCTGACTTTTTTCTCAATGCTTATGGTAATTAGGCAGAATGCTTATTAAGCACCACATCAGTATGTGACACTAAAGATGGGAGTAATGATGCTAAAAAATTCAGCTTTTCCATCACAGAAATAAATTACATTTTAAAATATATTAAAATAGTAAAAAAGTGTTTAAAATAGTAATAGTATTTTAAAATGTTATTGTTTTGACTATTTTAAATCAAATAAATCCAGCCTTGGTCAGAATAAGAGACTTCAAACAAACATAACAAAACTTACGTTTGACAGTGGTGTACATGCGAGTGAATAAAAGATGACAAAATGTTCATTTTTGGGTGAAAGTTTGCGTAAGTGTTCAAGAGTTGCACTTGATTGTGTTCACAAACTCCAATGTCATTTGTTTCCATAGATGGCGTTGATCGAACTTCAACCATCTGAGAGAAGAAAAGAGGGCGCACAGGGAGACAGCATGCCTGGCAGCAGGGGGAAAGGTCATCACGAGGTCGCGAGCCCCTCTGCCTATCAACTCCCTCCACCTGCTCACCTACCAAAGCCAAATAGCCAATAGGAGAGGTGGGGCGTGGTCTACACAGTGCCATTCACCATTTTCTGAAAGGCTTAACACAAGCAAGTTCTGTCACCACGACTACTTCAGCGTGTTTACATTCAAGTTTGGGAGAAAATCACATCTTCAGCACTTCCTTAGAAGAACGCCGCAAAGGGTCTAAGTGTCGACAGGCCATTAGAGGGGGTCCGTAACGCCACGGAGACAATTCTGTCTGGGACGTCACGAAATCCAAACCAGCCAGCAGACGAAACCAGATCAAGATGTAGTTACAGATTCGATCTCTGTGCCTCTGTGCAGATGCTAAAAATATTACGTTACAGTATGTTTACACGTAATACTGTCAAGAAAATCAGAAGTCATTTTTTTCAGGTGCGAGCGTTGTCAAAATCCGAGGACGTGTCGGTGTACAGCTTTAGGTTCCTAAATGGCTTCATAGTTTACAATTGTGTTTGTATTTACTGTTTTCTTGTTCTAGTTTTCGTTTGTGCCAGCAGGAAAGCTGATTTACAACACTACAGAGACAGTCAGAGCTACGGATGGTACTCAGAAGAAAGAGAGGGAATGTGAGAGCAGCGATGGGAAAGGAAACAGGAAGTGATGTCAGTGGAAGGGTCTGCAGAGGGAGCGAGGAATGTCGTACATGGATTCTGACGTAAGGAACAGTCGAGGGAGATCAGGAGGTCAGAGGAGGGGAATAGAGGAGAAATGTCAGCAAATGCAAGTAGATGGAAAGGTTGAAGAGGAGCAGGTGAACACAAAGGTCAGAGGTGCTCAAGTCCAGACAGAATATGCAGAAAAAAAATTATAGATATATGAAATATTTGTAATGTATATCATTTTGTATTTAAATATATTTTTATATTTTATTTATATTTTAATATATTAAAAATAAATAAATAAAATATAAAAAATATATTTAAATATAATTAATTCTATATATATATATAAACTATATTTTTGGTGGAAAATCGTGGTAAACTTGGTAAATTGTGTTAAACAGGCCTTTTATTTGTGTCTGAAAGCATAAACATGCTTGGGAGAAGTGTACAGCTTCATGATTTATGTACTGTGGGAATCTCCAGAGATTTCTATTGATTCTGTGTGGAGGAAATGTTTTACAAATCATTTTTTATACATTTAATTTTTTAAAAATCTGTAAATGCACAGTCGTAGATTGATTGTTAGCGATTTTGGGAAGATTACAGGTGTCATACGGAGGTTTTTAGCTGGTTTCTGTGTATTTGGGATATCACATGTGTGGTACAGGGAGAAAAATATACAGTATGTCACATGGAAATGCATGAGGAAAAAACACTAACGCACGAGTTACTAGTACAGAGCGCCATCTTGTGGTGAAACTGTGCAATAGTTACCAATAAGTGAGGCTAGAGTCTTTTTTTTTTTTACAGTATTGTCTTAATATCAGCCATTAGTTAATCATGCCAGGTATAAAAAAGTAGAACGTTTACAATAAGAGCTTTTAGTTTTGGACTCTTACAAGTGAAGATCTGATTTTCTGCATGGGAAGGGTCTGAAAGGGTTCTTTTTTTGCTTTAATTGTTTTAATCCAGGACGTAAAGTCCCTTTATGAGGGTGTTCAGTGATTGTTAATGTATCCTATTTAGAGTTTTTCCTATAATAACTTTGCTTTTCCTGCCCTTTGGTGCTGTGAATCCTTGCTGAAACCATCAAAAGTGAATTTGCAATAACGTGCAATAGACTCTTCATCAGCAACATGGTGTGAATCATAGGGCTGAGGGGGGAACTGAGGGTCTCGGAAAGAGGAACTGGACTAACAAACTCGGCCCTCTCCTCTAAATCCCCCACCGCAGGACTGATCCTGTACGTCTTCGTGCGAGGACTCGTTGGCCTGCGACTTGACGCACCTACCCACACCTCAAGTGTTTTATGCTTTTTGGCTCATCCAAAGAAACCAGTCATGATTAAACGGACAGTAAGTGGCACTTTCGCATCCGTTGAGTGGCGAGAGACGCGATTCGAGCTGCCTAAAAGAAAGAATGTTGACTATGCAGTGTGTCAGCGAGTTGGTGCCTCCAAACTAGTGCATGAAATGCCTTAAACGGAATGGTAGCTGGTGTTTTACAAGCATGTTAACAAATCGTGGCATCTAGAGGTGCATTTATGTGTGTATTAAGCCACTCATCACTGCCATTTGAAAACAATTAGCAGATTCAAATGATTATTTATTCTTTTCTATTATTGATGCAGAGGTTATTGTATTCATTAGATGTATTATTTAAGATACCTTGTGTATTAACTTTTGCTATGGCTGGTAACCATAAGTACATCTCAAATAACAACCTAGTTTTTTTTTTTTTTTTTTGACGTTTGTTTTCCCAATTTGCATTCTTCTTATCTAAAAAAAAAGCATACCTGATAGTCAAAAGACATATCAGTTGTTTTGTTGTCGTTATGTTGTTTTAATATTGCTGTTTTCTTTTCTTTCTTGTGATTATCTATAAATGCTTATATTTTGCTAACTCTCCCCGAATGGTGTATTTTAAGGAAATTGTTTTTTATATTACCACGTTGTAAACAAAGAGCCAGTTGTTGTTGTTTTTTTGTTTTTTTTTAGATTTTGCTGTTTTTCGGTTGCTGTTTTTCACCTCAGCTGTTACAGTGTTTTGTGGAAGCCAGTTTCCACCACTGAATAAAAAAAAAACGTTACGAGTTTTTACCTCACAATTCTGACTTTTTTTGTCTGAATTGTGAGATATAAACTCGCAATTGCGTGTTATAAAGTCAGAATTGCAGTTCTGAGAAATTAAGTCAGAATTGCGAGATATAATCTGACAATTCTGAGAACATATCAGTCTTTTTCCTCCTCAAAAAAACTTTATAATTCACAATTGTGAGTTTATATCTTACAGTTCTAAGGAAAAAACTCAGAATTGTAAGAAAAAGTCAGGATTGAGAGATATAAACTAGTTAGGAGAGAAAAAGTCAGAATTCTGGGATAGAAATTGAATTGTGAGTTTTTATTTTGCAGTTTTGTGAAAAAAGTCAGAATTGCAAGAAAAAAAGTCAGAATTATGAGCTCACATTTGGGAGAAAAAAGTCAATTGTGGGTTTTCACAATTCTATTTCTTGCAATTGCTAGTTTAGATCTCAGTTCGGAGAAAAAAAGTCTGAATTGCAAGACTTAATTTCTCGCAATTCTGAGTTTATATCTTACCATTTTAAGGAAAAAAGTCAGAATTGTAGTAAAAAGCCAGAATTGCAAAATAGAAACTCACATTTACGAGAAAAAAAGTCAGAACTGTGAGAAAACTCGCATTTGCAAGAAAGAAAAATCATAATTGCGAGATAGAAACTCGCATTTATGAGAAAAAAGTCTGAATTGTGGGTTTATCTCGCAGTTCAGAGAGAAAAAGGGTGAATTTTATCTTGCAGTTCTGACTTTATTTCTCACAATTGCGAATTCCTATCTCAATTCAGAGGAAAAAAAGTCACAATTGCAAGTTTGTATCACGCAATTCTGAGAAAAAAGTCAGAATTCTGAGAAAAGGTCAGAATTGTGAGATAGAAACTTGCATTTATGAGAAAAAAGTCTGAATTACGAGATAGAAACTCGCATTTACGAGAAAAAAAAGTAAAAAATGTGAGTTTATCTCGCAGTTCTGAGAGAAAAAAAAGTCAGAATTGTGGGACAGAAACTAGCATTAGCGAGACAAAGTCAGAATTGCGAGTTTTTATCTCACAGTTCTGACTTTATTTCTCGCAATTGCGACTTTGATATCTCAATTCAGAGAAAGA
Source organism: Cirrhinus molitorella (assembly GCA_033026305.1). NCBI lineage: Eukaryota > Metazoa > Chordata > Actinopteri > Cypriniformes > Cyprinidae > Cirrhinus > Cirrhinus molitorella. Next base: position 27,813,484 of record CM065135.1, on the reverse strand, counting down.
AGTCAGAATTGCGAGTTTATATCACGCAATTCTGAGAAAAAAAGTCAGAATTGCGAGATAGAAACTCAAAGACCAAAGGTAGAGTTTTATCTTGCAATTCTGACTTTATTTCCCACAATTGTGTTCATACTGTCTCTCACAATTCTGAGAAAAAGAAGTCAGAATTGCGAGTTTGTATCACGCAATTATGAGAAAAAAATCTAATTGTGAGATAAAAAGTTATAATAAACTTTTTTGTTTTATTTGTATTCAGTGGCGGAAATGGGCTTCCATAGTGTTTAATGCCAAATACACAAGTGCTAGAGTCTTTGCGTAGTTCTTTACAAAAAATTGGATAATGAAGAACGATCTCGAGATTCTTTCCCTCAGTGCGAAGAAGCGCTTCGTTCGTTTTTGTCCAAATGCGTTCGACTGCAAACATGCAGCAAAATTACAAATGCTGTAACAGTGTTAACATTTACATGCTGCCTTGGTATTCCGGAAAAAAAATTAACTAGCGAAGCCTTTTTTATTAACGTTACATTGTTTTGTAAAAGCTTTCGCATACGGGAACGTATCTGATGCTGATCGATTTTATTTTATTTAATTTTATTTTTATTTGATTTGATTTGTTTTCCCCTCAATTCTGAAACAATGGCCTTGCTTTACTATGCTCTTTGATTTTATTTTTATTGCTTATGTTTTTTTTTTCGTGTTATTTTCAAGAGCCGATGTCCTGTATTGACTGCAGGCTGACGTATATACATATATAAAATATATTTTAAAAGAATCTTATGTTTATGAAACGATAAAACCAAATAAAAACCGTGGAAAAATAAAACAAAATACGAAAAAAAAAGGTAATTTATATTAGAGATGCATGCAAGAGGCTGGGAAGTCATATCTAGAATAACAAATGGCAGTGCCTTTTTTTGTATTCAGACATTTACCCCAAATGTAAATGATTTTATATGGCTCTAAAATATAGAGATAAGCAAGACGCATTGATGGTCGAAACTTCAAATCATACAAGTCCATACGAGCTGATTCTGACGCGTTTGCTGGTAGTTCATGGGAATCTGTATGCTTTAGGTACTTCAGTGCTGTTATGAAGTTATGATTATATCTGTCTGTACAACACAGATGTGTGTATATATTTTTTGTTCGTACGTGTGCGAGTGTGACACTGTGTATCCAGGTGAGAAACCGGATTGTCTTTGTAATTTTTGTACATATACTTTCTTGCGTTGGACGGCTGTTTTTCCACTTCCTGTTAACGTTACCTGTGAGGCGTCACTTCTCGTGTTACGTCTCTCTGCTCATCTTAGTGCAGATTTTAAACCTAAATCTTTACTGAAATGAACACGACTTTAGTCAGTAAAGAGGGATTCTGTAATCTCTTTCCCTCTGGTTTGTGGCCTTGAGTGTGTGTTTATTTGTGCGTTAGTGGGAGATTGTACTGTTTGTTTGTTTGTTTGTCCGTGATGTTCCGCCAACTGAATGTGTTTTTGTCCGTTTTATTGGGTCTGTGTTAAACGCTTGACATCTTTGTAATAACCACAGACGAAAAGTATTAAAGAGTAACTTTTGAAAAGGACACACTGTGTTTCTATCATTTCAAAGCAGCTGTTGAATGGTGTGGAGGAAGCTTTGCTCATATGTTCTGGACAGGGTAACAAACCACATGAGTCTGTGAGGAATTTACTGCCTCCTCTCGGTTTCAACCAATCAGAGAGCTTGAGACAGATTTTTACTGCCAAGAGGCGGGGCTTTTTGTGAAAAAAAAAAAGGCAGAAAAATGCTGAGTCATTCTCAGCTCACTGTTTTATGAACTCATTTATGATGAGCCAAAGAAAGTGTCACAAAGATGGGCATTGTTCATTGAAAATGGGATTAGGAAAGTGATTAGAAAGTAAATTTTTTTGTATCCATAAGTAATATAAAAATCATTAAAAAGTAGAATTTCACTATGAAAATATGACTTCTGCTGCCTCAGTAAACTACTTGGATGGTATAAGAAAACATAATTTTCACTCTTAAAGAAAAGACTGATATTAAATTTCTGTGTGTGTGTGGTATTTATTTACTTTATTTACTTTAACTTAATTTTATATACATATTTAATTTAATATTAAATTACTTTATATATATTAATATAAAACGATTTATATGTATATGTATATAATAACTTAAATATAATTAAATTAATAATATAAATGTAATACACACACACACACACATATATATTCAATTGCTAAATAATTTACACACACACACACATATATATATATATATAATGAATGACTGTGTGTGTAATATTTAATATGAAAAAAGAAAAGAATATTAAATTACTATAATGATGCGTGTGTGTATATGTATATATATATATATAATTTAATATTAAATTACTTTATATTAAATTATATATATATATATATAAATAACTATATATATATAGTCAACTACTTAATATATGTGTCTGTATGTATATATATATATATATAACTTAAATATAATAATTAAATTAATTAATAAATAAATAGAATATCACATTCAATTAATTATATATATATATATATATATATATATATACACACACACACACACACACGCATATAATATTTACTTTATATATGTGTAATATATATTTAACAATACATTACTAAATTATATATATATATATATATATATATCTTTAATTTATCATTTATATATTTATAATGTTTTGTCTAGCATCATAAAATATTGAGAATTACATTTTTTACACTACAATACTGTGAATTTGATTTTAGGGTGAGATAAGACATTTATGTGATTACACCCTTTAATGTTTCTCATCTTTTGCTCACCAACTGCTAATAAAAAACAATTATAAATAAGACAATTCAACGTTTTACACACTTTTTTTTTTTTATTTTAAGCTGAAAATGATGATGAACATCAATAGTAAAGTATTCGAAAGGCTCTTTGAGTCTTCCGTTTAAAGAAGGCCACATGAATAACACTCAGTTCTCAATATCAAGTGCTCATTTTCTTAATGAATCCACTGATATGACGTGATTGTGACATTGAACATCTCAAAATGTGTCATAATAAAAAAAAGAAAAGAAAAGTCACTACACAGGCAATACAATAGTATCAGTAAATCCACAGTATCCGTCATTCAAGATTAATATCATTTTCTACAATAATACATATGTATATAGTTTAAAACCATAACTCAAAAACACATCGTACATACCCAAAGACTGGTAAACATGCGTCAGAGGAAATGTACAAAATATCTTCTACAAATGTAGAATCTTAAAATCTCTTTTAGTTGGTTTCCATCTTATTTGAATTACAAAGATCACATTTACCAGTACAGCTGTAAGTGAATCCCACAATGTGCAAAATCAGATAAGTTGACCTCGACTGCACCTTTCACCTTTGGTCTTTTTTTTTCCAAACAAATAAAAGACGACCTTCAGAGTGTAAACAACATCGATGGCCATACAGACAGGACATTCAGAAGGCTGGAGCTGGTTATCACTTCATCACAGAACATCCAACACATCAGACTCAACAGCTGATTTTAAACAGAAAATAATAGTGTTGCACAAAACATGTCAATACAATCAATAATTAAAAGATAATTAAAGAGACAGTTCACCCAATTTACTCACCCTAATGTTATTTCCCTGTATGACTTTTTTTCTTCCGCTGAAAATGTTTTTTGTCCTTACAATAAACTGTCTGATTGATAGTTTATACTTTTTTTTATAAGTAAAAAATCGTTTAGTGTAATTTGAACACAGTCCCCATTTAGGTTATGACATTGTGTCTTTTTGCTGTGAAATATTTACTTTTTTTTGTACAGTAAAGTGAAGAACACACTGAGGACCATTTATTTCTACATCTTTGTATCATCATTGAATTGCATTTAATTATATATTTATAGAGAGATTTAATTATAAGTTATAGAGCTTTGATCATAAAATTAATAATTTAAATATCATTTTACAAAGACCTTTTTGGGAGATTTCTTTATTACCTTTTTATTCTTTTTTATTCTCCTATTTATTTTTTTATTTTTTTCAATTTTATATGAGCCATTTTTTGGTGTTATATTTGATACATGATTATATATATATATATATATATATATATATATAAAAAATAAATATATGTAAAAATAAATAAATATGTATGTATAAATTAGTACATATGTAATATGTAAATAAATATTACGGAAATATGTAAATAAATATGTAAAAAATAAAAATAAATGTATATATATATATATGTATATATATATATATATATATGTATATATATATATATGTATATATATATATATATATATATATATATATACACACACACATACACACATACATACATACAAAATATTTTTATATTTTACATTAAAATATTTATATATTTTTATTTTTTATTTTTTACATATTACCTGGGTCATAAAAGCCAATTATAACATAAGAAGGAATAAAAGGGGGGAATATATATATATATATATATATATATATATATATATATATATATATATATATATTTACCCTTTTTAATTTTCCAATTTTTTATTACAAGTTACATGAGGCATAAAAGACACACACAAATTTTATATATATATATAAAATGGAACAAAATAGGAAAAATGATATAGAAAAAAAAATATTTATATAACAATTTCAGATATACATTATATAATAATAATAATAATAATAATAATAATAATAATAATAATAATGTGTGTGTGTGTGTGTGTGTGTGTGTTTTGCCTTTTTCCTTTACATATTACATGAGTCATAAAAGATTAGAGCCATAAATATATTAGATGTATCAAATATAATATACAATATATTGTGAGTGAGTGTAATATATATATATATATATAAATTGTGTTATATTTGACTTGATCTGGCTTTTATTGCATATATAAAATGGAAAAAATAGGACAAATAAAAAGGAATAAAACAGGAATATATATATGTATGTATATATATATATATATATATATATATATATATATATATATATATATATATAAAACACATTTGACAAAGATATATGAGCCACAAAAGCCTGATATGTCAAATATAACACAAAAATAAAACACAAGCTTCAATAAATGGCTCCATTAAAAAATATAGAGAGATTTTTCAGACTATTATTTCATATGTCAAGGTGAACATGAAGGTGAATAAATATGGACACATTTAATTTTTGGGTGAACTATCCTTTTTAAGAGATGATCAGTTGGGTCAGTTGAAAACAATTATTGACTGATGCACAGGACACATTATATTAAATATTACATTTTAAGACAGCACAGCCATAATACGTTTTTAGCACATAGTATAACAACAATAAAACCAGTCTGGATTTAATCACTTATAAAAAGCGGTGCTTTGTAATACTATGTTCTTTTTGGACACGTAATACCATTATAATCTATGAAGTACCTGGTAAATATCAAGGTGTTTGAATATCGGTAATCATTTAGTGGTTATATTCAGTACCTCGCCAGTACAAAGTGAATACTCAGAATGACACATACCTCCCTGTTCAGAAAATAAAACCACTTTGTTGCATTTCTCAAGCAGCTCAATTGCGTTTAATAGAGCGCAAATGTGACCCAACCGGAAAAAGATGTAAACAGATTTTCGGTGGGTTTGGTGCTTGTCAGTTTAGTGAGGTCAAATTGTGCTAATCTAGGACGTCCTTCAAAACACAATGCTTCCGTGTAACAGTAATAGCCACAGTCCTGTCAATAGAGGCTCTCATAGCTCTACTGACTAAACGTGCACAAAACACACACACACACACACACACACAGACACACGTGATACAGAAGAGACGGTGTTACCGATGTGACCATCCCAGAGGCGGGTGGACACTATGTTACACAGCAGCAGTGCCTCATCCGGAGGCAGAACCAGAGATGACTCCATCGATCCAGGGAGGCGTTTGAGAAGAGGGCTGGTCAGAGTGTTTTGGCAGTGGAGAGGAAACACGGACCCTCTCAGCTCCGGATCAGGGTCAGGAACTCGTCTCGTGTCTTGGGGTCCTCGCGGAAAACACCCAGCATGGTGCTGGTCACGGTCTTGCTGTTCATCTTCTGGACGCCTCGCATGACCATACACATGTGACTGGATCAAAGAGAAGAAATAAATCTCTCTGATTTAGAATTGGTCATACTTATTACATTGTAAAATGAAAAAAATAAATAAATCTAGAGTAAGATAGATAGATAAATCTTGATATTTTGTCTTTCTTATTTACATTGCAAATTTTTTAATAAATAAAATAATAAATAATATTTTTTTTATAAAATACAATTTAAAAAAATAAAATAAAATTTAACTTGTGACTGGAGAACAGTCAAGAGAAGAAAGAAAGAAATATATAAATTAAAATATTAAATAAAAAAATTAAATTACATTTTAAATGAAATTTAACTTGTGACTGGAGAAGAAATGCATCTTGATCTCTGGTCATTCTTATTTACATTGTAAATAAATAAAGATAAAATAATAAATAAATACAAAGGTAAATTGAATTTAATTTAGCTTGTGAGTGGAGAACAGTAAAGAGAAGAAATAAATCTTGATATTTGGTCTTTCTTATTTACATTGTAAACAATAAAATAAAATAATAAATAAATAAAACTAAATGTAAAGAATTAAATTAAATTTCACTTGTGACTGGAGAACAGTAAAGACAAGAAATAAATCTTGATATTTGGTCTTTCTTAGCATTACATTGTCAATAATGAAATCAAATAAAGTAAAATAAAAACAAAATAAAACCCAATGTTTTATTAAATTAAACTTGTGCCTGGAGAACAGTAAAGAGAAGAAATAAATCTTGATATGTGGTCTTCCGTGGCATTACATTGTAAATAATACAATAAAATAAAAAACAAAATAAAATTTAAAATTAAACTAAACTTGTGCCTGGAGAACAGTAAAGAAAGGAAATAAATCTTGATATGTGGTCTTATTTACATTGTAAATAATAAAACTAAATAATACATAAAACAAAATGCAAAAAAATAAATAAATAAAAAGTAACTTGTGACTGGCAAACAGTAAAGAGAAGAAATAAATTGATATTTTGTCTTTCTTAGCAATACGTTGTAAATAATACAATAAAATAAAATAATAAATTAATTATCTAAAATGTAAAAAATAAAATAAAATGTAACTTGTGACTGGAGAACAGTAAAGAGAAGAAATAAATCTTGATATTTGGTCTTTCTTAGCATTACATTGTCAATAATGTATAAAATAAAGTAAAATAAAATTTTTAATTAAACTAAACTTGTGCCTGGAGAACAGTAAAGAAATGAAATAAATCTTGATATTTGGTCTTACTTACATTGTAAACAATAAAACAAAATAATAAAATGAAATTTAAAAAATAAAAGAAAATTTTACTTGTGACTGGAGAACAGTAAAGAGAAGAAATAAATCTTGATATTTAATCTTTCTTAGCATGATCAGAGAACAGTAAAGAAAATAGATCAATCCTGATATTTGATCATTCTCAGCATTACATGGTAAATAAAAAGTCTAACTTGAATTTTTACATACGTTGCTTCAACGACCACCCCGACACCAGCAGGCTGTAACGCTTCAGTGATGGCGACTGCAATCTGTTTGGTTAGACGCTCCTGAACTGAAATAAGAACAGACCAGAACTACTGAGAACATCTCCATGTGAAGTTTTCATGTTATTAGTGAAACAAACAAGGATTATGAAGGAACAGAAATATTATTACATGCCAAGACCATTACCTTGCAATCTCCTGCTGTATATCTCAACAATCCTAGTGCAAAACAAAAAGCATAGTTAATAATAAAGCTAGATTTATACACAATATACCTTCATGAAATGTGACAGTGGTCTGATAAGACTTTATTGCTCAGAGATTTTAGTCATTATGGTAATAATACAAAACCTTGGCCAGGGGTATATAGACTGAAAATATTCATTTAGTTCTTAATTAATAATATGTGTATTTGTAGAAAATGTATAAATATGTGTAATAATAATCCTTAGACTACTTTTTGGTACTATATTTAAGTATTCAATATGCATAATAATAGCACAAACACAATAAATCCTAATAATATCAAATATAACTCATTTGTACTGACTGCTGTTGTCTTCATTAGTGGAGTGCAGTGTTAGGGTTGGTACATGGTGAAATGGCTAAGCCACAGGTATTGGGGTCAGATTGGATCAGGCTTCTCTTTGTCACTCACACATTGTGTCTAATCCTCTTACAGACACTTACACTCTCTCTGCTTTAAACAAACACACACACACACACACACACACACAGGCGTGTGCATCTTGATTTCACAGACAAACAACACCCCTGAGGGGAAGAAAGCCATTAATCCCCTTTACTCCAGCAAATGCTATAGAAGAAACACTGCTTTGCCGCAAGATAAATTTGCACTCGTAAAGGAATCCATTAAAATTCAACACAGAGCAGGGAAAACATAAAATTCACCTGTAATGGTGCCAAAAGCATTTGGACACTTAAGTCATACCTAATGAGGGATAGTCACTACATTATATGACAAAATATAAAACTTATTTTAAAGAAGGAAAGCACAAGCAAAATTTCACTAAATTAAAAGAATTCATGCTGACCCTGTATTTGGGGAAAAAAACCTTTATTGTTCAACTAAATAAAGGTTATGCAGATATTGGTAGATGTTTTGTGTGCATTTTGAAACTGACACACCCAATAACAGTTTATAGTCATCAGAGTGAAATTAACTAGAGTGTGGGTCTAATTTGTCCTTCCACAGTTTCATAATAAACCGAAAATATATTTATACTCGTCATTTTAACATAAAATGTCTTTAACGTTGTGTTTTGTGTCATCGCTTTGGCAAAGTGTCCGTCAAATGAACTAAGCATAATTATGGCTTTATCCCCTCATCAAGTCTGTTTGCGCTGCTGGTTTCAATGTGAAGCGCGCACTTCATTCAGGCGATCAGCTCGTGATCTGCTGTTTGCCGCATCTCAGAATCAGAGCGGCTCCTTTGACAGTCAATGAGTTTAGCGCACCTTTGGGAAGGCAGCAGCCTCCAATTACACTCTGTTTTCTTGTGTTTACATTAGCATAATTTTCACAATTTTAATGGGCAGATGTTTATTCAAACCTGTTTTCAACTGAAGCTGGATAATAAAAGGAAAATAATAGCTCAATTGCAGATTCCTTCAAAATAAAAGCTCATAGGTTTAACTCGTGCAAGCAAGGACTAAAATGAACAGACACGGACAAAGAAAATACTGTACAGCCAGAGCAAGCTCACTGTTTATTGGGAGAACTGACTTCAGAGAACTTTCGACTCCATAAGCGCCACCTGCTGTCAGAGAGTGAGTCTGCCGTTTTTGTTTTATGAAGGTTTTAGTATTATTTCACAAAGCTAAAGTCAAGTCAGACCTTCTGTGTTTGCTTCAGATATAGTCTTTGCAATGATACAATCAAATTGAAATGAAAGAAACTGCTCATGCTACATGTGTGTTTCATTTTTGTTTGTATTATGATTAAAATGCAGTGGTTGGTCCATTATTAAATATGTTTGTAGTAGCAGCAACTGCAAAAACAGTTTAATGGCCAGGAAAAAATATTTATGGTTGGTAAATTTTCTCAAGTCTCCAGCCATCGGCAGATGTGGCAAAAAGTTAGTTTTAGGCCCTGCTTGCAATTTATTTTACTTACTAATTACTCACTTATTCACTCTTTACCTTTGTTTTTACTACAGTGAAATTGTTTTACAATATATGGCTATTACTGTCATAGGAATGCTAATATAAAATGATTACTATTATATTCTAATTTGTTTGGCTTCCAAATTCACCAGTGTGAGTGTAATTTAGACACTATATCACAACTAAAAAAAAGGGACTGAGTTCCCTTTAAACTTTAATTACAAGCAATTCACCAGCTTTGCACACTGAACCTGTGTTGGAGCTCTTAATTTTGAACTCTCAAAGTGTACCAGATAAACGAATTTTAATTTTAAAATGTGCAAAATTTTCTAGAGGGACCAAGGTCCACCCACCGTAGTTTCACAAAATCCTGTGGGAAACACTGTATTTGCTATCTAATGGAATGATATTCAGACAGACTGATGCTTTTTGGGGCTACTGTTTGTTCCTTACCTTGCTAATTTGCTCAGACCAAGAACCCTCTTGTTTGGAAGGTAACCTATATGCACCTGTGAAAAACACAACACAGTAAAGGATTAGTTCATTTGCAGAATAAACATTTGCTGATAATTTACTCACCCCTATGTCATCCAAGATGTTCATGTCTTTTTTTTTTTCAGTCGAAAAGAAATTCAAGTTTTTGAGGAAAACATTCCAGGATTTTTCTCTGTATAGTGGACTTCAATGGGTTTATGTAATGCGTGAGGTCGAGCTAGAAAGTATATACATCTTTATTTTTTAGTAGAAAATGACAATTGTTTTGCTAGATAAGACCATTTTTCCTCTGCTAGGATCATGTAGAGCCCTTTAAAGCTGCACTGAAACTGCAATTTGGACCTTCAACCCATTGGGTCCCATTGAAGTCCACTATATGGAGAAAAATCCTGGAATGTTTTCCTCAAAAACCTTTATTTCTCTGTGACTGATGACAGAAAGAAATGAACACCTTGTATGGCATGTGGGTGAGTAAATGATCAGGAAATTTCTATTCTGGAAGTGAACTAATCTTTTAACTGACAACAGAAAGACAGAACAACAAAACATGGGAGTTATATACACAATTTCACAACTAGTTTTCAACCATGTAAAACATGCTTGCCTGTGCACAACTGGCACTAGTAAGCTACACGGCATGGGGGCTATGCAAATGTTAGTTTTTATTTCAATTTTGGCTTCCAATGATTATGGAAGCATGATTGAAATAAAATGATTATTGAACCACATTCTGTTCCTTTAAAGCGGTGTGCTTTGCCACTTTCACACCTCATTAAAAGCCCAAAAATAATATCCAAATCAGTCAAATCATGTGACTGTCTTAACATTCGGTCTACTGCATTACATGCTTCATATTTAAAAGAGTTGCAAAACTGCAGAAAAAAAAGACCTTCTGTGTAAGCTCTCAGAGAAGAAGCCCAAAATGGCCAATTGAACTATACTTAGGGCTTCGGCGTGTGACTATATGGTCAAATAGAGAGAAAATTATTTGAAAATGCATGTCTTGTCGAGTATTCACAAAAATGCAGTCAGTTATGTAAGCACTTGGGAGAGAATTGGATGCATGTTAGTATATTAGATCCTATATATATATATATATATATATATATAATATAGCATTAGGTCTTAAAGTGATAGCAGTCCAATATATAGGAGATCAAGAGAACAGTTCCTCTATGCACACCTATAGACCACCAATAGAATCGTCATTGCAGTGCTTTAAAACACGCAGCATTATTCAATGTGTTGACTTTATTTAATTGGAATCAGGAAGGGACATATCAAGCAGTCCCACCCCCTTTTTTTAAGCTTGGGCCAGAGTTACTGAGCTCAGTAAAGCCACATTTGTCAGCACATGAAAGCCACAATCTCATCCTTGCTATAAAACATGCTTCGGATTCTAGAGAGCATTTGATTCAACAGAAAGTTTGATGAGAAGCTGAAGTGCAGCATGATGTCATCAAACACATTGATCCATATTGACAAAAGTTAGATACTGTAAGTTTTGAATGCATATAATGAAACACACTAGATTATAGATAACCGTAATGCTAACATATTCATACTAAAAGCCCCAAAATTTACATTTTGATTTCATGAGGACTTTAATTCATATAGTTAAGACTGTTTTATTTTTTTAAATTTCATTATTCCATTTCTGTAGTAGGCTATTAGCGGAGTACTATACTGTTAAATTGCCCACTCCTAATTGTGTTACATAACAGGGCCCAATGATTTCCGCGATGCAGAAAACATGAACGGAATCGCAGAATCCAGACATAAAAACGGAATTTACTGTTTGAAAACGGAATGTCACAAAATTTGTCAAGTTTGGAAGAATTCATCAAAGGTATGTCATCAATTCGCGATATGGACTAGTATCTGTAAATATTAAGCCGCAAAAAGACTATTTAAATATGAATCTTGCATATCCCGCTTGTCTCCATTTATGAATGGCACAGACGCAAGGTTTTGCTTACTACACATAATGAACCGTGATTTCAGCATCTGGCGTCTCAGTAACTGAAAACATAAATATATGAACAACATCTCCAGAACTGCTCTGAAAGTCACTTCCATGCCACTCCTTCCGTTCCATTTGAGTAAAATGCCGAAGCTGTATCCAATCTAGCCACAACCAGCGTCAGTTACAGGTATTCACTTGAAGACATATATGCCAGAAATATCGTTTTAATATTTAGAATGTACGTAATACTACTACTGTTACTGTTGATATATAATAGTTGAATTACACAACATTTATTTCATTTCATTTCAATTTTAATAGTAAACCCCTTTTACTTGCCAAAAAATATAATCGGTTTAATTTTCATTAATTAAAAAAATTTATTTAATATTTTTTTTTATGATTTCTGTTGATAACCAGAAAAATGTAAATACACAACACAAAATTTCTGAGGGAATAAAAATTCACAAGGCTACTGTAAGCAAATAAATAAAGGTTTTTATGCATTCAAATAATTAGACATGCTGAAACCAGAATTTGGTAACAATAAAACATAAGGTGAGAAAAAAATAAATTTCATAGGGCCCTAACAATGTCATTTTTGTTAAACCTTTAATAAACTGATGTTAAATTATAGACGTTTTTATAAGTTCAATTAATTACTCATGCTTTTCAAGATTTTATTTAATCATTAAAAGGGAGTCCAGAAAAATTTAAATGGAAAAAAAGGGAATCCAAAAAAATAAAAAATAAAAAACAGGAAAAAAAATTGGAAAAAAAAATTGGAAAAAAAGAAAACGGAATTTGGAAAACAAATAAATTGGATTTCATAGGAACTGATTACAATATTAACCAAAATAATAATAATTATGATTCTGGCCATATCCGAGCAGCCCTACATGGCACAACACCAGACGAGAAGGAGAAGTTAAAGATGCAGAAAGCCGTATCTCTGCATATGCTCGGAAGTGACTGCTCATCTGACAGCCCCCAACCTAACCTCCTCTCTGCCGTCCAACTCAAATGTCACCAACAATTTGATGAAACAGCCCAGAGAAAGGGCAGCATCAACAGACATGCGAGGATTTTCTTTTTTCCCTCTTCTGCTCTGTGTTCTAATGCGATAAATCCTGCACGTCACTGAACCCTCTTGGCCTTCCTTCAGGGCCGCCAAACTTCAGTCGACATCCTTCCGAAGCATCAATCGAGATTTAACAACAACTACAGAGTAGCGTTTTTTTTTTTTTTGCAGCTTAATCTATTTTAGACCAACAGGTAAGACATACACCAGCTGTACGGTAGATATGTTTAAAAGAAAGCGCACCTGTTCGGCTCAGTGTTTGTGAGATGGACACCAAGAGTGCCGAGGACGATCATGTAGATGGTGGACACTGAAGCGCAAACAAGAGGGCCAAAAATGAAAGGGAACAGGCGTACGCCTCTCTGAAAGAAATTGGTGAGTCATTATCTTGTTGCAGATGCGGCGAGTGGCGAGGTAAATAGATGAGAAGGGATAAGGGGCCGTGCCGATGACGACAGGGAGCTATCAGCGGGGGACGCAGCGGAAGCGACGGCCCTCCAACAGCATCTGACAAACAAAATTGCAAGTGGCGGAAAAAAAAACATTCAGTGCGCTTGATCAATGGCTCAGTCTATCATCAGCAGCCATTTATGCCGTGACAGAATCGACGGTGTCTCTTTTGTCTTAAATGGCAGACACCTGCGGTGCTATGAGTTGGAGGGAGGTACTAAATGTCAAACCTGGAGGATTAAGAGTGGGCATTGTTTTTGAGTGGTTCTCAGATCTGATATTTCAGCTTTGTCCTTGTTACCTTCTAGATTTAATTATGGCTAATTAACTTGGTTATCGACGGATTACATATCAACTTTATTTTTTTCCAGGTGCATCAGAAAAAAAAAAAAAGCTGCCGTTATGTGAGTGAATCTCACAAAGAAATGTATAGCCCACAATCACAAAACATGTTATTAAAAAAAAAGAAAGAAAAGAAAGCCAATTTCATAATAATTAAGCACATTAAGCACCAAATTCGAATTACTGTAATTCATTAACAAAAATTAAAGTCAGCATACGTTGACTTAAAACACTACTTATTTAAGCAGTGATACTTAAAGATAATAATTTAATAATATACCACATTGTAGTAATGAGAATGGGATTTTTTGCATTACAATATATTTCATAAAAAAATATTATCACAATACAAAAAATATACAGTCCCAAATATAGGCCTAATTTCTTTGTCTTAATAATAATTTATATTCTATATAAATATAATAATTTAAATTCTATAATTTCTATACATATTATACTTTTAATTTGGGGGTGAAATATGACCTAGATAATAAATAAATAAATAAATAAATAATTGAAAAAAATCTAAACATACATAACTAATAAAATAAAAAGTAATAATACATGCAATAAATAAAATTTAAATGTAAAATTATTAATTGAAAAATATATATATAAAAAATTAATAATATTTTATACTTGAATAAAATAAATAAACTTTACCCAAGAAAAAAAAGACAATGTGGTCTTTAGGTTTTAGGACAATGAGGTTTTTAAAACTACATACTAGCCGTCGAAAGTCATTGGACAGTAAGATTTTTTTTATTTTTTTGTAAATAAGTCTCTTCTGCTCACCAAGCCTGCATTTATTTGATCCAAAGTACAGCAAAACAGTATTCTTTTTTGTATATATATATATATATATATATATATATATATATATATATACACTATTTAAAAGTTTTCTATTTGAATATATTTTCAAATGTAATTTATTCCTGTGATTTCAAAGCTGAATTTTTAGCATCATTAATCCAGTCTTCAGTGTCACATGATCCTTCAGAAATCATTCTAATATTCTGATTTAATGCTTAAAAACATTTATTATTATTATTATTATTATTATTATTATTATGAAAACAGCTGTGCAGATTTTTTTCAGGTTTCTGAATTCTGTTTGATGAATAGAAAGTTCAGAAGAACAGCATGTTCACGTCTTTATCATTACTTTTGATCAATTTAAAGCATCCTTGCCAAATAAAAATATTACTTTCTTATCATTCTTATCATTTCTTTACCACAAAATAAAAAATAAATTATATATATATATATATATATATATATACACTTCATCACAGAATCCTGAAAAAAAAATACTAAAGTTTTAAATATTAATAATAATAATAATAATAATGTTTCTTGAACAGCAAATCAGCATATTAGAAGACTGGAGTAATGATGCTGAAAATTTAGCTGATAAATTACATTTTAAATATATTCAAATAGAAAACAGTTATTTTAAATAGTAACAATATTTCACAATATTACTGCTTTTGCTTTTTTGGATCAAATAAATGCAGGCTTGGTGAGCAGAAGAGACTTTAAAAAACATTTAAAAACTTTTGACTGGTAGTGTATACACCATAAAGGTTTGTCTCTTAAATACGGTCATTAAAACTGCACTGCAAGGGTGACATTTGAGTAATGCTGCTAATGAGGGTAAAAGGTTTAGTCTTACCCGGCCAAAAATGGGAACTAAATGGTGTTCACACATGGAAAACATGTCAATATCCTTCACGATCACCATCTCATCATGGTCTTCATCAAAGATTGCGTCATTCAGGACATCTGCAAATCAAGAAGATCAGAGGCTGGTCAGTGTCAGGTGAGTGATATGACAGCTGATGACATTATGAAATCATTATATTTCACCCCGTACGTTCTTCCTGTTGTGGCCCTGTGTCATTTCTCTTAGCTCATATCATTGTTCAAACATATCCTGTTTTATCTAGTTGAAACACACTGTCTTTTCTTGAGGGGCTTTTTAATTTCCTGACCGCCTATCTCGGGGAAGGTTTCCGTGGAAACATGGCAAACTGATGGCGGGGCTTTAGGGTCTTGTTGAGATGTGACTTTCATACTTTTGTGTAGGCACTGTGTGAAGGCAGAAAGCAATACATTTTCAGGCTGTTTTTATGTCTATGATCACTTTAGCAACCGGTGCATCCTACAGCTTTTACAACACTAAACCCTATCAACTTCTTTTTAAAAAGACAGAGAGAGAGAGAGAGAGAGAGAGAGAGAGAGAGATTTTTTAAGTGTATAAAATATGAAAATTAAATAAAATATTTAATTATATACATTATATAATATAATGTATATTATATATATTAGATTTTATTAAAAAAATGGAAATGTATAAATTAAAATAAAATTCCCATTACCATTTCACTATCAAATGTATCACTTCATTCTATTTTTAAATATGTAAAAACGAACTAAATATATTGTAATTAATACAAAATTAGATTTTATAAATAAACGGAATTGTATAAAAAATAAAAATGTGAAGTTTTATATAAAATGTATTCTATATTATATAATATACTATACTATATATTATAAATATTAGATATAGATTAGATAAATATTAAATTTTATTTAAAAAAAATACAAAATTGGAATTGTATAAAATATGAAAATAATTGTATATCATTTCACTTTCACATATATGACTTCATTCTATTCTTAAATGTGTACAATTTTATATATATATAGTTGTTTTTTAATTGTATAAATATGAAAATTATATAAAATACTTTATTATATGCATTATAATATTATTATTATTATTATTATTATGCATTATATATATATAAAATGGAATTGTATAAAATATAAAAACTGAAATTAAAATAATTCTATATAATTTACTTAAATGTGTAAAAAAGTATATTGTTTATAATTAATTTAAATATTATTAAATATATTATTATACATTTATTATTATATTAATAATATAATATAAAGCATTTTATGAAAAAATTGAATTCTATTAAACAATTGAAATTGAAAATTAAATAATGTTAATAATAATTCCACTAATAATAATAATAATATAATAATAATATAATATAATTTTTTTTATTTATATAATAATATAAAATATAATAATAATTTCACTCACATATTACTTCATTCTATTCCTAAATGTGTAGAGAAAAAAAAAAATATATATATATATATATATATATATATATATATATATATATAAAAATATATATATATACACATTATATGTATTATATTTATATATTAGACTTAATATAAATATACTGTTAGATTTTAAAAAACAAAATTGGAATTGTATAAAATATAAAAATTAAAAAAAATATAAAAATTTTATTTAGTTAAATGTGTACAAATGTATAATGTTTATATAATTACTTAAGTCTTATTAAATATATTATTATATATTTGTTATTATATTAATAATATAATATAATTCATTTCTTATTTAATATATTATTATTATATATTATATATTATTATTATTTTAACATACATTATTAATATTATTAAACAAATTGGAATTGTATAATTGTTTAATGAAAATTAAAATTAAAATAATTTTTAAAACATTTTACTTACACATATATCACTTCATTCTATTCTTAAATGTGTAGAATTTAGAGAGAGAGAGAGAGAGAGAGAGAGAGAGAGAGAGAGAGTTATAATATTATTATATATATACTGTTTGATTTTATATTTGATCACTTAAATGTTTAAAAAAGTCTAATGTTTATAGAATTATTTAAATATTATTAAATGTATATTAATAATATAATATAAAATAATTTAATGCATTTATGCAGCGAGACCTTTGACTATTTTTATGTTCTTTACATTTGTTTTTCTTTATTATCTACCCCCTGCCAGATTATGACTTAAACACTTTTTTTTTCTTATGTCATCCCAATTTAGATGACAAAGTGTAACAGAAATCTATACTACAAAATTATCACAGCTATTAGATCACTTAGAAATCTACATTATTTGAGGTAACATCAATTTCAGCAGGAAAAAAAAAAGCTGTGGACAAATAACAAGCTAAAATTTAACTAAAGGTTAAGGGTTTGTTAAAAATGATTATGAGCAATAGTAATAATAGTTATGCAAACACCAGTGTCAAACTGATAGTATCCCTCATAAAGGTGATTTAACAAGTTCTTCCGATTTTGTCTCATGTTTCCCAGAATAGGAAAGACTTTTGTTAATATTTAAACAGATTCTGTTCATGCTTTCTATTGCTTTTCTATGCAGACTATTAGCTGCAGCTGATCTGAGCGTCAGACCGTCTCTGTCGAATCTAACCTGAGGGCAGCAGCTGTTACGAGAGAACTGTCATCAGGCTCATCCTAAACAAACAGCCACTTTCAAATGCACAGGAACAACACACAGAAAGGTCTCACGTATGACGGTGGCAATGACAGAAAAGAACAGGAAATCAAATCAGCATCTCCCCGAAGTCATCTTTCAGCCTCCCTGCCACCGTCACACACACTCAATTAAACACAAACTTGCTTACACACTAAGCAAATATACACTTGGAATACAATAAGTAACCATAGAAACCCACTGAAATTGTGAAGATGTCGACCAGCAGAGCTCTGGTTAAGGGTAATGTTACTGCTGCTGAGGGCTTGGCTTGTTCTCCATCGCCTAAATAAGAGACAGGCATCCATCCAGCCAGTGGGGGCAGGGGACAACGGAGCATAATGATGGGTAATGCAGAAAACAGGCCATACTGAGCTGCTTAAACACTGTAAATTGAGCAATATCATCCAGCTCTATGATCTTGAATGGTTTTATGTGACATGAGACCACATCAAAACCATAAACTTTAAGGAACATAATGATATAATGCATTATAATGATATCATAATAATTCTCTAATTTCACAATCCTTCCTTCCTTTACCAAGTGTCTGTGATGCATGAGAAACTGAGCATTAAGACAAATGTTTCATCCAGTTTAAAACTCAAAATGGTAAAATGGAGCAAAAATGGTTTGAATAATCGCCCAAAAATATTATTTACACACATGTAGCATTTTGACAGTTATATATCATACAAGTAAATATTGACATTCCGTTAGTTTCAACCTGATTTAAAAAAAAAAAAACAGATTCTTCTTGTATTTTGATTGTTCTGGTCGATCTTTTTCACAATTAATTTCCATGTAATAATAATAATAATAATAATAATATTATATTTATTTATTTATTTAATTAAAGTTTATTTATTAAAGTTAGTTTCAACCTGATTTTTTTTTCTTGTATTTTGAATGTCCTTGATCTGTTCCACAACTGATTTTTATTTAATAATAATTATAATATTTATGTATGCATTTATTTAAGTTGGTTTCAACCTGTTTTTTAAGCAGATTTTCTTGTATTTTTAATGTCCTGGTTGATCTTTTCCACAATAAATTTCCATGTAGCAATAATAATAATAATAATAATAATTATAATTATTATTGTTATAATTATCATCATCATCATCATTTATTTATTTATTTATTTATTTATTTAAGTTAGTTTCAACCTCTTTTTTTTTTTTTTTCAACCAGGTTTTTCTTGTATTTTTAATACCCTGGTTGATCTTTTCCACAATTAATTTCCATGTAATAATATTTATATAATTATTATTATTTATTTATTTATTTTATTTTATTAATTAATTAACATCAGTTTCAACCTGATTTTATAAATCAGATTTTTCTTGTATTTTGAATGTCTTGGATCTTGGATCTGTCTTGGATCTTTCCCACAATTAATTTCCATGTAATAATAATAATTATTATTATTATTATTATTATGTATTTATTTAAGTTAGTTTCAACCTGATTTTTTTTTCAACCAGATTTTCTTGCATTTTGAATGTCCTAGTTCATGTCCTTATCCACAATTAAATTCCAAGTAATTATTTATTTATTTCATTTCAGTTAAAATGTGCTTTTTTAAACAAGATTTTCCTTGTATTTTGAATGTCCTGGTTGATCTTTTCCACAATTAATTTTCATATAATAACATTAGTAGTAGTAGTAGTTTATTTATTTTAGTTAGTTTCAAACTGATTTTTTTAAACCAGATTTTTCTTGTATTTTGAATGTCCTGGTTGATCTTTTCCACAATTAATTTCCACGTAACTATGATGTCAAGACTTACTCTCATCATTAAAGTAGCCCACATGATTTGTGCGTTAAAGTCTTCTCATTGTGTGCGTTACAGACCAAAATTAAAATTAAGCTCATTGTCTTCTAGTTACATTTAGGTTATTCACTGTTTTTCCTAACCTCTAGTGGGATGTTAACAAATTTAATATATTAAAATGTTTTAGTATAATATATGCAAGTAAACTTTGATGGTTATTGTTGCATTTGTGTATTTTTATATTTATTATTATTATTATTATTATTTGTCCCCTGTTTTCAGTTAATGTAAAAAACTAATTATTTAAACTAGATTCCTGTTGTATTTTACTGCTTAAAGTAAATATTTTGAATCTATTTGTCTACAATTGCTGTTTAGTTGAAACTACTTAAAAACTGAGAATGAATAAATATTGCATGCCAAAAGGCTTAAAAATATCCAGATTTAGATTTAACTCCTAGCTGAAACACAATTATAACCCAGAGATGAATATACTTTGACATCAAGTCAGATCTAGATGAGCCTTCATCATTCAAGCAATTACTATGTACCAACAGCTTCCTTGAGGCAGTAACTAATGAGTCAACCACCACCCATAAAAATCCAAAAACGTAACACAGCCTCACAATAAACCAAGTGAGACCTCCAAACAGTTTTCTGCCTCCAAGACTTCAAATATCTATCTGTGGGAGACATATAACTTAAGTACTTCAGAACAATTTAAGAAACTGCAGGGGTGGTGCAAACGTCAGCCAATCCCATTGAAGAAAGACAAAGACCTTCCTCTAGAAATGTCTTATCAAATGCACGCTTCACCATGACACTGCATGTTATACCATTTGTGAACCATGGACCGTACTGGTGCTATTAGGTCATCGAGGGCAGTCAAATTTTAACAAGGAGTTTTTTGGTGTAGAAAAGCAACATTAATACATTCCATATGCATGGGCCCTAAAAATGCTACACAAACCAAGTCCAGATGTGCTGTTTGCTATGTGGGGATGTTGTTGGTGGGCAGCACCCTGGCTCAACCACTTAGACAACAGCCTGAGAGTGACCAATGAAACGACTGTGCAAGATAAACCTAAGCTTTGAGGTGGAGTACCTGCTGAGCCAGTTAATCAAAATGATGGAACATGGAAGGGCATGAGGAAATACTTTTAACCTGAAATGTTTGGCAATGCATTTGTAAAGGATGAATGATTTATGGGCTATAAAATTCTCTGTGTCATAATTAGATCAAAACGACTCCAAAATACCAAACCGCTCTAATGAGAAAATGTCTACGATTAATTCATATGAACAGAAAAGTATGATTTTTTTAGATCACTCCTTTAAATCAAACTATCAGAGAGGCGTAAGAAGATCTGAAAACATTTGAATGAATTCATATGAATTAGCCACTAATTGCCAACATTAAAGAGTGTATTAAATGCATGAGAGTGTTGAAAAAAAATATATGATTGTTAAAATATGAGACATGATTTTGAAGAATGTCCTGGTCAGTCTTTGAAATTCAATGGCATGACATAGATATAACCACTAGATTATACTCTAAAAGTGTTATACACAATTTGTGCATTTTTCCAAGACTTCCGATGACATGATAGTTTTCTGTTTTTGAGTTTTGAGGTACAGACCCAAGTTTTCACTGATCTAGTAGCATTTAAATGTTCACTAACCATGTTAACCATGACTAGATCGAGATCAGTGAGTCATGAACAAACCATTCCTAGCTAAATCAACTTCATAAAAATCTGACAAATCTGAAACTGAAACAACGAATTGTTCATTTCTCAATTTTAGGAAGAGAGAATTCAATGGATACAATATTATCCATGAATAATAACTTAAATATCAGCCTCACACAATCACTTTGACTTGAAATATAGTTATTTGGGTCCTTTGGAAGTTTTGGACCATTGTAAAGTGATTTTTAGTCATTTTTGAGGCTTCAGTGCCTATCCCTATGTGTAGTAACCATGTATTTTTGGCGTATTGACTACCATTTGTATAACCAGTTTTACAACAAATATCATGGTTGAACTATGATTAGCGTAGCAAAACAATGGTTAATTTGTGCTTACCGTGTTTTTTTGGTTTTATCTGTAGTAAAACCATGGTTAATTTTCGTAATGGATGGATGTCAGTATTAGACAGACCAAAACATTCTTTAAAAAGTCTCTCTTTGCGTTTCACAGAATGAATTTATACAAGTTTGTATAAGTAAATGATGACAGAATTTTCACTTTTGGATCAATTACAACTTTTACAACATAAGAACGCCTCTGTGAACGCCCCCTTAGTGTAATAAAACTTCGAAATACTGTAAATCATTAACTTTTAAAAACAGCTGACTAAAAAACATTTTTTATTATTATTTCGTTTTGAAAGCCAAAATTTAGCTTAGAAAGTTTCTCAGAGACAGAACATATCTGTCAGAATAGCTTAACTTAATAGGGAAAAGCTTTTAATTTTAAATCCATTTGATACACTAAGAACGTATCGATAAACACGCCTTTTATCAGCTGTCATACATTTAAGCAACTCACCGATGATTTTTTCCTGATAACCCTTGGTGAAGAACTGCATGGCAGTAGCGGCTCTCCACGGAGTTTTCAGCAGCCCCTGCCGCTGCGGATCTTCCCCGAGACCCCTGAGAATAGTGGTGTAAGCCGCGGCGATGCTCGGCAGGCTCATTTCATTGTCTTCCAGACTGCGAGTGCGTTCTTCCCGCCAGCTCTCCATCACGCTGGAGGACGGCACGGTGGTGCTCGGGTTCCCGGTGGCACCACTACCACCGCCGGCTTTCCATCCGGGAATCTTCACCCGTCCATCAAAGTATCCATTGATCGCGGCATCTGTTTCATTTTCATTTTGATTCATTTGTTTCTGTTTGGAGCGGTCCATGGTTGCCTAAAAGTGGCAGCTTGTGGTCCTCAAAGACGGTTTTAGTGCAGTTTAAAGTATAACGGACAAACTTGTATGAAGTTCAACGGTTGTTATATTCTTGTCAAACTCAGCGCTCTCGTAGGGACAGTCGAGGGGTTTTATAAACATTGGCTAATCCGTGCGCGTTCCTATTGGTCGCCGGGCGCGTCCGCGTCACGGAGCCAGATTTCTATTGGCAGAGAAACGTGCTTGCGTCAGGCCACCTGTATCTAGTAAGAGGATGAGATCTCTTATTCACATTAAAGTGATGTCTTGGGGCAGATCAAACCACCTAAGGGGATTGATAAGACCTTTGGGTGATGTTGTTCTTGTGATTAAAAATAAAAGCAGCATTTGTTTCAGTGAAATGCACAATGCAACCAAGAGGTTGTACAGCTGGTTACTTGTCTGCTCAGATCAGTTTCATTTCATGTCTGTGTGGTTGCAAAATCAAAGTTCAGTGACCTCGGATTAACATCAGAAAACCATTCAATTCACATTTGAAGGACGCTCTACATTGCATCACTGGTGT
This sequence comes from Cirrhinus molitorella, assembly GCA_033026305.1. NCBI lineage: Eukaryota > Metazoa > Chordata > Actinopteri > Cypriniformes > Cyprinidae > Cirrhinus > Cirrhinus molitorella. The sequence continues at coordinate 27,789,816 of CM065135.1, read as the reverse complement.
GCATGCAACATTGTTTACTTTCAACTTTCTAAGATAACCTTTAGAATAAAAAAAAAAACAGCATAGTAGACTTCAATGCTTCAAAAAATGTAATATTTTAGCTTTTATTATGATTATTTGTTTTACATACAGTACAAAACTTCACAAAAACATATGTACAAACCTTTCAAAGCATTCAGAATATCACTATCACTTGTTATTAACCATCTTGCCATACTGCAATTTGCTTAACAAAGAGACTTTGCTTTATTTCAAATGCAAATGAAATGCAGTGCTTTCAAAAGAGCTCAAACTTGAGAAAATTTATGGAGAACGAGTGGATCACATGAGCAGCCAGTCTATTTGACAGAATAACAGGTCAGATAATTACAGTACAGAGAATTACAGAAAACAACCAAAAAATGTTTTTAAAAGTTCCCCCCCATAAGCAATATTAAAATAAAATGTAAAAAAAAAAAAAAAAAAAAAAAAAAGAGATTAAATGCTAAGTACTATTCTTTGTTAAATGCGAATGCAGAGAGTTTAGCAGAAGTATCCAGTGGCTTTTTCTTTTTGGCGCTGCCCTCATCTGTCTCCATTTGTTCATCTGCTTGTCCTTCATCTTCGCGCTTGCGTTTTTTGGGGTCAGAGTCGCCCTTTGCTCTCTCCGTCCAGTTCTGAATGAATGATAAAGACGTATTTGCAGTTGAAGTCAAAAGAATACATACACCTTGTGGACTCTGCAAAATATTAATTATTTTACCAAATTAAGAGGGATTATAAAAAAATGCATGTTATTTTTTTTATTTAGTACTGACCTGAATAAGAGATTTCACATTAGACATTTGCATAATCCAGAAAATAATAGCTAAATTTATAAAAATGACCATGTTCAAAAGTTTTCATACACTTGATTCTTAATATTGTGTTGTTATATGAATGATCCCCACAGATGTTATTTTTTTGTTTTGTTTTGTTTTTTGTTTAGTGATAGTTAATCATGAGCCCCTTGTTTGTCCTGAACAGTTAACCTACCCACTGCTCTTTAGAAAAGTCCTTCAGGTCTCACAGATTCTTTGGATTTTCAGCATTTTTGTGAATTTGAACCAACAATGACACTGCATTTTGACAAATAAGGGACTTATATGCAACTATTACAGAAGGTTCAAATGCTCACTGATACAAGAGCCATGGGGGTGTAAACCTTTGAACAGAATGAGGGCGTGTACATTCTTCTTATTTTGCTTAAGTATTGTATTTTTTCATGTAGTACCACCTTTCAGAAGCTACAGAATATACTTAAATGTTCCCCCAGAAGACAAAATAAGTTCAATTTAACTTGATCATCAAATTCAAAAGGTTTTCGCCCTAGGCTTGGCGTTTGAACCTTATGTAATTGATGCATATGAGTCTCTCAGGAGTCCATAGTGTGAAAAGATGGATCTCAAAATCATACAGTCATTGTTGGAAAGGGTTTAAATACACAAAGATGTTGGAAAAACCAAAGAATGTGTGTGACCTGAATTATTTTTCTGAAGAACAGCGAGCAGTTTAACTGTTTAGAACAAAAATGGACACAGGAAACTAACACTAACTAAAAAAATAAATAAATAAAATATTCCGGTAACAGTATTAAGAATCAAGTGTATGTAAACTTTTGAACGTGGTCATTTTTATAAATTCAACTAATATTTTCACTTATGGACTATATGTAAATGTCTTTTATGTGAAATATCTTATTTAGGTGAGTACTAAAAAAAAAATAACATGCATTTTGTATGATCCCTCATATTTTGGTCAAATAATTTTGACTATGTACATTCACACACACATGCATGCAAAATTACACAAACAATTTTTAAATAAGCCCGTTATTGTCATTAAAACTGACGACAACCACCGCCAACCCAGATGCATTGGTTCACGGTTCAAGTAAACAAAAGCAGGGAACATTTACAGACAACCATGATGAGTCACTGGACCCATTTCACATATGAGCACCGGGGCCCTTTCTGCACGTTCCCCCCCTCACGCTGCACGCCATTCATCATTGTAACACACTCTTTCAGCGCCTGACGCCACCCCCATGTCATTAACATAAGATCAATGAGTGCAGCACACACCCCCAGCCAGGGTTTCCAGAGCAACTGCCGTCCTAACCATTCCCCTCCAGGCTGGAGTGTGTGAACAGTCACACACTGCCCTGCACTGAGTGGCCCTGTGGGTGCGGGGTCACGAACAGATTGTTCATACAGGAGAGCATGAGTGTTTAGAAAGCCCACACACATACACAGGTAAGTGGAGATCAGAAAACAAGAGGATACTTGCTAATGAACAGTGCTGTTATGGATAAATTGGCTTAGAGATTTAGGAGCATATTAAAAAAAAATAGAGGAAATTGAGGGGAAAAAAAAAAAGTCACTCAAGGAAACGTGCAACAAAACAGAAAGAGGGAAATTCCTAGGTAACCTTCCCAGATTTATTAATAGTTTGAAGAACTAACTTGAGAAATTAGTAAACAGCCGTTAAAATGCATGTCACATGCTCCAATAAGCATGCAATATCTTACCAGCCTTTCCTCTGCTGTAAGAGTGCGGAAACGCCCCATGCCTTCTTTGATAACATCCATTTCCTCAAAGTCAGGATTGTCTGCGAGAATGCTCTTCCTATTCTCCTCAAGCCAAAGCTGAAAGCCAGTTTTCGGCCTAAAGGAAGTTAATTGTAGTTACACAATTTACTGTAAGACTATAAACAAATAAACTAAAACAAATGACAGTTCCTCGACCAGTTATTTATATATAATAGCGACTTTATTTATATATAATAGCGAATTATAAATGTAATTGACCTTTCAGCATTATTACAGATACAGTTTTTCATATATATATATATATATATATATATATATATATATATATATATATATATATATATATATATATATATATATATATATATATATAATTTTCTAAATAATTAATATTCAATAATCGTTTTGTTTGACAAAACATCCCATGTTTTGGTCATGTTTTTTTTGGCTACATATTTTCAGTAGTGACAGTGATGTTTTGGTAGCGACCACATCACATTACAGAATTTTAATTGCAAACGTTCCTATATTTTTTTTTTAGCATACCTGATTTTACTTAAATTCTCTCAATTTCTAATGCATCTCTAAATTTGGTATAATTAGAACAATGACATCTGACGTTCTTACACCACTAAAAATAAAGATAGTGCTTTCTCTTACTTTCTGTTTTCAATATTCTCCATTGATGCTGGAGGTGTAGCTGCAGGGGCCGGTTTCACTTTCTCTGCTTCCAACTGGCTGTCCTCCAGTTTTTTACTGCTTCCTTTAGATGCACTCATTTGCAGCAGAGTGGCCTGGGTCTGAAAAACAGGGCCTTGCAAATGAATACTAACTCCAGCCATCTAAAGATCTGTTATGTACAATATGGTATTTTTGTGTCTAGCACACTTGCCAAGGAACATAGTGTTTATTTTCCAGTAGAAACACCTCTGACATTTCACTTGAACAAACGTTCTACAATCAGAACTGAATATTCTGGAGTAAAGGATCCTAGATAATCAGGTCATCCCTGGCACACAGAGCTGAGAGTGAGTTTAATGGGGTCAGACAGGGTGTGTGACCCTGCAAGGCTGGAGAACATTTGTATTTGAGCAACACACTGTACCTTGGACTTGGGTTTGGGTGCCAGGGGCTTCAGGATTGGGGCTTTGCCCTGTTTCGATGTGCCGCCAAGAGGTGTGGGTTTTCTACTGGACATAGTCATGCTGTCCAAAACATTAGTCGTTCTGGGCTGACCAGCTGGAGAACTTGAAGACTTTCCGGCACCAGACACCTGGACATTTAAATATGCATTTTTATACACTGTAAATGTAAAAATGCTTCTCAATTATTCTTGAATACAAATCTTAAAAGGAGTTTAATTCTTTCAAAATTGTGCAATTCTAACCTTAAAAGGGTTCACGCGTCCTTCTTTGCTCACTGTGACACACAAGCACAATAATTGTAAGCAGACACTCATAAAAATCAATCTATAAAGGTAAATTAATTAACTTGATAATCAAAAATGAACAACTGCCAAATTCAACATTCCCTCCCATGTTTATTCCATCTGTTTTCATATTAATCATTTTTCATATTAATGATGTGACAATTTATTAAAATCATCTTTATATTCTACTCACCCGGTTTAGGAGAGGGCCTTTCAGGCGATTTTGCTCCTTTTTTGAATGGATTCAAACCTGGCAAGTCAAAATGTTCATATCAAAAATCAAATTCAATTTAAAAAATTCATTTTTTCAACCTTATAGCTGTGTCTACTGCAGAAAACAAGTAATGTGCAAAGATAAGAGTGTCAATAAAGACACTTTTATTTTAAAGCTTAAGGAAATACATAAATTATATGCAAAGAGCATTTGGTTTAATATAGTTGACTATACTGTACTTTTAAGATACAAATACGAGGAAAAACTAGCATATTTACTCGGTTTCCTGGTCTCTGTTGATTCTTCTGCATCCATTTGCTCCTCCTGTGGATAATCTTCCTCCTCCTCCTCACAGCCATTCTCTACTTGTGCTTGTCTGCTGCTCATCTGATTGGATCCTCTGTATTCTCTACTGGTGTGCCTAAGCATACAAAAAAACAAAACATGATACTGTATGCTGTTCTTCAGAAAAATCCTTCAGGTCCCACAAATTCTGTTTTTTTTTTCAGCATTTTTGTGTATTTGAACCCTTTCCAACAATGACTATGATTTTGAGGTCCATCTTTTCACACTGAGGACAACAGAGGGACTCATATGCAACTATTACAGAAGGTTCAAACGCTCACTGATGCTTCAGAAGGAAAAAACAATGTGTTACTTTTGCATCTGAAGATCAGGGTAAATTTTACTTATTTTGTCTTCTGGGGAACAAAAAAAAACAAAGAATCTGTGGGACTTCTGAACAGCAGGCAGTTCAACCATTCAGGACAAACAAGGGTCTCATGAACTACTATCACTAAACTAAAAAAAAAAAAAAAAAAAAAATAATAATCCAGCTGTGGATCATTCAGGTAACAACACAGTATTAAAAATCAAGTGTTTGTAAACTTTTGAACGGGGTCATTTTTAAAATTCAACTATTGTTTTCTTATGTGGACTACACGTAAAAGTCTTTTATGTGAAATATTATATTCAGGTCAGTACTTAAAAAAATAACATGCATTTTGTATGATTTGTTTTATTTTGGTAAAATAATTCACATCTTGCAGATTCTGCAAGGTGTATGTAAACCTTTGGCTTGAACGAACGAAAGATATGCAGCAGCACTGAGAAAATTTAAATGAATGGAATAAATATTAATATTACACAGAATTCCATGCTAACCTCTGATAGGCTGGCTCTTCTTCTTCCTCCTCCTCCTCCTGTAGCTGATTGGCCTTTTCCAGGGCGAGTTCACTGAGTCTCTGTGCCAGTGCCATGCGTCTGGAACGGGAGGCGTAACGAATGGCGAGCGTCACAACGCTGTGAGTCATCATCTCAGCCAGCTCCACGCACCGGAACTCACGCTCCAGTTTACACGACAGCTGCCGCCACACAAACAGCATAGGAAAGTATGAGACGACTAGAAGGACAGTTAAAATAAAAACTAATCTGATCAAATGTGCCAGCTCTGCCAGAAAATGACGCACATGCTTCAAAGAAGAGTTTTGATTTATGACATTCCTGAATTGTTTTACAGAAATCAGACTGTGAAATTCAATCCAGGCATACGGGATTGAATTTAGCTGGGATTTAACTTCCTGTTCTGGCCACGTGAATGACTTACAGCGAACATCTTCATTAGCAGTTCCTGCTGCTCTTTTTCAGCCTGGGACTGACCCTCGCTGTCAATTTCATAACCACTGGATGACAGGAAGCCATAGTGGTTATGAAAGAGCATGGACCGCCAGTACTGCTCCTACAAAACAGAGTGTTAATGTCTTATTCTATGTACAATACACAAAAAAAAAAAAGTGTTACTTGATAAGGCAAATCAGACAAGCAATGGACTGCCAAGATAGGGATGGGCACAACAGATTTCAGTGTAGGTCAGCAAAATAAATAAATGCAAATAATAAAATAAAATAGCACAAGGGAATAACAAAAAACATGTTTTTAAAAGTAAAGATTAAATAACTAACCATGTCTGTATAGACCAATCTTTTTAAATGAATAATAGATCAAATATTAATAACAATAATAAATAATAAGTAAACAGACAAATAAATGTTTGTTGAGCACTCAAATAGGCTTGAATTACTACAGTGCACATACCTTCATGAAACTATGGTTTATCTGCTTGACAAGAGTCTAGGATTTTCTAACATACCTCCATTTGGCCTTTCTCTGTGGTGGTTTGGCAATAAGGCAGGTTAAAGGGCAAGACAGCCACAGCAGGGCGAGGTAAGGTGGGTGGGAAACGTGAGCCTTTACATGGGATACACCTGAGAGAGAGGATGAGGAACCCCAGTTTCACTGGCTGCTTAGAAATTTCAATTCAGATTGATTTGACATTTGTTAATAAAGGAAAATGAACGAAAAGAGAAAGATGTACCTGAGCTGCTGTGGATTCTCATGAACCCCAACAACCCAGTAATGGTCTGATTTGCTCTTGCAGCTCTCTCTGGTGTTACAGACAGGAGTCCACGTGTTCCCCAAGGTCCGGTTTAGTATACGTACAACACCCTCCGAGTCAATACAGCATGGGGTTCCTGAGAAAAAAAAAAAGTAAATTATCATACAACTTCATCTGTTATTTAACTAATCAACTAGACAAAGGATGAAAGAAAAAAAAGGACACAGTGTGGCTTTTAGTCACATATATATAAAAAAAAATAAATAAAATTAAACAGTTATATTGTGAAATACTGCAATTTAAAGTAATCGGTTTCTATTTTTATATATTTTAAATGTAACCAATTTTTGACATGTAAAGCAGAGATTTCAACATCATTACTCAAGTCTTCAGTGTCACACAATCCTTCAGAAATCATTTTAACACGCTGATTTGCTGCTCAAGAAACATTTCCTCTTTTCAATGCTGAAAATAGCTGTGCTGCCAATTTATTTTTTGTGGAAATTGTAATATACATTTAAGGATTTTCTGAATGAATGAAAAAAACAGCATTTATATGAAATCTTTTGTAACAATTATAAATTGCTTTTCAGCAACTTTTGATCAATTTAAGCTTAACCTTTTTAAACAGTAGTGTACATAGCTTGGGACAACTATCAGGAAATTGACTTTAATATTACAAAAAAAACTCTCCAGGCTGTTTTGAAATGAAGGAATGAAACGAAAAGGATACTTACCCTCTGCAGTGAAGCCCATCCATGCCAGGTAGGATTTCCGTGAGAGAGGCAACGGTTCTCCATGCATGACCTGTCTTCTCCTGCGCCCGAGCTGGAGCAACTGTACACCAAGGGCCTGATCTCCATCAAACCCAGTACCTGATGACATACAAAACAATCAGTCTCAAACAATTTGCAAACACCAAGCACAAATGTTGGGAGGAAATTCATTAAACTAACTTTAAAAAAAAAGATTTATTCCATGAGAGTAATTTTATTAAGGCTTTTATTAACCCCTGGAGCCACGTGAAGTACTTTTTATGATGGATGGATGCAGTTTATTTTGCTTCAAAATTTCAACCACCATTCACTGCCATTATAAAGCTTGGAAGAGGCAGGACAGTTTTTAATATAACTCTGATCGTATTCGTCTGAAAGAAGAAAGTCATATACACCCAGGATGGCTTGAGGGTGAGTAAATCATGGGGTAATTTTCATTTTTGGGTGATCTATCTCTTTAAGGCTTCTAGAAATAGTGGACATTGCCTTGGAATGAAAGTAGAGCGGCACGCATCACTACCTCTGTGATACACGATGAGGAGCTGCTCTCCGTGTCCTGCCAAGCAGACAACAGCTCCAGGCAGGCTGAAGATCTCCTTCTGCACTCCACCAATGGAGAACAGCCTGACCATCAGAGCACTGGTGGCCACTGCTGCCCATCCCTGACCCAAACACAAGGCACGCACATCCTCTCCTTTAGGAAGATCCACTATCCAGTCCTTATGAGTGTCCCAGCATGAGAAATGCAAACACTGGATCTTACTGTTAAGAGGGAATGAAATTACACAAACACAAAGCAAAGATGGATTCATTCAAGTGCTATAATCGGGTCCCTGGTGCTTCTACCAACCCAGAAAACATACAAAATAAATAAATAAACCCAGCAACTTTGTTTTGGTAAGCCTTTCTCTGCAAGCATGTGAAAAATGAGCCGCTCAGACTTGGGTTCCCAAGTGATATAGGAAGGTGATCTTATTATAATATTACCGCCACTTAATATGCACATTTCCACCCATGGCGCCGCCATTTTGTTTTTGACAATGGTGTACCAGTTCTAATGCCATGGCAAAAGATCGAGCAAAGCAGGATAACTGTTCTGCGGCTGGCTGCACAGACAAGCACTAAACACTATTTAGAGTCCCAACCTCAGAGGAGACAAGAGAGAAGTGGATTTATTTACTGTATATTACGCTGCTGCCACACAGATCTGATATAAATATGCAATTTCTGTCCCAGCTGTTTACCCACACAGACATAACCAACTGTAACTTATGTGTTTTTAACATAAGCTACTGTGTATTTGACCATTTAAGCGCAATAATACACAAAAGGTAACTTAGTTTAGTACTCACATGCCATGTAACAGCCGCTTTCTGTGCATGCTTCGGATGTGTGTACTCAGAAAACCGTATTTCAAAAGTTTAAACTAATATGGTTTAAAACACATGATTTCAGTACGACAGACATGATAATCAAAACCAAACAGATGTTTTTTAGCAGAGCATCTGAGCTACGAGCTATAAAGACATAGCTCTATTCTGGAAAAAGGGGTGGGAAGCAGCAGATTGCTTACATTTAAAGAGACATGCACGAAAACAGGGTGTTTCTTCCCCTCAACATAGGCATTTTCAGCTGAAACTTCACAAACACATTCTGGGGACACCTGAGACTTACATTACATATTAGTAATAGGTCATCTTTTAAAATATCTGCCACGGTTATTTTTTATTTATTTATTTATTTTATGCATATTATTTTAAGTTATGTTAGTCATACTCTTTTAACATGTAAATATCTTTGTCATTATGTTTAAGGACTCATTGGAAAACTACATGATTATGAGGGCACGATTAAGTTACAACACTGATATCATTGTTACTTTCCACAGAAATCCAGTTTCTGTATAAAAAAAAAGGTACTATACATTCTTTACATTAACATTTGAATTGAACAGGTGTCCAAAAGTCCTAATGATCTGAAATACCACTTCTATGACGCCAACTGTAATTTATTAATTTAATTCAGAGGCAGATCATTTACTACAGGATTAGTAGTCCTGCAAATAAAAATGAAGTCAAAGTGCAAATTTGCTTCGTAAACAAGAGCAAGCAGTTGAGGACAAAGGGGAAACTACAGAGCAAGGTTCACATCAGCTGCTGCTGACGGTAATCTGATTAGTATGAAAGCAGCCCTGTTGAATACAAAAGAACTCTGAATTCACTGAGTCAAACTGTACCTGGCAAGCTCATCAGTTCCCTCACAGGCCAGAAGCACAGCCTCCTGGGATAAATCAGCCATGGTGTGGCCAAGGGTGTTAGTAAGATGCATGGCATGATGGATCGCAGTGTCGTGAAACTCCACATCAATGGCGTTGTCCTGATCATCGTTATAGCCACGGACGATACCCACTGAGTTCCACATCTGAGAAAGAATATAAGGAACTTTAGAAGACCTTCTTATATTTAAATCACATCCAGATTTCCAAACATTTACTGAATCAACAACAGATATGGTTTCTCCTCACCATAAAACGATGCATGAGATGCATTGGGGTGGACCCCGGTTGGAAAGCCCTTTGAGGTTGTGTGGGCATGGGACCATCGTATACGGGACGGGACACTGCAGGAACCACCGCAGGAAGAATAGCGCTGCTGCCATCCTCCTCTGGAACTCCATCCAGTTTTACAGAGCCTGGATCTTAATAAAACATATGACTTGACTTAAGCGCTTTAATCACTCTTTCATTATTAATAATATCCTTTAATTCAAGCAACTGCCTGCACTACTTCCTTTGTGGTGACGACTAATACCTTGAGAATTGTCATCATCATCCAGGAAGGACCCTCTATTCCGCGGTCTGCCCGTGGCAGGCATGAGGTCATCGTCGTCGTCATCATCCTCCATGATGGGTTTCTTCACCGGAGACCGCGAGTCACTCATGCCCTCATCCAGCATCCGGTCATCATCCTCATCAAACAGGTCGTCGTAGTCATTTGTTTCTTTAGATGCAGTGGCCTATACATCACCAGAAAAAAAAAAATGTAATTGGAAAGAAAAAGATTAACATCACCACAATAACTTTCATTAATAATAATAAAGGCAGCACAATTGATTCAAATACAGCAGAATGGCTCATCAAACTGCAAAGATAAATAAAATTGCCAAATATTATTATTATTATTATTATTATTATTATTATTATTATAATTTTTATTATTTCGCAATGAAAAATAAATGTTACAATAGTAATATTTTGTATTTATTTAGTAATTTGTATATTTGTATTATTAAGTTACTGATATTAATGTTATTTATTATAAATATTACTATATCAAATCACAAACATTTGGGCCAAATTATGCAGCCTTCCAAACAAAGCAGTTCATTTTCAACACAAAGCTTAATTTTTAGCTTCATTACTCCAGTATTCAGTGTCACATAATTCTTAAGAAATCATTCTAATATGCTGATTTATTATCAATGTTGGGAACAGTTGCTTAATAGTTTTTTTGTAAATGGTGATACTTTTTAGAGGATTCTTTGAAGAATAAAATGTTAAAAAGAACAGCATTTATTTAGTCAGTCATTTTTTTCTTTCTTTCTTTAAAATAAATTAATAATTTATTTAGTGAAGATGTGTTAAATTGATAAGCGATAGTAAAACCTTAGATTGTTTAAAAGATGTGGCTGTGCATCACATAAATAAATTATATTTTAAAGTACAATCAAATAGGAAACTGATTTTAAAATTGCAATAATATTTTATATTACTTTCTTCCTGTATTTTTGATGAAATAAATGGAACTCTGATGAGCATAATAAACTTTTTTTTTTTTTTTTAAATCTTACTTTTGAATGGCAGCGTATGTATATGATTTTTTTTTTATATATTTAACATTATTAACAAAGATACAGACAAAGAATGTCACCATTTTAAAAAATAATCAAACAGCAGATATAGGCACATAAAGGTAAACTAAAGATCCTTACACAGCCATAATGACTTTACATTAGTGATGCTATTTCTGGCACAGTATGATCGGGAAGAAAAAGGCAAGAGCCTGAAGGGACGACTGACCTTGCTTTGGATAGTAGATGAAGAGGATGGAGACGAAGACGACACGCCTTCCAGGAGCCCAAGGCAGCCCTCTGTGTCAGTGTAAGCTATCCGGCCCCCTGAGGGATGCCATGCCATCCCGCACACAGTGAACCCTTTCTCGTGTTTCTGTCTGTAATGGTACAAGATCAACATCGTCATTGCTACACAGACTATACAGTCTGAAAAGGCTAGAAGCATGACCTTCTTTATAGAATCATCCTTACATACACACAATATTTTATGTAAAATCTTCAATAACATTAAGATAAATGTGATTACAACCTCTCGATACACAGTTTGGCCTCTACATCCCAAATCAACAGGTTTCCACCAACAGTTCCTGCAGCCAGAAACTTCCCACATGGTGACCAGACCACAACATTAACAACCTGGCAAGAGAAAGAATCGGAAAGAATTGGTCATAATATTATTCACTGCTTTATAATGCACAACTTTTACAACAAAGTACATTATCTCATCTGATACAGTAAGCAAAAGGTTAATACACAATTGTAATGCTAATAAAGGTTTCCACAATCTATAATTGACCTTTTTTTAATTACATTCCTCCTCGCTATTCCACTGCAAACTGCTGAGTTGTTTTCTACTAACCTGTGTGATGAGGTCATCAGAAAGCGTGCTGACATGTGTCCATGTGTTTCTATCATATAGTTGAATGGTCAAGTCCACCGGTATGGCAAGAAGCTACAAGTATATGCAACATATGAAAAAACTTAAATGTTTTAAATGTCATGACTGGTATAAGAAACTGGTGATAGGAGTTGTAGAGATGAAAGAATGATTGATGTGTTCATATAGGAAGCAATTTTGAATTCTAAAGATGCCTTACATAAATACAGAAATTTTCATTACCTTTCCAGAACGAGGCTGCCATGCAAGCCTACAGAGAGACTTGGCATTGCTCACGTCACTCGATTTCTGGAGAATTTTCCATTGAGCTACTTGAGTCTAAAACACAACAAGGTTCATGAGCTTTATATCAGATCTAAAATACATTTGTGACCCTGGACCACAAAACCAGTCTTAAAGGTTTATGCATGTTGAGTTATTTCCACTGTTTTGCAAGCGTGTTTGTTGATGAACGTTTTATAAACGAGGCCCAGTTCGATGCTGGATTTGCACATGGTTTGATACTGAAAGATGGAATGGTCCCATAAAAGATCCCGGACATGATTCAGAACTGCAGATGGTATGTGAAACGGCATCAAATGTCTATGTTTTATTGGCAATTGGAGCACGAGTGCTCGTCAAACTTAGCTCCGCCCAAGGTATGCCTCCAAGAGAATGAAAAAACTGTATCTTCCTTTTCGAAATATGATAAAACTAAAGACTATTTGGAGATATGAAGGATGTGTTACTACTCTATAGGCACTCATGATTAACATGAGATTGGGTGAAACTTTGTTTGTTATGCCCTCTTTAAAGCCGGAGACACACTGCATGATTTTCGGCCGTCCCAGATGAAAGATTGCCATCATGAAACAAACGTGACGATTTCGCCGATCGTGGCTTCTAAACGGTGGTCTTGTGTCATACAGCGAGAGAGGTTCAAAGATGGCCGTTCTCACGGTCTTGAGACCAAAGATAGCCTACGATCATTTTCTGGCAGTGTCAGAAAGTCAGACGATCATCTCGCAATGTGTTCGCTGCTACAACCCACGTCTACTGACCAACCAAAGAAAACGCAGCATGATGAACGCGACATGTGACCTTAACAGCGAAGGTTAACGGAAGTTATTTACTTCAAGCTCCCAGTGCAAAAGTGGCATCCCAAGTTTTAGTTGGCCTCTTTTCCCTAGCCATGGACCGGGTCCATATTTCCCTATTCCGCCACCACCTCTTCTTTTTTTTCAGCAAACGTGAAAACCACAACCGCTAAATCACGATTCATCTTGCTGTATGATGTTGCGCTAACGTGGGTCACATTCAACTCAATAGGTGTCATCATCGCACAGCCTACATACATGTCGTACCCAAGATTATTAGAACCACGTCGCACAGTGTGATGTGCAATGATCTTATAAGACGGCTGAAATCGCACGTGTGTAGCAGGCTTTAGGGGCATGCATATATTTATAGCAATAGCCAAAAATACACTGTATGGGTCAAAATGATCAATTTTTCTTTTATGCCAAAAATCACTACAATATTAAGTAAAAATCATGTTCTATGAAGATATTTTGTAAATTTCCTACCATAAACATCAAAACTTAATTCTTCATTAGTAATACGCATAGCTAAGAACTTAATCTGGACAACTTTAAAGGTGACTTTCTAAATATTTAGATTTTTTTGCACCCTCAGATTCCAGATTTTCAAGTAGTTGTATCTCAGACAAATATTGTCCTGTCCTAACAAACCATACATCAATGGAAAGATTATTCAGCTGTCTGATGCATACATCTCAACTTCAAAAAATTACCCTTATGAATGGTTTAGGGGGTCCAGGGTTACATATTTTATTTACATTTTTAGAACAAAGAAAGGCTTAGATAATAAAAAAAAATGCAAATTAATTCTTTTTTTATTATTTATTAATTGAAATAAAATTATTTTTTTAATCAATTTTTAAAATGTAAAAAATCTGAAATTAAAAGTAAATCTGACTTCAAGTGATTAAAATACAACATGATTTAAATTATAATTCTGAAAGTATAACTTGTGAAAAAATAATAATAATAGAATATATATATATTCTAGTTCTCTATGACTTTTGGACACCATTGTGCATGATTTTCCATTGTAAGAATAACTGATGAAGCCTCATACCTGTGACTCAATAGACCACACAGTAACTGATCCATCACAGCTGGAGGAAGCCTGTCAGGACATGACATCAGCATAGTAAAATGACTGCTTATGAGTAATTAAGCACTTATTAGACAAACTCATTAGAACATGTTAAACATCAAACAACATATGCTCACCAAGGCTGCATTTCTTTGATCTCAAATACAGTAAAAACTGTAATATTGTGAAATATTATTACAACTGACAATAGCGATTTTCTATCTAAATATATTTTAAAATGTAATTGCGATTGTTGTTGAAGTTTTGCAACCTTTATTTGAAATATAAATCTGCTGTAACATTATAAAATGTCTTTACTATCACTTTTGATCAACAGAATGCATCCTTGCTGAATAAAAGTATACATTTTGCTAAAAAACATCTTACTAACCCAGCCTTTTGAATGGTACTGTATACAATACATATGGAACTGTGAACTAATTAATGAGCACTTCTTCATTTGGCCACATTTACAAATACCAGCTGACCATTAAAAGGCACCATGGCACTCACAAGAAACTCATCAGAAGGATCAAGAGCCACACTGAGGACGGGGGCATCATGTCCACGTAGGGTCTTCTGCTGACTGCTGTCCACCACCTCCACTATCTTCACAATAAAGTCACTGGAAAACAGAATGCCAAAATTAGTGCCTTCATTCTCCACTATTTTCAGCCCAGTGGAGGATCATATTGGCGCAGCAGATCTTTCTGATCTGAAGTGGGGAAATAAATGAAAACTCATTTCCGACCTCTACAGGAAGAAAAAAAAAAAAAAAAAAAAAATCAAATAACCTGTTTGGAGCTCAGCTGCCAGTGCCACCTGCATCAATATTCAAGCATCGGCAGCAGGATAAAACTGCTCAATCAATGCGGTGACATGCTCACTGCCTTCATCCGTGATGCATTCGCTTAAAACAATCCATATATCCAGAAAACGGCCATTTAGCCAAACACAACTAATCATGAAACAATCGAAGTCGTTTTGTCTTCACATTGACGTCAATCAAAAGCAGAGACAGTAGTATTAAACGATACGTTTAAATTATAACATTAAACACTAATATTTAACACAGATATTAAATAATGCATGAGACTTTTGTGTCTCAAATTTTAACTAAAAAACTGCCCCAAAAAGGCATATTAAAACCTATATACCAAATTCTTATTTCACGATAATTACTTAAGCTTTTAATCACCATGCACGTTCATTAACGATATGAACATCATATATTACCTTGCATATACAGACAGACATTTCATATAGTGTGCGAATACTAAACTGAGTTCTCTTTCACTTATTTTTGTGACATGCTCTCTACAGTCCTCACATGATATATGTACATGTACGCTACCAGTCAAAAGTTTTTTAACAGTAAGATTTTTAATGCTTCTGCTCTCCAAACCTGCATTTATTTGATCCAAAGTACAGCAAAAACAGTCAAATATTTTTACCATTTAAAATACCTGTTTTCTATTTGAATACATTTTAAAATGTTTAAAATATTCCTGTGATAAATTTTCAGCATTATTACTCCAGTCCTCAGTGTCATGTGAATGATAAAATTTTAATAAGACTTTTTATTAGTATTATCATCAATATTTAAAACATTTGAGTGCCTTTTTTCAGTATGATTTTATGAACAGAAAGATCAGCATCAGTCAGTATAACAGAAATCAATACTTTATTTAGCAAGGATGTTTTAAATTGATAAAGTGTTGATAAAAGACTTATAATGTTATAAAGGACTTCTATTTTAGATAAATGCTGTTCTTCTGACCTTTCTATTCATCAAAGAAACCTGTTTTCAACATAACAACAACAACAATAATAATAATAATAATAATAATAAATGTTTTTTGAGCAGCAAAACTGAATACAATGATTTCTGAAGGATCATGTGACTGGAGTAATGACAGGAATAAATTACATTTTAAAATATATTCAAATAGAAAACAGCTATTTTAAATAGTACAAATATTTAACAATTTTACTGTTTTTGGATCAAATAAATACAGGCTTGGTGAACAGAACAGACTTCTTTAAAAAACATTAAAAACCTTACCGTTCAAAAACTTTTGACTGGTAGTGTATTTTCACTGTTTTGACCATTCTCTGTAGATCCTAACCTCTCGCACGCCAAAATTTGTCAATTATGTACAATGCCTGCACACTATTGGTCACTACTTTTCAATCATTAATACATATAAAAAACAAAAGGGCAACAAAATCAAAGCCCGGACATTTGAGGCAACTTAGAAATTCCCTCCAGGATATGCCTGAGAAAGAGAGGACATATGTTCACCTCAAAACATAAACATGCTTTACAATAGTCTGAAGGCAAGTCATACCTTGAGCCAACAGCCACTCTTGACCCACTGCTGTTAAATGTGACGTGATTTGCGTTGGTGGTGAATCGAGTGAGAATGCCATCTGGATCTCCCTCTGGGAAAGTGTGAATCTGAACTGTGTTGTTGGAAACCGCTGTAACTAACTTTCCATTCTGTAGGGAAAAATAAACACTGACATTTAAATAACAGTAAAATTAACACAATTCTGATTTAATTGACCACTTTCAGGTGTTTAATTAGAAAAATCTGCTGCAAATATAATAATAGACTGAAACAAATGTTAACTCACCTTTAAGGCAGCAGAATAGACCTTCTCTCCAACATTTATAGACTTGGGATCGTCATCATCAAGGCTTTCCCATATGCGGACATCACCGTCACTCCCACAAGTCACAATACACCTAGAAAACATCACAAAGTGTTTAAAACAATTTATATTATGATCAACATCAAATACAGCCATCTTACCATTTCTCATTTGTTAAGTCTGAAATCAAAGCCAGTGATCTCAAAAGATGTCACTTACTTTCCCTCATCGTCAAAGCAGACATCGGTGTGGCCTTCTGAGTGACCGTAACGCATGGGCTTCCTTTCACACGGCATGACGCTCTCAGGACAACCGGATAAAGGACAGAAAATGTCTGCTGGTACAATAGGTAACAATCATAATAATATTATTATATACATCACAGAAAGTGTCAGCTGGTAAAAAAAAAAAATACAATATTATACACATTTTATTTAATATTTTGAATGAACTCTTTAACATACAGCAATAAGGCACCCTCTAATTTAATTACATTAAAATTAATTTCTCCTGCTATACTCTGTATCATGTATTATAGTATTATAACTTCCTAACATTAATAAACATTTTAAATTTACAGTCAAATACAAAACATAGTTAAAATTATTACAGTTTTATTATAAATTATAGTAATATACGTAGTTGTCCATATAATATGGACAACTACAGCTTCTTAATTTAATTGTATGCGTGTGTGTGACTTTCTTTATCTGTAACATCCCAAAATGATGCATCAAGGAAACAACATCTATGATCATGTGTACAAACGACACTCTTCAGCTAAAATTGAAATTATGTCATTTGACATAACAGCTGATGGCTTGTGATGCAAACATAGACAGTCTTCATTAACAGTAAGCTAATTTTATCCCAAGTTCAGACAAATAGCGTAATCTTTTAAGCACAAAGAGGTGCATATGTGTCGCTATATCAGCTACTTCACAAGCAAAACCAACAACAAATGCGGAATAAAAACATAAGACTTCAAATGACTGCATGTCTCACAGTTATAACATATAATCGAATAGCAATACATCGATATATCCTACATACATGTTTTAATCACGCAGTAAGTTACTTACAGCTTTAGTTTGGCGGTATTTCTCTGTATTCAGCGCCACACTCGCTCACATCTCCCGCGCTGACAACTGTGACGTTTAAAAGTGGGACGGACCGTTACCTTTTCTCAAATGTCATTGGCTGAGTCAGAGTATTAGTCCCACCTTACGTCTGACGTATTTTGACGTTAAAAATATTAATTCTACATTAAACGTAAATAAAACGAATTATTTATTGTTATAAATGAATCACTCAGTCTTTTTAATTATTACTATTATTTTAAAATGTTCGAGGTGCATGTAAAAAATTGTGTTATATCATTTTTGACAAATAACAAACTGGAAGCATCTGGAACTGCCTGCAGCAAAACTGTCTGAATTGAGACATAATAAGCATCAATAATGTATTACAGCCTGGGGTTATACATGTACATGAGAACAGACAAATTATCCTCATTGTCTGTTTGTTGAATAATTTGATATGTAAACTAGTCCAGGAAGCAGCTTGTATCTGCTTGTAGACTGAAATATAATACCAAATATTATGATAAGATTAATGGCCTCATTGGGGCACGTCATCTCTGCATCATTTAGTTTCAGTCTTTTTGTTTCTGCATGTGTGTCCACATTTGACCACACTGTAGACACCAAATGTCCTCAAAAGGATATTAAAATCTGAAATCACCTGAACTGTGACAACCAAGGGCCACCACAAGCAAAACAGTTTAACAAGAAACAAACTAAATTAAGATTTAATAAAAATGTAAATTTGTACGCAGAAATATTTCTGTAAATATTGAGTTGTAAAACTTAAACAACAAAAAAAAATCAATAGCATACAATTTATAATTGAATAATATTCATTGTTTTGTCTTTAGAAATTCTTACAGTATTTCATATGATGTGAGCTATAAATGTATGAGCTAAGAGATAAAAATGCTTCACCTTAAATTCATAAAAACGATTTGATCATGTCAGGAGCATTAATATTTAACACCAATGGGTTTGGCAGATCAATAGTTATGGTTCCTGTCTCAGTCAATTGGGAATCAGTTTTCCAAGGTGAGCATATATAGGTAGATCTTTAGCTAAATCATCATAATATCTTTAACTAACCAAAGTTGTAAGCGAGAATCATTCCACGTTTTGTTAAAAGTGAACATCAATATTTTCAATATATGCTATTCAATTTATTGTTTTCCCCGTGCACACCAATGCACCCAGATTGACTTTAAATTATGTAGAACATAAGAGATTCATAAACAGCAGATCACATATTGTCATCCAACAGATGCTTGTGATAAATATAATCTGAGTGGAGATTTTATATAAACCACAGCACAGTCTCAATTTACTCGTTGAATCTATTGCTTGTTTTTATTGAAAATTTATAACTACAACATGTTGAAATTGCTTCAGTACTGCTTGGTTATACTGTACAGATCTATCAAATAATATACTGACAAGGTTTTGCAACTGGTTTAGGCACTGTTTAGTTCTAAAATACAAGTAGTCAGAGTGTCAAGTCAGTTTTACAAGCCTGCCATCTAGTGGATTAGAAAAAACTACTAATAAATGAAACAACTGTGGCTCTTTTTCACAGACTGTGACGACGCGTTTCCACAGGTATCAACATCGCAAAGCCAGTAGTAGTTTTTTATATTTTCATACAAAAAAATTTAATGCGTTGGTGTTATAGCCTATTCACTTGGCAATAAATTACCAAAGAGGAACACTGCTGTGAGGGTGTTCAAATACAACGGCTGAGGGAGTGGCGGCAAATTTGACTTGAGTCTCTCTCTCTATCCACCTTATTTTTCTGGTAAGAACGGGCGTGGCCATTTGTAAATTTTATGGGTCTGGCTTCCGGTCTCATCAGCATCCAGCTATTTTTAGCTGTACTGCCTAATTTTTAGCTGTATTAGCCTAATATTTCACCTACCTGACCGGAAATTATAAGAACAAACATAAATGTTGTCAAAATTCTTGCCCTGGAAATCCTGGTTTAGTTTGGTCAACCACAAATGCCTTTTGTTCCTCAAACAGTTTTTTGCACTCTTCTCCTTGATTTGTTGTAACTTTTGTCAGTCTATAGTACTCCAAATGTTTTTTCCAGTCTGACCGATTAGTACAGCCCAAAACATTACAAAAATTTACCATTTTCAGCAGCAATAATCAGCAAAATATGCAAGTTTTGTTCAATTCAGTGGCATTGTTGACACTGTTGGCAAATTGATGACGCGTCATTAAATCTATAGTGGCTAATGAACCGGAAGTCTAGCCCATAGGCTTATTTCTGTGTTGAAGAATAAGGCTGATATACATTTTATTTCCTTCTTTTGGAAAGTCATGGAAACGCTGCCGTGGATTTTTTTTCTTTTGCAAATTTTTGCTGTCTCCTGTTCACCACTCATTAAGTTTAACCGATTATGACGACTTCTGCTTCTGAGAAATGTAAAAAGGGCCGATTCATTACCTGTTTTATCATGTAGATCTACGGCACAGAACTTCATATTACATACAAAAGTAAATAAAGTATAGATAGAAATTCACCTTATTTTTCCGGTAAGAGCGAGCGCCATTTGTAAATTGAATGTGTCTGGCTTCCGGTCTCATCCATGTCTAGACTTTTTAGCTGTGCAAAACAGCATGTTTTGCTGCTTGATATTGCAAACTGGTGTGTTTTACCATATTATTTTAATGTATTATCTTATGAACACAATAGTTTGTAGTGCCAGTTGTTTCTCGATATTTCCCTATGGTGTCTTAGGAAGTCCCAAACATGACCAGAAAACAGCTTAGTTCCACATTGAAAAACAAAATTGAAAAAGACTAATCAAAGGAATACAGTAAAAAACAAAACAAAAAAAACACTTAGTAGTCCATCTTTGGTGTTCACAAGATTATCAAACATGTTTTTGTGCTGCATGATAACTACGTCCACCATGTTGTGTTGAATACATTTATTGTGCCTTTCAATCTGTCATTCAAGCAACCTGTAGTTTTGTCTCATTTCTGTCACAGTTTTCACATAGCACAAGCTCCATTGCATCTATAGTGATACTGCCTAAGGAAGTGTCTCAAAGTGTAGGGTAAAGGCAAGGCTTCAATGCCCTGATATGTTGTACAGCTACAGATGACCGCTCTGCACATGTGCTGCAAAGAGAACGGAAAGTTCCTAGGTAGAGGACGAGAGAGAAGAGGCTCAAAAAATAGGCATGTGGCCGGGTCACTGTAGTGCTTCAACAGGCCTGTAACACTGGAATCTCTGTACATACAAGGGTCACGGCCATCGAAGCTAAAGCGCTTCCCGTTTTGCTCAATCCGAGCATGAAGAGAGCGGCTGTAGCGTCTGAAGCTAACTGAGAAGAGGTATTCGTCCTGAGCAGAGTCTCTGAGGAGAAAGGTCCCCTCAGGTTGCCCTTCCAAAAGCTGCTCAGCTTCGAAACGATCCAGGACGCCCCAATAACAAGGGCTGTTGTTGATCTGAAGCAGATCAGGAACCAGGATGTAGTCAGTGTGGGAGCAGCACTGGGCGTCTCCATGAGCAAATGACGGATCCCAGTCGTCCAAACTAGATGCCCCAGTAGAGCTGATCTCCTCCCATGAAATGAGCTTTGGAGGAGAGGAGGATAACAAAGGACCTTTGGATTCAGTTTCGATGCTTAAAGAAGGTTTGGTGTGAGTGCCGTGTTTCTTAATCAGATGCCAACACTGAGCCAGTTCAGATTTCGGAGAGAACGGACACTTGTCCTCCATGAGCTCAGACACGTGAATCTTCCTTTTGGACCAAAGAAGGACGGAGAACGGACGTGAGGAACCGGACTGGTGGTGATGGTGGTGGTGATTGCGAAGAGGGAGACACTGGCCGACGGCATCCTGAAACTTCTGCCTCAGAGAACGGCGGGACAAGGCTTTCCTGCAAGGAGAGTCCGAATCGGTTTCTCCAGGGATCGTGCAGCTGCACTTTCGCTCTCGACGTCTCCGGGGACAAGAGGCAGAGCGTACGGTCTGGTCGTCTGTTCCTTCCCCCTCTTCCCCTCTGGGCGCTGTCTCATGGAGTGACCCATGGGAGCGTTTTTTTATACTGCGGATGTAACTGTCAGCGCTCCAGCTCCGTAGGTTTTTGGGACGTGTGTCTGAGTTTTTGGGCTTCCTCTCTGACATTGCTGCAGGCCCTTTTTGCAAAAGTGCTGCATAGAATTAAAAAATAAATTAAGATTGGCAAAGAAAAATATGAAGAATACTAATGCCATTAATGCTACTAGTATAGGCATGAAATATTATAAAACTAACAGATGCAGCATAAATTCATGCACAGGACATACATAAATAAATACAGAACCAAATAACATTTTTATGGTGATTTTCAGAAAATAAACAGGACTCTATTCATGTTTTATTTAAAAGCAACACATTATTTTATATGAAAAATGAGACACACAGATGACCAATATATGATGTAAAACATTTAGTTTTACAAACTTTAGTTTTACAAAATGTAATTTTTTTATTGTAATTATTAAATGTAAAATAATATTTATTAATTGTTATATATTATTGTAATTAATTTCTTTATATATATATTTATATGCAATTATAAATAAAAATAACAATTAACTTAATTTAGTTAATTTAATTTACTTAACATTTAGTTCACTTTTTTTTTACTTTCAAATACTTTCTAACTTTTTAATTGATTTTTTAGATTTATTTTAAAATGATGATTTATGTAAATTGATTTATTTTATGTTAGATTTAATAATGGAAATAAAATATAGAAATTGTTAAAAATATAATGATTATATATATATATATATATATAATGTGTGTGTGTGTGTGTGTGTGTGTGTGTGTGTGCGCGCAATTATTAAATAAATGAATTCAATACATTTACATTATTTTACACTTAATAATTTATATATATATATACGTACACATACATTTAATTCTTATAATATATATGCAATTATTAATTAAAATAATAATTCACTTAATTTAGTTCATTTAATTTACTTCAAATACTTTCTTACTTTTACATTTAATTTATATTTTAATTATTTTATATTTAATATATATTACAAAATATAGAAAATGTAATAAATAATTTTATATATATAATAAAACCACATATTTTCAGCATATATATTTTTGCAATTATTAAAGTAATTAAAATAATAAATAACAATTAATTTTTACATTATTTTACATTTAATAATTAAGATGTACATTTTGTAAAACAAAAAAATAGTTTGTATAGTTACTAAATTACAGATCATCTGTACTAAGGATATACTTTTATGCATTGTATATAAGTATGCATACAACAATTAAATATATATAAAAGACAAATGCAATACAACTAATAGACAAAAAAACTTTCCAATATCTTTTATATGAAAGAAATCCACACATATCCTACCTTAAGAACAAAATGCTGGACGAAAATCTGATGTCCTCACAGAGGAGTGATGAATTTTTCCATGCCTGAAGTTCGTGCAGTGAGAGCTCAGCATGGACTGAAGGGAGGAAGCACATCCCTCCTATTTAAAACCTCTCAAGTATCAATTCCTCAGAGGAATACTTGCCCTTCACTGGACGGAAGGGGTACTTTTGTCAATGGACAGTTAACCTATCATATCCGACGATGAATACGCTGTCCTGAAGAAATGACATTGAGAATTTTAAATGAGTATAGGATGTATAATCTATAACAGTATAGGCTACCATATCTATCATAGCTGTTATATTACTATAGGCTGTTTTACTTTACAAAAACAAGCGGAAAATGTGTCCTCCTCGTAAACGAGATATAAGCCCACAACATTAAAATCTTTTGAAATGTATTAGCTCTTACCATGAACTTTGACTGACCATCAATGAATCAATGAGCTAAATGTAATTAGTCAATAATAACGGACATCTATTTACGAGGGCAACCTTGTTAGGAAGGAAATGGGAAATCTCCGAACAGACACTGAGAGCTCTACTCCATTGATTTATTGATTGATATGTGCCCTGCTTTAATTTGGGAACATCCGGCAAACATTTGCCAGCACAAAGGCAATTTTTGACACCCATTTTAGATGGTGGTCAGGGGTCCATTCCAAGTATCCACCCAGAACGTATCAAATATCAAGAGTAATATCATGCAGTTCCGGCCTGCTAAATGGATTACTAAATAAATTCAATAATTCATTACGGCTGTGAAGTCATTAGGTGATATCATTCTAAAATGTTAAAATATTTTACTGTCGTTTATTTAATATCATAGGCAAGCTACTGTACAGCTATGAATTATTCAGCAGAACACTGTGCATCTTGTTTTCTTTAATTTTCAGTGTAATCTGTCTCTCTCTCTTATGTGTGTGAGGCAAGCAGGATGCCATCCAAGAGACTGAGTGATGAATTCTCCTGCGATCTGTTAAAAGTGGTTGATCAGATCAATGTGTGCACAAATGATTCAGTTGTTCCACTCAACCCCCTCTCATGCTTTACAGATGTCAGAACAATGACCAACTGTTATGTATTCAGTTCTTTCTTTTATAATATACTTTTCCCTTCTTGTTGTAGGACCTAGAATTGATTTATGGCAGCCCGTTTCCGCCACTGAATAAAAATTAAAAAAGGCAATTTGCGACTTTTTATCTCATAACTGTGTTTTTTTCTCAGAATTGCGAGTTTATCTCCTATCGTCTATCTCAATCAATTGCGAGTTATTAAGTCAGAATTGTGTGCTAAAAAGTCACAATTTAGAGAACATTTCAGTCTATTCCCCTTCAGAACTGGACCTTACTCACAATTGCAAGTTTATATCTCACAATTTGGAGTAAAAAAAAGTCTGAATTGCGATTTATGCACTCGCTATATAAACTCTATTTCTTACAATTGCGAGTTTATATCCAGCAATTGTGACTTTATATCTCGCTATTCTGACTTACTAACTCAAAATTATCATTTATATCTCACTATTCTGACTTTATAGCTCAAAAGGCAAAATTGTGAGTTTATATCTCACAATAATTACTTTATAATGCGCAACTGCAAGTTTATATCTTACAATTCTGAGAAAAAAAAGTCAGAATTGCGAGATATAAGCCTGCAATTGCTAGAAACGTCAGAATTGTAAGATAAAACATTTATCTTAGTACCTTAGTAAGATAAAAAATTTTGAGAACATTAATTTTTTTCCCTTCAGAATTGTACTTTATAACTCACAACTGCAAATGTATATCTCACAGTTCTGAGAAAAAAAGTCTGAATTGCAATGTATAAATTTGCATTTGCGAGAAAACTTTATTTCATGCAATTGTGAGTTTATATCCCACAATTCTGACTTTATATCTCGCCATTCTGACTAACTCAAAGTTGTGAGTTTATATCTCATAATTTTGACTTTTTAACTTGTAACTGCGAGTTTACATCTCACAGTTCGGAGAAAAATCTCAGAATTGCGATGTATATCTCACAATTCTGACTTTATAATGCGCAATTGCAAGTTCACAATTGCAGGATGTAAACTTGCAATTACGAGAAACAAAGTCAGAATTGTGCGAAAAAAAGTTGCAATTTTGAGAACATCAGTCTTTTTTTCCCCTTGAGAACTGGACTTGATAACTCACAACTGCGAGTTTATATCAATTTTGACTTATAACTCTCAACTGTGTTTATATCTCACAATTCTGAGAAATAAAAGTCAGAATTGTGAGATGTAAACTCAAAATTGCAAAAAAGAAGTCTTAGAAGTCAGTATTATGAGATGAAAAGACGTGATTACCTTTTTTATTTTTTATTCAGTGGTGGAAAGTTTTCTTAACAGACCTCAATGGGATAGTTCAATTAAAAAACCCAAAAGAAGACATTTTGAAGGAAGTTTTATAACCAATCAGTTGATGGAATCCATTGAATTCCATAATTTTATAATATAGCGTATTTTTCCATACTATTGAAGTTAATGGCTACCAGCAACTGTTTGGTTATCAAAATGTCTTCAAAATATCTTCAATTCTATACACTACATGAAATACAACAATCAAATAACTTATTATTGTAAGTAAAGGAACAAACATATCATGACAACAAGGTATTATAAGTTAGAAAGCCTGACAAAAAATACACAACAATGTAAATCAAACTGTCAAACAACCAATTATTCATGCCCCAGTGCATGTTAAAAAGGGGTTAAAAGGACTGCAAACCCACAAAAAATATTCTACTTACCTGCTTACTGTTGGTTTGACCTAAAAAAAAAAAAAAAAAAAAAGTATGTATCATCAAGTATGTTAGAATAAAAAATTATAGACGGAGGTGCATTACTTGCGTTCCAGGAATTAACAAGAAGCTACAATAAATAAAATGTTTCAGCACTACTTTCATTTATCATTTCAAAGAGTATTCTTACAGTGAATTTTAACACTTGGTGGACAGCATCATTTGTGGCTTTCCTGCCCCATGAATTTCACTGCTTCTTTCAAATACTCAGACTAAATCTGGAGTCCCACCAGACCACACAGAGCAGAAGTAAAGCATGTTTAGCTGGAAGAAGTAACAGGATCAGACAACTGGGAGAAGAATCTCCTGTATCACGTATGTTCACAAATCTGTACAGGCTACTGTATATCTGTATACTGGAGAGAAATCATCTTCAAGCAGAAAGACGACAGTAACTCAGTATGCCCATTAACATGGCACAGTTTATCAAAAGTAGGGAACCTTGCCAAGCGAGTCTC
Organism: Cirrhinus molitorella; assembly: GCA_033026305.1. Lineage (NCBI taxonomy): Eukaryota > Metazoa > Chordata > Actinopteri > Cypriniformes > Cyprinidae > Cirrhinus > Cirrhinus molitorella. The sequence goes on along the minus strand of CM065135.1, from coordinate 27,763,078 downwards.
AGATATGCCAGCTATTACTGTGCTATCGATCTGATGCACAGCAGAGCAACCATGGACATCATGAATTTTTCATTTGATTGTGTTGTCAAACTGTAAGACTAAAGCCATACAAGCCTCACCCTTATTTTACGAGCACTTTTTTCAGCGTACAGTCTCAACACCTCCCTAAAGACTTGTTTATGGTAATACAGAAGTTTAAGGCTCTCAGTAAAAGACTCCAGCAGCCATAATGATTCCATTGTCTGCACCGGTTTGCAGCGTGTCTGGCCGATAATATCGCATGACCATCATTCAAGTGTAGATGCACTGATGTTGCTTCAGAACGGTGGCTCTTTGAGTGATGGAAAGTCTGTAATTAAATCAGCGGGAAGTCTCTGGCTCCATGGCTCTTGTGTTCATGTTCTCTCCATTGATCTGTATCTAGTATCTGGACAGCTTCTGTAACGGCTGTTGCAACTGAGGTAATGTTTGTCCGTGTTATGGTGCTTCAAGAGAAATCAAATTGCCTGAAGTTATTTTAAAGTCAAACCACATCCGTTTTCAGTTAAAGTACTGTAATATGCAGTCAAGTGAGTAAAGCATTTGTCAGTTATTCAGTCATAAAATGGAATTTACTGTATAACACGGAATGTCACGGAATTTGCCACATTCTGAATGAATAAACCAAAAGTAGGTCAGTAAACTTAGATCAAAATGCAATATTGACTAGTGTCTGTGAATATCATGCCCCAAAAATACTATTTAAATATGAATCCTGGATGTTCAGCATGTCTCTATGTGAATAAATGGTTTTGCTTACTCCACATACTGAAGCGAGTGTGATGCTCTCTGTGTTTTCAGTCTCTGCCACCTCAGTATATGACTACATGAATACATAAACAACCTCTAGAAGTGACTTGAGAGTCACTTCATGCGCATTTTATTGTTTTTTGTAAGAAAAACTATCGTCATATCATACACAAACCTGTCAAAAAAAAAGTTTGGTTTAATTTGAAGAAACTGTGACAGAAATATACAACTACTAATACATTTTTTATTAAAACATTATTTTCAAGGAATATTTACCAGAATTTATTTACCAGACAAATGTAAACACACAAAAAAATAATTAAAACAATAATAAATCATTTTAATAAATAGTGCTTTTTCTTACTAAAATGGAATGAAACCATTAAAATGGAATCTAGAATTTTTGTTAAACTTTTAATAAATTGCTGTTAAATTATGTAAGTTTCATGATTTCAATTAATTAGATGCTTTTTGATTAATATAAGTTCATTTTACCATAAGAAATAATCTAGAAAAATAAAACGGGGAAAATGGAATCCAGAAAAATTTAAATGGAAAAAAAGAATTTCGTGAAAATAAAACTGAATTTGAGAAAAAAAAAATATTTCATAGGGCCTTTAAAATATATTTTTTGTTAAACTTTTAATAATTTGCTCTTAAATTATGTAAGTTTCATGATATAATTAATTAGACATGCTTTTTGAAGTTAATTTAACCATTAAAAAGAATCTAGAAAAATAAAACAAGGGTAAAATGGAATCCAGAAAAAATAAAATGGAAAAAAATGAATTTATTAAAAATAAAACTAAATTTGAGAAAAAAAATATTTCATAGGGCCTTTAAAATATAATTTTTGTTAAAAATGCTTTTTTTAAATTACTGAATTAGGCTGAGTTCAACTTTGGGGATATAATTAGTTCTAATTAAATTCATTTAAAATATACAGTTTAAATGGCTAGCAATACAGTTACAGGCTCTTTTCAATGGTGCTTTGAAAGAAATCTAATTGCCTGAAGTTCTGTTATGCATTATTTTAAATATTGTTAATGTACTAATATGCAGAGACAACTAAAGCATCTGCAGATATATGGCAATATATCAAAACACTGCGCTATAGCAGTGGTGTAAGTTTGGAGGCGGATTTATCTGTTTGACTGACTAATAACAGACTCGGAAGTGTTTGGAAAACTCGTTTGAAGTAAAACAATGTTGGTACTTGAATATCACAGAAACTCTGCACTTTTGACTTATCTATTTAACTTGACTTGCCTGTATGCAACCACCTAGAACACTTTACATCACAATACGCAATTAAAACAATGTTATTTTTTAACTCTGTATTGTAAATGTTTTAAATAACTTACATGGGTTTTAACTGAATTTAAAAAATACAGTGTCATTCTCTTTAAAGCTTCCCTCTAAACTAGTTTTCCAAAAACCTGGCATTGTGTGTTATGAATGTTGTTAGTTCTTTGATGAATCGCTTCTAGTTTCACTAACAGTTTGTTCTTAAACATTGCACTTTAGTCAACAAAAAATTCTCATAATGACTACTGAAATTACAAATATAGCATCATATGAATTATTTCATGAAATTGGGCAAGAATCCTATATTGGTCTGTTTTATTAAACCTGATCTTGTACATGAAAAAAACGATAAGGCCAATATTTGCTGTCTCATTTTCTGTCCATGTACAGTCATTAAAGACAAACAGACTGTATTTCCATGATTTGTATCTTCCACTCAATGTAATGATCCATGGTTTAGTCATGTGAACTAGTATATCAGCTTTCTGCAGGCATTTTTTGTGCTCTCAGCCTCCCTATTTCCCGCAAGCTTCATTCAATACCTGCTGTCTCTCTGCTTCCCTTTTCATGCAAGTTATTGAGCTTATTAAGGATGCCTGCAGCATTTTTAAGCAGTAACAGGAGACGCATTATGGAATTACTATTGTCACAAGTGCTTTGTCTATACCATCATTATTTCATTAAACGTGTGCACCATATTGACAAGTCACACCATTAAGCCTTATTTGCTCATTTGTTTGCAAATTAAAATTTTAAATGGTCGGAAGGGCATTCTTAAAATAGAGAAATGAACTATAAAAAAACAATATTTAGATTTTAAGCTTAATTTCTGAACTTCTCAATTATTTTATTGCATTTTTAAAAAGGAATAAGGTCTTTTTTGCTGCTTTGTGGTCTGTTTTGATATTATAAGATTGAATATTTAAATGTTAGAATGCTTACGGTGCAGGTACTTCGATGAGACTTGGAATCAATGGAGGGTGTTTTCTTCTCAAATTTCTTGTTAGTCCTTTCCGTACACTCATATCCGGCAGATATCTATTGAAAGTTACTTAAAAACATTTGAAAAGATGATTAATTTTTTGTTTAGACACTTCAGAAAATCAATACAAGACGGAAGAGAGAAGAATTCCAGTAACTGCTGCTGAGTATGTCTGAGTATGCAGTTTACACACCTTGTCCTTAGAAGAAGTCAAAACAAAAAAACAAGGTTGAGTCAAGGTTGTGCTGGTTAGCATGGCTTAGTTAACCCCGGCTGGTAGACAGGTTACTAGAAAGCGGTCGTTTAAAAAAATTACTAGATAGCAACTAGACCAAAAATCATCTTTCTAACAGCTGTTCAAAAAGCTGAGATTTTTTTGGTAAGCAACATATAAATTGCAATTACGTCATTTTAATATAGCCAAGCAATCAATAAATAAAAATAGGCCTAAAATAATTTAGATTATCAATAAATAAAAATAGGCCTAAAATAATTTTGATTATTTAAATTAAATAAATAAGTTGCATTGTTTGCATATACCCTACCAGACAAACATTTTTGGACAGTAAGATTTTTAATGTTTTTAAAGAAGTCTCTTCTGCTCACCAAGCCTGCATTTATTTGATCCAAAGTACAGCTAAAGCCATAATATTGTGAATTATTTTTACTATCTAAAACAACTGCTTTCTATTTGAATATATCTTTTTAAAATGTAATTTATTCCTATGATTTCAAAGCTGAATTTTTAGCATCATTACTCCAGTCATATGATCCTTCAGAAAACATTCTAATATTCTGATTTGCTGCTCAAATAACATTTTTATTATTATAATGTTGAAAACAGCTGAGTAGAATTTTTTTCACGTTTATTTCAAGTTTAGAAAAAAGGCATTTATTTGAAATAGATATATTTTGTAACAGTATAAATGTCTTTATCATCACTTTCCCCCCTAAAAATGGTATAGGCTAGTGTATAATGTTACAAAAGATTTTTATTTCAGATAAATGCTGATCTTTGGATGTTTCTATTCATCAAATAATGCTAAAAAATGTACTCAACTGTTTATATATTGATAATAATAATATGAAAAATGTTTTTGAACAGCAAATCAGCATATTAGAGTGATTTCTAGAGGATCATGTGACACTGAAGACTGGAGTAATGATGCTGAAAATGTAGTTTGATCACAGGAATAAATGACATTTTTAAATATATTCAAATAAAAAGCAGCTATTTTAAATATTAAAAATATTTTACAATTCTACTGCTTTATTTTGGATCAAATAAATGTAGGCTTGGTGAGCAGAAGAGACTTCTTCAAAAAACATTAAAAATCTTACTGTCCAAACACTTTTGGCTGGTAGTGTATTCCATATCTATTTGCAACGTAGTCACTGTGTAAATGTGGTAAAAAATAATAACTATAATAACTGGTATTTTACCAGGAATTAGCCTTACAAACCATAGCAATTGTTTTGTAAGGGTTTGAACAGTAGCACCTTTTCATTTCAATCTTGTCAGTCTTGTCGAACCAGACGGTGTCAGGTTTTCATATTCAACACGTCTATGATCACACAACCAGTTTGTAAAACTGATGTTTATCCTGTTACACAGCCTTTCCTAAACGGATACGAACGTCATTGCGCCGCGCCCTCATTAAACTCCGCGCCACGTCATACTCCACGCACGCACACAGAGGGAGGACTCAAGCGATACCCGTATTCTGACAAGCCCCGCCTTTTATCATCTCAGTATTTGTGACGATTGGCCAGAGGCTTCCGAACCAGTCTGTGATTGGACAATTGAGAAGTCGTTTATTAACAGTACCAACCGTAGCAAACAGCGATTGGGAGGGGGGCGGGATTAAAGGAGAGCGTGTTGGGGAAAAAAAAAATAATAACGCAGGAGGAAGTATGCATGTCATGCTGGAGCATTGAAGATCTTGGATTCAAGTTGCTGGATTCATTCAAACAATTTATAGAAGCGAAAGCGGTCGATATCCATGTCTCCGTAAGTAAATGACAGATCGGTCTCAGGCTAACTGTTACATGAATCTAAACCAGTTTGATCGAAAGCTGCGTTGACATTTGATTGAACATATGGATGATATTTTGGGAATTACAGATTAAGAATGTAGGTTGATTTCGTCTCCAGGGAACAGCAGATTGAAATTAAAAAAATGAAATGAATCTGATGAATTCCTGAATGTAATATAGTGTGCTTTCTACACTGAATGGTGACCTTTGCCTTCATTTATTAGTGGCTGCCATAAACTGCTTTGAGATTATTTTATACTCATTACTTAATATTTACTTATTTATTTATATCTATTATTAATATTATTATTTTTTCGAAAATGCTAAGGAAAAAAAATAGATAGACTAACTGAATGTTGTTCTTGGTCACACTTTTGGTTTGTAATAACACACTTTGAAAAGAAAGATATATATATATACAAGGTGTGTCTGGTGTTATTTTAGTATCATTGACATACTATTATTTATAGTTTATATGTTTTTTTAGTTTTTTAATTGTCATATTAGTTTCATGTTTAATGAGAAATGTTTCCTTGGCAGCTAGCTGAATTAAAATAAGTTTTTATTTTTATTTTATTACAGTCAATGTTTATTTCAAGTACCAAAAAAGTTTTTTTATGGCTTAAGGTTTATTTAACTATAATAACATCAACAGAAGTTGACTTTGAATTGTAAATGTTTAAATGATCAAAGTCCAAATAAATCGTTCCCGGTACCCATTTATTGCCAGAGATTCCTGATCAATGATAAATTCATATAACATTTAATTTGATTACAGGGCCTCTGGAATGTTGCTTGACGAGACACCCCTGTTTGATCCTTCTCTGCTCCAAGAGCTGGACTGGAGCAGCAACACCGTCTCCTTCTCACCCCTTATTTCTCCCTCTCAGCCTGGAGAAGGTCTGGTCCTCCGTCCTCTCTGTACAGCTGATCTAGACCGAGGTACTGGTTACCTTTCATTCATTATCTACCCACTCATGTTCAGTAGTTCAAACAATTGTGATAAACGTATGTTTGTCTTTATGGCTTTTTTAGGCTTTTATAAGGTCTTATCACAGCTGACAGTGGCTGGGGATGTCACAGAAGAACAGTTCAAAGGTACTGCATGTTCCTAATACAAAACATCTCGGTTCTTCATATATTTAAAAAAAATAACTTTTTTTTTCTTTTATAGCAAATTTTGAACACATGAAGAAATCTGGAGACTATTATGTCATAGTGGTGGAAGACACAAATCTTGGACAAATTGTTGCCACAGCAACACTCATTATAGAGCACAAATTTATCCATGCTTGTGCAAAGGTACTTAACATTTCAGTGTAATTGACTTAATTAGGGGTTCAACCCTCTTGTAATTTTTGGAATGGCCAAGGATCAGCAGTCTCTACATAAAACTGATCGGGCAGACCAAACCGTAAGTCGTAGAGACGTGAAATTTGGAGGGATGGTAGTACTCACACCGTCTACAATGTCACCAAGGCTTACCCCAATCGGTCTGAAGGGGCGCTACTGCAATCAAAAATATGAAATCGCTCTTATCTTTTTAAAGGAACACTCCACTTTTTTTTTTAAACTGGGCTCATTTTCCAATTCCCCTAGAGTTAAACAGGTGAGTTTTACCACAATGATATTACGCAGCACCTGAATATAGTCCCCAGCTATTTTACTATTACCTTAGTAGCTAACAATACACTGTATGGGTCAAATTATCGATTTTTCATTTATGCCAAAAATCATTAAGATATTAACTAAAGATCATGTTCCATGTGTACATTTCCTACCGTAAATATATCTAAACTTAATTTTTTATTAATAATATGCATTGCTTACCCCAATCGGCATGATGCTAATGGTCTAGTCTGTTTCAGTGATTTATGCTAAGCTATGCTAAAAGTGCTAATGGCAGACCCAGAGATTGGCTGAATGGATTCAAAAATGGTAATACTCATCTGTTTCCAAAAAAGTGGAGTGTTCCTTTAACTGTTCGTCGTCTCAAGTGTCTTATGTTGTTGGAATCTTTGGTTTATACCAGACAAAACATATGCCTCCGATTCGTCTGTCACCCGAAATTTTCAGGCATTTCGCGTTTTTTTTAAAAAACCTACTTTTGCGAACTAGTCCTAGGTTTTTTCGCCTGATCGAAGCCAAACCAGTGCAGGAAGATTCTCTTGAGAGTGAATATTAATAATTATCAAAAAAAAGTTTGGACTCTCTAGGTCAATAATTATGAAAAAAATAATAAAATGTACCCTTTGGCAAGCTACAACGTGGTCATTTACATAAGGCTTGTGGCCAGATATACCCAAAAACCTATAAATCTTGAACCAAAACTCAAATTTTGGAACTTGGTGAAAACATGTGTCAGACGATTGTTCACAAACCTGCAAAGCTTCATGGAGATCAGACCATAGGTGGTGCTATAACAGTTAATAAACAATTTCTATGGTAAATTATCCATATATTTTTAATCACTGATTTGGTGGATTTAGTCTTTTTACTTAAGTGCTTGAACCCTGGTAATTGCTATTTAATTCTAATTTTAAAAACATATTTTGCAGTTGAGCTTGCTTTTGTATTTTCATGGTGAAAAATTATATAATACTTTTGTTTTTTTGTTCTGGCAGAGAGGGCGTATAGAAGAAGTGGTTGTGAGTGACGTATGCAGAGGGAAACAGCTGGGAAAACTGTAAGTTTGAGTTTAAGATTTTATATGTGACCCTGGACCACAAAACCAGTCGTAAGTCGGACAAATATGTTTGTAGCAATTGCTAACAATACATTGTATGGGTCAAATTATCGATTTTTCTTTTATGCCAAAAATCATTAAGATATTCATCATTAAGATGATGTTCCATGTGTACATTTCCTACAGTAAATATATCTAAACTTAATTTTTGATTAATAATATGCATTGCTAATAACTTTTTTTGGACGATTTTCTCGGTATTTAAATTATTTTTTTTTTTTTTTTTGCACCCTAAAATTCTAGATTTTCTAAATAATTGTATCTCGGCCAAATATTGTCCTATCTTATCAAACCATACATCAATGGAAAGTTTATTTATTCAGCTTAACCCTTAAGACTTGATTTTGGTCTAGGGTCACATATATTCACACATGCTGTGTTTTCTGCAACATATTTGTATTAAAACAGTACTTTTGCTTTTCTAGGTTGGTATCAGCATTGACTCTCCTCAGCAAAAAATTGCAGTGCTACAAAGTGACACTAGAGTGTGCACCAAAAAATGTGGAGTTTTATAAAAAGTTTGGCTACTCTGCTTCAGATGAGACCTACATGCAGTGCCGGTTCTTTGACTGAATCCAATAGAATCTTGAACATCACAGAACATTTGCTTTAAAACTCTTAATCTGTTCTATTTTCTGAGATTGGACTACCTCGAACTTGCACCTTTTTTAGCCAGCAAAAAAAAAGAAGAACTTGATGATTTGGTGACAATGTCACAATAACAAAATATTCTAAAATAGGCATTTTGAATTCACTACAACACCGAACAATGTGCAAATTCATGAACATTTGTAAATGTCCATTTAACACTGAAAGCACTTGCTTTATTCAGTTTTCTGTATAAAATGTTTTGACTTCAATAATCTGCTATAGAAACAGAAAACAGGTCTAATCAAATACAGAATGTGTAAAAGTAACACTGTGGCCTGTCTTAAGAGACAAGACAAAACATTTTGTTGTATAGAAGGGCTTATATACTTGAATGTTTTCTAATGTAAAGATTTCTATACACTTTTTTTTTTTTGAAGAGGGAAAACGGAAATGGTTTCAAACCCAATTTTTCTTCCAAATATACTTCTTACAAAATGTATATTTCCCTCTAATGCAACACCACATTAACTTCAAATGTTAATGCTGTGTTTTGTACTTTATCCTCTTTAATAATACCAAAAATCACATTTTTCATTCTATGAAAGCCGTTTTGAAACGGTTTTAACTTATTATAATTTCTCTTGCAGGTACTTGTCTTAAACACAGATCAGTAATAGAAAAAAGGTTTACATTTATTTATTATTCACATGTATTTTCTTAATTTTGGCTTTAGTCTTAGCCACTGGTGATGATCATTAGTTGTTTAAAACCTTGATGAAGGAAAATAAAATATTTTGAAATACATCCTGATGCAACGAATGCATACCTTTGTACGCTAAATGCCTTTATTTTTGTACTTTCTCTGATAGCCGACAAATAAGGGGCATTTGAACGCTTTGTCTCATCTGTCAATCAACAGCTGGCAATCAAACATGTGGCAGTGATGTTATTTGTGCTTTTGTAACTGGTATATTTGAAAATGGATGTAAAACCATTGAATGACAAATTAAAAATGTTACATTAAAAATCAATGATAAATCTCAAGTTTATATTGTATTATCATTCCAAATCCATCCACACCCAACAGTCCTACCATAAACGCTCATATCTTTACACCGGGAATTGATAACATTGAAAACACAGGGTGTAAGTAGCCATCTTTTATTGAGCAGTGGGATGTTAATTCTATGGCAAACACGTCTTTCCTTATCTCAGTCTGAATTCATTCCCCACATAAAGACTGATTCATCCTACCTTTTCATTTCTATGGCAGTGACAGTCCCGTTCTTCGATCCCCTTCCCTCCCAACCCAAATCGTTCCAACAAAATAACAGTAATTCAAGTATCAAAAGTGCATTATTGCAATACTGTCCCGCTGCAAATGCAAAATGCTTTAAATACTATAAAACTGCAAAAAATTTCAGTGCATACAGCTCAAAAAGGAAAAAGAAAAAATATCAAATCTTCCCCAGCTCCAAGGGTCACAAGGAGCAGTCTCTCCCTCCCAACCCCTGTACAAATATTTACATTTTTAATCCCAATAAAAATGTAAAAAGAAAAGTCCACTGTGGTTAAGCACTTTTTTTTTTTTTTTTTTTTTTTTTTTTAAGTAAAGCCTATCCATTTTGTGCTGCTGTAACTTGCATACTCCCAAAATCTTCATCCTCTTCTAGTGTCCGCTTTAGGCTTCCTGTAGGGATGATATTAGTATGTATAATGAGTTTCATACATTACTAATGTACAAATTACAGATCTCAGTTCTATAGTACAATTAACCCAGTAATTTGTCATTATAGATTTACATTTACATTTATTCATTTAGCAGATGCTTTTATCCAAAGTGACTAACAAATGAGTTACTAACATAACCATTAATCAAATGGAGCCAAGAACAAAAGCAGAGTACATGCTAGAAGAGTGAGATGCAGTTCTGCACTATTTCATCAAGATAAAGCAAAAAAATTAAATTCACTAAAAACTAAAACAATTGATGTAAATGCTACAAGTGAATATAGGCATCATAACACTATAATGCATAGTTTATGTCTCACAGTTCTGACTCTGTAACCCACAATTGTGAGTTTACATCTCACAATTGTGAGTTATAATCACGAAATGCTGCAGAAAAAGTCAGAATTGTGAGTTTATATCATGCAATTCTAAGAAAAAAAGTCAGAATTGTGAGTTTATATCATGCAATTCTGACTGTATAACTTACAACTGCAAGTATATCTCAGAATTGAGTTTTTTTCCCCTCGCAATTCTGACTGTATTACTCACAAATGCAAGTTTATCAATTTTGAGAAAAATTATAGAATTGTGCATTTATCTCACACAATTCTGACTTTATAACTTTCTGAAATTCTGAAAAAAAAAGTCAAGAGTTGCGATATAAACTTGCATTTCTGAGAAAAAAAGTCAGGATTGCGAGTTCTGATCTTGCCATTCTAAAGAAAAAAAATCTGAATTGATAATTTATATCAGAATGTGAGTTTATATCATGCAATTCTGTCTTTATAACTTGCAACAGCAAGTTCATATCTTAATTCTGAGAAAAAGTCAGAATTGCAAGAAAAGAGTCAAAATTGAGAGTTCATATCATGCTATTCTGACTTTATAGCTCACAATTCTGAGAGTCAGAATTGCAAGAATAAAGTCAGAATTGAGAGTTTTAATCCCACAATTCTAAGGAAAAAAGTAAGAATTGTGAGATTATATCACGCAATTCTGACTGTATAACTCTCAATTCCGAGTTTTACATCTCAAAATTCTGAGAAAAAAGTCAGAATTGCGAGATATAAACTTGCAATTGTGACAAATAAAGTCAGGATTGTGAGTTTATATTACACAATTCTGACTTTAAAATTTGCAATTGCAAGTTTATATCTAAGAATTGTGAGGAAAGAAACTCAGAATTGTGAGATGAAAACTTGTATTTGTGAGGTAAAAAATCTGAATTATGAGTTTGATCTTGCCATTCTGAGGAAAAAAAAAAAGAAAACTGAGTTTATATCACGCAATTCTGGAAAAAAGTCAGAATTGCAAGAAAAAAGTCAGAATTGTGAGTTTATAGCACGTAATTCTGACTATATCTTGCAGGTTTATATCTTAAGTCTGAGAAAAAAAATTAAATTGGAGTCATCACTCAATTTTGACTCTATAACTTGCAATTGCAAGTCTATTTCTCACAATTCTGAAAAAAAATAAATAAATTAGAATTGCGAGATATAAAGTCTCATTTGTGAGAAAAGGTCAGAATTGAGAGTTTATTTTGCACAATTTTGACTTTATAACTCACAATTGCAAGTTTATCTCATGCAATGAAATTAAAAAGTCAGAATTGCGAAAAGTCGCAAATACCTTTTTTTATTTTTTATTTAGTGGCAGCAATCGGCTTCCATATTTAAGTGTTTTTAAATTACGCTTTATTAAATATTCATTTTAAATGTAAGATGATGGCAAAGGAAATCTAAATGAGCATATACACCTAAATATTGTTAATAAAAAAAAAAACATCAGCTGATAACTGATATGGTACCAATATACTATGCATCACTATTAGAAATGATTAAACCATTTACAAACTGACCGTTTGGCCATTAAATAATGCTCTCCTACCTGGCATCCCAGCTTGAATGGAGAAAGACCTGCCCAGCTGAATGGGTGACATCATCTTGATGGTAAGCTTTGCAAGATATATTGCTTCGTATTCCTTGATGAAAACAGAAAGCCCATCCATTTATTATGTATACATGTATATAAAACAGCTATAGCACTTAACGCTGAATGAAATATTAATGTTTTAAAATTATACCTGTAGCTGATGAACAAAGCCTACATTGGGATTAATGCAAAATCGTCTCTCCTGTACATGACTAAAGGCATCCCTGTAAAGAAATAATATGACATGATCAGCAAACTTCAAGACTTGTATTATATATTCATATTATTGTTCATGCATGAATTGTTCCTCCGCAAATAATATTACCTGTATTTCACACCAAATGTCTCCATAAGGTAGGCAATAACTAAGGCAGCACTGGGGGAAAAAAATATTTTAGATTTTTTTTTTTTATAAATATAGATTAAAAAAACAACTACGGATTTAAGTTTTAGCATACCTTCTCGATATCCCTGCATTTCCATGAACAAGTACCTTTCCTGCAACACATAAATGTGCAAGACATTGATTATAAAAAAACAGATGCTGCTGAAAACAAAAGCCTATTTTCTTTACAAGAAACAGAACCCAAAATTATAGAACTGAGAAAATATTAAATTTAGTATTAAATGTAGAGATCAATATAGGGAAACATTCATTACCCCCCGTCTCTAAACATCCATCAATAAATTCTTTAGTCTATAAAGAGAAAAACAGGTTATCATAATTAGGAAAAAAATAATCAAACACTGAATAAAATGCATTAATAATATAAAATAAATCAAGAAAGGGTCAGCTTACCGTTGGGAAATATCTAATAATATTTTCCACAGGATTATCTGCTATATCTAAAACAAGGTACCTACACATAAGGGGAAAAAATAATTAGCTGTTAGAAATAGTGAAGCTTTATACTAAAGTACCACATAGAACAAAAGACAACCAGAAATCAAAATACCTAAATTTATGGGGAAAGTTTGGCTTTATAAAGTTGGCCTCAATGTCTTGTCTGACACACACAATGTGAGTTATTCCCTGCTTCTCCAGCATTGAGAGCTGAAAGAGAGAATTAATTATTACTGGAAAACCTAGGCACAGATAATTTTTTCATCATGACGCATGAGAACAGATCGTCTCTACAGTACCTTACTCTTCATAGCAGCTGAATAGGGGCCAAGAAACAAGCCGGGGAGGATTTCCTGAATCATGACATCAAACAGTTTTGGTAAAAGTGCTCATTTGATGAAAATGCAGTATGAAATGTGCCTATTAAAGTCTGTACTAATACAATGTACAAGTATTTACTGTACTACAAATAATACACTACCAGTCAAAAGTTTTTGAACAGTAAGATTTTTTATGTTTTTTAAAGCAGTCTTTTATACATTTTAAAATGTCATTTATTCCTGTGATCAAAGCTACATTTTTAGAATCACTACTACAGTCTTCAGTGTCACATGATCCTTCAGAAATCATTCTAATATGCTGATTTGCTGTTCAAGAAACATTCTTGTTATTATTATCAATATTTACAACAGCTGAGTACATTTTTTTCAGGATTCTCTGATGAAAAGAAAGATCCAAAGATCAGCATTTATCTGAAATAAAAAGCTTTTGTAACATTATACACTACCATTCAAAAGCTTGGAGTCAGCTATTTTGTGAAAGAAATTATAGAAATTAATTCTTTTATATAGCAAGGATGCTTTAAATTGACCAAAAGTGATGATAAAGACATTTATAATGTTACAAAAGATTTATTTTGGATAAATGCTGTTCTTCTGAGCTTTCTATTTATCAAAGAAACTAGGGCTGTGCCGATATTTGGACGCGAATTATCATGCGTATCTCGTCAGTAAAGCGGTTCTGTGATTAGTCGTAAATCTCATTCACGTGTTCATTCATGCAGCCGCGTTTACTACACAGAGCCGTAGTTCACTGACAAGCTACGCAGTTTCGCGTGCATCGATATGTATCGCCTGCGATAATAAAGGTGATATTTGCGTAGCTTGTCAGTGAACTACGGCTCTGCGTAGTAAACGCGGCTGCCTGAATGAACACGTGAACGAGATTTACGACTAATCACAGAACCGGCGTTACTGACGAGATGCGCATTATATCGCGTCCGATTATCAGCACAGCCCTAAAAGAAACCTAGAAAAATTCTACTTGGCTGTTTTCAACAAAAATAAATGTTTTTTTTAAACACAAACCAGAGTTTCAAAGTTTTTGTTCATTATCACTCACCTGCATCTCTCTTCTCATTGGATATGCCCAGTCCTGCAGAAATGAGATTACAAAATCAATTATTGGTTTTTACAAGCACTTACAGTAAGCGTATTGCCTCAGTACTAGAATCATAAACTGCAGCCATCGCAGGAATAAAACTCCTTTTGATTAGCATTTCCCTACATATTATGAAGACTAAAGACCAATAATTGGATCAACAGACATTTATAAACAATATATTATTCTTTCCACTTAATCAGGGTTTTCATGACGTGTCATCAATTTGCCATGTAACTTGGAGGCACAGAACATAAACAATGCCACTCAACCGAATGGAACTCACATGTTTAGCTGATTATTACTTCTAAAAATTCTAAAAATGGTCAATTACTGTCATGTTTTGGGCTGTACTAATCGGTTGAACCAAGAAAAAAAAAAAAAAAAAAGTGCAAAAAACTGAGGAACAAAAGACTTTTGTGGTTGGCCAAACTGAACCAGAATTTCCAAGGCAAGAATCTTGATAAAATTCATGTTTGTTCTTACTTCCAGTCAGGTTGGTGAAATATTAGGCTACTATCTTAATACTGCGCATATGTACATTTACCACCTATTAACCTTTGTTTGTCAAAATGCACCCTTTCCTGCTTACCAAGTCCTTCTCTATATGATGTGGCAGCTTCCACACATTTTTTTCAGTAGTTTAGACAGCATAAATTAGCAGAACACTGTATTCAGTAGAACATTAACCATGCAATCAATGCTGTTGTTTACATCCAAGGTTCTCCAAAATGGTTGTGCATCCAGGTAACTAACCAAACACAACGTAAGTGCAAACCCTCTATATTGGTGTTCAAGTTAGACTAAAACAAACAATAAAAGTAATGGACTAGATTCATGTGGAGTACTGTTAGGTTTCTATCAGCTGTTTGGACTCATTCTGAGGGCACCCATTCGCTGCAGAGAATCCATTGGTGAGCTAGTGATGTAATGTTAAATTTCTCCATATCTGTTCTGCTGAAGAAACAAACTCATCTAAATCTTGAATGGCCTGAGGGTGAGTAAATGAACAAAAACTGTATTTCTGGGTGAACTATTAGTTTAAATTAAAAGTCTTGGTGAAAAAGTATATTGTCATTTAAACGGTTTAAAAAAAAATTTGTTGACTACACTCAATATTAGTATCGTAATGAAGGTTAGCGAGAATTATTTTTTGCTTATTAGTCTAAAAGCGGTTCTGCATAGGAATGATCGGATTGTTCTCATATTATTCCCTTCATCATAATAAATACTACCTATACTACTTTTCCTGACTCTGATTGTTGTCATTTGTAATGAAAAACGCACGACTTTGACTTCTGAATTGTTGTTATTCTAGTACACTGCTACTGGATGTGCATGCTAACTGCTCACAGCAGCTAACACAGAGTTAGTTAAAGGGCTTTATTATACATTAAATGTATCAGCACAAACCGCTGTATTTATTCATGCATTTACACACTCTAGTCAGACTTGTACTGCTTTGAAACGGATAGATTGAAGAGTGACTGTAATCCAGCAGTTGTTAGCACTGCGCTAATATGTTTGTAACATACCAGCTGCTCTTCTTTGGCGGCGGGCAGGGACGGGAACTGGAGTTTATTCCCTTCGTCCATGCTGCGAGCGGTATTCCAGCTTTCAGTACGTTCACGTCCCCTTTGATGGTTTGAATGTAAAGACGAACTAAGTGCAAATAAAGTAGAGTTTGTGGAGGAGCTCCGCACTCACGCACGCCATGCTGCTTCCACCCAGTGCGGTCACGTGACACGCGAGCGCCATACGTTGGCCAGGGGCGGCGTCATGGGAATGTCAGTCAACTGGCACAATGCAACAAACATCTATCTATCTATCTATCTGTCTGTCTGTCTGTCTGTCTATATCTATCAAGTTTCACCAGTTGCGAAATGGCAAGTATAGGCTTCTGGTATTTCTTTCAGGAAATACAAATGTAGTTGCTCTATATAATGTTGATATATTTTTATTGATCATTCAACTATACATTATACATTATATCAAAAATACAACATTCATTCATTTTTATTGATCATTCTACATTATACCTAAAATGCAACTACTATTGTTTTATTATTGTTCTTGTTCTTGTTATTTTACAGTATTTACAAGGAAGAAGATTACAAGTGAGGTCCAGCTCACAGGTCTTGGGTTGCAAGCGATTTCAGCCCAACTATAACAATATATACACTACCAGTCAAAGGTTTTTGAACAGTAAGATTTGTAATGTTTTTTAAATAAGTCTCTTCTGCTCACCAAGCCTAAATTTATTTGTTCCAAAGTACAGCAAAAACAGTAAAATTGTGAAATATTTTTGCTATTTAATATAACTGTTTTCTATTTGAATATATTTTCAAATGTAATTTATTCCTGTGGATTCAATGCTGAATTTTTAGTGCCATTACTCCAGTCACATGAACCTTCAGAAATCATTCTAATATTCTGATTTGCTGCTCAAAAACATTTGTGTTATTATTATGTTGAAAACAGCTAAGTATATATATATATTTTCATATTTCTCTGGTGAATAGAAAGTTCAGAAGAACAGCATTTATCTAAAATAAAATCTTTTGTAACATTATAAATGTTTTATCATCACTTTTGATCAATTTAAAGCATCCTTTTTTATTTCACTTTCAAAAACAAAAATACAGAAAACGTAACACTAAACAGAACGCATTTAAAGCATTCTTGCTTTTGAATAGTGTAAAATGTAACAAAACCTTTTTATTTCAGACCAATGCTGATCTTTGAATCTTTCTATTCATCAAAGAATCCAGAAAAAAATGTACTCAGATGTTTTAAATATTAATAATAATAATATTAAAAAAATCTTGAACAGCAAATCAGCACATTAGAATGATTTCTTAAGGATGATGTGACACTGAAGACTGGAGTAATGATGCTGAAAATTTAGCTTTGATCACAGGAATAAATTATATTTTAAAATATATTCAAATAGAAGGCAGTTATTTTAAATAGTAAAAATGATCCAAAATTGTACTGTTTTTGCTGTACTTTGGATTAAATAAAAGCAGGCTTGGTAAGCAGAAGGTACTTCTTTAAAAAACAAAAATCCTTTGACTGGTAGTGTATAGTCCTACCTATCTTCAGTGGGTGTAGATGAGTCTGTTCCACTGTCTGGACTCTCAGCACGAAACATCAAGTAATTCAATCCCTCACTGCTAAGCACAGGAGAAAGTCCAGTTTCCATATTTTCATCTTCATCCACTCCAGTGCAGACCTCCTCCTCTGGAGAAACCAGCAGACATAGTTACCATAAGAGGTACATGTAGTAATGAGTCACAAATCTCTACATTTAAATCAAATGTAATTAGGTAAATTATAACATTTGTGACCATGGACCACAAAACCAGTCATAACTGTCAATTTTTCGAAATTGAGATTTATACATCATCTGAAAGCTGGATAAATAAGCTTTCATGTATGGTTTGTTAGGTTAGGACAATATTTGGCAGAGATACAACTATTTGAATATCTGGAATCTGAGGGTGATCATCTGAATCTGAGAAAATCACTTTTAAAGTTGTCCAAATGAAGTTCTTAGCAATGCATATTACTAATCAAAAATAAAGTTTTGATATGTTTATGGTAGGAAATTTACAAAACATCTTCACAGAACATGATTTTTACTAAAGAGCATAAAAGAAAAATCAATAATTTTGACCCATACAATGTATTTTTGACTATTGCTACAAATATACCCCAGCGACTTAAGACTGGTTTTGTGGTCCAGGGTCACATTTGTTCTGTTTCATATGAAGATATAAAGATCATACCATCTTCTTGGTAGGCTTGGTTCACATGACCTGCTGCTCCATTCTGGTTTGCTATTTTATCCACCTCATAATCTCTCATTTTGCTCAGGGTTTTTTCAAGGTGCTGGAAGTTTGGCCTCTCAGTTGGTTCTTGATTCCAGCAGCTCATCATTAGATTATACCTACAAAGCAGTAATAATGGCCATATTCATTAAAAGTAAATGTCATATCTTTGTCTTCACATGAAGTCAATTTCTAACATACATATATATATATATATATATATATATATATATATATAGAAATTATCTACTTACAATCTCTTTGGACATCCGGCTGGTGAAGGCAGACGTGCACCTGTACTGATATGTGTTAAGACTTCGTGGTTGGTGTATGTGGGATATGGTAGCTTTCCTAATGTCATAATCTCCCATAAGAGCACACCAAATGCCCTGAAAATGTTCAAATTGTTGCATTCTTAAAAATGAAGATTCCAAAACAGGTTTCACAGTGATGTCATCAAAGAACCATTTTCTTAAAGGGTTAGTCCACTTCCAGAATAAAAATGTCCTGATAATTTACACACCCCCATGTTATCCAAGATGTTCATGTCTTTTTTTCTTTAGTCAAAAAGAAATTAAGGTTTTTGAGAAAAAACCTTCCAGGATTTTTCTCCATATAGTGGACTTCAATGGGAATCAACAGGTTGAAGGTCCAAATTGCAGTTTCAATGCAGCTTCAAAGGGCTCTGCACGATCCCAGCCGAGAAATAAGGGTCTTATCTAGCAAAATTATCAGTCAATTAAAAAATAATAATAAAAATAATATACTTTTCCATAGGCGGAAGTACCAAACCAGTGTTTACAAAGTGAACATGCAAAGAAAGTCAAACGGCCTTTATAAAAAAAGGTAAGATGAAGATGTCGGACGATGCATGAAGTATAGAAATGCATATAAATGTTGTTGTTGTTGTTGTTTGACAATCGTTTTACTAGATAAAACCCTTATTCGTCAACTGGGATCGTGTAGAGCCCTTTGAAGCTGAATTGAAACTGTAATTTAGACCTTCAACCCGTTGATCTCCATTGAAGTCCACCATATGGAGAAAAATCCTGGAATGCTTTCCTCAAAAACCTTAATTTCTTTTCGACTGAAGAAAGAAAGACATGAACATCTTGGATGACTTGGTGAGTAAATGATCAGGGTTTTTTTATTATTCTGGAAGTTAATAACTAATCCTTTAAAAGAACAGTTTTTTTTTCTTAGTTTGAAAAACGTTTTATATAATCTAAAGAACAATATAATGAACTTTTTGTGGAACGTTCCATATGCCAATACAGAACCTTTATCAAGAGTGTATAGCAACAACAAATCTCTAGATACTTACCAGACATCAGAATATTTATTGAAAATCCCATCTGTTAAACTTTCTGGTGACATCCAGCGAACAGGAAGCAGACCTTCACCCTTCTTCCTGTAGTAGTCGTTCTTATACACGTCACGGGCCAATCCGAAATCTCCTATTTTAACGACCCTTTCTGGGTCTGTGTAACCTCTTACTGACACCAGACAGTTTCTTGCAGCAATATCCCTGTGCACATTGAATATATTTTCACATGTGTGACCCTGGACCACAAAATGGGTCAATTTTTTGAAATTGAGATTTATACATAATCTGAAATCTGAATAAATAATCTTTCCATTATATGGTCTGTTAGGATAGGACAATATTTGCCAGAGATTCAATTTGAAAATCTGGAATCTAAGGGTGCAAAAAAAAAAAAAAAACGAAATATTGAGAAAATCACCTTTAAAGTTGTCCATATGAAGTTCTTAGCAAGGCATATTACTAATCAAAAATTAAGTTTTGACATATTTACAGTAGGAAATGTACAAAATATCGTTATGGAACATGATCTTTACTTAATATCCTAATGATTTTTGGCATAATAGAAAAATTTGACCCACACAATGTATTGTGTTTTTGGCTATTGCTACAAATACACCTGTGCTACTCAAGACTGGGTTTGTGGTCCAGGGTCACATTTATGCATTTGGCAGGCGCTTTTATCCAAAGTGATTTACACTGCATTCAAGGTGTACATTTAATGCGTTCATTCATTCCCTGGGAATCAAACCCATGACTTCGGCATTGTGAGCTACAGGAATGCATTAGCACAGTATGAGCACATCTTTACCTATGAACAAAGTGCGTCCTTTCTAAATAAGCACATCCTGTGGCAGCATCCAAACTGATGTCCAGGAGGCTGACAATGTTCAATAGCTCTTTACGGTTCTATGAGACAAAAGAAAATGTTAGTGCTGCTAGTCAGTAAACAAAGCTCTTTGTATATATCAAAACAACACCTCACAGTCGTAGGACGAGCTCCTCTCAGGTAAGAACGAAGGTCTCCTCCTTCCATCAGCTCCAGGATGAGGTAATGTGGCTCATTTAGCAGACACACGCCAATCAAACGCAGGATGTTAGGATGATTAAACTGGCTGAATAGCCACAAAACAACACTTTTACTCAGAATTACTGTATTGAATTGCTTAAAAATCACAGTATTTCAAATAAATGCTGAGGTTTTACACTTTCTGTTCTTCAAAGAATCCTGGTTTCCACAAAAATATGAAGCAGCATAACAGTTTCCAACACTGATATGCACTAATTGCTTCTTGAGCAGCAAATCAGCATATGAGAATGATTTCTGAAGGAGAATGTGAAACTGAAAACTGGAGTAATGGTTGCTGAAAATTTATATTAAAATATATAGTTCTTTTAAATTGTAATAATACTGTATTTTTGATCAAATAAATGCAGTCTTGACCCTAAACTATTGAAAATAAATAAACCGTGGTTTATAGCAGAGCCATTTACACTAAATTAACAACAAACCCCTTGACAAACACTGCCATTTGCTCTAGACCAGGGGGTCTCATCATCATTTGTTTTGCCCCATCGTTCCCTATTATAATCATATTTTCAGTGTGATGCTGAGAGCAAACATGTCTTTTACCTCATCAAATAAGCTTCTTTTAAGAACTCGGTTTTCTCATAGTCACTTGCATCTTTATGCAGTGTCTGTGAAGTAAATGGATCATGAGACATTTTATAATCACAATCTGTAATTGATTAAAAATGCATATGCGACCCTGGACCACAAAACCAGTCTTAAGTAGCATGGGTATATTTGTAGCAAAGGCAAAAAATACATTGTATGGGTCAAAATGACAGATTTTTCTTTTGTGTCAAAAATCATTAGGATATTAAATAAAGATCATGTTTCATGAATATATGCTGTACATTTCCTACCATATAAATATTAAAAGTAATTTTTGATTAGATTAGTAATATGCATTGCTAAGTACTTCATTTAGACAACTTTTTCTCAACATTTAGTTTGTATTTCAGCCAAATATTGTCCTATCCTAACAAACCATACATCAATGCAAGGCTTATTTATTCAACTTTCAGCTCTTGTATAACTCTCAATTTCAAAAAACTGACAATTATGACTGGTTTTGTGGTCCAGGGTCACATCTATGTCATCCCCATGGAAGTATATGAGAAATCATGTTAGTACACAGGATATATATAAACCTTGACAGCCACTCTCGTCCCAGGAACAACTTCAGTGATTTTGCTGCCTACTGTAATTCCTTCATAAACTTCTCCAAAAGCACCACTGCCCAACAAGCTCTGAAGCTTCAGACAGTCTCTAGGAAACACAGGAAGTGACTCAATCTCTCCTTGGGCGGGTACGTTACTGGGGAATGTGGGAAAGATGTTTAAATATTAACACATTTTGTGGTTTATTGAAAAAACTAAATCACACTAAAATGAAACCTTAGCTTGTAAGCGATGCTCTTATGTACCTGATAGCATAGCAGGCATTCGCAAGACCAACTAAACCTCGAATATACTCCAGCTCCACATCTGGTTGGGCATGCACAGCTGTTTGTGTAACTACCCCATGATCAATTTTCTTATGGCGCCTGTGCCAAACTACATCAAAAGAGCAGGGAAAGCAATAATTGTGCTTTCAAATCCTCTCATTAATTTTAATATGGGGTGAAACAGACTTTTTGTCTCATTTGTGTACTTACTGACTGCGGCGAGGATGAGAATAATCAGTGTAATACAGGCGACGACCGATACAATTACAATAATCAATGTCATGTCAGTGTCTAATGCAGTATCTGGTGGGTGACAACCAGAGAGCAATTAAAATAAGTTCAATTAAAAAAAAAGTTCACTCAGAAATTAATATTTGCTGAACATTTACTCACTCTCAAGCCGTCCAAGATGAGTTCATCGTTGACTTCATCCAAACAGATTCTGGGAAATTTACATCATTGCATTACTTGCTCACCAATGGATCCTCTGTAGTGAATGGGTGCCGTCAGAATGAAACAGTTGATTAAAACATCACAGTAATACACAAATAATCCACATGACTCCATCAGTTAACATCTTGTGAAGTGAAAAGCTGAGTGTTTGTAAAAAAACAAATCTATCATTAAAATGTTTTAACTTCAAACTGTCACTTCTGGCCCAAATAGTCCATAATCCATGATAAAGCTTCCTCCAGCGAAGAAGTCTATACCCTCTTACATTTATGTTTGTAAACAGTGCAAAATCTATGCATATTTCTCTCTTGATTCAGAAAAAAATATTATGGATTACTTGTGTGTTACTGTAATGTTTTTATCAGCTGTTTGGACTCTCATTCTGACGGCACCCATTCACTACAGAGAATCAATCGGTGAGCAAGTGATGTAATGCTAAATTTGAGCAAATCTGTTCTGATAAAGAAACAAACTCATCTACATCTTGGATGGCCTGAGGGTGAGAAGACTTTCAGCAAAATAAATTTTTTGGGTTTACCATTTAAAATAACTTTTTTGTATTAAATAAATATTAGCAAAACAAAATTTCCATTAAAACATTTGTATTTTTGTTTTCTTAAATCAGCTGCTTTTGATGTTTACATTTATTATATTTATATTTACATTAAATGAGAAATGCAGCATTCTTACCTGGAGTAATCAAAGTTGTTTGTGTTGATTTCCCTTTACCCCAATACGAAAAAGGGGTAATGGTTATGTTTAATTTGGTTCCTGGTTTGAATCTTGTGACATTTATGACTGTTTCGGAAAACGTGTTAACAGGATGACAATATCTGGCAGGGTACTGCAGAAATGTGTTGGAAGAAAAAAAAAACATTGTTTCTTTTAAATAACTTAAGTTGGATTTACATCTAGTTTAAAATAATAATAAAAACTAGTACATTTTGAAGCTCTTCCACATTTTTCCACAATTCCTTAGACACGACACAATAAAGCACCGTCCCATAGTCAATACTGCTGGGTTCCCAGCTTATCTGGAAAAATGTGTCATTCCCTTTAAGAACAATTTTGGAAACCGCCGGTGGAATAACCACAGGAGGAGATACGAATCCATCTGAAAACAAACACAAGACACAAAGCGATTATGACTTGCTAATAAGTACATAGAGCTATCTGAAAACATTAACATAGTTCTGACCTGGAAGAGGTTTCAGCATTGCCTGCACAACAGAAAAAGCTGTCGGTGTTTTGCTGGAAGACATAAGGACACTGGTGTTTTGCTTCAACTCCTGAATCCTGAGCTGTTTGTTCTCATCCAACCAAATAAGTCGTCCACTATAGTAGCCCACTTGGTGATCTGTGATTTGAGATGTGGTCCATTTTGCAAATTCTACTGCTTTAGACTTCTGCATCCTTAACGGGTACAGTAAATAGAGAAATTTAGACAAATCATCACAAAAAATGACATTTAATCAAGAAGGAAACATTATTAAGAGCCAAACTGGTCATTGAAAAACAGCATTCATTAATGAGATATCTGTTAAACATTTGTATAAGTACCTACCTTTCACCACTGACATTCACTCTGTAAAGATTTATGAGGGAGCCGTCCTGCACCAGCCAATACAGATTTCCCTCAATCACGTTCAAAGTGATACCAGCAACCTATTATCAATATAAGTGTGTGAAATATATGCACTACTGTTTTCAACATTGATAATCATATCATCATCAAACCAGCATATTACAAAGATTTCTGAAGGATCATGTGAGTTAATGGCTGCGGAAAATGCAGCTTTGCCGTTACTGGAATAAATTACATTTTAAAATGAGATCTCAAACCTTTGAATGGTAGTGTATTCAATGTTTTGTGTGTATATTTACATCCTCACCTCTTTCCCAGAGAACACACTCAGTTTATCCAGGAGTTGGTAGTCCTCTCCATCCAGTCTACAGCTTTCTACTGATGTTTCAGTGGTCCAGTAGATGGCAGCATTTAATGAATCAATCACCAAACTTAGAATCCTCTGCTCTGCTTGGTGAAATATCTCAGCTCCATGACCAGATATAACCCCTCTGCATATCTGATAAGAGATGCAAGATGTCTCATAATCAAAACAAGCTACTGCCACATAGTCAGAAAATATGTCAATTACATATTAGCTTCTTTATGGCTTTCATTTTATTTTCATTCAAGCATTATTTAATATAAAACACACTTGGTTTGTGTTGCAGCTCCAGTATAGACACTGTCCCAGCCAGTCAAAGGCTAGCACTTCAGCATTCAGAGGTGATGGCATTGTCATGACACTCAACGACTGAGTACTCAGATCAATCCAGTTAATGTGGCCCGAACTGTTAGTCCAGTAGATTGTGGAGCTATACCAGTCCATATCTGTTCATAAAGAAAGGAGAATATGCTTTATACCTTGTTATATATTGTAAAATATGTTTTATACAGTTTTTTTTGTCTCTTTTGCTCACCAAGCCTGCATTTTTTGATCCAAAATACAGCAAAAACAGTAACATTTTGAAATATTTTTACTATTTGAAAGAACTGTTTTCTATTTTAAAATGTAATTTATTCAAGATAGATTTTCAGTGGCTTTACTCCAGTTTTTAATGTCACATGATCCTTCAGAAATCATTCTAATATGCTGATTTGCTTATCAAGATTTTTTATTATTATTATTATTATTATGAATATTTAAAAGTATTTCAGTATTCTTTAATGAATAGACATAACATTATACACTATACCATTGAAAAGCTAAATTAATGGAAATTAATTAGCAAGGATGCTTTAAATTGATAAATAGTGATTATAAAAAACATTCATAAGGCTACAAAAAATATCAAAAAATTTTCAGATAAATGCTGTTCTTTTGAACTTTCTATTCATCAAAGAAACCTAAAAACATTCTACTCAGCTGTTTTCAACATAATATTTATAATAATAATAATAATAAAGTTTTTAAGCAGCAAATCAGAATACTAAAATGATTTCTGAAGGATTGTGTGACTAGAGCAAAGCTACAAAAAACAGCATTGAAATCACAGGAATAAATTACATTTTAAAATATATTTAAATAGAAAACAGTTATATTAAATAGTAAAAATATTTCATATTTTTAATGTTTTTGCTGTACTTTGGATCAAATAAATGCAGGCTTGGTGAGTAGAAGAGACTTCTTTAAAAAACATTAAAAAACTTTTGACGGGTATATGTATATTCACTCTCATATATAGCTGTTTTTATGTTGTATTTATTTATTTATTTGCATTATATAACTAAAATTCCAATGCTTGCAGTCAGTACATTTTTTCTTTCTTTCTTTTTAATTATTTATTATTCATTGTTTAAAAGAAATTAACACCTTTAATGAGCAAGGATGCACTAAACTGATAAAAAGTGACACTAAATTTATAATGCAATAAATTATTTCTATTTCACTTGGATTTTTTTTTTTAATATAGTAAAAAGGAAAAGTTATTTAAAATTTTAAAATATAAAATATTTTTCAAATATATTTTAAAATATAAAATTGTTACTGAATTTTTGATTGAATAAATGCAGCAATACTGAGCATAAGAGACTTGAATGGTAGCGTATATTAAGCACACTTTTTAATCAAAAGACTTTTCGAAATATGAAATTAAATGAAGGCAAAAAGTCTTAAAAACATTCTGGCTGTCAAACTTTATAGAATATGTTTATTGAACATATAATGATCTACACCTGTGGTTATTGTGCTTGGACACTTGTGCAGGACCAACAGGTTAAAAAATAATAATCCACAAAAGTGCCTCAGAAAGTGAAGTTAGATCTAAGGGACACTTTAGTATCATTTGTTTGCTGATGCCACTTACATGTTTCTATTTAATACAGTGAAATTCAAAAAGTCTAAGTGTGACTTACGCTAAATACCATTTAGAGCCACTGTTCTATATATAATCTCTCTGGTTTCTTACCTTTCACATCTCCAATATAAGACACCATTTGTTCCACAAATTCCATGCTATCCAAATCTTGCTTCCATATGTCATCATCACTGGCAGCAGCAATAAATGGGGGCTCATCAGCTGAAAAAAAGATGGCTTTTTAATACTGGCCAGTTTATAAACAATAAGCTAAATAACAAAATGCATCAATATAATTACCAGGCTGAAGAGTTGTTCCTTCATACACGACTGATTTGGAGCATCCACCAGGAGAACAAGCCCTGAGAGTGACGCTGTACTGCTGTGAACTCTGCAGATCTGGGACTGTTGCATGTGTGCCAGTTACTCCACTAAAATTCATCACCACCAAACCATTTACAGAGCAGTTTATAGCATAAGTCCAATTTTGCCAGGCAGATGGACCTGTGTGGAACAAATCTGAATCTATTAAAGTGTGCTTTCAATAAACGAAAGTCAACAATTATTAAAATAGTCTCCTACTAATAAAACAACTGGGTATCACTCACTTGCTTCAATCATATTTTCAGGTTTATCCCAATAAACATTGGCTTTATCTGATCCAAACAGGACTTGAAGTTGTCTTGGCTTTCTCGGCACAGGATAAGGTTGCGCAGATGCGCTGAAGTAGCATAGATTACCAAATCCATCATTTTGACCATGGAAGACATCACAGTCCATAGGGAATTCATTAAAGGTGGCCACCTGACTCTGGCCAACTTGTCTATACAGTGCATAACCATTGGTGAGCATGAAGAAATCATCCGCATAAGCAATGCTGTTTGCCTCAAAGTTAATGTTTGTGTAGAGCGTAATGGGAAATAATCCATCCACAGATGTTGCATTGAGTGTTTGATCACTTTTATCATGATAAACCAGTCTTTTGTTGGGGAAACTGACCACAAAGTTGGAGACAGAGGGCGATTTTACAATGTGAATTATCTCGTGTTGTTGGCTGGAGATGTCTGGGAGAGGGCTACGATATATTCCACTGCGCAGCAGCAAGAAAAGCCATCTGACAAACACAATTTTCCAATGTGATTAAATTACACTTTACTAACAAAACTAATTACTAAAGACTAATGTCTCTTATGGAGCTGCTTCCATGGTTGGGGGTAATGAATAACACAGTATCATGTTTGTAATGATATGATTAAAAATACTGTAATTCAGATCATTTACGCAATGGGTTATAGCTTCATATAAAAGCTGAGATAGTGCTTAACCAAACAGTTTTTAAATCATATTTATGACACTCACCCATTATACGGATCAGCAATTATATTTATAGCATCACTGGAAAGGTTGAGATTTATATCCACTGGAAAAGAACAGTCATCTAATCCACAATAATAGACCTGCATTATCATTGTTTACATAAAAATAAAAATAAAGTATTAATCTTTCTTGATGGCATCTGTTACATTTTGACTTGCCCTTCAAAAATTAGTTCACCCAAACATGAAACTTTACTATAAATGTTCTTACACTCAGGCCATGATAAATTTGTATAATACAAACATGCATCTTTTCACTTTACAAGACATTTTTGATGGACTGGAGTCATGTGGATTACTTGTAGATTATAGTAATGCTAACTTTCTCCAAATCTGTTCTCGTGAAGAAACAATTTCAACTCATATTGGATGGCCTGAGTGTAAGTAAATTTTCAGCAATTTTCATTTTTGAGTGAAAAATTATTTTCAGTTTGTAAATACACACACAAATATCATTTGCAGTAATGCACTTACAGTTAAGGTGCAGAATCTGCAAAATGTTCATTATTTTACAAAAATAAGAGGGATCATAGAAAATGCATGTTATTTTTTTATTTAGTACTGGCCTGAATAAGATATTTCACATAAAAGACGTTTACATATTGTCCACAAGAAAAAATAATAGCTGAATTTATAAAAATGACAGAGTTCAAAAGTTTACATACACTTTAATCTTAATATTGTGTTGTTACTTGAATGATCTACAGGTGTGCTTTTTTGTTTAGTGATAGTTGTTCATGAATCCCTTGTTGTCCTAAACATTTAAACTACCCGCTGTTTAGGTCCCACAAATTCTTTGGTTTTTCAGCATTTTTGTGTATTTGAACCCTTTCCCAAAAAGACTGTATGATTTTGAGATCCATCTTTTCACACTGAGGACAACTGAGGGACTCATATGCAGCTATTACAGAGGGTTCAAATGCTCTCTGATGCTTCAGAAGGAAAAATGATGCATTAGAAACCAGGGGTGTAAACTTTTGAACAGAATTTTGAAGTGTATATTTTTCTTATTTTGCCTAAATATCATATTTTTTTTCATGTAATACTGTCCTTCAGAAGCGACAGAAGATACGTACATGTCTCCCAGAAGACAAAATAAGTTAAATTTACCCTGATCTTTTTCTATCCCCCGGCTCTTAATGCATCGTGTTTCCTTCTGGAGCATCAGTGAGCATTTGAACCTTCTGTAATAGTCCCTCAGTTGTCCTCAGTGTGAAAAGGTGGATCTCAAAATCATACAGTCATTGTTGGAAAGGGTTCAAATACACAAAAATGCTGAAAAACTTGTGTAGAATTTGTGGGGTCTGAAGGATTTTTCTGAAGAACAGTGGGCAGTATAACCATTCAGGGCAAACAAGGGACTCATGGACAACTATCACTAAACAAAAAAACAACAACTAAAAAAACAGCTGTGGATCATTCAGGTCAGAACACAGTATTAAGAATCAAGGAAATGTATACTTTTGAACAGGGTCACTTTTATAAATTCTATATTATATATTCTATATTATTTTCTCTTGTGGACTATATTTAAACATCTTTTATGTTTATATATTATTCAGGTCAGTACTAAATAAGAAATAACATGCATTTTGTATGATCCCTCTTATTTGAGTAAAATTATTAACATTTTGCAGATTGTACAGTATGTAAACTTTTGACCTCAACTGTCCATTGAAGGTCTATAGGGCAAGGCATTCCAGAACATTTCTATATTGTTATTAAAGTGGTCATGTTAATTATTCAATACAAAAACATATAATATTTGCCCTTCAAAGTTGTCTAAATGATCATTTTAGTCCCTAATTAATGGTAAATACACACCCTGCCACTGGACACATAGTAAATCCTCTCATAAAGCCAGTCTACAGTCAGTGCTGTGACCTCCAGGGGGGCAGAGTGCAGAAGCTTGAGATCTGAGAAATCGGTGAGATTTCCAGCCCCTTTCATCCAGATACGAGATCCCTCAGAAAAATAGATGCGGTTGGAACTGTAGTGCACTGCCACCCCTGTTAAAACCAAAATAAATGCGAGATGTCAGAAAACAAAGACCATCTATATCAAAAGGTACATCTTACTACTCACCAAATTAAGATAATTTTGAAGAAATCCGAGAGCTTTCTGATCCTGCATAGACAGCAACACAACTGACACGTTTAAAGCCCGGAAAGGTAGTAAGGACATCATTAAAATAGTCCATGTGACATTAGTGGTTTAACCATAATGTTATAAAGATACGAGTAAACTTTTTGTGCACAAAGAAAACAAAAATAACGACTTTATTTAACAATTTCTGTCAGTCTTCTATGCAGGGTCAGTAAGCTCTCGGATTTCATCAAAAATATCTTAATTTGTGTTTCGAAGATGAGCGAAGGTCTTACGGGTTTGGAACGACATGAGGGTGAGTAATTAATGACAGAATTTTCATTTTTGGTAAACTATTCCTTTAACAAGCTACTTGTTGACATAAGGCATGGAGCTATAAAAATAACGTGTGCAGTATGGTCTTGGGAATTTAGACAGTATTGAGATAGAGATTTTTTTTCCTCAGGAGACAAATTTGCTCTCGATTTAATCTTCTTACTGTCTAAGAGAAACAACTGAGATACTGAAGCACTCTCATTTGTGATTTCTCTTTCCTGTGGGCACTCTTATGTGGTGGAAATGTTTTATATTTATTGATCCGAGGAAGAACGGACCTGTGATGTTGCTCTCGATTAGACTGTCTGAGAGACATTGTGCTGTAGTGAAGAAATCGGCATCCTCTTCTCTCATCCTTAATGAGTTCCATCTGGATGCAAAGACCCACCGGCCTCCATTCTGCTCTGTAAGTCATCACAGATGGAGCAATAAGATTATTGTTTATTTCACCTCATTGCAAACACAGTGCATTGAGAAACATTAGAGGAATGGTGAAGTATTGGCTTTTAGTAAGTATTTTTTAAGTATTTTAGATCAACAACCTCAAAATTAGGGTCATTTTTGCAGGACAGAGTAAAACTTTCACTGTGAGGTTAAACTTACCAACTTGTGCTGGTGTTGTTATGCTGGCTTCAGTGATTGAACCCTCGCCCTCTTCATTTACAGCAGCTACAGAAACCCTGTATGAGATCCAGTCAGTGCAATCAATATTTTACACTACCAGTCAAAAGTTTTTGAACAGTAAGATTTTTAATGTTTTTTTTTAAGAAGTCTCTTCTGCTTACCAAGCCTGCATTTATTTGATCCGAAGTGCAGCAAAAATGTTGAAATATTTGAACTATTTTAAATAACAGTTTTCTATTTGAATATATTCTAAAATGTAATTTATTCCTTTGATTTCAATGCTGTTTTTTAGCATCATTACTCCAATCACATGATCCTTCAGAAATCATTCTAATATTCTGATTTGCTGCTCAAGAAACATGTATTGTTATCATTATGTTGAACAGCTGAGTAGAATTGTGTAACATTATAAATCTAATTATTATCACATTTGATTCATCAAAGAATCCTGAAAAACTCTACTCAACTGTTTTAAATTTTGATAATAATAATTAAAAAATGATTCTTGAACAGCAAAACAGCATTTTAGAATGATTTCTGAATGATCATGTGACACTGAAGAATGGAGTAATGATACTAAAAATTTAGCTTTGATCACAGGAATACATTAAATTTTCAAATATATTCAAATAGAAAGCAGTTATTTAAAATAGTGAAAATATTCCACAATATTAGCTTTTGCTGCATTTTAGATCAAATAAATGCAAGCTTGGTGGGCAGAAAAGACTTCTTTAAAAAACATTACAAATCTTTCTGTTCAAAAACTTTTGACTGGTAGTGTATAGCAACAAAAAATAATAACATCCGATCCAACTCACACAGTGTAAAAATGAACAATGTACACACTGAATACATTTAATAAACATGCAGAAATATAACAATGAAAAGACTTTGTATACTACCTATAGGTAGTGTTATGAAATGTCGGGTAGAATATGTTGAAGAATACATTTCCTCTGGTCGCTACACTGACGACGTGTTTGTTAGATGTGAGATCGAGGTTGAAACCCAAGATGGGTCCTCCTGGCTTTTCAGGTAGAGACCAACGAATCTCCACACTCTCTCCAGACACGCTCTCAATACTCTCAATGGATGGACTGGAGGGCACTTTTTGGACAAGAAACAACTGATTATGAAACATAATATAAAAAGACTGTTGATCAACGGTTGATTTAACCTACATCCGAAAGGTTTTGTTTGGTACCAAGGGCTCGCTGGAGAACAAGCGTGTGTTTCTGCTATTAGGGCCCAGACCCTGAATTTATAGTAGGTAAAAGGTTCCAACTGTTTGACGGTGTATGTTGATTCTGTTATATTCTATGAGGAAAACAAGAAAATGGTTTAATCTTATCATTAAACAATCAGTGTTTTAGCATACAGTAATGAGAGATTTTGGAAAAATGTGTTTACAAATAAAGTTATAATAAGAAATATCATAGTTACTAGTCATTAAAATAGCCTACATTTTCTTCATACTGTTTATTCGTTTTAATATTTAAAATTAAATATGACCTGGACATTGTTTGTACCTAAATGCATGCTCATATATTTCACTCAATAATAATTTATGACTGTACAACTGTCAGTGGAAATTAATCATCAACATGACAAATATAAACATAAAATCATCCAGTACCTCTGCTTGTGCCCAAATCCCAGACAGACTAGGACCAGTCCACTGAAGCATATACACCACATCAGACTGATTCAGAGACTCCCAGTTCAAAGTTATGTTATGAGTTCCAATCCAGGATGCATGAGGTGCTGAAAGCTGACATGCAACATCTAGACAGGAAGAACGTAAATGTTTGTAAATCAATCAGTAAACAGACACTGAAAGAGGCGAATAAAATGTAAACTTGATTACAAATCCTTGGCAGTAGTCCTACTCACTTTGGCAAATGGCAACCGTACACTGTCTGAATCCACTTTTGGCTGTCTAGAATTACAATACTTCAGACATTAGCTCAAGTAAATGAGAAAAAAAAATCAATACTGGTCCAGATTGCATATTAACAAATCTTAAAAAGTCTTACCATGGGGTGCACTGAGGCAGCATGAAGCAATTTGTCACATAATGAAGCTTTGAGTGAAATAAGAATAAATAATAGCGCTGACAGAAACTGTAAACATGTAATTTCCGTCCTTTTCCAACAAATCTTTTCCATTTTACATGCACCGAACTTCTGAAATCAAAACATGCCCTCCACGGAAATACAGTGCAAATATTCACGTGACAGTAGTGGATTTCCCCAAAGACGTAATTATCGATCAGTTACACATAACCGTGCTGGGCCACTGGCCCTTTAACAGTCCCTAAAAGTTTGTCCTCACCTGGTCCGTGTGGCTCAGGTGTGTCTGACCAGAAAGCAGACAGAAATAGGCGTTTCATAAGAAGACTTTTGAAATATGTGTCATATATAACCATGCAAACAGATTAAACAGACTGAACTATGGCCACTTGATTGTAAAGTGTAGAAGTTCTTATCTTTACAGTTGCTGTAGATTCAAGGCAGTGTTTATTTAATGGTTAAAGTGTAATTGCTAACAGTTCCAATGAAAGAAAAGTGTGAATTTGATCAATAGCAAAGTACACTCAATGCCTTACTCACTATATGTACAGGTATTTAGTGACAGATTTAGCATATCTAAGATAATGTACATAACCAGACAGGTGTAGATTGAGAATAGCAAGTGGTAAACAGGAAGAGTTCATTCAGCTTAAAGCAACAGACCTAAGTCGGGGAAAGACTTGCAGTCTTTAAAAATGGTCCTCACAGTATGAAGATCCTAGATCATGTTATTTTCACTAATTTACATCTTTTAAAACTGTTTTATGGAGTTTTTGTCGACTGATAGCTTGTTTCACAAACACATTTCAGAAACTGAACAGTTGGTATGTTGTTAAACGACAGTAAAATGCATTGAGCATCTTGTACTTCTATCCCTCACAGACTCGTTTTCATTCATCAATTAAATATGGCTCTACCCTGGCTAAGGTCAGCTGGTTTCTTATCCCTATCAGCATCATCTGTCACATAAAGCCCAAAAATAATTTTGACTTGCTCCTGAGTTTTTAAAACGCAAAAATCAGAATCAACAGTCAATCAGGTTTTTGAAAGTTTTACCTGATTTCCCCTCTAGGTGGCGATGCATAACAAAACCTTTGCTCTAACTGAAGTCAGAGATAAATGATGTATATCTTATATAATCATTGTGCGCACGATAAGACATATTTATCTCTATTTATAGTATAGTTTCTCAAAGTAGTTGCTACCCCTTGTAATAGTGGTCTGCCACTAACAAGTCCTTGTTAGTACATCTCGTGCATGCTTGTTAATATGCTCTTTTCTGTGCTCCACCACATACTTTTTTATACTAAATATAGATTCCTAATTTCTTCTAGAATGCCTAAAATTTAGAAATACTGTTTTTTTTATCAAGTTTTTACACTTTGATTAGGATGTGGCACTTATTTTGCACCTTATCCACACAGGGTCGGAATTTAATGAGGGACTGTGGCAAAAATGCCAGCAAAATGAACAAAAATGCCCCATAAATTCAAGACAAAGGGGCAAAAAAATGCCCCTGCCCAATTAAACAACGTATTACGGCTGTCGCGATTAACATGAAATGAGAGAATAAGTGAAACATTAATTTAGCGGAATTTAGCTAACATTCCCTTATTTACACAGCATCAGATTGCTTATACGTTTAGCATTATAACCAATCAAACGCGATTATGTTGAATTTAGGAATGCATTGGCCAATCAGAGGTGTTTTGATTGCTCAATGATGAAAACACCGGAGCTGTTGACGCGAGCGCTCACGAATCAAATTCATCCCTCACCATAAACAGTCGCCGCGATTTTGCCAAGTAAAACATGTTCCTGGATCAACCTTATTTTCCAGAAATATAGACTTAACCCAATCCCTACCCCTAAACCTAACCCTACCCATAATTTTTCCTAAAATCAGAAGGAAGTGATAGCAGATTAACAAGGATGTAGAAGCACTAATCCTGATCGTAAACCTAAAACTGACATTTCCTGAAAAGTTATCCCTCACTTGTTCCTGGATCAAAATCCTTGTTGATCCAGGAACATGTTGTACTTGGTGAAATCACATTCACCCATCAGGAACACACTGCAGGTACGATGTAAATGAAAGATTAAATTTGTAGCTTCCATGATTATATAACGCAAGTTTATGCATAACTTGTGCTAGACATGGTGAAGCCAGAATGTGATGCTCAAAACAAAACAAAAACATTTTATATTGTATTCTATCCATAATAATAATCATTATTACAATATAAAGAACAGTAATCCACAATAATATTTTTTGTCATAATATTGCAGCCCTATGAGCTCTTATTGTTTTACATGTATAATTTAGATATAATTTAAAGTCTATTGACAACAGTTTAAAATATTGATTAAAGTAATTGGGAAGATTTAAGTATTTGACATGAAAGTCAACATATGTTTTTTTTTTTAATAATAATAATAATAATAATGATAATAATAATAATAATAATAATAAGGTGGTTATAAAAATTGCCCTCACTAAAGTAAAAAATGCCCCTGACATTTCATCTCTTTTTTTATTTTATTTTGTATTGAACATATCAAAGATAATATACATATACAACTATCTCTTTAAGAATATTCACGTAAGTTCCACATTACAGAACATTAATGATTCCAAAACGCTGCATGTTTACACAAGAGATTTGCTTATAACCTATAAAAACAAGATGACATTTACTGAAGACCAGGACTCCCTTCATTTTGATTAAACTAGAGATAGTGGTGTTGATCATTTGCCTTTTGTGAGTTAATGCATGCATGCGGCATGCAAAACATCCATGCGGCTGGAGAGCCATGATGAAAACGAGAGGACTTTCAGTGATGTGTCTAATTAGGCTCCAGGACCTGTTGTGAAGGGGCAGCTCTTAAAAGCCACAAACCCCCTGCGATTGACCCTGTGATGTGACAATGAACTAGATATACTTGTTTATGTATTTATCACATGAGAAGCTCTGACCCTTTAATCAGACCTTATAAATAGCAGAAATGTTTTTCCACTGTCTTTGTCCAAGTTGTCTCCTTGCCAGGCTTAAAATATCACACGGTCAATTCAAAAGAACACAGCATGGATATTAGTTAGAGTTATGATTCGCTTGGTATGTGGGACCCAAATAATGCTATATCATTAAAGGTAACAGGTAAGATTTATGCATATAGATGCGTGTAGCTATCTGAGTGCAATCATCTATTGACCTGATTTATAAGTGAACAAGAATTGACCCTGTTTCCTTTTTTAGCTGATGACACATAAATACTGATGAAACTAAAATAATATAAACCATTAGCCATGTGTCTCAGAAGTGGAGTAGTCCTCCAAAATCCACAGAACAAATACTTTTTATAATACAATCAAGTCCCAACGGATAAAACCAAGATCCTACACCCTGCTTTTTCATAATCATATTGCATTATGACAATAAAATAGGTTGTGAATGTTTTATGTTGACTTAAACATTTTTATATAAGATTTTATATAAGCATTAACCAGGCCTGTTTTCGATGCAGTAAAAACAACAATGTTGTAAAATATTATTACAATTTAAAACTAAGGATTTATATTTTAACATATTTTAAAATGTCTTTAGTGTCACATAATCCATCAGAAACTATGCATATACAGTGCCTTGCGAAAGTATTCATACCCCTTTATTTTTTTTCATGTTTTATGTTGCTGCCTTATGTTAAAGTGCTTTAGATTACTTTTTTTTTCCCACATCAATCTACACTTTATACACCATATTGACAAAACAAAAACAGAATTGTCACAACTTTGTAAATTTATTAAAAATAAAAAACTGAAATAAATACATTGCATAAGTAGTCATACCCGGTTCTGCCCGGTCTGACGTTTTGAATGCTCTGGACTGGATTTTCATTAAGGCTATCTCAAAATCATGGTGCATTGAACTTTTTCAATCTTTTTTTCAACTTTTCTTCTACCTGACGAGTGCTTCAATCCCTGATGCCGAAACAGCCCAACAGCATGAGGCTGCTATCAGCACACTTTACTTTTGGGATGGTACTCTGCAGGTGATGAGCAGTGTCTGGTTTCCTTCAAACGCTTGAAATTTAGGTTCATCAGACTAGAGAATTTTGTTTCTCATAGTCTGAGGGTCCGTTAGGTGCTTTTTTGTGTGCTTTCATGTGTCTCCACTGAGGATAGGATTGAGTCTTGCCACACCACCATAAAGCCCAGATTGGTGTAGTGGTGCAGTGCAGTGATGTTTGTCCTTCTGAGATTTCTCCTATCTCCACATATGATCATAGAGTTCAATTGGAATGACCATCAGGTTCTTGGTCACCAGTATAACCAAGCCCCTTCTCCATCGATTGCTCAGTTTTGCCAGGAGGCCAGCTCTAGGAAGTGCCTAGTTGTTTCTAACTTCTTCCATTAAGGGTAATGGGGACTTCTGTGAACCTTCAGTGCAGCAGTTTTTTTTTTGTTTTTTTTCCCCTCAGGGCTTAGTTTTTGCTCTGATATGCATCAGCTGTTAGACCTTTTATTAAGACTTGTGTGACTTTCCAAATCATACCCATTCAACTGAATTTGCCACAGGTTAACTTCACTCAAAGTGTAGTAACATCTACAAGTAATATGAATGCTTGTGAGCTAAATTTAAACTGTCCCAGATAAGGGTATGAATACTTATGAAATGGAATCATTTAAGTGTTTTATTTTTAATAAATTTGCAAGATGTTAAAAAACATGTTTTTTGCTTTGCCATTATAGTGTATAGAGTGGGAAAAAAGTAATTCAAAGCAGTTTTACATAAGGCAGCAACATAACAAAACGTGAAAAAATTAAGGGGTATGAATACTTTCACAGAGTTCTCAAGAAACACTTCTTATTTTTATTAATTTCCTTATTATTAATATTATGTTGAACTTAATATTTTTGTAGAAACCTTTTTTTTCGGGGTTCTCTGATGAATAGAGAATCCAAAAACAGCATTTTTGATAAACAGAAATCTTCTGCAAGCCTTTAAATGTCTTTACTGTCACTTTTTATTATAATATATGGTATAATTAATATAATGCGGCCGTGCTATTTATACTACAGGGCTGCTGAACGCTTTTATCTGATTGCGAACAAAGTAGTTCCAGGCAGGCCTTGACCGCGTTACATGTCCATATCACTTTACCAAACGATTTCAGTTAGTACTTACAGCCTACCACAGCAATAGAACCAAAACCCACAACGACACTGACCAAGTAAATATACTACCTATATAGTAAACGATAGGATAAAACGACAATATATTTCTACGTTTGTGTCACAAAACTACGTTTTATTACGTAAGGAAAGCATAATCTATTTCTTCTGCACTATCTCCCTTAAAAAGGAAACGTTAAGAAACGTTGACGCGCGCAAAAAGTTTTTTTTTTTCAGCGCTGCTCTGACGCTTTTTATCGGTGAAATAGTTTAGATGTCATTTCTCACCAATAAGATGATGAACTTTTAGTTTCGCTATTAGTAGAAACACTGCTGCCTAATACTGTGTCAAGAGACGCACAGACTGAGGTAATTCACACACGCTGTGACTGTCTCTCTCTCCGCTTCGCGTCGTGGCGCATCACTACCTCGTGTGCATTATTTTCTAAAAATGCAACGCACGGCTGTCAATAATTCCTTACATTCCTATATTTTTGTTCATTTACATATTTGTAATAGATCAGGCTTCCAAGACAGAACGACGACAGCATTGTCCAGACTGAGTATCAATGGATTAATAATCTGGATTTGCTTTGAGCCAAAGCCAATCCCTAAAGCATAACACTCATTCCATACGGTTGCTTAAATTCATGACATGTTTAATGGTTGGCACATGACTAGGATATGCTATACAGGGTCCTCCACCCCTGCTTTTTGGCAGGTGGATGTGTCATCTGAGGCCATTCTAGAATCATGAAGAAAAAAACAAAACACATTTTGATGTAACCAACAAAAATGTACTGCCAGCACAGCCTTTTGTGGAAGTTGCTATAATCAGGCGCCCGTGAGGTCATTTTGTAAGCGTGTTTAATACTAGTTTTGTCATCCTTCTGCAAATGTTTGAAAATCCCTCACACCTGCTTTAACACGTAATAGCAGGAGTGTTTGCAGAGCTGTGGGACTGCAGCGAAAGTTTGGTTAGGGGGATTCTCTTAGGATCAACCCACCACAACCATGCAGAGATCGCTGTGTAAGTTTTATTTAGAGAACTGAGGATTTGTGTGAACAAAGGAAGTTTATTCTGGGAGACCCTGGCAAAATCCAATAAGAAAATCCCTAGCATGACTCTGACTGACAGTTACTTCTGATTAAAAGTAAGCAATGAGCAAATTTAATAATGAAGAAATGCTGAAACTTACTTGGTCTTGATTACAGAAATATTGTGTCCAGCTGATGTGTCTTGATTCCCATATTAGGGCAGATGCGAATGCGTGTGTGTAAAAATAGTTCAAGGCATTCTCCACCGCCCATCGCTCCAAATCCCTCCGGAGAGCTTTTTTAATTTACAGAGCTGAGGGAAGAGTCTGTCTTCAGTTGATAGGTGTGTTAATCTGCCTGCTTGTGTTCAAGCATTTTTGAAACCCTTGCTAATAACTCACCTATAGGAAGACATTCTGCATGTTCATTGCATATCACAGCCTCATCTAATTCCAATTTCAGTGTGGATATAATAATTTATTTCTAGTACCACGATGAAACAGCAGGGGGAAAACAATGCTAAATGCAATAAACAGGATGCAGAATAAATAGGCTCATCAAAATTTTAAAAGGGAGAAGAATGTGCTTCTCATATATTCTGATGTTGATGACAAAAGCTGTGCCTCTGTTTTGGCTAAACATCAACTTTAACCTGGTAGGAAGCTAGCTGAAATATACAGATGCCAACATGGGCAAGTTGCATGACATGCCCACATCCTTTAAATCCATCAACATAAGTAGAGGTATAACAAAAATGACCCAGGTTAGATTAAATACAGAAAAATAAACAGGTTCGTGTCAACTACAATTTATAAAACCCCATTCAAAAGTTGATTCTTAATACTGTGTTGCTACCTGAATGATCCACACCTGTGTGTGTTTGTTTGTTTGTTTGTTTTGTTTAGTGATAGTTGTTTATGAGTCCCTTGTTTGCCCTGAACAGTTAAACTGCCTGCTGCTCTTCAGAAAAATCCCTTCTTTGTTTTTTCAGCATTTTTGTGTATTTGAACCCATTCCAGCAATGACTGTATGATTTTGAGATCTATCTTTCCACACTGAGGGCAAGTGAGGGACTCATATGCAACTATTACAGAAGGTTCAAACACTCACTGATGCCTCAGAAGGAAAAACAATGCATTAAGAGCCGGGGGTGAAAACTTTTGAACAGAATGAAGATGTGTGCATTTTTCCTATTTTGCCTAAATACAGTATTTTTTTTTCATTTAGTACTGCCCTTTAGAAGCTACAAAAGATACTTACATGTTTCCCAGAAGACAAAATTTGTGAAAATTACCCTGATATTCAAATTTAAAAAGTTTTCACTCCCTGACATGTTTACATACTCTTATCTCTTGTGGACTATATGTAAATGTATTTTATGTGAAATATCTTATTCAGGTCAATACTAAATAAAAAATGGCATACATTTTGTCTGATCCCTCTTATTTTGGTATTCTGCAAGGTGTATGTAAACTTTTGACTTCAACTGTCAAGTATTGTATTACACACTACCATTCAAAAGTGTGGGGTAAGGTTTTTTTAAAAAAAGGTTTTTGAAAGTGCTTGTGCTCAAGTCATATGTTGAAATACTACTACAATTTAAATTAACAGTTTTTTTTTTATTTTAATATATCTTAAAATGTCATTTTATCCTGTGATGCAGCATCATTAGTCCAGTCTTCAATGTCACATGACCCCTCAGAAAACATTTTAACATGCTGATTTGGTGCCTCAGAAACATTTCTTATTATTATTATCAATGTTAAAAACAGTTTTCTTAAAATGTTATTATTTTAGCTGTTTAATATTTTT
Organism: Cirrhinus molitorella; assembly: GCA_033026305.1. Classification (NCBI taxonomy): domain Eukaryota; kingdom Metazoa; phylum Chordata; class Actinopteri; order Cypriniformes; family Cyprinidae; genus Cirrhinus; species Cirrhinus molitorella. The sequence goes on along the minus strand of CM065135.1, from coordinate 27,722,178 downwards.
GTGGAATGCACGATAATTACATAAAAAAAATTAGAAATCCTTTTACTGTAACTTTTGATCAATTTAATGCTTCATTGCTGAATAAAAGTATTAATTTCTTTCAAAAAATGTTGTACCAGGTACAGTAGTGTATATAGTGTTAAAGCAATAGGTTGAAAAATGTTAAATAAAATAAATAATTAGTAATTAAATACATTTTTCATTATAGCCCATACAAGGACATTTTTGTGTACTTTTATAAAAAAAAAAAAAAATTTAAGCAAGTTGCAAAGCATTAGTCTGAAACTAGCAAAGACCAGCAAATGTCTAATAAATCGTCATTTCAGCATTTTTATAAAATGCTTCCCGACCCAAGCTGTGAATCCCTGCTGAAATAACCCACATAAACACCCAGAACTTAATCATTTGGGCTCCTCTGCCGTGCTGCAGCAGTCGACACCTTTTCAGAATGCCATTGCTACGTGTCAGACAAGCGGGCCCCGTTTCTTATCCTGTGGAAAAGCTACACCTTCCCTGACCTGACATTTCTGTTCAGAGCCATCCATCTGCCATAAGCACGAGGTGTTAACAGCGCTGTCTGCATCTTCACTGTCGACTGACACAATTTTCTCTCTGCAGCTGTGTGAAAACAGATGAAGCTTTGAAAATCGAAAGCAAAAACAAACAACGAATAAACTACCACATAATCGCTTACGCATACAGAGTCCTGTTCTCTTCTCAAACATCGTGCAACTGCCAACCATTTCCTAAATTTATACCAAGGGGCAAGGAAATCCACAGAGAGTGATTGATAAATACTCTGGTAAATGTGTTTGGGGTTTTATAGTGCGTCACGCAGGCCAGGATAAAACCATGCCTCATCTAGGGCTTAATTCATCCATCTGTGATGACACATCATTGCACTGTCACCTTCTGGTTCATTACTGTACTTTTATTGTAGTGCTACCGGGGCTTACGCTGTGGAATCGCACACTTGTGTCCCGAATAGCTGCAGGACAGCAGGAGACGTGGAGGCATGCCAAAGGCAGCAAAGTCGAGTCCAGAGAAAACACAACCAGCTCGCATTCCTGTACGCATCCTTGGCCGTTAGATAAGAGCGGTATGCTTTTCAAATGTTTACCCCGTGCTTGATTTAGGTCTTTCAAAGCCTGTAAAGCTCCTTAACACAAAGGAGTCTCTGCACAGGCCTATTGTTTTTCTCAGAATCAACTATCTTTGTTTCATATCTAATACAACAGTTTTTCAAAATTGTAAATAACGATTACTCAAGTATGTTTAGAAGTAAATACTATTTCAGTTTTCTACTTCAAAATTGCGCATTTAAAGGAGAACTTTTCAGAATAAAAATTTCTTGATAATTTACTCAAATTAAGGTTTTTGGGAAAGGGAAACATTCCAGGATTTTTCTCCATATAGTGGACTTCAATGGGAGCCAACAGGTTGAAGGTCCAAATTGCAGTTTCAGTGCAGCTTCAAAGGGCTCTACACAATCCCAGCTGAGGAATAAGGGTCTTATCTAGAGAAACGATTGGTCATTTTCTAAAAAAAAAAAAAAAAAAATAATAATAATAATAATAATAAACCTTTATATACTTTTTATCCGCAACTGCTGATTTTGCAGTAGTTTGGTAGTATTGAAACCCACAGTAAATGTGAAAAACATCACTATTTACGTAGATGAACACTTTCTTTACATTCGTATAAGAACACATACACACAATTATGCTCTTGTGACATTAATAACATTACATTGTTAACGAAAACAAACATAGGCGATTAGATACTTTTTTTTCCTTGTAAATCTGTTTCATATGTGACCCTGGAGCACAAAACTAGTCATAAGAGTCCATTTTTAAAATCTGAAAGCTGACTAAATAAGCTCTCCATTGATTTATGGTTTGTTAGGATAGGACAATATCTGGCCGAAATACAAATATTTGAAAATCTGAGGGTGCAAAAAATTTAAATATTGAGAAAACCGCTCTAAAGTTGTCCAAATAAAGTAATGCTTATCTTTGATATTACTAAATAAAAATTAAGTTTTGATATATTTAAGGTAGGAAATTCATGCAACATGATCTTTACTTAATATCCTAATGATTTTTGTTGTAAAAGAAAAATGGATAATTTTGAACCATGCAATGTATTTTTGGCTATTGGGTCACATATACATACTGCATATGTGACCCTGAACCACAAAACCAGTGTTAAGTCACTTGGGTATATTTGTAGCAATACCCAAAATACATTGTATGGGTCAAAATTATTGATTTTTCTTTTATGCCAAAAATCATTAGGATATTATGTAAAGATCATGTTCCATTAAGATATTTTGTACATTTCCTACTGTAAATATATCAAAACGTTTAATTAAAAATTTTTTGATTAGTAATATGCATTGCTAAGAACTTAATTTGGACAACTTTAAAGGCGATTTTCTCTTTTTTTTTTTTTTTTTGCACCCTCAGATTCCAGATTTTCAAATAGTTGTATCTCGGCCAAATATTGTCCTTTTCTAACAAACCATACATCAATGGAAAGCTTATTTATTCAACTCTCAATTTTAAAAAATTTACACTTATAACTGGTTTTGTGGTCCAGGGTCACATATCTGATATGAGGACCACTAAATAGACCTAAAATGGCATTACATTTTTTATAAATTGATAACATATTAATTAGTGGTGATGCCAACAAAATAGAATATTTTGAATATAAATATAATTAAATTATTATAAATATGATTCAACTAAATAAATAAATGAATTATTTGGTAATATCCATTTTGAAGTATAGTGAATTGTTGCTAAATACAAAAAAAAACAAAACTGATTATTAAATACAATTATTATATATAATATATATATTAGATATAAATAATTATTAAATTAAAGCCACTTCTTAGAACCTTTTTAATAAAATAATAATAATAATAATAATAATAATATTATGAGCAAATAGTAAAAAGTCATAAGATTTACTTTTCCCAAAATTACACTACCAGTGAAAAGTAATGTTTTTAAAGAAGTCTCTTCTGCTCACCAAGCATGCATTTATTTGATTCAAAGTACAATTTTTACATATGTTTCACTATTTCAAATAACTGTTTTCCATTTGAATACGTTTTAAAATGTAATTTATTTCTGTCATTTCAAAGCTGATTTTTTAGCATCATTACTACAGTCACATGATCCTTCAGAAATCATTCTGATTTGCTCCTCAAAAACATGAATTATTATTATCATTATGTTGAAAACAGCTGAGTAATTTTTTTTAGGTTTATTTGACAAATAGAAGGTTCAAAAGAAAAGTATTTATCTGAAATAGAAATCTTTTGTAGCATAAAAAATGTCTTCATCATCCTTGCTAAATAAGTGTGTTAATTTCTATTATTTCTTACCCTCCAAAAAAAGAAAAAAGAAATTATACTGACTCCAAGCTTTTGAATGGTATAGTGTATATATTACAAAAGCTTTTTAATTCAGATAAATGCCATCTTTGGATCTTTCTATTCGTCAAAGAATCCTAAAAAAAAAAAAAAAACCTCAGCTGTTAAATACTGATGATAATAATAATAATAATAATAATAATAATAATAATAATAATAAATATTTCTTGTACAGCAAATCAGTATATTAGAATGATTTCTAAAGGATTATGTGACACTAAAGGCTGGAGTAAAATGCTGAAAATTTAGTTTGATCACAGGAATAAATTAGTAGAATAAATACGTTATTTTAAATTGTAAATATATTACTGCTTCTGCTGTATTTTGAATCAAATAAATGCAAGCTTGGTGAGCAGAAGAGACTTCTTTAAAAGAATAACAAAAAATGTATGTATTTTGATCTTACTGAAAAAGGCTGTTGATAAAAACTGTATGAATAAATACTGGAATGGTGCTAATGCTTTTTTGTAATACTCACAGTCATATTTGTAATCATTCAGTTGTTATATTTCATATAGACTATATTTTTGTTACCTTGCTAAATCTAACAATACTTCTCCCATATCACTCCTCCCTATTTACTATAAACTAGCTGGGAAAGATAACAATCCACTGACTTCCTTCATCAGTCTTCTGTCATCAAAACAAACACCGTATGGAGGAGCTGTGATCTCGAGATGGGATGTGCTCCCTTTGCATCTACCGCCCTCCCGTTTGTTTTCCCCACCCCTTTAAGTTCCTCCTATAAACTTTGTAACTTGTCCTGAAGAGCCTGTGTGTCTACATCCAACATTTTCCTGCTGGGAAACTCTTCACTCTTTAACTTTATTTGAAAGGACTTTCTTCCTTCTTCAGCTGCCATTTTACCGGTAAGAAAAAGACTTCTTTTCATTTAACGTTTAACAGCACCTCAGATGGAATTATAACTTACTTGAGGAAAATAGTATCTAATTATTAGCTTTAATATTAGATTAAAATTCCAAAGACTTTCTAAACACTGCGTGCGGTTTACATCAGAAAATAGTGGAAGAGATTAAAAGCATCAAACCTGAAGGACACAGAGAATAAGCTGTCTACAAACAACACCAAAAGCACATTTGCATCCTACACTGAAATACAACTTTCATAAAATTTGTTTCCATGCAAATCAGCGAACTGAAAACATTTGATGAGCTGTAACATAGGTTCACAGGAATATAAATGTGTTGTTTTATTTATTTTTGTTTACTGCACAACCAGTACAGAAGACCATTGTATAGTCTTTTGAACTAGAATAAAAGGCAAATCTACTTGGCTTTTATTTAACATCAATACAGCCTGATAACAGATGCTAGTGTTTACTTAACAGCTCAGCAGTTATAATTGTCGCTGGATCACAGGACTGGAATGCAGTGCCTGACCTGATAAACACTGGCTTTTGGAGCTTTTGAGATCAAGTTCATAAGTCTCTGCTTTTGCGGAGATATTTTTATTTTTATCATCTAGCTGATGTTTGTTTATCCATTCCTCACGGAGCAACTCAAGTCAAGTGCTGTGCTCGAGGACCTAATAGTGCTACTTAAATCTAGTTCAGTCCTCTACAACATACTGAAATTTCTAAATTTCCTTTTCCTGAGGCCAGATAAGCAAGATAGAGAAAGGCAGACCTTGTCTCTTTATTGGTCAATTAACTTGGTTAATAGGAGTTCCTAGGACAATAATTAAAGAATGACTTACATCAGTTTCAGTAAAAGGATATCAGGACCTGAAAGAATGTATCAAAAATCAATGGTTGACTACAGCGTTGACATTTAGTGACTCGACTGACCGTACGTGAACTTTTGGCGTAATCTGGAAATACTGGAAATATATATCTGAAGACGGCCGATAAGAGAATAGCTTTAGCTGTTAGACAAGTGGCCATTAGTCACTAACACATGTTATTCACAGCTTTTAACACGAGTGCTCTAAAGAGGGTATGAGTGCGACAGTCAATACTCTTTGAACTTTAAGTGGCGCTACAGAGTGTTCAGCCTAATCACATCACAAATGCATGCTATAAAAAGAATGAAATAATAATCGGAAAAAATCCTGTTGCTGTTGTTGTTGTTAAAGTATGTTTTAGATAAATAAATACCGTATTTATTTAGATTTTATAAATAATGTATAATATATAGTTTAATAAATAAATAAAATGCATTATATTTTATAAGCATAAATAAAGCAATAAATATGTGTATATATAGTGTATTAATAAATACAGTAAATTACTTTTTTTATGTAAAATAAATGACATTTTTAATATATTATATAATTATTAAAATCAGAAAGGAAAAGATATATAAATACAGTATTTATTAGAATTTTGTATACGTAAATAAAATATAATATATAATTTAATAAATAAAATATTGTGCATTTATTAATATAGTAAAATAAATTTAGATCTTTCATAAATAAATTCAGTAATGTTTAACTTGTAAGTAAATAAATAATATATATATAATTTATTTACTTACAAGTTTTAAGATTTATATACATAAAGTATAATATATATTGGAATAAATAAAAGTGTTGGAATAAATAATAATATATATATATATATATATATATATATATATATATTGGAATAAATAAAATATATGCATTATATATATAGTGCATTTATAAATATATAAATTACATTTTTTAAATAATAATAATAATACAATATATTATATAATGTAATTTAATAACAACATAATTGTATTAATGAATAAATAATAAAAAAATAAACATAGGCTTATTTATTTATTATTATTTATTTTTGCTACTAACAAAAAATAATACATAACTAATAGTATATGCATTAGATTTTTTTTATTACATCAATAAAATATAATATATAATGTATTAAATGTAATATATATATAAAATATCAATATATATATATATATATAATTATTAATTATTATGTAATTTAATAACAATTTAAATTGTATAAATGAATAATATATACATTTAAAAACAGCTTTAAGTGTGTGTAATATTTGTTGTTTTATTTGTTTGTTTCTATTGCAAAAACAAATAGTAGTAAATATTTCTGTGGTACCTGATGCATCACTTTCATCTGCCATTTTGATTTTATGCAGTCATAAATACAAAAACAAGAGGAGAGTAATAGAATTATGAGCAAGGATGCAACATCACAACCAGAAAGGTTAAAAAATGCAGTCCACTGTAGTGGGCAACAGAGGGTTAAATAAAGATTGATCCGCCCACCTCAGAACAGATTTACTATAAATACTTCCAAGTGTGATCACCTGTTACGATTTTATTTCTAAGACTTGTATCATCAGCTTAAAATAGAATAATTTCTCTCATTTTCACCATAAGGCACCACAAGGACGCAACAGCACCCCCATCTCCATCAGTCCATTCCTCTCACTGCCACTAGTCCGCAGTCTTCATCAGGATGGAGAGGGTGCAGCACATGACGCGCACAGCCATGCGGAGGGCGTCCAACATCGAAGTGAACCCGCAGACCAAACGCAACATGCAAGAGCTCATCATCAACTTCTCCCTCATCCTCATCTGCCTGCTGCTCATCTACATCATCGTCTTGCTCATGTGACACCAAAAGACTACAACCGGCCAATCGCACGATGCGCTTGACAAGATCTCGGACAGTTTTTGGGAATTGAAAATGTCCTATCGATGATGCAACACATGTTAATTTCCTGAAATGTTTCAAGGGCGTTTGTTGCGTTCTTCTTACAACAATAAGCACATTTTTGATATTTGAATATCATTATGTTTTGTATTGGGACATATATAAAACACACAAAATTGTTTGTTAGATGTGTTTTGTATGTGAATGTACTTCACAAAAACAAACATCAAAATGTCGAATTTCTGGCAAAAGAAGATCCTAACAGCAACTCAAAGCAATTCCTTTAAGTGCCAAGTGATTTATGTAAATATACCCCCCAATTATCACGTATTTGTTGTGTTGAAATGCAAAATTTATAGGTCAGTCCCAAAAATCATGTTTTATTCACAGAGGAAAAGAGCATGTTGGCAGTGAGGTAAACGCTTGTACTCTTAACATATTAATGTCTGTTTACACTTCCTGTGAACATGATCCGAGAGAGAGAGCTAAAATGGGTAATTTAGGGATGTTTTTAAATGTAGACGACCAATAAAGAGATCGTTTGTTTTAAATGTTCCAACTGACTGATTTTTTTAAACAAAGGTACAGAGAAATAAGCCATGTGTACATCCCGTCACTGAAGTCACGGAAAACCATAAAAACACTGTAAAAAAAAAAAGTGCATTTAAAGGGATAGCTCAGCTACAAATAAAAATTCTAAATAAAAAAGTATTTTCTCGTACCTTTTTCTTCCCGTAAGAGTGCGCGCAGCCATTTGTAAATTTCATGGGTCTGGCTTCCGGTCTCATCCTTGTCGTTATTTTTAGTTGTTACAGCTGGTTTTGCTGCTTGGAATTGCAAATTGGTGTGACTTAACATGTTATTTTAATGTATCTTAATTATGAATACACTGCTTTGTAGTCCAAACAGTTTTACCAGTTACTGCAAGTTATTCTTCTCCTTATTTTCCTATAGTGGCTAATGAACCGGAAGTGTCACCTATAGGCTTACTTCTGCATTGACAAAAAAGGTGGATTTTCCTTTTCGAATAAAATACACATACTAAACAATCTTTTTTTTTTTTTTTTTTAGAACAAACAAAGTTGCAAAAAAATTATTGGGGCACATTGTACAAGAAAACATTATTTCAGTTTCTCTGCTTGCCATTTCTTTGTGATTATGTGTATTTCTGAGTGAAAATGATTTCTACACCAATTCTTTTTTTTTTCAGACTATTTCAAAGACTTCAAATGCCACGCAATATAATGCAAATTAAACACATTTGGCCAAAATTTGGCCAAATTTGATAGCTTGTGATCCCTATAAACAGTGGTTAAAACACTTTTTTTTTTTTTTTTTTTTTATAGGTAGTGAGGGTGAGAAAATACTGACAGAATATTTGTGTAACGGGTATATTTGTGTAGCAATAGCCCAAAATACATGGGTCAAAATTATATTTTTCTTTTATGCCAAAAATCATTAGGATATTAAGTAAAGATCGTGTTCCATTAACATGTTTTATACATTTCCTACTGTAAATATATCAAAACTTATTTTTTGATTAGTATTATGCATGACTAAGAACTTTGTTTGCTTTAAAAACAATTTTCTCAATATTTAGATTTTTTTTTCACCCTCAGATCCCAGATTTTCAAATAGTTGGATCTCTGCTAAATGTTGTCCTATTCTAACCATATAAATTTCAGAAAATTGACCCTTATGACTGGTTTTGTGGTCCAGGGTCACATTTTACCATGCTCATAAAGTGCAGATTTACGATATAAATTAATAAAGTATTAATTAATTAATTATTATATATATATATATATATATTTGCAATTGATGGTTTATAGTTTGTAAGAAGACAATATTATATATACAAATATATATGTAAGTGTCTGTGCAATTTATTTCAAAACTGGCAAGACATTGGTATTCCAACAGTTAACGTCCATCCAGAAAAGACATATTTATGAATAGTATATGAAATGAATGTGCATTTCATTTTTTTAAATCAAGTAAATGCCCATATCAAAAGGGAAAATAACAAACTCACAGTGAGATATCAAGAACAGACGAATGGGCTATTGAAAACTGCAGTTTCACATGCTCTTCAGTTGAGTGTCTTGAAAAATTTAAAAGGAGAAGTACTGTGAAAATAGCTCTTGTGGTTGCTGTTCTTTTGGTGCTACAGTTGAATCCTCAGTCTTACGAGGGCTGCACAAAACACAGAGAAGTCAAACACAACCAGTTACACTGCAGCAACATCAAAAGAAAGAATTTGCACATCCTAATCAAACACTTCCACATGGAGTTTTGCTACATTGCTGCATGATGATATCATCTAAAAATGAACAGTGGCCGCAAAAAATGTCATTGCAATAAATTAGAAGTGGCATTTATGTTAAAGAAACATGTTTCAAGTAAAATATTTCACAGAAAGCAATGTTTAAATGATACGACAACAGACATGCTGCTTAAAATTGAGACTAAATGTATTTAGATCAACGTTTATGTGCTTTGTTGGAAGGGGGCACTCAAAGGCTCGTTTCAAATAAACAAAATAAAGTTAAGGGCTTCTGCAAATTTTATGAAGACCTTTTAAGATAAGTCAAGAAATTTAAAGAATAAATTGAATCCAAATGTAAATGCTTTGTACTAGCAACACTTCAGAGTTGAAAAATACAACTTCCAACAAATCTCCATTACTTTTTAAATAATTTTATGACTTGAATGGCTCTGCTGCCAAACACTATGGAAATATCTTTTACTATACCTTCTGAACACACTGCAAAAAAAGTGATGTTCTTCATCAGTATTTTTTGTCTATTTTTCCAGTCCACTTGTCTAGTTTCTTAAAATTTCTTAAAATCAAAATTAATTTACTCAAGAAGCAAAATGAATTAAGATCAGAAATCTTGTTTCTTGAGAAATTAATCCAAATAAATTGAGTTTATAATGAAACAAGCAAATATCAGCAGAAAAATCCATTGACAGATGTTGGTTCTTGTTTTTAAGCATAAACTCAATTTTGCATCTTAAGTAAATGTATGTCAATTTAAGGATGTTTAGATTTAAAAATTGGAAATATATTCATTATTTTACATTTCATGTTTAGTTCAATGTGCTACTTGCTGTTTCTTTGTAATTATTTGAAAAAAATTCACAGGCAATTTCTGAGTGAAAAAGTGATGCTAGACGAAGTTTTTCCCAGTAAATAAAACACAAAACCAGTCATAAGGGTCAATTTTTTTGTAACTGAGCTTTATACATCATCTTAAAGCTGAATATGGTTTGTTAGGATAGGTCAATATTTGTATCCGAAATACAACTATTTGAAAATCTGGAATCTGAGGGTGCAAAAAAATCGAAACATTGAGAAAATCACCTATAAAGTTGTCCAAATCAAGTTCTTAGCAATGCAATTTACTAATCAAAGATTAAGTTTTGATATATTAAGGTAGCAAATTTACAAAACATCATCATGGAACATGATCTTTACTTAATATCCTAATGATTTTTGGCATAAAAAAAATCAAAATCATTTTGACCCATTTTGATAATGTTGAAAATTGTCACAAATATATCCGTGCTATTTACGACTGGTTTTGTGGTCCAGGGTCACAAATATTTCTTACAGATCTTCAAGTTTTTACCAAGCACCAGACAAAACATGAATCTGCTGGTTAAAAGTAATTGCACACACTATTTTAGAAAAGTAAAGTTAATGATGAGTTGGCAACACAATTAATTTATAGGAGTGTCTAAATATTTTTTGTGGCCACTGTACATGTGTATTTACATTATTTCCCTATAGCAGTCATTACTATATTCAAGTAACCATTGCTTTTTTGATGACAGTAATAGTGATCCTAAAATCTGATGTCTGTAACTACTGCAGCACGCAGTGCAGTGTCTCTTGACCAATAGGAAGCTGCCCTCCTTGTTCAAGCATCAAATGAAATCACAGGCACCATGCTGAACTATATCCTTTAAATGATAAATAAAATATGCCCCTCTAAAAGAAACGGTCTAATATTATCTCCCAGCCCAAAGCTGCCTACATGTTCCTGTGCTTGATTTTCACCAGGCAAGAAATACCAGGAATAGCTGCTCGTCATTTGAATAGCTCATTTTAAAACCACAAAACAACAAATGCATGAAATGTGAAGGGCGGAGTATGGCTAATGGGCGGAGCCATACTCGTGACTGCTATGTGATGACATGTGATGACATCAACCGCATGCTCGCGTTGGCATTCCAATGCCATTGTGTGATCACACACTGTTTAGGTGAACTTTCAGTCCGATTTAAGGACATTGGTACGTACAATTTATCATGCACATCAAAGTAGCATGAAATACAAACATTTTTAATGTGTGCCGTTCTCCGGCAAGATGCATTAAAGAGTGAGACGAGCATACCCACAATTCACTGGGACACACATGGCCGTGTTCTTGTATCAAAACGTCCAATCAACAGACAGACTGACGGTTTTCTACCGTTAGGACTGAGACCGTGTGATCCGACCAATGGCAAGACAGTTCTGTGGTTTTAAGCATGTCTCTTGTGAGGACAAGGACGTCTCGGACAATCTCACCTCCGGGTGGAGTCGGCCTGGGGCGGAGGGGTTGGAGGGGGCGGAGGTTTGTTAGACCTGAGCTCATGGTGGTGAATGGGGGAGTTGGGGACAGACTCTAGGCAAGCAGGCGCAACCGAGCCGCCCGCCATCCCTTCCGCCGCAACAACGCTTAGGTTCGGAGAGCTGGCGAAACTGTTTGCAGGTTTTCTACTCTTATGCTACATTAAAAGGACACACACAGAAAGGGATTGTGGGAAGTCGGAGGTGATGGCGAACTGTAGCTTCAAGCTAAACGATGACAAGGTAATGAACATCATTTTGAATGTGGACAGGGGACAGATATGACAGATTATAGCTCTGTTACAAAACCTAGTGAGCTGACCTTCATAAGAATTCCTGTTTCAAATAGTAAAATATCAAATTTGGCTATTAGATTATTTCTAAAAAGTTACGACAGCATGTATCCTTTATATTTCCACACAAACAGCTTATGTGCTAAAAGTAAACAAAAATAAAAATAATTTTTTATTTCATTAAATACAAAACACAGTCCAATCGAATAAAATATGTACTATATCACCCAATGCTTATCTTACATTATATAGCATACAGTTTACAAATAGTTCACAAGAGAAAATAATAGTTGAATTTATAAAAATGACCCCGTTCAAAAGTACATATTCTTGATTCTTAATATTGTGTTGTTACCTGATTGATCCACATCTGTGTTTTTATTTTGTTTGTTTAGTGATAATTGTTCATGAGTCCCTTGTTTGTCCTGAACAGTTAAACTGCCCGCTGTTCTTCAGAAAAATCCTTCAGGTCCCACAAATTCTTTGGCTTTTCAGCATTTTTGTGTATTTGAACCCTTTCCAACAATTACTGTGATTTTGAGATCCATCCAGGGCAACTGAGGGACTCATATGCAACTATTACAGAAGGTTTCACCCTCAGGCTCCTAATGAATTGTGTTCACTTCTGAAGCATCAGTGAGCATTTGAACCTTCTGTAATAGTTGCATATGAGTCCCTCAGTTGTCCTTAGTAGATGGATCGAAAATCATACATTCATTGTTGAAAAGGGTTCAAATACACAAAAACGCTGAAAAACCAAAGAATTTGTGGGACATGAAGGATTTTTCTGAAGAGCAGCAGGCAGTTTAACTGTTCAGGACAAACAAGGCACTCATGAACAACTATCAACTAAACAAAAAAACACAGCTGTGGATCATCAGGTAACAACACAGTATTAAGAATCAAGGGTATGTAAACTTTTGAACAGGGTCATTTTTATAAATTCAACTATTATTTTCTCTTGTGAACTATATATAAATGTCTTTTGTGTGAAATATCTTATTCAGGTCAGTATTAAAATAAAAAATAACATGCATTTTGTATGATCGCTCTTAACTGTATATATTAGGGTTGAGTGCTAAAGATAATCAAGTATAAAGAAGTATAAAGATAATCAACCGTAGACCACTGCATATTCTTCACTGTGTAAATGAAACATATTTCCTCCTATTACAAAAGTACAAAAGTACAAAAGTTACAAAAGTAATTTAGTCAAGAGCAGTGAGAGATTTTCTCTCATTTGTTGTTTGATTAACATGAATGGCAGGCAGCAGGAATATTAGACTGCTGTCACTTTAAGAGCTGCCCCGATCCAATATACTGTTACACATGTGTTTTCGTTCTCAGGTGTTTGCTTTCCCTTTAAGACCTAAATTACAGCGTTTACAAGGATACTTGCAAAGACGGGCATTTTGACCCATACATGTGTGTGTATTTAATCCTTCAAGGCCTATAAAGCAGTAAAAATAACTCCCACGCTCTTGTAAACTCTTTAAGCGCACGTGCCTCTGACAGCACTCAGAAACAGTCTCTCAGACATATAACAAAATTAGTTCTCTTTCGCTGCTATTTGCATTTTAACGGCGTAAAATCACATGTTTTTGAGCGTGTAACTGTGATTGAGACTATAGTCCAAAATCTTTACCGGTTGACATATTTCTACTGGTTAATTGTAAATTCTATATATATATATATATATATATATATATATATACACACACACACACACACACACACACACATATAGTTTGAGAAAATACTAAAGCTGGGTCACCTTTGAGGTTTCATCTCTTATTTAGGCAGCACATTAGGTTTTGGAATAGAACTTATGATTTGGAAAGCAGGGTAGAATTGATGTTTGAACATGGATATAAGACACAGACAATGACAACCACACAAACAACTTATGCAACAGAAAGAAAAGGTTAGACCAACTAAAGGAACAGTAGGAGGCTATTAATAGCCTCTGCAGAACATCCCATTCCAGCGGTACCTCTGTAAAACACACTTCCCATAAGGCATAACCTTTGAAGTATTATTTTATTATATTCATGGATTCCATGAACTGTACAGATGGAGTGCTTTTAAAAAGGTTTATGGTTTGTGCTTTTTTTTTTTACTATCAAATCAAATCCAATTTATGTGGATTTCAGAGGTACTCTTTGATCAGTGTGGCTGTATCTCTCTAACCTTTATAAGGGGGTTTATGACCCCAACATTGGGATTGGTGTTGAACACCTTGTTGAATCCAGGCTCCCGATTCACCAGCTCCAGTTGATAAAATTTCTTGTCATCCTGGAACAAAGGAGGCACAGTCAGACCGAAAGGCCCTGTGCAGAAAAATCAATGAACTGACAGTGACTTTTGTCTGAAGAAGTGTAATGCTTTGGGACAAAAAAAAAACAGATGTAGAAGTACAGTAGTACACATATCACTTTTAAAGGGATGCTGCACCTCTACAGACCATTGCGGTGTACACTTACCACAAGCTTCTTGACCAGGGCTTCTCTCTCAGACACCATTTCTCTTAGATCAGCAATCACCTGGAGGTCCTCCGGTCGGCTTTCTCTATTCCGGAACTTCTCCTCCGTACCTTCCAACCTGCTCAACCCACACACACACACACACACACACACACACACACACATTAACAATTATGCTGCAGTAAAAACAATGGCTGTGTCATAAAACCTGCGACAGAGCCAACAATATTAGGCATCATAGGTACAGTGTTATTTTAGTATTTATATACACTACCAGTCCTTTTTTTCTGCTCACCAAGCGTGCATTTATTTGATTCAAAATACAGCAAAAGCAGTAATATTGTGAAATATTTTTTATATTTGAATATATTTTAAGATGTAATTTATTCCTGTGATCAAAGCTAAATTTTCAGCATCATTACTCCAGTCTTCAGTGTCACATGATCCTTCAGAAATCATTCTAATATGCTGATTTGCTGTTCAAGAAATGATTATTATTATCAATATTTTAAACAGCCGAGTAAATTTTTTCAGGATTCTTTAATGAACAGAAAGCTCCAAAGATCAGCATTTATCTGAAATAAAAAGCTTTTGTAACATTATACACTATACCATTCAAAAGCTTGGTGTCAGTATAATTTCTTGAGAATAAATGATAGAAATTATACAATATTTAAAGCAAGGATGCTTTAAATTGATCAAAAGTGAAGACAAAGGCATTTATAATGTTACAAAAGATTTCTATTTCAGACAAATGCTGTTCTTCTGAACTTTCTATTCATCAAAGAGACCTGAAAAACTTCTACTGAGCTGTTTTCGACATAATGATAATAATAATAATAATAATAAATGTTTTTGAGCAGTAAATCAGAATATTAGAATGATTTCTGAAGGATCATATGACTGAAGTAATGATGCTAAAAATTCAGCTTTGATCACACGAATAAATGATATTTTAAAATATATTCATATAGAAAAGAGTTATTTTAAATAGTAAAAATATTTAAATTTTTTACTGTTTTTGTAGGCTTGATGAGCAGAAGAGACTTCTTTTGACTGGTAGTGTACAGTTATAGTTTTTTATTATAATATACATTTTTTTTTTAGTTTTCATTTTAATTTCAGTTTAAGTTTTAGACATTTTGTTATTTTTTTTTTGTTAAACTTTTTTTTATTTTAGTTTTTTTTTTCTTTGTAAAATATTTATATTTTATTTAGCTTTTTTAATTTCAGTGAAGCATTGGCATCCTTTTAATTTGAAATGGTATAAACTATCAAAGCGATTTTAACATTTTTCCACACTGTTGGTTGCTAGTAAATGTTCTTCCAAGACTTCTTGGTTAGGAAATAAAGTAAACTCTTTTTGTGAAATTTCATTGCTAGCCATCTCTGTCACATACGCTGTTTCAAACGGTCAATTTTCACCAAAATTATTGACTTTAGGCCACTTTAATGCTTCAAACAACAATCAATGTGTACGCTCCTATAGGCAAAATCCTACCACATTTAATACAATCCTAGAATGCATTGCAACAAGCTCAGTGAAGAAAACCAACAACAAAAAGTTTTGTTAAAAATAGTTTCACTCAGCGACATGCCAACATCAGACTCTACTGCAATACTTACTGCAAAGTAAGGTACTATTTTATCCTTAGAAGACCTATGTATAAGTACACTGTAGTAGATATCAAGGCACTCACTAGGTTTCCAAATGGAACTAATGTGATTCATCTAGCTGTCTTCTGAAATATTCAGAAGGATATTACATTAAAATGATGTGTTTTGATATTCAATTCAATCTGATATCCAATCTGTAACTGAGATAAAGGGACTCACAGAATCTGCAGAGCAGAGATCTTGTCTTTTAGCAGCTCCTGAGCTTTGTTAAAATCTGACAGCATGATCTGGGTCTCTCTGTTATGAGAGGCGTTCAGCTCGTCAATCTCCCTCTCGAGGCGCTTAGAGAGATCCTGTTCATGAGCCCTGCATAAAATAAAATTATTTAACATATGCAAAACAGTTTGGACCTTTACACACACTCTTAAAAATCAAGGTTCTTTATTGGCATCCATGGCTCCATGAATAACCTTTAACATCCACAAGAGCCTATCGTGGAAAAAGAATCTTCAGATTATTGAAATGTTCTCCACAATAAGAAAACAAGGTTATTTTTAGGAACTGTTAGCGGGAAAGGTTCCAAAATGGTTATTTTATGGCACTGCTGCGAAAACCCCCTTTTGGAACTTTTATTTTTAAAGGGAAATAAGGGTAATAAGACTTGATTTTATACATATTTTGGACTATGGGGGCACCATTATTTCAATGATGTGAAATGGTTGCACTTGGTGAGCTACTGGCGCTACCTGTTGTTATTTTTACTGCAATACAACTCGAAAAATAAAATACTGATACGATGACCACACCTACTTAAAGCGATGGCATGTTTACATCCTGAAAGGATAGCATCTAACATTTCTTGTCTCTGCTGTTTGTAAGCTCTTTCAGTAGCTGTGGTCTACTAAAAGCCTCAAAGGCATCAGGGCTTAAGTAGAGAAAAAAGACGCTGGTCTTTAGGAAGTTTTATTTGTCCACAGGCATCTTCCCATTCTTTACTTCTCTTTTTATTACTAGGAAAGCAGTGAAGACATACATTTCTCTTGTTGCCCTTTGACTAAGGATTACAACCAAAAGCCGCACAATATGGCATTTAGGGATGTGACGAGATCTTATGTGTTGAGATCCAACTGGTCTCGCGAGAACGTGACGATATCCTTGCAAAACATTTTGAAGGGTTTACATTAGAGCTGCAAGATAAATTCTTAAAAGATTGCGATCTCTGTTCAAACACCTAAGGGACCTTATTCCTGAATGACGATTCAGCTGTGTCTATTTACGACTGTTTCACATCACGCTGCTCACGCTCCACTGACGCTTACAATGTAAAACAGCTGTTAAAGACATTGAAATCTGCATTTATGTTGCTGCTGATCTAGAAAAAAAATGCAACACAAACAGTCTTTTCAACCACATAATGATCATCATTTCTGTGTTACAAACATTTATATAACAGCAGTACTGAGATAAAAGTTTATAGTTCGGGTATAAACACTTATTGTCTACAGTAGCGATCAAAACGAAAGTTAGATCTTAACACGTGCATGTATTGTAATGCCTATCCTTTTCTGCCAGAAGGTGGCGACAACTGCACGTTTAAAAACGTATTCATCATTGAATCATTCATTCAGGAGATTTTAATAGTGAAACAAGTCTTTATTAATTGAGACATTTAATTTAAATTTTGAATTAAAAGGCTTAAGCAACAGACATTGTGTCAGAACCACTAGTAAATTACATTATTTTGTTTTCATGAGAGAATTGTGATCTCCAATTTATTACAAAAAATCATGTTTTTAATTTTTTTCAAAATTATGCAGCTTTAGTTTACATGTTTATTACTACATATTATTAATTAAAATATAATTTAAATTTGATAAAGTACAAGTTTATATCAAAATGAACCTATACTTGTTTTGTGTTTTTTAATTTAATAAAATACTATTTTCCCTATGTATTTCATAATTGAGTAGTTCTTTAAAAAAGTTTCAAAATCTTGTCTCGTCTCGTCTCGTCTCATTCTCATGAACCCAGTGTGGTGTTTTGTCTCGTCTCGTGAGATAAGTGGGTCGTCACACCCCTAGTGGCATTGTATCATATCATGTATTTTTTTTCTGAGTTGTGTTGTGGTAAAATAGCAATAAGTAGCGCCAGTTGCTTACTGAGTGCAAAAATTCCACATCATCGCAATAATGGCGCCCCCACAGTCCAAAATATGCATAAAAAGTTAAAAATAATGTAAATCTTTCATGTTTTTTTTATATATATATATATAGAGAGAGAGAGAGAGAGAGACATCTTTCACATCATATTAAGCCACACAAGTCTTAATACCCAAGGTTCCCTTTAAGAGTGTGGTGTCAACAAACAGAGCAAATGCTCTGGACAACAAACACATTCAAATTTATTTCGCTCTGAGGCACACAAGCTCACTTATTTATTAGAACAAATTCCCTCAGTCCCCCAAAGAATATGATCTCTTTTCATGTGCTAGAAATGAGCTCATTTGAATGAAAGCAAATGAAATTTGTTTGTATATATCTGCCAGACACCTCCACTGACCTTGACGCATTTATATCGCTGAAACAGAGGAAAGCAGCTGAGATGATACTGATTTAGAGAGCTCTGCCTGAAGGCTATGGGCTTCTGTGTGGGGAATAGCTCCGTCTGCTTTCTTCTCACATTAAATTAGCTTCTGGTTCAACTAGACTGACCTTTTGGATGTTATAATTTAATAGCTCATGAAAGCCAAAAAGATTCTAAACACGCACAAGACTTTGCATAAAATAAAGGTTTTAAACAACCGGGATAAGGCTAATGTTCACCGCTCGTACTCTAACCTTAACATTAAAGTATTACTGTGAGCACCGCAATTTCCTGTTTCTTTATATTTCTGGCCTTTCTGGCATTTTGAGGACAGACACAGGGAGAGAAAAGACAAGAAGTGATGGGGAAAAAGGCACTGTAATTTAACAATACGTTTTAGAAGTTAAAACAGCCTCATAAAAGGTTCATATTTTAATAAGTTGGTACCTGATGTGCAGATTGGCCTCACTGCGCACCCGCAGGACTTCCTTCCCTTTGAGCTCCAGCTCCTTGGTCAAGGTGCCGATGGTCTCATTGAGCGAATGGATTTCATGGTCTAGATCGGCGATCCGGTTCTTCCTGCAGCTTACTTCCTGCCTCAGGTCAGATATACGCTCTAGGAGGTCTTGTTCCTGGAGAGGCAATGCACAAAAAACATTAAAACATATATCCATCAACTTTAACAGATGGATGACTGTGTGTTTAAACGAGGTAGTTTTCATGATTTTAATTGCATTAGAATGATTTGCTTAAAAAAGCATTAGAAGATTTTGTGGCAGACCCAGGAGCTTTCAAAATATGTATATAGGTCACATTAAAAGAGATTCAATTGTGGTGAAGTATTAAGTGAAGTGAAACGAACATGTGAGAGTGAGACTATGAGTGTGTATTAGAGACACAGACAGAGAGGGGGATTATAAATCAAATATGAAAATGGGAAAGGGGTGTAAGTCACGGTAAGAGCTCTCCCATAATTCAGAACTCAGTACCTCATTTTTTATTCATCATGGTTATTCTTCAAATTTCTGTAAAGTGCAGCTTAGCTTAGAGACATTTTATAATAGCCTGGCACTTGCTTCACTTCTCAGTCAGATTCAAGCCTTTCCATTGTGGAAAACCACAACCGTGTCTTGAAACCAAGGGCACCTATGTGGCATCTGGTTTTGTAGACAGGAAGAGCGAATGATGTCCCTCATGCTGAATCTACCATTTAAATCTGGGATTTTGGTATTCTATTTGTTTTCATTAGTGGTTACTATTAGTGTTGATCGTACTTATAGGGATAGTTCACACAAAAATGAAAATTCTGTCATTAATTACTCACTGCAAACCCGTAAGACCTTTGCTCATCTTCGGAACACAAATTAGGATATTTTTGAAGAAATTCAAGAGCTTTCCGACCCTGCATAGACAGCAACGCATTTACCACATTCAAAGCCCAGAAAGGTAGTAAGGACACTGTTAAAATAGTTAAAATTCCCTGTCAGTGGGTCAACTGTAATACTTTTTGTGTGCAAAGAAAACAAAAATAACAACTTTATTTAAAAATTTCTTCTCTTTCATGTCTTTGGATTCAGTCTCAGATTTCATAAAAAATATCTTCATTTGTGTTATGGGTTTGGAACAACATGAGGGTGTATAATTAATGACAGAATTTTCATTTTTAAGTGAACTATCCCTTTAAAATAGTATTAAATACTATTCTAAATTTGTTTTTATATTTCTCATTTTTTAAAATACTTATTTTATACTACAATTTATTTTTATTTCAGTTTAAGTTTTAGCAATATTAGTACTTCAACTTAAAACTCATTTGATTTGAGTTGCTGCCAAGGCAGCATTTCTAATAGTTGCATCTTCATTTCAGTAAATGAAAATGTTTACATACACCTTGCAGAATCTGCAAAATGTTAATAATTTAACATAATAAAATAATAATACTATTACTACTATTCAACTATTATTTTCTCTTGTGGACTATATGTAAACATCTTTTATGTTAAATATCTTATTCAGGTCAATACTAAATAAACAATAACATGCATTTTGTATGAACCCTCTTATTTTGGTAAAATAATTAACATTTTGCAGATTGACCTCAATTGAAAATGATTTGTCTGTGGGCAAAAAATCATAGATGCGCACAATTTGTTCAAATGGAAAAATAAAAATGTTCAGAGGTTGAAAATTAAAGATAATGAAGCATATGTGTGAATGTCTGTTTTACTGACGCTTAAATGTTTTTATCTGCAAGGCATGAGATGTCAAAGTTTCCCATGAGTGAAAAAGCTTTTATACTAAATGCAAATATAGAGAAAATACAGGGTAACCAGATTCAAGTATAAGTCTGAAACAAAAATAAATAAATAAAAAAACCTTTTTGGAACTAACCAAAAATCTGCAACCATCACCAACCCAAAATGGCAAGTCTGCTGATAACTGCCATTTCTGTTGGTTTTAGCATCGAGGTACATAGTGGTGTCAATAAAATGCTCACATGTTCTTTGCAGCGCTCAATGGTGTCGTCCAGCTCTCGTTTGGCAGCATTGTTCTCCTTCAAATGGACTTGTCGCAGGTGTTCGAAGGCAGTAGCGTGGAGATGATTAAGCTCAGACCGCAGGGAAGCTATAGAGCACAAAGAAAACCCAGTACAAACCGAAATCTTTCACTTAAACAGTTGTTTTCTTACATTAAGAGCCTAATAAGAGCCTAATTGTGCTATAATCGCTCTAGAGAGGTGACCAGAAGGTTGCAGGTTCAAACCCCTGCAGTGAGTGATCCATGAGCTATTATTATTAAGATTTGCTCAGTAATAAGTGCACCGTAAGTCGCTTCAGGATAAAAGCGACTGTGAAAATTATATTTACTTTCATGATAACGGTGCATATGAATATAACACAAGACTTTAATGACCTCATAAAAGACTCTAATCTTGTAGGCTGGTGTGTGGTGCTGTAGTTAATGTGAGCGCATGACTCACCCAGCATGGCTTTGCCCTCATCCTCCAGCTCAAAGCGCAGCGTCTGCAGCTCCTGGTCCGACTGCTGCCGGAGGATTTCCAGGGTCTGTCTGTGGGCTTCTCTCAAAGCGTGTAACTCCTCTCTCTGTTCCTGTTTTAGACGGTCCTCAAGATCCTACACCAATGCACACGTACAGCCGCAGAGGAAAATAAAGACATAAAAATACATAAGCACACATCCAATGCATAAAACAAAAGACCACATTTGCATTTGAATGCAACATGATGCCATGGGAACAAAAGGTGTCAATGAGAAAACTAGATTTGCATTCAATAAAGGAAATGGCAGACCTTCCAAGGCAGCAACAGAGCAATGTTAATGTTCCAGGTAAGCTTACACTGCAAAAATCGCTTTTCTTACTTAGATTTTTTTGTCTTGTTTTCAGCCAAAATATCTAAAAATTCTTAAATCAAGAAGGATTTTCTTGACAAGTAAATGTTATTGTCTTGTTTTCAGAAAAAAGCTTTTGCTTAAAGTTTTTGCTTAAAATAGGAAAAATAGAAGAATCTTATTTCAAGCAGAAAACTAGATTATTTTGCTTACCCCATTGTCAGATTATTTTGCTTAATTTTAACTTCTTTTTTCTGAAAACAAGACAATAATTTTTGTCTTGTTTTAAAGACAAAAGCACTGCTTTGTCAGTTATTATTAATATTACAATTTAAAATAGCTGTTTTAAATTTTTATATATCATAAAATGTAAGTTATTTCTGTGATTTTACCACCAAAATACGAAAGAAGAAGTGTGGATCAAAATTTTAAAATTCTGAGATTATATGTTTTGTACTTTTTAGAGCCACAGCTTTAACTGTAAAATAAAAAAACAAACGACAATATGAATGCTAATGTTTTAATATTTAAAAAAAGTTCTCCTTTAAATACTTAAATACTGAATTATCTGCAGAGATTTGGGAAGAAGAAGAAGAATTAAGTGGATTTTCAATACAGTGGGTTAGTTACCAATTAGATGATGCTGTACAGTATCATCTAATTAGAAAACCAACCAGTTTTACTGCTGACTCCCGGCCATTTTGTGGGCAGTTTCTCTTTAGCCATGCCACCCCACGTTTGGGAGGAATGAAGGGACATTTAAACAGTCCACCCACAGAGCCACTCTAACATGCAGCGCCAACAACCGCGTTCAAGGGTAGACATGAAAGAATGGAGATGAAAGCAACTATTAATGTTTTTTTCATTACTTAGTAATCCGAAATGTGGCCAAATCAGCTTAAAGACGCTTCTTTCTTGGCCGCAGCGCAAGGCTGAGCGAGATGGAGAAAAGCCTGTTAGGCTCTGCGTCACATGTCTGCTTCAAATGTCTGGGTTTGCTATCTTCAAATATTCTGTGTAATGCACAATTCTGAAATGAAACAACAGCTGCGGTTTCTTGGATGTGAAACAGGTTTTCATATGCATAATGTGTTTTAGGAGTAGACTGTAGACAAGGAAGGACAAAAAGGAGGGTAATTTACCATATGGAGGTCATGCACAGTGGAGTTTTCTCAGTGTGGGATGATAATGCAGGGGTGACAAATCCAGAGAGTAAAGGAAACAGACATGTACAGTACTATGAAGGGGAAAAGACAGTGAAGGTGATGATCAATACAGGATGACAAGCAGGAGGCATCAGGACTAGATGAAAAAACAGGTGGCACATACACTACCGTTCAAAAGTCTGGGGTCAGTACGATTTTTTTTAAAGGGGTCATGAACTCCCTTTGTTTATTTTTACTGTTCTCTGAGGTCCACTTAGAACCATCTTTATCGTTTGGTTTCTGTGTAGACCTGTGCATTCACCTCTCTCATAAACACTGTGCACGAATCTGTGTGGCGATCTTCTTCTGGAGAGCTGGTGCTTATCTACCTATGGCATTATAAATAGGACCATTCCAAAAGATGTAATTTGTCGTCTGCCTTTAATATAGGCTGTTTTTAGACTAACAACAAAGTTTTGAGTTCTGTAACTTACAGGATGTTTTTTTTTTTTTAATAGTACAATGACCTCTTGTATGTCAAAAGATCAAGGGAATTTTGGTTTCTCATGACCCCTTTAAAGAAATAAACACTTTTATTCTCCAAGGATGCATTCAACTGATCAAAAGTGATAGAAATTACATTTATAACATTATAAAAACATTTAAAATAAATTCTGAAAAAAAACTTGAAAAAAAACAAACAATGGTTTCTGTCAGCTGCTAATAATAAGAAATGATTATTGAGCATTAAATCAGCATATTAGAATGATTTCTGAAGAATCATATGAAACACTAAAGACTAGAGTAATTCAGCTTTGCCATCACAGGAATAAATTACATTTAAAAATATATTAGAATAGAAAATAGTTATTTTAAATTGTAACAATATTTCACAATATTTCTGTTTTTACTGTATTTTTTAGTAGCCTTGGTGAGCATTTTCTAAAACATAAAAAAACTCCCCCAAACTTATAAACAGTAGTGTGTAATCAATAACCTATGCATTTTTTTAAAGAAAGATTTACATAATTTAACTATAAACCATAAAAATATTAATCAAAAATTCTAAACAATAAAAAAAATATTTAGATAAAATGAACTATAGTAATAAAGATCAATCCATCAAAATATTTATTGTGAGATGTGATGTGTGAAGAAAACCAAGAAATATCATCTGAACATTTCCAATCAAGCTCTACTATTGTTAAATGCATAAAATAATAGCTATGAAATTAGCTTCAGCAAAACAAATGATATGGACATTTTATTCCAAAAATGTTCAAATATATTTTGAAAATATTTTAATGTGTGGAAAATACTGGAAATACTTCAAAGTGATAGTTCACCCAAAAATAAAAATTCTGTCAATAAATACTCACTTTCATGTCGTTCCAAACCTGTAAGACCTTTGTTCATCTTTAAAACAAAAATTAACATATTTTTTATGATAATTTCTGATACTGCATAGATAGTAATGCAATTCACAAGCTCAGAGCCCAGAAAGGTAGTAAGGACATTGATAAAATAGTCCATGTGACACTAGTGAGAGAAAAAGAGAAGAAACTATTGAATGAAGGTAATATTTTTGTTTTCTTTGTGCACAAAACAACTTGAAACACTGATGTCAAATGGACTATTTTAATGATGTCCTTACCAACTTTCTGGGCCTTGAACGTGTCAGTTGCGTAGCTGTCTATGGAAGGTCATAAAGCACTCAGATTTTATCAAAACCAGTCATAAGTCATAGGGGTATATTTGTAGCAATAGCCCAAAATACATTTTATGGGTCAAAATTATGATTATATGATTTTTTTTTTTGCCAAAAATCATTAGGATATTAAGTAAAGAACATGTTCCATGATGATATTTAGAAAATTTTTGATTAGTAATATGTATGCTAGAACTTCACTTAAACACAAATTTAAAGGTGATTTTTTCCCTCAGATTCCAAATTTTCAAATAGTTGTATCTCGGCCAAATATTGTCCTATCATAACAATACATCATACATCAATAGAAAGCTTATTTATTCAGCTTTCAGATGATGTACAAATCTCAGTTTCCTAAATGGACCCTTATGACTGGTTTTGTGGTCCAGGGTCACAAATATATCTTAATTTGTGTTCTGAAGATGAACGAAGGTCTTACGGTTTTGGAACGACATGAAATTGATCAATTATTGACAGAATTTTCATTTTTGGGTGAACTTAACCCTTTAAGACAACAAAAATGACCAAATTCTCCTGTGACACATGTATATTCATTGTTGGACATACTTGAATACTAAATTCTATTTAAAAAAAAAATATCAAAAATGTGTTTTAAGTCCACAGGGCAAAAGGTGTCCATAACTGATGAAACACACATCTGCACAGAGGCATTTAGGAGCGAGTAGCATATCTCCACAGGCTCATGTCATAGTGTGAGTTTGCATTTGTGCATGTCTGTGTTTGTATGTCAGCTACCGTAAGCTCCATTTGTTGCGCTTCCTCCATGTCCTGCATGGCGCAGCAGTGGGCTTCCTGCAGGCGGCACTCTCTGTGCTGATGTTCCAGCGCCATCTCCTGCAACTGCTGCGCCAGGTGCTCACGCTCTTGGCTGAACTGTGCCTGCAACTGCTGCAGAGCGCTTTTAGACTGCGACATCTGTAGCTCCAGGCTCTGCTTCAGCAGAGAGATCTGACACAACAGAAACACAGAAAACTGATTCAAACGACCCGTACAGAATACCAAAACCTCAAAGAGATGGAAATTGTGAACTGTGGATGACTTATATTTGGGTGAAGGAAAAGCAGACAACAATCAGGAAAAAAGCAGAAGACATTTTGAAGCCAAAAGAGAAAATTGGAGCAATGGGATTTGGATTTAAAAACACTGCAACAACAAGAACATAAACACTGACTTAAAAAAATTTACTATTGCATCAATCAGTAAGGGACGTGTGTCATTATGCTGAAAATGAAAAATAACAATGCCGCAAGCAATCTAAGATGTAATCCTTTTAGATATAGCCCTGTGTTACAGATGAAATATGACATCAACTGCATGCAACATGCCATTACAATCATTTTGACTGCTGTCTTTCCGTTGAGCTTTTATCATCAGTTTTATGAAAGCAAAATACATTAATTCAGATCCGCTCAGCAGTATTTCCTGAACTACCCCAGGATACCCTAAATGAGAAAAGTAATATCTAAACTGCTAATCTACCAAAAGAATGAGATCTTAATCTTCATACATTTCAATGCATAAAAATTAGATGAGGTCTAAGATAAAGAAATAAAAATGAGAAGTCTTGCGAAAGAAAATAAACAGGAGATAGCGAGCAAATCTCTGCATGCAGCAAACAGTGGGCCGAAAATAGATACTGAGGCAATAAAATGAGGGCAAACCAAGAGGAGAGTGTTTCAAGGCAGACTTCAGTGCCTGGACTACACTGCATTTGAATTCACACACAGATTTGTCTCAACAAACTGTTGAGGGACTTAAAATCCAGGATTATTTGAGGTTGAGAGACCACGCTGGAGTTGATTTTTCAAAACCAATCTGTAACTTCCCTTCAAAAGTGTATCCGCCTTGATGAACCATAAAAGAAATAGTTTTTCACAGAACCTTCATTGCTTTGGGATGTACCTACATGAAAACTGTGGTTGATAATTCTTGTTTTTTTTTTTTTTTTAATTATATAATTACAGTGGGTACAGAAAGTATTCAGACCCCCTTAAAGTTTTCACTCTTTGTTATATTGCAGTCATTTGCTTAAATGATTTTAGCAGATGGCTGCAATATAACAGAGTGAAAAATTTAAGGGGGTCTGAATATTTTCCGTACCCACTGTATATTGTTTTTTGAATTAACAATGTAATTGTCTACATTATTATCTTTCTTGTTTTTTTATTTAAAAATGCAAAAAAAATCTGACATTAAAACATTTGAATTAAGGCTGTCAAGCTATTAAAAAATTTAATTTAATAAATTAATTAATCACATAGTTAAAACTTGAGAAAATGCCCCAAATAAAGACAACGACAGCTGCAAGCAGCAATTACAGGGCCAAGCACTAGGCAAGGGAAGCATCAGACCAACTGCAGCAATGAGTAATTAAAGCCATTTTAAGGTGATTTTAGTCAAAATGGGTGAAAAATCATGAAAACAACCACTAGTAATATGATTTAATCGGTTATCACTTTTGACCACAAGGTGGCACTGTCTCAAAACGTTTTGAGCAATTTCAGGTCATGGTTTTGATGGTACATACAAAGTTTTGTAATGGTACACCAGCGCATTGGTAAAAACGTATATCGTAATACTCTATTGTAGTCAATGGCAATTTCATGTTTTGTTGAATTATAGCGCCACCAAAAGGCACAATCCCACCAAATTCTGTATGTGTCCTTAGAGTGTGCCCATACATATGTGTGACAAATTTGGTGAAAATATCTCATTTTATTTTGGAGTAATAGACATTTTTATATATGAGAAGAGAAAAAAATACACATGGCTGACTTTGTTTGAATTTTTTGCTACTTGCTATCAAAATTTTGGCAATTGGGCATGAGCGCATGACCGGCACACTATGTTTCTGAATTTCCTATGGTGGTTTCATGTCGAAAGGAGTAACGGCTTATAAAATATTGGTAAATGTTTTTAAGTGCTAAAATGCAACATTGGATTAACTATAAGGCAAAACCTGGTATGTTTGGTATCGCTGGACTCGGCAAGGATTCACGAGCCTAAAAAGGTGACTGCCGTGAATATAAGTCGACCACACCCAACGTTATAAGCATGTGAATATTTGATTAACTCAAAACTTCTCAGGCTCCTTCAGGGCATCGTGCTGATGACCCATAGCGAGTTTTATAATGATACGTCAATGCATTCGTAAAATAGCATTTCGTAGCATAAAATCGTAGCATTTTACTACATAGTTCAAAATGGCTGACATGGGAAAATTGGGTATCATTCGACTCAGCATGATACACCCAATCTAAAGAGACCAGTTTTGGCCAAATCATTCAGAAGTTATAAGAAAAAATAGCCATTTTTCATATCTCCTGACCACTAGGTGGCACTGTGCGAAACACTACAGGTAGCCTCAGGTCATGCTTGTTATAACACACACTAAACCATTACGAAGATGCAACCTCACATCCATTTTTGAGTGCTTTTCGCAGAATTGTTTGCAAGTTATTCGAGAACGGTTTAACCAATCAACTTCCATAACTTTTTGCCAGCATGGTCTGAAGATGATCTGAGCCTAACCTTACGATTTTTGAATTTTGGAATTAATTCGATTTGAATTTTTCTTCTGTGCCTTACAATTCAAAAGTTATTAGCATAAAAAAAGTGAAATTTTGGACATAGGTGGCGCTAGAGAGCTTGATTTAGAGACTTGCTGTGGTTATTGTTGAGACTGTCCTATACACAACTTTCCCGCAAGCGGTTCTATGGGCTGCCATAGACTCAATAGCGGAAGAAGAAGAATAATAAGAACGCCAATGTTTTCAATAAGTGCCTTCGCACCTTTGGTGCTTAGCCCCTAAATATATATTACAAATAGTTGCTTTCACCATCAAGTCAACATATTATTTATTTTATTACATAGCTTATCACAAAAATATTTTGTGGACAAAGAAAACAACGCATACACAGTGGTACTCTTGTGAACGCATGTTAAAGACTGACACTGTTGTTGAACTTGTTGAATAAAGTTGTTATTTTTGTTAGTTAGTTAGTTGTTAGTTTTTTTGTGCACATGTCACATGGACTATTTTATCAATGTTTTTACTACCTTTCAGGGTCTTGAACATGGTAGTTGCATTGCAGTGTATGCGGGTCAGAAAGCTCTCAGATTTCATAAAAAATATCTTAATCTGTGTTCCGAAGATGAACAAAGATCTTAAGGGTTTGGTACAATATGAGCTTGAGTAATTAATGACAGTTTGAACTGAAAAAAGCCATTATACTAACATAGTCAGCCTGATGCCAACAACAAAATGCAATTACTGGCCGATATTGATATATACTCATTGATATACAGTATAGATCCCTTGACTTACATGAGATCAGAGGCAGTGACCCGAGGAAGCACTAAAGATAGACAACGAACACCAAGAGATGCTGACAGATGTCTGACACAGCAGCTTTTAGAGGCTCATGACATAAGCGACAGTGACGTGACTCTAGAGAGACAGACTACAGGAGGCAGGCTGTCACTTTACAGAAAGAGCAGCATCATTGTAAGTGAGGATGCTCACACTAGAGACTAGTGTGTAAATCTTGACTAAGTATCTAGAATTTTCAGTCACGCCAAGTTTTCATGATATTGCACAAGATCAGAAAAGCCTTGACTGCATTAGAATTTCAAAAAGAACATCACGTCAATCTAAACTAAATGACAGATGAAAGCTGTTGACAGATATTCGGCTGACAGTTACTCTAATAAGAATCACAGCTATGGGACTTATTATGGTCTCAGACGTCATACTATTCCAAATTAATATATTCAAGGAGACATCTGATGGAAAACTAGAATTTCCTTGCTCTTTTAATACGAAAAAAAATTATGAAGATAATACTAATATGTTCAAAAAGTAAAATTCTCTTCCCAGTACAGACAGACAGTTTTAGTCTAAGCTACAAAAACGAATCATTCAGATATCATCATGGTTTTTTGTGCACATTTCAACATACATATATATATTATGAGTCATTTAAATAGAAAAAGTTTGCTGGTGATTTTTTCTTGTAAAAGTACTTTCTTTAACAAACATTTGTTTTGGTTCGACACATTTTTGTTTAATTTTTACAACTATACTTCCTTAAATAAAAAAAAAATTCTTTACATATGTTTGTTTTGTATGGTTACATGATTTGTTTGTCCTTCCAAATGTTTGTTTAGTTACAGTTTTGTTTGTTTTTAGAAAAATCTGTGTACTTCTGGAAAAAATGTTACAACAGTGTAGAAAACAAGAAATGTTTGGTTTACATTTCTGGTTTTACAAACATTTGCTTGATTTGTTACATTTTTTGAACAAACAAACACTTAACAAACACTTCTTTAACAGATGTTTGTTTTGTTTGGTTAAATTTTTTTTACAAACATTTGCTACTTCTTTAACAGATGTTTGTTTTGTTTACATTGTTACATGTTTTGTTTGTTCTTACAAATGTTTGCTTTGTTACACTACTGTTTGCTTTTCAAATACAACTGTTTATGCTACGACAAACCTAAAACAAGAGTACATCAAGGACATTTTTGTTTTTACATTTCTGTTTTTACAAACATTTGTTTGGATTTGTAACATTTTTATTTCATTTTTACAAACTACATTTACATACATTTAAAAAAGAATTTGGGTTTGTTTCATTACATGTTTTGTTTGTTCTTACAAATGTTTTTTTTGTGTCACAGTTTTGTTAGTTTTTAGAAAAACCTGAAAAACAG
This sequence comes from Cirrhinus molitorella, assembly GCA_033026305.1. NCBI lineage: Eukaryota > Metazoa > Chordata > Actinopteri > Cypriniformes > Cyprinidae > Cirrhinus > Cirrhinus molitorella. The sequence continues at coordinate 27,691,562 of CM065135.1, read as the reverse complement.
AGTACTTCTAAGAAAAAAGTAGTTACAATTGTGTAGAATACAAAAAATGTTTGGTTTTACAAACATTTGCTACTTCTTTAACAGATGTTTGTTTTGTTTGTTCTTACAAATGTTTGTTTTGTTATACTTGTTTGTTTTTCAAAAACAACTGTTTATATGACAGTTTATGCTACAAGAAACCTAAAATGTTACAATTGTGCAGAATGCAGTACATTTTTGTTTTAACATTTTCATTTTTACAAACATTTGTTCGATTTTGCTACACTTTTTTGCTCTCAGAAATGTTTGTTTTGTACACTTTTGTTTGTTTCTACAAAAAACCTGAAAATGACTCATCTGAAAAAAGCATAACAGGTGTAAAATACAAGGCATTTTTGTTTGTAAAAACATTTTGTCAAACATTTACTACTTTTTTTAAATGTTTGTTGTTTGACTGCATTTTTTTCTTACAAATTTTCTTTGTTTTGGTACAGTTTTGATACAAGAAACCAGAGAACAAGTGTACTTCTAGGAAAAAAATTGACAAAAATCTATACACCTCTAAAACGTTAAAGGGCTAGTTCACCCAAGAAATTTAAATTCTGTCATTAATTACTCACCCGCATGTCGTTCCAAACCTGTAAGACCTTCGTTCACCTTTGGAACACAAATAACAATATTTTTGATGAAATCTGACAGCTGACGAGGAAAAGAAAAAATCGTTCAAATAAAAACGTATTTTTGTTTTCTATATGCACAAGAAGGATCTCGTAGCTTCATAAAATTAAAGTTGACCCACTGAGGTCACATGGATTATTTTAATGATGTCCTTACTATCTTTCTGGGTTTTGAACGTGTCAGCTCTCGGATTTCATCAAAAATATCTTCATTTGTGTTCTGAAGATGAACAAAGGTCTTACAGGTTTGGAACGACATGAGGGTGAGTAATTAATGACAGAACTTTTGGATGAACTATCCCTTTAAACGTGAACAACATGTATAAACAACAAAGTCACCTCTGTGACCTTCAGTTACCTGCTCCAGGAGGTCCTCCACCTTCCTTTGCCAGCTCTCTCTGGCTGCCATCATCTCCAGGTCTCTCTGCTGGGAAAGTTGTGTCAGGGCCACCTGTTTCTCCGCCTGATGTTCAGCTGTGAGCTCTTCCCGAAGACCCTTCAGCTCATCCCTGAGAAGAAACAGAGAAACAGAGGATGCAACTGACAGGGTGAAACAGATACAAGGACGCATTACTTAAACAGCGTGGAAGCGACTCCTAAAGTGAGATATTAAAATGTTAATAAGAACCACACAGATGTCTCCGTAACCTTCAGCTCACTGTATACCGTGCGCTGCCGTACCATTGTGCAGATTAGATGTTAACCTCTTACTCTTGTAATTAGCATATTTTAATCCAAATGCATGCCTGTGTAAGAGGATTTGTCACAGTCTTGATGCAGGACAGACTGCTCCTATTTTAGAGCCTTTTTTAGATTTGATTTGCTGTGTGCACTCTGTAAAAACCAAACACTGTGTACAGTCACAGTTTATTCAATTTAATGCACTGTGCACCAACAAATCTCGCTCCGTTTTTAGCCTTGTCTTTTCTACAGTAATGCATGACTCATGTGTTTTGTGCAGCACCTCAGAGCATCGGTCCACTTGAGATCCAGCTCCTCTGTGATTTTGTCCATTTTCTGTTTCTCCTCTGTTTTGATAGCGATGACCCTGGCTTCATGTTGCTGCTTCTGGGTTTCTATCTCCTCCTGCGAGCGGATAATGATTCATCATGGGAAAAGCGAGGAGAGAGCAGTTTCCAGTAGAGCTGATTACACAAATGGCGTCTTTAGACATGCAAGCTCTTCCTGCACTTTGCAGGCTTTAGCGCAGAACAAAAGGGGCTGTTTCTGGGTGTCTTAAAAATTGAATGAGGCTTAATTTTTCTTTTAACATCTCTGCCACGCTCCATTATCCGTCTCCTATTGCAGTGATTGCCACGCTGAATTCTCCCTCTAAACGATGAGATGCGTCAGTGGTTTTCACGCTTCTAAAAGCGTGAACGAACTTGAACATTTTATATCAACATCTCTAAACGCATCTTCTATTTTTCTAGCTGATTGAGAGACTGACTCAAAATGCACGAAATGTAGCATAAATGGAGTAAAAAACAGTGGAGCACTTTACTTGTAGATCCGTGAGCAGGTTGCTCGTCTCTCTCACTCTCGCCCTGGTGGCGTCCAGCTCGATGAGAAGCTTTTCCTGGCCGTCTTTAAGACAGGAGATGTGGTTCTCTGCGGTATCCAGATTTTTTTCGCTCTCCTTCACAAGGTCCTTCAAATGAGACACCTGAGAAAAGCCACAAAGACAGTCAAATACATGAATAAAATACAAAATGGAGGTCATTCTTACTATGCAGTAAGAATACATTACATACATACATTCCCTTACATACAGTACTTGTCTTGGTATAGTGAATAAAATGATCAAACTCAGTTTTTAAAGATGGAAATTTCATTAGTTCACATTAATACAACTACGTTACATGGGGTAAATATAAAAAATGTAATTACCTTGGTTTCGACACTTTTTAGTCTCAAATCAATATCTTTTATCGCCAATATCTTTATCGCGTGCTACATTATTCCTTACATATAATATAATATAATATAATATAATATAATATAATAATTCTTATATAATAATTAAAAAACGAAAAAATTACAAATTTACGTATTAGGCTAACATTTGAAGCAGACAATATTAATATTAGTGTTAAATATAATAACACTTTAAATCAGCTACTAGGGAAAAAAGGATGGAAACAAGGTGGTATATTAACAGTAACAATTGGTTTATTGCTGGTTTTTCCAGCTAGACTTAGTTCACCTCCAGAATAAACATTTCCTGATAATTTACTCACTCCCATGTCATCCAAGATGCAATGTCTTTCTTTCTTCAGTCGAAAAGAAACCAAGGTTTTTGAGATAAACATTCCAGGATTTTTCTCCATATAGTAGACTTCAATGGTGGGTTGAAGGTCCAAATTGCAGTTTTAATGCAGCTTAAGAGGGTTCTACACAATACCAGCTGAGGAATAAGGGTCTTATCTAGTGAAATAATCTATCGTGTTGCACTAGATTGGCAAAGCGCATCCTTGACTTGCATTATGTAATCATGTGAGAAAGGTCACACATGGTTAGTTCTTGGTGTTCTCTGGTTCAAAAAGGTAGGGTAGGGAGAAAGACTCTTATCTTATCTTATTTTCTCCTCCAACTTCAAAATCATCCAACACTCTTGTTTTGTAAAGGTCATTTGACTTTCTTTGCATTGAAACTGCAATTTGGACCTTCAACCCGTAGGCTCCCATTAAAGTCCATTATATGAAGAAAAATCCTGGAATGAAAAAAAAAGATTTCTTTTTGACAGAAGAAAGAAAGACATCTTTTAAATGAAAGAAACTAATCTATTTAATAATCTATTTCTAAACTATTTTGGATGAGACAAAAAATGTACAATCTAAAACTAGCTACCGTAATTTGAAGTTGAAATCTAAGCAAATCATAAAAAGTTGTTAATCTAAACCTCTTGGTTGGCCATGTTGAGTTTGGTAGTGAGCTCCTCTCTTATGGTCTCCAATTGCTGTTGCAGGTGGTTTCTCTGCTCTTCCAATGATAGACGCCGGATATCAAACTGTTGTCTCATCTCCTGGGAAAGCAAAAAGAAAGAGAAAACATCAGAAAAGCCATAGCAGACCAGCGAAATGAGAGGTGAAACCAGACAGTAGGACAATCTGCTGCTGACAGATGGAGTCTTTTTCAATTTAATTACACAGGAGCTGCAAAAGAGCTTTGTTGGGCACAGAGAGGTTTTCAAAAAATAAAGTGACATGATTGTCGTGAGATGACAAGAAGATTAGTCTCAATATTTGTCGTGATTGAGAGCTATTTTTATGGCCCGCCACAAAAACAGTGGGAATAATATCACTGTCACATTGTCATCACAGCAATGAGAAACGGCTGTTTGCATAATCAACACCACTCAACGAGGAGCAGAAAATGTAATTTGGCATAGCTCTCAGGGTTTCAATAGATGATTTGGGAACAGTGATAATCCACCAGTCGTGTTTAATAGCACTAAATATTCATCTTTTTAATTTCTTTTGCATTAAGATGTTGCAGTTTATTTTTATTAAACAGAACACAGAGAATAACAACACTCAAAAGAGAACACATGGGAGTGAAATGCCAATAATCAAAAAGTTACTAGTAATTGTAAAAACAATTATTCATGTTAACTTTACAAAAATAAAAATTTGTTGATAATTTACTCACCCTCAGGCCTTTTATCATGCAGATGATTTAGTTTCTTCATCAGAACAAGAAAATTTAGCATTACATCACTTGCTCACCAATAGATCCTTTACAGTGAATGGGTGCCATCAAAATGAGAGTAAAAACAGCTGATTAAAAACATCACAATAACTCACAAGACTACAGTTTGATGTTACATTTCTTATCCACATCTTAGATGGCCTGAAAGCAAGTAAATTGTCAGCATATTTCCATTTTTGGATGAACTCTTCCTTCAAGCACTAAATCCATAGTTAGACATATATGTTCTTACACTGAGCAACTGGTTCTTCTCTCTCTCCGCAGCATTGCGAGCGCTTTCCTGCTGGACTCTGTGTTTCTCCTTGAGTTCCTCCAAGGATTCTGCTTGGCTTTGTTTCAAACAGGCCGTTTCTTCCTCGTATTTGGCCCTGATTCGCGCCAGCTCCATCTCATAGTTCTGCTTTTCCTCACAAAGTGTCTGCCAAAACAGCACAGCTTCATTTACACTCGGTCAAATCTCGATACCTTGTTTCAAATACCACGATAATTGTTTCCAATTGGCAGTGGCCGATTTCAATATGCTATTTTGCAACAGTTTGTGTACATCATGTTTGGCATGTATGACTATAAAGTCCCAGTCCTGAGGATATAACCAAATATTCAAGACTGGGGGGAGCTAAATGTAAAAAATCTAATATTCTGTCAATGGACAACCCATACAGTTGAGGACAAAAGTTTACAAACACCTTGCAGAATCTGCAAAAATGTAAATTAATTGATCAAATAAGAGGGATCATACAAAATGCATGTTATTTTTTATTTAGTACTGACCTGAATAAGACATTTTACAGAAAAGACGTTTACATATGTGACCCTGGGTTATATTTGTAGCAATAGCCAAAAATTGTATGGGTCAAAATTATTGATTTTTCTTGATTCTTGATTTTAAGTAAAGATCATGTTCCATGAAGACATTTTGTACATTTTCTACTGTAAATATATATAACAAATTTTCAATCAAAATTTTTTGAAAAGTAATATGCATTGCTAAGAATTTAATTTGGACAACTGTAAAGGCGATTTTCTCAGTGTTTTTATTTTTTTGAACCCTCAGATTTTCAAATAGTTGCATCTCGGCCAAATATTGTCCTGTCCTAATAAACCAAACATCAATGGAAAGCTTATTTATTCAACTTTCTGATGATTTTTATTTTTTGTTTAGTGATAGTTGTTCATAAGTCCCTTGTTTGTCCTGAACAGTTAAACTGCCTACTGTTCTTCAGAAAAATTCTTCAGGTCCCACAAATTCTTTGGTTTTTCCACATTTTTGTGTATTTGTCTTTTCCAACAATGACTGTATGATTTTGAGATCTTTTCCCACTGAGGACAACTGAGGGACTCATATGCAACTATTACAGAAGGTTCAAACGCTCACTGATGCTTCAGAAGGAAAAACGATTAAGAGCCTGGGAGTGAAAACTTTCTGAATTTGAAGATCAAGGTAAATTTAACTTATTTTGTTTTCTGGGAAACATGTAAGTATCTTCTGTAGCTTCTGAAGAGCAGCACTAAATGAAAAAATATGATATTTCGGCAAAATAAGAACAATTAAGGGGAAAAAAACTTCATTATGTTATGTTAAATATTTTTTTCTCTATTTTTATGTAATATATAAAGCATCCATTACTCCAGTCTTGAGTGTCACACAATCCTTCAGAGATCATTCTAATATGCTGATTTGGTACTACAGAAACAGTAACTGCTTCCAAACTAATTTGCTTCCTGCCTTCCTACTAAGAGAAAAAAAAGAAAAGGTGAAAAATCATTTACCTTCTCCAGGTTGAGTATCTTCTGATGCTGTTGTTCTTCCAGTGTTTGAATCTGTTTCTGAAGTCTCTCTCTCTCCTCCTCCAGCTGTAGGATCTTCTCCTTCAGGCGGTTCTGCTCAGAGCCCAGGTCCCTGATAGTGGCCTCGTGGCTCATTTGGGTCGCTTGAAGAGAGCCTATCTGACCTGTTAATTAAATCCATTGGGGTGTTTTGATAAATTAATGTATAAACATGGTATAAGGAGTTAAATCATAAACACAGAAACTGGGTAGAATTCAAGTGAAAATTCAGGCAAAACAGAGTTAAATCCATTTCTGCCAAGCTATCACGAAACTATAACCTCTCTAAAAAAAAAAACCTCTCACACTGCAGCTTGAGTGATTCAGTGTCATATGCTGAAGAAAAATGTAATTTGTTCATGACATTATTCTCACTGGCTTTGTGAAGGATTTCATTGGCCTGCTGCTGAACTCGATCTCTGCTTCCATCCAGCTCATATTCCGTATCTTTCAGCTGCATCACCCAAATCTCTCCATCCTGTATGGCCTCTTCCAGCTGCTTGTGCAACTCCTGCAAATTGGAAAAAATTGCTTTTTTGAGACGCATTATTATGTTTAGAAACCATTTAAGTCACAAACTCATCTCAGTGATGTTTATTTCATTTCATTATATAAAGTAATTTGAGAGTACCCAGTACATTTTGAAGACTTTTCGCCTTGCAAAGTGGAAAATGCAGACGGAATCACGAAATCCAGTCATAAAAGTGAAATTTACTGTAGAACTGTCAAGGAATTTGCAAAATTGGGATAAATAAATTAAAAGCAGATCAGTACACAAATCAAAAAGTCACATAGACTTGTGTGTGATTATTAAGCTGCAAAAATACTACTTAAATATGAATCCTGGCTGTTCTGTGTGTGAATGAATGGCGCAGCTGCACAGTTTCGTTTACTACACACATACTTAAGTGTGTGTAATGCTTGCTGTGTTTTCAGTCTCTGCTGCCTCAGTATATGAGTACATGAGCACATAATCTCTAGAACGGCTCTGAGAGTCACTTCATCAGCATTTTACATAAAGGTCTTCACAGCAACCTGTTAAAATAAAAGTTTGGTTTAACTTGGAAAAAAATGTGAAAGAAATATATTACTTATTGTAATGATAGTACTACTACTACTACTAAATATTTTGGAGGAATATTAAACAGAAAAAATATTTACTAGTATTTATTTACCAAAAAACACAGTATTTCTGAAAAAAAGAAAAGAAATAAATAAAATAATAAATTTTTAAATTACAATTAATTAATCAGAGACGCTTTTGATTATTCAAATTTAATTAATCCATTTAAATTAAACAGACATGCTTTTTGATTCATATTTTTACTTTCTTAAAACATTTTTAATCCATTAAAATGTAATGAAAAATGTTAAAATAAAAAAAAGGAATCAGAGAAAAAATAAAACATTTTGTGAAATTATAATCTAGAAATGCACAATATATTTGTTTTCTTTATGCATCACATTTGTGTCATGATATTTTTTTCTTCTTGCAGACAAGTTTACGTTTTAAAAAAATACTAATAATTTGCTGAAAATTCAGCTTTTCCATTACAGGAATATATAAATATTTATTTGGTACAATATTACTGTTTTTATTGTATTTTTAATCAAATAAATAAAGCCTTGGTGAGCATAATGACTTCTTTCAAGAACACTAAAAATCTTACTGACGACAAACTTTTGAATGGTAGTGTACTTTGAAATGGTTTACCTGGAAAATGGAAAATGTACATCAAAATCATATTACAAACTGTTTTCATTCATGAATTATAAAAAATTTAATTTGGATAGTGCATTTTATGTTTGCATGTCTATGTTAAAAAAGGGAGTGACAGTTAAAGGGTTAAAAAAATCTGCAATATTTATGATAGATTTCCATATTTAGATTAAAAGTCTGTGTCTGTGAAAAGGGTTAAACAATAAAATCCACAATAAAAGGTATATTAAAAGTAATAAAATTAAATGATGCAGACATTTTCAATATGACTGTAATATAACAGAAATAAAAAGTTCTGACAGTTTTAATAATGAACACAATAAAAGTTCCTAGCACACTGAACACCGTTTAATGAATCTCCATGTAATAAAAACTTTAAAAATTCTTACCGTAATTGTGACTTCTGCATTGTTAAGAGACGCCTGCAATCTGTTGGTCTTGTCCCTGCTCTCTCGCGCCTCCTCCTGAGCTCTGTGTAGTTCAGCACGGAGTTTACAAAGGGTCCTCTGAAGCGCCGATTCCTGCACCTGAAACTCCTTCCTCAGCTCCACCTCTGTCCTCTTCCAGGCCAGCAAGTTCTCTGTGGTGAGCTGCTGCGTTCGTCTCATGGCCTCCAGCTCACGTTCATAAAACCCTTGAGCCTTGCTCAGCTTGGCCTCGTATTCCTCCACCAGCCTGACTTTATCCTGCATCAACTCCTCCACACGCTGCATGAGCGACTCCAGCTCTGTACGGTGCAGCTCGGCCAGTTTCTCCTGTTCCAAGCTGGAGGATGCACTCTGATTCTGCTGGCTTTCCAGCAGCTCTTGAACTTCCTGACGATGGACTGACTTGAGCTCCTCCAACGCCCGCCGTTTCTCCTGCTCAAACTGGGCTTGCACCTGACTAAAGGAGCGTAGTTTCTCTTCGAACTCGTGCCGCATCTCCTCCACTTCACGGGACATGGAGACCACACGTTGTGTGTGCTGGGCTTCTGTGCACAGCTGAGTGTCCTCCACGCGCTGCCGGTACATCTCGAACTCGGCCAGCGCTTGCCGCTTCATGTGTTCGTGCAGCTCCACGGATTCCTCCAGAGACTGCAGACGGCGTTTCAGGTCAGCCTCGTCTCCGATCTTGCTCTTGTAGTGAAGGATCTTCTCCCGAGCCTCTGTCAGAATGTGCTGAACCTCCTCATCGTGGGCCTCCTTCAGAGACTGGATGGCATCTTCGTGCTCATCGTTTTTTGTGTTGAGGGCGTAAATAACCTGTGAGAAACATGGGTGATGAAGAATCAGTTTTTAGCTGCAGAAAACCAAAAACAGCCTGTCTTTCATCTCATTCCCTCTAAAAATCAGTGAATAACTTTCACCCTTAAAATGTGTGATTATGTGATCGGTCTACCAGTTTTTAATGAAAATAGCAGCTGTAGTAAGATTTCTGAGGTAATTTCACGTTATATAATCCACTTATGAGTCATTTTTAAACTTTGAAGTTCACAGTATGAAAACACTCTCTGTTTTATTTATCCATACGATAAACGTTGACCCCACTGGCTTCTATTGTATATAAAACAGAGGAAGCATTCATTAAAATATCTTCTATTGTGTTCCAGAGTGGACATACAGGATTGGAAGTACATGAGGGTGAGTAAATGATACATATCCCAGATGATTAATCACAAAAAATTAACACAATTGTTTTGTAATACAAGTTTTTGGAAATATGCAAATGAGACATTGTCTAATTCAATATGCACTGATTTAAATACATTTCCAGAACAAAAATCTGAACATTGGATAAAGCCAGGTTTTATTTTGTTGACATTACTGTTAAATACATAGGGGATTTTTGATATCTCTTTTTATTCTTTTTATAAATCATAAAATATAGTCACCAGCCATAAAAAATACAATTTTTAGGTATGACATGTTAAATCAACCAGTCAGATTTTTTGAATAGTAAGATTTGTCATGTTTTTTTAAATAATTATTTTCTGCTCACCAAGCCTGAATTTATTTGATCCAAAATACAGAAAAAGCAGTATTATTGTGAAATATTTTTAACTTTTAAAAGAACAGCTTTCTATTTGAATATATTTTAAAATGGAATTTAAACCATTCTAATATGCTGATTTGTTGTTCAAGAAACCTTATTTATAATATCTTTATCAATATTTAAAACAGCTTTGAAATAAAAAATTTTAAATAGTAAAAATATTTCAAAACTGTCCTGTTTTTGCTGTATCAAAATAAATGCAGGTGAGCAGAAGAGACTTCTTTAAAAAACATTAAAAAATCTTTTGACTGGTAGTTTATATCAGGTGAATGAAATATGAACAAACCTCTCAGTAAAAACTGTAAATCAGCAAATATAGTCAACAGCCATGAAAAAATACATTTTGAGGCATAAAAGTAAAATATACATATTAGGTGAATGATATATGGACAAACCTTTCCGTAAACACCTTCAGAACGTAGAAATAAAACTGGAAAAACTGATGTATGTAAGTGCTGCTGAAATGGAAATTTCTGGCTCACTGCATGAGAGAACAACTTATTTTGATAAAACGGCACTAAAAATATGTTTGAAATCTACAGAAACAAACAGATGTGTATTTTGGATGTTTTCTTTCCACTAGCCCTAAAGAAATTATGGCAGCAAAATAGCATAAAATCTCAAAACTGGCCCATAGTGTCTTGCTTAAAGCTAAGAAATTTTCCTCCAGGCCACATGTGTCCATCTTGCACACCTCTATAACTGGCTGGTTTGGTTCGGCCACCAATTCAAACATATGAAAATTGCAACAAACAGAGGATAACTGCACTAGGACATACAGTATAAACACCTAAAGTGACATAAAAGGGAGGAAAAATCATTATGGATCCAACAGATGAAGGACACAGCCTCTTTTGACCTCTGGCAGGCACCACAGGGCACTGGCAGCCAAAACAATTTCTTTCCACAGGCCATTTCAATATAGTGCTGTACACTATTAAACATTATTCGGCAACAGAGATGTATACTATGTAAACATATATTCATATGTATGCTGTTTCAAAACACATTTAAAAGTGTATTTTTAGACTAGAAGGTATGGGTTTTCTTGCATACATAATGTACATTTAGAGCACTCAACACTCCTGTAAACTGATCTGGACCAAATTCTTAATTTAATAAACAAGAGTCAGTATTAAAAATTTCCTGTCGGAGCCAACAGTTTTTCCAGCCAAGCATTTCATAATCATGACTCTCTTTCGTTGTGCTTAAGAGTTGCACATCAAAGCAAGCCGCCTTCACTTGCTGCTCTCGCGCTGCTGCTCTCCTTTTCATCTTTAATTGATTCCTTTCTGTCGCATCCGTGTTATTAACATACTGTAAGGACGCCCTATTCTGCACAACTGTAGTTATGCAAAGTAGCTCTACCTAGTCTAATTAGTGTATTAATACGGTCCATGTCAGCTTCAAAACCATAAAACTGGATTTTCCTGAACAAAGCTCCTAGTTTTCTTACCATAACTTACCATATTGAAGAAATGGATTAGATGTGAATTTAAATAAATAGTTTGGCTGGAGTCTGAGAAGCCTTAAGGGTACCTGAATAATTTAAAAACATACCTAACATTTAACTGTAATGTTTATACTCCATGACTTAAGATAATCTTATAAGAACATATAAACACTATTTCCACTTTATAATTCATGCTCCAAAATACACATAATTCCTATTTGGCGTCTTAGAAATAAATGCAATTTTCACATTATCTGATTAGTGCACAGTTTAGTATAATTGAGAAACTACAATTTTTATTAATATTTTGAATACATTTTTATTTGTATATTTCTTTTTCATTTTAGTTTTGGTTAAAGTTTTAGTAATTTTGTTGTTTTTTTTATTTTAATTTTATTTATATATCAATATAATAATAGTTTTTTTTTATATTGTAAAATTTGTGACTTTTTTATGGTTTGCTAAAATACTATAGTATAATCTTGGTGTACACAGTATAGTTAATTCCATTTAGATTTTTTAATTTATATATATAGATTAATATTTAATCTAATAAATGCAATATTCACATTCTCTGACCAGTGTTAGTTTAGCATAATTGAGAAACTATCATTTTTATTAATATTTTGAATACATTTATATTTTCTGTTCTCATTTTAATTGTGTTTTTTAATCTTGATTTAATGTGTTTTTAACCTTTGTTTATTTTTTTTATATGTCGATGTAGTTATCGTTTTTGTATATTGTAATATTTATTTGTAACAATTTCTATAATTTGATAAAATACTATACTGGTGTACACAGTATAGTTAATTTCATTTAGATTTGTATTATTATATTATATTATTGTATATTGTATATATATTTATATATTTATTTATATTTTTTTTTTTTACTGTGTGTTTTTGTTGTGTTTAAACAGACTCCAAACATAAATGCCTACTTTTTGGTAAAATCTTAAAATATATCAGGCTGTTGGATTTTGTTTATAATAATATTTGTTTTATATATATACGTCATGACTTAAGATAATCTAATAAGAGCAAAGAAACACAAGATATTTTTCAATATTTTGAATACTTTTTTAGTTTTAGTAATTTAGTTTTTTTTTTTTACATTTTAATATTATAATTTTTTCAATATATTAATGTAGTTGAAGTTTATTTATATTTTAAAATGCATTTTATTTATTTATATAGTATAGTAACATTGGTGTGCATAGTATAGTTATTTTCATTTAGATTTTTAATGATATTTTACATATACCATTTTCTATTTTTTTTACAGTGTGATTTTGTTGTGTTCAAACAGACTCCAAACAGAAATGCATGCCTACTTTTTGGTAAAGCCTTAAAAAATATCAGCCTGTTGGATTTTGTTTACATCGAAAGAACATATTAAAAGCATCTGAAAGGGAAATTAGGAGTTAAACGTTGTTATTGTTTTCACACATCTACATCTGGGACCCTAAACATCAAAACAAAACACGCAACGTCTTGAATCCTCCAAAGCAAAGATTGATCTCATGCTGGGCATAAATTACACAATCAAAGGTAAAAACTAATCAGGCAAATGAATAAACTAGATAAACCAGAATGTTTATTTCTGCATTAAAGACTCATTATGTAAGATTGCTGAATTGTTTTTGCAGAAATTAATCATAGATTAAATGCAGCTTGCAAACCTTGCCTGGGATTATAAACAGATTTTTGCAGAAAAAAAAAAACACTGCGGTGCAAAAATTGCAATATGTAGGGCATCATCTCTGTGGGGGATAAGGATTAAACATCACGCAGAATCCTACAGTATATTCACATTAAAGTTGAGACACTGTTAACAAAACACAAGCAATGTGATCATACCAACCTTAGTGAGTTGTGCTATTTTTTTACTCATCTTCAGGTGCAGATCTTGAGTGTATTCCATGGTCAGCGCAGATTCGTAGAGTAAATGGCTGGACGTGGAGGATGGACTGGTGCCTGATCCAGAAGCAGCAGCGGTAGCAGCGGCGGGAGGATTGATGCCCGGAGCAGCGCTGTACGGCGGCTGCCAGCCCGTCCCCGTCGCCATCTTCACGTACTGTCACGATCCCAAATTCCTCGCAAGTAGGTTAAGGATGATCCTGCGCCATCAGTATACCTGTCATCCATATGAATTCGTGTAAACCCATCATACTGTTTGTCTATAGGCTACGTGTCGATCAGCGACTGTTCACCTGACCCGCCACACAGTCAATATTCATAGCGTCTGATATTAGCACTACGTGACAGATACGTGGTTGTTATTGGTCTACATCAGTCAGTCATCCATGTCGGGAGACGAATGACAATGAACTGAGCGCTACAATGTAACATTGGAGCATCATCACATTCACGCACAGTGGCAAATGCGGCGAGAGGAGAGAGAGTTGTAAATGACGTAAGAGCACCACGGTTACCTCACACACTGCTTTTCTGCTGCAGATACGTGATAGAAATGCAAACGGGCCTATGAATTATCGACGAAACAAAGAATAACACGAACTAAAACACACCAACAAGTGTAGTTGACTCATTTCAGGGGAGATGCCTTGTTAGTAGTGCGTATAAAGGCAATAATATTATACAATGTATTTTGTATAATAATAATAATAATACTACTGTTATAGTGTGTATAGAGTAGATTCTTTTATTAACATTTTATACAATTTTAGTTGTCTATACATAAAATTTATATTATTGTGTATATGAAGTACTGTTCTCTTTTGATTTGACAGTATGATTTTAATACATTCATCTTTTTTGTTTTTAAATATGCAATAGTTTTGACTTTTATCTGCACTACATTATTTAAGAATGTTTCTTTTATGCCAAAAATCATTATGATATTAAGTAAAGATCGTGTTCCTTGAGGATATTTTGTAAATTTCCTACCATAAATATATCAAGACTTAATTTTTGATTAGTGATATGCATTGCTAAGAACTTCATTTGGACAACTTTAAAGGCGATTTTCTCAATATTTTGATTGTTTTGCACCCTCAGATTTTCATATAGTTGTATCTCGGGCAAATATTGTCCTATCCTTACCATACAATAATGGAAAGCTTATTTATTTAGCTTTCAGATGATGTATAAATCTCTATTTCCAAAAATTACAGGGTTTGTGGTAAATGTTTTATGGTCTTAAAATATATTATTTTATCTAAATAATCTAAACAAAAATTTTTTAGATATATTTTATGTATATATCTAAAAAATAATTAAAATATAAAGACTCATTATATATGCATGTATGTGTATATATATTATGTATATATTATGTATAAAGTGAATTCTTTTATTAACATTTAATATAATTTTTCTGATTAATATAATTTTAATTATGTTAAATTAAAGGCTCATTATATATATATATATATATATATATATATATATAGGGCTGTCAAACGATTAATTGCATCCAAAATAAAAGTTTATGTTTACATACTATATGTGTGTTTACTCTGTATATATATTATGTACATATAAATACACACACATACAGGTATATATTAAAAAAAAAAAAAATTATATGTATATATATTTACACCTGTATAGAATTTAGATTATAAATAAATATAAATATTTTAGATATAAATCTAAAATATTTTTCCTTAATATATACATGCATGTGTGTGTATTTATAAATATACACTGTACACAGACATATAGTATGTATACATAAACTTTTATTTTGAATGCGATTAATCGTTTGACAGCACTAATATATATATATATATATATATATATATATACATACATAATTTATCTAACAGTTTATCTAATCTTATCTAATTAGTGTATATGGAGTATGTTCTTTGTATTACGTTCTTAATATATTATTTTATATTAAAAAAATTTAATATATTTAAAATAAAATAATGAAAATATAAAAGATAAAGACTCATTATATGTGTGTGTGTGTGTGTGTGTGTGTGTGTGTGTGTGTCTGTTTACATATATAAATGATTATATTAATTATTCATGTATTATTTTATACACACACACACACACACATAAATTCTCATAATGATCAGCATACATAGATTTGATTTATCAATGAAAACCTCAAGTCACATAAGTCCTTACTGAAACTTTAAATGCTTTTGTTGAGTAATTACTGCCACCTACTGGTATTTGAGTGATATGTTTTTACTAATGTCTATAACCACCTAATTTCAAAAAGCAAAAAGTACCTTTTTTCAACTGCTGGGCTGTTATTAGGCCTACCTTTGTGCTATCCAGGAAATGACTGCAAGATAGATTTATCTAAAAGGTGTGGTGTGGGTCAACATTGTGCTTTCAGCAACACACCAAAGCAAAGAAAGTCAACTGCTAATGCACACCTATAAAAGTGACCTAGAGATATACATTTTGAACTTGGTTGTCCTTACAAGATACCCTCCAAAACTGCAAAGCATATGTCACTCATCTACCAAGTGAAAACTCACACAAAACCAAATAACAGGAAACCACATATATTATCATCAGAAATCGAAAAAAATATGATATAATCTTTCTTCTTGACGTTGAGTCTTCAACCCTTCTACTTCCTCTTATTTGGTCTGTCATTTTCACACAATTTGACAGTAGAAAAGCACGTTGGAACATGAATTAGGTGTGTCTCCAGTACATTGCTTAATAGTTTTATTTCTGGATAAGAAAAAATAAACATTAATAATAATGGATTTTACGCTACGTAGAGTGCATGACAATAAAAACAAAAAAGAAAACTTATTAGTGAGCTTTTTGTTGTGGTTTAGGAAACTAGATTATTCCTGAAGGACATGTGTAGGAAAACATTAACTATTCTCAAACTGAATGTTGACAGATGACGTCACGCCGTGCTTTTTTTTTTTTTTAACACCGTGTGAATGTGATTGTATGTGAGACGCGCGTTAAAAGTACAGCAACTCTCTTCCTCAATCACCCGAAAGCAGTTGATCCTCTTCGAGTTACCTGTGCAGGGGCGTATTTATGAGTATTGAACGTCGGTTGACAAACCGGTGGTTTGCCCGCACCTTACCTTAAGGAAAAGTTATCGGCTGCTGGAAAGCGTTTGTGTTTATTGACCAGGATGAAACATTCAAAAAGTGCTTTGGAATTGATTGACTTGAGCTTTCTGTCTGCTGAGGAAGAGACAGCCATCCGTCAAGTGCTTTTGAGAGATGAAGATTTAAAACGACTGGAGAGCGGACGAGTCAGGTAGGAAATTGTTGTTTGTCCCACACTGCAGTCTGCAAGACTCGTGTGGAGCTGTATTGTAGAAGTACGCATGCTTACCGAGCACTGTTGATGTTTTTTCCTGTTTTTTTTTTTCTACAATAGACGTTTTACTGGAAATGTATTCATTTATTCATTTAAAATTATTTATATATACATTTTATTTATTTATTTATTTATTTCAATGTTGTTGTTGTTTTTTACATATACATGCTTTGAGAAGAATAGTACAGTTCAAATACTTGAAAATTGCTAAACAGAAAATTGCAAAACAGTCAGCAGTGGTGTCAGTTGACATTTGGCAGGGTGGCACATTAAACTTGTAAATATGTTGCTGCCATACTTTAGCTTGTTGTTATGATAAACCAAGTGTGAGCATCTGTTGACCCATATTTAGTGAAAATGGCATGTGTTGTGCTTTTGCTACAGTTGTCTCTGAGGGTAAAAGGGATATTTCATCCAAAAATATAATTTCTGTCATTATTCACTCACTCTCAGGTTGTTACAAACCTAGAGGGTTTGCACTTACATCATGACTTGGTCAGTTACCCAGATGCACGGCCATATTGGAGATACTTGGATGCAAACAACATTAATGTACGACTGATTATGTTATTCTGCTAATTTATTCTGTCTGTGTTTTTTAGGAAAAAAAACATGTGGAAGCTGCTAAATCATATAGAGGGGGACTTAGTAAACAGAAAAGGGTGCAATAGGTGTAAAAATATGTACAAGCGGTATTAATTAGGACATTAGTTTAATATTTCACCTACCTGAGCGGAAATCCTAAAAACAAACACGAATGTTGTCAAGATTCTTGCCCTGGAAATCCTGGTTCAGTTTGGCCAACCACAAATGAGTTTTGTTCCTAAGACAGTTTTTTGCACTCCTTGAATTTTTATAACTTTCGACAGTCTGTAATACTCCAAATGTTTTTCCCGGTCCGACCGATTAGTACAGCCCCAAACATGACAGTAATTGACTATTTTTTTTAGCAGTAATAGCCAGGAGAATATGTTCAGTGGTATTGTTTACATTCAGTACTGCCAATATGGCCATTGTGAAAACACTCTATTCTTAACAGTGCATCTGTCTATAGTATACAGAACTCTGTTTGTCCTTTTTTTTGACATATCAGGAAACTGAGGCAGTCAGTCCCTGACCTTCAACAGCTGAGGACTTTGTCAGGTGAGTGGTTTGAGGAGCTCAAGGTCAAGCGATACGGGCAGCAGGAGGATGTCACAGCAGTGGTGAGGTCCTCCATGAGATGGAAGAAAACAGCAGGTATGCAGGAGTTCATACCTGCTTTATTGAGCTGATGCTGTTATCTTTGAGTACACACGCCACACCTGTCCAGCCATTTCAAATTTTTTGCTTTCTGAATGA
Source organism: Cirrhinus molitorella (assembly GCA_033026305.1). NCBI lineage: Eukaryota > Metazoa > Chordata > Actinopteri > Cypriniformes > Cyprinidae > Cirrhinus > Cirrhinus molitorella. The sequence goes on along the minus strand of CM065135.1, from coordinate 27,673,532 downwards.
GTCATATATACAACATACTGTGCCCTGCTTTTGCACAGCATTGCCCTTCACTACTGTAACTGTAAAACTCCATTTAAAGTGAATATAAACTAAGTGCATCTAGGAATCAAGCAGATTTGATTATGTCAGACCTGATTACATTTGCTGTTTCTTTTTTAACTCAGCTCATAAAACCAACCCGTTCCTGAAGGATATTGTAGACGAGCATGAAAAGGAGGATCACAGCACACTGTCAAAGTAATGTCCTTTATTTTACATCACTTGAACTGCCAAACAAATATATTTTATATACCCTGGACCACAAAAACAGTCATATGGTCAAGTTTTCCATTGATGTATCGTTTGTTCAGATAGGACAATATTTGGTCGGAATACAACTATTTGAATATCTGAAATCTGAGGGTGCAAAAAAATCTAAATCTAAAAAAAAATCTAAATATAAAAAAAATAGCCTTTAAAGTTGTCTAAATTAAGTTCTTAGCAATGCATATTACTAATGAAAAAGTTTTTATATTTTTACGGTAGGAAATTTGCAAAATATCTTAATGGAACATGATCTTTACTCAATACCCTAATGTTTCTGGCATAAAACAATAATTTATCATTTTGACCCATACAAGGAATTTTTGGCTATTGTTAAAAATATATCCATGCTACTTAAGACTGGTTTTGTGGTCCAGGGTCACATATGTACTTTTTGTATATACTATAGATTAATCTAGGACAGATATTGAATGTCTGTAATATTCAGATATTTTTTTTTCTGTCTATTGTAGTCCATCAGCTGACCCAAGATTAATTCATCCAGCCCTTAGTAAAGAGGTTTGTCTCATATTGTATATTGTTTTTTTTTTTTTGGTTAATATTTAGAATGTAAGACCAGAATTTAAATATAATTTTATTTTTATTTATTAACAGACTTATCATCAGTTTACTGATGAGGACTTTATGGATGCTGGTGAGTTTTATTTACATGAATAAACATGGTTTTAATTTTTATTATAAATTAATCATTGAGTAATCATGAATGGTTTTTACTTCATGCAATTACACTACCGTTCAAATCTGGGGTGGGTAAGATTTTTAAATGTTTTTAAACTCTTATGATCACCAAGTCTGCATTTATTTGACCAAACATACAGTAAAAACAGTAATATTGTGAAAAATTATTACAGTTTAAAATAACTGTTTTTTCGAAACCAATTTTTTAAAGCATCTTTCTTTAAAAAACAAAAAACAAAACCCTACTGACCCCAAACTTTTGAATGTGTACATCTGGAAAAAAACAGTGTTGTATGAGTTCAATTTTGGTCATATTTTCCAGTACAAATGATCTGTGTTTACAGAGGCTTCATCTGTTCCAAGAGTGTCTGGAAGAAAAGAAAAACTAAAAGCAGAACTCAATGGCAATCATGTCCTCAATGCCACTGACCCACAACACAATTCATCAGAAGCACAATTCTCTAGTGACCAAAAAACAACAACTGTTTTTCCCTTCTTAAGTCCAGCTCAAGACACTAAACCTGAAAGAGGCACCCCAAAACATGCAACAAATCCAGAGCCGAGGCGAAAAGTTTCACTCCCTCCAGCTCTACGGAAAGACCAATCGTTTGAAGAAAACTGGGTCAAGATCTCCCTCGAACCGAATGCAGTAAAACCAGTGCATGATGAAAGCAAAAGTGTTGGGTCTCGACAAAAAGAGGTAAAATCACATGAGACCTTTACATCAAGTCCAAACACAGAGCCTCTGTCTTTAACTTTCATGGATCAAACATCATTGCAAATTGTTTCTCACTCTGAGCCTAAAGAGTTTAACCAAGATGTATTCTTAGAAGGATGTTCATCGACTGAGTTTCACAACCAACCACAGACTTCCTTAGTTTTTACCAGTGGTGGGCCAGAATTGACTATAAACTCAGATCATGAAGCTTCAGAGGAGGTTGACGAGTCTACTAATGCTTTCCAAAATAGCACAGGCAGAGATCATCAGCATTCAGTTGAATGTACGTTTAGAGAGTCTAAGAGCGATAAACTTGATCCCTCAGACTCTGCTAATGAGCATGATAAGAGAACAACGGTCTCCGGAGATGTTTTTAATGATGAGGCAAGTTCAGACAGGAAGGGAGGTGAAGGGAAAAATGTAAGCGCTGGTTTACTTGCCGAGACAGATACAGATCAAGTAGAGAATGTAGCTGGTGAGGAACAAATCAATAAGCATTCCTCTGCTGAAAAAGCATCCCAAAGTCAGTCATTAAAATGGAGGATTGAAATGGATTCTCATGAATTTCCCTCTGACACTCTGCAGGGAAAAGATGCTTCCAGTGATTCTGGTGATGACCGTCCAGTCGAAATGGAAAAGAAAACATCTAATAAAAATGAGCTGTTGCAGAATAAAGTAGCTGACCAAGCAAAACCAAGTGTCAGTGACAAAACTGTGCAAAGATATCTTGATGCCTGTGAAGATAAAGAAAAAAAGTCATCAAAAGATCAGAATTTACCAAAAGACACAAACAAAATAAGTCAAGACTATCTTTCAATGACAGATGATGGGAAATTAGTGCATGTTGGAAATGCTGGAGTGCAATTTAACACTAAACGGATCGAACCAAGTCAACCAGCTAAACCTACAAATGAAGATGTTGCTGGACTAGCTCAAGGTTCTTCAGAGATGAAAGATGAGGAGGACAGTGATATTCTACTAAGTGCTCTGGCAAGAGCTCAAAAGGCAAGACCACCTGTCCTGCCGAAGATCACAGTCGAGGAGACTAGAGATGATACAGTTCCTACAATAGTCATTATGCCATCTGAATCTCCAGGTCCAACAGAAACGAAAGGTAAAGGATCATGAGCTCTAATATTATAGGCCAGGGGTAGGGAACGTTGATCCTCGAGAGCCATGTCCCTGCAGATTTTAGCTCCAACCCTAATCAAACACACCTGAACAAGCTAATCAAGGTCTTCAGGATACAGGTTGGCATGTTTTTCTTCAGGGTTGAAACTAAAATCTGCAGGGACATGGCTCTCAGGGATCAACGTTCCCTACCCCTGTTATAGGCTGATTCACCATGTTAGCTTGAAATCTGATTTCTGAAATGCCCTTAAGGCCTGATATTTGAGAAAGACACTCCCTGTATTGTGTGTCTGTTCTGTTCTTAAGCTCAGGTTTAACCTTTTAGATTTCTCCCGGTATATATACACGGATTTGTATCTTATTTGAGCTTCATTCTTTGATTTCTTTAGGACAAAAACACGGTGTGTCAGATCTAGAGGCTTTACTTGAGGGATCCACAGCTAAAACTCCTTCCTACACTCTAGATACTTGGGAGGTGAGCTACTGTTCATCCTGCAAATATACGGTTGCAGCACTTGAAATATCATTTCATCATTCCTTTTATCATCCACTGCAGTTGCTTGACTGTCAAAAGTCACCTTAGGTTTTGCTTTGCTGTTTATTTTGTTGCAGGATGAAGGAGTTGACTCGGATGATGATAATACTTCACTGTCCAGCTATGGGTCGGATCTCTCTAGCAGAAAAGGCTATTCGGCTAGCGCGTTGTCTCTTACTGATGTGAGCTTGACCCTGCTATTTTTAAAGCTGTTTAAAGCCTAGTTTGACATTGCTTGTCTAAACTTGTCAATTATCTGATAAACAGTTTATTATAAGTCAATTTATGGATGAGCCAAAGTTGACTTGTTTGGGAGGCACTGTAAGGTCATAGCGGTTAAAGTAAATTAACAGATGTTGCTGCATATCAGACATCCAAAAGATAATCTAAACATCTAAAAACACACATTTGTTATATTTGCTGTCTAGCACTGTCTTATGACACAAAGGGCTGTTGTGCTCCAGTGGGGCGCAGGTTCAAGTACAGCCTGCGTCATTTTCCAGTCCCATATTCCCATCTCTCTACCACCCTTTCCTGTCATCATTCTCTTTCCTATCCAAGTACAAGGCAATAAAAGTCCAAAATTAAAAAAGATGGTGTTCCAGAGATTTATCTTTGTTCTTTTTCCCCCCCTTAAGCACACCGGTAGTTCGCTGAGTGTGTACAGCGACGCAGGGGATTTTGGGAATGTCGAGGTGCAGGGCTCTGTGGAGTTTTCAGTGATGTACAGCCCTGTCGGAGAACTCATCATCATGATTGAACAGTGCCAGGATCTGGCTATTGCTAATCCACGTAAACAACGCACTGACCCGTGAGTTCTGAAGCTATAAAAGAACAATAATAAGCAAATAAATGACAAAAAACTATAATCTGTCTATCTATCTTCAGCTATGTGAAGACCTACCTCTATCCAGACAAGTCACGTCACAGCAAAAGGAAAACGTCAATTAAGAAACGGACTGTAAATCCAGTTTATGTTGAATCTTTGAGGGTATGTTTCAGTAAAGTACAATATCATCATATTTATATTCAGTATTGGGAAGATTACTTTGAAAATATAGTAGGTTACAGATTACAGTTACCCTATTTAAAATGTAATAAGTACTATAACTAATTCAGTTACTTCATTGAAGTAATGTAACTGGTTACTTTTCAAAATGTACATTTTTAAATTTTCTTGAAATTTTAAACATTTAAAGCAGGCAGGATTAATCTTCATTACTTGAATTAATATTATAATAATTTAATTTTCACATTTAATTGCACATTTTTCTCTCAGTAACTGTAACATATTACAGTTAAACTACCAGTCAAAAGTTTTTGAACAGGAAGTTTTTTAGTGATTTTTTTAAAGACGTCTTTTCTGCTCACCAAGCCTGCATTTATTTGATCCAAAGTACAACAAAAGCAGTACAATTTTGAAATATTTTTACTATTTATAATGACTGTTTTCTATTTGAATACATTTTAAAATGTAATTTATTCCTGTGATTTCAAATCAGATTTTTTTTAGCATCCTTCATCCTTCAGAAATCATTCTAATATTCTGATTTACTGCTAATTTTTTTTATTATTATTATTATTATAGAAAGTTCAGAAGAACAGCATTTATCTGAAATAAAAATATTTTGTAACATTATAAATGTATTCCTCATCATTTCTGTTGATCAAACAATCCTGAAAAATGTGCTAAACTGTTTTAAATATTGATGATGATGATGATAAAAATAATAATAATAATCATAATAAATTCTTGAGCAGCAAATCAGTAATGATCCTGAAAATTCAGCTTTGGAATCACAGGAATAAATTACATTTTAAAATATATTAAAATAGTTATTTTAAATAGTACAAATATTTAAAAAATGTACTGATTTTTTGTACTTTTGCTGTAGATCAAATAAATGCAGGCTTGGTGAGAAGAAGAGACTTCTTTAAAAAACATTACAAATCTTGATGTTCAAAAACTTTTAACTGATAGTGTACATTGATTTTGTAATTAAATTATGTAATTCCATTACATGTAGCTAGTTACTCCCCAACACTGTTTATATTTAATATAACCTTGCATCTTATCTATAATGTATTTCTCTGATCAGTACAAAGTGAAGCGCGAAGAGCTGCCGGATAAGACTCTGAACCTGTCCGTGTGGCATAATGACTCCAGGGGCCGAAATGTGTTCCTGGGGCAGGTTGAGATCAATTTTAAGACCTGGGACTGGGGACATGAGGCCCTCACCTGGTACAACCTACAGCCAAAGGTATGTTGTCTAAAATGACTTTGTGTTTAGAAACAGAGCCTGTACGTTTTGTAAGTTTAATCTAGCTCCTTTCTTTTGATTTATAGACCTCAGAAAATCAAGAATCGCAAGTGTCTAATGGATTGTTATCAGTTTCACTGAAATATGTTCCTCCAGCGTCTGGTATGGTTGCTCTTGTATATTTCACATCATTCTGTATACCTAATGTTAAAAATGTTGCTTGCTCTGAAATGTGTTATTTGATTTCAGGTGGGTCGAAGAACAGCACCGGGGAGATTCATGTATGGCTGCGCGAGGCTAAAGAATTACGTCGCCTGAAGCCTCAGGGAGTCGATTCTTTTGTTAAGTGGTGAGGGTGTGCCTGTCATCTGTAACGGACGTGACTTTCAAAGCAGCTAAAGCCATTGTTCCATCCCTATCTCTCCCTCTCTCACGTTTCCTCTTTGTCATGTTTGAAGTGTCATGTTTTTTTTTTTGTTTTTTTTCCTTTTTTTAACTATCAAAATTACATAAGAAGAAAGGAAATAATCCAGATGACCCATTTCATTCATTTTGCTTGGTTTAGAGGACAAAAGTAAACACGGAACTAACTTCATCATAACTCATTTTGCACATGGTCAGACAAAAAGTTTTAATACAGGGTTTTTTGATGCAGTTTTATAGGTTTAAACTGGCTGTTCTGGCACTTTATTAATTTACAGTATTTTGTTTAGATTTACATACACTAGCAGTCAAAAGTTTTTGGACAGTAAGATTTTAAATGTTTATTTTTTTTTTTTTTTTAGAAAAAAAAAAACATTTTCTGCTCACCAAGCCTGCATTTATCTGATCCAAAACAGCAACAACAAATATTTGTATTATTAAAATAATTGTTTTCTATTTGAATATATTTTAAAATGTATTTTTTTCCTGTGATTAATGGGAATTATTACTATAATTATTATTATTATTATTATTATTATTATTAAGTATTTAAAACAGATGAGTAAAAATAATTCAGGATACTTGATGAATAGAAAGATTCAAAGATCAGCATTTATCTGAAATAAAAAGCTTTTATAACATTATAAACTATACCATTCAAAAGCTTGGAGTCAGTATAATTTTTTATTTTTGGGGGAGGGAAGAAATTATAGAACTTAATACTTTTATTTAGCAAGGATGCTTTAAATTGATCAGAAATGATGATTAAGACATTTATAATGTTACAAAAGATTTCTATTTCAGATAAATGCTGTTCTTCAGAACTTTCTATTCATTTAAGAAACCTGAGAAAATTTTTACTCAGCTGTTTTCATCAATAATATTAATAAAAAAAATGCTTTTTGAGCAGCAAATCAGAATATTAGAATGATTTTTGATGGATCATGTGACTGGAGTAGTGATGCTAAAAATTATGATTATGACAATATGCATTGAAATCAGGAATAAATTACATTTAAAATCAAATTGAAAAAGAGTTATTTTAAATGGTAAGAATATTTTAAAAGAAAATTTACAGTTTTTGTACAGTTTTTGCTGTACTTTGGTTCGAATACATGCAAGCTTGGTGAGCAGAAGAGACTTCTTTAAAGAAACATCTTAAATGTTCAAAAACTTTTGACTTGTATGACCTGGACATATGTTCTTGACAGATGAGTTTCACTAATTCATTTTTTTGTCTCTTAGCTACATTTTACCAGACACCAGAAAGAAAAGCCGCCAAAAGACTCGTATTATAAAAAAGACCCAGGACCCTGTGTATAACCATGCCATGGTGTATGACGGGTTCAAAACTGGCGAGGTCAGTGAGGCCTGCTGCGAATTGACTGTTTGGGATCATAACACGCTCTCCAATCAGTTTCTGGGAGGTCTGCGCCTCAGTCTCGGAACAGGTGATGAAAGCTTTTCTTTTATTGCACTTATTTTGTATCTTATCTATGTTTAGAGTCCTGATCTAAAAGCTAAAAGCCAGGTTTCTTGAAGCCAGTGTCTCTCTTCATTTGCAGGACAGAGCTATGGCAAGAAAGTTGATTGGATGGATTCGATGGATGAGGAGATTCAAATTTGGAAAAGAATGTTGGCCAGTCCAAACAGTTGGGTTGAGGGAGAGCTTCCCCTGAGGTCCTCCATGACCCCGAGGAAATGAACCTCCTGACGTTGTGGTCTTGAATGCTTAGTTGCGAAAGAAAAACAATTGTTGGTTCCCAAAACAAACTGAGAATTTTCAAATCAGTTTCTTCATTTTAGCCCTTTACTCAACAAAAAAGGATATTTTCTACAACATATAAAGAGTATGTTACAGTTATAATACAGATGAGGTCAAAATATTCACCTTGCAGAATCTGCAAAATGTTACTTATTTTACCAAGATAAGAGGGATCATACAAAATGCAGGTTTTTTTTATTTAGTATAACCTGAATAAGATAATTCACATAAAAGTTGTTTAGATATAGTCCACAGGAGAAAATAATAGCTGAATTTATAAAAATGGCACTGTTCAAAAGATAACATACACTTGATTCTTAGTTGTTCATGAGTCCCTTGTTTGTCCTGAACAGTTAAACTGCCCGCTGTTCTTCAGAAAAATTCTTCACGTCACACAAATTCTTTGGTTTTCCAGCATTTTTGTGTATTTGATCCCTTTCCAACTGTATGATTTTGAGATCCATCTTTCTCATCTCAAATGCAACTATTACAGGAGGTTCATATGCTCACTGATGCCCCAGAAGCAAAAAACATGCATTAAGAAGATCAGGGTAAATGTAATTATTATTATTATTTTATACTGTATTATTATATATTTTTATATTATTATTTTGTCATCTGGGAAACATGTATCTTCTGTAGCTTCTGAAGGGCAGTACTAAATGAAATATATATATATATATATATATATATATATATATTTAGACAACATAAGAAAAATGTACACATCTTCATTCTGTCCAAAAGGCTCTTTATACATTGTTTTTATCACATTATCACTAAATAAAAAAACCAAAAAAAAAACAGCTGTGGATAATTCAGGTAACAACACAATATTTAGAATCAAGTGTATGTAAACTTTTAACGGGGTCATTATTTTTTCTTGTGGACTATGTAAACGTCCTTTTATGTGCAATGCCTTTTTCAGGTCAGTACTAAATAAAAAACATGCATTTTGTATGATCCCTCTTATTTTGGTAAAATAACATTTAGCAGATTCTGCAAAGGTGTATGTTGAGAACTTTGCTTGAAAATCAGAAATGACTGTATAGCTACTGAGAGTATGTAGTCAATCGCGCTTAATCATATTAAATAATTAATTGATACATAAATTGATGTATGTATTTTAGGAGAGATGATTGCTGTGATTCATTCCAAATAATAAAAAAAAGTGAAAGAAAATGCAATTTGTGTCTTAAGACTTATTTTCATTTTCATGAATTTATTTTTGTTTTGGTCTAAACGTATTTTACAAAAAGCAACTTTAGTCTCTTCGTTCCAAGACAATCTTACGAATCTTATGTCGTCATAGTAACAGATGAACCTCGTTCACAGGCCCCAGCATTGTGAAGGCCTGGTTGTTGATTCTACAGCAGATGGCGCTATTTCCCACTTTCATTACAGTCCCTTATTCCAGGACATTTCCTCCCAAAAAATATAACGGAGATGCAGAAGTTCTGAAAGTCCAGAAGTTTGAGTCAGCTGACGTTTAACTTTCCCCCTTCTGACTCAGTAACTCCGACGCATGGGATGAGGAAACGGTCGTCGTAGGAGAACTCATTTTAGCCCTATATCGAATATTTTTGGGCAATTTTGTTTTGAAATGTGTTACAAAAGTTATCGTAACTGTCAAGAAGTTTGGCGTTTTTAACGACTTTCCAGGTAAGAAACAGACTGTACAATATAGTCAGCACGTATTGGAGATACGTTAAACCGTAAAAGTTAGTATTAATACAAACGATGGAGGCCTGTATGTGTGTATTTATGTATGTTTCTGTGGGCGATTTTTTTTGTATTTTTGTTTGTTTATAGTCCGGATTCTTGTGTGTCCAAGTATATAACGTTAGTTTAAAATATTTTAGTAACGCTAGGTTAAATCTGTGATGTAAAAAAAATGTTAAGCCTCAGTAGTTTGTGTATTTAAAAAAAAAAATACATATATTTTTAACCGTTTTATCCTTTGGTGTTTGTGTTTTAGCCTTTTTACTTGTTTCTCTGAATGTTATATAGTTAAAAACGCATTTTTTAAATTAAATATCTGTTGAAAAGTCAGAAAACCCCAGAGCATCCATTTAGAGAGGGACTGGTCCAAGAACATTTCTGAAGATTAGCCAAAGACTTATGTTATTGTCTTTGGCAGTAATATGTGGAGCGAGGAGACCACTCGGATGTGTTTAACACTGGGCTTCATCTGTGTTTATAATACTCCTTGAATTTACTGTCTTTGTCAGCTTGAAGGTTGGTCATCTCCTGTCTAATCCAGAACATCTTTCATCATGGGTGACTGGAGCGCACTGGGAAAACTTCTTGACAAGGTCCAGGCGTACTCCACGGCAGGAGGTAAAGTCTGGCTCTCCATCCTCTTCATCTTCCGGATCCTGGTGTTGGGGACGGCGGTGGAGTCGGCCTGGGGAGACGAGCAGTCGGCGTTCAAGTGCAACACGCTGCAGCCTGGCTGCGAGAACGTGTGCTACGACAAGTCGTTCCCCATCTCCCATGTGCGCTTCTGGGTGCTGCAGATCATATTCGTGTCCATGCCCACTCTCCTGTACCTCAGCCATGTTGTGTTCCTTATGCACAAGGAGGAGAAGTTGAATAAAAAGGAGGAGAAATTAAAAGACATCCAGAGCAAAGGAGGAGATGTGGATGTGCTCTTGAGGAAGATTGAAATTAGGAAGTTCAAGTACGGATTGGAAGATCACGGGAAGATCAAAATGAGAGGAGGGATATTTTACACATACATAGTGAGCATCGTCTTAAAGTCCATATTTGAAATCGTCTTCCTGTTAATTCAGTGGCACCTTTATGGATTCAAGCTGTCGGCCGTTTACACGTGTCAGAAATTTCCTTGTCCACATAAAGTCGACTGCTTTCTGTCTCGTCCCACCGAGAAGACTGTATTTATCATTTTTATGTTGGTCGTGTCCCTTGTTTCTCTGGCTCTCAATGTCTTTGAGTTTTTTTACGTGATTTTCAAGAGGATGAAGGACCGTTTCAAAGAGTCCGAGAAAAACTTTGAAAGCGCTTGTAATATCAAGCCCTGCCCAAGGAACCTGACTAGCTACGGGTATTACAACGACTGCTCGGCCCCCGTCCCTAATTTGGGCTACAACCTAGATACGGGCGATAAGTCCAACTCCTCTGACAATTATGACAAGCAGGCTAATGAGCAGAACTGGACTAATTACAGTACAGAACAGAACCAGCTGGGTCACACCCAGCGCTTTCCATATCCCGAAAAAGGGACTCTGGGGAAGGATCTTCTACTGCTCAAAGAGCTTGAACCTCGACCCAGTAGTCGAGCGAGCAGTCGGGCCAGGCCCGATGATCTTGACATCTAGCAGAAGCCTCAAACACAAGCCGCATGGACAATTTCTACCTTTCACAAGCAGTGAACATTAAAAAAAACTGTGAAAACGACACTGTCACTGAAATCCAAAGAATATGTTTCAGCGTTTATATTTATTTTATTAGTTCTTACTATTGTAACTCAAGCCAAACTGTTTTTTGTTTAAAGTATAAACTATATTTATGAGCCATGATTGTGAAAACGTAAATACTTTCACAGGTTCGCTCTAAAATAATGTTTTAAAACAGGTTATGGGTAGTTGATGCATATGTGTCCATACATTTACATCAGCATCAAGGTTTTAGGTTCAAATGTACAATGAAAATTGCATATCTTAAGTCCAGGTTGAATTTTTCACCACTTTAAGCACCATTTTGCCTTCACTTCACACAAATTAGTTTTTAAATGCTGCAAATATTTCATATAGTCTCTATTTTCATATACATAACAATAATAAGTAGAAATAAGAAACGTATTAATACTGCAGTATTAGTAATACATTTTACTATGTATATATTTAGTTTAATAATTAAAAAATGGGTTACACTTTACAATAAGGTTCATTAGTTAACTACTTTATCATGAACTAAAAATGAGCAATACTACAGCATTTATTAATGTAATGTTAATTTCAGCATTTACTAATGCATTATTAAGTTGTCTTTGTTAACATTAGATAATGCACTGTGAAATAACATATGTTATAACTAACAATGAACAACTGTATTTTTATTAACTGACATTAACAAAGATTAATAAATAGTGTAATAAATGCATTGCACCTTGTTTGCTCGTGTTAGTTAATACATTATCTAATGTTAACAAAGGACACCTTATTTTAAAGTGTTACCAACAAATGTATTTTAATACTTGATGTACTAAACATTAACAGAGATTAATACATAATAAATGTGTTGTTCATTGTTTGCTCATGTTAGTTAAAACATTAACTAATGCTGACAAATGATACCTTACTGTAAAGTGTTACCATAAAAACTATAATAGTATATCAATGGTAATAAAAAAAAACATTTATGTCAACATTAAGGTGAGCTACCCATATGCATTATGAATACAGCATATCTTTTAATTTTTTCAGAAAAAGAGTGAAATCAAGTTAGATGTTCAGTGTTTTGCAGCACTGTCTAGTTTAACCCTACTGGAATAAATTAAGATCATTCATTCTACTCCAGCAGGAACTTAACATGAACATTCTTTTTTCCATTCTTCATTTTCCAACAGCGTTTTTCCATTGCGGGAAGTTAGCCAGAGCGTATAAATGGAGCACTGTTTTCTGGAAACTTTACAGTAACTGTACATAGTCTTGTGCTGTGGGCCAGTAAAGAGAAATGTCAAGCCACCTGACTGCTTATCAGCGCAAACTGTGAAGTGTTGACATAAATGTTGGTTAACATATTCAGATAATTCACAAGTGGCAAATTGACTCTCTCTGACTGACAAATGAAAGCCTTAAAACAGGTCTGAAATTAAAACGAGTTAATTAGATTCAACTTTTTTTCTCTGTTCTCAGAGTTTCCTATTTATTCAAAGGGCTAAATGAAAACACATGCTTTCACTCAAGTCTGCCAGCCACATGTGGCTAAGCAAAAAGGCAAAAAAACCCTGTGAACTGTGTATGTGCACTTTATTCCGCCATAGGTTTTAGTCAAATCTGAGCTATGTGCATCAATGACATGATGCAGTTACGTAGCACAAAAAAAATGACAGTAAATATTTGCTATTTACCATTGTATGTAAAAATATTGCACATTATCAAAGGACGACTTTGAGCATTAAAATATCTTACAAGGTAAAGTTGTTGGCATTTCTTGAGTTTCTCTGCTCTACAAATGTGACTTAATGAAATGTGCCCCTTGTAAACCTGAATGTTCTTCAGTCATGAAATGAGACTGTGAAGGAGGTTTAATAACTCAGTAAATCACTAGTTTAGTTTTCAACCAAAACTCTGCCTCAAGCTAGTTCAAGCTTTATAGTCTGGATGAATGCACACCACCAAAAATAAAGTGTTTCAAAAGTGTTTAGCATAATTGTTATCTATCTATCTATCTATCTATCTATCTATCTATCTATCTATCTATCACTATTTATCTATGAATCCATCTATCCATTATCCATCATTCATCCACTACACAAGGCATATACAGTTGAGGTCAAAAGTTTACATACACCTCGCAGAATCTGGAAAATGTTAATTAATTTACCAAAATCAGAGGGCTCATACAAAATGCATGCTATTTTTTATTTATTAATTTTTTGTAATAATTAATAATGAGTCCTCTTGTTTGTACTGAACACTTAAACTGCCTGCTGTTCTTCAGGAAAAAATCCTTCAGATCCCACAAAATCTTTGGTTTTTCAGCATTTTTCTGAATTTGAACCCTTTCCAACAATGACTGTATGATTTTGAGATCCATCTTTTCACACTGAGGACAACTGAGAGACTGAAGCTCCAGAAGAAAAAAAAAACGCATTAAGAGTGGGGGGTGAAAACTTTTGAACAGAATGAAGATGTGTACATTTTTCTTGTTTTGCCTATATATATATTTTTTTTTTTGTTTTGTTTTGTTTTTTTGTTTTTGGTACTGCCCTTCAGAAGCTACAGAAGATACTTACATGTTTCCCAGAAGATAAAATAAGTTAAATATACCCTGATCTTCAAATGCATCATGTTTCCTTCTGAAGCATCAGTCAGTGTTTGAAGCTTCTGTAATAGTTGCATATGAGTCCCTCAGGTGTCCTCAGTGGGAAAAGATGGATCTCAAAATCATACAATCATTGTTGGAATACACAAATATGCTGAAAACCCAAAGGATTTATGGGACCTGAAAGATTTTTCTGAAGAACAGCAGACAGTTTAACTGTTCAGGACAAACAAGGGACTAATGAAAAATTAACATTAAACAAAACACAGTATTAACAGGGTAATTTTTATAAATTCACCTCTTATTTTCTCTTGTGGACTATATGTAAACATATTTTATGTGAAATATCTTATTCAGGTCAGTACTAAATAAAAATAGCATTTTTAAATAGCATTTTTTGCTATTTGCTAATTGTCTTGAGAAACGTTAAAACCTACTTTTGTTTTAAATTCCATTTTAGGTTCAAAATAGAAACTTATAAAGTACGCAGCACAGCCAAGCTCATCTTTTACTCTCGCTTGGCTGCCTGTAAGATCTGAGGCGGCCGGACATACCTTTCAGCCTGCCAGTTTAATTGAAAACAGCAGGGTCTAGTTCTGTTAGCTCAGAACGTTCTGCCATACCGATTACATTATCATATACCGTAGTATAAATCTGCGGTGTCTAATTGTGTGTGACTTTATGGAATAACACATGTTTAATATCCCACTTGCATACATAGCATTACCACAAACTGTGTCTAAAAATAAACGTTTTGTTCTTAGTGCCATGGGGTGCTTTTTTGAAGTAGTACTTAAAGGCTTTTGTCTTGGTCTATTAGGTGAATTTTACATGGCATTAACATCAATCACTGTAATTACATGAAACAGTCACATTACACCCAAAAGCTCCATGGTTACATTCAGGCCTCCTCCTTGGCAATGCATTTGGACAAACAAGGGAGTGGTTATAGGCTTTATGGTTTGTGGTGACACTGAGGTTTATGCAGCAGTATACACTAAAGTCAGCTCGACGTTAAGAGGCATCATGTGATTTCCTCCAGCATTTTAAGCCTCTCCGAAAGTTTTGAGACACTTTTGAGAGTGAACTTATCTTCTGTACCGTAGGAATGAACTGTGAAGAGACTCCAATTGTTGGGAAACAATGGCGGGCACGGCTAATGCTTTCATAAGCTTGTATCATCAATCAAATGGCAGACAAATGAAGAACGCACAATGAGATTCAGAGTTGGCAAAGTCTTCTCACTTTTACGTAACAGAAGTCATGATATAACTGTTTTGGGCTCTTGGCTAGTTTTTCCCGAAATAGTCGAGTCCAGTAACACAAATCAGACTTGAGTAAAAGAAACCTTAAGTTCAGTTATTAATAAATATCTAAAGCAAGAAGCAAACCTTAATTCACTTAGAATATTTTATAAAAGCCATAAAGACAGTGTTTTTGTGGTGTTTTTGCATTTGTCAGTCGTTGTGTTGTAATAGCATTAGACCAAGGTGATTCTTCCGAATGACTTTTTGTGTTCCACTGAAACAAAAGATGTAACTACATAAAGAATACTCTGATTTTAATATTTGTGTGAACTTGTCCGTTAACCATGTTTTAATTCATACACAATGAGCTTTTGATGTGGCTCACACCACTGGAAAACATGCAAGAGTAATCAGCGAATTAAGAATTTGTTTTGTGACTTACTAAAGTACATAGTAATTTCGGCGGAAATGTACTTAATGAATTGCATGGAATGTCTGAGATAAACGGCAATCGCATATGTGCACAATGGAACACGCCTGCCATCTAGCGGCCGACTTTCAGAAGTGCGATTCCGCACAGAGGACAAGGCCTGTACATTCATTACGAGGTAGAATGGCAGACACCACGAAACCAGTTTATAAAATGGACAGGGCTTCTAAAGAGTTTAATTAATTCTAGTTTTCAATGCATTTTTAATGTAGTGTTAATTCTCATATTTTTTTTCAAGTGTAAATTATCGTTCAGATCTCTGCAGTAGCAGCTGTGATATGGCACATGTTACTATTCTCAGCGCTCCTAAGGACGGGCCAATCACAGTTATTCATAATTACTGATGGATGTAAGGTTACTATAGATCATCCAGCCTCATTTGTGAAGATTAAAGATTATGATAACTACAAATGGACATAAATTATGTTTATTTACATATTACATGTTACATATGCAACAATATAAAGTAGTTTGAAAATCGCCAAACTCACCCTTTCCACAATCACACCTGGCTGATACAAGGATTTTTTTTTTTTCATTGTAACCTTGAAGCATTGTCTGTAAAGCTGCTTTGAAATTATGTGTACTGTAAAAAAAAACGCTGTACACTGGTTTTACTAAAACAATATTAACTAATTACTAATACTAATAATTATTACTAGGCAAAGAATTATTTACTAAGACACACCAATTTGCAATATCAAGCAGCAAAACGAGCTGTTTTGTACAGCTAAAAATAGATGGATGTGTCAGACCCATACAATTTACAAATGGCTGCACCCACTCTTATAGCAAACAGTTAATCACCATTTACTATAGTAAAACTGTAGTAACCACTGCCCTGCTGAGAAAAAACAAAAAACAAAAAAAAACAATAGACATTACAGAATGTGTAATGGTTTTACTGGTTATAATTGGACTTATATCGGTTTTAATGTAAACATAATGTTTTACAGAAAACCTTGTAGGTTTCTGTTGGTAATGGTCAATTTCTTTTTGTAGCTTGTTAAAACCACTAAATCCTAATGGATTATGTCCCAAAACACACTACGAAAAACATTTTTAATGGTTTTAATGGTTAAAATTTGATGGTTTGCAGGGTGCGATTTGTAAAAAAAAAAAAAAAAAAGCAGTAGCCTATCAACGGAGCTTTTTGAAACTCCGAATCAGTAAACCACTGCGTCGCAAAATGATTCACTGTTTCCAAGCGCTCCAATCGGATAGCGAATCATTTGATTCAGAACGGAACATCAAAGCACGAATCGCGAATCATTTGATTCAAAACGGACTATTAAGTGCATATCGCGAATCATTTGATGCAGAACCGGATTTAGGAGCGGGTTCGCGGGATATCGCACCCTGATGGTTTTGTTTGTAATGGTATTTGTAGAATTTCTGTGATGGTTTCTATTGTTTTTGGGGGGTTTTAGCCAAGGTTTTGCTACTATGGTTCTACTAAAGTAGCATACTGTAGTAATGCTGGAGTAAAACTGTGTTAAGCATAGTAACCATAGTTTTTGAAATCATGGTAAAGTCTGTAGCTACTAGGTTTACTACAACAATCATTGTTAAACCATAATTACTGTACTATGGTTGATTTTGTATTTACAACTGATTTACTGCACATACTGTATAAAAAACTAAGACTAGCCTAACTACGGTACAAATAAATGTGATTTGTGTGAAAGAAATGTCTATTTGAAAGTCACATTGGCTATAAAATCATCTGATAAATATAAATGCATTTGTATATTTAGCCTGTTCAATAAAAATATAAATACATTTGCATTTGTCATTTGTACATTGTTTTTGCTTCATTATTTTGTGTAAGGACATATGGTTAAATCGGACTGACTATGAACCATGGGCCTGCATCAAACATTAATAGAAAACCAGCTCCTCAGCACCTACGAGTTATTATAGGCCTATAAAAAGAAAGTACAATATTTTGTACATACAGTATAAAATGCTCCTGCTGCTTTCTGAGCTTCTCTGCGCCCCCTAGAGGAAGACGTCTTCTTTATGAAAACCCAGTGAATGCGTTATAATATGTGATCATTTATTTCTATATACGTTAACTCATTTTACGTGTGATAGCAGTTCATTACAGTTTTACAGTGTTGTGCAATTTATTGTGTGAAGAGGATCATCTTATTCTACAGTCATGGGAAACACACGTGTCTGTATTACAAATCACTGGTCAAGGTAATGTGATACTTTGAATGGTTTTATATTGACCAGTTATTTTCTTTGCGCATCATTAAAAAACGCTGCAAATGCATTTATCTAAAATAAACGATTGCACCTGATTAAAAAAAAAGTGCCTATTCTTGAAATAGTGATGGATCCTGTTATTCCAAGATAAGAGTTTTACACAGTTGCATCAGCATTTTATTTATTGCTATTTTTTACTGTGAAATGTGGAATGTATATGTAATGATAATATATTTACACTACATTATATATATGTATATAAAATCAGAACTGTAATTGTTAACATTTAAATTTTTGCTCAAATGCAAAATTCCAGACCCATTATTGGATTATACTATTGAAATTACAGTGTCACTTCTCGCCATGCGTTTCAACAAATCACGGCTTCAGTAGATAAAAAATCCATCCAATCAGCACAAGCTTCCCCTAAAGCCCCGCCTCCCTGACAGTATTAATTAGTTTGGGCTTTGCGGTCTGCAGACACTGAGACTGTTGAACTCCGTTACTGTACAAGGACCGCTGTGTGTTTGATCGCCGCATTTTAAACTGTCAATATGGTTGATGCATTTTGTGCAACTTGGAAACTGGCTGACAGCCAGAACTTTGATGAATACATGAAAGCACTGGGTAAGTCAAAATAATTTATTATTTTGCATAAAGACAGAATTCCTCTGAACACCTTCCACGTGCAAGGTGCACTAATACAGTCAGGTGTTTAATGACATTTTCTGTACATTTTTTATAGGCTAATAATAGTTCTGTCTGTAATATTTTCTGATATTTTTCATTTTAATTCCACAGGTGTTGGTTTTGCCACCAGGCAAGTAGGCAATGTTACCAAACCCACAATTGTCATCAGTCATGAGGATGACAAAGTTGTGATAAAGACGCTGAGCACCTTCAAAAACACTGAGATTTCTTTCAAACTAGGAGAGGAGTTTGACGAAACCACAGCAGATGACAGACATGTAAAGGTTTGTTTTTTTAATTTATTTTTATTTAGATCTACCTTGCTTGAATTTAATCATATATGTTATAATAATCATAAAGCACTACTAAAAAACGAACTTGCATTTTTTATCTCTTTTTAGTCCACTGTAACCTTGGAAGGAGACAATCTCATCCACGTTCAGAGGTGGGACGGCAAGGAGACTAAGTTTGTTAGAGAAATCAAGGATGGTAAAATGATTATGGTAAGCAGCATTATTAATATTAATTTAGGATTTTTATGTCAGAATTTTTTTTCTAGTATGTGTCATGAATGTTTAATGTGCCTTAATGTCCTCTCCTCATCTTTGCTGTTTGCAGACCTTGACCTTTGAGGGTGTGCAGGCTGTCCGCTCATATGAAAAGGCATAATGTCAAACGAATGGACGCTTCAGTATTACCCTGGAAACTTGACAATAATACAAGGGAATTTTTACATTGTATTTTCAACCGAGATTTCCCCTTTTTAAGATGTGAGACATTTTTTTGTAAGACCTTTTATATAAAAATTGTGGCGTTTTTGTGAACACTGCAGAATGTCATTGATGTAAGTGGATTGTATAATTGAGGTCTGCCTTTGTGTCAAATTGAATGAAATACACACTTGATCAAAGACTGACTCTCTTTCTTGCTGTTTAATGCAAAATGTTTAGTTTTATCATTACTTAGATGTTGAAGGAAGTTTTCATAGTAGTAATATTTGTCATTCAATTGCCTGAAACAGAACTGAGAACTAAGCACTTTACAACCACAGTTTTTTATTCCATAAATACAATTTAAAACTAAACAAAAAAATGTAATTAAAATTACATTTAAAAAAACATATTCTTCAACGTTTAACTAAGCCCATGGTCGAGACTTTTGGTTCATTAGCCGCTATAGAAAAATAACGAGAAGAATAAAGTTAAGACTGTTCGCACCAGTGTTCATAATTAAATTAATACATTAAAATAATATGATACACCAATTTGCAATATCAAGCAGCAAAATGAGCTGACTTATAGCTAAAAATAGCTGGACATGGATAAAAACCAGAAGCCACACCCATAAAATTTACAAATGGCTGCGTCCACTCTTATAGCAAAAATAAGGTGGATAGAATTTAAAAATGCATTTAAGTAAAGTTTGCATTGCTCACTTCAGAGAAATTACTTTAAATACATTTTAAAATTCTATTCACCTTATATTTGCCATGAGAGTGGGTGTGGCCATTAGGCTAGTAAATAAAGGATAGAAGACTTTATTGTTTATTTATTGTAAATTACATAGCTTCATCTAGCGCTAATAAACACTTAAAGTAATTCACACAGTTTAGCCATCTTTCTGAGATGTTAAAGGGTTTTTTTCACTGGTGAGAAATTTGCACTGTAGTTAATCTAATGAACCCAGCCACTACGATACCTTTGTTCCGAAGCACTTTGTTCTATTTACTCTGTGATTCTTTGTTTTTGTGCCATAACCCCATGCAAAAACTTACAAACCAAACAAATAATGTATTGTTCTAATTTAATTTGTTTTTTAACCATAAGGTACTGTGTAGATCCGGGTTTACACCTGATTTAGTTTCATTATACATAATCCAGCCCGATTACGGACTGTATCCTTAAATACTGGGATGATGACCATAAGGTATTAATGATCAGCCTTTTCTGTGCTTTAGATGCTAATTAGATTTTGCCTTTGAGAGTCGACGCTGGGCTGCTTTAATCTACTGAGCGGATGGCCAACACACTCAAGTCATATCTGAGAAGATTGGATTTAACCTGTCGCCATTATTAACTATTTCACAGTGTCAGCGTTTCAAGCGCCCACCACTTCAGACTGAGAACTCAATGACTTGCCCAGTTGTGTATCATGAGAAAAAGGCTGTCTGAAGTCCTGAATGACTGTTTGTTTTACTTCTGGAGAAGTTTGAACACAGGCGACAGACTACTTAAAAGACTCTTTAGTGCGGGCCAGAGATATCTGCATTTGGATTGAAAACTCCAGTCTGGGAGAAGAACAGTCCTCAGTTTGATCAACATTGCTGGGAATGATCGTGTGCACATTGTGAAAATGACCTGTAGTAACTCCTCCATAACTTGAACCTGCCAGGAGGGGACACGTTGTCACTGGGTCAAAGTTAATCCTATAATCCGCGTTGCCTGTACGTAGGAGCATCATTCGATCAATTTGACCAACCATGTTCAGATGCTTTGTTGCCTATAGTGTGATGTTACTGGGCCAAATTTGTTACAACCACTTGAACATTCAGTTATGATATGAAAAAAAGTTTAGAATAATGAAAAATATTACTGTTTTGGAAGACGTATCTTAAGCTCACCAAAGCTAGTTTAAAAAATACAATAAAAACCTATTATGAAATAATGCAGTGTAAAAGTACTGTTTTGTGTTTTAATAGGCTATACTTAAAATATAATTTATTTCTGAGATGCAAAGCTTATTTCAGTCTTCAGTGTCACTTGATTCTTCAAAAATCATTCTTATATTCTGAACTGGTGATCAATTAGTTCAAAAGCTTACATAGCCTACACTTGATTCTTAATACTGTGTTGTTACTTGAATGATCCAAAGCTTTTTATTTATTTATTTATTTATTTAGTCAGGTCCCACAAATTCTGTGGTTTTGCAGCAATTTTTGTTTATTTGAACCCCTTCCAAAAATAACTGATTTTGAGATCCATCTTTTCATATGCAGCTATTACAGAAGCTACAAACGCACACTGATGCTCCAGAAGGAAAAATCATACATTAAGAGCCAGGGGTGAAAACTTTTGAACAGAATGAAGATGTGTACATTTTTCTTATTTTGCCTAAATATCATTTATTATTATTATTATTATTTAGTACTGCCCTTCAGAAGCTACAGAAGATACTTACATGTTTACCAGAAGACAAAATAAAACAAAATATAATTAATGTATTGTGTTTTCTTTTTTTTTAACCTTGAACCTATATGCAAATGTCACTATATGTAAATGTAAACACTCTATATTGCTTTCAACTGTATCAGAAGATCATGTGACACTGAAGACTGAAGTAGTGGCTGCTGAAACATCAGCTTTGCCATCACATAAATAAATTATGTTAAAATATATTCAAACAGGATAAAAAATATATATATTTCACAATATTTCTGTTTTGACTGTATTTTAATCAAATAAATGCAGCCTTGGTGAGCATAAGAGACCTTTTTTCAAAAAGCATTTAAAAATCTTAATTATTCAAACTTTTGATTGCTAGTGTAATTAAAAAGTACACAGCAGTTCACTTAATTGTGGAGTTTATAGTGCAAAACCTCAGAAAATGAACTGCCACTTAACATCATGAACTATAACACACTATGCAATAGTCTGGTTTGACTATCTTGCTACTATTGCTCAAAATAATATTTCGCAAGATTCAGTGTGTTCCAGACAGCATAGTGACAGTTTAGTGTGACCCAGGACTGTCACGATGGCTTCAGTCTAACAGCAGATTGTGAATGGACTGTTTTAGTCACAAAAGCGTCGTAATTGGAGTGGAAAGTAATCAGGCATTGTTCTCTGCACTCATGGCTGACCTAAAAGCATGAGACAACTCATGAGCAACTCACTCTGATTAATGAAACAAATGTTTAAACACACATCACAACACAGACAAGCAGCATTATTTAAATACTGCTGAGATGAGAACTGCTTTTGGTTTGGCTTCAGGGCCTGATGTAAAAAAAAAAAAAAAAAAAAAAAAGACCCAAATCAAACTTGCAAAAACGATTATTGGATGCAGCTGGGTTGTATTTTCTATTATCTTACATAGTTTGGATCATTGTTTTCAAAGTTCATGTAAACTGTTTATGTATCAGCCTAGTTAAGACAAATGTCACATAGAGTTTGATTGGAAGTGCAGCATTTTATGTCAGCACTGAAGCATTTTTATTTCAGGTCATTCATTGGGCTTTTCTTTCATTCATCAGTGACTCTTTCTGAAGGTTAGTCACCTACCAGTAGATGGCGGTAAGTAAGTGTTTGTATAAGGGGCCGTTCACCTGTCGCGCCTGAAAACGTGTGGAAAACGCGAGGCGCGCCGCTTTCTCCTTCTTCCAAAGCGCTCTGTAGCTTGCGCTAAGCAACAATGACCCACGCTCTCCATGAAGACGCGGACGTTTCAGCAAAGAAAAAATGGATTTCCAACAATAAATATCGCTTGCTACTAAATTTATTTAAAAATGTGCAGCTGAGATCAGCTATTCCTCCATCTTGGCTGAGCTTTCAATGATGTTATGGGAAAGGATAAAGCTGATTGGTTGGTTCTTGTCACATGACTCGCGGTGCGCTTGTGGCATTCTGAAAAATTGAAATGGGTTTATCTCACTATGACCTAATTGTCATTATATATAGATCAGTGGTTTTGCTGCTTGATATTGCAAATTGTGTCTTACCATATTGTTTTAATGCATTATCTTAGTACAAACTTTTTTAGAGTTCAAGGCACGTTATTCTTCTCATTATTTCCCAACAAACACATTTACGTTGTGGCACCATTGCTGCCACGTTCCATTTTTACTGTGGCAACGTTGCTGTATACGTGCTCGCGACATTGTAACAGTGTGTTGAATTGTAAGATGCGAAAGGGCTGTAGCAACGTTGTTGCGCGACTTTCAACAACCATGAGGCGATGTTTTTATTACGTATTTATTTATGCCAGATTATAAATATTGCCTTTTCTGCATGTTATATCAGACACGGGATAAGTATGTAATACTTTTAAATGCAGTTTAACAATAAAAATCGTTCATTAACATTGTTGTTCTTAACATAACATCTGCTTACGTGTAACTTTGAAGAGTAAAACTGCCATACAAATTCATATAATCAAGCTTTATTTCATTCCAAACATTACATACATACAAATGATTTCTAAATACGTTACCAAAAGGTGTACATTTGAGGGAAAAATGCAATATAGAGTATATTATGTAAATATATTAAGTCATTTATAAATGACTGTAAACTAATTTGTAAACTATTAAGTATATAACATTACAAATAAAAAAGCAAAAGCATCTGAGAACGTTTATTAAACAAAAGAAAAGCAACGAAACAGTGGTCACCGGACGATGAGGCGGACAGGTGAGCGTAGTCAGAGGCAACCCGGTAGGGAGAAAACAGTCCACGAAAGATCAACAGATCCACAGGGAAGAGGAAAACGCAGAATCCAGAAGGCAGGCACAAGTCAACACCAAATATCAGTAAGGATATCTGAATAGTGAAATAAATATAGTTAGCATTACACCAAACCCGATCGCAAACTAACACTCGTATGTGAATTATCCACTATCAGAACAAATAAATCTGTCATTGGACAAGAAAACTGTAGGTTTTCTTTGGATATTTACATAATTATCTCATCTGAGAGGAATAAAAAGCAATAGGCCTTTTTCACAAGAATCGGAAATCACGTGACGCAGGGTAAATATAGTTCTGCTAGCGGTCTGCGGACATTATGTTGTATGCTCTTGGCTCAAATTTCGTCTCTTACTCTTTCTATTTTGTCTGTTTTCCAAGTTGTTGTTATATAATCTACAAAGAAATTTATTTGTAGCTTATATGGCACCTCAGATCGTTCTAGAATTTACCGGCGGGTAGTTTTATTTCACCAGCTGTCCTATAGGCTCATTCAACAATTCCCTTGCTCGTTTTAATATATGACAAGCATTTATTTATATGCCTAATTTATGTAAAAACTAAATTCTAAGTACGTATGCACCGTTACACATATATATAAATATTATATAAATTCAGTGTCAGAATGAGTTATAATATGCTTTAATGTGGGATATAATGTTGCGCGAATACATGCTATTGCCTGTATTTTAAAAACGCATGAGTAACTTTAAAAAAAGTCACAACAATATGTAGATTATCTCAACCTAATGAAACGCTAAAACTGTTGACCATGTATTAATCGCACATTATAACTATATCTGAAAGACTAAAATAAAAAAGACATTTATTTCCAAGACCTCATTGTATAGCTACATCAGTTGAATTAGAGTTAATATATTTATTAACTAAATATACAACAAAGTACTAATAGGTTTGTTAATGCTGTGCATATTACAGACCTTAGCCCTTACTAAAATTAACTACGAATCAAACCAAAACGGCGGTTATTGCAGTTATTCAATGGTTTTGTTACAAAATCTGATTTGTGTGGTTATGCAAATAGTAATAAAACAAACCTGCTTTTACTATAATAAAACCATGGTTAATTTTCGTAAGGGAAGATGATAACGAGCGGAGAAAATGTGAGTGAACCATCATTGCGAGATGACAGAAGTGCTGTTTATGATCCATATATCCAGAAAGAAATGCAAAAACGCATCCAGGGATCGAGTGGTCCTCTTTCGCAAATCGGAGGATCAGAGCTGTCGGTCGATTTCTCCAGCACATCGCCAAAAACAGTTTTTTACATGGAGTGCGACAATGCACGGCTGCACCAAATAGACACGGACAATGATATAACCGAATATACGCGTCGTCACTTCTAATTAGTGCTGGAATTTAGTTCTGAAATAAAACTTTGTAGTCTCACCAATAAATGACCAAGACAGTTTAAACATTTACATGAGATTTAATTCTTGCAAAGACATTGATGCCCGAGCGGGTGCTTCTTAGACTCGGCAATCACTGTTACCGGAAATACTTTTACCCTGCATGCAGCCACGCCGGAAGCCAAAAACCCGGAAGTGTGAAATTGGTCAATGCTCACGTATCCAAGCTTCAAGAATAATAAGGGCTCAACGGTCTGTTAAAATTCAAAATGCGCTTCGGAACAGTGACGAGTAAATGTCGCACAGTGGTTGTCTAGACAGCCTAACCACAACCTTCACAGATGTTCTGAACCGTGGTTGAATGGCAACATTGTGACAACACAGTAACAACCTGTACCACACGACTGAGAACCAACAACCTTTTAGCCACGTTGTTACAGGTTGGCTACCTTGAGGCAACGTTCTATGTTTGTTGGGTAATGATCTGTCTCACCCATAGGCTTACTTCCGTGTTGATGAAAATGTTGATAGAAATATGATCCCAGCTAACAAAACATGTTCTAAGAATATTTGCTTTGAAAATGTTGATTACTTTTATCTGAACATTCAAAACGTCCAATATTAATTAAGATATTAACCTAATATCTAACTAGCAGAATTAATTAGGATATTAACCTAAAATTTCACCTACCTGACTGGAAATAATAAGAATAAAAACATCCTGTTTCAGTTTGGCCAACCATAAATGCCTTTTGTTCCTCAGACAGTTTTTTGTTTGCACTCTTCTCCTTGATTTGTTATCACTTTTGTCAGTCTATATTCCAATTGTTTTTTTTTCTAGTCCGACCGATTAGTACAGCCCAAAACATGAAAGCAATAATCAGCAAAATTCGGTTTCGTGCGGTTCAGTACTTGATATTGCAAATAGGTGTGTCTTATCATATTATTTTAATGTATTAATTATGAACACACTGGTTTGTAGTGCAAACAGTTTTATAATTTACTGCACGTTGTTATTCTTCTCAATATTTTCCTATAGCAGCAAGTCTCACCCAAAGGCTTACTTATGCATTAAACAATAAGGTGGATATATAGAAATATATAAAGCTGATATAGGCCTTTCATAAATGTTGTGTTCTCCAAGAAGCTTTGCATTTCCTTACAAAAGCACTTAGTCAGTGATTCCTCTGAATTTATATTTTGGTTGTTGCAGAGTAGGTGAAAAGACATTAGTTAGCTACTTAATTCAGGAACTGAATTCTAAAACCTATAGTAAAGTAAAGCTTTCATTTCTTGTAGATCACCACAGGTGTTTCCAAAAGTGCCAAGACTACCGTGTAGACTAATTTAGTCTACAAAGTGACTGAGCGAGAGGAAAAAAAGCGAGAGGATATGGGGGGTCTATTCAGCCCCTCAGTCTGTGTCAAGTCTCTGTGGCCATTTGTCAGGAAGCATGAATGCTTGCCTTCATCTTCTCCCTTTTTTTCTTCTTTAGGCCAACCACAGTTCAGCTTTAAGCTGATTTTGCCTCTCTTCTTTGTGGGCCGAGAGTAGTCCGTTCTTCCATGGGCCAATAGCCTATAAGTTTAGGAGTGACATCACTGCTAGATTATGCTCTTGCCAAGTGTCATGAAAGAAACTCTCCCCGTTGTTCCCCAATGAAAAGAAAAGAGGCAAAGAGGCTCTGGGAAACCCTGACACTCCTCCTTGCCTGCCATGGGAACTGTTAACACAGAAGAGAAAATATTTCAGTTGACAATGCACAGATTGTAATCAGGCACCGGTCCAAGACCGGACCACGGTTCACTCTGGGACTGCTTTTAATTTTAGGCCAGTCTTGTTGCATAATGGCTATAGTTATGTTTAGTGTGAGAGAGTGACTCAAATGAATATGTCTTCATTTGGTGTCAGTTTCACAATTTCAGTCATGGAGAGATGTCTATGTGTAAACTGAGCTCACACATCCTTTCATGACTGAAAATCAACAGCCATCTGTGGTACATATGTCCTAATATTGATTTTCTTGTCCTTATTGAATCAGTGAGCACCATTCAAAACTGCACAGTAGTTTAATGTGACAAACCTAAAAGGAAATGTAAAGTAGCCAATTGTTCTTTCACTATTAATGCCATTTTAAGACATGTTAAATCATTCATAATTTAATATGTATACACACAAAATATATATCTAACATGCAATGAGGGTATTTTAGAGTAGGCTCAGTTAGGAATAGTCTCTGTTGGCTTGGAGATGTTTAAGATTTTTTTTGGATGCTTGAATAGCAGTCTGGCAGAAACCTTGAATAGCTCAAAGCAGGGTCTGCATACCAATGCAGTTAACACTTGGCACTATTGGCAGCTTTTTGTAGTATTGTGAGAGTGAACGATTGAAAATAAATGTAGAAATGGGCATATTTATGAATCCTAATCTTTTTTATTCATCTGAATAATGTTATTTTAATTAGGTGATGTAGTTGTTTAATTTTACATTTAAGATACACGAATTTTGATTTACATTTTTGATACATGAGTTTTACATGAATACACTTTTGAAATGCTATTCACCTGAGTAATTTATCTAACAAAACCTTTACATTTGAACTTGCATTTTCACAAAAATTACACAAGGACTAAAAAAGTTACATGAGAGCATATTGCAGTAATGCCACCTACTGGTGACAGTGAATGTTGACATAATGGCCTGGGGTGATACTGAAAAACAGTAGTTGCTCAAAATGACCTGAACAAAGAAGAAAAGACAAAAATACAACATAAAAAATTGTGATTATTGCAAACATTTATTTCTTCTAAAACCTAAATCAGACCTTCAACAAAATTCAAGTCTGTATTACAGTTGCAACCAGGCCTTTTTTTTATTATATTGTTGATTCGCTTGAGAGATTTACAAATATGAATTCAGTTTATGACTATACACTGTTCAGAGAATGTAAAATGTAATTGTAATTTTTTGCATTTTGAATATCTGACTGCAAAAAACATGCAAAAGACCAAGAAAAAAATTAATAAGGACG
This sequence comes from Cirrhinus molitorella, assembly GCA_033026305.1. NCBI lineage: Eukaryota > Metazoa > Chordata > Actinopteri > Cypriniformes > Cyprinidae > Cirrhinus > Cirrhinus molitorella. The sequence goes on along the minus strand of CM065135.1, from coordinate 27,645,181 downwards.
ATATTACATTTTATACATTTTTAGAGAAATATCATTCTAACTACAAAGTAAATATGGTCTGGTATAGATACATTTTTTAAACAATGAAATTAATGCAAACATCATGCAAAAATATCTTACTTTTCAAATATTTACTGTAAAATAACGCTACACAGATTTTAAAGTACTATATGAACTATTGAAAAATGCTGTTATTTAATGCTGCTCAGTTTGCAAGAACACACTAACAAGCTTATAATCCACTATGTTTTAAGTAGCAAATTTTTCCCATCTATAATATGCATTTGTACAGGTCGCCATATGTTCTCTATGCTCTTTTCTCCCCAGACATGTCCTGGTTGGGATTTCTACATTGCCTAAAATGTTCAGATTTTGGCTTTGTTTTCTTACTGACATGCTCTCTACACTCCTCATACATTATATGTACACATATATGCATTGCTTTGACCATTCTCTGTAGATCCCACCTTCTCACACACCACAACTGGTCAATTAAATACAATACCTGCATGCTCGTCAAACTACTTTACAGTCATTACTTTCAACAAGTACAAAAACAAAGCCAAAACCTGGACATTTTAGGCCATTTAAAAATCCTGGCCTGGACATGTCTGGGAAGAACAGAAGTTACTGTACATCAGAGAAAAAAAAACACTTTATTACAGACAAGAGTTGATTCTCTATGGAGCCACATGCTGAACTCCTGCAGAAAAGATAGTGGGAGTAAAAGAAAATGTCTCTGGGGCGGTCCACTGGCACACTAGTTTAATGGTGTGTTTTACTAGTACACACCATTAAACACCTACTAACATCATTAAATCAAGTAATGGAGTAATGAGCCAGGGAGCCACCAGGGGCAGTGCTGAAAAACACTGTGGTTGCATGCAAAATATTTCATCTGCATCATCATTTTATAATTTGTGTAACACATTTCAGAATGCCATTTAATTGGCTCTTTTATATTAGGTAGGTCTATCCGTGTAATACTGCAAAAGCACATCCACATTTTTTACAGACATATCTTACATAAACTTCTGTTATGCAGAGAACTGTAAAACAGTAGTGTTTGCAATAGAATATATTAAAACAATGCAGTTGTCTTGATGTTGAATGCATTTTCCTGGATTTAGTTTTATTTTCAAAATCCAGTGTGTACATTTATAAAGAGCACTGAAAAAAACATTTGTTTCCTCTGTAAAGTATAGATTTATATAAAAAAAGGTCAGCAAGTTATATTAAAATGTATGGAAAGCTAAAAAAAATAATAATAATAATAAAATAATAAATAAAAAGATGTATACATTCAGAGGAACTGAGCTTAATGTGGAAAGCCCTTTTTTCTCAGTGCAGTTGTTACTTCTGTAAACGGTTTAGTAAACAATATTACTAAGAAAAGATACATGAAATAGTTGTTTACTTATTTCTTGATCTATTATATCCTCCCTTCCAGTTGTACGAACAGTGAACAACGTTCAAACCCCATTCTGACAGAAAACACAGTGGAATGCTTTGAATTAGCACCCCATCAAAATGAGGTCATGTCCCATGTTTATATAAAATCTTACGTTTCTGAAAGGAAGTTAGTTCTTTCATTACTTCCTGTCAGTGATGTCTGGGCAAACTATACTCACATTCCTTCTTGGACATGTGCATTCACCATAAACAGAGTGAATCATTCTTAAACAAAGGCAAAAAAGATGGATTGCCTTAAGATGATATAATCATTAGTGCAACCTCTGTCCTTCAGAACACTTTGAGAAGGAAGTTTTCCAGTTTTGAAATCCAGGTAGTAACTTCTAAAAGTAAATCTCTTTCACATTTCTTGGTCATTGTTGGTGTAAGGCTTTAGGACCTACTGTGAACCTCTCCGCTACATCAGAGCAGCAGGTTCCTCGGGTTCAGAGGTCCGTCTTCGTTGGCTTTGCCATGCTGTTTAACATCAGACTGTGAGGTTTGGCTGGATTCACCACAGCGGTGGTGAAAAGGGGAAGAATGGATACTGAGTATCATCCTCATCCACAAAGAAACACTGGAAGTAGGGAATGTCCTCTGTAGGAGAAAAGACATTAGAGATTGTTTTCGGATTATTTTTTTTCTATTGTCAAGATGGTTTATACATTACTACAACATTGCGTTTAAAGAATATGTCCATGTACATAATATTAGGAATCAGTGTTGCCAAGCCTGTGGTTTTCCCACAGAATTGGCCTACTTTAACCTGTTGCTGTGGGTTGTTTTTCATGTCAGATTCAGGGTTGCCAGGTTTTCACACCAAAACCCGCCCAATTGCTACTCAAAACTAGCCCAATCTCATTTTGATGGGGGTCCGCTGTTTAAAAATTGCATTCTGTGGGATAAAATACACTATTGTCGGGGTTCCCCTGGAAAATTCGTATTTTAGGGGCCCGCGGACATCAAAAACTACCTGTGGCAACAGTGTAAAAGTAGCCCACGGACTTGGCAACACTGGTCAGACGGTTAAAGCAACCTCAAAAATGTGATGTTTAGCCCCTGGAATGTGAATTTTACCAGGGGAACCCTGCCAAAAACATGTATTTTACTCCCTGGAATTAGATTTTTACTGGGGGGTTTTGGTGTGAAAACCTGGCAACTCTGTGGAACGATCATAAGGCAGATAAAGGTTCATCCTAATTTGAAGTCCACACCTGATGTAGTAAACTCACCCTCCTCTATCTCTGGAATATCTTTGGTGACATCAGGTTCTGAAACACATATTTCTTTAATCTTAATAAAATTATTTGACAGTATGGGTATTAATATAAACTAAAATGACACCTAAAACCACTTTACTTGAAATAAAGTGAAATCAAATAAAACAAGAAAACTAAATTTATTCAAGTTAGTTGACATCATCTCTAATTTTCATTTAGTTCACGTTAAGATTTATTTAAATGTAGCAATTTTGCATAATATATTATATATACGTATACATATACATATACGTGCATAAATATCTTACCTTTTACTTCCTTGTCCACAACAGCTTCCTTCTCAGTTGGCTCGACTACTGATTACAGAACATTGACAAAACGTCAGGTAAATGTTTGTTATACCAGTTTATTTGTTCAATTTAAAAGAAAAAAGCATACCTTTTTCTTTGACCTGCTCAGGTTCTAAAACAAAAAAGAAAATAGCTGTACTAAAAGTATCTAAAAATGTTCTGAAGCACAATCATGCATTTGTTTTTTACTGTGAAGGCAATTGTTGCAATTTTGGCTTCTATTTGTAGATGAAAAGATTTCTATACTCATGAGTCAACTATTATTATATAGCCAGATGTCATATGATAAACTATTTGATGGATATAGGATATAGGATGGATATAGGCATAATGAATATGAATTAAATGAAGAATAACATTAAAAGTCTTTGTAAATGTAATGACTCTATGCAATTAGTACCTTTCTTTAAAGGTTCCTTTACTTCTTTAACCTTTTCATGGGTGATTTCTAGCATCATAAGAGAGATTTAACAATAACATTATCAACTTAATTTTTTACCTTACAAAAGAAAGTGGTTGCGGTAGATGTTTTTTCTTTTCTCTTTACAAAACGCATACATTTCTAAGAGTAAATATAAATTTTACCTTTCTTTTTGAGCTCTGGTCTGATCTTAGCTTTTGAAACCTCTTTTTCTAGAATAGAAAAGTTGATCAAACATAACAGATATATATGTAGATTTAAATAATTAGCTGTAAACTTTAATACAAGGAACAAGAAAACTATTAATACAACTAATATTTTCATTCAAATAATTTACTGATTTAGGATTTTATGTCTTAATGATTTTTGTCCACAAAAATCAATTACAGAAATCATAAAATAACTTCAATATTTTTTTCAGTTATCATATATACAGTATCTCACAAAGGTGAGTACACCTCTCACATTTCAGTTGCCAGCTATTTTGACAATAATGGCTGTATGCTGAGTTATTCTCAGAGGACAGTAAATCTATACTGCTATACAAGCTGCACATTGACTATTCTAAAATATATCAAAGTTTTATTTCTATAGCATTGTCCCTTGAGAAGACATACTAAAATGGTTGCTCACTTTTGTGAGATACTGTATACATGATAACTGAAAAAAATATTGAAGTTATTTTATGATTTTTGTGGACAATTAAGACAAAATCCTAAATCAGTAAATTATCTGAATGAAAATATTAGTTGTATTAATAGTTTTCTTGTATATTTGTATAATATAACTGCTGATACAAAGCTTTCTGACATACCTTTCTTTGCAGGTGCTGCTTTAGTGATGTTTTTCAGTGCATCACGTTCTGTGTTGTGGAAAAGACAGGTTAAGCTGGATGCAAGCTTTTATTTCATAACAGGAGAAGGAGAGCAGTATAAGTATAGTATAAGTATAGAGCTGGTAAAAAGACAAATGGGTAAGACAAAAATAAATTATACATTACAAGCAGAAAAGCCAATCTGACTGAAAGTGCATCATGTAGAATATGTAATATTGCTCTTATGATGCTTCAGTTTCATTAATAAATTGTCTCTAGCAACTTTCAAAAGCAAAAAAGAGAAAAATTCTTGAAAATAAGTAAGCAAAATAATAGGATGTGTAAATTACCTGCTTTAATATGTGCTGTCTTAGTAACGTTCATCAGAGCTTCACGGTCTAGAAAATAAAAATCTTTCACTCACTCACATGTGAACATTACAGTGTAGCTCATGTCTATAATTCAAAAGCAGCTCGTGTAACTGAGACAGTTTGAATACCTTTTTTTGCCGTTTTTATCTTATCTTTGGAGACCACTGGTTTTACCTTTACACCGACAGTCTCAGGCTCTGTAAGAGACACAAGCAGCATGTGGTTTAATAAAAAAATTGTATATATATATATATATATATATATATATATATATATATTAGGGCTCCACGATTTGGGAACATTTTCATATTGCGATTATTGAGGTCAATATTGCAATATGCGATTATGATTACGATTATAATAAATAGTATTGGGGGCACAAAATGGGGGTTCATGAATTATGAGCTTCTAGAACATTTGACCTCTTAACTGAAGTGCTTTTCACAAATTGAACAGAAATTAAAACAGTATAAATAACCAAAAAATAAACAACACAGTTCTTTCTTAGTCTTATTAAGTGATAACAATAAATGCAGCCATAATCAAAGTAGCCTACTCTCTTAATATTCAAAGTGCCAAAAGAGACAGACTTTTTCAAGCATGATACAGAGCTTATAGACAACTACACAACCTATTATAGCTTACATGCTAATAACAGCCTAGATATGTCACGTAGCCTAATTTGCGCGCTTTGTGGAGTCACTCTCTTAAAATTGCTTTTCAATGCACGTGCGAGTCTTACTTTCGGTTTCGTTTTAACTGTCGCGGGAAGCGCTCGGCGGTGCTGAGCGTGCATTCTACAATTTGATTTCTGTCTAAACGAAGACTTATAATATGGCGTGAGGCTCACGAACACATCTGTAATTATGCTTTGTTTTGTTTTGATATAAATTTGTTGTATTGCCACGTGATGTAGCAACTTTAATTTTGCGAATCTTGCACAATACATGTCTCTGCTCAGTGTCAGTAATCTCAAATCCAAAATATCGTCATACAGAAACATACAGAGTTTTTTTTTGCCTACCAGATCTCCTCGGCACTCATCTTCGTTCTGGTCTCTCAGCGCTGCACACACAAGTGCACGCATACACGCCACACGTGCACTGCCTTTTTATTTTTATTTATTTATTTATTTAATCTTTTGTTTTGTTTTGTTCGCAGCACGGAAAATAGGCAAACTGTTCTCAGAAAGCATGTGTTCTCAAGTGCACACAGTTAGCCTAATATAAAATAATATAATCGCAACATTTTCCCGTAATATAATCGCACATGCTGACATCGCGACTGTGATACGATTAATCGTGCAGCACTAATATATATGTTATAATCCACCGTATTTCCAACAAGGAAAAAATACCTTTGATCGTTCTGTTGTCCATTCGTAAAAGTGTGATTTGATTTTGAGTGGACTCCAGATCACTCTTCATTTCACCAATGTCCTTCCTCAGTAAGTCCAGAAGAGACAGTTTTTGGTTGATAGAGTTCAGGAGCTCCAAGTCCAAACCAAGAAGACCAACATCATCTGTGTATTCAGAAGTGTTGAGGAAACTTAAGCTTTCATTATTCATTAGCACTACTGAAAACAGTACATTTTCTAAAAGACGTGCAAAAGTGTCACCTTTTTTAGGTGCTGGTTCTAATATCTTTTCTTTAGCAACTTCAGGCTCTATAAAACAGTATTGTTTCATGTGATAATCATACAAAAGAAAGCAACACTAAATGCAGGATGATTTCATTGACATCCATACCTTTCTTTACAGGAGCTCGCTTAACTTTCTCCTTAATGACTTCAGCCTCTGAAAAAGAAATGATGTAATAATGTTTTTAATTTAAATATGATTTTCTTTAAATTGGTAGGTAGGTAAAATATTGGTAACTCTTACCTTTCTTCTCAGGGGCTGGTTTAACTTTCTCCTTGAAGATTTCAGCCTCTGAAATGTTTATAAAATAGCATTTAAAGCAAATAAAAGTCTTATATATATAATATTCTGCTTGGGAATACTGTTAATGCAATTGTAAACGAAGTAAATCAAACCTTTCTTCACAGGGGCTGGTTTAGCTTTCTCTTTGACAATTTCAGCCTCTAAAATAGTAATAGTAATAAAAAAAAGCCTTATGGCTTGGCTAAAAAAATGATTGCCTCAAATAAAATAACTTGATTATTTTAAGTGGCTGAAATCTGATTTGCTTTACAGGATAGCACACTAAAAATAAACGTGTACCTTTCTTTACTGGTGCTGGTTTAACTTCTTTGATGACTACAGCTTCTGAATTAGAGATGATGATAATGTAAAACACATAGATAAGGAAAATTGGTAATTTAACATTATTAAACAGTTTAATATACCTTAAACTTCATTATATCATATATTAAGTGGCATTAATCTCACAAAAAGTACCTTTCTTTGGTGCTGGCGTTGGCTTTTCTTTGGCTATTTCTTGTTCTGTAAAACATGTCAGCAGAAGTTTACAATAGTAAGTGACAAATCACAAATAAATGGGCAGTTTGGAATTCAAATGTCAACTAGATAAGTACCTTTTTCTTTAAGAACTGGTTTTGCCTTTTCCTTTGGAACCTCAACTGAAAAGGAGCGAAACATAAATAATAAACAGAAACTCTTTAAATATAAAAACATCCATATGGTATGCACATATGTATTTAAATGTGTAATGTTAGAAGATAAGCATAAATTGCACAATATATTAATACCTTTCTTTGTAGGTTCAGGTGCCTTTTCTTTGTGAACGTCAGGCTCTAAAAAAAGAAGTTTCAAGTGATGAATGAGCATACAGTGTTGAATATAAGCAACTGCAACATTACAGGAAGATTTTTTTACGTATATACCTTTCTTTACAGGAGCTGGTTTAGTTTTCTCTTTAATAACTTCAGCCTCTAAAATCATGATAATATAATATATTTAAAGCTTTAGCAGTATTTTAAAACGGGCCAAAATTGAAAAATTTATTGACATTGTTTTTCAAAAATTAATTGCAGTACCTTTCTTTGGTGCTGGCTTTGGTTTTTCTTTGATTATCTCAGGTGCTGCAAAAAATGTGGGTTTAACCATTTTAGAATATCAGGCAGATATTTCTCAAATACATAAGCTTTTGAAATGCTGAGTTAAAGTATTTTCTCTTATATTTGTCATGGGAAGATCTCACCTATTTTTGATGCCAGAGCCTTTTCTTTAGCAACTTCAGGCTCTGTAAAACCATTCAAAAAATGAATGTGATAAATAATTATACAGAAATAGACAACAGAATATGCAGGACGATTTCATTGTCATCCACACCTTTCTTTACAGGAGCTGGAGTAACTTTCTTTTTGATGACTTCAGCTTCTGAAATAAAAATATTTAGTTGAATGAGAAAAACTTGATTTGAGTACATTTGAGCTTGATCTTTAACTTGACAGCACACATCAAGTTACAATAAGTAACTTGTACCTTTCTTCTCAGGGGCTGGTTTAGGTTTCTCTTTGATGACTTCAGCCTCTAAAATGGTGATCATATAAAATATTTAAATCATTAGCATTATTTAGAATAGAAAGTTAAAAAATAGTTTTGATGTTGGTTTACATAAATAAATTACATTACCTTTCTTCGGTGCTGGCTTTGGTGCTGGTTCAGGTGCCTTTTCTTTAGCAACTTCAGGCTCTATAAAAGTTTTAGTATGTGAATATAATAATGATCATCATACTACAGAAAACAACAGCATATACATTGATATTTATACCTTTCTTTACAGGAGCTGGTTTAACTTTCTCCTTGATAACTTCAGCTTCTGAAATGATGATAACTTTAGTATCATTATTGAATTTAAGTAAATTTGAGATTCGTCTTTAACTTAAGCACATATCAAGCCACAATAATGGTAACTTTTACCTTTCTTAGGGGCTGGTTTAGGTTTCTCCTTGATGACTTCGGCCTCTAAAGCGTTGATGATATTAAATAAAAAGGCTTTTTAGCATGATCTTATATTTTTTCAATCAAATATTTCATTATATTTTAAAATACATCAAACCTTTCTTCTCAGGGGCTGGTTTTACTTTCTCTTTGATGACTTCTGAAATTGTGAAAATAAAAACATTTAAAAAAAAAAAAAAAAAAATATATATATATATATATATATATATATATATATATATTTAAATGTACTGCTCTAAACTGGGCAAATAGTCTATATGAAAGTACACAGTATTGGCCTGTGTTGAAAAAAAAATCACCTTTCTTGGGTTTTGGTTCAGGTGCCTTTTCTTTAGCCACTTCAGGCTCTATAAAATAGTTAATTGAATTATTATACAGGGAAAAGTGACAACATATGCAGGATGATTTCACTGATATTCATACCTTTCTTTACAGGAGCTGGTTTAACCTTCTCCTTGATGACTTCAGCCTCTGAAATGATGAAAATATTTGGAGAATGAGAAAACTTTAGCATCATCATTGAAATAAATTAACTTTGAGATTTTGCTTTAACTTGAGCACATATCAAGTGACAATAAGTGTAACCTTTTTTTGCAGGGGCTGGTTTAGGTTTCTCCTTGATGACTTCTGAAATTGTCAAAATATAAACATATTCAGAGATTACAGAATATATATAATACAGTATTAATGTACTACTCTAAACTAGGCAGTTTACATAAAAACACATTATTGGCCTGTGTTGAAAAAAAGTTTTGGATCAGGTGTCTATTCTTTAGGAACTTCAGGCTCTATAAAACAATTTTTACTATACAGTTGTGCCAAAGCAACACAGCTGATTTCACAAACACATACCTTTCTTTACAGGAGCTGGTTTAACTTTTTCCTTGATGACTTCAGCCTCTGAAAAAGTAATAATGTAGAAATATTTAGTGGGGACTTTTTTTAAACAATCTTAGTTTTTTTCCTCACTGATAATGGTTCACTTTTAGTTGTTAACACAATAAATCAAACCTTTCTTCTCAGGGGCTGGTTTTACTTTCTCTTTGATGACTTCAGCTTCTAAAAATGTAAAAATACAAACATTTAGAGAAAACTGAATACATGTATTACAGCATTACATTAAATGCTCAATATAAAAACGCTCAATATGACAATATAAAAAGTTTACATTACTTTTTTTTGTTAAATCACATTATTTTCTTGGGTTGGGAAATAAGCTCACCTTTTTTCGGTTTTGGCTCAGGAGCCTTTTCTTTAGGAACTTCGGGCTCTACAAAATAATATGTTTTCATGTGATAATTTAATCGTTATACAGGGGAAAGTGACAACAAATGCAGGATGATTTCACTGATATTCATACCTTTCTTTACAGGAGCTGGTTTAACTTTCTCTTTGATGACTTTAGCCTCTGAAATGGCATATCATATATTTAGAGATTGTAAAATTTTATCACAAACTTATCCTTTAAACAGGATAAAATCACACACTATATATATATATATATATATATATATATATATATATATTTATAAACTCTTACCCTTCTTCTCAGGGGCTGGTTTAGCTTTCTCCTCGACTTCAGCCTCTGGAAAGATAAACTTTTTTAGTAAAAATATTTTTCTCATTAATAATTTTAATTTAACTGTTAACACGCAAAATCAAACCTTTCTTCTCAGGGGCTGGTTTTACTTTCTCTTTGATGACTTCAGCTTCTAAAAATGTAAAAATACAAACATTTAAAGAAAACTAAATACATGTATTAGAGCATTACTTTAAACTGACAATATAAAAAGTTTACATTACTTTTTCTTTTGTTAAATTACATTATCTTCTTGGGTTGGTAAAGCTCACCTTTTTTCGGTTTTGGCTTGGGAGCCTTTTCTTTAGGAACTTCAGGCTCTATAAAATAGTATGTTTTCATGTGATAACTGAATCGTTATACTGGGAAAAGTGACAATAAATGCAGGATTATTTCAATGATATTCACACCTTTCTTAACAGGAGCTGGTTTAACTTTCTCTTTGATGACTTCAGCCTCTGAAATGGCATATCATATATTTAGAGACTGTAAAATCTTATAAATTCATCCTTAAAACAGGATAAAATCACACAATCTAAAAAAAGTTAACTCTTACCCTTCTTCTCAGGGGCTGGTTTAGCTTTCTCCTTGACTTCAGCCTCTGAAAAGATAAACTTTTTTTAGCATAAACCTTTTTCTCATTAATAATGTTAATTTAACTGTTAACGCAAAATCAAACCTTTCTTCTCAGGGGCTGGTTTTAATTTCTCTTTGATGACTTCAGCTTCTAAAAATTAAAAAAATACAAACATTTAGAAAAAAAAACTAAATACATGGATTAGAGGATTACTTTATAAAAAGTTTACATTACTTTTTTTTGTTAAATTACATTATCCTCTTGGGATGGGAAATAAGCTCACCTTTTTTCGGTTTTGGCTCGGGAGCCTTTTCTTTAGGAACTTCAGGCTCTACAAAATAATATGTTTTCATGTGATAATTTAATCGTTATACAGGGGAAAGTGACAACAAATGCAGGATGATTTCACTGATTGTTCATACCTTTCTTTACAGGAGCCGGTTTAACTTTCTCCTTGATGACTTCAGCCTCTGAAATGGCATATCATATATTTAGAGATTGTAAAATCTTATCAGAAATTAATTCTTAAAACAGGATAAAATCACACAATGTAAAAAAAGTTAACTCTTACCCTTCTTCTCAGGGGCTGGTTTAGCTTTCTCCTTGACTTCAGCCTCTGAAAAGATAAACTTTTTTAGAATAAACCTTTTTCACATTAATAATGTTAATTTAACTGTTAACGCAAAATCAAACCTTTCTTCTCAGGGGCTGGTTTTAATTTCTCTTTGATGACTTCAGCTTCTAAAAATTAAAAAAATACAAACATTTAGAAAAAAAAAAACTAAATACATGGGATTAGAGCATTACTTTATAAAAAGTTTACATTACTTTTTTTTGTTAAATTACATTATCCTCTTGGGATGGGAAATAAGCTCACCTTTTTTCGGTTTTGGCTCGGGAGCCTTTTCTTTAGGAACTTCAGGCTCTACAAAATAATGTTTTCATGTGATAATTTAATTGTATACGGGGGAAAGTGACAACAAATGCAGGATGATTTCACTGATATTCATACCTTTCTTTACAGGAGCTGGTTTAACTTTCTCCTTGATGACTTCAGCCTCTGAAATGGCATATCATATATTTAGAGATTGTAAAATCTTATCAGAAATTAATTCTTAAAACAGGATAAAATCACACAATGTAAAAAAAGTTAACTCTTACCCTTCTTCTCAGGGGCTGGTTTAGCTTTCTCCTTGACTTCAGCCTCTGAAAAGATAAACTTTTTTAGAATAAACCTTTTTCACATTAATAATGTTAATTTAACTGTTAACGCAAAATCAAACCTTTCTTCTCAGGGGCTGGTTTTACTTTCTCTTTGATGACTTCAGCTTCTAAAAATGTAAAAATACAAATGTTTAGAGAAAACTAAATACATGTATTAGAGCATTACTTTAAACTGACAATATAAAAAGTTTACATTACTTTTTCTTTTGTTAAATTACATTATCTTCTTGGGTTTGGAAGTAAGCTAACCTTTTTTCAGTTTTGGCTCGGGAGCCTTTTCTTTGGGAACTTCAGGCTCTATAAAACAGCATGTTATCATGTGAAAATGTAATCATTATACAGGGGAAAGTGACAACAAATGCAGGATGATTTCATTTATTATTCATACCTTTCTTTACAGGAGCTGGTTTAACTTTCTCTTTGATGACTTCAGCCTCTGAAATGGCATATCATATATTTAGAGATTGTAAAATCTTATCATAAATTCATTTTTAAAACAAGACAAAATCATACAATGTAAAAAAAGTTAACTCTTACCCTTTTTCTCAGGGGCTGGTTTAGCTTTCTCCTTGACTTCAGCCTCTGAAAAGATAAACTTTTTTTAGCATAAACATTTTTCACATTAATAATGTTAATTTAACTGTTAACACGCAAAATCAAACCTTTCTTCTCAGGGGCTGGTTTTACTTTCTCTTTGATGACTTCAGCTTCTAAAAGTGTAAAAATACCAACATTTAGAGAAAACTAAATACATGTATTAGAGCATTACTCTAATTGTAAAAAGTTTACAATACCTTTTGTGGTTAAATTACATTATCTTCTTGGGTTGGATAATAAGCTTACCTTTTTTCGGTTTTGGCTCAGGAGCCTTTTCTTTAGGAACTTCAGGCTCTATAAAATAATATGTTTTCATGTGATAATTTAATCGTTATACAGGGGAAAGTGACAACAAATGCAGGATGATTTCACTGATTATTCATACCTTTCTTTACAGGAGCCGGTTTAACTTTCTCCTTGATGACTTCAGCCTCTGAAATGGCATATAATATATTTAGAGATTGTAAAATCTTATCAGAAACTCTCCTTAAAACAGGATAAAATCACACATTGTAGAAAAAGTTAACTCTTACCCTTCTTCTCAGGGGCTGGTTTAGCTTTCTCCTTGTCTTCAGCTTCTGAAAAGATAAGCTTTTTTTAGCAAAAACCTTTTTAAACAATTAGAGAAAACAAAATCAAATCTGGAAGGACAAATAGTTTTTTTTTTTGGCCTTTTCATGCTTTTTAGATGACAGGACAGTGGAGACTGACAGGTAATTGTTGGGTGGAGTGGTGGGAGTGGAATCGGCAAAGGTCCATGGGTTGGGATTCAAACCCAGTTTGGCCAGAAGCACAGTCGTGCTATATGTCAGTGCGCTAACCACTACGATATAGACACTGACTGGAAGGACAAATGTTTAAAGAAAAAAGTTGTTTCAACTTAAAAGTGTTAGTGTTCATGCCTTAAAATTTTAAGTTTAGTCAACATGAAATGTTAAGTTGTACTATACTATGTGAAAATGTGGATCTTTAAGTTGAGTAAACTTAAAATTTTAAGGCAGCTCAAACACTTTTTTTTTTTTTACAGTGCACATACGTTTCCCTGGACCACAAAACCAGTCATAAGTCATTGGGGTATATTTGTAGCAGTATCCAAAAATACATTGTATAGCTCAGAATTTTAGATTTTTTTTAATGCCAAAATCATTAGGATATTAATTTAAGATTATGTTTCATGAAGATATTTTGTAAATTTCCTACCATAAATATATCAAAACCTAATTTTTGATTAGTAATATGCATTGCTAAAACTTCACTTGGACAACTTTAAAGGCAGTTTTCTCAATATTTCTTAGATTTCAGACTTTCAAATAGTTGTATCTTTGGCAAATATAATATATTATATAATATATAATATATTTTTTCCTGTGATAATAGAGTCATTACACAGTGAGAAGGCAACAGTAACACTTTGCGATTTCATCGTCATCCATACCTTTCTTTAAAGGAGCTGGTTTAAGTTTCTCCTTGATGACTTCAGCCTCTGAAATAGCAATGATAATGAGAAATATGAGACAAAATGTATAACTTCATCCTTAACACCAGGAAATAAAAGTTAACTCTTACCTTTCTTTTCAGGGGCTGGTTTAGCTTTCTCCTTGACTTCAGCCTCTGAAATGTTGATGACATAAAAGCATTAGCATTTAACCAGGGGCCTTTTTGGCAATATTCTTCTAAAAAATTGCAGTACCTTTCTTTGGTGCTGGCTTTGGTTTTTCTTTAGTTATCTCGGGTGCTGCAAATCATGAGGGTTTAACTTCAGAACTTATGTAACAGAATTACTTTAAAATAGCAGCTGTGATGTTATAAGTTAACAGGCAATTTGTCAAATATCCCATAATACACATTTCTGTAATATTACTATTTTTGCCAACATTTGCAAATGTGTTAATAGTTCAGCAATATTAGGCCATATATTAGATATGTACCTTTTTCTTTAGGGGCTAGTTTTGCTTTTTCCTTTGGAACTTCAACTGAAAGGAATTAGAAGATACATAAGGATGTTTCAGAGCAAAACCTTAAAAAATGGTTTTCACACAAGTTACCAAAAAACACACATATTATACCTCTCTTTGCAGGTTCTGGTGTTGGTTCAGGTGCCTTTTCTTTAGTTACCTCTGGCTCTGTAAAACCAAATGATTTGTTGTGATAAATGATCATAAAACATTATGAAACCAACAATGTGTGCAGATTATTTAATTTAATCCATACCCTTTTTTGTAGGAGCTGGTTTAACCTTTTCCTCAATGATTTCAGCCTCTTCAATGATGATAATATACAAACGTTTATATAGCATTTGTGTCACATTTTGCTCACAAAAACAAGTGAAATTGACTATTGACAGTAAATCATACCTTTCTTCTTAGGGACAGGTTTAGCTTTCTCTTTGATGACTTCAGCCTCTACAAAACAGAAAACAGAATAATATTTCAGTTTCATAATGTTAAAGAGAGTTTTGCTTCAAAGAGAGACCATATTTTTGGTAAAAGTTTAAAATGCAAAAAGACCTCTGGGTTTCGCTTCAGGAGCCTTTTCTTTAGCAGCTTCAGGCTCTATAAAACAGCATTTGTGCATGTGATAAATGATCATTACAATGTCAAAATCAGCTGTGCAAGAAAATGTTGTTAATATCCCCACCTTTCTTTACAGGAGCTGGTTTAGCTTTCTCCTTGATGACTTCAGCCTCTGAAAGAAATTGCGTGAATATTTTTAGAAATAAATTATATTATCTTATATTTTTTGAGGGAAAACATTAACTTGGGGGTAAAGTCACACATGATAATTTCTACCTTTCTTCTCAGGGGCTGGTTGAGCTTTTTCCTTGATGACATCAGCTTCTAAAATGTTGATAACATAAATAATTGAACATAGTATAAGCAAAATATTATATTTTGCTCAGAGACCTTGTTAACACAGTAAAACAAACCTTTCAACTTAGGGACCGGTTTAGCTTTCTCTTTGACAACTTCAGGTTCTATAAAACAGAAAACAGAAGAATATTTAAGTTTCGTCATGTCAAACAATGAAGCTGTTCCACTATTTTTCATATTTCCCCATGACTGGACTGACCATATTTCTGATACAATTTTAAAATGTTCTAAGGGGCCTATGGGAAAAACTCACCTTTTTTGGGTTTTGGTTCAGGAGCCTTTTCTTTAGCAACTTCAGGCTCTATAAAACAGTATTTTTTGCATGTGATAATTGATCATTATAATATAAAAATCAGCAATGCAAGACGATGTCATTGACATCCATACCTTTCTTTACAGGAGCTAGTTTAGCTTTCTCTTTGATGACTTCAGCCTCTGAAAATTATAATGAGCGAATAATGAGAAAATATATAGAGAATGGGAAAATATAAAAGGAAAATATAACTTGATTTTTCAGTTTGGATGAAAGGACACATTAAATGATAAATTCTACCTTTCTTTTCAGCGGCTGGTTTAGGTTTCTCCTTAATGACTTCAGCCCCTGAAAAAGCAAATGATGAGAAACTATTTAGAGAATGGGAGAGATTCTATGTTATATTATTTTCATTTTATTTATTTTTAAGGAAAATATACCAAAACTTGATTTTTCATTTTAGATGAAAGCACACATGAAATGACAACTTCTACCTTTCTTTTCAGGGGCTGGTTTAGCTTTCTCTTTAATGACTTCAGCCTCTAAAATGTTGCAAAACATTTATAAAAAGATTTTAACGTAATACTACATTTAGCTGAACAATAGCATATATTCTAATTAGTAGACAGACCTTTCTTTGGTGCTGGTTTGGGTTTTTCTTTAATTGTCTCAGGCTCTGCAAAGCACAGAACAGTTTAATAGTAAAACATCAGAACTTGAGTTGAGACTTCTTATGGCAAAAATGGCACTGAAAACTGAATTCATAACATAGTAAACCAAACCTTTCTTCTCAGGGGCTGGTTTAGCTTTCTCTTTAGTAACTTCAGGCTCTACAAAATAAAACACAGCAATTTCAATCATGTCAAACAATTATTTAATTCATGTGATTCATCATATAATAAGAATATAGCAATAAGAAGAGACAGCATAAGCAGAAGTACTTCAATTTAATTCATGCACCTTTCTTTACAAGAGCTGGTTTAGCTTTCTCCTTGATGACTTCAGCCTCTGAAATGGCAATGTTTTAAAAAATATGTAAATATTGCAAATGTCGTTTTTGTATTATCCTAAAATTTGTTTACTAGTTTCATCTTTACCACAAAGTGAAATCACCCAGCAACAGCTAAGATAATATCTCTTACCTTTCTTCTCAGGGGCCGGTTTAGCTTTCTCCTTAACAATTACTGCCTCTGAAATGAGCCAATGCAAAACATTTAGTGGAAGCCAAATACATCCTTTTGTGTAATCTTACAGTTTGCTTGGAGGACCTGTTTTAAATATTAATATAGTAAATCAAACCTTTCTTCTCAGGGGATGGTTTAGCTTTCTCTTTGATGACTTCAGCCTCTAAAGCAAGACAAACCAATTCTAATCTATTTAGTGTTAAAACAACTAAAGCTTGAAAGAGTTTTTTTATATGAACATATGACAGAGCCACGTCTGAATGTCTTATAAATAAAAATTAAGATTAATATTGTGTGTAACATAGTAAAAGCATACAAACAACCTTTTTTTTTTTTTTTTTTTTTTTTAAGAAGAACTGGGTTAGCTTTTTAAAAAGTGGCTAAAAATATGAACTTTTATTGATATCCATACCTTTCTTTACAGGAGCTGCAATAGCTTTCTCCTTGATGGCTTCAGCCTCTAAAGTGGCAATGATGTAAAATAATAAGTTTTAAGAAATGTATTATGCTGTGTTAGCTTTCTTTGATTAATTCAGCTTCTGTAATTGTTATAATATAAAAACATATAAGTACATATATATAAATATAAAAAACAAATATTTTATTCAGAACAGTCTGGCAAACATTTACGGTACTTGCTATGTTAATATAAAAAACAGTTTAAAACGATGATATTGAAGGGTGAATGGCATGACATTTTTTATATAAACACACTCCCTTGACTGGTAAAACTAAAATACTGTTTTCTACAACAAAAAAAAAAAGATCTTTATGATTATACAGCATTGTTTCATGTGATAAAAAAATCACAGGAGCATTTTATCATTCTGTCATCCATACCTTTCTTGACAGGAGCTGGTTTAACTTTCTCCTTGATGACTTCAGCCTCTGAAAATAGCAATGGTACACAATATTTAATTTTAATTTTTTTAATAGTAAATGCTTGTGTAAAATGTTTCTTAACAGTAAATCAAACCTTTCTTCTCAGGGGCTGGTTTGGCCTTTTCTTTGCTAACTTCAGTTTCTGAAAGTGTGAAAACATAAACGTTAATTAAAACAACTGAAACTTCATGTTCAATTAGAAAAAAAAATTCATGTCATCAAACAAAAGCATTTCATTCACATCCATACCTTTCTTTACAGGAGCTGGTTTTGCTTTCTCCTTAACTTCAGTCTCTGAAATAGCAATGCGGTGGCCGTTTTAGTTTTTGATATTACCTTTAAAACTACAGAGATTACATTTCAACATGAACTCACCTTTTTTCTCAGGGGCTGGTTTAACTTTTTCCTTAATGACTTCAGGCTCTAAAATGATCATAAAGTTTAATCATACATATCGTTAGAGAAAATAGTAATTTAATTCATAATACAGTGAATCAAACCTTTCTTCTCAGGAGCTGGTTTAACTTTCTCTTTGATGACTTCAGCTTCTAAAATATATTAAAAAACATAAATTGAAAAATGCATTAGCACAATCTTACAAAAGGCCAGTAGAAAAAATTTTTTAGGCATTATTACCAGTAATAAATATAAACAATTTACCCTTCTTTGGTATAGGCTTGGGCTTTTCTTTGGTTATTTCAGGTGCTAAACATGAGTGTTTAACTTTAGAATTTGCAGATGCACAGAGAAATCACAATGTATACCTCATTACATTATTAAAAATTATTTTGAATCGACAGGTAAACTAGATACCTTTCTTTTCAGGGACTGGTTTTTCCTTTTCCTTTGGAACCTCAACTGAAAAGGCATCACAAGTTAAATTTATATTAGCTTCTAGACAACCTTATTTGAAAAAAAAAAATGTTTTAACACCTTTCTTGGTGGGTTTGGGTTTTGGTTCAGGTGCCTTTTCTTTTGCAACTTCCAGCTCTGTGAGACAATAGGATGTCATGTGATGATTGATCATCATATAGCTGAAATCTAAATTATGATTATCTCATTCACATTCATACCTTTCTTCACAGGAGCTACTTTCTCCTTGACTTCAGCCTCTATAAAATTACAGTGGAATAATTATAAATAGGTGTTTTGGGTACTTGGGTAAAATGTTAAAATATGGAATCCATAAAAAGTTTAAACAATGGTAACTCTTACCTTTCTTCTCAGGAGCTGGTTTAGTTTTCTCCTTAATGACTTCAGCCTCTAAAATGATTAAATACATAGAAAAAGTACATTTTAGCATGATTGTTTTTGAATAGAGATGATATTTATGACTTAATTGTTAAAGTAATTCCAACCTTTCTTCTCAGTGGCTGGTTTTACTTTCTCTTTGATGACTGCAGCCTCTAAAATGAAGTTTATAAAATATTTAAAGCATTAGCATTGTCTTAAAACTGGCCAGACAAGAGGTTTTGATATTATTCTTACAAGTTGACTCACATACCTTTCTTTGGTGCTGGCTTTGGTTTTTCTTTGGTTGCTTCAGGTACTGGAAAACAGCAGTAAAGAACAACCATAAGTGACTTATTACATTTGCAGATGTGATATGTAATCAATGATACAGTGATCAGAGATTTTCTATTTAAAAGCTAATTGGACATATACCTTTCTTTTCAGGGACTGGTTTTGCCTTTTCTTTTGGAACTTCAGCTGTAAGAGTTTACAAGGTAAATAAGGACAGTTTTTAAGGAAAACTTGTGAAAATATGTGTATGAGATTTAATCTAATCTAGTATTCATTGTTGTAAATGTTGATAAAGCATATACTGTATCTTATTACCTTTCTTTGGAGTTGCTGGCTTTTCTTTGATAACTTCAGGCTCTAAAAAAAAGATGGATACTCTGTTTTAGTCAGTAATGTCAAGCAACTTTAACAGCTTCAACTCCTGAAATGTTAAGATCAATTCTCTCTCTGGAATAATTACATTGACTGCTAATAAAATATGTAAAATACTCATTGAATGTTTTTAAAGATTCAAAAATGAACCTTTTTTGGGTTTTGGTTCAGGTGCCTTTTCTTTAGCAACTTCAGGCTCTATAAAACAGTTTTAATGTAATGAATGACCATTACACAATGGCAAACAACAGCATATGCAGGATGATTTCACTGACATCCATACCTTTCTTTACAGGAGCTGGTTTAACTTTCTCCTTGGTGACCTCTGAAATAGCAAGGACATGGAAATATGAAAAAAAAATGTAAAAGGTTTTCTTTAGCATGTACTTGGATCATTTTTTATTAACATTTAACACAGAATGAAAGTCCACATCAAGGTACAATAATGGTAACCCAAACCTTTCTTCTCAGGGGCTGGTTTAACATCTTTGATGACTTCAGCCTCTGTAATGATTAAAAGAGGAAACAAAATGACTTTTTAGCATACTGTATGTTCTTTAATCTGTTTAGAGGAAATGTTAATTTGACTCCTAATTTTTCTTGACAACAATACCTTTCTTTACAAGAGCTGGTTTAGCTTCCTCCTTGATGATTTTAGCCTCTGAAATGTCAATGAAGAGTAAATATTTTGATGCTTCCTAGTAGTAAATTTTGCAAACATTTAAAACAAACATTATATTTACTGCATCCTAATGTGATACCTTTCTTTGCAGGTTCTGGTTTAGCTTTCTCTTTGGTAACCTCAGGTTCTGAACAGAATGGTATTTCAGTTTTAAAACAGTGCAGCAAATACATCTCTTTAAAGCAGCTTCAGGCTCTAAAACTGCTTAGAAAAGAAAATATTTTAGGCAATTTTGCATTTGTACCTTTCTTTGGTGCAGGTTTTGGTTTTGCCTTTTCAACTGCAACAGCAGGTTCTGCAAAATAATGCAAAATAATTTAATATAATTATGTTTGCTTGAATATCTAACTTAGGGTTTCTGTAGATATGAACAAGTGAAATGTAAGACTTTTTAAGACATTTTTAATACCACCTTATACGAAATTTAAGCCTGTAATGGAAATACACATATGTATATATAATAGTTAAAGAGTTTAATGTTAAAAGAAAACTCAATTTCATTGCTGTCATAAATTATATTTATTACTATGATATATAGTGAACTTTTCATATCAGTAGACAATATTCCATACAAAATATCCTCATAAAAGTACCACATCACCAAGAATTTTGGTGGTGTAACAATTTATTCTGAAGCAATATGTCAGTGTTCTATACTTAAACCTTACATATTTTTATTTCATTTATAAAGGCCTATTTTTTTAAACTTTTGAAACGTATACCTTTTTATGTCAAATTATTACAATTCATCAATAAATTCTACAGGACTGTTACCAGTCAGATTAAATAATTTACACTTATAAACATTTTATTACATAATATGTTACATAATTTAAATTACACGCAAAATTAAAAGTGCAATGATGTTATGAGACTAATGTTTTAAATACATTTATGAATATACAAATAAGAAATCTTGGGGGGAAACGCACACTTTTACTAAACTACCAGTAGGTATTAAAATAATCAGTAGTTTATTAAAACAGTAGTTTATTAAAATAATCCTGATAAAGTAACACCCTAAGAAAAAACAAACGCAATAACACGGCTGAGATGCCAAGTTCAACTGCTGGAATAAGCTGAGGTAATGTGACGGCTGCCTGACACCTGTCACTCAAGTGAATTATGCAGAATTTTAATGCTTAATATAATTTAAACGGGTGAGTTAGAAAAAAATTCACCCCCCTCAGAGTTGTCATGAAGGGCAAAACTAGCTGTAAAAACCAAAACCACTTTTTGTACCAGGCTGTAAACATGTTTTTATCTGTTATAAAGCTGAACATTTTAACATGAGAGTCTATGGGGATTTGCTCCCTTTTGGAGCCAGCCTCAAGCGGCCAGCCGATAAACTGCAGCTTCAGTCATTTCCGTGTTGTTTCAAGAGCAAGAGCGGGAGGTTGCAGCTTGTTCAAAACGCTAAATCACTCAGTAACAAAATACCACCGAGTGTTGCTTGGAGAATGTGCTGCTATGATCCTTGTTTGGAACCATTTTCGTTGGTGAAATGGAACAGAATAGTAAATTGTGTTTAAAATGTAAGTAACTTAATAACTACTTGACTAACTACTTGTTTACTGAACTAAACATTTGCACTTGTAACATTTGCAATCATGAGAATATTCTGCAAAGCTTCGTTGGTATGTTACTGAACTATATCATGTTATAAATAAACTACACATTTTTGAATTTTTACCTCAGTGTGTTTCTTCTGAGTTTTTTTATGTGTTCTGTTTCTCTCATTTGTTTTTAAGTCTCTCACAAAGAAACAGCCGGCCCGATTTTTTTTAGCAGTAATGTGACCAAAATATTTAAGACCCATCAAATCTAAATTTAAGACATTTTAAGACTTTTTAAGACCTTTTTGGAAAACGTTATTTAAGAATTTTTTTTACACCCTGTAACTGTCATTGAAATAATATTGAATTTTTAACATTTCCTGTTGTATAGCAATTATACAGTAAACGCAACGCAGACTCATTCATACCTTTTTTCACAGTGACAGGTTTAAGTTTGTCCTTGGCAACTTCTGCCTCTGAAATATATATTATACAGAAAATATTTATACATACAAAAAAGAAAAAACAATGAACAAACACTCTCCCAATAAACTATGCAGACAATTAACCTTTTTTGGTGGGTTCAGGTTTTGCTTTTTCTTTTGGAACTTCAGGTTCTGTGAAAAAAATGGAAAATCAACAGCATATTCATTGCGGTGTTTCATGTCCAATATGTGCCCATACTCAGATAAAACAAATAATTAAAGATCACTTCTTTGTCTTGATATCAACAGGTAAAATTTGAACTTGTTACTGGACAGAAATAAACACTTAAATAGTAAGAAGTTTAACATCAACATTTATTTATAAATTACATGAACACACATGTGCAATTTTCACATTTGAAAATAATTACCTTTCTTTGGAGGTTTCTTCTTCTCTTTAACAATTTTAGGCTCTAAAAAATCAAGTCAAACTGCTTGGTAAAATATTTATGTAGCACTAATGTGTATGCTTATGTAATGTAAAATATTCAGAAAGTTTTCATCTCAAACCTATAAATGATTTGCAGGATAATATTACAGAAAATCAATCTTATGAATTGAATTACACTATACTGGATACTGTACCTTTTTTAGCTGGTGCTGGTTTTGCCTTCTCTTCAACAGCTTTAGCCTCTGTGCAAGATTCAATGATTTTTATGTATATCATAATTGTTTCAAGATATTCATGTTAAACAATAAAAACAACTGCAATCATTTTACCTTTCTTTGAAGGTTCTGGCTTGGCTTTTTCTTTAGAAACCTCAGGCTCTGTATATCAGTGGATGTTAGCAGTTAGGATTATTAACATTGCAAAAATATGTCCAATAAAGTCAAACTGTACCTTTCTTAACAGGGGCTGGTTTCACTTTCTCCTTAGGAGCTTCAGTTTCTGAAATCAGAAAGTGAATTAATATTCAAAACCTCTTCTATTATAAGTTTTGATATCCTACCTACACATTATTCTGCCTCTGTATAATGACTAGCTAAAATGTTTACAATAAATACTTTTTTTTTACCTTTCTTTGGAGGTACTGGTTTGACTTTCTCTTCTGTGACTGCATGCTCTACAATTCAAGGAAAAGTAGGCGTAAGAGTGGACCAATGAACTAAATTTAAGAAAGCAAAATTTCTAAATACCTTTTTTAACAGGAGCAGTTGTTAGCTTCTCTTCTAAAAAAGATGGAGGTATATATTTAATAATTTATATTTGTGACTGACAAAAAATCATCAAGGACACATATTTGTTTATTAACTTTCTTGGCAGTTGGTGATTTTTCTTTCTCCTTAGAAACTCCAGGCTCTGAAAATGAGTCAGCAATGTTTAAATGAAATGCTGTTACTTAAAGTGCATCCTACCTTTCTTCAAAAGGGCTGGTTTAATTTTGTCCTTGGGAGCTTCAACCTCTGAATAAGAAAAGAGAAAAGCATTTCAACTTGCAGATTTCAATTTTTCCACTGAGGCTCTTTAAATGAGTGGATATGGGCAATTAAAACTGTGAAAATATTTTCTAATAAAAAGAAAATATTCTTAAATTAAATACATAGTTAAGAAAAGTTTAAAATATGATACCTTTCTTTACTGGAGCAGCTTTATCTTTTTCTTTGGGGGCTTCGCCTAAATATATGGAATAACATTATTTGTTAAGATTTTAATTTAGTAGACCACAGGTTGTTTGTCTAATTCACAGTTGTCTATCTAAAAATCATGCTCCTTTTTGTTCTTTAAGAAATATGTTTAAAAATCATAAAAAATGAAGCCAAGTAAGTTTATAAAGTAACTGTAAAACAGCACTTGCTTTTGAAACAGTATTTATGTGAATGTGCATAATATTTCCATATTACCTTTCTTGGCAGCTGGTGGTTTTTCTTTCTCCTTAGAAACATCAGGCTCTAAAAATGCATAAACAGTGACAGGTCATCAAAAGAGACATTATATTTTCATTTGACATAAGAGCAAGAATGAAATGCATTAAAAAAATATTTTGTAGTCCAGTTTTTGGAATCTCAACAACAACAACAACAAAAAAACTAGTTTTGCCTTCTATTTTTACCTTTCTTTACGGGCTCTGGTTTGGCCTTCTCTTTGGGAACCTCAGGCTCTGTAATTTCATCAGTGAATAAATCAGCAGTTTATGAGACAGAGAAAAAAAATGTATTTTGTTGAGAATGGCATTTATTGTCTGTGGAATGTCATACCCTTCTTTACAGGAGCAGGTTTTACTTTTTTGGCAGCAACTTCAGCTTCTAGAAGTGAATAAAAATACTATATATGAACAAAGATACATAAAGCAACATAACTTTTTACATCAAAAACAAAGCAAACACAGCACAAAAATACCTTTTTTAACAGGTGCTGGTGGTTTATCCTTGACTTCAGCTTCTAAAGTAATTAAAACATTGATGTATTTTCAATGCACTTTTATTTAACTTTTTCCAAAACTCAGTATAGTAACTCTTTTTGCTTTAACAGTTTTGTTTTTGCAATTTCAGTTATATACAGTTATATACATTTATATATATATAACTATATAACTATAGTTATATTCATACATTACATTATACAATAAAACTGGTCTCAAGGAAATACGTAATGAGAAACAAGAAGAAAAAAAACACATACCTTTCTTCACAGGTTTAGCTTTTTCCTTAGGAACTTCAGCTGTTATATGAAATAAAGTAAAATGGGTTAGTGAATCTTCAGTTGCATTACAATAAAAATGTACTAATTAAATGTGTTTTTTTGACTGCATCATCTGTGTAGCCCACATGGATTTTAAAACTGAATAAGCATGTGTAATCATTAACCCCAAAAGACATCTCTAACCCTTAAAAGACACATATTTCAGACAAAATATGTTTACAGAAGAATATGTAAACTTGGCACTTTTTTCTTTAGTAACCTCAGGTAAGTGAAGCATTTAAAGCAAACTGTTTATACGTAAAGCTTCATACATTAAAATAATAATACATTCAGAACAAAGTACCTTTCTTTCCTGGCTTAGCTTTTTCCTTGACAACCTCAGCAACTAAAAAGACACAATATGTTATCTCTGATACAAACAAATCATATATATACAGTATCTCACAAAAGTGAGTACCCCTCTCACATTTCAGCAACCATTTTAGTATATCTTCTCAAGGGACAATACTTTAGAAATTAAACTTGGATATATTTTAAAATAGTCAATGTGCAGCTTGTATAGCAGTATAGATTTACTGTCCTCTGAAAATAACACACAGACATTATTGTCAAAATAGCTGGCAACAAAAGTGAGTACACCCTAAGTGAAAACATCAGTATGTTGTTTAACCATGCAAAGCCACATGTCCTATTCATCATGTTTATGTTTTTGTCTGCTTGACAGGACAATACAAAGTTGTGTATCTTGTATTAGAGCAGTTCAAATTTGTTGCTTTAAGTACAGTTCTTTCATACTGACCACTGGATGTTCAACATGGCACCTCATGGCAAAGAGGATTTGAGAATTAGAATTGTTGCTCTCCGCAAAGATGGCCAAGGCTATTAGAGGTTCAGTAACACCCTGAAATTGAGTTACACTACAGTGGTCAGGGTCATAAAGAGGTTTTCAAAGATGGGTTACATTCAGAACAGGTCTTGATCAACAAAGTTGAGTACTCATTCTGTGCGTCAAATGCAGAAATTGGCTTTAAAAAACAGATACAAGAGTGCTGCCAGGGTTGCTTTTTAAGGTTGCAGAAGTAGAAGGTCAGCTTGTCAGTGCTCAGACCATACGCCGCACACTGCAACAAGTCGGTTTGCATGGGTGCCATCTCAGAAGGAAGCCTCTTCTGAAGCTGTCTCACAAGAAAGTCTGCAAACAGTTTGCTGAAGACAACCTGTCCAAGAGCACGATTTACTGGAATCATGTCCTGTGGTCTGATGAGACTTAAGATAAACTTATTTGGCTCGGAAGGTGTCCAGCATGTGTGGTGCTGTCCTGGTGAGGAGTACCAAGGAAATTGTGTCTTGCCTACAGTCAAGCATGGTGATGGTAGCATCATGGTCTGGGACTGCATGAGTGCTGCTGGTACTGTGGAGCTGCAGTTCATTTAGGGAGTATGTACTGTATATTCTAAAGCAGAACATGATGCCAACCTGAGCAGCTCTGGTCAATTCCATGCCCAGGCAGTGCTAGATAACAATGGTGCTAATACAAAATACTGACCCTTTGGACACAGTTTTGACAAGTTCATTTAGGGTGTACTCACTTTTGTTGCTAGCTATTTTGACAATAATGGCTGTATGTTGAGGACAGTAAATATATACTGCTATACAAGCTGTGCATCGACTAATCTAAAATATTTCCAAGTTTTATTTCTATAGTATTGTCTCTTGAAAAGACATACTAAATTTGTTGCTGAAATGTGAGGGGTGTCCTCACTTTTGTCAGATACTGTATATAATGAGCTTAATATTTTACAGGACAAGCATTACCTTTTTCTTTTGGAGCTGGTTTTGCCTTTTCTTTGCTAACTTCCGCTTTTTTCAAAGAAAAATTCAAACGTTACACTGACGTTAGAGGAAACTACAATCAAAAAACACCATTAATGCACAGAACTATAAAAGTGATCACTTAAAGCAGTAGTTCCCCCAGAAAATGTTTCATTACTACAGAGCTGAACTTTCATTGCAGGATGTGATTTATTTCCAAACAGAAAAGAGTCTTTATATGCATTGTGATACCTTTCTTTGAACGAGCTGGTTTGGCCTTTTCTTTTATAACTTCAGGCTCTGCAAATGAGTGGTGAAAAGTTAAGACAATATAAAAGTTACTTTTGATCAATTGAATGCCTTCTTGCTGAATAAAAGTATTCATTTATTTAGTAAAAAGTCTAACTTTAAAACGGTAAAGTTAAGACAATATAAAAGTTACTTTTGATCAATTTAATGCTTTCTTGCTGAATAAAAGTATGAATTTATTTAGTAAAAAGTCTAACTTTAAAATGGTAGTGTACATAATGTTCATCAATTATGAATTTGCTTTATCATGTGTGCTCAGTAAAGCAAGAACACATATCATCACCTTTCTTAGATGGTGCTGGTTTGGTCTCTTTTTTGGCCTTTTCAACTCCTGAAAAAAACATTTACATTTATTTCCAGTTATTTCATAATTTACCAAACAGAAAGTTACTTAACACACAAGACACATACCTTTCTTTACAGGTACTGCTTTGGTTTTGTCCTTGGCCATCTCACCATCTATGATACAATAAAAACAATAGTTGGTGGTGAATGTTACTTTCTGGAAATCTTTATTAACAAAAACAACAACATCAAAACATTTTGTCCATGAACAAGATGTGTTAAATACCTTTCTTTGCTGGTTTAACCTTTTTCTCAGGTCCTGCACAGATAAAATTGTACAAATTATAATTTTATAATATAACTTTTTGTTTTAGACAGCTTTGTACAAATGCATAATGATCATGTGTGAGTCCATATAAAACTACAAAAAATATAAAATAATGAAATAAATGTTATATTAGACTAAAGCTGAAATATATAGTGTTTCACTTAAAGCCGTACATTACCCTCAAACAGTGTAATGAGGAAGCAAAGCTTTATTTATCTACTCTATTGGTGTTAGTACTTCATGCCTGTACCAGATTTCTTCTTTTTTAGAAGGGGTTCCTCATCCACTTTAGTCACCTTGACCTTCTTGTCAGTTTTTTTCTTGGTGCCCTTTTCTAGAATACATTTCATATACATAGTACAGGTATATAATCTATTGAAACAGAGATGCGGGGTTTTACACTTCATCTATAAACAACTGAAGTAGGTTTTTACTGTAGCAACCTTCAGTCTACAATCTAAATGTGGTTTTTGAGCATTTCACATAAGATAAATTAGTCTACATGAAGTAGATAAGTTCAGTATGTTTTACCACACTTACCTGGTTCTCGAGTCTTGTCTTCTTTGGATTTTTCTTTTCTTTTAGCCTTTTCTATCTCCTTTTTCTCATGTTCTTTTTTTTTCTTGACTTTTTCTACTGTTATGTTTATTTGTTGTAGAGTTATCTCTTCCTCTTCACCGTCTGCCTTCTTTTCCCTCATATCTGCAAGGACAGAAAAGATAATGTGTCACAGTTCTAGCATTTTTCTCTTAAACTGCAGTTTTCATTCTGCTCAAGCTCTGTATTTTACGGTGTGAAAGCACTGAAGAAAACAACAAACCATTCACCTTGAATGATTTTGTATATCTCCTCTCTAGCTTTTTTCTCTTTGGCTTCTTTCACTTGTTCAAGAACTGAAATCATGAGTAAATGTTAAATGAAAGTTACATGTTTTAACATCCGTATGATTAATTAGTGCATTAATTAGTGCACAATAAGTGTGTTAATTCAACATTAATAGTACTTGTAAAGCAGCAAAGTGGTTGTCAGCCATGTCATGGTGTTAGATTGCAAACAATGTATAATAAATGAATTAAATGATTCATTCTGTTTATGGAATCATTTAGTTAAGCAATATAATCGGCTTTGCAATAATTATATGCAGCCTTTTTGCAGAGTTATAGTTGCATTTTGTGTCACTAACAAGACTTCACAAATACTACAAAATATTAAATAATCAAGACACTGAAATTCTTTACAAATCAGTGTATAGAAGTATTTTAATTTTTCCTATATTGATTTGATTTGAGAAAGTCATTTTAAACATAAATTACAAATAACAAACTTCAATTTTTTTTGTGCATTTACCTATAAAAAGAAACAATATTGGACAAAAATTATACATTTCTCACAGTGTGCAATGTCAATATATAAACTTTTACAGCATCAGAGTCCTTTAGAGAATCCTCCAGCTGTTTTTCCTCCTCTTTTAGGCATCTTTCCAGAAGCAGACGTGAAGCAGAAGCTTCAGTGAATGAAACTTCATCTTCATCCATTAATTTGTTCTTCTTCCCAGTCCAAATTGTAAGAGATGGGTGATAACAGAACTGTTTTCTTCAGAACTGATGCATTATCACTGTTATGTATTTATACATACCTATAGATACATAGCCTACAACTATGTTATGTTCTATAAACAAAATAACTGTCAGTTGACATTTTGATGTCATTATGGCCACCTTATTAGTTAATTTGTACTTGGCCAACAAAAACAGTTTAGTTACAATGTTTTAAAATGTGAACACTGTTGGTCCAGTTGAACTATTGGTCCTCTATCAGTATTATATATAATATTATATATTTACAACAACAATTAATAAATTATATATTCTGTAAGGTGCAATTATGAGGGGAATATGAAAGTGAAGTTAGCTATGTTAAGATCTTGCACTCTTACAATCTTTATTAAATTATTAATTTAAACAAACAAGATAATAACTTAATTTAGTGATTAATGAATTATGATTTGTTATCAAGGTCATCTATTGACATATTGGTTGCCATCTGTCAACTGAACTATCACTTTTCCCTATTTGTGAAGTATACAAAAATGTTCTATACCTTTGTCAGACTCTTCATGAAGATCCTTGTGTGCTTCATGGTCGTCTGTTTCAATGGAATCACTCTGTGATGTTTTTCTCCCACTCAGGCCTCTTTTTATGGCATCTTTCTTCCTGTCATTGTTATTGTTATTTTCATCATCTCTGTCTGTGAGGTTATGCTGGACAGGAGGAAGGACCAGCTCCTCTTCATCATCATGGTCATCTTCACCAGCAGTGGTTTCCAAGATAGTTTGATCCTTAGTCTCCTCAAGCTCATCTACATCTACCTCATTCTCCAGGTTCTTTATGGCCTTTTCAGCATCAGCAATTGCAACATCTTCCTTCTCCTCCTTGTCTTCTACTTTCATTTCATCCTTACCCAGGACTTCAAGATCATCAAGTTCTGTTGCTTCTATCTTTCCCTTCACACTGATGGTATCTGGAGTAGCTTCAGCCAATGCAGATGGCTGTTCATCTTCTCTTGTCTCTTCAGCTGTTTTATCTGTTTCAGGTTCTTCATCCTCACCTATGAGATCAGAAGTATCTTTAACTGTTTCAGGTTCTTCATCCTCCTCTGTAAAACTGGTGATTTTCTTAAATGTATTATCAAATTCAATTTTGGTTATAATATTGGAAGTATCTTCTGCTGTTTCAATTGCTGCTTCTTTAGTCGTTTTAGGTGTTTCTAACTTCTCTGTAACTGCAGAGGTTTCTTCAAGTACTAAAGTATCATTAATGTCAGAAGCAATTTCAGCTAATTTGTCTTCTGAAAAGTTTAAAGAGATCTCTGATTTTGCAGATGTCTTTCCCTCATCTGTGACATCAGGGATATTATATGTTTCCACCTCTGTAACATCTGCAATATCTTTAACCGTTTCAGTAACTACATCCTCCTCTGTAACAACACTTGACGTCTCATCTATGTCTTTCACACCTGAGGCATCAGAGGTAATTTCAGGTTCCTCTTCTGCACATGCAAAGGTATCATCATCTGAGTCAATGTCATCAATATCTTGTGCCACATCAGAGGTAATCTCTGTTGATTCGTCCTCTGCAAAATAAGAGATATCTTCAACCTTTTCAGTTGCTATTTCTTCATCTATGACTTCTGGCATATCAGATGGTTCCTCCTCTGTAATATACAAAATATCTTCAACCATTTCAATAACTTCTTCTTCCTCTGTAACAACATCTGAGGCATCATCATTGTCAACTGTAACATTAGATGTTATTATAGCTGACACGTCCTCTATGAAATCTGAGATATTTTCAAACTTTTCACTGGCTATTTCCTCATCTACAACGTCTGGCATCTCCTCCATAACATCTAGAATATCTAGAATGTTTTCTGTCACATCAAAATGAGAAATATCTTCAAGCTTTTCAGCTGCTATTTCCTCATCTATTATTTCTGAAATATCAGATCCATCCTCCTCTGTAACATCTGGAATATCTTCACCTGTTTCAGTAACTACTTCCTCCTCTGTAACAGCATCATCAATGTCTTCTGTCACATCAGAGGTCATTTCAGTTGTTTCGTACATTTTAAAATGAGAAATATCTTCAAACTTTTCAGTTGTTATTTCTTCATCTATTACATCTGAAATATCAGACGTTTCCTCCTCTGTAACATCTGGAATATCTTCACCTGTTACAGTAACTACTTCCTCCTCTGTAACAGCATCAACGTCTTCTGACACATCAGATGACCTTTCAAATGTTTCGTACTCTATAAAATCAGAGATATCTTCAAACTTTTCAGTTGCTATTTCCTCATCTATTACTTCTGGAATATAAGACATTTCCTCATCTGTAACATACAAAATATCTTCAACCATTTCAACAACTTCTTCCTCCGTAATAACATCTGAGGCATCATCAATGTCTACTTTCACATCAGATGTTATCATAGTTGACTCATCCTGAATGAAATCAGAGATATCTTCAAACTTTTCACTGGCTATTTCCTCATCTATGACTTCTGGCATCTCAGATGTTTCCTCCTCTGTAACATCTAGAATATCTTCAACTGTTTCAGTAAATACTTCTTCCTCTGTAACAGCATCATCAATGTCTTCTGTCACATCAGAACTAATTTCTGTTGAGTCATACTCTGCAAATGGAGAGATGTCTTCAAACTTTTCAGCTGCTATTTCCTCATCTATTGTTTCTGGAATATCAGATGTTTCCTCATCTGTAACATCTGGAATATCTTCACCTTTTTCAGTAACTACTGCCTCCTCTGTAACAGCATCAATGTCTTCTGTCACATCAGAGGACCTTTCAGTTGTTTCATACTCTTTAAAATCAGAGATTTCTTCAAACTCTTCAGTTGCTATTTCCTCATCTATTATTTCTGGAATATCAGATGTTTCCTCATCTGTAACATCTGGAATATCTTCGCCTGTTTCAGTAACTACTTCCTCTGTAACCACATAATCAATGTCTTCTGTCACAACAGAGGTCATTTCAGTTGTTTCGTGCACTTTAAAATGAGAAATATCTTCAAACTTTTCAGTTGTTATTTCTTCATCTATTATTTCTGAAATGTCAGACATTTCCTCGTCTGTAACATCTGGAATATCTTCACCCGTTTCAGTAACTACTTCCTCCTCTGTAACAACATCATCAATGTCTTCTGTCACATCAGAGCTAATTTCTGTTGATTTTTTCTCTGCAAAATGAGAGATATCTTCAAACTTTTCAGCTGCTATTTCCTCATCTATTATTTCTGGAATATCAAACATTTCCTCGTCTGTAACATCTGGAATAACTTCACCTGTTTCAGTAACTACTTCCTCCTCTGTAACAGCATCAATGTCTTCTGTCACATCATAGGACCTTTCTGTTGTTTCGTACTCTTTAAAATCAAAGATATCTTCAAACTTTTCAGTTGTTATTTCTTTATCTATTATTTCTGAAATATCAGACATTTCCTCGTCTGTAACATCTGGAATATCTTCACCTGTTTCAGTAACTACTTCCTCCTCTGTAACAACATCATCAATGTCTTCTGTCACATCAGAGCTAAGTTCTGTTGATTCGTACTCTGCAAAATGAGAGATATCTTCAAACTTTTCAGCTGCTATTTCCTCATCTATTATTTGTGGAATATCAGAAATTTCCTCCTCTGTAACATCTGGAATATCTTCACCTGTTTCAGTAACTACTTCCTCCTCTGTAACAGCATCAGTGTCTTCTGTCATATCAGAGGTCATTTCAATTGTTTCATACTCTTTAAAATCAGCGATATTGTTAAACTTTTCAGTTGTTATTTCCTCATCTATTTCATCTGAAATATCAGATGTTTCCTCATATGTAACATCTAGAACATCTTCAACCATTTCAGTAACACTTTCCTCCACTGTAACAACATCATCAATGTCTTCTGTCACATCAGAGGTCATTTCATTTGTTTCGTACTCTTTAAAATCAGAGATATCTTCAAACTTTTCAGTTGATATTTCCACATCTATTATTTCTGATATATCAGATGTTTCCTCCTCTGTAACATCTAGAAAATTCTCACCTGTTTCAGTAACAACTTTGTCTTCTGTAACAGCATCATCAATGTCTTCTGTCACATCAGAAATAATCTCAGCTGATTCGTATTCTGCAAAATCAGAGATATCTTCAAACATTTCAGTTGCTATTTCCTCATCTATGACTTCTGGAATATCAGATGTTTCCTCATCTGTAATATCTGGAATACCTTCAACTGTTTCAGTAACTACTTTCTCCTCTGTAACAGCATCAATGTCTTCTGTCACATAAAAGATGATTTCAGCTGATTTGTCTTCTGCAAAATCAGAGATATCTTCAAACATTTCAGTTGCTATTTCCTCATCTTTGACTTCTGGAATATCAGATGTTTCCTCATCTGTAATATCTGCAATTGTTTCAGTAACTACTTTCTCCTCTGTAACAGCATCACTGTCTTCTGTCACATCAGAGGTCATTTTAGTTGATATATCCTCTGCAAAATCAGAGATATCTTCATCATTTTCAGTTGCTGTTTCCTCATCTTCTGGCATATCAGATAAATCTTCCTCTGTAACATCTACATCTTCAATCATTTCAGTAACTTCTTTCTCCTCAGTAATAACATCCGAGGCATCGTCAATGTCTTTCACAGTTGTTACAGTTGATTTATCCTCCGCAAAATCTGAGATATCTTCAAACTTTTCAGTTGCTATTTCCTCATCTAAGAGCATATCAGAAGGTTCCTCCTCTGCAACATCCATAATATCATCAACCGTTTCAGTAACTTCTTCATCTGATGTAACAACATCTGCAGCATCAGAGGTCATATCAGTTGATGCTTCCTCTGCAAAATCAGAGAAATCCTCAAACCTATCAGTTTCTATTTCATCTATGACATATTCTTGCATATCAGACGGTTCCTCCTCTGTAACATCTAAAACATCTGCTCCAGCAGTTTTATCCTCCTCTATTACATCAGAGGCAACCTCATCGTCTTCAACTGTGACATCAGAGCCGTCCTCAGCCGTTTCAATTTTTCCTTCCTCCTTTGTAACGTCCACGATATCTTCAGCTTTTTCAGCTGCAGCTTCCACCTCACCACGTTCCTTCTCAACCCCTTTTATTTCCTGTTCAGTGCTGTCTGTCTCCTTTACTGTGGATGTCACAGCAATGTAGGCAGCATAGGCAGGGTCTTGTGTTTTGCCTAGTATTTCTGCAACTGTTTCATTAAGTAATTTTTCAGTTCATGTTTAAGGCAGAACTGAGATCATTTTGCAAATAAAAACACATTTACCACTTTATGTGTGAGACATGACAGTTTGTTCAGATTGAAAACACGTCATTATATCACACTGATGACCTTACAGTATGCACATGTTGCGCCCTGACCAAAAAACTTCAGTTGAATCATTTTTAGAAGTTTCTTCAAAACCCCAAGCTTATATTTTGTGGTTCTGAGCCGTTGAGAACTTTTTTGTACATTTATGCACTTTCATCCAAAGCGACTTGCACTGTATTTAATATACATTTTACTGTACCAGTTTAGAAATTACCTTGGTAGTACAATTCTCTTGAACATTTTTAAATAAGCATTTTGTGAATCTAGAATGCAGCGACTTAAAATGAAACCCTCTATTTCTTTTCACAACCTCAGCTTAAAATCTCAGGGCATTAATATTGTGACATTCACAGTATTCTTGCAACATGTGCCATAACTGTGGTAAGAACTCCTACATGCTGTATGTTTGTGAAAAAAATCAACCGACGAATGTATCAGAGAAGGTTAGACGACGCACTACACCGCAAGAAGGGGGCAGGAAATCAAACAGCAAGAAATGCATTTGACAAAGTTTTTATTTTTGTATTTTATAAATGTGTCATGCACCTCTGTTTAAACCATTCTGGAAAATTAAATGCAAGCACTTTTACTAAATCTGAAGAACCATGGGGTACTGTGTGAGATGGAGAGCGCACACTATAGTACAGACAGGAAATATAAATGACAATCATCCCTGTATGTAGTCATGCAGGGCCTTTTCATGCACCTGTAACAATGTTTTATAAATGTTCAAATTACCAATTGGACTGAAACATGGTAAGATGCAACATAACTGTGCATAAAGATGAATAGATATGGGATGACAACGAGTCAGAAAACAATATAATTTTAGTCAATTCAAGATCTACATGCTCTCATTCTTTTGCAAGTTAAAAATGAACACATTTGAAACCTAAGTTTGTTGATGCTGTTTAGCAGTTATTTGTTTAGGTTTGACTACCAGTGTTAGTTTTCAAGTTAATCTATTGATTTCATGTAAATCAAAAAATGTGCATTTACCAACCTTTTTCCATAGGGGGCAGAAATTCTCCTGAAAAAGTAGACAGTTATACATCTCAATTCAATTCGATACTCAATTAAAAAAAAATCCCAGATTGCATTTTGTCTGTGTCAAATAACTGGCAAAATACCGGAAGTGTTTAGACCGTTTTTCAAGGCCGCGTTGTACTAAACCCATTTAAGAATCATTAAGTATAATTCTATTGTAATTTCACAAATGCTATGATTAGATTTAATATCAATTAATATATGCGATGTAGGTAAAATATCTGTGCTTTATGTAGGTTAGATACGTGTGTGTCAGAACGGTTCTGTTCACAGTAAATGCTGCTCCACATGAACTGTTATCATTTACATGTGTAAATGTCTCAAAGTCCATCTCTGCATATTGCTGTGAGTTTAGGTTTATTATACCATTCATCTGGGAATGCAACATGTGCTATTTCATCAGATCTTTAAGCTAAATCATTTATAAACCTATAGGCAAGCACAGGAGAATACATCTTTTTCAATATGCTAACTGTTCAGAATAATTTCAAATAAAAGCTCAAACCCTCGCTCTGAGTTTATACACTTTGATGTCCACATATTCAAGAAATGACAGTGGCTGTGGCATTTTTTGGTCATAAAGAAATGGCCAAATATTTAAGATTAAGAGGACATTTGAATTAAATGTTGTTTAGTCAATATTAAAAAAGGATTAGATCATGTAGTAAAGTGTCCCTCTGAAGTTCTATTGCTTATAATACATTATGTATTTGAACAGTTTTGTTAAATTAAACCATATGATTACTTGCTTTTAACACTTTATTTAAACTAATTATTATTGCTTCATTGCTATTATATATGTACTTTAAGTTATTTTAAAGGATATTGTTTGCTTAGGTCTATTTTTACTACCTCTAACAATTTAATTATAATTATCCAATTACTTGATTAATCTTCATAATAATCGCCAAATTACTCGATTACCAAAATAATTGTTAGTGACAGCCCTATATATAAATTGTTGTTGAATATTAACACAAACCTTTTCGTCTTATGACTTGAGGCGTCTCATCTGAAACAGAGATCACCAGGGATTGTTAAAAAGATAATTGTGTTTGAGATACAAGCATACATTTGTGATGAACTTAACATTATGAATACCTTTGTCTTCCATGAGCATGTTTGAGAGATAGGCCAAGAACATGTCCCTCCTGTCAGCAAACTCCTCAACAGTGTCTGTGACAACTTTCATGGGATCAAAGCTAATATCAGGAATACCACCTAGGAAAAATAAAATAAAATGAACTTATCATTCTTTTACCAGTAAAACACAATGTTTTGAGCTGATAAATGAACAATACCTTCATCCCCTGGAAACAGACTGGATAGGTAATTAGAAACGGTGGTCTTCAGATCTGTGGCCTCCTCTACAACAGTTTCAGCCAGCTCCGCAGGAGCAGTGCTTATTTTGGGAAACCAAGCTGAAATATTGGGAAGGTATATATAGATATACATTATTCGTGTTATAGCAAAACTGAAATTTCAGCAGCATATTGAATTTTGGTGTTTAATAAACATATGTTTTACTTTCTGACCCCAAACTTTGTGTAGAGTATATCACTGAGTGTCTAAAATAATGTGAAAAATAAACACCTTCAAGGTTCCCAAATATGGTTGAAGAAATGGTCTTGATCCCACTTAAAAGTTGCAGAAATGCTTCACTGGCAATGTCTGCTGGATAAATGATTACTACATCCAGGACGTCTATGCAGCAATGAAAGCATTAAACAGAAGTCAGTGAGTCTGGCATGAGCAGATGAAATCATGTTTTACTGAAATACTCAAATATGACTTATTCAGATGTTTTATCATATCATCCATCTGTCATCTCGCAGAACAGCAATAGCCAATTATTTCAGCAATGTAGGTACCTTCAAATAAGTGGAATAAGTAGGCCACTGGGAATCTAATCCAGTCAGTAGCCTCATCCAATACAGTGCCACCCAGTTTCACTGTTTCAGTGATGTCTGCGTCCCCTGTTAAGTGTTAAACAGACAATTAGGATCAAACATTGACAAGATGCACCTAACAGATGATATAGATTATATGAGTGCATATACAATTATGAGAAAAAATGTTGATGCTTTTCAGTACCTTCAATGCCCTCAAACATGGTTGAAATGTATTGTATAACGGTCTTGCTCCCGCTTAAAATTTGCACAAGAGCTTCACTGACCATGTCCACTGGAGTAAACACTATATTCAGAATGTCTGTAGCACAGAAAGCATTAATCTTCTATTAGTGCTAATATTTATTTTTAAAGTGGTAATAATGAGTCTGGTTGCATTTCAGCTCCCAGAACAACACTGGCCAATTATTTCAGCATGATCAGTAAAGCAGGTACCTTCGAATAAGTCGAATAAGTAGCTCACTGGGGATCTGATCCATTCTGTAGCCTCATCCAATACAGTGCCACCATATTTCACTGTTTCAGTGATTCCTGAGTCTCCTCCTGTATGGGAAAAACAACAATATAATGCAAGTCGAAGCCAAAGTGTTTTAAACTGCTTATAAATTATTTTTAAATGAATATATGTACGTACCGTCTGCACTAAATATTCCTGTCAGATAAGATACAGATGAGTCAGCAGCTGAACTAATAGCTTCCACCGGATGAAATATTATTTCAGTAGCGTACTCTGTATTACAAATAAAGGAAGAGAAAATTGCATATAAGTCAAGTATGTCATCAACAAAATGTAATACTTCAGAAATGAAAATTCTGTCTTTATTTACTCATCTCATGTTAAAAACCCGACTTTATTCTTCCGCAAAACACTAACTTACTCAATTATAATAAACATGGCTTTCAAAAAAGACGTAAAAGCATAATAAAATTATGAAAAACTAGTCAATAATACTCCTTCGCTATATTCCAAGCAACATGATAGTTTTGTGAGAGGAAGAGTTCACAATCAGTCATTATTCACTGACTTTCGCCACATTTAGCTCTCACTAGCACGTTCTTGTGAGAATGAGCGGCAAACGATTCACGACTCAATCATGGTGAGTTGAATCTTTTCAGTGAATCGGTTGATGCGGTCTGAATCTATTGATCCAGTTCTCGAGTCCAACTTGCGGATTCATTGATTCGATCCTAGACAACTCACTGGATATGAAGATTTGTGTGAATAATGTTGGTCTTTTTTACACAAAACTACTCTATAACTTTAAAAAAAAAAACTTGAAATAAGTAATTTAGACTATCTTTGTAAATTTTATGGGTCTGGCTTCAAGTCTTATCCACGTCAAACAGCTTGTTTTGCTGCTTGATATTGCAAATTGGCGTGTCTTACCATGTTATTTTAATGTATTATCTTAATTATGAACACACTGGTTTAGTGCAAACAGTTTAAGCGTTTACTGCACGTTCACGTTGTTATTCTTCTTGTTATTTGCCAATAGTGTTGTCACAATCCATCATCAATCGGCCATATTGGCAGCACTGAATATTTTGCTGATTATTGCTGCGGAAAATGTTACATTTTGTCATGTTTTGGACTGTACTAATGGTACAATAGACTACCAAAAGTTATAACGAATCTAGGTGAAGGCAGAACCTGATGTTACCAAGTGCAACATGTCCCTGGATCAACATCTTTGTTGACCCTGGAACAACATTGTGATTAAACCAGCGGATTTGAAAAAATGTTTATAGTTTTTGTGAAATTTAGGCTTATAATAAGTGTTTGGTGCTTGTACATCAGTGTCATTCATCTATCATTTCCTCTGATTTTAGAGATTACTCATGGGTAAGGTTAGGTTTAGGTGTAGGGATGTGGTCAAGACTACATTTTTGGATCTAAATATGTTGACCCAGGAACACATCTAACTCAGCAATATCAGGATGTGCCTAGGAGAAGAGTGCAAAAAACTGTCTGAGGAACAAAAAGTGTTTGCTGTGGGCCAAACTGAACCAGGATTTCCAGGTCCATGAAATATTAGGCTAATATTTGTATTAATATACTGCTTGTACATATCATATCTTTACCACCTATTAACTTTAGTTTGTCAAAATGTTGCACTCTTTCTTGCTTCTGTATGCTGCTAGTCCTTCTCTATATGATTTAGCTTCCACATATATATATATATATATTTTTTTTTTTTAATTAGCATAAATTAGCAGAACAACATATTCAGTAGTACATTAACTGTCCAATCCATGCTGTTGTTTACATCCAAGTAACGGCAGTATGGCCACACATCCTGGTAACTGACCAAATCGTGACGTATGTGCAAACCCTCTATCGTGGCTAATGAACCGGGTTACTTCTGCATTAAATACAGTGGATATGTTCTGCAACCTTTTATGAAGACCGACAGTTTTAGTAATTGTAACTGCACTGAAAAGCAAGGTAATTTTTACTCTACTAAAAGAGTAGCTGTGTTGTGAAAGCATACCTTGAGCATCATTAAACATATCGTTCATATGGTTTATCCTGTTTTCAATGCCTTCAATGGCCTTGCTCATTGCTAGCGCTGGATCAGAGCCGAAATCCTGGATGCCTGCATAAAAAACAGTTCAGAGTGAACCCAACAAATCCAACAATAGCACAAGAGTAAATAAAATAGGGACTGTAAAAATTAGGCCTTTATTGTAAACTTACTTTCAATCTGATCATCGCTGACAAAGTCAAACATGACAACGCCTGCTATTGACCAAGAGATCAGAAGTGTGATGACGACCACCCATTGTGCCGGGCGATTCATGATTCGTAAAATTCCATGGCTCCCAGCTGTAAGTAAGTTTGGGTGCGTTGCCCTAGCCAGGGCATCTACAGCGGTGGGAGGAATGGGACCTGGAGACATATGAATGAATTTAACATCTAAAGGTCTATAGCAAACCTTGGTCCTAAATGTTACCCAAAGGTTGTGCATTAAATTACTATGTTCTTTTTTAGTAATACTTATTAGTAATATCTTTAGTAATATTTTTTAGTAATACTTATAATACTTATAATATCCATATTTCTACATTGTTTTTTTTTTACAGTGTTTTTATAAATACAGCACCATAGTTGTTGCAGCTGTTCACTGGCGTTAATTGCAAGATGCATGACTGACTTCAGACTTGCAAGAATAAACTGCATCTCCATCTTGTGTTATTTTCTCCCTGCTGCATGAGCCTAATGACATCATGAACTAAACAAAGCAACTAATTATTAACAAGTCTTAATATTGCATATTAAATATTGAACATGTTTGCTAGATTCACAAAAAAAATTGACAAAATTTGGGGTCTGTATTTTATAATGTTTTTGGAAGAAGTTTCTTATGCTCACCAAGGCTGCATTTATTTGATCAAAATATAGTAAAACACTAATGTTGTGAAATATTATTACCATTTTAAATAACTGTTTTATAATTTAATATATTTTGCTTATTCTTGTAATGGTAAAGCTGAATTTTCAGCAGCCATTACTCCAGTCCTCAATGTCACATGATCCTTTAGAAATCATATATCACCATATCATAATCATATATCAATATGCTGTTTTGGTGCTCAGATAGCATTTATTTTTATTATTAGTATTGCAAACAGTTGTGCTGTTAAAGATTCTTTGATGAAGGGAAAGTTCAAGCAGCATTTAAAAAAATACATTTATTAATTATTTTAAGATACTTACATATCTATATTAATCTTGAAAGTATGTAAGTGTTGAAGCTACATAAATGTTATGAGCACAGCATATCATTTGTTTCAGCAGATTAAAATCATAAATAGATCAACTGATCTGTTAATTCAGCCTTATATGGTACCACAACAGAATTTATTGTAATTATCTTATTTTTTAAACATTATTATTAAATGTCATACTAAATATTTACTTTTAATTTTTGACCATTTATTACTTAAGCTCTGTTTGTCAAATGCAGGAGATCTTGAGTACAAAACCTGCAGTACCTTTAGTTGCCTGAGCCATGGTGGTACTTCAGCCGAATATCCTTTGATTTTGCTTGTGTAATCTTATTTGGCCAGTTTCACCCAGTTGATGTTAAATCCCATTTAGGAAAAGTTGTTCCTCTTTGTCGTCCCCATCCAATCCACGGGTGAAACCTCCCAATCTTGTGAGAAAAGCGGGATGAGGGTTTTCAAAGTGCCGGATTTGGGACCATGGCTGGGGGAGAATGGGATATTAGGTCAGGGCCAGAAACAGGGGAGTTCAGGCTCTGGCAGGGGACACAGCAAATAGGTGCTGGTAATTTAGCCCATGTTATTGGTGGGACGGGAAAAGTGCTAGGGTGCTTCAAGGTAACCTTATCCACTGCAAGCCTGGTTTATTCTTAGACAGTATAGCTTTTACCAGCTGCACTCTCTCTTGCCTTTTTAGGCGGTAGGGGGTGTGACCTACTGGAAGCAAAAGAAAAAGAGTTAAATGTTCATATGCTCTAATGTTTTTGGTTTTTAGTGTCTCAGATAATGTATATTCCGTCATATTACGCAACAATGTTTATTGTTTATTATTTTCAAAATAAAGTATGATTTATTTTAAATGAATCATTGGTATTACCCTCTAAAGTGAATCATGCTTCTAATTAGCACTCTTTATCAAATCTCACTGCATATCGCTGTTGATTTCGTAGAACAGATCTGAAATATAGAAGCACGGCTCCTATTTTTAACTGCAAACTAGCTGAGAAGAGACGTGAGATGTGGACATTTATGTGGCGAGGATCAACATGTTTTGGCTGGAATGGAGTGGCCCTCCTCTGGACAAACAGGGAATTGCAGGACTGCACTGCTGAAAATGGAAGCAATATGGAAGGTGGGAACGGACCTTGTTGCCTGTTTGCAAATTGTCTAATTAATTAAAATGCTACAAAATTTAAAAAATGTATCCACCTTATTTTTTTTAATGCGGAAGTAAGCTGTTTTCTGGTAATGTGTTAGACTTCCGGTTCATAAGCCGGCGTAGGAGAAGAATAACGCAGTAAACAGCAAAACTGTTTGCACTACATACGTGTTCGTAATTAAGATAATACATTAAAATAATATGGTAAGACACACCAGTTTGCAATATGAAGCAGCAAAACACTGTTTTGTACAGTTAAAACAGCTAGAAGCAGATGAGACCAGAAGCCAGACATATTAAATAATAATAATAATAAAAAAATGGCCGCGTTGGCTCTTAGGAGAAAAATATGTAGCACTACTTAATTAAATATGTGACCACAAAACTGAGATTCATCTGAAAGCTGAATAAATAAGCTTTCCACTGATACATGGTTTGATAAGATACAACTAGGCCTATTTGAAAATCTGGAATCTGATGGTGCAAAAAAATCTGAATATTGAGAAAATAGTTGTCCAAATGAAATTCTTAGTAATGCATATTACAAATAAAAAATTAAGTTTTGATATTTTTACAATAGGAAATTTACAAAATATCTTAATGGAACGTGATCTTTACTTAGTATCCTAATGACTTTTGGCATAAAAGAAAAATAGATAATTTTGACCCATAAAATGTATTTTTGGCTATTGCTACAAATATACCTGTGCTATTTAGGACTGTTTTTGTGGTCCAGGGTCACATATGTATTTAAATATAATGCAAATATAATAAATTATTAACAAATGCTGTTCTTTTGGACTTTCTATTTATCACAGAATCCTAAAAAAAAGTTTCCACAAATATATTAAGCTGCAAAACTGTTTTCAACATAATAATAAGAAATGTTTCTTGAGCACCAAACCAGCATATTATAATGTTTTTTTGAATGATCATATGTGACACTGAAGGATAATGATGCCATCACAGGAATCAACTACATTTTAAAATATATTTAAATAGAAAAAAATTAAATATGTATATAATATTATGCTTTTTCAACAATATATCTTCTGTTTGATAACTGAAAATCTAATTAATGCATAAATTAATGTATTAATGTGCAAACATTAGACCACCTTTGAAAAAAGTTAAAATATTGACAGAAATGTTAAATCTTCAAGAACATGCTAAATGATCTTAACTCAAAAGATACTCAATTAT
Organism: Cirrhinus molitorella; assembly: GCA_033026305.1. Classification (NCBI taxonomy): domain Eukaryota; kingdom Metazoa; phylum Chordata; class Actinopteri; order Cypriniformes; family Cyprinidae; genus Cirrhinus; species Cirrhinus molitorella. The sequence continues at coordinate 27,601,519 of CM065135.1, read as the reverse complement.
AATTTGATGATAATTTGAGGTGAAAAAAAATGAAAGATTGAAGGAAATGGATTTGAATGACACTTTATTCTAAAAATGCTTGTGCATAAATGAAACAAAGCAATTAAATAAACACAATATTTATGAATTAATCAAACATAGATGGTACAAAAATAAAAGGCGAAAATTATGAGGTTGGATTTGAACACAAATGCAGCACATAATTTAAATTTTAGGCCCAGATAAAAGCAGCCTTCAACTGAACCCCGAAATATTGGCTGAAATCAACACTGTAGTTGTGAAGAGTAGGTGAGTAACTGTTCTTGAAATATGGCTCAATACGTCAATATTGTCGCAATATGAATATGACCTACAGTAAGCATGTCCACAGAGAAGTCTGTCTCTTACTAAATGCGACAAAAAAGTAAAGAATGACCCGATAATGAATATTCAGACATGTCATTTTATCATGAAGGACAAAATGAGGGGCAAAAAACAAGGCAGACCAGCAATGAGTTATCTTGAGTGAAATTCTACCATTTCATAATATTTCTCTACGCATTTAGTCGTGTTATTATTTTATAATGCATGATATTGTGAGATACATTTAATGGACTCGTTTTATTTTCTCTCACAACAGTAAGGATGTTAGCAGTCATTTTATCTTATTTGCAGGAAAGATGCAAGTATGGTCAAGCATAATGCCCACTTGGTCTCATACTATTCTGGTACATACATTGCTCTATTGTTAATCCAAAGTGACTAAATAGAAAATGCACTCATTCTAAGAAGCAGAAAAACAAAAGAGCGACACTGAGCGCTTGCTAAAAGCAGGTGCAAAATAATTAGGCCCAGCAAAATCACTAAAACCAGTGCAGACATCATTACCTTCTGTGAAAGTCACAATAATGTGTCAGAAATGCTACCTATGCACTGCTGTATGTCTCGGCTAAAAGGGAGTGTTTGGACACGTACAGTTAATTGAATATACAACTGACAGTATTCCTTGAATATTTAAAAGAGGCTGGTCAATGTCCCACTGGAAGTGTCTAGGAATGATTTCCAGAATCATTGTAAATCTTAAAACGGTTGATGCCGCCTCTGTTGATCATGCTTTCCTCACAGCGTCGACTTTCTCGGCCTGGATACGAACGCAAAACAGCATTATAAAAAGTAATAAAACAAGCCAAATACAAGGGAAAACTAAACACACTATTTACACTACATACAAACAAGCCATTCTTATCATTAACCGTGACTGATGTCTCTCTCCCCGGAACACTATTTTTGGCTTTACTGACAGATATAATGCGACTGCATGTCCTTTTTTTCAATGGAAGATGAATTGTGTCAGATATTGGGTCGAGATGGCACAAAACTTGGAAGCTTTTCTCATCAAATGCTCAGTCTTTTGAAGGGCAGTCTGTTGTGGCCTACACTCTGTGGTCTGGAGCTCCGTGTTTAGAGGTTGTCCCCAGGTTGGTATTGTGGTTCAGTGGCAGTGAAGTAATCCTCCAGGAAGGCTTGCAGATACTCAAAGGTGGGCCGCTCCTCGGGGTCCCTCTTCCAGCATTGGAGCATGAGCTCGTGCAGGGAGCTGGGACAGTCCTGGGGGCAGGGCATCCTGTAACCACGCTCAACTTGCTCCAAGACTTCTCGGTTGTTCATGCCTGAGGGACAAATGCAAAGCATGTGCTCTTTAACTGAAAAAAAAAAGCTGGGGGGCCCTTAAATTCCTGTATGATGCTGAGTTGCACTTCATTTATACACTCTTAAAGGGATAGTTCACCCAAAAAGTTAGTGGGGTCCAGTCTTGCTCTTTATAAAAGAGCAAGTCAAAAACATCTTTTGTGTTCATCAGAAGAAAGGTAATAATAGAGGTTTGTCATGGGTTTGGAACTCACCCTCATGTCGTTCCAAACCCACGACATGAATTAAGATGTTTGTAATAAACCTGAAAGATTTCTGTACTTCTATTGAAAGTCCACTTAACCAGTAGAACATTTACACTACATTTCTGCATTTAGTATAAATGTAGAAGATCCAAAATGGTCATTAAGGTGTTGTAAAATAAATCCATATGAATTGTGTGGTTCAGTTAAAGTCTTGTGAAGAGATAAAATCACTTTATATGATGAAGAGATTTCGTTTAGGCTTTAATTTGGATATAAACAAATATACACCGAGCGTATCACATTTTGTAACACATATTTTACACACTACAACAAACTTTATTGGTTCTCGTGCATCACGTATATTTGAGCTTCTGTGTTTACCATATGTGATTTGTGTCGATAATTGTTTAGATGTATATAAAGGCCTCAAATAAAGCAATGCTCATCATATAAAAGCCTCATATAAAGCAATGGTCTTCATAAAAACAGGTCATATCGCTTCATAAGACTAAATGTCTTATATGGATTTGTTTTACAACATCTGTGTGACCTTTTTGGATCTGCTAAGTTTTGATTGCCAGGACTTTAAATGAAGGTACAGAAACCTCTTAGGTTTCATTAAACATACTGTATCTTAATTTGTTTTGAAGATTAAAGGTCAAGTTCACTTCCAGAATAAAGATGTCCTGATAATTTACTCACCCCCATGTCATCCAAGATGTTCATGTCTTTCTTTCTTCAGTCGAAAAGAAATTAAGGTTTTTGAGGAAAACATTCCAGGATATTTCTCCATACAGGGGACTTCAATGGGAGCCAATGGGTTGAAGGTCCAAATTGCAGCTTCAAAGGGCTCTACACTATCCCAGCCGATGAACAAGGGTCTTATCTAGTGAAACAATCTGTCAATTTCTAAGAACAATACAAACTGATATACTTTTTAACCTCTACTAGAGTACACAATTAAAGAACTAACTGGGCGTGACCAAGAAGTGTGTCACACAGCTAGTGCAAAAAAGCATTTGTGGTTAAAGACTATAAAAGTTTTTATTTTTTTAGAAAAACGACTGATTGTTTTGCTAGATAGAACCCTTATTCCTCAGCTGGGATTGTGTTGAGCCCTTTGAAGCTGCACTGAAACAGAAATCCGGACCTTCAACCCGGTGGCCACCACTGAAGTCCACTATATGGAGAAAAATTCCTGGAATGTTTTCCTTAAAAAACGTTATTTCTTTGCGACTGAAGAAAGAAAGACATGAACATCTTGGATGATATGAGGGTGAGTAAAATATCAGGAAATTTTCATTCTGGAAGTGAACTTATCCTTTAACCAAAGTCTTATAGGTTTGGAACAACATGAGAAAGCAAGTGCTATGCCTTTAAAGGCATAATTTACCCAAAAAAGGTTCCAAACCAGTACGTTTTTCTTTTTTTGATGAACATAAAAGGAGATATTTTGAATGTTTCTGCTTTTGTTCATACAAATTTCAGAGTCAAAAACAACACTGGACCCCACTGATTTTTAACTGTAAGGGTATTTTTGTGTTCATACAGGTTTAGAACAACATGTGGGTGAGTAAACAATGACAAAGTAAATTATCCCTTTAATAATTTATCTTGTCTTTGTAAAAAAAAATCACTACATTGTAGTCATTTTAACCTACTAAACTTTAGTCAGTTGCTGTCAGCATTAAAGGTATAAATTTAGGTTGAACCACTGATGTCACATGGACTATTTTATCGATGTCCTTACTACTTTTCTGTGCCTTGAACGGGGTAGTACCGTTGCTGTCTATGCAGGGTCAGAAAGCTCTGGGATTTCATCAAAAATATATTTGTTTTCTGAAGATGAACGAAGCCCTTACGGGTTTGGAACAACATGAGGGTAAGTAATTAATGACAGAATTTTCATTTTTGGGTGAACTAGCCCTTTAATGGTCCAAAAGTCTAAAATGTACCTTCCACCATCAGATCTCACCTGGATAGGGCACGCGTCCTTTGGTGACCAGCTCTGTGAGGAGTATTCCAAATGACCACACATCTGACTTGATAGTAAACCTTCCATAGAGCGCTGCCTCTGGAGCCGTCCACTTGATTGGGAACTTGGCACCTACAACGGAACACTGGATTTATGGATCTGATCTCGAAATGTGGCCTACTTGTGAATTGGGCAATGTTCCCAGGGAAATTACAGATTTAAGTCTGTTGAATATGTGCATAAGGAAACAAACATAAATAGATAAAATATAGTGCAGTCATACATGACCTTTATAGCCACGTCATCCCCATTTGAGAGTTTGCCCTGTCGAAATGTTTCCATATGCAACAGAACATTGTACTATAAACTATATCCAGCAAAATATCCAGACATAGAAGGAAATGTACAGAAACTGTACTGGTTTTTATAAACTCTGATCTTTATAAACTCCAATAATGCAACTTCACTGTAAAGTGAAGAAAAACTACGTTGCCATATGTGACCCTAGACCACAGTAGCACGGTCTTAAGCAGCACGGCTATATTTGTAGCAATACCCAAAAATACACTGTATGGGTCAAAATTATTGGTTTTTCTTTGATGCCAAAAATCATTAGAATATTAAGTAAAGATCATGTTCCATGGAAATATTTTGTAAATTTCCTACCGCAAATATTTTAAAATTTAATTTTTGATTAGTAATTTGCATTTCTAAGAACTTCATTTGAAAAACTTTTAAGGTGATATTCTCAATATTCAGATTTTTTTGCATCCTCAGATTCCAGATTTTCAAATAGTTGTCACTCGGCCAAATATTGTCCAATCCTAACAAACCATACATCAATGGAAAGCTTATTTATTCAGTGTTCAGGTGATGCATAAATCGCAGTTTTGTGGTTCAGGGTCCAGGGTGACATATGGCAACACTCCATATACCATATACCATTAGCTACTCTATGAAGACAGAGTAGCTAAGTCTGATTTGGGAGTGTAACTCTTACCTTGTCGTGCTGTGTATTCATTGTCCTCTATTAGTCTGGCCAGTCCAAAATCGGCAATCTTGCACACTAAGCTGTCACCAACAAGTATATTGGCAGACCGCAGATCTCTGTGGATGTAGTTCATTCTTTCAATGTAAGCCATGCCTGCAGCAACCTAAAAGAGAAGTGCGTGAGCAATAAAACATATAAATGTCCCATTTTCAAGTAAGTGCTTACCGAAACCAGATACCTTAATCAATTATGGGTCTCAAAACATTTTAACTAACCTGAGCGGCCATGTCCACTAAATTTGGCAATTTAAGCCCACGCCCCTCACCATCCTTCAAGAAATCCAGTAGGCTTCCTGAAAGACAATAAGTTAGATGTGAACAAACCTGTGTGACTTCTTTAGAGGCATAACAGTAATATTGTAAAATAGTATTACTTAATTATACAGTTTGAATCAATTTTAACTTTCCAGCATCATTACTTCGGTCTTCAGTGTCACATGATTCTTCAGAAATCATTCTAATATTCTGATTTGATGAAATCAGTGCTGAAAACAATTGCTGCTTAATATTTTTGTGGACCCGGGACACATTTTTCAGGAATTATTGATGAAAAGAAAGTTCAAAAGAGCAGCATTTATATAGCACTTCTGTCGCAAAATCTGTTCGTACCTTTGCTCATATATTCTGTCACAATGTAGATGGGTTCTTCAGAGACGACCGCATAAAGCTGCACAAGCTTGTCATGCCTCAGTTTCTTCATTATCTGAGCCTCCTCCAGGAATGACTCTGGGGACATTGTGCCTGGTTTCAAGGTCTTCACTGCCACTTTAGTATTGCCATTCCAAGTGCCTGCCATTCAGAGACGAGATTTCATAGTGAGTCACACAGCTCTTGAAAGGAACCACACATAAATCCTTCCAAGACAGCTGGCTTTCTTTTGAGGAGAGGAAATGTTCTCTGCCTCACTGACAGGGCTAGATTTATACCCCTGGAATTATAAGTAATGTATGAATATCAAACTCTTTTATTGGGCATGTGGTTAAGCTAATCTCTTACCCATCCAGACCTCTCCGAACTGTCCATTCCCCAATCGTTTGATGAGCTGAAGTGACTCACGTGGGATCTCCCATACATCTTTGGTTTTGACAGACAGGTCGGCAAGGCGGGGCATGCCTTTATGGCACGGGACTATTAAACGGCAACAAAGTCCTGCAGCTCGGGCTGAATGCAAAAATATGAACAGATTACACTGTTAGTTTATCATTTAAGATGGATTACTTTTTGTATTAGGCATTCAATGCAGATTTACCGGAATAATGGTGCACAAGCTGCTGCAGAGTTTCAAATTGAGCTCTAGTGGTGATGTAATATCCTCCATTGTCCAATTTGCGGATCTTGTAGTGCTTCACATGGTCACCTTTAGTTTCATCCCAGTCCTGTATGGACAGTGAATACGCTCCTACAATAAACATGAGAACAATTAGATACAGGACTCTCAAATATCACTTACAAATTCCAAGATTAATTTAAGTAATGTAATAAATTAGCTATAAAACTATTTGTCTGTCAAGGATGCATTAAACTGATCAAAAGTGACAGTAATGGCATTTATGATGTTACAAAATGTTTCTATTTCAAATGCTGCTCTTCCAAACTTTCTATTTATCAAAGAATCCTGTGGAATGGCAGATGAAAATTCAGCTTTGCTATAAGAACAAGTGACACTTTAAAATACAGTTTAAGTCAGTAGTTTACATACACCTTGCAGAATCTGCAAAATGTTAATTATTTTACCTAAACAAGAGGGATCATACAAAATGCATGTTATTTTTTATTTAGTACTGACCTTTTTCATATTAAATATGTTTACATATAGTCCACAAGAGAAAATAATAATTGAATTTATAAAAATGACCCCGTTCAAAAGTTTGCATACACTTGATTCTTAATACTGTGTTGTTCCCTGAATGATCCCCCGCTGTTCCTCAGAAAAAAATGTCAGTTCTCACAAATTCTTTGTTTTTCAGAATTTTTGTGTATATGAACCCTTTCCAACAATGACTGTATGATTTTGAGATCCATCTTTTCACACTGAGGACAACTGAGGGACTCATATGCAACTATCAGAGAAGGTTCAAATGCTCACTGATGTTTGGAAGAAAACACGATGCATTAACAGAATGAACAGAATGTTGAATATTATATTATATATTCCATTAGCTCCTTTCTGAAGATACAGATGCTACGTTTCCCAGAAGCCCAAATAAATCAAATTTACCCTGATCTTCAAATTTAAAAAGTCAACCCTCCCCCATTTTTGAACGGGGTAATTTTTATAAATATAATTATTATTTTCTCTTATGGACTATATGTAAACGTCTTTTATGTGAAATAACTTATTCATGACAATACTAAATAAAAAATAACATGCATTTTGTATGATCCCACTTATCTTGGTAAAATAATGAACATTTTGCAGATTCTGTAAACTTTTGACTTCAGCTGTATATTAACAGAAACTAGTTATTTGAAATTGTAAAAATATTTCACAGTATTACTGTTTTTACTGTATATTTGATTAAATAAATGCAGCCTTGGTGAGCATAAGAGACTTATTTTGAACACAATAAACATTTTACTGACCCCACACTTGCGAATGGTACATAACTGCAAATTACCTTTTGTGGTCTCACTCTCCCTTATAAGGAAAGTGCCTCTGGGATTTCCATTTGACAACAGTTGCCGTTCTGCATCTTTACGGCCAAGTTTTCCAAAATACCAACTACAAAGGGATACATAGTGTTTGGTTTGGTTAACAGTAAGACCACATGACAAAACTATGTTACTGCCCTTGTCCCAATGAAAACACTACTAGGAGTAACGCAAAAAACAGACATTGTTCTTTTGGATAGTATTCCTATTTATATTTCACTTTTGTCTATTTTAGAACTAAAATGGAACTTACTCTTCTGCCTGTATGGAGTCTACTGGAGCCACATAATTACTGGGTATGTATCCTGTTCCACCTGTAGTGAGAGAGCGGGCCTCCCACCAGTCTCCTTCCCTGATATACAGCAAGAGAGAAAATAAACAATTAATGTATTTCAAATGGGTCAAGTTTCAATTATTGAGAAAGAAACTATAATGCACATACAAAAAGAAAATCTAATTTAAAAATCTCCCAAAAGGTAAAGTACAGATACACTATTGTTTAAAAGTTTTAAAGTAATAAAATTAATATTTTTATTCAGCAAGGGTGTATTACATTTATCAAAAGTTACAATAAAAGACATTTATAATACAACAAATGTACTATTCATCAAAGAATCATAAAAAAAATGCATTACAAATTTTAACAAAAACACTGATAAATATAAACATAATAAATGTTTCTTAAAAGCCATATAAGTATATAACAATGATTTCTGAAGAATAATGTGACACTTAAGACTGGAGCACTGTAAGCTGAAAATTCAGCTTTGCCATCAAAGGAATAAATTACATTTTAAAACATATTCAAGTAGAAGTTACTCAAAAGAAAAAACACAATATTACAGCTTTGAAGAGATAAAAACAATCTTACTGATCCCAAACTTTAGAACAGTAGCATACATTTAAAGCATTAGTTAATATTTCAGACAGCATCCTACTAAAAAGAGAATTGAAAAAATGAAAAAGAATAGTTCTGGTATGGATTATGAAACATTGTCTCTTAAAATATGTTCTGTAAACTTACGTGCTATTTAGAATCTGGAACTTTTCCCCTTTCCTGAAGCTGAGATCATCCTCTGACCTTGCCTCATAATCATAAAGTGCTACAAAGAGTGTTACTCCTGCAAAAGAATATGAAAAATAACATCAGCTACTAAAACAATTATACCGTTTTATACAAATATTACAATGTCCCAATAATGTGGCGTACAATGTGAAAATTGTTGAGATATTTTGGGGAAAAAACATTATTTTATTTGGTCAACATTAAACGGTATTCACAATTCATTTGAGAAATGTAGGCCAGGACTGTTTGATGAAATGTGTCCATCAGATTTGATTAGATCATGATACCAGAATGAAGCCAGGAGGGAAATGAGGTCTTGGTGATGTCAGCCAAAAAGAAAAGTTTTTTCAGAGACTTAAAAAGGAAGTCAAACATTTTTTTCATTTGGAATGATGTGGATCCAACAGACTCAATAAAACTAGGAATAAGTACTATGGAAGTTAATAAAGGTGCTTTTTATGTCACATTAACTTTAACTTTCAGGACAGTTCATAGATATTTCACTTTCTGTTCGAGTGCTAGAACAGCAAAGTCCCTCATTTGTTCTACCTGTTCCACCCCGGGAACGTAGCGTTCCGGAGTGTGAAGAAGAGTTCACTCCACCAAACACAGTCACTCCTTGACTGACAGGCGCATGGAAGTTGTTGTAGTTAGGTATAGTGGTGACTCCAAAGCTGGGGTAGTGCTGAGGTGTCGGATCAGCCCCATATCGATATCCAGCATGCTGCGAGACGCTAGTTTCTCTGTCGTCTGTGAGTTTGGTTGCCTCTTTGTCCTTGCATTGCACACAGCCCATTATCTATATTCTTTGTGGTGAAGAAAGACATAAATGAATGTTCATACGAAATGACTTTTTTTGACGTTTTATTGGTTTGAATCTAATCAAATTAGACTTATTAAAGAGGAGGTTCAGATTCATATTCAAAACAACTGACTGGAAGCGAACAAACATCCCTGAGTGATTACTTGAAATGGACATAAATCAATAATTAATTCAACTTTAGAAAGACATTTGGTTTTAAGCAACCAGTCTGTAATTACAGTGACAACAAATGGATGTGTCACCGAATATGTGATTCATTTCATCTGATTTGCAAATAGCATGATTTAGATAATTAAGTTGAGGAATGGTTCACCCAAAAATGAAAATTTGCTTAAAATATATTCACCCTCAGGCCATCCAAGATGTAGATGAGTTTGTTTCTTTATCGGAACAGATTTGAAGAAAATTTGCATTACTTGCTCACCAATGGATCCTCTGTAGTGAATAAGTGCCGTCAGAATGAAAATCCGAACAAGTCCACAAGTCATCCACAAGACTCCAGTCCATCAGTGAATGTCTTGTGAAGTGAAAAGCTGTGTTTGTAAGAAAGAAAACCATCAACTATAAACATTAACTTGAAACTATTTGTTCTGCTAAAAATAAGTCTATAATATTCCATAGTAACATTTGCTCCAGTCAAAAAGTCCATCCTTTGTTGTCTTCCCTGTTGAAAAAAACAGCATATGCTGGTTTGAACTGGTTTATGGTTTGTGCATGTGCTAAGAACCAGCATAAGCCAGCTCAAACCAGCATCCATGCCTTAAAACCTACCTAACCAGCATATGTTGTTTTTTTCAACAGGGAATTCTCACATCCACAGACATATTTGTTTAGAACTGTTTTAGACTGCCTGTGCTTGTAACCAGTACTTGATCTGTACATATTTCTCTCGTGATTCAAATGAGATTGCATTTTCACTGGAGAAAGAAATAGTATAGAGGGCTCGTATTTTAGCCGGAAGCAGCAGATTGAAGTCGAAAACTTCTTAAGGATGAATTTGTGTGTTTGATTCTTACAAACACACAGCTTTTCATTTCACAAGACTTTAATTGCCAGACTGGAGTCGTGTGGATTACTTGTGGATTATTGTGACAGCTGTTTGGACTCTCATTCTGACGGCACCCATTCACTGCAGAGGATCCGTTGGTGAGCAAGTATGTGATGAGTAAATTTTCAGCAGACATTAATTTTTGGTTGTACCATACCTTTAAAGTGACTAGTTTTCTAATCTGCAGAACATTATGTTAATATTAAAAAATGTAAATATAAGTGGCATGTAAATACAAGACTTGAAATGTAACACATGCAGAAAGTAAATGAAAACATACATTCAACAAACATACCAAGGCAAGCACTGGGCTACCACAGTGGAGTATTCGCATTCCATTCAATTAAAGATGATGTGAAAACATCTACGATTTGCTCCTTTGCCTGAGTGGGCAAAACAAAAGCCAGAGACATTGTTTTATTGGCAAACAACTTCTGGGGAACTATAGCACACACTGTTTTGAAGAATACTTAAAGTCTAATGTCTGTATAAGTTAAACATCCTTTTTAATTATTCTGATGATAACAATGAATTCAAAAGAAAGAGCCATTCATGCTTTTGTTTACATCATAGTAAATATAGTCAAAGAAATATTGTTTTATCTATGTGACACTGGATACCAGTCATAAATTTATAGAGCACCCGAAAGCTGAAAAAATAAGCTTTCCAAAAATAAGCTTTTTTTTTTTTATGCACGGTTTGTTACATACATCTGAGGGGGCAAAAAAATCAAAACACTGAGAAAACTGCCTTTAAAGTTGTCCAAATTAAGTTATTAGCAATGCATATTACTAAAAATTAAGTTCTTATATATTTATGGTAGGAAATGTACAAAATATTTTCATGGAACATGATCTTTACATAATATCCTAATGATTTTTGGCATAAAAGAAAAATCAATAATTTTAACCCATACAAAGTATTTTTGGCTATTGGGTTTAGGGTCACATTTTGTTAAAAACTTAGTTATATAATTTTATATTCATCATAACAAAAATATATAGAAGACATGTTAATTAAGTAATAACCGATCCTTTTCATCAATGAGTGTTTTTGTTCATGATTACTGTGTATATGTATTTACAGAGATTGCTGGGAGATTTTCAGGAACCAGTCCTTTAAATTAAGAGATTTATATAATTTTATGAGTCTCAGAAAGATTTGAATGCTGCTAATGGAGGATTTGACTTTCTGAGACTCAAAACATAAAAACATTTCCATGACTTTTGACGTTTTATTACTTTCCCAGACTATTTAAAAATTCCTAGATTTTTCCAGGTTTTCCATGACCGTGGAAACCCTGTATTTATCATTCTGGATGCATAATGAAAGCAATAAGAGGAGAAAAGGGCTTTTTGTGCCTGAGGTCCATTGCATATAAATTGGAACAGACATTAAACAACCAAAAAAATTATTCAATAGACAGATTGTACTAAAAATTGTAAAAATGAAATAAAAAATAAAATCTGTTAAGTCACACAAATACTTGTTTGTTGAGACTGTAAACCATGATAAAGGGTATTGTATGATTTCATTCTATCATAAGATGACTACTGTCCAGTGACAGAGGCCTTATTCTTCCATTCAATTGTGTACATAAGGCTTTTTCTGCTGCGCATCAATCCTGCTGCCAGAGACGGGCGCTTAGGAGCGAAAGCATCTCACCATCCCTACACAAAACACACTCGTTCTCGATGTTAAACATCTCTTAATATCATGCGACTGATAAAGCGAAAGCATTATGGCTAGTCCGCCCGCTCTAGCATTATAAAGCCTCCATCTCCCATCATTTCCATTAACCACAATATCAATTGGAAACGAACGGCTGCACCAAGTGTATCAAAAACGCCAGACCATCAAAAAAATGCTTACCAAGAGAGGGGTCGCCTGAAGTGTTTCGTATTTCGCCGCAAAGAGAGAATCGAAAATAGGTCATTTGCAGACAGCTTTTCCTATTAATAAAATCTCGGTGAATTATGAAAATAACAACATTGGCCCTGACGGCTCAGGCTGCTCCTGTCGCCGAGTGTAACAGATGATGGCGTTGCTGAGGCGGATTCTCTGGGGACCGAGGGTGTGAATGACAGGACTCTCGGCCAATCAGGTGGCGCAGAAGACGCCTGCGTGCGTGCGCATATTCTGCCTCCTCGATGGTCCTTTCTTGCTTCTACTATGCAGCGTGGGCTCAGCTGTGGTTACTATAGGAAAACAAGGACTGTCTGGTCATGCTCCACAAATCTCTTTGTAATCGTACACAACCTGTGACACCAATAATTTGGTGTAGTCTGAGTTAAATAAGAAAATACGCTTTTGTCATAATCCATGCATGTTGTGAGGCACACCTGCTTTTCTAGACACTCCTGAGAATTTCGTTAAATAAGAAACGGTTTGGGTGTGAAACTTCAGTTAGTATAGCCTGCCAAAAGCAAATCTCGTTCTAATCAAAGTAAATGCACCCTTATCCTTATGCAAATCTTTTAACTGAAAGGTTGCACTGTGTTCTCCGGAGGAGGGAACTTTTCATAAATGTCAGGTTGGGGCAGGTCATCACATTTTGGCTTATTAATTATAATATTTGGTGGCCAAAACAGTGGTTTGACATTTTACCTCTTTGCTGTTTCATATTTTTTTAGCTGAAAAGACAAAAAATAGGTTCTATTAGGACAATGTGCATTCATTCACTGCATATATTTTTTTGCTCTCTGTCAGTAATTTTGGAAATATCCAAATCACTTAAAAAGATTGTTCGGCCGTAAATTAAAATTCTGTGAATATTTACTCAGACTCATGTTATTTGAACCTGTATGACATTCTTTCTTCTGTGGAAAACAAAAGAAGATGTCTGACAGAATGACAGGCTTGTTTGGTGAAAATTCTCCTATAACTCTCCTTTGCATCTCTTCTTTGTGTGAACAAAGACAGTCATATAGGTTTAGAAGAACATGGGAGTAAATTGATTATGATTTTATGTGATTGTGCAGTAAAACTGACTTTTGATAACTAGCCCCAGTCTCCTCTAGAACAATGTACTGAATGATCATACAGTTAAAGTCAACATTTTACATATACTTTGCAGAATCTGCTAAATATTAATTATTTAGTTTTTTATTTAGTACTTAATAAGACATTTCACATAAGAGATGTTTACATATAATCCATGATTCTTAATACTGTGTTGTTACTTGAACTACTGTGCTGTTTTTTGTTTGTTTGTTTAGTGACATTAAAGACATTTACATATAGTCCACAAGAGAAAATAATAGCTGAATTTATAAAAATTACCCCATTCAACAGTTTACATACACTACATACACATTCTTAATACTGTGTTGTTACCTGAATGATCGACAGCTGTTTTTGTTTTTTTTAGTTATTGTTGTTTATGAGTCCCTTGTTTGTCCTGAACAGTTAAACTGCCCACTGTCAGTTTTTTTTTCAGCATTTGTGTATTTGAACCCTTTCCAGCAACGACTGTATGATTTTAAAATCCATCTTTTCACACTGAGGACAACTGAGGGACTCATATGCAACTATTACAGAAGCTTCCAACACTCACTGATGCTTCAGAAGGAAACACTGTTCATTAAGGGGGTAAACACTTTTGAATGGAATGAATGTGTGCATGAGGATGAAGATTCTTATTTTGCCTAAATGTCATATTTTTTTCATGTAGTACTTCCCTTCAGAAGCTACAGAAGATACTTACATGTTCCCCAGAAGACAACATAAGTTTAAAATAATTTTACCCTGATCTTCAAATTCAAATGCGTTGTGCATCATTTTCCTTCTGAAGCACCAGTGAGCATTTGCACCTTCTGTAATAGTTGCATATGAGTCCCTCAGTTGTCCTCAATGTGAAAAGATGGATCTCAAAATCATACAGCAATTGTTGGAAAGGGTTCAAATACACAAAAATGCTGGAACCAAAGAATCTGTGGGACCTGAACGATTTTTCTGAAGAATAGCAGGCAATTTAACTGTTTGGGACAAACAAGGGACTCATGAACAACTATCACTAAACCAAAAAACAAAACAAAACAGCTGTGGAACATCCAGGTAACAAAACAATATTAAGAATCAAGTGTATGTAAACTTTTGAATAGGGTCATTTTTTATAAATTCAGCTATTATTTTCTCTTGTGGACTATATGTAAACGTCTTTAATGTGAAATATCTTATTCAGGTCAGTACTAAAGAAAAATATATTATCCATTTTGTGATCATGATCCCTCTTATTTTGGTAAAATAATTAACATTTAGCAGATTCTGCAAGGTGTAAAGTATGTAAACTGCATGAGTGTTTCTAATAGTATGGCCTAAAGGAGTGATGGCAAATCTGACATCTTTCTCTCAAATGTAATAAATCTCTAGCTTCTCTAGAAAGTAGAAATCTCTAGAAAGTCATAGAAACGTTTTTGTTTTGCTATTGTGGCAAATGGAAATGCAAACAACTATACTTCTTGTAGTTTGCATTCACCAGATGTTTACCCAACTCTGATGACCTTTGCTTCTGAGAACCTCCAAAATACGAAAAGGGTCCACTTGTACATGCCAAAAACCAATATTACTGCCATGTTACATGTACATGTTACATTGCCAAAAATTGGCAATAAGTGTATATGACATGCAATGTTACAGATGTATTCAAAATCAGTATCAGCAAAAACAGATCAAGGTTTGGGCTGACTTTCAAGCATTTTTTATATTATTAGTTTTAATCTTAGAAAATGAAACTCTGCCAGAGGACTCTCGCCCTAAATCAACATCTGTTACTGTAGTGTCGGCCAACAGTAGTGAGATTTTGCTATATTTTAATATACAGTCAAACCAAAAACTATTGAGACACACAGATATAATTTTTTGATATTTTTTTTACTAGTGGGTGCAGGACACTATAGTTCATTTATGTAAGTGAGGATAGCAAAATAAAGTAAACTGTGACATATTATACCCAAAAATTCTTCATACAGTGGACTACCAGTAAAAAATGTCCAAAAATTTGATTTAACACTTTGACCTGACCATGTTTTGTTTCATACCTTTCCATCAAAGTTATATGACATTATCATTATCATATTTTATTACCATTTTCTAAACTATAGCGAATAAACTGTGATAATGTGAGAAAAGTTGAAGGTGACTTTTCAAAATGCTTTGTGAGGGTATTAAAGATATGGTCATGTTTTTTATAACCTTTTGTAACCAATGTCCCTTAAAATAATTGTATACTATTGTATTATTTATGTCCTTTTATTTTAATTCTATAATAGATTTACATTTTAAAAGATAAACGTCCAGTCTGCACAAACTGGTTTGGTGTAGTGAATAGGTTTTAGGGCTTCATATGTTTTAGAGCTTCTCTTGTTTAACAAACCATCCATCAGCTTAGTATACAAAATAAATCTTCGCTCATATTTCCTGGATTACTCAGGCAGATCATTCACTCGTCCAGACGTAAACAAATATTTCACCACTGCAGATTTACAATATTATTATTGTTTATGAGCAATCTGCTGTGATGTTGAGCAGTTGCCATGGCGACGTGAGTTAGTATGGTGATGTGAAAGAGCACTTTAGACTATTTCAGTGCATTCAAAACAGCTCCGTCTGGGTTGACAATAAACTGTGACTGAATCTAGGTCACCAGGATTCCTCAGAATGAATTCATCTTGCATGCAATGTGTGACTGGATGTTTATATTGGAAAATTGTAATCCATGGTTGGAGTTGGAAATGAAACGCTCACAAATCTACGCGGTGGCCTATGAAGTGCCTATTCAGACAAAGTGGGTAAAATGCATACTCAGGCATTTAAATCTATGGTGTTTGCTTTCTCCCTTCATATTTTGAAGAAACCAAACAGAAAGTTTTTTTAAGAAACAGGATTATACATATATATAAAAGAAGACAAAAACACAACAGCAGCAAAGGCCGAAGGACAGAAAGAAATAAAAACAGCAATAAAAAGAAAAGCAAAACCTTTGTGACTGGATTCATTGCTATTGAATCACCAGTTGCTGGTTGCGCGCCCTTCCTCCCCCTCCAGTGCGTGAGTGTAACCCCTCCCCCCGGTCTCACGCAGCCCTCTGATTGGCTCACGCCGCTCTTATGTGACGTCAGGGGTATTTGGGCGTTGTATCCAGCATCTCATTATCAAAAGAGAACAATTTCATTATCTCCATCTCGTATCCCAAAATAATATATTTCATTTGAGAGACTGCTATAATTAGTATTTTTTCCCGATCAGCTGATCACAGCATTACCTCTCGCTATCTTTTTTTCCGCGGTTTTATTTGAAAACAGACGCTCTTGAGAGCGAACACGCGTCGCGTCTGAGGGAGAAGCTCTTTGTTCATTCATTTGATCTGCGATTCTTTGTTGCGTGTGAAAGCATGGGAGCGCAAATCTCCAAAAACGGAGCAAAAGACGAGACTGCTGCCGAAAAACCCGCAGAGGCTGCAAATAAATCAAATGGGCAGGTAATAACTTTAATTATTATCTTTGAACAGGCGTGTGATGTTTTGAGGGGGTGTGCAGTACCAAAAACCAAGTCGGTTCAAATGAACAATGAGCCGATCAACAAAGGGACTCTCCACTTTCTACTTAAAATCAGCACTTTGTATTAAACATCGACGTTATTATTGTGTAAAATGGAATGGTGAGCATAAATTGTTTAGATTGACTGTAAATTACATTTTTTTTCCATTTGCACGTTGATTGAAATGGACCCCCAATGTAAGCAGTGCGTTTAAACGCAACTAATTTTTGTTATTTTAAATTCATACAATTACGGTTACGCTAAAATTTGGTGATTCCATTCCTATTTTAAAAAATGAGTTCTAAAAGGATACCGTAGCTTTATCACGCTTTTCCGTCGTGCAAAGCCATTTCGGTAAAATCACCACGCCTTTATCGCATCTTGTTGATAAAATGGAAGTACAAATAAGCTGTGAGACGCAATCCGTTGATTTAATATGAGAAATGGCTTTAATATGAGAAGTGGCCTTGCAAGACTGTCTATGCTCTCAACACGATGATCTTCTCGGTTTGATCAGCGCTGGTGGATCTACTCGTCCATCTTGCAACGCTTTCACTTAAATGGCAACAGCACCAGCCAGACAAAGTGGATGAGACTTCACCCACGTGGCGAACCTATAGACTCCAAATAGTGTTTTCAGACAGCCTTTTGTATTTATTAGATTTCAAATATGCAAAATGCATACAAACATTTGGGTTTTTGATTTTTACACAGCTCATATTAAGCATCTTCTTATTCCCACAGGAGAACGGCCATGCTAAAACCAACGGGAATGCCTCTCCAAATGCAGAAGCAGCCACGGAGGACGTGCAGGCCAATGGAAAGCACTCTGCGGATGGAGAGGTAAAAGCAGAGGAAGGGAAGGCTGAAGAAGGAGCTGCAGAGAAGGCCGCTCCAGAGGGTGAAGCGGAGAGCTCCACCGTTGCAAATGGCGAAGACACAGCCAAAACAGAAGAAAACGGTTCTGCTTCGGCAAGCGGTGAGCCTGCCAAGACCAAAAAGCGCTTCTCCTTTAAGAAACCATTCAAACTTAGCGGCTTCTCGTTTAAGAAGAGCGCCAAAAAAGAGGCTGAAGGTGGAGAGGCGGCAGCCGCGGCCACAGCTGTGGAGAACGGCGAGGAGAAGAAGGATGCTGAGCCTGAATCTGAGGAGGCCAAGCCTGAGGCCTCCAGCGAGGAGAACAAGACGGAGGCTCCAGCTGAGGAACCGAAAGCTGAGGAGCCAGCCGAAAGCAAAGAGGAGAAACCATCCAACGAGGTAGCTGAAGAGAAACCAGCTGAGGAGAAGCAAGCGGAGCCTGCTCCTCAGGAACCAGCGGCTGTGGAAAGCTCAGACGCCCCGGCCGCTGCCACTGAGTAAGATGGAGGTGAAAAGCCCGTTTTAGATGAAGTCCGAGGAGCACAAACATGGAAAATTTGTACAAAAACCAATGACATTTCAAACCTTCTGTTTTCTCCCATACTTTCATCCATTCCTGTTCCATCCACTACATTGTATATGGCATTTTGAAGGAAGGAAGCTGGATGGAATGATTGGAAGTGAAAGGCACATTTCCCCCCATGTTTTTCATAATTTTTTGTAGCAGTTATGTGGGTGTGTGTGCGGATGAGTGAGATTAATAGAACATTGCTTGTTTGAATTTTTTTTTCCTTTTGTTCGTTCTTTTCTTTTGTAGGTGAACTATGTTAGTGTCGTTAAGGACATTAAGTTGAAATGTTAGTTGAAGGTACTGGTGCCATACAATTGGGTAAATCAAGCGTGTGGAAAAAGAAACAACATCGCTGAACAATTTACAGATGTTATTGGTCAGTTCTCATTTGATTTTCCTGTCACCGTTACATGAATCACTAAAACAGGTGCTCAAAACCTCAGCAGCTGCATTGTGCAATACCGCAGCATTATGTATTGGTATTGGCTTTTGTCATTGCTGGATTTTACAATGTTGAAATGGCTTGATCATCTTTTCTTTCTTAATATCAATTGTATCAACTGAAGTTTTTTTTTTCTCTCTCTTTCTGGAAGTACACCTGTTTCAATGAGAATGATGTTCTGAAATGTTGAAGATCAAAACATTCGACCTGTCATGTGTAATGCAGTCCAAGTGGTTTTTATTCCAGCAGAGTTCCACAAATGTTTGAAAAATTGCCGGTGCAATCGTCAAGTAGATTATTATTTTTTTTTCTTTCCTGTAAATACTTCAGCACCATCTCTACTTGATTTTTAAATGGAATGTAACTGCGTGCAAATCGTTCACAATGCTTCTTTTACCCCTTCATTTTAGGGGCACTCAAAACAAAAATAAAGGATTTAGACAGACAATATATGAGTTTTGTTTGAGTATTGATTTTGCAACATTTCCTTTAATATAAATTCCTTTGCCTTAAATTTGTTAAACATGTTATTTTGCTTGGTCTTCTATTTCTCTACCATCAAGCCCATTGTGCCAACATATATTGAACCACATTAAAACATTTCATTATACAATTAAATGAGTGTTTTTAGGCTTTACTCCACCTTTCTCATATCTCAGCGACTTTGAGGTATCAGAAACTTTTCATTATATTTTGTGTATTTATCCTCAGCGCTAGTAAATACCGTTCTTCTAAATCCCAAGAAAAGCCAAATGCTTTCTAAGTATAAAATGAATGTTAACAGACACTACCCGGATGTTTTTAGCCTACCACAGTGGCTAAAGATAATTTAGAACCATGCATTTTCTACGCTCCAAAATGAACTCCACCACTAATCTTGCAACCACAAGATGGGTGTGTTTTCACCCAATAATCCTGTTCCTAGTTTAGATGCTGGATGTTCATCTTATATATGGCAATGATAAACTTGCGGCTCCCACCTCTGCTCTCACAGATGGTAAGGACTTTACCCTCCAGGTGCTCTTGTCTTCTTTTTTTTTTTTTTATTTAACCACATCCCTCAAACCCTCCAAATGCAGTGCCTGCCTGTGGCTTGTGGCTCCCAGCTTCTGATTGCCTCCACCCAGCGTTTTCTGTTTGACTTGTCTCTCTACCTAACCCACATCTTTTGGTTGACTGGGTGAACTTAACACAGTCATCAAAGCATACTTTACTTCCCTCTCCCATTTTTAAAAGACGATATTCTTCAAAACTACAGAATTTATTACTATCATATTATATATATATATATATATATATATATATATATATATATTTCAAAAATGAGGTGATGCTGAGTGAATGCTCTCAACACATATTATGTCCATCAAATACTTTTACTTCAAACTTGCTAAAATTGCAGCCTCAGCCCAATCAGAAGTACCGGTACTTGGGTAGAAATCTATACATCGGAGCCTGATAAAAATGCTTTTTTTTTAAAAGAAAGACATCCTATGGATTTAGAGGCTTTTGCATCTGAACTCTTCATTTATATATATATATTTTGCAATCACCAACACAAAATAGAATTAGATTGGTTTAGAGAAGTGGAATTCTGTTGCAAAATACTCACAACCAATGACTCATGAAATGACTCATGATTCAGCATACTAAAACACAAACACAGATAGTAACTCTTTATGAAATATTTTATTTCAGCCATTATGGTTTACAGAGCAAACTTAATCATTAGGGATAACATTTATAGATGTTTATTTGTTTGCTTGTGAGTTTGCTTTTCATCATTTTCACCATCTCACAATATTCAAGTCAAATATAAGGATGTCAGGAAGAGCATTCTCTCTTTTTAATCAGTAAGGATATAAGGACAACAATAACAGTAAAAATAAGACACAAAGATTTGAGTTAGCCACTGTGATCAGCAACGAGAAAACAAAAATACAAAAAAGACAAAACAAAAAACAACATTGAGAAAAAAAAAACATGAAATTATCAGAACACAACTTCACATGCTCGATCCACACACAAAAAATGAAATTGTTAAGGTTTTAACTTTCTTTCTATCCCTGATAACATGTATAAATTACTTCCTTCTTATTGGCACCACTGCTTGGAATTTTCAAGTTGAGATGCGTGTATTTCTCAGAACAACAGCACAGTCTGTTGTGCATCAAGGTTTGCAGAACAGGATATTTTGTTTGAGAAATAGTGATGTTTCAGAAGTGATATGGTTTGATCACCTTATCACGTAGAGGCAATCAGGAACCCAGAGAAAGAGCAATGGACATTATCAGCGGCGAAAACACCATTGGCCTCATCATCAGGGATCTGGATATAAACGGTGTCCTGCTCGTTGAGCTGAAGGACAGAGCTACCAGACATCTGGTCCACGAATCCCTTGTTGTACTCATCATAGGTGAACATGACTGGATCACCATTTTTATAAAGTGCCACTAGAGCATTAGCACCATTCACATGCATGCTATAGGAGAAGTAATAAATTCCTGGAATCTGGCAGGTGAACAGACCTGTCTCGGGATCATAATGCTGCTCTGCATTGTACACAATCTGATCGAACTTAATTGGGGTACCAGATGGGGGATAGGGTGTCACAGTTGCAACAGTGAATGCAGACACAGGACTTTTGACAAGAACTGGGTATGAAGTTTCACTTTGGGCCTTCTCAAACATGACCTCACCAGGAGGACCAGGAGGGCCGGGAGGTCCAGTAGGACCTGGAAGTCCAGCAGGTCCATCAGATCCAGGAAGTCCAGGTGGACCCTGAGGTCCAGGAATTCCCTTGGCAGCCAAACCAGCTGGGCCAGGTGCTCCAGGAAGACCTGGGTGACCTTTAAGGCCAGCTGGGCCTGAAGGACCTGCCGGGCCAACGGAGCCCCTTGGTCCAGGAGCTCCTGCCTCTCCTTTTTCACCTGCCTCTCCGGGATATCCTGGAAGACCCTTTGGTCCAGCATGTCCGGGTGTTCCTGGGGTACCAGGAGCACCTGCTTGACCAGCATCTCCTTTGTTACCTGGAGCACCTGTAGCCCCCCTTGGTCCAGGTTGGCCTGTTGCCCCTGGATAACCCTGCTTGCCCTCAATGCCTTGGGCTCCCTGTTCTCCCTTGTGCCCCTTCAACCCTGGAGGTCCCATTGGCCCTTGATCACCCTTATCACCAGTTGCTCCTCTCTCACCTGGGAAACCTCTTGCACCTTGAGGACCAGCTGGACCCGTAGGACCAGTAGCACCTGGATATCCAGTGTGCCCTTTAGCGCCTGGCTCACCCTTCTGACCTGTTGTACCTGGGCTACCAGCTACTCCTCTCTCACCTTTTGCACCAGGTTCACCTGGTTTGCCATAACCTGAAGCGCCAGGAGCACCGGGAGCACCAGTTGCACCTTGTGGACCTTTGGGACCAGTTGAGCCAGGTATACCTGGGGCACCATTCTCACCTGGCTTGCCAGGCATTCCAATTCCAGGAGCACCTGTTTGACCTTTTGGACCTGTTGGACCCATGGGTCCAGGTTCCCCATCACGGCCAGGTGAGCCTGATTTACCTGCTTCACCGGGAGCTCCAGATTTGCCAGGTCTTCCAACACCAGGTTCACCAGGCTTTCCGGCAGCGCCAACTGGTCCTGATGGACCTCTCTCACCTGGTGGCCCCTGAACCCCAATACCCCTTTCTCCTTTTTGTCCTGGCGCACCAGGAATACCTGGATGTCCTTTAAGACCTGGTGCACCCTGAGGTCCCGCTGCTCCTGGCAGACCTGCTGCTCCAGGTTTGCCTGTTGCAGAAATGCCTGCTGGTCCAGGGCTACCAGCAGGTCCAGGCATGCCTCTGGGGCCTTGAGGACCAGGTGCACCAGAATCTCCCTTAAGTCCAGGTGCACCTGTGGCTCCAGGTTTGCCGGGTCCACCTGGAGTTCCAGGTTTTCCAGGTGATGAATAACCAGCAGGACCAGGTGGTCCAGGAGGTCCCTGTGGCCCTGGCAGTCCTTCACCATCTTCTCCTCGCTCTCCAGGGGGGCCAGGAGGTCCAGCTGGGCCTGGCTCACCAGGGATGCCTGGTTCTCCAGCTACAGATACAACTGGAATAAAACAAGAAGTATATAAGTGGCAATATTCACAGTCATCATGTACATCAATGGCAATAACCAGTTACAGGTGGAATTGTCACTTTGTAAGTGATTTAAGGTAATCTGATGTTAGTTTGACTGCAAAAAGATTTTTAAAAGTATAATATACTAAGAGTACAATATACCAGTATAAAATGATAATATACAGTGTTGCTAGAGATCTGGACAGATAAAATTTGGACAGATTTTAGAAACAATAACAATATAGTGCCTTTTCACACATTTCCGCCTTGTTAGAAAATGTTTGACTATAGAATGGTTCACAGATATAACTACAGGGTTTTTGAAAAAGAGCCATTTTCCCAAGAAGCAGGAAGTCAGTGTCAAGTTGAGTATGAGTATGTAGATATGCTCTACAGATCTTCTATAAAGTTTTTTATTCAAGCTCATTTTATAAAAACAGAGTGTTCATACACGAGAACTAATACATTTTAAAACTTCAAATAATACATTTTAAAATGTCAAACCTTGTGTACTGTTGATCCACAGTAAATCTATGCATATACATGTATATTTGTATGTTAAATTATATATATTTTTTCGTATCTTTTTGTGAATAAAGTGCTTTAAATTTTAACTTTAAATCCTGTATCTGTGACTTTTATTTATCTTCAGAAACATTTAACTTCCTGCAACTGCATGCTGTATTGTTGACAAATAAACTTGACTGGATGAAGGCATCCCAGAATATTTATCCAAAGACTTGGATGTAACTCTTTCTCAAATATTGCATTGTGATTTTAACTTAAAATAGTACTTTATATGTATTTGATATTTTTTGTATTCATACTCACACATTCAGAACACTCACAGTTGTCTGTATTGCATTACACTATTCCTGTTTTAAAAATATATATTTATGCGGCTAGGGCTCCGGTTTTATGATTCCTTTCATGTGGTCAAATCTATTGGTTTGTAAACTGCATCATACCAAAGGTCATTCTTCTTGGCACAGCTTTCATTAAACAAAACAGATGTGTCTAGATTTTGTTGCGACACACCCAGACAAATCACTTTTCAACATGTCTCTAAGAAGCTAATTGTAAATTGCTGTTCATAGCCTTCAAAAGTACTTAAAAAGTACTTTCAAATCTAAAACAACACTGAACTGCTTCTGCTTCAATCATATAAGGATGACTTTGTTTGATATTTATATATACCAAACCATGCAGTTAAACACAATAGAAGAAAACAGATTTAACATGCTGAATCTTTTATACATTCTTCAAGTCATTTTTCAACTGGAACTTAGTGAAACAAATGTGGAGAAAGAGGACAAAAATGTATGTATTTTACATAGAACTGAAGGACCAGTTTTATATCAAATTAATATTCCTATGTAAACTAAAACGATTTTAAAAAGACTTCCGGTATATAATCAGACAGAGCAGAACAGCTAGAATTCATGTTGTGATGCATATGTAAAGGCATGACATGTTTTAGCCTACAATTTGAATATTCAAAATTGCAATTCCAATTGGAGGAAGCACAGTGCATCAGTAACCAATCAGTGTGCTGGATTCTACTCGTGCAGCTTTGCTATGCGCATACCTAATTTTTTTTTTTTTTTTTTACCTCAGATTTGTTTTGCCTGCATTTAAACTGTAGCATTTACATTCTAATCTATTACATCTTAGACCAAGACAGAAAGCAGAGAAACATTTTTAAATTTTAAACATACCATGGCTTTTCACAGAGTAAGGCTGGTACTGGGGGGCCTTCACCATCTTCTTGACAACATATCTCTCACCATGGGCAGCCGTCAAGGCAACCAGGAGAAGAAGAACGCTTGCTACTCGTAGTTCCATTTTCTGAGGTCAAATCTGCAATGGACATTAAAGACGTTAGATGTGAAGAAACTGCTGGTGGTAAAGACTGCAAACATTCTAATGGAACACTTGCTTCAGTCATTTTTAAAGTAAACAACAGCTGGACACTATAAACTCTGATTTCAGCTTCCCCTCCATTAATAATAACTTTGTTTAAACCATAACTCAGACTAGTATATAAGAGCGCCCTCCCATCTGCACCTGCTGATAGACGTCATTCAATATCAGGGCCTAGTTCCCCAAAACCCAAGGAAAAGAAACAAATGGACACCTACCGGCATACTTGGGGTTCCAAATAAATAAAAAGTTTGACACAGCCGCGACTCCCACTTCTGAATATCCTTGTGGTAGGAGCCAGACAGGATCTGCTGCTGCCTAGCACAATGATGAGGGTTTTTATACCATATCTGGCCCTTGCATCATTAAAAAAGCACCTACCACACTAGTACCTCCCCTCTCATCGCAAGGCTGTAATTACCAAGCAGATTTGCCCACTGTTGGCATGTCACTTCAGGATGGCTTTTTCTTTGAGTGTTTAGACCCATGATTAGATCTTGTTAAGCTCCCCTCAAAGCTGCAAAAGATGCACATTAGTCCTAAATTTGGGTCGAAAAATGTCACTTTTAGTGTATGGATAGCCTGTGTGATGTGGACTTTCTTATGCAGTGTTGTTATCTTTAGAAACATGATGTAAACAAAAATTCACACAGAAGTGAGCTTGGTTTTCTAACATCTGCCTGTATGCCTTTATTTAAAAAATTTAACGTCAGTTAAAAAATAATTGTGTTATTTATGACTATAAATTTACAGATACATAAACCAAAAGCTATTCAGACACTTGATATTTTTAAAAATATTTTTTACTAGTGGGTGCAGGACACTACAGTTCATTTATACAGGATGTACATGAGTTGGGATTGCAAAATAAAGTAAACTGTGATATATTATACCCAATACAGTAAAACATAAAAATTTGAGACCAAAATTATTCAGACACTTTGACCTCACCATGTTTTGCTTAAGTTTTTTTCTTTAATTGCCAACTGCAACATTTTTACACCACAGACTGAACAAAATTAAGTAGTATTGATAGTGGTGTAAATCATTTTTGGTTTAGTTGTAATCTATTACATACCTTTCTATCAAAGTTATCCAACATTGTCAAGATGAATTTGTTCTAACACAGTTTAACTCTGAGTTCTTGTCATATTTTATTTGCATTTATAACGAATAAACTGTGATATTGCGAGAAATGTCGAAGGTGTCTGAATACATTTTGGATTGACTGTAAATAGATAGAACTTCTAAATATAATGTTTTAAGCAATCACAAAACTGCTATTGAAAATCGCTTTTCCAATTTCAGCCTTGTCTGGTTGTCTTTACAAACTCCTGGCTTTTTTGGACTGTCTGGTGCATTTGAATTTCTCCCAGAAAAACATATACAAAAACATTAGGGGGAAGACAGATCCAGCAGGTTGGTGCGGTAACGGAAACCCTCCTGCTGTCCATAACAACAAACATGATGGATCCAAATGTGCCTGACCATTAGAGAACATATTTAACTCTTTTCCTTGAGAAATGCACATACAGGGGCCACTTCTGACTCTGTTTGTTCAGCGTGTCTGTTCGGCGACTGTGTGAGGCTTTCATAAAATTTACTATTTCAGGCCAAACAAGTTTATGGTTCTTTACGTGTGTATTTTTGTAAGCGCTTCACCCAGAAACAGCTAATAAAGAATATATAAAAAGACGTTCTGGAAAATACATCTGACTTTGACTTTTTTACCCTGTTGTGTGGGGGTTACGATGAGAAGTTTCGCGAAGCGTCCAGAAGGGGGCGCACATTTTATGCTGCAGTCTTCGAGAGCGTGCATGTCTGTGAATGTTTTTAGATTTGTCAGCATCTTCATCACTAAGCATTTCTTGCCATTATGGTCCTTTCATCATGTTTTATTTACTTAAATGAGGTCTCTGCCTTGCTTTTCCGAGGCTGCTGCTGCTGGATTTTTTCCCAATTTATTTTTGGGCACATGGGAAACGTGCACACCCAATTAATCATACCCTCTACTACACAAGAGTGGTCTTGAGGTATTATCATGATCAGCTATGTGCGGCAGTCAACAGCTCCTAAATCTTTACATAATAACATATACTGTATGGTTCAGCCCAGATATGATTTTATATATGATGCAGGCTGAAAGACCAGGTTGAATGGAAGATCCCTTTGCACACATGATGGAAGATTTGTGCCGCATAGCATATCATTAAGTGTTCCTTTAACATGAAGTTTGTTTCAACATCTCCAATTTTCAGAATTAGTCTCAATCATGTATAATTTTCCAAAGTGGTGCCTTAACATACTAAATAGTTTTGAGCAGTAATTGCATTTGACAAGCATTGTTTTAACATGTTCTGCTCCCGAAAAGCCAACCTCTTTGACCTGCTAAAATACGGCATTGCTGAAAAAAATGAAGACATGCTGTTTTATAGACATGGCATGGCATCTAAAAGAAAGATCTCACTATCAGCTGTCGGCAGCATGTGTTTGATTACAACCTACACTCAGACATTTAATTTCTTCCAAGACAGGATTTTCCTCTTCCTTTAATCCTGATAATTTATTCACTCTAATGTTGCTTTAATCCTGTATGCCATGTTGTGAAAAAGTGTGAGAAAGTGAAAGGTTGCTTACAATGATATGTGATCAAAAATACAGTAAATACACTAATATTGTTAAATATTTTTCACAATTTAAAAGAATTATTTTACTATATTTTGAAAATGTAAAGCTGAATTATCAGCAGCCATTACTGCTGTAATGTCACATGATCTTTCATTAATCATTCTATGTCGATTTTTTATTACTATCACAGCTGTTGCTTAAGTTTTTTTTAGGGTTCTTTGATGAATAGAATACAGTTATTTGAAATACACATTTGTGTCAATGCATGTTGACACAAATGTATCACTTTTGGTCAATTCAATGCATCCTTGCTGAATAAAGGTATTAATTTCTTTCAAAATAAATAAATTATAAATATACACTACCAGTCAAAAGTTTGGGCACACCCTCTCATTTAATGTTTTTTTAAAGAAGTTTCTTATGCTTATCAAGGCTGTTTTCACTTCTGTATTTCACAAAAATACAGAAAATCATATTGTGAAATATTATTACGATGTAAATCAATATTTTTCTATATTAATATACATTAAAATTTAATTTATATCTGTAATTAAAGTTGAATTTTCAGAATCATTACTCCAGTCTTCAGTATCACATGATCCTTCAAAAATCAGTGCTGGAAACAATTGCGTTGCTTAATATTTTTTTTGGAACCTGTGATACTTTTTTCAGGATTTTTTGACCAATAAAATGTTAAAAAAGAACAGCATTTAATTAAAATAGTAAGGTTTTCTAACAATATACACTACTGTTCAAAAGTTTGGGGTCAGTTCCTTTATTTTTTATTTTTTTGAAAGAAATGAATAATTTATTCACCAAGGATGTGTTAAATTAATAAAAAGTAGGGCTGTCAAATGATTAATCGCGATTAATCGCATCCAAAATCAAAGTTTATGTTTAGATACTAGATGTGTGTTTACTTTGTATACTTATTATGTACATATAAATACACACACATACATGTATATATTAAAACTAAATATTTATATGTATATATATTTATACCTGTATACAATTCAGATTATAAATAAATATAAATATTTTATATATAAATCTAAAATATTTTTCCTTAATATATACATGCATGTGTGTGTATTCATATATACATAATAAATATACACAGTACACAATTATATAGTATGTAAATATAAACTTTTATTTTGGATGCGATTAATCGCGATTAATCGTTTGACAGCACTAATAAAAAGTGATTGCATAGATTTACATTGTTAGAAAAGATTTATATTTTATGAATAAATGCTGTTCTTTTTAACTTGTTATTCATCAAAGAATCCTGAAAAAGAATCACAGGTTGCAAAGAAATATTTGACAGCACAACTGTTTCCAGCATTGATAATTCTAATAATAAATCAGCATATTAGAATGATTTCTGAAGGATCTTGTGACACTTTAGACTGGAGTAACAGCTGATGAAAATTAAGCTTTGCATCACAGGAATAAATTATATTGTAAAGTATGTTAAAATAAAAACCATTATTTTATATTGTAATAACATTTTGCAATATTACTGTTTATTTTTTAGCTTAAAGGGATAAGACCTTTGTTCATCTTTGGAACACAAATTAAGATATTTTTGATGAAATCTGAGAGCTTTCTGGGCCTCCATAGACAGCAAGGGTTCTACTTTGCGTCATATGTGTCATTTTACTCTCAGTAATAGTGGAAGATAGTAACTTGCGGGTGAAGAATTGTTGAATTAAGTTTTCATAAAATTACCATTGAGCGATGTTCTTGGTACCTTTCTGGGCTTGAATGTGGTAGGACCCTTGCTGTCTATGGAGGGTTAGAGAGCTCTTGGATTTCACCAAGAATATCTCAATTTGTATTCCAAAGATGAACAAAGGTCTTACGGATTTGGAATGACATGAGGGTGAGTAATTAATGACAGATTTTTTCATTATTGCATGACCTATCCCTTTAATAGCTCGACAGCTTTGTGTTATGAACAAAAATTTAATTAGCTAACTGAGAATTAGCTGTATTGACAGAACTGAGTCACTGAGTTAAATTGAAAGATTGAATCATTTACAAGCATCATTCCAAGACAACAAAGTAAAATAATTATTTGTAAATTAACTCAAACTCACTGACTCATTGACCTGATTCTTGAGGTAACAGCTCAGCTTTTTCAGAGTATAAACAAAGTATAAAACAACAGCATATGGGTTAGGAATGACACGAGGATAAGTAAATAGCAAGAGAATTTAAATTTTTGAGTGAACTATCCCTTTAGGTCTCTGAGCTGCTGTCAACAGTTCTTTCTAAATGTGTCATCGCACCTCCTGCAGTGAAGTCTCCAGCAAACATTCATTTTTGTAAACTATGTTTGTGTTTACAACCCACTAAGGAGGCGAGTGAGTCAAAATGCTACTAACATTAAGTTTAATGACAGAGCAAGTATGGGTGGAGTCTGTCTTTCTGTAACATTTTCAGGTTCAGTTAATTTATATCCTCCATTTAAAAATTGTCAAAACGAGCAGCGTGGAGAGTTTTTTGCCCCTCTTTTCAAGACCTGAGAGCTCAAGATGTGTCCACCTGATGAAATCATGTTTGCGTTTGCTGTAAAGGTCATTAAAAGTCTATATTGTCATGTGAGTGATTTAGTTTTCTTTTTATGAGCTGTGTGATAGGGCCATAAAACGACACAGCACTTAAGTTACGGTGACTTCACTTTGCAGCAACAGAGGAAAAGATGGAGAATGAAGGAAATACATTGTCTTGCAGCCATGTAGGCCTCTGTTAAACTCATTACACTCTCTGACCCTCTTGTTGTGGTTAACTTCTTATTTTATAATAACCATTATTGCCTGCATTGTAGGCATTAATAAAAATAACAAGATACTGTACATCTAAATTAATTGTCTACCTACGGAAAGCTACTGTGTATTCAGACACTGTAATGATTTCTTAAAGGGACAGTTTACCCAAAAATTTAAATTCTGTCATTTTACTACCCTCATGTCATTTCAAACCAGAATGACTTTCTTGCTTCTGCAGAACGCAAGTAACACTGCAATCTAGCAAATACAAAGATCTGTTATGAAACAGGCCTAATTAGTTTCTTTTTACATCAGCAGCCAAGGAGCTTACAGCTCAAGATTCAAACTTGTCTAGTGGTTGCTGTAGCATTTGCAGCACCCTTCAGAAACTCTCCACCTCCCCCAGCTCCACCCGTATAGATATGCTACTGGGGTAATTTCATGTATGTTATTATACGTGGGGGCTATTTCATATGTTATATCTACTGCAGTATTTTCTACATGCTCACAGCATGTCTGTGGATGTACTGGCAGTAGCAAGTCTTGATACTTGGTCTGCGGCAGCAGCAGCAACAGCAGCAGCAGCAGCAGTGTAACAGGTCTATTCCACCAAAACCGAACACAGGAAAGGTGCTATATTTAATTTTTTGACTGTACCAAAGCATGAAAACACCATAATACATTCATAGGTATTTAGCAAACATACCCCACTGTCAGTTATCCAATAGTATTTTGCCAGTTGGTGGAAAACAGAGTGTATTGATGCCATGGAAAGCCGTAAATGAACTGGCTTAGAGATTGCAGATTCTACTCAACCTAAAAAGCCTTGACATCCATCTAAAAAGCTCTATGACCAGAGGCATATTAATGTGGATAAATCAACTCGTAAACTTACAGTGTAAGGCTAATCATATTCCATTTTCAATTATGCTTGTTTCTGTTGTGTGTTCTCAATATGACAACCCACCTGAGTGTGGTGTATGAGAGGCATGAAAAACAATATTTTTAATTTGGACTGCAGTACCGGTTTCAGCCACTAGCCTTTAACATTGCCATGTATTTTACCATGCTAAACTCTCTGAGAGTTGTCATGAGAGAACTATCATAATGAACAAGAAACAAAAATACAGGCTTAAAACTGAGTGTGAGTTAATTATGACAAAATGGTGGACAAAACAGGGTAAACTATTCCGTTAAAACAACTAACCCTTCTGAGGGAAAAGTTGGAGGAAAAAACTTACCAGATATTGTACAAATAATAATAAAAAAAGGTTATTGTAAGATCCATCTTTTCACACTGAGGACAACTGAAGAACTCATATGCAGCTATTACAGAAGGTTCAAACACTGCTCCAGAAGGAAACAAAGTGCATTTTTGAACTTGAAGATTAGGCTAAATTTAACTTCTTTTGTCTTCTGGGAAACATGTAAGTATCTTCTGTAGTTTCTGAAGGGCAGTACTAAATGAAAAAAAAAAAAAAAAAAAATCAGGCAAAATAAGAAATATTTACACATCTTCATTTTGTTCAAAAGTTTAGACCCCTGGCTCTTAATGCATCGTGTTTCCTTCTGGAGCACCAGTTAGCGTTTGAAACCTGTGTAATAGTTGCATATGAGTCCCTCAGTTGCCCTCAGTGTGAATAGATAGATCTCAACATTTTACAGTCATTGTTGGAAAGGGTTCAATACACAAAAATGCTGAAGAACAGGGCAGTTTACCTGTTAAGGACAAACAATTAACTTATGAACAACTATCACTATACAAAACAAACAAACAAACAAACATTACACACACACAAAAGCACAGCTGTGGATCATTCAGGTAATTATTAAGAATCAATATTTTGTATGATCCCTCTTATTTTGGTAAAATAATTAAAATTTAGCAGATTTTGCAAGGTGTATGTAAACTTTTGACTCGCTGTAAAAAATGTATTTTGTTAAATTATAGTACATTTTGTCAAAAAAGAAAAAGAAAGAAAAACACTGCCAGGACCATAGAAATTGCAAACTATGCAGTACACAGTACAGGACAATCATGGATCAACCTGTAGTGAAGTGTACTGTGTGCTACAATGGTAGTAGTGCATGTTTAAACGTCTTAAAGCTTCATTAGCTTCAGCCATGTGTTATTTGAAGCTACACGAGAAGATGTTTCTGGCTCACTTCCCAGTGACCAGAGCACTTCCTCACCCAGGAGAAGAACATACTATATAATAATTATTGGTTGATGCAACAGGGAGCTGCCTTTGAGTGAGAGCTAAAGATACCCCATCTGGATTGGGACCCAAATTTAAGATTTCAATAAACTAACTGTACCACTAAAAGCTACTTTGAGTTTTATGAATGGAAGGGTGGATGGGAACTACTCAACTAGATTGTTGGTGAAATTATAGGGTCTTGGAAATAGACACTCTGAAACCGGTCTCCGGTTATTCATCAAGCATGAAACGTCAAGCGAACGTTGATACTATCATTGTTATTTGTCCCAAGTGGCAGTATAAAGATCACAGATACTTGAAAAACTTGAAAGTAAAAGGTGTGTTGATGGTGTCAAGTGCGCAACTCTGAGCTCAACGCATTACTGGCTTCATTCCCTTTTCATCTCAACCTATAAGTGGGTCTTCTAAAAGCATCAGCAACAAAGAATTTTTTTCTTTGGGGTTGGTATGTCTGATCCGCTACCTTTCAGACATGTCTCGCCTTTCACTCTTTTATGACAGCATAGGAGAAAAAAAAAACATATAGTTTGCGCCAGGGAATCAGAATCACTTAAAAGAATTGGTTAAATAAAGCTACCTAATGGGTTTTTCAGAACATAAATTTTGGTGGTTAAGTCCTGTATTTAAAGATAATAACTGATCCAAGAGTGTCTTCCAAAGATAATTGCAGGTTTTGTGTCTGCAAGAAACAATTTAAGCGGTTTTAGAATAAAACTCGACAAACATCTAAAAGCCTGAAGAACACTTTGGAATTTAGGAAAGTGTTGAATGCAAAAGTCAAGGCATTGTGAAATATTATAATAGGCACACAAAAAAGACATGGCTTTGTCAAATGGATCAGTTGTTTACACTGCAAAAGCTCAGTGACGGATCACAAAACACACACTTAATAAACGAGTATAAACAGGTATATAATTCACATTAAAGTCTATACCTTGATTTTATGTTATGTTGGCACCTGAATGATTTAAAGTAGCTGCACAAAAGCCAGAAAAAATATTTTTGCCGTTTTTATACATCCGTGAAGACACTGCAAACTATTAACTTTGCCCTCTTAGTAACATAAAACTATCTATCAAATGTTGAATTAATTACAAACAGGATACGTTATAAATAGGATACAGCATACGTCACTCCCATTATAATCAAAGAAACTGTCAATCACTGCAAAAACCCTGAACGCTGAAATGATAAGCTCACAGTAAACAAAACTCTGTTGGATCGGGATTTCTTTCGCGTCAGTGCACAAGTGAGGTAAAGCTTCTTTTTGAGTGTCCTGTGATGTTTCTTACCGCTCATTTTCTTGTGCCATTGCGACCAGAAGTGATAGATAAAACGCGCACCTATCGATTAACGTTTATTGTCATTACAAACCTAGAGACTCGTTTAATGTCCTCTGATTCGCCATTGCGGTTTCTTTGCTCAACAGCCACGTCTGTGATTGGTTACTATCTTCACCACTGAATAATAAAAAAAAAAGTAGTGAAAAGAAAAAACTGACACGTTAATTATAGGAAGTAAGCAAACACTACTCCAGACTAGTAAATGCTTCCAGCTGTCCATTTATCTGGTTAAATATTGTGGAGAGGAAGAAATGCAGGAATGCGGGTAGGTTAGATGGAAGTGTGTGCTGATTTTACCTTTCCTCTGTAAGCCCTTAAAGATAGAGATAAACACTTTGAAATTATTAGAGATATGAAAATATCCATGTGCATTAATCACACATTAATGTAGTCTGTGTATATGGAGTGTTTTTATAGACAGGAACAAAAGGAGTTTGTGGTTGGTCAAGCTAAAACAGGATTTCCAGGACAAGAATCTTGAAAACATTAGTTTGTTCTTATCATTTCCTTTCTGGTAGGTGAAATATTAGGCTAATATTTTAATTAATACTTCTTGTACGTTTCTTTACCACCTATTAACCTTAGTTTGTCAAAATATTGTGCCCTATTCTGCTTACTAAGTCCTTCTCTATATGATTTGGCAGCTTCCACACGATTTTTTTCAGTGGTTTAGACAGTATACATTAGCAGAACAACGTATTCAGTAGAACATTAACCATGCAATACATGCTGTTGTTTATATCCGAGGATCGCCAATATGGACGTGTATCCTGGTAACTGACCAAATCTTAGCGGAAGTGCGAACCCTCAATTTGATAATTGTAGAAAAGTTGCTATATTTTTTTAAATGGTCCATAAATGCTTAAATGATGTGTAGCATAAGTGTTACACCTTGCATTTCCTCTTTAAGTAAGCACTAGATGCTGTTTAAATAATCGTGCTTAAGCAAGTACATTACCAGACAGTTTTAGCAACATATATTTGTGGGCTAATGCATTTATAAAATACGCCAGTCATAAACAGTTGGAGCCCGGATGAGTAGACAGGTCCTCAGCGGAAAGTCTGGGCTAATATA
This sequence comes from Cirrhinus molitorella, assembly GCA_033026305.1. Taxonomy (NCBI): domain Eukaryota; kingdom Metazoa; phylum Chordata; class Actinopteri; order Cypriniformes; family Cyprinidae; genus Cirrhinus; species Cirrhinus molitorella. The sequence continues at coordinate 27,566,556 of CM065135.1, read as the reverse complement.
GGAGCTTGGCACCAAACTATGAGACAACCTCAAGAGTGTTTGACTGTAAGAGCTACAGTGATCTCTGTAATTTCAGCATGTGCCAAAGTTGCTCTTCAGGAACCACAACTGATGACCTGTTGACTTTTAAGAACCACATGTAAGCTGGTCTTCCTGCCCCACATAATGATCTCTTTTGATTTTTTTTTTCCTCAATAGCAACTTTTCAGCCTCGAAACAGAAGTGAATGCTATGAAGTTTAGTGTTCCAGAACGAGTACTTTTTGTTAAGTTTTTCCCGTATACTATAGCCCTGGGGTTGTGTGATAAGACATTCTTGAGAATTATATTAAGTTGGTAGCTTTGAAATGCAGTAGAAGTGTTGCACTTTTAAGGTGTTTGTATTGGTTTAAGGGGACACCTAAGCTATTTGTAGTGATATATGAATAAATTCAGAGAGGGCAGTTTGTGGTTTTATGGTGTACAAATAGAACAGCTGAAACCACAAGGCTAAACTTGCCAGAAACGTGGGTTTAGAGCCTTTGCTAAGTTGTGTTTGGTCAAAATTCAGCTATTAGTGGTAGAAATAAAACTTCAAATTTCCTCTTCTACAGATGTTCCAACTTAGAACTGACAATTGCAGACAAATTACCTTCAGAAGATTTTCTTACTTTGTTTGATTTGCTTTTGCTTAGATTTGCCCATGGCACTCCATTAAAATATCCGCTCATTCATCCACAAACCAAAGCAGACAGCCAAGATCCAAACATTTTAATCTGGACAGGTTTTCTTTATCCTTCATCACCACTTAAGAGGCAATTTTGCTCAAAAATAAACTAGCCATTTACTTTCTAAACATGGCATCCTTGCGTAAACTACTTATGAATGATGTATGATATATAAATATGAATGTTGTCATACATTAAGTAGAATTCACAAGTGATCCTGAAAAAAAAGACACAGAGTGAAGTACCTTTTGTTTTTTCACACAAAGTTGAACATTTAAAGTCAATTGAAGATTTTTATCAGTGTCAAACTACATTTACAGGTTTCCGCCTGTGGGTTTGTTCCATTGAAATTAGCCAAATTATATCGTTGGACCTTGGAAATCCACTGTAATCTATACATTTACCCTCCATTATCTTTCTAAGTTCCGTGACATTTCTGAAACGCCCTTTCCAAATTAAAGGACAGAAATGCGCCAGAGCCTGACATTATGAGCCGTGTGCTTTTTAAAGCAGCGCCTACTCAATCTCCATCTATCTTAATGTGAGATAAGCGGCTGACAGTCAACTTCACGCCAAGTGCTCATTATTGTGAATATGCAAGAGCTATTTTTGATATTCCTAAACTGTGACTACAGGTTACTACAGGTTGAAACCTTTGTGTACTTCCAAAGACATATTCTAACATTAATATGCTTGAATATTGAAGTGTACAGATTTTACACCACTCATAAATCATGATAGTGTCTTTGACATTTATATAGAGATGTACCTTGCTTTTTATAAGGTCACATCTCTCCTCAGCCAACAAACTCTTTACAGCAGCACAGTTCAATTAAAACACAAAACTCGCCCACTGTGCTTAATTAAAAGCAGTTTGATGTGTTGGAGATGAGGAGGAAAATTATTATGAGAGATCCAACTTTTTGGACAGTGTAAGCTATACTATACCATAGTAAAATAAATGGTCATTCTTTACACTTTGCTTAAAGCTAGAGGGTGCCGGAGAAGATGTGATGTAAAACCGCACACTGTGCCAAGGTTCAACAGGTGTCTTCATGGGAACTTTATGAAAATATATGGCGTGTGTAATTTTTACTGTGCAACTGTGATTGGTGGTCTCATAATTTCTCAGCATGTGTTGCTGGGAATTGCCTGTGCGAAGTTTCCCTCCCACCAAGCTACGATTTGTTTGGGTGTGTTCATTTGGGCAAACTGATGTTGCTGAATTTCTAATTACTGCTTGGCTAATGCTGTTTGGCGTTTCTTAAGTGTATGTCAAGGAATGTTTACTCTTTAATCAACAGTCTTATATTGCGAATGAATCTGCGGAGTTGCTGTAAAAGAGGTTAAGAGTACATTTTGTTGGTCAGAACATGTCTTTACATTTTCTCATGAAAAGTGCAGACTTTATTAAAAATCCTACCTGATTTCATGACAAAATGTTTTTGCAAGATGCAAAATATGTACCAATAAGTACATATCACTGCAGTTTTCAACAGAAATTAACACTAGAGGTGGTAAAACAGCAAGCAATTGTTTTTTTCATACACCGTTATGATTACAGCTCCATATTTTTCGCTTTCCGGTGTAGACCCCTGCCAGATTACTACCCATTTGGTTTTGTTTATACTATCGGGTAGGTTTAGGTGTAGTGCAGATGGTACATAAGGACAAGGGATAAATCTAGCTGTGCATTAAACAATTTTAATGCACGATGTAGAGGCCAAGAACCACCCGACATGAAGCAGAGTGCATTAAAAACATTTAATGCAAAGCTAGCTGTGCATTATCTCGCATATACCATGGTCATTTGCCAGCATTGACCAGTTAAAGCTGTTAATGATGTTTGCATAATATTTTATGACTCGTTTGCTCAAGCATTCTGTCCGCTTCAAATCAGACACAGAGATGAAATGGCGCAGTAAGATCTCATTTATTTGAATAAATTATAGCATTTATTTCAATTATCAGTCGAGAGAGAGAGAGAGAGAGAGAGAGAGATGACAGTTGTGTGAGTGTCACCTCCGTCTGTACATCACTCTACAAACAATGAAGCTATGTTACTTCAAAAACAGCAATTTTACCACCTCATTGCTGAGAGATATAACATAGTGATCTTGTATCTAGTCTATTTTATTAATAAAAATCATGGTGCAGCGTTGACAATGAGTTTGTGTGTGTGCACAGTGCAATCTGCGATCACCTCTCTCTCTCTCTGTGTGCGTGTCTTTGTCTGCGAGTGCTGTGTGTGGGTTTTTGTGTTTCAATGAAAGCAGTGCATTAATATAGAACAGTGATTAAACTGACTTAGAATTACCTGTGCATTAAACGGCTTTAATGCAGACCTGCCAGTCAATCAGAATTGAGTATTCAAACATACCATGGTATAAGTTATTTTAAAACGTCACAAAGCATTAGTGTTACAGCCAGGGCCATAGCTGGGGTTCACGGGATCCCGGTGCAGGTTGTACCCATGGGCCCTGTTTTAATTTGTTTTTAAATGTGTTTGTTCTGTTTATTTATTTGCGCCATTTACACAATGATTACATTTTTCAAGTTTGTTGGTATCCAGATACAGAAAAAATATATTCAAATGTAAAATTGCACTGCATAGTCTTCACTGTACAAATAAAAAAATAGATTAATTCTTGTTAAAACTACAAAGTAATTCATTCAAGAGCAGTCTTTTTTCTTGGATCAACATTAAAGACACCGACAGCTAGTAAATATTGTCACTTTAAGAGACAATACATCCAATATACACAGGCAATTTCTTTCTCAGCTGTTTACTTTCACTTAAAACATGACCGATTTTTCTGACTCTCCAAGACGGGTATTTCGACATCAATTTGTATGTATTTGTCAGTTCAAAAGCAGGCAAATTCGATGCTCAAATGCTTTGAGATGCGTCTTTCACATCTTTTTGTGTTTGCATGTTTAAACTGGTGATTTGTATTTGTTTGTTTAGGTGCAGGAGGACGCGAAGGAGAGCTCGGATCAGTGTTTGCGCGCTGTTCGTGAGACGCGGCTCTCATTGCGCATCGAACACGGCGTGTGAGTACTTGGTTGAGTTTTTCCGCATCTTGTGTTTGAATGCTTTGAACTGTTTTGAATGTCGAAACTGGCATGGCTTAAAACACGTACAAATGATAAGCTTTCGTGACGACGCACAGCAGTGGCCAGTGAACTGTCCTGTGTGTCTTTTTAGGCCGACCTCAGCCAGTCAGTTGAAATTGCCACAGGTCCCCCCTCTGCCGTGGGCCCCTATAATCATTAGCACCTTTCACCTCACTAGTGACGGCCCTGGTTACAGCGCCACTCAACAGACATTTCAAGTCAAAACTGCCGTGTACAAAACCAACGTCACATAAAACATACCATATATGTGACCCTGGACAACAAAACCATTCATAAGGGTCAATTTTTCGAAATATAAGATTTATACATTATCTAAAAGCTGAGATACTGTCTAAAAAAAATATGAGAAAATCGCTTTTAAAGTTGTACAAATATGTTTTCATGGAACATTATCTTTACTTAATATCCTAATTATTTTTGGCATAAAATTGTTTTCAATAATTTTGACCATACAGTGTATTTTTGGCTATTGCTGCAAATATACCTGTGCTACTTTTGTGGTCCAGGGCCCATATCTTCATCTCTTACAATCATAATAGTACTTTGTCTGAACTAATTTGTTATGCACCAGATTTAGCTTTTTAGATTAAGATCCTACTGATTTTATTCTTATTCATAAGTAAAAGTAAATTTGCTGTCTGATTGTTTTGCATGTTTTTTTTTTCAATACCTAACTGCAACAAATTAAATGCCTGAATATTTTTCCCTTTAGGTTGTATTCTACTGATCTTTCCAGATATCTAGTACTTTTTGCGTTTTACCACTTTCATCAGGCATGCTGAATTTATTTTATGTATGACAACATGGCATATAAATAGGACAATCATACAGAATTATGGTTATGGGTAAATGGTGGTGGTTTTAACCACCCTCAATAGTTAAAAATGACTTTTAACTGAAACAGAGAATTTGAGGGTTAACGCACTAAAAACAAGGATAACAATGCCACAATGTGAACTTCTATGAGTCAGCAAAACCAATTACTCTCCTTCCCAGAAGCAGGGATGCAGTAGGGTTAGGAAAACTACTTTAAATGTATATTACACTCGGGTCTTCAAGTTCAAAACCCAGTCAGAGGAACCACCCTTGAGCGTACACTCGGTTTAGTGCCAACATGGCAATATTGTTTTACGATTCCAAGATCTGTAAATTTCCATATTTATTTCACGGCTTGTTATATCATATTTAAACTCAATATCTTAATTTTCCCTTAATTAACACATTCGAGCCAAGAGTTTTCTATGGACGTCAACCAATCTCAAAAAGTCATTAGTCCTCATAGTCCAGCTCATTATGGTAATAACCCGTAAGTAGAAGATAAACAGGTTTCCAAGTAAGGTGGTGTGTTCATGAATCTATATTTACTTCTCAAAAACATCTGCATGCAAAAGGCCCCATTTACTACAAGTTTCAAAGCCAGTTCACCTTCCCAGCTTGCGCAGCTTTTCTGCATTCTAAACAAATTTAATTTTAGCCCTTAAATAGCAGTCTGATAACAAATTGGAAGGCAGCTGAAGTTTGACATTGCCATTGTTACATGTTAATTAGACTGATTGCATGGCCATCAAACATGCTAACAATGAGCATTCAGTCCATTGTGTGAGGGTACGACGGCTACACAAAGCAGAGAAAGATGTGTGCCGGCAACGAACAAATCCCATATGCCCTGCTGTGGGATTATTCTACACGCCACACTACAGGCCATGTCTGGGAGCCAGGATGCATGGTAGGAGCCTGTGGTCTTTGCCTCTCCCCCGGTGTCTCCAGTGGTCTACGCTGTGACTATCCCCTGGTGGCCTGGCTCCAAAACCGAAGGTAAAGAAAGCTATGGAAATGACAACGTTGCTTATAGGGGTTGAAAAATAGATATGTTTTGATCATCCTTTGGGGTGTTTATTCTCGGATTCCTCACTATAGCATTAGCTTCTTCAAGGAAACTGCAAATTAGGGATGGTTCTATCTTTACGTCTCTTTGGTACCTTACCATTATTGCTATCCAAAGGTTGCAAATTAGGATTCTCCTTGTATCCCAGCAACCACCGAGGCCAGAAAAATGCGTCATAAAGAATACGTTGCAATCGTTTGTGGCTTATTTGCTAAAAGTGTCCGAAATGCACTTCCTCTTATATACAGTGCCAGTTCCCATGGTTGTACTGTATATAAGCAGCTACCTGACGCTCACAGTGTGATGTCTTTCTGTTTAGAAGCCCAACAGATGTCTCAGGATTATTCCATCTTGGCATCGCTGGTGCCAACAGCTGACTGAGCATCTTTGTGTTTTTCTTAAAGAAACAGTTCTCCTAGAATGTAAATTCTGTCTTTATTAACTCAACCTACATGTTGTTATTTTTAGAGTTACACAACTCGACTTTTTAAAGAATTGTTACGCAAGCTCTCAGGCTCCACAAATAAAGAAAAACTTGTGCGTTGACTCTCACAGTGCAAGCCAAAGAAATGGTTTGTGTGAGAAACATACTAAAATGAGTAATTTTATACTTTTGCCAAAAGTTTGTTTCCATGTCTTGAATCAAAAAAAGCTCATCAATGTCATTGACGATAAACTTTTTGGTACAGTATTTGAGTATAATTGTACAACGTATAGTATATTATATTGTGCAGGTCAGTGACAAAATTGACTAGATATTAAAAATATACACAATTTAAAATGTGGAAGCTGTTAAATCATATAGAGACGGATTGAGTAAGCAGGAAATGGTGCAATATTTTGGCAAACTAAAGTTAATAAGATGTGTACGAGGAGTATTAATTAAGATATTAGCCTAAAATTTTACCTACCTGACTGGAAATGATAAGAACAAACATGAATGTTGTCAAGATTCTTGCCCTGGAAATCCTGGTTTAGTTTGGCAAACCACAAACGCCTTTTGTTCCTCAGACAGTTTTTTTTTTCTTCTCCTTGATTTATAACTTTTGGCGCTCTAAAGTATTCCAGATATTTTTCCTGGTCTGACTGATTAGTACAGCCCAAAACATGACAATAATTGACCATTTTCAGCAGTTCAGTGGCATTGGTTACGTTCAGTGCCGCCTTGTGAAAAGACTCTATACAGTGATAAAGGCTATTTTGATTAGCATTACAATAAAAATATACATTAAACATAGTTCGAAGAGCACAGATATACAATACTGGTATAATCGTGTCCTGATTCTCATAATTTTTCATTATACAAAAATATTCTTTTAATCTAATGTTTACACATTTTGAGTCCTAAATCATAAAATGGCAGCACTTGATTTACATCCTCATTAAAATTCAGCCATAAGCAAACACAAAGAAAGTATAAAACGATTCGTTTTGGAAATACAGGGTTATGTTTCCAATTCATTCCTAAATTAAAAATGTTTTGAAGTAAACACATGCATTTTAGATGTCTGCATTTATCTTTAGCAGCACGAGAGGAACGTTTTTTGTTTTTACTCTTTTCCTCTGTCTGTGGTGTAGATATTTATAAAGATGACTGGTTCTCTACCACAATTTGTTCTGTAACTGTTGATTTTTGCATCCATCCTGTTTCCTCATGTGTAAAATGACCATCTGTGCAGAAGCCTTTAAAGATCTCGGGCTTCTCTCCAGGGGACATGCTGACTGGCCATATAAGCAAGTATCTGCACCAGATTGCTTTTATTATTTGAGTATAGGTGAGCGTAAATAACACCTGAAAGATCAAGTGAAGCTAAGTTAAATCAAACCTACTAAAACTGCTTGCAATACTGCAAGCTTGTGGGTTTGTAGTCTCCTTAGCCCTGAAATGCCAAAACATTAAATGCCCCAAGAGACATCTATCAAAGAAGGGAGGGATCCTAAAGTAAATTCAGAGTCCACCCAAATGACCATCGGCCCGGCCCTGTACACAAGTAGATGGCTTTAACTGGGGGCAAAATGAGTCACAGTCAGTGTGGTCAGCTCATAAGTGCATACTGAACATTATACCATATTAGCTAAACATGGGCCCATATGGGTGTACTTCAGGCATAATCTCTTTTTTTGCCCTAATGCACAATTGCACAAAAGATGTGTGCACATTATTTGCAGCATACGTCACGCATAGCAAATGCAAAATATGGGGAATCACACACAGCCTGTCTGGGTTAGTGCTTGCCTCAGTTTTATTAACATTTTACTCAAAAAGAGAAGTTAAGCACGTTTTTTGACAGTTCTCATTACCATAATGCAAACAAATCTCACTCTCATTACTGCAATGTTTATTAAAATTGCAACGTGAGATTTGCCCAGTAAGTGCATAATGCTAAAAATACACATTATATGCACTCAAAACACTTTTCTTTAGCTAATTTGGCTTATGCATGCAGCTTATAAATGCCACCTACAGTTGAGGTCAAAAGATTATTTACATCTTGCAGAAACTGCAAAATGTTAATTAGTTTAACCAAAATAAGAGGGATCATACAAAATGCATGTTATTTTTTTTTATTTAGTACTGACCTGAATAAGATGCTTAACATAAAAGACCTTTCCAAATAGTCCACAAGAGAAAATAATAGTTGGATTTATAAACATGACCGTGTTCAAAAGTTTACATACACTTGAGTCTAAACTCTGCCCGCTGTTCTTCAGAAAAATCTTTTAGGTCCCACAAATTCTATGTTTTTTCAGCATTTTTTATTATTTGAACCCTTTCCAATAATGACAGTATGATTTTGAGATCCATCTTTTCAGACTGAGGACAACTGAGGGACTCATATGCAACTATTACAGAAGGTTCAAAGGCTCACTGATGCTCCAGAAGAAAACACGATGCATTAAGAGCCAGGGGTGTAAACTTTTGAACAGAATGAAGATGTGTAAATTTTTCTAATTTTTTGCCCTTTAAAAGCTACAGAAATACTTGCATGTTACCCCCCACCCCCCGACACTTAATACATTGTGTTTCTTGTGGACTATATGTAAAATATCTTATTCAGGTCAGTACTTTACAACTTGCATTATGTATGATCCCTCTTATTTTAGTAAAAATAATTCACGTTTTGCAGATTCTGCAAGGTGTATGTAAACTTTTGACCTCAACTGTATATAGGTATTAGATATATGTTCACATATAAATAGATAGTTTGGCACATCAATCTGTGTTAAAGCTTTTTTTAAATGTTGTCTTATTTGTAAACACTAAAATGAAAGCCAGTTGGTGCAATAGGACAGGAGTGTCAAGAGATTTATTTATAACAGGAATGGAAGCAGACGAATTTATGCAACAGTGATTCATTTTGACATCTCACAGTCTCTTTGGTATATATTGAGGTTCACGTGGATAACATATTTGAGGCGTTTTGTGATTTATTTTTTCATGTCCACCAGCAAAACAGTCTGGTCTGAGAATTTGTCCACATAAGGTGGCTTGTCTGGAGAGCACCATGTCCTGAAGTGGTATACAGCCTGGGTTTGTCAGGCTGCCAGTTCCTCACCATGCTTGGGTTAGAAGCAGACAGCACTGAGCCAACCCAGTCCAGTGGGTGTAAAAGGGATGTCGACTTGTTTATAATATAGTTTGTTCTCTGGCACCCGTGTCGAGGCCCATAGTATGCAAAGGTCATTTCAGCCAAGTCTGAAGACATACAGCCTCAATGAATGCATATGAAGCATGAATGAACGTGGTTGAAAGAATAGTTTATTGTTATTTATATAGGCATGCCTTTGGCTTTGGCTGATACTTGAATTGCATGTCTGTTGTTTGCGGATAAAGTACAGCATATTACAGTGCTGCAAAAAGAGAAAAATACTGTAAGACAATGCAAAAATGGGTGATTTCAGTTGAAAGATATTAATACATTTATTCAACAAGGATGCATTAAATTGAACAAAAGTGACAGTATACATTTATAATGTTACAACTTACAAATGGTCAGCAGTACAACTGATTTTAACATTAATAATAATAATGAGCATATCAGCATATTAGAATGATTCTAAAGGATCATGTGACACAATGGCTGCTGAATTCAGCTTTGCCATCACATGAACAAATGTTTAAATAAATTAGACATAACAATCTAATATTTCACCACAATGACCAAGGATCAGCAGTCTCCATTTAAAACAGATCAGGCAGACCAAAGGCAAGTCATAAAGACTTAAAACTTAGAGTGACAGTAGTACTCACACTATCTACAATGATGCCAAAGCTTGCCCCAGTCAGCCCAACGGGGGCGCTACAGCGATCAAAAGTACGAAATCGATCATAACTTTGGGAGATATTTTCCATTTTTAAAAAAAACTACTTTAGCAAACTAGTCCTAGGTTTTTCACGCGATCTGAGCCAACATTCGACTCTCGACTGTCCATTGCAAAAAGTTCTCTTTGAGAAATTTCAACTCTCATTTGAAAGGAGCAGGGCTGCCTTTTCTAAAATGTCTATAACTTTAGAACAGAATGAGATATCTTCGCCAAACTCACAATATGTAATTGCTGAATCCGAGGTCACATGAAATTATTTGCCATAACTACGCAACCGTTTGTTCTATCGACATGGAAATCTGTGCAGACAGTCTTGGTCCAAAGCGCTATAAGTGTCTATAAGGACATTTGCGTATCTCAAAAAACATGGCTACCATAGGCTGAGGAACTTTGAGCACCTATTAGACAAGGTTTGAAAGAAATTGGCCACTGGGGCGTAATATCGCATTTTTAAACAATTGTATATTGTGCGTTTTTTAACACATACGCAAAATATTCTTATCCTATGATTAGACCTCCTCATTTCAAATAACTTCTTCCTCTAGATCTACTGCTGTCAATCAAACCGTTTGATAAATGTTTGAGAAAATGGTAAAAACCTACTTTTGCAAACTAGTTCTAGGTTTTTTGCTTAATCTGCAGTACAATCCTCTCTGGATACCCTAGGTTAATAATTATAAAAATAAAAGTTGAAATTTGCCCTTTGGGAAGCTATAACGGGGTGATTTAGAAATGGGGCCTTTCCAAATATACCCCAAAGCCTATAAAGCCTAAATGAAAACTGATGGGGGCGCTACAGTGATCAAACGTACAAAATCGATCTTAACTTTGGGGTATTTAGCATTTTTTGAAAAAACAACTTTTTGCAAACTAGTGCTAGGTTTTTCGCACAATCAGAGCCAAACCAGTGCAGGAAGATTTTCTGGAAAGTGAATATCAATAATTATCACAAAAAGTAGAACTTTTGACTCTCCGTCGAAAGGGATGCCATAACGTTTGAAAGGGGCAAGACTGTCTTTACTAAAAAATTTAGAATGGAATGAGATATCTTCGGCAAACTCACAACGCGTATGTAAGCACTGAATCTGAGGTCACATGAAAAAAGTTGCAGAGCTTGGCCACTTGGTGGCACTATTAAAACAGATAAAACATAAAAACGGCCAGAACTTTGCTATGCGTGGTCTTGGTTCAAAGCGCCACAAGTGGCTATAAGGACATTTGTGAAGCCCAGAAAACATGGCTGCCGTAGGCAGATGAAGATCGGAATGAAACTTGGTGCGCCTGTTTGACTAATAGCCCTAAAGGTCTGTGAGAAATTTAAAAGAAAAGCATTTTTTTTAAGGCTGTGAGCACTTGTATATTGCACGGTAATTCATACATATGCAAGATATTCATATCCTCATTCTGAACAACTTTGCCTCTAGAACCTTTGCTGTCAATCAAACCATTCGTTAAATGGTTGAGAAAATGTTAAAAATCAACTTTTGTGAACTAGTCCTAGGTTTTTCGCTCATTCTGGAAAAAACACTGCAGTGCAATTCTCTGGACTCTCTAGGTCAATAATTATAAAAAATGGTGAAATTTAACTTTGGGAAGATCTAACAGATAAGGGGCCTGTCCAAATATACCTGAAAGCATATAAAGCCTAAACGTAAACTCAAACTTCATGTGACCTGATTTAGGTGGTTAAAGGCTTGCTAAATAATATGTAATGTCTTAAACCCCTGGTAATCACTGCTTGCAGCTATATTTTATTTTTTATTTTCATATTCACATTTTAGTCTGTCTAGTATGCATTAAATTGCACAGTATTATCCCAGCTGTGTTGTGGTGTAAGTACAGTTGTCGTGGGTTTTCTGCTTGTGTTTGTGGCCTGCTTTGTTTGTGTCTTTGTGTCATCTATTCTCAGGCAGTTTGTACTAGTAATTGTCTTACTGTCCTAGTAATTACTGTCTTTATTGTAGGCGACCTAGTAAAACAGCACCTGCTGAGAGTATAAATGTAAAGTGAAAATGTGGATAGGTATGAATAATAGTGTCTTTGTTGTTCAGTGACCGCTTCCTCCACCATGACAGGATATGTGTGTCAGCTCTCCTGACGGCCTGCGTAGAAACTCGGGCCCTGTAAGACGTTTCTGGCATGAATGGCAAACACATCCTCTGTCAACTTTGATTTTTTTAAGCGTCGCTTCCATCTGGGAGCAAAAAGAATAACATTAGCATTGCTGTTTGGGTTTAGTGAATATTTTTTTGCACATAAATGGTTTCATTTATAGTACCAGTCTCACCCAGACATGCTTGTGTCTTAGGGTTTCCACCTTGGCTAGGCTCATCTCCAGACCTCTCATTCTTTTGTCATGTACTGTTCCTCTCAGTGACTCACAGAGGAACCGCAGCACCAGTTGCAGAGACCAGGAATCCGGCAGCACCCTCAACACACTGACCAAATCAAAAGATGCAGCATTTTTGTTCAGAAGATCCACTGCCGTGGTCACATGATGACTGGACGCAAGGTAGATTTGAAGCAGGTTGAGAAACATTTCCTGTGTGAACTTCCTGTCTCGTCCAGCAGAGGTCCTCCAACAATAGTTTTCAGCAGCCTGCTGGTCTTTTTCTTCATGGACCAAAATCTGCAGGGCCTTTTTGTGTTTGCCAGACTTCCCGAGCAAAATTGCTCTCTCCACATGAAGAAGCGATGGTGTTATTTGGTCTGTGAGAGTAAAGAGAATAGCACTTTGTTTTATCCATGTACACTTGCAACAATATCAAACACTTTCAAGTTGTAATTAATCTGTCAAAGTCTTTATCTGCATGTATTGTGCTCACCATATATGCAGTCCGCATTATAGAATGAAGATTGCCAAAGTAATTGCTGTAGTTTATGTCTCATTTCTTCCTTGCTTGATTCATTGTTGTAGTCATCCTCAATTGACTGCAGTATCTGTTTGACATATGATGTGATGAGCATGGTATGATGCTTTTCCTCCTGTGAATCATGGAAAACTGGGATTAAGCGGGTCATGTAATATATTACTACAAATTGTTTAGTCACTTCATTTGGTCACTATCTCTGACCTGTTTCAACCTGGTTATTTATTTATTTATTTATTTTGCTGTTGTGCCTTTAAAAAACACCCTGTGTTGTATAATGACAAGCATTTTTACACATTTTACTCAAATTGTTGATTCTTCTGAGACAACATTAGAGGAACATTCCAATTCTAGAATCTTATCTGTTTAGTCACCATGGTGATTTCTGTTTGAAACTTGTTAGGGCTTAATTTGAGACTTAACTTTCTGTAATATGTGCCCTGAGACTCAGAAATAATAGCATTTATCCTGCTTTCTCCTTATTACATCACTGTAAATGGCCAAGTGAAATTTCTGATCATCCGGTTGCAATTGTGGACAGTCATGTGTTGATTCGATGCCACGAAATTGCAGAAGTTCAAAGTGAGTCGTTTATATAACTTGGTTTCACTGAAAATATTTTTGGACTGAGGAGAAAGTGTGCTGTTATGAATGTTACAAATCTTTTCATACCAATGTTGTTATCTTTAACCAAATAAATTATTAAAAACTCTAACAAATTGTAGCAATCAAGATTAAGCTGAAATAAAATATTAGATGAAAGTATAAGTAGCAAAATTAACTAGTATATAAATGATACTACAATAACACTGTTCTATACATTTTATATTTTATACATTATCAGTTTTTGAACTGTAAGATTTTTTTTTAATGTTTTTCTTTTTATGTTTATCTTCTGCTCATCAAGCCTGCATTTATTGGATTCAAAGCACAGCAAAAACAGCAAAATTGTTGATTCAAAAAAAATGATTACTGTTTAAAATAAATTTTCTATTTGAATATATTTTAAAATGTAATTTATTCCTGTGATTTCAAAGCTGAATTTTTTGCAGCATTACCCCAGTCACATGATCCTTCAAAAATCATTCTAATATGCTGATTTGCTGCTCAAAAAACATTATTATTATTATTATTATTATTATTATTATTATGTTGAAAACAGCTTTTTTTCAGGTTTCTTTGATTACTAGAAAGTTCAGAAGAACAGGATCATGTGACACTGAAGACTGGCGTAATGATGCTGAAAATCTAGCTTTGATCACAAGAATAAATTACATTTTAAAATAGAAAGCAGTTATTTTAAATAGTAAAACTATTTCACAACATTACTGCATTTGCTGTATTTTGGATCAAATAAATGCAGGCTTGGTGAGCAGAAGAGAATACTCTTAAAAAACATAAAAAATCTTACTGTTCAAAAACTTTTGACTGGTAGTGTATTTCAAAAAATGTAAACATGTACATTTGATTCCTGATGACCCCATTAAAACAGTCATTAATTACAAATAGATATATTACCTTGCTTTGTAATTCATTGATTAAATATTCCAAGTAGAGAATCATAGCAACTGGGTAGTTGGTGAGAATGGTAAGGGCTTCTTCCGGTGCAAATGTAACATGGCTGTTTGTATGTGTCTTTGTAAAAATCAGTATTCCAGCCTATATTAAAATAAAGAACATGTTTTAGAAAAACACAAACTCTACAGTTCAAATGTTTAGTAGTAAGAAAAAAAAAAACTTTAAATTTATCAAAATGCATTCATTTAGCATCACAACTGTTTTCAACATCGATAATAATAATAATAATAAATGTTCCTTGTTTACCAAATCAGCATATTAGAATGATTTCTGAAGGATCATGGGACTCTGAAGACTGGAGTAATGATGCTGAAAAATCAGCTTTGTCATCACAGAAATAAATTATATTTGAAAATATTTTAAAAATGGACAATTTATTTGAACCGTTTTCACAGTATTTTTTTTTTTATTTAGTTAGTTTTTTTTTATCAAATAAATGCAGGTTTGGTGTGCAAACCTGCATTTCTTTCAAAAACAGTAAAAAATCTTATCAAGGCCAAACTTTTTAATCAGTAGTGTATTATAGCAAGGTTGTTCTTAGAGCAAATTCTAGACACATAATGTTGTTTTACTGCCAAGGCCAAAAGAGTAAACTAGACTTAATGAAATCTGTATAACTCTGCCCTCTGCTGTTGTTAAACAGTAGATGACAGTTAAAATACTTGCCTCTTGGTCTCTCTGAAGAACCCAGTCTACAAATTTCCAAATGATGGGTTTATGTTCCAGATTTGCGAGAGTATTAACTATATGTTTGAATACGTTGATGTGTAAGGGGTCCTCACTCTGCTCCTCCACAATTTTAACCCAGGTCTGAAAAAAAGATTTTTTTTTTTTTAAATTTTCCTTTTATCTTTCATCTTTAGTCATTGCTCTGTGTATCTTTACAAAATACCTGAATTGCATTGAAATGCTGGCCTTGACTTTGATAGAGCAATCCAAGTGTGAAAAACCTAAAATGACAGCAAATTCGTTTGGCTTCTCACTAGAAAATAACCTGCATTAGCCTTAAATGATGAGCGCAAACCTTTTGTGCTCTTCCAAGTCAGGCACACACGTTTGGAGGTTACAGTTATTCTGCGACGACACAAGCTGATCCAGTTTTTCGTATTCACCTTGTTCCAAATACAGCTTAAAAAGTGCTGAGTCGATATCCTGAGGACACATTTGGCCCTGTCCTGTTGGCCTGACTTCACTCAAGAAGTCATCCAAAAAGCTTAGGTATTGTTGAAATGTCGGCCAGTCGTCTCGACTTATCGTCCACAGGTCCTTGGCATTGCTGACTGCTGTTGTCTGAGGTGTAAAGTCTTCACTCATAACAGGCATAGCTGGATAAAGGCTAATGATTTCCCTCGGGTCTAGTTCACCTTTACTGGGAGGTAAAAGATTATACAAAAAAAGATGTAGGATTAGAAACAGTTTTCACACAGAAAATGCTGTAAATTAAAGCATTACTTACATAAAAAGCTCTTTTGCTTCCACAAAAGCCTCTCTGTAGAACTTTATCAATCCAGATGTACAGATGACATTCTTTTGTAGATCCTGAAAAATAAAGTGATGAATGGCATAAATCAGAATAAGAATGTTATTGTATTTGTGAATTGGAAAATTATATATAAATACATATATGAGCTCATATATTCATGCCTCTGTGATCTTTGTTTAATACTATTGTAAGATGACTTTCATCTTGCTGGATTGACATCTGTGCATCTGGCGCAAGTGCTTATATGAATTACCTTGCTTAATATGTCTAAGACGCTCAACCTCACTGACCTCATGGCTCCATTAAACATATTACGTGTACTTTCTATGTTTTAAGATCATTGTCTTATGACTCTGTCTTTCAGCAGGATATACCTACTTATCAAATATAAGCCATGCATTAGTGTATGAATGGAGGATTTAATAAGATATTATTGACAATAAGGGATCAAAGATTGGTTGGTTAACATTATCCATGACCCCCTGCTGGTAGATGCTGTGACTGCATATATTTACACTAACTTAAAGGGATAGTTCGGCCAAAAATGAAAATTATTCTATAATTATTCACCCTCAAGCCATCCTATGTATATGACTTTCTTTTTTTAGACAAATACAGTTGGAGTTATATAAATATTTATAAAACATGTTCTGGCTCTTCCAAGCTTTATAATGACTTAGTGAATGGCTGTTGAGATTTTGAAGTCCAATAAAGTGTCTCCATCCATCATAAAAAGTGCTCCAAATTGTTAACAAAGGCCTTCTGAAGTGAATTGATGGATTTGTGTATGAAAAATATCCTTATTTAAAACTTTATAAACTCTAGCTTCTGATAACTGAAACTGGTTTTCAGTTTTCGCAAAGGAACCAGTTTCCTCTTGGCTTATATCAAAATCCTTCGAAATTTTTCTTTACAAATCCTCGTTTTACATTCAGATTCGTGACAGGAGTTTTATTTTAATCTCTCTCACTGCGCTTCCATATATGTCAGTGTTTGCCTACGTTCTGGAATGGTTAGTGGAAACTAGACATTATGGTTTATGAAGTTTTAAATATGGATATTTTTCTTACAGAAGTGCATTGATTCGCTTCAGAAGGCCTTTATTAATGTCCTGAAGCTGTGTGGAGGTAGTCATATACACCTAGGATGTCTTGAGAGTGAGTAAATCATGGGGTAATTTTCCTTTTTAGGTGAACTATCCCTTTAATGGATTTATGTTTTTCTAATATACTGAAGAAATATAAAACACAAATGCACTTTGTTTAGTAATTTATCATCAGTCCTACCTTATATGAATCTTTTGGCAAGAGATCTTGAAGCCTGTCCAAAAGTGCCAAGGCTTCATCAACTCTCTGACTCTTAACCAGCTCGTGAATCTGATCTTCCAAAGGAACTGGTGACAGCCGATGAATCTCTTTGTCAGCGACAACATAAACACTTTCTATAATGGGGAGAGAAGTAGGAAATGGCTAGAAATGTGCCTTTAAATGAGTATACAATTAAAGTATGAGAAGTGCAAATTATGGCATCAATCAACGATTGCAACAAGCTCAAAATGCATACTCAAATATGAATGTTCTAAAGTTGCTATGAAACTTTTCACAACCTGTTTTACTTCTATAATGTGGCATATTTAGTTTGAAACAAAATGTATATTTATAGTATTTGTTCATAAATGTAGCAGAACTTGAATTTGTAAAGATGTAAAGATACAATATACAAGCAGTCAAGTGTCTCCGAATTTACTGTCTACTGATGAATGATTTTCGAAAAATTGATGTTGGATTGTAAAACGCACCTTCTGTTGAGACGAGAGATTTGGCACTTTGTAAAGAGACAGTTTGCTTCAGCTGTTGGTCCAGAATGCTGTAGATATGAACAGTCTGATTTTGTAGAGCTAGCACATATGGGAAATGAACTGCAGCGTCCACCACGCCATCAGGCCACTGTACAGGAGGATGCTGGGAAGTGCCATTCTTCATCACAAACATGCCTGTGTATCATATAGATTACTACAATTATTATATATGTATGTTTAGATCTCTTCTGAAACTTCTGAGGAGACATGAGATTAAAGGGTAGTTCAACCAAAAATAAAAATTCTGTTATTAATCACTTACCATTGTCATTCCAAACCCAATTTGGAACACAAATTAAGATATTTTTGGATGAAATCTATGAGCTTTCTGACCCTGCATGGACAGCACCGAAATGACACGTTCAAGGCCCAGAAAGGTAGTAAGGATATCGTTAAAATAGTCCATGTGCGATCAGTGGTTCAACATTAATATTATGAAGCTACGAGAATACTTTTTGTGTGCAAAGAAAACACAAATAATGACTTTTTTTTTGAATGTGGTAGTTGTGTTGCTGTTTATGCAGGGTCAGAAAGCTCTTGGATTTCATCAAAAAAATCTTAATATGTGTTCCGAAGATTAACAAAGGTCTTAAGGGTTTGGAACTAGGGTGAGTAATTAATGACATAATTTTCATTTTTGTGTAAACTATCTCTTTAAGGTATTTTGAAAAATCAAATACATTTTTATTAGTGGTGTCAAAATTAGCGCGTTAACGCAGGCGATTAATTTTTTCATTTTAACGCTTTAAAAATATTTAACTCAATTAAGGCATGGGTGGGGCTAGGCACTCACAACTTCTAAAGAATTGCGTTTATGTAGATGCGCAGAGCGTCTTTACGAGCACACCAACGAGTTAGACGCGGGCTCTAACTTTAGCACCAGACGCGAATCAAACGGTGACAAGGAGAACATCTGTGAACTGCGGTCAGGTGAGATGTTGTCAGGCCATATGTCGGTAAAAACTAATTTATCTGTCCTGTCAGCCGTTATACTGTGATCATACCTTCAAGTGCACGCGCAAATGTGCCGGCGAGCGCTGTATTAGGCCTATATTAAAGCGCTGTATCATATTCAAACCCAAATGAAACTGCGAGTATGCAATGTCGTAGTTACGTCGTGTCGTCTGTTAAGACATGAAGTTACAAAAAGGCGATTAAAGCTGCCTTAAAACAGTACATTTAAAGTATTTATTATTTATAGGTGACGTTTAAAGCAGTGTCAGCAGCAACAGCTTTTAAAGTAACACAGTCAAAATATCCTAATAACCAACTGCTGTTATGTCTGTTGTATCTACATTCATTTGAATCATGAATGTAAAATTATTGCAATATAAAAGTATAATTAAAAACTTTGTAAGGTAGGATTAATCGCAATTAATGTCAGGAAAAATGTGTGATTAATTAGTTCGTTTTTTTTTTTTTTTTATTGACACCACTCCTTAACACACTTAACACACACCAATCCTTAACCAAAATGTAGATCTTGCAGGCCTTAAAGTGCTTAAACCCTTGTAAAACCTGGGTAAAACCTCCACATTTTTCTCATTGTTTTTATCTTATCACTTAAAATTTAAAAACGTATTAGTTTTATAAATATTAAAAGTCTTACCCAAACACCCAGGCCCATTTAATATGAATTCTTCTTTTCCACATTTGTTGGCAATGATATTTTGCTTTCCCAGGTTATGTGGGAAAAGATCGAGGCTGGTTTGGCTCTGATAATCATGGAGAAAATATCTGTCACAAGTGGCCACACACAGACACGTCCCATGCGCAGCCAGAACCACAGGTTCCTGCGGCAAAGCCACCTGTCTCACACACTCCCATCTGTCCACATACACCTTATAAACGCTCACTGTTTTCCTCTTGGTCGAAGCTGCAATGAGCTCGACAGAATCAGTCTGAACCGCTGACTCACTGACATAGAAGAGTGACACGTTCTGTATTTTCTTCAGGGCAGGAATGAGTTCCAGTGAGAACATGTTAAGCACCGTGACCGAACCATCCCAGAGCACCAAAAGATGATTCAGAACAGGGATCGCCGTCAGCTGGCCGATCGCTCCGCTTCGGCCCATCTGTCTCTTCCCCACCTCCCGCACTGAAAGGCTTTCTTTACCGCTTGTGTTATTTACAGTGAGGTACTCAATGACTCCCTCTTTGGTCCCTATATAGAGGTTTTTACCAAAACACTCCAAACATTGAATGCTGAATTTGTCTCTGCCTTTCCCAGAGGGCATTTTTTGAAAGACTAGCACAGGGGTGAAGACTTTCATGGTTATTTACTCTTAATTTAGGTCTCAGAGGCAAAAATACACCTAAAAATAAATGAGAAGCCTAGGAAATTGGGCAGGGAAGAAAAACAGCCTTCATTAGCTCCGACATCTCATGCTATAAAGCTAAATAAAACGAGTAAAGAACAGTCTCACCTCATTAGCGTAGAAGCTGTCAGCATTATGGACGTTTCTTTTTTTACTGAAGTGTATTTTGACCTTGCCATGTGACTCTCATCCTGAGAGGAAGTTAGTGTCAGCAGTTTTACTGCTTTTACTCTGGCTCTGAATGGATAGTTGATTGCACAATGCCAAATGTCTAAAAAAGACTAGAAACTTAAAACCTGTAGTTAATTATTTCTTATACACTCCAGAATTGTGCCTTGTAAAGTACGTAAAAAGAAGCTAAAACGGCATGTTGCTTCAACACATTCGTTTTTAACGCATGCTCGCTTTTGTTTACACAAGATCATTTGGGATTAGGGAGTATTTTAATCTCAAACAAATGGAGTATTAAAAGAATAGATCACTCAAAAATGAAAATTGGCTAAAAATGTAACTCGCCCCCAAACCATACAAGATGCCCATGAGTTTGTTTCATTGGAAAAGATTTGGAGATATTTAGCATTACATCACTTACTCACCAATAAATCTTCTGCAGTGAATGAGTGACATCAGAATGAGAGTCCAAACATAAAGCTGATAAAAACATAACAATAATCCACAAGTAATCCACATGATTAATTCATCATTAAGGAATTTGTTGGACTGGAGTCATGTGGATTACTTGTGAATTATTGTGTTTTTATCAGCTGTTTAGACTCTCATTCTGATGCCACCCTTGTTTGTTTATTTTGAGATTAATTTTGCATTAACAACTAGGGATGCACAGTATTAGATTTTTGACAATTCCTTTTGTTTTGAAACAACACCTACGCCTCTCCTGTGCAGAAATGATAAACAAACTATGTTTAATTTTGTTTAGTTTTGAGCAAAAACTTATTTGTTAGAACTAATAAACATTATTGAAATTCTTCTTTATTTAATGAGAGTATATTGCAAGCTTTGGAAATAACTGTAATAAAATCAATCACTGTTGTGTTTTTTTTTTTTTTTTTTTTTTGTAGTTGAAACAGCAGTAAAAACTTTTAAATATAATTATGTTATGTTTGTGATTTTTAATTAATAGCTTCTAAACTTTAAATCAAAAGAGAGACGTGATATTATGCTATCAATTACTGCTTTATCTATTCAGAAACACAATTGTCTTACTGTTATTTGTGTTTTACTTAAATTTTATCACAAGTAGGTCTACAGCGCCCCCTAAATAAATAAAAGGCCTTAGCAAATAGTCGTTTTTGATGTCACTCACTGATAAAATGAAAGCCAGGAAAGTAAAAAAATGTGAATTTTAACACGTAAACAGCATGTTGAGGACACATTGTTTGTGCGTTGTTTACACGTGAAAGATCGCTGCAGAACTGATGTGTAATCACTGCGCAAACAACGTATCCTTGACGTGTTATTTACATGTTAAAATTTGCAAGTTTTTGACCTTCATGGCTTTCCATAGCTTTCCTCCATTTTCTGATACAAATGGATGTCAAACTGGACATGTCAATAAGTTCTTCACTGACTGGCTTGCACAAGAACTTGTCGTGCAAATTTTTCACTCGCATTAAAATGTATAAACTTGCACAGAAGACATTTGCGCGTTGTATCATTCAATACGCATTTACTTTGTATGTAACATATTTGTATTGAATATGTATAATGAATATATATGAATATCAATAGTTAAATTTGTATGTTTACATTTTAAGTCTTTATTGGCCATTTCTGATAATATTGTGCATCCATATTAACAACTGAAATATTACAGTATGCTCTTAAAGGAACACTGCACTTTTTAAAAAAATAGGCTCATTTTCCAACTCCCCTAGAGTTAAACAGATGAGTTTTACCATTTTTGAATGCATTCAGCCGATCTCTGGGTCTGCCGTTAGCACTTTTAGCATAGCTTAGCATAAATCTCTGAATCAGATTAGATCATTAGCATCTCATTCAAAAATGACCAAAGATTTTCTTGATATTTTTCCTATTTAGAACTTGACTCTTCTGTAGTTACATTGTGTACAAAGACAGACAGAAAATGAAAAGTTGTGATTTTCCAAGCTGATATGGATAGGAACTATATGCTCATTCCGGCGTGATAATTGGGAAACTTTGCTGCCAGAATAACAGTATAGTTCCTATCCATGTTTCTTTAAACCTAAAGGTTCCAGAAAGAACCACTATTCTGACCCTTTCCCTCAAAAGAACCTTTTGTACATAGGAAAGGTTCTATGAATGTTGACATTTACTTAATTTTTAAGTGTGTAGTTCACTACATTTAAAGCCACCATCATTTTGAGCGTTTCCACATGACGTTGTAGTGGTCAGGTCGTACAAGTTGGACCTCTCAGAAAATGTTAGAGTTTACAAGTTGTAATTACAAGCTCTGTGAGGCCATGAGCGCTTTTTACAAGTCAGAATTTTGTAATTACAGTAATTCTGACTTGGCGTGAACGCACCTCTACTCGCTTTATTTTGCCAGCCAAACTTAAATAGAAAATTACTGAGTACACCTTCAAAAAAAAATTAAATCAAAATTGGAATTTAGTGGCCTTCAGATCATGTTTGTTTTTGTGTGTTGATGCTAGTTAAGTCACAACAAATGAGCAGTTTTCATGCATATAAAATCTCTCCAGGGAAATTTAACCAAAAATATCAATGACTCATCCTGTTCCCAGAATCATTTAAGTTTAGCTAAGCTTAAATAAGTAGACTCCTATAATCTTTCACCTCCTGTATGGCGGCCATTAATGTATGCGTTGTAGTTATAGAATAGGGTTGTGCATGTATCTTTAAATTAAACATCAGCCAGTAGACAAGATGAAAACAAAGTTTATTGACCAAAAAAGCATTTCGTGTGACACACTTCAAACTTTTTTTAATCATTTTCAATCCTGGCTCAGGCTTTATAAAGACAATTGTTTCCAAATCATTGTTGAAAACAATTAAACAATACATTAAGCATTCTAATCAGCAGGCTACACAGATGATTAATCTATTAATTGACTGTGTTCATCATTCTATTTATGTGAGCAGAAACCCAAATCTACATATATTTTGTGCTCTAGCTTTCCTGCTATAGTTGGATGACTGCTACTGTGGTTGTCTGACCCAGTCGAGTGAGCTCACTTCTCCCTGCCACAGTCAGTGCACAGGATGTCATCCCTCTGGGTGAGGAATCCACGGCCGACCAGAGACACAGAGCACTGCATGCACGTGAAACACTCGCTGTGCCACTGCCGCTCTTCAAACGAGATGTACTTAGCACCTGCCAAGCCTGGACACAGACACATGGTGGTTTTACAGTCTAGCACAATGCTGATGAAATTTTTAATTTTAATTTAGAGGCATATAAAAATAGCCGCCAGATGTCAAGAATGAAAACATACTAGTAATTGCTTTGGTGCAGCCCACGCATTTCTTGGCGTACAGATTGCTAAAGCAATCCAGGCAATATGGGTAGTTTTCTCTCGAGGTAAAGCGCTGGCCTGCCAGTTGTCTCTTGCATCCAATGCAAGTGAAACACTCACGATGCCAGGGCTTATCGTGATATGTGACACCGCCAGTTGTTATGGCCTACAGAATGGAAATAGTGGATCTCAGTACAGTGCAACACTTAAAGAAACAGTTCTTATTTTCCAACACTTAAAGAAACAGTTCACCCAAAAATTCCAATCCAATGAAGGTCCATGTCTGAACCTAAATGTGCACCTATTAAGTGCCTTTTTACAAGATGTAATATAAGTCTCAGGTGTCCCCAGAATGTGTCTGTGAAGTTTCAGCTCAAAATACCCCACAGATCATTAGTTATATAATTTTGAAAATGCATATTTTGAGTGGAAGCAGAAACATGCTGTTTTTGTGCATGTCTCTTTAAATGCAAATGAGCTGCTGCTTCCCGCCCCCTTTTCCAGAATAGGACTGTGCCTTTACAGCTCATAACTTGGATACACATCTGTATCTCATAACTTAGATAAACATCTGTTTGGTTTTGATTATCTATTATCTATTGTGCTGAAATCATGCGTTTTAAAGCCGTATCAGTTTAAACTTCTGATATACAGTTTTCTGAGCACACACATTCGAAGCAGGCACACAGAAAGCACTTTCACACAGCATGTGAGTACTAATTCTTTCATGTGCTATTGCGCTTAAATGGTCACACAGGTATACAGGTTTATGTTAAAAACACAGCAGTTATAAAAACCATGTGTGTCTGTGACGGTCTTGGCATTAGAACTGGTACAGCGTGGTCGCTTGCAGATTAAAGGGCGGTAATATTATAATAAGATCACTTCCTATGTCACTAGGGGAGCGATATCTGAGCGGCACATTTTTTTCACATGCTTACCAAAACAAAGTGAGTCATTTTTGGGTGAACTGTAACTTAACAGTCATTATTTTTCAAATGTCTGATTCCTTCGCAAACACGCAGTATATGACTTACTTTTTTACAAGCACAGCATTGGTAGGCGAATTGCTTCTCAAAACAAGGCACACAGAAGTAATTGTTATCTTTAGGGATGAAAGACTTGGTTCCTACTGGCTGCTGACAGCGTTGACACAGAAAGCATGTCTCATGCCAGCTGTTGCCTTTGTACTCCATTTTTCGTGATCCTGACACATGAACAGAAGCACTGAGATCTTTAATATTTTACTCGATTTGATAAACCACCTATTTTTAATACAAACACGTGCTAGTCAGATATTTTTAGGAAGATAAATCATTCATTTCTTCAGAAAAGATAAAGATGCAAAGAGTTCTACCTGGCATGATAGTCTTCTTGCAGGTGCTACACTTTGAGGAATATTCATGAGAATAGCACTCCGTGCAAAGCATAAGCTCATCTTTAGCAGCAAATGCTTTGTCCACCAATGATCGACTGCATTTGCCACACTTGAAGCAGTTTTCATGCCAGTGGCGGTCCTTGTAGGAGAGGTCCTTCATTATGTATGCAAAGAAAGTCTAGTTAAAAGCTTGCAAATCTGTTCTGACTTTGTCACTCATTAATTAATTCAATTTATTTACAAATATAAAGTTTGCATACATTTTGCAGAATCTGCAAAATGTTAATTATTTTACCAAAATAAGAGGGATCATACAAAATGCATGATATTTTTTTATTTGGTACTGACCTGAATACGATATTTCACATAAAAGATGTTTACATATAGTCCATAAGAAAAAATAATACTTGAATTTATAAATATGCCCATTTTCAACAGTTTACATACACTTGATTCTTAATACTGTGTTGTTACCTGAATGATCCACAGCTGTTTTTTTTAATTTGTTATTTTTTTATTTAGTGAGTCCCTTGTTCCCCTGTCCCACTGTTTTTCATAAAAATCCTTCAGGTCCCACAATTTCTTCGGTTTTCCAGAATTTTTGTGTATTTCCCTTTCCTAACCCTTTCCAACAACGATTGTATGATTTTGAGATGCATATTTTCACACTCAGGACAACTGAGGGATTCATATGCAACTATTACAGAACGTTCAAACACGTGATGCTTCAGGAGAAAAAATGGTGCATTAAGAGCTTTTTTTTTTATTCAGATCAGGGGAAAATTAACTTTTGTCTGTAGCTTCTGAAGGGCAGTACTAAATGAAAAAATATAATATTTAGGCAAAATAAGAAAAATTTACATTTTCATTTTGTTCAAATGTTTTCACCCCCTGGCTCCTAATGCAGTATTTCCTTTTGAAGAATCAGTGAGTGTTTGAACCTTCTGTAATTGTCGCATATGAGTCCCTCAGTTGTCCTCAGTGTGAAAAGATTGATCTCAAAATCATACAGTCATTGTTGGAAAGGGTTCAAATCCACAAAAATGGTAAAAAACCAAAGAATTTGTGGGACCTGAAGGATTATTCTGAAGAACAGCAGGCACTTTAACTTTTCAGGACAAATAAGAGACTTATGAATGACTATCACTAAAAAAAAAACAAACAAAAAAAAAACACAGTTGTAGATTATTCAGGTAACAACACAGTAATAAGAATCAATGTATGTAAACTTTTGAATGGGGTCATTTTTATTAATTCAACTATTATTTTCTTTTTTTGACTATATGTAAACATATTTTATATTCTGACCTTATTCAGGTCAGTAGTAAATATAAAATAACATGCATTTTATATGATCCCTCTTATTTTGGTAAAATAATTAACATTTTGCAGATTCTGCAAGGTGTATGTAAACTTGACTTTTGACATAAATGTGTGCTTTCTTATGCCTACCTTAGTGTTGCACCCAATTGGCAAAGTACACACTTCACAGCAGTTTGCAAACAGATTCTCATAGCACTTTGTGCAGTACTGTGTGTCCTCTTTTAGGATGTATTTCTTTCCCAGCAAAGTGTCCTTGCAGTAATGGCAGTCGAATCGTTCCATGGACATTGTTGTTTATGCCTTAAAAGCAGTAAACAGAACCATAAAAATGTTACAACACACCAAGCTAAAGCAATCAGAAAGGTGTCATCCACAAAATATGAACGCCTCTTAAAATAGAATCAGCATGTAAAATGATGGTCTCTACAAGCTTGGTCCCTTCTGTTGATTCCTAAACCTCCTTTAAGTTATCAGAAGAACAGCCTGCCATCTGTAATAGTGAGAAAACTCACCTTCAGTAGCTCAATGGGTTTCTGAGGGGCTGCAGGGTGAGATGGCCAGTGATTGAGGGGTTGCATTAAAACGAGCCTCTATAAATACGATTGCTCTTATTAGCTGAAATCCCTGGGGAGAATAGCCCAGTTGCTGATCTCTGCACCTTTTATGGGAGTCCAATCACAACGCACAGCTTATGGTCAAGATGATATGTGAATGGTGCCACTTTCCTTTCCATATTATTCCTGTAAGAGTCAACTTAGCTAAATGAATTTGTCTCAAATTAATCTTTAACACTTTATCTTCATAGTTGCAATACTTCATGTCTCACATATCAGTGAAATTAGCGATTACCCTGTCTTCAGATACCGGATATCTTACTGTATCCACATCTGAGCCTTCAAGCAACTGCTGAAGGCTTAGAGAGAGCTGAAAGCAAAAGTTGCAGTGGTTGCCAAGCTTCTCTGCAACCACTAAAATTGCCTTGGATTGATTAAACCTCTGTTTATGAAAACTATGCAGCAATTTCCACAGCTTAATAGGTTTCACACTGGGGTGCTCGGTTAAATTCCTTAAATGTAAATGTCATCTAGAGTTGGTTGTTGGCATTTACATTTAGGATAACAAGGAAGATTCTAAGTACTTTGGCTAATGTTGTGTCAAGGTTGTCTCAAAATTATGAGCAAACATTCTTCGGCTAACAAATCAGAATATTCTGGACTTTAATAATGTTCTCAAAATGGTAGAAATGTTTAAATTGGATGTTCATCTAAAAATTGTTACATTTTACTATGGATTTCAGAATGTTAAGAGAACATTGCTGTGACAGAAATAATGTTTGCAAAAATACAAAAAATGGAATGTTCCCTCAACATTCTCATAACCCCCCAAAAATTATATATATATATATATATATATATATATTATAATATAATAAAAAATATAAAAAACCTAGACGTTTTCAATTTTCAGAGATGTTTTCAAAGCGATATTTTCTCAAAACCGTAGTAAAAAAAAATTATTTACTTTTTTTTTTCCAGAAAGGCTTTAGTTGGATGTTATTGTAGTAACGTTTTTTAAAATGTTACTAGTAGGGCAGGCGATATACCCAAAATCTTATATGAAGATATGAGTAATTTTATTTCATGGTAACAATATATATATATATATATATATATATATATATATATAACAATATAGTTATTTTTGCATTAAATCTTTATGATATCAAATTTTTTGATATCTTTGAAATTCTTGTCACCAGTGTCAGTATCACAATAAACTAATACTAGCCTTAAAAAAAAAAACTTGCAAAAAAAGTCAGCGATTAAATAAGAATAAAAAACTAAATGCAAGCAATGGACAAAAAAACTTTACTATGTAAATTAAATATATTTTTCTTATTTTTAAGGTGTGATTAAAAGTGATTAAGTCAAGAGCAGTGAGAGATTTTTTTTGTTGTTGTTGTTTGACAGACAGGAATATTAGACTGCTGTCACTTTAAGAGCTACCCGGATCCAGTATACTGTTACACATGTGTTTTCTTTCTCAGCTGTTTGCTATCACTTAAGACCTAAATTGCTGTTTACGAGGATACCAGTAAAGACAGACATCTGAAATTAGTTCAGTTTCACTGCTGTTTGCAGTGAAACTTGGTTTTTAAACCACAATGCTAAAAAAACATGTGCAAACAGCACCGTCACGTGGGCGCATAACCACGATAAGAGACTATAGTTGAAAATCTCTACCGGTAAATTATGTCTATCGGTATGTTGCCCACCCCTAGTTGCTAGTTTCAGAACATTTAAAGAACATTTGAAAATAACATTGGGTAATATTTGCAAAATTATACATTGGAATGTTCTCTTTATGTTCCTTTATGCTTACATGATCAACATTTTCTAAACATTTAAGACATGTTTAGAAAACCTTCAGAAATAACACTTTCATGGTTTGGGTTAATAATCCAAAAGCCAATAGTAATAAAAAAAGCCCTCATCACTGCAGCAGTGTATATATGGCATCATATTTAAAGCCTACTGTGTAACTTTCAGAATTCGTAAACTTATATTATACTTTCAGACAATTTAGCTTTTCGTTATATAACAAGCTATAATGCTTGTTTGCATTCATCATATATAAATATGATGAACTGTAATGAACACCCATTTTGTTTGCAGTATTTTGTCACTTGACACTTGAGCTGCATCCAGCAAATTAAAAATGAGTCTCTGAGTTTATAGTCATATCATTTATCAAGAGGATGAGAGAAATGATCTCCGTGCAAAAATAGCTCTGAAGATCAGCGGTTAAAGAACTTAATCCATCATGTATGCGCATAGGGAGGTCAGTCTATTAGAGAAAGTAGTGATCAATGCTACCTTAGATTTTTCTGCACTTTCTGCCTCACATCATTTGTCTTATTGAATGAAAGGAAAAAACACATTCATTGCTCGGCAATTTATTCAGCGTGATGACATTCAGTTCATAAGATTCTTCTTTGCAAAAGTGTCTCGTAAAGTATCCTGGATGCCAAAAGTGACAGTTTGGAGAACCGCGTGCCACAGTTACGTAACTCTCGACAGTATTTTGAATCTCATTATCCGTCCTAAACATTCATGTCTGTCTTTTCGTTCTCTTTATCAGGTGTCAACATGACCTGCTAGATTTGTGTTTGAATTGATGAACATCCATCACCGGGGGCTTTTAGCTCAGAGCACGGCTGTTGCGACCACTAGATTAATCTCCAACTGCGCAGCTATAGCAGCTCGTCTCAGAACAAACAAACATGCACAGACCTTCGGTTGCTAGGCATCCCAGAGCATGCAGCATGTTTGTCTGAAACTAGACAAGTGAGACCAGTGTAAAATGTGTGTATGTTTATATGCGTTTGTGTGATTAGAGAGCTTAAGAGAGGAAATGCTGAAAAAAAAAAATCTTTAAAATATGAAGTAATTGGAATCACAGTGAAATAAAACTTTGCTAATGTGCCAATTCAATAATATTTCTAGAATTTTTTCAAAGTGGAGGAATGACAGAACGTTTCAAGAAGTTTCACCATTTGTGTCACTCGCTTGCTTAATTTCTCACAGCGAGTGTCATGGCGGATGCCCAAATCCACTATAATTGTATAAATAATACTGTTTTTATCTCACGGAATATAGTTTAATTTTTTTAGGTGAGAATTACTTGTTTAGATTTCAAACATACGGTTTGTTAATAAAGATAACGTCTATTTGAAAGTTTTCTTCGGTGTTATCGGAGATGTGAGCTACAGGTGGTCAGCGACCATTTAGCACTCATGAAGCCTTACCTCGGCCAGTTCTTCTTGAATTTGCCACTGACTATATATATATATATATATATATATATATGTGTCTCTATTGTGATTAAACATGAGATACAATTAGTTGTAGGTAAATCTAATGAGCATTTAAAAAACAAACAAAATCAGGCCTCTGTGCTCCCTCTGATCGCCACCGGCAGGCACTCTCCCTAACTCTTCCTAACATTTCTGAGCATTTTCCCTGTTATTCCTGTTGTTTCTCTGGTGTATGATTATGGACTGTTTTACTACGGTGTTTGCCTTGCCGCCTGCCTAACTGACCGTGTTATTTGGATTACTCTCTTATTGGACTGCCTGCTGCCTGCCCCAGCCCCCCCACTAGTTATTGTTTACTCTTTGGATTATCTTTTATATTCCTGATGCTGGTGATTGACGCTGCCTGTTCACTTTGTGTTTGTTTAATAAAAGTTGCAAATGGATCTGCATGCTTCTGACACTTCATTACATCTTTGGTCTCATTAATCATTAATTAAATTAATTAATTAATTGTTCTAGAGCAAATAGTTTTATCTGAGGGCAACGTCTCATTATATTTTATGTATATTTAATGCTGCTTAAAAGCACTGCCTTTGTACTTTTGTTGGCTGTTGTTGTTGTTTATTCAATATTATTATTCAATAAATATAATTTCATATAAATAATAGCAGTGTTTAACAATAGTATTTAGTATTGGAAAACGTTGTGTGTGTGTGATGTCAGTAGCAACGCTATCTCATGACCAATACGCATTGTACGAGGTGGCTAATTTGTACGATTTTGTATAAATTGTCTAGACTCCAGTGACGGCAATTAGTATAAATTCATACGATTTGGGTAACTCATAAAATATGTATGATTTAGCAAAAATCATTAGAATAAGGTTGTACAAATTTGTATGGTTTTTTTGCTAAATTGTATGCAGTTTAGGAGTTAGCCACCTTGTAAAATATGTACGAATTGCCACAAGATTGGAAGTAAAGACTTTTGTAAACAAGGAAGTTATTTTTACTTTCAACAACACTTTGTAAGATGCAGCCAACAAATGCACTAAGCAGTGCTGTCATCGGAAATCACCCTTAACAGATGAAAAGATAGTACAACATAGGGTTGTGCCGATAGACGATAGTATCGTGTGTCGACGATAGTCAGAGATATCGCCTGTTGCTGATGCCTGTGACGATAGCAAGACGATTATTATCAGTATTATCTGTCAAAAATAGACTAGGCGCTTATATTCAGCTAAGCAGGGTGGAGAAACGCTTCTAGGATGCTTCAGAAACTTGCCGCGGGGCGTCGGAGCCCAGCTTTTTAAAATAACTAAGGAAAGATAAGCATTATATTATCCAGCACTGCACATTCATTAGGATCACTGAGGTGGTTTAGGCTCAAACAAACAAATATGATCAGAATCCGTCTGTATAGTAAACACAAAGATTCACCTCAGTAACATCTGTATGCTTGTTAATTAGAAATATGATGAGATAAAATGGCTCTAAACATATGCGAGGAGGCTGAATCCAGCTTCTTATTTGCAGCTTCTTATTGACGCTCCAGTTCCACCTTATAAACGCGACGCTTCCGTGGTTGTTAGCTCCTTATTCACGCGCATCGCTTCTCCACATTCTATATAGCGGTAACATTGTCGCAATATGACGGGTAAAGAAAGATAAACTGATTTACATTCATGCACGCACATTTAGCCTACCGCTCACTGAAAATAGCGGATAGCAGAGAATGAAACCAAAAGTAAATTGGAACTACCGTCAGCGCTCTGTACACGCAAGTCACCTGCCCAAAAACAAGACTACCCGTACAAAACGAATAAGGAATTTAGTACATGGATAATTAAATAAAGTAGCACGATAGTATCGTGTATCGGCGATCTCAAAGGCTGACGATAGGACGATATGAAAATTGAGCATATCGCCCAACACTAGTACAACAAAGATATCGCTTTCCTCAGCAGACATTCAAACTAATGAATATGAGATTGAGCTGAAGAATGAATGCTGTATCAGATGCAGGTAATCACACTCGCTCAGCCCATCTCTCTAATAGTCTAATCTACATAATACAGTGAGCTTTTAATACAGTAATACAACAAGCTTTCATAGAGCAACTCAACATTCCTGTGTTACTAGTTCTAAAGTGACATTTTTGAATTAGTAACAAAGTCTTGGGCTTAGCTATTAAACTGTCAAATTTACATTTAAATCTGTGGTGGAAGTAAGTAGTTCACACACGTCATCGAACTGTTGTATAAACGCAATATCACACATGTAGCCCTGCCAATATACAGCCATATCGCACAGCTATGAGTGTGATATTGCTCATATGTAAAATACTGTATTTGAAAGTATAGAAGTCTCTAGCCTTTAACTTTTAACTTTAACCATTTTTTTCCTTTTACAAATGGCAGAAACAATAATCATGTCTTACAATTATACTTACAACTGTCTATTTAATCTGTTGAGACACATCTGCTGTAGAATCTGCTGATCTGACACTGATTATGAGAAGGCATCTCTTCTACTCGCATTCTACTCAGGACTAAGATGCTTAACAAAGTGTTGACAGCATAAGTGGAGTCACTAGGTTGAGATCAGGTGGCCTTCACTGTAATAAGTGGTCTCACACCATTCAGTTTCTCGGAGTTGACGATTGCCTTTCACAGCTGCCCCGAGCAGGCGAGGATCAGCAGAGCTCTCAGTGGGAAATAAGATAGGCTTGGTGGACAAAGACACAAAGAGGCAAAATCCAAACCCTATGATCTTGCAGAACCGTACACCCCTTCAGGGATGCTGAGATGCTCTCTCAGCGATGCTCGGGTTGGACTGGTGGGACAAGGTGACAGGGTATGCCATGATTTTACCCACCAAAAGCAAATATTTATTTTGTTTATAAACTCCTAATAAATATGCTTTCTTGCGATCATCCAGAGAAATGAAATGGCTTTAAATTTCATGGGTAGCTTTCATTGCATTGTAGCAGTACTTTAGATGGTATTATGTAAAACCTGCTTGATGATCTACATTATCTTCTCTGTTTGTGGATTTTGTTGATCAGATCTTTAAATAACCCAGTCCAGAATAGAATTTAATTCTTAAAGCTCTGTCTTATATGGATTTACACACTGATTGTATTCCAGTCCTCTGTATGTCCACACAAACACACACACACACACACACACACACACACACAGAAAGAAACATACAGATTCCCTCTTTAACGTAATACTGAAATATGTAGTAACCGGATGAACTTTACCACCTCATTTGGCATAAAGCCCGAACAACTGTCAGTCCCGTTGTTTTGAGAAACAGGCCAAGACTGTGTCACCTTAGTGGGTTCAGAAGGATAACTCCAAATGCCAGAGTATCAGCACAGAGAGGTCACAACAACAGCGAGGGATTTGATGGTCTGTGCACCAAACTGCCCCTTTGGTGTCATCGTTCAGCGTACAGTGGATTTGGTGGGCTATTTTTACCAGCCTGAGATGTGTTGCTGAAAAAGCAAGTTGCTGTTTGACAAATGTGGGTGGTGAAATTTTGTAGGCTTGCAGTTGTGTTTTAAAGGGATAGTTCACCCAAAAATTTAAATTATGTCATTAATCACCCTGATGTCATTCCAAAACTGTAAGACCTTCATTAATCTTCAGAATACAAATTAAGATATTCTTGATGAAATCTGAGAGCGTTCTGGCCCTGCATAGACAACAACACAGCTGTCACTTTCAAGGCCCAGAAAGGTATAAGGACATCATTATCGTCATGGTACTCTTGTGAACACTCATCAGTTGGCGCAGAAGAGAATAAATTGTTAAATAAAGTCATTACTTTTGTTTTCTTTGTGCATAAAAAGTATTTTTGTAGTGTCATAACATTACGGTTGAACAACTGATGTCACATGGACTATTTTAACTATGTTCTTTCTATCTTTCTGGGTCTTGAATGTGTCAGTTGTGGTGTTGTCTATACCGGGTCAGAAAGTCGTATTTCATCAAAAATATCTTAATTTGTGTTCTGAAGATGAACGAACAGGTTTGGAAGGACATAATGGTGAGTAATTAATGACATCTTTTTTGTTTGTTTGTTTTTTTAACGTGAACTTAAAATGCAGTCACTTAAAAAACTAATCTTCATGTCTTTTTAATCCTATTTGCTGTTAAACCTGTTTAAAAAAAATCACGGAGCATTAGAGTTATAGTGCCACTCAATGGACATTTCAAGTCAGAACTGCGGTTGTCTTGCGTAGCCGGACCTTCAGACTGACGGCAGGTCTGGAATCTTTGGCTGCTTTGAATAGCCAAGGCCCACCCATTAGGCCATATGACTTACAGGTAAAGCAACCAATCACATTTCGTTTTGTGCCACGTCATGTTTAGGAGTGTGGAAATGTCGCCACAATAACAGAAAAAGTCCAGCATTTACCTGATCCTAATACGTGCTCGTTGTTACAGTTGTAACCACGACGACTTTCTTCTTTCATGAGGGGGCCTGGGTACCACAGCATTTTTGTTTCCAGGAGGAACGTTAAAGAACGCGACACATGCGTCTCCCGGAAATCCTGTATAATCTAACCAATCTGATGACGACTTTGAAACTCCTGAAGTGTTTCCAGATAAGTGTGCAATATGCTTCAGGCGTTTAGCCAACATCCCGTGGGCGTGACATCTGAGGCTGAGACTAGAAGTGCAGTGACGCGTATGAAACGAACACCACATAAATCGTACGTACGTTTATCTGCTCTGGGGGAAAAAAGAACTTTTAGCTTCACCCCGTGGACATTTCACATCGAATATGTCATGAAACGTACATGGTGGTACGTATTTTGCATCTTGACCATGTTGACCGGGTTTTGTCAAATTTTTAAACAGGGCTTTTTCCCCAAACAATGCCTTTATGCAAAAAACCTACATGATTTGCAAACTAATACATAACTGGCTCCATATGTTTAGCTTTGCAGACACAGTAAACCTGCTTGGTAGCCCACCTGGTACACTTGGGTAGTAATTCAGTGAAACACAATAAACGGCTTGCAGGAGCAAACTGAAATGGCATGGTTTCTTCATTAAATGTGTTTTAATCTCACTGTTACTTTTGTTAATACAATTTAGTTTCACAAAAATTGACTCTTCGCTACTGTTGCTATGTACTACAAGCCATAGCGCTCTCACACCACACACCACGTCCCCCACACAGTAAAAAATACATTGAGACAGAGCAGGCTACTTTTAGGTATGAAACAATCTCTCCCCTTTCAAAATGAGTTATTTTTTAAGAAATTGAAAGAAAACCATTTTGTGGCCTCAGTTCAAGCAACACGTGAACTGATCATTTCTTCCTCTTTACTAGTTACAGCATTAAATAAATGTGAATAAACATCTGAAGGCATCTTGTTTCAGCCGCGGAAAGATGTCAGTACACACCATTTTCCAAGTTCAAGTCCAACAGGGTTAATCTACACTCCTGTCTGGTTAGATTGTCAGATTCAGGATATGATTGGTCAGATCACCTGTCAATTAAACTCTTTCCATAGGATCAATTGCATGTTATTTTCAAACATGAGAGAGCATTTATCTTTTAGCGTCACTTGCTGGACATTTTATCTCCAAACTACAGCAATATGTACAAAAACTAATAATAAAACTTTGCCAGATTTGTATTCACGTATGTTTTTAGTGCAATTCTGTTCATCGTAATTTCAAAATAAAAGCTCAAACTTTTAAGTTTACACGTTTTGATGGCCACAATGGCTGTAACATTCCTGTCGTAAAGAAATGGCCAAATATTAAAGAGTAAGTGGACATTTTAATTAAATGTTGTTTAGTCAATAATAAACAAGGATTATATCGCGCAGTGACACGTAAAAACAATTGTCATGCTGTTGGTGCCCTCTGCAGGCATTTGATATAATACGTTTTCAATAAAACCAAATGATTTCTTGCTTTTGATTCTTTATTTGAACCAGTTATTATTTCCTCATTGCTATAATACGTGTATTTTAAGTAATTTTAAAGGCTATTGTTAACTTAGGTCTATTAAAAATTTTAATTAATTAAAAAAAATAATTTATTATTGTTACTCAATCAGCATCTTTGGAATTAGTAAGATTTAATAGTTACATTTTTAATGAAAAAAAAAATAAAACAATTAATTTAACAATATATGGTTATGTAATTATTTGTTTTGTTGAATTATTCCTATTTGTTCTTCACACTTGGAAGTCAAGATTGGAAGCAAAATGTTCTGTGAACGTAATTTTATTGTCGTCTCTTTATTTTACTAACAGACATCTACAGTAAATCATTTGGCAAATAACAATGTTTTGGCAATTAACGTTGCAATGAACAGTTCTATACACCCTCGAGTTCCTCAGCACAATAGGAATGTGGGTCAATTCGCATTCGAGTCCATAATGCATAGAGGAGATATCATACTCCATGCCGGCGTCAGTGCGACCAGCCTACATGTGTGAGTCAGCAGGGGCTCTGAGTCAGACACCGCTAACGCACTCATAATGCAAAGGCTGTTTTAAAGGGTACCAAGAGCTCACAGCCAACATTTGTGCACAGGAGATAAAGATACGGAAGGTGGAGAGAGAGAGAGAGAGAGAGAGAGAGAGAGAGAGAGTCTACAAATCAATACAAGTCAGTAATTATGGTCAGTAAGTAAATAAGCAATCTCTGATTCACCTTTTTACAGCAACATTTCACATTTTTAGTCACAATACATCTTTGTAGTCTCATCAGTCCCGTAAATCACACACTTGAGAATCATAGAAACTTTTTGCTTGAAAGTTTTCCACTCCAGCAGTGTTCGAAAGACTAGTTCCTAATCCCAAAAAAGATACGGATGTTCATTGTGGAAACCGCTTTAGGGACAGAAAATGGCCTCTTCGTAACACTGTCATCTTTGTCTTCAGCAGGAGACTTTTCTTCCTCGGTGCAAAGGCTCAGAAAGGGCTTATTTTGTCCGTCTCATTTCAGCGCTTTATCCTCGCGGCATTCGCTACAGGTTTGAGATCGTCCAACAATACGGCTATTTACAATGCATAAAGAGCATTCACGGCAAACCGATTATCTTCGACAAACACTGATCTGAGTGTAGTGGAGCTTGTGTTACTACACGTCATCGTGATTTTCATCAGAGTTCATATAAAAAAAGTCCGGCTCGTTGTGCACATTTGAGTAATATACAGATGGACATTGTTAAAATAAAACGCTTTTTCTTTTTTCTTTTTTTTTAACCAATGGTCCCTCATGAATACAAAAGTTAAAAACCCAGGCGTAAAATATTTAAAGAGATAG
This sequence comes from Cirrhinus molitorella, assembly GCA_033026305.1. NCBI lineage: Eukaryota > Metazoa > Chordata > Actinopteri > Cypriniformes > Cyprinidae > Cirrhinus > Cirrhinus molitorella. The sequence goes on along the minus strand of CM065135.1, from coordinate 27,529,088 downwards.
TTCACCCAAAAATTACAATTCTGTCATTAATTGCTCACCCTCATGTGGTGCCAAACCCATAAGATCTTAGTTCATCTTCAGAACACAAATGAAAATATTTTTTTTATGAAATTGATGAAAACCCTGTATAGACAGCAATGCAACTGACTTGTTCAAAGCCCAGATGTGTAGTAGCCTAAGGACATTGTTTTAAAAAAGAAAAAAGCTCTGGGATTTTATCTTAATTTGTGTTCCTGAAGATAAAGGTCTTACGGGTTTGGAACGACATGAGGGTTAGTAAGCAATGACAGAATTTAACATTTTTGGGTGAACTGTCCGTTTAACTGCTGATGATGATGTTATTTTTATACAGTATGTTCAATTTGACAGACATTGCAACACAACAACAACAACAACAACAACAATAATAACTCACAATTATGTGTGCTTCAGACATCAAAACAACAAGGATATATTTGTGATTCAAGACTTGTGAGTGCCTGGGGCTGGAAATGATCAATAATTGTGATAAACAAAACGTTTATTACAAATAGCATTAATTAAAGTGTGCTTTATCATATAAGCAGTGCAAAAATCATTTTCTTAATCGCTTTTGTCTTGGTTTCCAGTAAAAAATTTCCATCATATACAAATTGTATATGATAAGAAGAACTATATATAATATAATACAGAATACCGGTATCATGTAACGGTTTATAATCTACTAAATAAATTTCAGTAGTTCAAACAAAAGCGCATGGTGCTTGCAACACCAAGAACAGGGGTTAATTCCCAGGATAAAATGTATTCCTTAAATAGATGTAAAAGCATCTGCCAAATAAACGTAAATACATGTATTTTTTGTTTCCCTTTTAACGTATTATTAATATTATTATTATTATTTAAGGATAAGTCTAGCAAAAAATTGTGGTTTATGCTTACAATGAGCAAAAATATATTTTGGCACTTATTTTATTTATATATATATATATATATATATATATATATATATATATATATATATTTAAATAATTGTAATAAAAAAAATGAGTGAACATTAAACATAAACCTCTCAAAATCATGTTTTGATTTATACTTAAAACAGAAAACAAAAACAAAAAAAATCTTGTCTTACACAATATTTATTCTTAGGTAAAAAAAAAAAAGTTCAGATTTTTATTTATTTTTTATTTATCTATTTATTTTTTGGAAATAAGACAAAACAGGATTAAGAACATGTCTTTGTTTTTTTTCTCTCTCTCTCTTTTTTTTTTTTTTTTGCAGTGACAGTACCAGCAGCTCAGTTCTCATTGATCAATAATAGAGTTCTTCATCCTCATCTAATATTAAACTGACTACATGTATGTATGCACATATAAGGAGCAGTTCACATGTCGCGTCTTTTGCGCGCGTTATTTCAGAAGTTGACGCGCTCGTTTTAAGCGTCAACGACAAGAATCAACCAATCAGCTTCATTCTTTCCTTAACAACAGTGAAATCCCGAGAAACAGCTGATCGTAACTGTAAAGGGATACCCATTTTTAAAAATGTCCAAATTCATTTAGATCTACAAGCGATTTACGGTGTTGGACACATATATATATATACTCTATATTTGGACATACATTTATTCTATGCTGAAACTTCCGCGTCGTCTTGGCGAGCGCGCGTCATGGTTTGGTTGCTTAGCAACGGCGGACGCCAAGGAGGTGCATTAAAAAAAAGAAAGCGAAAGCGGTGTTTTCCAGATATATATTTATAGTGTTTTCCAGGCGTTTTTAGACGCGACATGTTAACGGCCCTTAATAGAATTCTTCAGCCTCGTCTAATGTTAGACTGACTACATGTATGTATGTATCAAATGCACATCTAAAACCCAGGTGAAAAAAGTGCACTTCCATAATGTACTTAAAGTGCTCTGTTTTCACGCACTAATTTTGTACTTAATGTACTAAAAATCACGCTTTGGTACTTCTTTTAACATACGCATTTACACACAGGCTACTGTAAAAAATGTATTTAGATATCACTTGTAGTACACTTGAGTGTACTAGTGAATGAAAGATGGGTTAAAGTGTACTACAAGTGGTAACTAAATCATTTTTTTAAATAAGTTAAAAGCACATTTTAGTTCATATTCACGGTGTCCAAAAGTAGATGATACTAAAGAATAATTTTAGTATATTAAGTGCAAAATTAGTGCTGAAAATAGAGCACTTTAAGTACAGCGTACTGTTTTTCACCTGGGAACAGTCCTTCACCATGAAATGAAAGCTGATCTGAAAAATGGGATGACGTGAATCCCAGAGATAAAAGATGAGAAGCATTACTTTTGAGAAATAAAACTTTGGCAGCAAACAAATCTTCTAAGCTTCCATCTGAAGCAACTTCATAATTAGAAAAGCGAGTCATTATGCTTCTCACATAATGATCTCATTCGTCTCGTACATCCGAGCGCGTCTAAACATTTGGCAACATTTGGAAAAAAGGGCTTCAGCATTCCTGTGAATATGGCACCACCCACACATGACTATGTATATTAGCCTCCTGCTCTCAATTCAACAGTTCACTGTTAAACAAAAGTGACATTTAAATATTTTAAAGACTTCACAGTATCACATATCCAAGCCATGTACGCTACTTAACAGTGAAATTATCAGCAGTTATTCAGTACAGTAAAACATTATCAGCAATGATGCACTTCTGGCATGTTTGTTTTTCAGTAGCAAATGCATGTTGCATGGTATGGTAAAATATAAATGCGCAAAAACATTCAAAACCATGAAAATGAAAGGCAGGTTGTCTCAAAATACATACACATTACATTTACAGTACATGGACATTTTGCACAACATAAGATCTGTAAACACTGCATAGATGACTCTAGCACTAACATTTACACAATAACCAATGATATAAATAAAGCATAAAAATCGCAGTTTCAGAAAGTGCTCGGTTCTCATTAAATAAACAGATTTCCTGTATGTGTAGTTGGAAACAGCAATAGTGAATTTTAAAGCGATAGTTCACACAAAAATTACAATTTTGTCATTGAGTCACCCTGTCAAATCTGTATGACTTACTTTCTTCTGCAGAACGTGAATGAACATTTTGAAAAATTGACTTTTGTTTTGGCAAAAACTATGAAAGCCCATTTCCACCTCAGAAAAAAAAGAAAAAGAAAACTCATGATTTCAAAATTCTGACTTTCTTCTCACAACTGACCCTTTGCAAAGAGTTTGATTGACATGCGTTCTGACTAGTGCTGTCAAACGATTTATCGGGATTAATCGCATCCAAAATAAAAGTTTATGTTTACATACTATATGTCTGTGTACTGTGTATATTTATTATGTATATATAAATACACACACGTGCATGTATAAATTAAGGAAAAATATTTTAGATTTATATCTAAAATATGTTTATTTATTTATAATCTAAATTGTGTACAGGTGTAAATATATATACATATAAATATTTGTAAAAATATGTACATGTATGTGTTTGTATTTATATGTACATAATAAATATACAGAGTAAACACACATATAGTATGTAAACATAAACTTTATTTTGGATTGTTTGACAGCCCTAGTTCTGACCATTTATAACACTAATTCGCCATTTTGTCCAACAAACAAATCAGACAGGAGAGTAGATTAACTTTGGTGGACTTAAACTGGTGTGTATTGACATTTTTTTGCGTTGCGTTTTTCTTTTGTTGAAAAAAGGCGTTCTGATGTTCATTGATGTTTATTTCGTGCTTTAACCAAATATCTTAAATATTTCTTAAAAAATGTCAAAATTTGAAAGCTGAGACCTTGTTTTATACCAGAAGTAACCTGCTCTGTCTAGTCTGTTGGCGTGTTGTCAGTTTCCTTTTTGCTCGGCGATGTATTTTTCACTGCGTGAGAAAATATGTAGTGTGAGAGCGGCATTGTTTGTCAGACATAGCAGCACAATTTTGACTTTGTTTCTCAGAATTATACCTTTGCGTCTCAATTGCTTTTTTGTTTCTACCACAGAATGAAAAAATAATAGTAAAACACTCTTCACAATATCTTCTTTTATGTTCCCCAGAATAAATAAAGTCATACAGGTTTGAAATGACATGAGGATGTGTAAATGATGGAAGAATTTTCATTTTTGGTTGAACTGTCTCTGTAAATGCATTTTGTGCATTTCGTAAAAATCATCTTTTCCGATAAATGTGATCTTAGACCACAAAACCAGTCATAAGTGTCCATTTTTCAAAATTGCACAAAAGAAAGAATAAGAAGATTTATACATCTATTCATACATGCATGAAATATATGGTTTGTTATGATGGGACAATATTTGGCTGAGATAAAACTATTTGAAAATCTGGAATCTGAGGGTGCAAAAAATGTTAAATATTGAGAAAACCACCTTTAAATTTGTCCAAATTATATTCTTAGCAATGCATATTACTTTTCAAAAATTAAGTTTTGATATGTTTATGGTAGGAAATTTACAGAATATCTTCATGGAACATGATCTTTACTTAATATCCTAATGTTTTTTGGCATAAAAGAAAAATCAATAATTTTGACCTATACAATATATTTTTGGCTATTGCTACAAATAAACCCCAGCGACTTATGACTAGTTTTGTGGTCCAGGGTCACAAATATGCACTTATCATGATTGCATCCAAAATGTCTTCTTTTCTGTTCCACAGAAGAAAAAAAAGTCATACAGGGTTGAAATGACAAGAAGGTGCGTAAATGATGCCGGAATTTTCATTTCTGGGTGAACTGTCCCTTTAAATGAAATTGTGCATTTTGGTCAAAATCAGCTTTCCAAATAAATACACATTTATTAAACTCTAAACTGCATATTTGCATCCAGAATGTGTGAAACCGAACACAAAGTAAATGTACATCTACTTTGGGACATTTTACAAAAATAAAAGTCTGTAAGTGCTCACAATAGACCCCCATTTGAGTCAAGTTACATGAAGCTCTTATTGTCAAGCAACTTTCGTTAATCTGGTCCAGTGGCTCAGGTGTGGATTAACCCCAGTACCACTTGTCAAGATTGTTAATTGCTTTGTACTCATTGTGCCTTCTGACGTAATCGCAAGCCAGACACGTGTGCTCGGCCCAGAAGTACGCCTTTTTCACCTTAAAGTGTTTACGCCAGTCAAAGTACTTCAGGTAAAGCTCCTCATTTTTGTCAAGGAACAGGAGGTAATCAGCCAGCTCCTTCGGAGACGGGAAGTCATCGATGTGAATGAAAGCGTTTCCCTGCACAAAGTTCTGATAGTTCTCCCTTGGTGGTCCGAGCACCACGGGTACGGTGCCGACGGAAAGTGGGTTGTACAATTTCTCAGTGATATAGTCTTTGTGAATAGAGTTCTCGAAAGCCAAATAGAATTTGCAGCTTGCAATTGTAGGGAAATAGTCCTGGTCGGAAATGTACTCGCCGAATGCTTGTCCGTACGCGTGAACCTCGATGTGCTTGTAGAGTTCATTGTAGTATTTCACTCTGACGTGATCTGGGTTCCAATTGCTGACGATCCAACAAATCAGCTTGTTCTTGCTTGGTGGCACGAAGTCCTCCTCTCCTTGGGCTGCGACAATCGATCCGTAAGGCACTTCTATATCAGCATCCTGCCGATAGTTTAGAGTTAAATTAAACAAGTTTTCAATTCCAGGTAACTGAGATGAATGCGAAGGTGATTCGAAGTTCATCCAAATCCATCTCTGCAACGTGGGCCGATACGCCGGAGGCATGTTGGACAGGTCGCTGGTGATGTCCCTGTGGTGTATGACCACAGCGTCGGATTTGTTGTAAAGGTTTCGGTCGGCTGTGATGAAGCAGCCATCGATGCTGAACAAAGAGCCGCAGACGTTCAGGTCGTAGGTTTCGCCGAAAGGCCAAAGCCAGACCAAGATGGTGGTCTGGTTCTGTTCACTTCGGGTGGACAGGAGGCTCTTCACTCGGGCTGTGGATGTTTCTGACTCAACCGGGCCTGACAACCAGCTCGTAGATGGTTTGATGTACATTAAAAACAAAGTCACAAAGCATCCTAATAAAAAGATACCAAGCAGGAGGGGTCGTAGGATTCTGTAAGTTGGTGCAGATGGCATACTCTGGCCTTTAAAGAAGAAGATAAATAACAAAAGGCAAAAAAAAAAAAAAAAAAGGTTATGGGATCATTATATGAAACAGCTGCCTATAGACTTTAGTCAGGGTACAGCCATATACAGTTGAAGTCAAAAGTTTACATACACCTTGCGGAATCTGCTAAATGGTAATTATTTCAACAAAATAAGAGGGATCATACAAACTGTTTTTAATTTAGTGACGTGAATAAGATATTTCACATAAAAGACGTTTACATACAGTTCACAAGAGAAAATAATAGCTGAATTTATAAAATCACAATGCATTAAGATACAGGGGTGAAAGCTTTTGAACATTTTTTATTTTGCCTAAATATCATTTTTTTTTTTTCATTTAGTACTGCCCTTCGGAAGCTACAGAAGATACATGTTTCCCAGAAGACAAAAACAAGTTAAATTTACCCTGATGTTCAAAATGAAAACGTTTTTATCCCCCGACTCTTAATGCATTGTGTTTCCTTCTAGAGCATCAGGGAGTGCTTGAAGCTTCTGTAATAGTTGCATATGAGTCCCTCGGTTGTTCTCAGTGTGAAAAAGACGGATCTCAAAATCATACAGTCATTGTTAGAAAGGGTTCAAATACACAAAAATGCTGAAAAACCAAATAATTTGTGGGGTGTGAAGTATGGTTTTTTTTTTTTTTGAAGAACTGCAGGCAATTTAACTGTTCAGGACAAACAAGAAACTCATGAACAACTATAAAAAAAAAAACAGCTGTGGATCATTCAGGTAACAACACAGTATTAAAAATCAAGTGTATGTAAACTTTTGAACAGGGCCATTTTTACATTTACATTTTCTCTTGTGGACTAAACGTCTTTTATGTGAAATGTCTTATTCAGGTCAGTACTAAATAAAAAATAACAAGCATTTTGTGTGATCCCTCTTATTTTGGTAAAATAATTAACATTTTGCAGATTCTGCAAGGTGTATGTAAACTTTTGACTTTAACTGTAAAATGAAAACAGAAAAGTATTACGGATAAAAATAAGGCTGTGAGGGATCGAAGTACAGGGCGTTCAATGGATTATACTGTTGTTTAACAACATACCGACTGTTCAGCTGATGAAACGTCTTTCTGTAAAAACTTTTAGTAGACAAAATCTCCATAAAACAGATTTGAAAGTTGTGAGCTGGCAAAAATTACATGATGTAGGACCTACATAATGTGCGTGCCATTGCAAGACTGTAGTCCATCCCTCACACAGCCTTGTTTTCATCCACAAAATGGTTTCAACCAGACTAAAGTCTATTCCAGTTTGATTTTAAAGCAAGTTCGTTAAGATTCTGGACATTTTATTATACTTTAAGTAAAGCTAAATTTCAGTATGCTGGGACTTTTTGTTTGCACAATGAGTCTGACAACAGCCGGTGCTCCACACAAAGATCTGATCTCATCATCATCCGGTCTGTCTGGAATGACAAGAAGAAACACAACAAACTGAGACAGACTAAATATAGAAGAACTGTGGCAACATCTCCAAGATGCTTCAAGAGACCTTCCTGCAAAGCTACCTGAAAAACTATGCGCAAGTGCACCTAGGGCAAAAGCTGATTTGATTTAATTTAGTTAACAAGTTAATTGATAAATCTGTTTATGCCATTATTTTTTGACAGCATCCCCATTACAGCATATTTACACAAGTCCCTAAAACTTTTAACAGTACTGTAGCTTTGCAGGAAGGTCTCTTAAAGCATCTTTGAGATGTTGCCACAGTTCTTCTGGATTTAGTCTGTGTCAGTTTGTTCTGTTTCTTCAAGTCATTCCAGATATACATGATGATGAGATCAGATCTCTGTGTGGAGCACTGGCTGTTGTCAGACTCCTTGTGCAAACAAAAATCTCACTGGATGATTACAATTAATGGCAAAATGAATGTTTGGAAATATAAACTGATATTTCCTATTAACACACTACAGCAAAATATAGAAATAACTGACTTAAAACCATTTAGCTTGTGAAAATACTACTGTTCTAATAATTTTGGCCACCACTGCATTTAATATACTGGGTCTATATTAGTATTCCCAAACATCACTGACAGACTTTGACCTAAAATGACCTGCTGTGCAAAGTATCAGTAAAACAGTATATATCTCTGTAAATTAATTACTACTGTGTGTGAGTGTGTCTACTGTACACTGCCAACACAGGTGAATGACAAAACAAAATATAGCCCACTTCTGTATGTACATAACTATGCAGGAAATATTAATATTAATATATTGCATTAAAATTCAAGGTCCTATACTATGCATCTTGGTCAGAACAACAATAAAAATGCCTGGAAATATGCAAAAGCCAGCATTATATTATATTATATTATATTACAAAACTGCCATTTTACTTGCAAATCTGGATAGGGATTAACTTTCTATTTTATATATTGTTGAAATAAATGTTAATTTTACAGACACTGAAGCTGTTACAAAATGGAAAAAAAATGTAGTTACTGTACTAATAAAAAAACTAATTACAATTACATAACTGGAGTGAACGACTGTACGAGGCTGTACTACGTTGTTTCCACAGACCTTAAAAAAAAGTATAAATCTCAATTCAGATTTCAGAATGAGCATTCTGACATTTACAATACATATGTTGAGGTGTCGCATGATTATATTTGCGCTACTGTAATGAAGATGAACATAAAATCCTAGACTTTATATAGAGAAGCATTTACATGTCTAGGACATTTGACTGTACAAGGACACTTCAGATATTAAATGCTGGCTTGTTTACGCATTAAAATTATGTGATTTATTAAGACAGAAGGAATATATTTACAGTCAAATCAAAACTTATTCAGACATTTTTTTTTTTACTAGTGGGTGCAGGACACTATAGTTCATTTATGAAAGTGAGGATAGCAAAATAAAGTTAACTGTAAAATATTATATCCACAAATTCTTCATACAGTGGACTACCAGTAAAACTGATAAAAATTTGGGACCAAAATTTATTCAGACACTTTGACCTGATCATGTTTTGCTTAAGTTTTCTTTAATTGCTAGGGCTAACTAAATTAAACATAGCCTGGTAATTGGTCAACAAAGTATTGATAGTTGTATAAATATTGTCATACTAATAGTGGTCTGAATAAGTATACTTAAGTGAATGAGACTTCTTCAGAGAGATCAGTTTCTGAAAGGATGACTATTCATTAAGACAATTTTTGGGGCAATACTAACAGAGAAACAAAAACACTAAAGTATGATTAATATCTTTAACATAAAATCAATAATCACCTGACAGATTTGCTGATATCCAGAAGGTAAAATGATTGTGTTTTCCAGGTTCTTCTTTTTATTTCCTGAAGAATGTCGGTCTTAAAATCATAGGTCTTGTCATGAGGGAAAAAGAAGACAGAAAATAGATTACATCACTGTACAATCAATACCAGCTGGTAAACATCAAGCACTTTAAGGATTAAAGCTACAGACTGTCTGTAAAGCTAAATATCAAATATCACTTTGTGTAGAAAGGGTGTAAATAAACATGTCAGACAGGGGGAAACAAATGTGAAAGTTTAAGAATTTGTCAATGAAAACTGCATATAGTTCGACCACTGTTCAGAATATCAGGGGAGATAAGCCTCCCTCAGTGTCTCTGGCGGTCCAGGGCCTGTTGTAGAATTGTATCCTCAAAAATGCTTCTGGATCATTACCAAGAACATTGAGACAATTGGTTTTACACATGGGAACACTGCCATCTTCAGGATGTAAACCGATAATAAAACCAAAAGGCCTATTTACACCAAATTTTCACCATGGCAAGCTGAGTTTTAGGATGTAGAACTAGATTTTGTTGTCTGTACACATTCCCAGAACAGCTTTGTTCTTTTTTATTGAAAACTTTCATCATCTTTCCAGGTCACCTTTCCCTAAACCCCATTGTTCATCGCATACATATTCTTCAAACGCACAGCAATGATTTTAAGAGGCTATAAAAACATAAGTATTAAAACATACCATTAAAAAGCAAATAAACATTTAATTAACTTATTCAATAAACTTCAATGGACTGAATAAACTGTTTAATTAACTGTAGAGTTTCACAGGGACATCTGCCAATTAAAACATCTTCACGGCTTCCGCTTAATAACATCCTGTTCTGTGTAACTGGATGCGCTAATCTGACACGTGTAAGCAAATTAATAATTAAATTAGCAAACCAGTGAGTCACATTTCTTTTTACTTCACAATAAGGTTCCATTTGTTAACATTAGTTAACTGCATTAGATATCATGAACTAACAATGAGAAATACTTCTTAAAATCAAAAGTTGTGTCTGTTAATATTATGGCATGAACTTGAGTTAGAATGAACTGACGATGAATGGTTGTGGATTGATAGATACAATAACAAATGTAATACTATTAGAAACATATGTTAAAAAAACATAGTCAAACCTAAATTTATTTAGACACCTCATTCACTATAGTTTAGAAAATGCTAATAAAATATGACAAGAACACAAGAGTTATACTCTGTCAGAACAAATTAATCTTGATAATGTCAAATAATGTTGATAGAAAGGTATGTAACATACGTACCAAATTTTTGGTGCCAAATTTGACTGGTAGTCCATTGTATATAGACATTTTTGTTATAATATATCATAGTTTACTTTATTTTGTTATCCTCACTTACATAAATAAACTGTGCACCCACTAGTAAAAAATATAAAAAATTATATCTGGTGTCTTAATATTTTTTGCTTTGACTGTATGTGGATCTCAGAGTAAAGCAACATGACAATGAAATGACATGTTCTATACATCATAAAATGATTTGGGATTCTTATACTTGAGACATATCCCATCTAACATCTAGCACACCTGTTTCTACTCATCCATCTCATATTCATAATGCATTTTGACACTGGCGTTTTACACGTTACACTACACACCACTGTCGGTTGAGAAATGAGCTCTGTTTCATCTCTGCACTGTCCATTTGCTATTAATCCACATGTAAGAGCTGTTTAAAAGGTTTATCAGTGCATTTGTCACTCAATCATCTTATATCACAGCGAAAGCTCTCTGTAAGATTGCGGGACACAGATGAGGCTCTGGGAAATAGATTATACACTTGTTAAATCAATCATACCTCACATGTAGTACATAATCAAATGTATTTATTGCTAATGCAAATACAACAAACTTTAAGCAATAATCAGCTGTTTAGAGGTCCAGAGGGGATGGGCTTTTAATTAGCAAAGTGTTTGGCGTTTTATATCCTGTTTCTTAGCTGTATATATTACGTCTTTTTTGGTATTTTGGTATTATTAGCAAGTATACAACGATAGATGAATGTGGTTTTGTCTTTGTGTCTCTCCGGGAGTCTTTGAAAAAGGAAAGGGTTTTTGTTTTAAATGTATTGTGATGTATTTGGGACACAGAGTTGCATGCTGGTAGTTTGCTTCGGTGTTCACGTCTAATAAATAGAAGATGTGGCTGAAGGACGTGAAGATGAAAAGAAGAACCATTAAATATGAAGCACTTGTGCAGTTTATTTAGTAGGCTTTACGAATTCGTGTCTGTCTCATCAGGGACATGACGGTAATGAACATCTAAAATTCACGTTCGTGAAAACATAAATGAGCGTGATGCAAGGTGATGTGCTTTCGCCAGTGATGCTGAAGGTCATCATAAAACAGACTGTCACACACATCTGACATATTATGGCTATTCCTTAAATATGACACGCTCCCTCTCTCTGTAACATCTCGAGTGCTTTGTCTATTTTAAGCGAAACCGCATCGTATCCAAAAGGACGCATGAAGCATCCCATGAGAATGCTCGTCCCTGCGCTCATGCCATGTTTTTAATTATTATAAGTCAAAAATCCCTGAAGAGATGAATGGAAAGAATGATGGTGCACGCTGTGCGTGATATTTAAAGCCATACAGTATACGCAAAGCATCCAGGTAACCTTCATATCAGTAAATCGTTTGCCTCACCTGTCCATCAGCAAACATCCTCGAGGGAAAGCCACATCATGCGCTTCTTTTATTTACATCCCACACACCTCGCATATCGGAATGGTGCTGAAAAATCTCCGATGATGGCAATATTCGGATAGGATGCACCTGAACCCATAGCCTTCGCGTCAGTGCATCACTGCATGTTGCAATGTGTCCGCAATGATGACAGACTCAAATTAGCGTGTGCAAGTTAAAACATGTACGATCCTACGGGTCAGAAACGGAGAACGAGCGAGTGCGTCGCTGGAAAGGACGCCATGTAACGCCGTGTGATGTGATGTAGAATAATGTCTCCTCCCCACATGCGCTCAGATACCTTTCCACTGTCCGTGATGTTCATATGCCTGGATGCAATTACAGATTTAGAGAGTGTGCGTGTGCCTGCGTGTGTGTGCAGTTAATACATGTAAATGCTACAAAGCAAAGAAATGCATGGAATGGCAAATGAAAAGCGTGGATTATGTTTGTACTCATGGATTATTCCTTTGTTCATCATTGCTGTTTGAATTCAGTGGTTTACAACCTCTATGACAGTGAGATGAGTTCTGTATGGAAATAAAACGTGGTTCCAATAATGCATATTCATTTCATCTAATGATTTAATGAATCTGTTTAATATAATTTACACAGTAATAGATTAGTAAATAAACAAGTACACAATCAATTATTTGTGCAAATGATAACCACAGGTAATTCGTTTATTTAAAACATCCATTAAAAAGGCATGTAGGTAAAGAAAATGTCCACAGTTTAAAAACAATAAAATAAACTGTGGCCAAATTCATTGCATTCCAAGAAAAAATGTAAATTATATTGATAAAACACATGCATATGTTGAATGAAAATGCACAACACAATGCTTAATTTAAATAATTTATTGTGCATTTAATAGCTTCTATTATTATAATAAATATTCAATTAATTAATCAATTAATTGTGACGCCAGGGCAACCGTAGCTAATTATGTTGGTCACACTTTATATTAGTTGTCATTAATGCTATCCATTCACATTAAAATTTACAGTGTGTTACTGTGTTGTAATTTCAACAAACTGTAGTAAAATGCATTATTTGCAAATGTAAACTATTTTAAATATTTAAAAAAATAATAATTTTTAAGTAAAACACGTGTTATTTGTTGTTTATTTGTAATTATTTGTGAAATGTACTAGCAATTTCTGAATGAAAACTGGGTAACACTTTATTTTATGGTTTCTTTTTTACATGTTACATGTACTTACTATTGGAACAACAAATATAGCTGCAAGCAGCGATTACCAGGGTTCAAGCACTTAAGGCATTTCAGCACATAAGAAAAAAAAAACCACTGTGCTAACATAGCTGTAACCACCTAAATCAATTATTTAAAAAGCATTTTTGGCGAATCCAGGTAATTTACTATAGAAATATGATGATTTTTGAACATTTATGACTGTTGTAGTGTCACCTACTGTCGAATTTCCATTAAATATTGCATGCTTGTTTAGAATCATGTGCCGCATGTGCTCAATCAGTTTTGTGAAGTTTTGAGGGTACATTTAGGGTTTATAGGCTTAGGGGTAGGGTTGCACGATAAATTGCATGTGATTGTCATGCGCATTTTGTCAGTAAAGCCAGTTCTGTGATTAGTAGTGAATCTCCATTACATGCATTCAGATGGAGCTGCATTTAGTACACAGAGCCACTGTTCGCTGACAAGCTACGCAATATCATGTTCATAATCTAATGTGATTCATCTGAGATTATAAACACGATATTGCGTAGCTAGTCAGCGATCTATGGCTCTGTGTGTTAAATGCCGCTCCATCTGAATGCACGTGATGAAGATTTACTACTAAAGTTCAACATTATTTGATCATTATTGACCTAGAGAGTCCAGAGAATTGTGAGTGTATAACCTAGGAATAGTTTACAATAGAAGGATTTTTTAAACTATGTCATATATTCAAGGAACAATTTGATTGACAGTAGTGGTCCTAGAGGCAAAGTTGTTCAGAAAGAGATTAATCATACAATAGAAAGATCTGGTGTATGTATGAACATTTTCTGCAATTGAGGTCATTTACTATAGACATACAGCGTTTCTGAATCCTTTTTAACAGTTATAGCAGCAGCTGTGGTCTGATCTCCCTAAAACTGTGCATGCTTGTTTAGAATCACCTGTTGCATATGCTCACCAGGTTTTGTGAAGTTTTAAATTTTTCTTTAGGCTTTATAGGCTTTTGGATATATTTGGACAGGCCCTTTTTCCAAACGACCGTTATAGCTTCCCAAAGGGTAAATTTAAACATTGTTGACAATTATTGACTGCAGTGTTTTTTCCAGACTGAGTGAAAAACTTAGGACTAGTTTACAAAAGTAGTTTTTTTTTTTTTTTTTTTTGATTTTCTCAATCATTTAAAAAACAGATTGACAGCAGTAGATCTTCGGAACGAGGAGGTCTATTGTATGAGTGAAAAAAAAAAAAAAACGCACAATACACAATAATTTACTCCCTTGCGATATTGCCCCCCAGTGGCTGATTTCTTTCCAATTTCTCACAACTTTTAGGGCAATGAGGTAAATAGGCCCACTTAGTTTCGTTCCAATCAGCTTCCGTTAACCTTGTATAAAAGGTGCGCAAAGTTCATCGACCTTTGGCGAATTTTTTTTTTTTGAGATACGCAAATATCCTTGTAAATGCGAGTGGCACTTTGGACCAAGACTGTGCGTACCAATTTTCACGTCGATAGCACAAACGATTCTGTAGTTATGGCTGTTTTTATGGGTTTTTTCCCCCTGTTATAGCACCACCAAGCCAAGCTATAAAAGTTATAGCCATTTTAGTAAAGTCAGCCCTGCCCCTTTCAAATGTTTTGGCGTCCCTTTGCGACAGAGTCGAAAGTTCAAAAAGTTTTTTTGGATAATTGATATTCACTCTCCAGAGAATCTTCCTGCACTGGTTTGGTTCTGATTGGTGAAAAACCTAGGACTAGTTTGCAAAAGTAAGTTTTAAAAAAAAAATGCAAAATACCCTAATATTGTGCAAGGGTGACAGACGATCCAAGGTGTGCAATTTGTCTCGTGTAAGCCAAGGATTCCAACAACACTTGCCCCTGCAATTAACAGTTAAGGAGTTATGAGTGATTTTGTACTTTTGATCACTGTAGCACCCCCCATCAGGCCAATCTGGGCGAGCCTTGATGACATTGTAGATGGTGGGAGTACTACCATCCCTCCAAGTTTCAAGTCTTTACAACTTATGGTTTGGTCTTTCTGGTCAGTTTACGTGGAGATTGCTGATCCTTGGCCATTCTAACAAATACAATTGGATTTCAGCTCTACGTGCTTGAACCCCTAATTAATTATGCAAAATTACATGCAAATATCCCTAAACTAAACCTTAACCATATAGTATGTTCATGTAGTTAATTAATATTACTCAGTACTTAAATGTATAATTACACTGTAGGCAGAATATCTCTGATTGCAATTTAGCATTAATATTTGATGAGTTTAATCAGTCAAGTTGTCATATACAGTGGTAAAAGAAATGTAAGTAAAACAAACTGCACACAACTCAAACAGAAAAAAATAAAACAAACCACAGCCCTTGTAGGCACTACATAGGCAATATTGCTTTTTCTGAATTAACGATATAGTACAATGTAGTTATCTTTTCTTTACTCCAGCCATTTCTTCTGCTCATTGCTGAACTTTCTAGCCCATTTTTGTGTTATCTCTAAATAAGCTGTTGGTTTATGAGGCAGGTAATCAAGATACACAGTTTTGCCCCATGTCTTTGGGATGGCCTTTTCGATTTGCGTTCCTTCATGCCATTCATTGAATGAAGTTATAGAGATGATCTGTGGCCTTGCCTCCACAGCCGCATTAAAAGAGGTTTCGTAATACTTTCCATTAATGCGGTTTCTTGTATTCTGGGAGTTCCAAGGCCTAATGCTAGTGTCAATATAACCTGGCCCTACACTTGGAATGAATACTAAGTTATTATAGTCACAGAAGGTTTTGATGGATCTCCAGTTGTGATGTGAGGAGCCATAAGTAAAGCCATTGGTTGCAAAATATGTGTAGAGTCCATCGAATCCAGCAGTCTGTATGTCCTTCTTATGCCTTTCTTCCACAAGAAGAGCAATGAAGATGCCATCATATGGTGTGTCCCTGATTGTCGAGATACCATTTGGCTTTAGAAGTTGTGCCCAAACATCTGGAGTTTGTAAGTAGGAGTCATATATATAATACAGTGGAAGAAGTTTGCCAGTGCTTGTTTTGTATCTATAAAAAGCAGGATGGTTTCCATACCTGTAAAATACAGTTTGCAATAAGTGTTATTAAACACATGTCTATGGATTGATTTTGTTTATTAACTGTTTGAATGGGCGCTGTCAGAATAAGAGTTCAAACAGCTGATAAAAACATCACAATAATCCACAAGTAAACCACACCACTCTAGTCCATCAATTAACATCATGTGAACTGGAAAGATGTATGTTTGTACTAATTATTTGTAACAAATTATGTTTTTAACATTTTCAACCCATTGCTTCAGGCTAAAATATGGACAGTCCTCTATCCAAAAGATGTCTCGTTTGAATCAGGAGAGAAATATGCACTGATCAATCCAAAATAGTTCTAAACAAATATGCGAGTGGGTTTTGATGAGAGAGGATGGACACTTTCAGTGGAGAATCAATATGACTATGGCCTGAAGTGACAGTTCAAAGTTAAAATGCCTTAATGGATTTGTTTTTTACAAATACGCAGCTTTTCACTTCACAAGATGTTAACTGATTATCTGGAGTTGTGTGGATTATTGTAATGTTTTTATCAGCTGTTTGACTCATTCTCATTCTGACGGCACCTATTCACTGCTGAGAATCCATTAGTGAGCAAGTGATGTAATGCTAAATTTCTCCAAATCTGTTCTTTTGAAGAACACATTCACATTTTGGATGGCCTTGGTAAGTACATTTTCAAAAAAAAAAACATTTTTTTAGTATTAACCTACACTACTAGTCAAACGTTTTTGAACAGTATGTATTTTAAATAAGCCTGCATTTATTTCATGCAAAGTACAGTATCATTTTGAAATATTTTTACTATTTAAAATCACTTCTATTTCTATTTGAATATATTTTAAAATGTAATTTATTCCTGTGATTTCAAAGCTGAATTTTTAGCATCATTACTCCAGTCACATGATCCTTCAGAAATCATTCTAATATTCTGATTTGCTGCTCAAAAGCATTATTATTATTATTATTATTATTATTATTATTATTATTATTATGTTGAAAACAGAATTTTTTCAGGAATAGAAAATCTGAAATAGAAATCTTTTGCAACATCATAAATGTTATAAATCACTTTTGATCAATTTAAAGCATCCTTGCTAAATAAAAGTTTTAATTTCTACAATTTCTTTACCCCAAATAAATAAAAATTATACTTACTACATACATATATAAGCTTTTGAATGGTATAGTGTATAATGTTACAAAAGCTTTTAATTTCAGATAAATGCTAATCTTTGGATCTTTCTATTCATCAAAGAATCCTGAAAAATATGTACTCAACTGTATTAAATATATTTATTATTATTATTATTTATTATTATTATTATTGATAATAATAATAATAATAATAATAATAATAATAATAAATGTTTCTTGAACAGCAAATCAGCATATTAGAATGATTTCGGAAGCAACGTGACACTGAAGACTGGAGTCATGATGCTGAAAATTTAGCTTTGATCAAAAGAATAAATTACATTTTAAAATATATTCCAATAGAAAGCAGTTATTTTAAATAGTAAAACTATTTCACAATATTACAGCCTTTGCTGTATTTTGGATCAAATAAATGAAGGCTTGGTGAGTAGAATAGAATTCTGTAAAAAAAAAATAAAATTACTAAAAACTGACTGGTAGTGTATGTTTATAAATGTTGAGAAAGAATTGTCATTGTTAGCTGATTTCTTTGTTTTCTAAGTATGAATAGCTAAAACTTAATGAAATAAATCAAACATACCGCTCCATAATATATTTAATATTTTCACGCATATTTGCATCATCTCGTCCTTTGTATGGTTCAATATGAAAAACAACCTGTCAAGGACAACAAAAAAGAATGCATAAGAGACAAAAATGCATGAGAGACTATGAATTTCAAACCTCCATCTGTATCTACACCACCTTCAATTGATATTTGTCAGCTGCATCCAGAACCAAAGGCAGCAAGTTATCAATTTCTTCACCATTTTCGTCATTCATATTACGTGGATACCACGAAACCGCTAGAACACCTGAAAAAAGCAAAAAAACATTCAGTAGATGAAACAACTGCAGTAAAGAATAATAATATACATGTTTCAAGGAGGCTTCTCACCAACAGCAGCTGTTCGCAGCTGTCGCATGTGTTCCTCTAAAACCGATGGATCTTTAGAGCTGTATGGCCCTAGTGCAGGGTAGAAATTGGCCCCAATGTCATCAGGGGGCTGGTGTCGTCCTGTGGGATAACCTGAGGCCACTTTGGGGTCCCAGTGTGGTAAGAGTAGATGATCCCAGTGAACATATTTTCCATCAAACTGTGGGTTCCCATACCACACATAGTAAAAAGCGTGCACATTGTAATTTGGTTCAGGAAATTCCTGCATTTTGTTCTCCATTCTATCAGCTTTCTCCTCTGGTATCATCTGTGCAGGTTTAGCGGATACAACAATGTTGTTATCTTGTTCCATTTGTCTTGGAGGTGGAATGAGTTTGAATTCAAACTGACTGCCAAAATGGTTATCCTCAGGGCTCAGAGACTTTAGGATGACTGTTATAAAAAACACGGCTAAGGCTAATGTGATAAGTGCACAACATGATTTCCGCCTAAACCGTGCCATTACCCTGGAGGTTGGTTAAAGTCCATTCCACCGAAGATGTTCAGTCAATGGTGGAACAAATATGTTAATCGAAACCCTCAAGGTTCATTCTTCATCTTCAAGCTTCTACCAGATTAGCTGTAAAATAAATAAATAAATAAAATTACTCACTATATATAAAGAATAAATAAACGTTTAAATAAAACTCACAGTCTGTAAAAAGTAACAGTAGAAAGTCATAGAAAGGCAGCTTGCACAGCTGCACAACTTACTTTGATTATACTAATCATTAACTTTTAGCCTACGCTACTTTTTATACTAAGCACACATGCAGTAAGATTGAAGGTCAATTTTAAATGTTTTTCTATCAATTTGTAGGTCATCCTACATTGATTTGAGCCAAAAGCATTTGTGAAATTCACTGTAATCATTTAAACCTGCAGTATTTGTTTGCATGAACATGGTTGCTTTTGTTAATGTTTAGAATCTATTTAAATATTAAACATAGCACTTCAATTACAAATGCATGGACGTTATTGCATTTAAATGGTTAAGTTACCTATTAAAATAATCAACGCATTTTCCGTTTAAAAAAAAATCATATTTTCAGAGCTAAAGCGGCAAACAGTGAACACTGTTTTCACAATATTTCATAGAAAAGAGCTCCATGGTACAGTTATTTAACACTGGCACAGGCACATATGCAACTGAGACTGAGTAAACAATCACATCACTGTATAATTATCGCATTTAAAAAGTATGCAGCGTAATACCTCTGTTGACAGACATCAAGTGACATCTTCTGTATGAATACAGAATATAACTGACACTTTAATCTAACGCGGAAGTATCAGTGACCTGTATTTTCTTCTGTCTTGTTTATTCGGCGATTGTAGATATGAACGACTTTTACTGCAGTCTACTGGACGGGAGGTGAATTTACGACTCCTACTATGGCGAAGGCTGAACTTATGAATAATAATTAGGTAGCGTTTACGGTCCTCGACGAAAGGCCAATCACGAAGCCTCATTAATATTCATAAGCCACGCATTCTCCATAGTAGCGTTCGTAAACTCGTTGACCGGAGAGCTGTGAAAACTAACCCTCTGTGACAGCTGTCAGTCGGCGGTTGATAGTAATCCATCGCCTCGTTCATTCATTGTCTGTTACAGTTGCATCAGCTAAGTTCAAATTTCATTTTCTCTGCGGTGTTTCACGTTTTCCCCGAGAGGAAAATAAATACGTACAGCTTAAATGTATTGTCACATGCAGAAAATGCCTACAGCAATATATCATTGTATCATTGTAGCTTTAGCCTTCGCAGCCATGAGGGGGCACTGTTTGCATTAAAATGAATGGGAAGAACGCATACTTGAACATTGATGTTCATAATGAGCATACACATCAGGACAACCTTTTCTCATAAATTTCTACGTGACGGCATCAGTAAAATAAACTACATTTGGCTAATAAGTAAAAATACAGAGATGAAGTTCTAGGTCTGCACACCTTTAAATAAAAGCCACAATCAATTCTAGACACATATATACATATATACACTCCACTGTCAACACTGAGCTGTTTCAGAACTGACAGTCAATCCCTGGTGTTTGGAATGACTTCAGTGACTCAAACAAAGCTGGAAAGCAATCATTTCTAAAGTGCACCATGCACACAGACTATGACAGGTTCCACTGATGCTTTGTGAGGACGGATGCAGAGCTGAGGCATTTTTCGCATCTTAGGGTCTCCATTTTCTGCGATAAAGGGGACTTTGATGTCAGTGCCACTCTGTGCCTTTGAGAATCTGTCACAGTTATTTTTGAACCTAACAGTGAAATTATGGCTCGTTTGGATCGGAATCAAAGGAAAAGCAAGAGCCGTCT